>OY728130.1:568919331-571319331 GCA_963277665.1 Viscum album | reverse complement strand
TGTTGGAAGGATGAAGCATCGATATCTTTAGGTTGGGCTTAGCCTCATAATCATTATACTTTATCATCCTCATCATAATCAAAATAAATAATAAAAAATTGATATTACTCATATCCACAGTTTGTTAGAGAATTAAATCCAATATATTTGTGACTGACTATGTCATGTGATATATGTTGTAATTAATAATAAATGTCTAGATTCATTGTGGAAAATAGGAATAAAAAGATAATTCACTAGCTCTTTGTTCATCTTAAACCATGGGATTCAAGTCTCTTAATGTACACAATAATATTGAGTACATGAGGTCCTATTTTATTCCCTACTTCTATCTTGCACCAATACATTGCACTTGATTTCTCATACCTTTATTCTCCTTCTCTCCCTGATATTACTATTAGATATAATATAACATCTACTTGGAATTTTAATTAACATGAATTTTATATATTTTACTATATATTGTTGAAATCATGATACATTTTACATATTTTGAGTAATCCATATGATTCTTATATTTTTCTTTATCCTCCATTAATGATACTCGAAGGGGGATTAACAGGAAGTGAGGACTCTAGCACATAATGATTCATCCGTTTTTGTAAACTATGTGCAAGTGCATGTACCACTCATGGAAGCTATGGACAATCACAATTATTTTTCAATTTAGTTATTATGTACTAGTTTTGTTGATTTACATTTTATCTACAACAAATAATTATAGAATTTATTACATTATCTTGATTTCCTTTTAGAAATTATTGATTATTTAATTAAATGTATCCCACTATTTTTTAAAACCATGTATCCCTCACTAAAATATTCAGAATAATATGTTACTTGATTATTCAATTTTAAATGATCCTTGGAAACATAACATAATTTTATTAAATACGGAGACACCACTACTGAATTATTTTCAAGGCAGAAACTAAACTATCCATGTTCATTATCTCATGGCTCCTTGAACTATTGAGTGAAGTGTCAACTTATTGGAATTATAACCATGATTACATCAACACTTTTAGACTAAATTGGAATCAATCTAGATATGTATATTTATTTTTCTACCAAATTTAGTTATGTAGAACCATCACTCTAATAAGTACTCCAAAATAGTAGGAATAAACCTCAACTAGAGATGAAAAGAACCACATACACCTGGTTTGGATAAAATTTAAGTGATACGAGTCATTAATACTTAAAATGTATTTGTGGGTTTTTATGATTTCTTAATGAATGTAATAATTTTATATTGAATATTTCTATACTATGGGATCACACTCACAATTAAAATATGTGTTAATAGAAAAAAATCATCAAATCGTTGTGAATTTGTTTATTATTTCATGTGTTATCACAAACATGAAAATTCAAAAAAATAATAAAAATTACCTAAATTATATAAACTACATGAATGATCATGAGAATTTGGTATTAGTTGATCCATTTATATTCAATGTATTAGGTGCAACCTAAGGGGTATAACACAAGAGTTGGGTCTTTACTCATGTCACAACTCACACCCTTGTCTAGTGTCTCTATATCTAGTCTGGGATAACACTTCATCTTTTCATGGTCCACGTATTATAGCATCATCATTATAATATAAATTTAATCACACATACGAATGTAGATATTAGGAAATGTAAAATACATATATACAATTTCGATGGATGCGCAAGCCCTTAATCATATTATGTGAAGAAATACAATGTCCATAACTCAAAAAATAAACAATTATTTCAATAAAAACATTTTATTAATTACTTTAACAAATTTAAACCTATATTAACAATGTTTGGTCAATTCACAAGACCATTAAACAAGTAAAATAAATATATGATAAAAATTAAAATGCAATAAATTTAAGTCAAGTGGAATTTAATGAAATAAATAAATTATCTTAATTCAAATAATTTATTTTTTTGGGTCCCATAATTAATTTTATTTTATTCGAAACTTAAATTAATATTTTTAATAAAAGTTTAAAAAATTATTATATAATATTAAAAACTTAAATTATATTTTGAATATGTTACATAGGCCTTAGATCCCACACTGGCCCAACCCGGATCGGGAATGTCCCTCTAACATCTATACTGGAACAGGCCAACCTAGATTTACCATCGGTTAGCTAGTTTATAGTAAGATATATGTCTAAGGAGATTGATCAAGGTAGTGGGCCACACCAAACATAGTGTGATCGTGAGCAGCGGGTCGCTAGAGGAGGTGTATGTGGGAATCCTGAGGCCATGGGCTATATGACAATAGATGGATGAGGTAGTTTTAGGTCTGGTTGACTTGGAGGACAAAAACAATAGTAGGAAGGTGTGGCTGAGGGTGGTCATCCAAGAAGGATGTGTCATGAGAAATTGTTACTGATGTGGTGGTCAATGAAATAGTGACTATAAAGGGATTTTTCACCTATGTTTTGACCATGTGAGATGCAATGGTGGTGGGAGGGACTAACCTAAAAGACAATCGCAGTTTTCTTCGAAGGTAATCTCAATGGTTTTTTTCATTTTTAAACCACTTGCTTCCAACAGAAGCCAACCAAAGTTGAGTTTTTTTATTTCTTTATGAGGTCCCCCACTATTTATTATTTGTATAATTCAATTCATATTCCACCACACTGATTTTATATTACTAATTAAAATTAAAAACCCTATGATATAGGTTTTTTATAAAAAATTATTCAATTCCATAAATGGTGGACTTAATACCACTGGTAGGATCTATTTCAGCCATCGAAACTGGCCGAAACAAGATCAAGTAACTGTTTCATTTAGGAATCCATCCTACAAATATAACATGATTATATATATATATATATATATATATTCAAATTATTCCCCACATTCGATCTGAGTTCAATTTTTGGATGGTCGTAACTTGGCCATCTGAGATCGAATCAATTTAGAGAATTTCCTATTAGGACTAATATGATTCCCTCTAGATAAATAAAAGAAAATTTAATTTTTTTTATTGGAATAGAAAATTCACAATGTCCCTCTGATACCAATATTTGGTATATGGGCATGTAGAAGATGCCGGTGGTATGGAGATTTTGAGATTTTCGTCTCTAGAATGGTGAAACTTTATCATCTATAGTAATATGAGCCTTGATAAAGGTATAAGGTTCATGAAAGAATTTAATTAAGCATAAGATTGAGATATATTATTACCTCATTCATATCAAAATTTTTTTCGACTATCGTTCATTTCTAGAGACTGTTTCTTGAAGGATATAAAATAAAACCACTCTAAATCATCCGCACACACTTCAAGAGTCTACAAGAATGCAGATAATCAAATTTTATGTGCTACTATGGATCTCTAATGAATCCATATATGTCTTAATGATCCCCATGATCAGGTTTCATCGATTCATGATGGAGATCAAATTTCAAATGTTCAGAATGCCATTTTCCATCTTTAGGACGTGTGAATGAGGAGATGGGAGATCTCAAATATATGGGAATGAATAGTACCATAGAATTCTGCTACTCATTACTTATATAGTGGAAATTAGACACCTGGGAAGGGTTCCCTAGCCCATGTATATACAACGCCCAATAAATAATCCATAAATAACATGTTCTAATTATCTAACTTTGTTATAAACATCATTTATATTTTATATCCTACTTGTAATACATAATAAATATATTACGTGATAAACAAGATTCTCTAACATGACTTTTATTTCATGCAAATATTAAATTATTTTTAAATATAAAAAATAATATTTGATTGTATAATATTTTTTAGTTATTCATTTAATACCTTATGAATACATTTTAAATAAAATTTCCCCAATTATTATATACTCAAACAATAATAAATATTTTTATTTATGAGTGATTGTTAATATTTGGAGATCCCCCAGTTCTTTTGGTGGGGTCAACAATTTCCAACACTCTAGTTCTATAGAATAGGAATGAATTTTGAATACTCTATGTGTGTGATCCACTAGGACCTTATCTCAATAGAAGTTAATTCTATTAAAGGACCATGAGTGAATTCTAGCATCCCATCAAGGCCCTTAAAGATATAAGGAATAGATATCAAATGAAAAACTTCCTAAAAACACAAGTAGTGTAATATAATATATTTTTCTTGTGATATCTCATAATTTAGGACACACACTATGTGTCATAATCAATTATTACATTATTATTCATTTACCTAAGTCGGATTTAATTTCATCTTGAATGAAAATTAACAATGCCTAAAATATTGCATTTAATTTTTCCCTATTATCATAGAACTACGATCAGTTTGTAAATCCCTTTTCTTTAGAAACTCAGAGGTGATGATTTTGTTCACCACATAACACTTTTATATATCCACATAGCACTCCACATAGTCCTTGATACACTCATTATACAAAATGTAGTCATTTGTGATCCACAATGATACATTTTTCCTCTTGTAAAATAAATACATTTATAGTCTAATGCAATAAATGTCGGCTTCTTCATAGGCCAAAAAATGGATGCATAGACACATGGTTCTTCATGGCTACCTAAGGTTGTTGTTATACATCTACCTATTTCATGAGGGAATTTATTCACCCTAGATTATAAATAACAACACACACTTTAAGGAGATGAGTGAGGATACATGAGACTAACTCTCAAATTAGACTCACCCTCCCAAAGCCACTTTGATGAAATTACTAAGATTCAAACTCAGTAGGGCCTTATAAATTTAATCACATGAAGGCCATCTGAAATTAAATCCCTATAAAAATTAATCCCTTCCAAAATAAAGAGAATAAAAATTTTCTAAGAACATCTGGTCATTTTTAGTATAAGGAATCATTTTATAACCTCGCACATAGAGAAGTAGTCACTTTGTAAAGATCCTATGTGGGAACTCTATTTTGAAGCTCCTATGCGGACACCCCTTTATGAACCTCCTATGTGGCCTCCATCCCACATGAAGTGGTATGGGGTTAACCCTATGTGAGGCCCCTTTGCGGGGATCCTAAATTGAGATCTTATGTGCTCTCCCCTTAACAAATCACTATGTTGGATCTCCAATGAAAGCATGTGATTCTTGATGAAGTTAGTCGAGTGCCCCCTCTAGGTGTGAGTTATAACTGTGACAATATCCCTACCATGAAAGGGGGTCTATTTTTGGGCCACCTATTAAGTGTAATACCCAACTCTAAATCAAACTGTTGAACCTATGAGAAATCCCACACAATCTCCTTGAGTTGATATAGTCTCACGGATTTTAGAAACACCATTCAGTTGACATAAACTTCATGGTTTTAAATATATACCTCAAGTCAATATTTTCTTCTTTGTTCCTAAATACTCGGGCATACTCATAGGTGTAATCCATAACCAAACCTTTAATTATCTCAATTCAAGATAATCGTCATAGTTTCACATACATGAGCATCCTCCAAGGTGTAATCCTCAACCAAACCATCATTATTCACCTTGAGCAATGATACTGCTCTTTGTTTCACATACATAGGCATCCTACTTGGTGTATGACCCAACCAAGCCTTCCATTCACCATAATTGGAGACAATCCTCATAGTTCTAAATATATGGGCATACTCCAAGGTGTAAGCGCCAACCAAACCTTTAATTAACCATGAGTTGAGATACTTTTCATTGTTTTATAATTCATGGGAATATTTCACTGTGTAAGACCAAACCAAACCTTCAATTCACCACGAGTCGAGATACACCTCATGGTTCCATAATACCCTAGCAACCTCTTAGGTGTATGCCCCAACCAAACATTCTATTCACCATGAGTCAAGATACTCATCATGGTTCCATGTAGATGGTTTTTCTATTAGGTGTAAACTCCAACCAATACTTCAATTCATCGGGATTCAAGATACTCCTCAAGGTTCCATAATACTTGGTCATTATCCTAGGTTCATATTCCAAACAAACCGAAAATTCACCCAGATTAAATATAATTCTTCAGGTTCTTGATGCATTGTCCTCCTTATTAGTTTAATCACCCAAAACATACCCTCACTTGACCCGCAAACTAGGTTGGGTATCTCCAGGAAGCTCTAGCCTAATACCCACACTATTTTCTATTATCATCCCTTTCAAAAAATAATAATTTTATAATGTAAGAATGAGTACATAATCCATCATTTCAAATATAATGGTATTCTCTCATGAAATGTGACTGATCTTATGATGTCTTATATTTATCACACTGAACATGGATTTCAAGACAATAGATATCTGTAATTATCATATCATTATCATGGTGAATGTCCCTCCATTACAAGCCTCCTTCTGAGGTATATACCCTAACCAATTAGTCGAACTATGTGGTATTTATTCAGGTTTTCATAGATATTTAGGACACCTCTTCGAGGTTCAATCTCAACTCCAAAACACTAACTACCTACCTAGATGGTGATAAACTCCGAAGATCCCAGTTAGTCAGTATTAAACCATAACATAATGAATTAATAAGGGAAATATGGGGGATCTAAAATATATATCAATGTTTACATCAAACACATAGTATCAATTAGATCATTTTCACAGGGGTAAAAATTCCATCACTGATATTTAGGAATGATTCATGAATTAGTCTTAAATCTATAAGAGTGTTAAAGAGTAGGAAAAAATCCCCTTGAAAATGGTGCGGTGAGGCTGACCTCTCGTCCTTTGGACTAATTAATTTTCTAATAGTATTATAGTAAATTACTAATGATGGCATACCTTTGGAACGAAGGAACGAATTGAATCAAATTGATTTTCGGCATGGAAGTCATTGCAGTTTCTGTCATAAGCATAAAGAAAAAGAGAGGGGAATTCATTATTAATTTCTAAAAAATTGTTTTTAATGTGTATAATAAAATTAAAGAATCCAAAACATTCCCATGGTTATTTCATATGATTTCTATCAAAGATGATTGGCTTTAATTATTTTATTATGCCATGAACTTAACATTTTATAATAATACCCTATTATGAGGTGGAAGTTATTCATGATAATAGAGAATTGATTTTGAAACCGTAAAATATAATATAGGGTTTATATGATTCATTAATGGTTTATAAAATCATCCAAATAACAAAAAAATTATTTTCAAGTGTAAATATATATTTGGTCATGGATTTATTTAATATAATTTATTAACTCACTTTTGGGCTATTATGGTGTCAAGATATGGACCACATATTTATATTGTATTTAATTTTTTCCCAAAAAGTTTAATGTCTCAAAAAAACATTAAAAATTCACTACATGATAACATTTATATTCTAGTTTCAAATACAATATTTAATTATCCAAAATAATTTTCTAAATATGATAATTTACACTTTAAAATAAAAAACCATATTTATAAATAAAGACTAGTTTTTATGATATTGACCACGCTCTAACATTATCAAATTATATTATCATTTATATTGAAATAAAAATTATTTAATAATAATATTTTATTAAAATAATATTAATTTAAAATTTTATTGGATTTATAAAAAACAATTCTTATTTGAAGTAATATATTTTATAAAAACACAATTTGGTTTCTTCTTATCAAAATATATATTTATTATCAAACTTATTATATTATAATTTATAATGTAATAATAAAAATGGATAAATAAAATAATTATTTTATTAAATATAAAATATAAAAAATCATATTCCTGTGTTCTTGATACATAACCCCATATTACACTAGTGTATTCCTTAAGGGTATGATATATAATAGTGGTTCTTTCATGGGGTGGTTCTACAAATATGGTTTTGTCTCTGATCTATATAAGATTTATCTTATTTCACTAACAGTTTTTCTTGAGCTTTAGTTGTTTAATATCAACTTTTTCCTTAGTCTAGGGAAAAGGACAGTGATGAAATCTCCCTCGTAAGAAATAATAAATGGTATTCATAGGGTATTGTCTTACAGGTTGAGTGCATCACTTCTTTCATTTTTGTTAATTGGACTTTTTCATAATCCTTAATATACAAATATTATTGGTCACTATAAAATAGATATATTATCAATGGTTAAAATTCCTAATAATCTTTTAAATATGACCAGAAATATTTTATAATAATCCAAAATAAGAAAAGTACTACATGGGTTTTATATAACTAAAATACTTAATAAGTCCTTTACTCATTCAATAAGTGAATTTAAATTATTAATGTTTGAGTTGTTACATTCTTCCACCATTCCTAAATTTCTCCCTATAAATTTCATTTCATACACTAAAACATATGAGGGTACTTATTTTTCATCACCTCTTTTGGTTCCCATGTTTCTTCCTCAAACTTTTGGTTCTACCACAACACATTGTTCAATAGATTTTTTTTTACTTCATATAAATTTTTCTTTATGATCTAAGATCTTCACTGGCTACTCCTCATATTAAAGATCATTTTCCAAGGGTACCACCTAGGGATTAAGTATATGTGATGTGTCCATTATTTACTTAATCAAGAGGTATGCATGGATCATGTCATGTAGTAAGGATAGGTTAGGTGTGAGTGTTAGTTGATATTCCATAGCTCTCATATGATCAAGGCAATTAATGGGGACGCTATAGGCAGGACTAAGATTTCCCCCTCCCTAACCTCATGAATTTATTCCATAGTCATATATGAAAGAAAATATTGTCTCTAACCTCAAAACCCAAGTTTCAACGATGATTGCTCATATATCATTTCAATCCAATTTTCCTAAATTTAAAATTCAATTTAATTGTTTTAACCTTATATGTCATGTCTTAGATAATCTCAGGTCCCACAAAATCTCGCTCTCTAAATTCATCCTAACATGTTGGGTTCAGACACCTCCTCCCATTTATAACCTCAGAAAGGTCCATTTGAATTCTAGAATGAAAAAAAAATTATGATAATTTTTCTATGGGAAGGTGATAATCCTAACATCCTTGTAATTCCATTGAATATAATATCAGCATATACTCTAAATATTGAATGATTCTCTTAGACTAGTCATCCGTCTGATGGTGAATATTAGTAATGAAACCCATCATTGTATCCAACTCTCGTTGAAGTACTCTTTATAATGTAAAGTTAATCCTTGGATCTTGATTATATGTAATAAAGAGTGGTACTCCATACAGTATTACCACTTCCCTTATGTATATCTTAGTGAGTTGGTCAATATAAAATGTTACCTGATAGTAATGAAATGTGCAGACTTTGTAAGGTATTTGACTACCAACAAGATGGAGTTATTTCATTTAGATTTCCTGGGGTGTTCTACAATGAAATCCAAGTTTAGTTTTTCCCATTTCAATACTAGTATGGTAAATTTTTACCTCATAACCTTAGACTTCTATTTTTGATACTTGAATTTTGGAATACTAAGCATAAATATATAAATTCCTCAGTCTCTTTATTCTTGTAATCCCACCAAATGTTTTTCTTCACATATCTATACATACTAGTGATTCATATATGAATATATAAGTATTATCCACTTAAATAATTTATATGTTCCCTCTTAAACTCTAGTTTTTAAGGGACACATTCCAGGTCCCAAAACATGTAAATAATTTTTTTTCAAAGTTGACATCTGGAATATTTTCTACCTTTAGTTTTAGCTCCTCATCACCTTTTATGGACTCCTTGATATTCTCACGAATGGATGGTTGAGAAGTTATTTTACTGAGTTAGTATGGAAATACTTTTATTATTTACATTTCCATACATTGCATGTCCAATAATATTGGATCCCTTTTATGTTGGTACTAGTGCTTGCATCAGAATCTAGTGGTACAAGAATTTTAAAATTTTCACTTTATAAAAGATGAAACATAATCATATATAGTTATACAAGCCCCAGTAATGGTCTCAAGACCACCTATGAATTTAATTAATCAAAAAATTAAGATAAATGATTGCCTCATTCTGATCAAAGGTTTGTTTGATGTTTTCTCCTTTCCCGCGATCATTGATTAAAGGATCCATGACTAAATCCCTCTTGATATTCCACGCATTATTCAAGTGTTATCAGTAATTTGAATCATAAAATTTTTAGTACTAATATGGAGCTCCAATTAACACTTCAACATCACAATGATCACCCTGATCTCATTCCTTCGATCCATGAAAACGATCAAAGATCGAAGGCTCAAAATGACCCATTCTCTCTCTACGATGTTGGAAGGAGGAGTGATGAGGTTTAAAAGTCGTGGGAATTAATAGTACCATGTAAATGAGCTCCTCTTTTCATATTTAATGGGAATTAGACATCCAAAAAGGGTTTCCCTACCCTCAAACATGTAACTTTCCCCAAATAATTCATAAATAACACGTTATGATGATCTAACTGGGTCATAAATGTCATTTATATTTTATCACCTACTTGTAATATCTAATATGTGTATTACATGTTAAATGTTAATCTTTAACATAAATATTAATTCTCAATAATATTAAGCCAACCTTTATTATAAAAATACAATATGTCCATATTATATTTTTCATATATTCACTTAATAACTTGTGAATAATTTGAATAAATCAATTAAAATCAATTATTATATACTCAAATAATAATTAATTTTTTTTGGTGATCAATATTACTTAGACATACCTCAGACCTCAGGGTAAACTTTTGAATATGCTAACTGTGTGAACCTCAATTCCCTTAGCTCAATATAAGTGAATAATATTTACAGACCAGGATCAAAGTCTAGAAACCCATCTAGTCCCCAAAAGAGATAAGTAATAGTGATAGAAACAACAACCTTCCTACAAACACATTTTGCGTAATATAATATCCTTTTCTCATGATATCTCATAAATAAGTATTCACCCTTCATGTCAGCATCCTTTCTTGATTTATTAATCATTGACTTAACATTATGGTCTTACCTTATTTTATGATGGCCATAGATTTGATGAAGGTAATACCCTCCTTTTTAAGTAGTCCTGAGATATCATTTCCTTTTAGATGTGAAAAATTCTATCATGTATATTCAATCAGTTTTATACCACCAAGGACACACAAAAATTAACCTACCTCATTATGACTTCGAGGCCATAGTTTTCATCTTGCATCATAGTACGTCATAAAATAGTATAAAATGATAATAATATCATATTTTGAGACCATTACATGTGTTCATGATAGGAACTACCAATGACACATAAAACATGTGGTGTTCCTATTAGTGGGAATTTCCCCATGATCTCATATACTCAATATCACCAAGTGAAAACACCATGATAAGAAGTCAAACCTCTTATGATCCCCCATCACTGGATGTTCACACATCATCTTTATCATGTTAGTATGATTTATATGAATCATATCACATAAAATTATGATTACGTTCAAGGTATCTCTAGGTTCTCATTACAAATTGAGACCTACTATAACATTTTGATATGACATTTCATCTATGAAAATTACCAAGAATATAGTGGCCAAGGATGTATGAACACTGTTATAGTTAAAAAAATACATGTATATATAAAACTGTATACATGTAACTGTAATCAAATTAGATACATCATTTAGATCTAGGGAACCCACTTACAATACTTTCACTTTCACTAGAGCCAATTACTAACATGTCTCAAACTACTAGCTCTCACATGAGAATCATAGTTCTGTAGAGATATGGATTTAGTTAGGGGTTCTGTTATGTTATCTTTTATGGGTATTCTGATATCTATGACTTCACCTCTAAGTAAAATCCCTCAAGATACTTACAAAGTATATTCTTTGACCTATGGTGTGACTTGGACTCCTTGGTAAGCACCAATGCTATAATATTATCAAAGTAAACATGAGTATCTTCTACACTTCTAGGAATAATACCAATATTCGAGACAAAGATACATATCCACTTACAATACTTTCACTTTCGCTAGAGACAATTAATAACATGTCTCAAACTACTAGCTCTCACATGAGAATCATAGTTCTGTAGAGATATGGATTTAGTTAGGGGGTCTGTTATGTTATCCTCTATGGGTATTCTGATATCTATGACTTCACCTCTAAGTACAATCCCTTAATATACTTACAAAGTATATTCTTTGACCTATGGTATGACTTGGGCTCCTTGGTAAGCACCACTGCTATAATATTATCAAAGTAAACATGATTATCTTCTACACTTCAAGGAATAATACCAATATTCGAGATGAAGATACATATCCAGAATACCTCCTCAACTGCATTGAAATTCCTTATATACTCATATTCTATTGTTGAATAGGAAACCATAGGTTGATTCAAGATTCAACAACTAACCACACCACCATTCAAACTAGAGACATAGCCTGGATGCAATTTCATATTATCATGATCTGTCTGAAAACTAGCATCAATGTATCCATTCACTACTAGTTCTTCATATCCTCTATAGACTAGGAACATATCCTTTTTAAATCTCATGTACTTCGGGTTAGTTTTAACATCTTCCAAATGATGCACACCTAGATTATCTAGATATTTTCACACTATGCTTAAGGAAAATGAATCATCTATTTGTTTACATATCATTGAATATATGATAGATTACACTTATTAATCCTAAGGTATTATAATATTTTTCTTCTCTCCTCTTGTGTTTTTGGATGTATGTTTTTGTAAATATTGATACCATGTCACATTGGAAACATCCCTCTCTTAGATTATTATATATTATACCTTTTGAGTACCTTGTAAATATATGTACTTTGACATAGCCCATGAATCCTATAAGATATATCTACATAGATAATTAACACTAGGATTTATATTGTATCATGTAAGTCTTTGAATGAGAATAATTCATTTAACCAAGTATTAACTAACTGTAAGACTTGTACTTCCCTTCCCATAATTAATATTTCATCAATATATAATATAAGGAAAATTAATGAGTTCCCAATGACCTTATTATAGAAACATTAATAAATTTCCATATTGAAAAACCAAAATCTATTATGTACTTATAAATAAAACATTCCATGGTCATAATCCATACTTCAATCCATAAATCAGTCCTTGTAGTTTGCATAATTTATTAGCACTCTATGATAAAATTAACCCTTATGGTCGACTCATATAGATATCTTCAACCAAATTACAATTTAGAAAAGATGTTTCAATATCCATTTTCCAAATCTCATAATCATGGAAGGCTTATATTGAAAGTAATATTTTTATGGACTTCAATATTTTTATTGGTGAGAAGTTTTCATCATAGTGAAAAACATGACATTTCCTGAAACCCTTCTCTATCAAGAATTACTTATAGTTATTTACATTACCATCCATTTCCATCTTATTCTTGAATTCCCATTTTCACCCAATTGGTTTTATATCATTTAGAGGGTCTACAAAAATCTAAACATGGTTTTGGAACATGGACACCATCTCAAAATGCATGGAATATTTCTATTTAGCAGCATCCAAGCTTTATAGTTATTCCTTATAGGTTATAGGTTCATCATTCTATAAGAGTAATGTTCAACTAGACTCAGCGATAAGAAATCCATATATATCTATTTCTATAACTTCTTGAGTTATCCTACATAGTACTTGTTTCTTGTGAACATCATCATCTCCCACTGTCTCATGTAGAGATGTTTCACTAACCAAATCTTGTGCATTGGGTGAATCAACTTCATCAAATTCAATCTTTATCCCACTATTTCTATTAAAAATGTGTTTCCATTCATCAAATATGGCATCTATTTTCACAATCACATTTCTATATTAAGGGTTATATAGGTAATATACTTTGGTTTTTATAGGATTGCCAATAAAGATCCACTTTATGCTTCGGGGTTCTAATGTTTTAGTAGGTAAAATATTGAATAAATCATCACATCATCAAACACATATGTTTGAAAACTAGGTTTAATTCTATACCACAAATCCTATAGAATCCCCTATTTTTCATTAATTGGTACTCAATAAATGGTATATATAGTTTTCTATAATTTTTATTCATATTAGGATAATGGAATAGTTTCCTAACTCATATTTGATCTAACCATGTCATGCAGGGTTTGATTCTCCCTTTAACTAACACCATTCCTTTGTGGTGTATAAGGAGATTTTATTTGAGATTCTATCCCAAATTTCTTTAAATTATCAATGAAATTTTGTTTACGATGCTCTTTGCCTATGTTTTAGTCATGTACCTTAATCTTCTTTCCAATATCGTTTTGTACTTCAGTTTGTATTACTTAAACATATGAAAAGAATCAAACATATACCCCATTTTGTAGATATATCTGTACTTATTATATTCATCACTAAAATAATGAAAACACACCCCGTTAATCTATTAGAAATGGACCACATACATTAGTATAAAACAATTATAATAATTTAGTGGCACTTAAACCTTTCCCAGAGAAGGGTGATTTGGTCATTTTCTATTGTAAAATAGTGTGGCATACATCCGTTGGTCTTAGCTCAGTTGAATAAAAATACCATGCTTCATGTATTTTTTTAAACTATTCTCATTTACACATGAAATCCTGATGTTCCATAGGTGGGTGTTAAATGATTAATTTTCGCTATTTTTTTAATTTATTTCAATTACAGGGTTTTCTAGTTCAGGTATATACAATCCATTGTTAAGATGTTCCATACCATAACATTTTTTATCCTTATAAAATACACAAAATTTATTTTAAAACATAAAATAAAGTCCCATGGTGTCCATACTTGACACTAATATTATGTTTCTGGTAACTAAAGAAATATATAAAATATTATTTTATAAAATAAATAAACCACTATGAAATGTCAGATGCTAATATCCCACTACCAATGTTGTTATTCTCACACCATTTAAAACTTATAGACCCACCTCAATATTTTCAATATTATAGAATCTAATTGGTCCAATTATATTAATACAAATGTGCGATCCAAATGTTTTATCCAACACACAACATTTTGACAAAGATAAATTTCATTCAATGATAAAAATACCTAGAGTAGAAGAATCACCATTTTTCTTCTTCATTACCCAAAAATTACTCTTCAAATGGCCTTTCTTGTCACAATAAAATCATACATTCTCCAGGTAATTACCCTACCATTGTGTATTTGGTTTCATGAAAGGATGATGAATTGATATCTTTAGGTTGGGCTTAAACTTAGACTTTTTTTCCTTTACCATCCTTATCATATTCACAATAAGGACTAATGAACTATTATTACACACATATATATATATATATATATATTGAGAATTAAATCCAATAGATCTTTGAGTGACTTTGTCAAGTGATACATGTTTTAATTAATATAAAAGTTGGGAATCTTGGTGGCAAAGAGGAATGAAGAGAACATTCGCTAGTTCTTTGTTTATCTTAAATTGTGGGATTCAAGTTTCTCAATGTACACAATCATCTTGAGTACATGGGATCCTCTTTTATTCCCTACTTCTAGATTGAACCAATATATTGAACTTGATTTATCATACTTTTCATGGCCTTCCCTTCAATGATATAACAGTTGGAGATAATATAACATATTTTTGATATCTTAATTCAAATGACTTTCATTATTTTATTAGATATTGTTGAAATCATGATATATTTTACATATTATGAATCATCCATATGATTATTATATTTTTCATTATCCTCTATTATGGATACCTGAAGGGGGATTAACAGGAATTGAGGACTCTATCAAATAATACTTCATTCATTTGTGTAATACTATGTGCATGTGCATGTACCACCAAGGGAAGTTAGGGAAAATCATTATTTTTTTCAATTTAGTGATAATGTACTAGTGTTTGTGATTCCCATTTTATCTAAAACAAATAATTATAGAAGTTATTACTTTATCTTGATTTCATTTTAGAAATTATTGTTTATTTAATTAAATGTATCCCACTATTTTATCAAACCCTATAGCCCTCACTACAATATTCAAAAACCTATGTCATTTGATTATTATATTGTAAATAATACTTTGAAACATCTACTCATAGTATAAAATATAAATACACCACTACTCAAAGTGTTTCGAGGTAGAAACTTTAGTATCCAACTGCATTATCTCATGGATCCTTTAATTATTAAGTGACATCTCAACTTATTGGAATCATAACCATGATTCCCTCAACACTTTTAGACAAAATGGAGAACAAGCTAGCCGTGGATAATTCTTTATACCAAATTTAGTTAATTCAACCCATCACTCCCATAATTACTCCCTAATAGTAGGAATCAACCTCAACTAGGGATGAAGAGAACAATATACACCATGTTTTCTTCAAATTTTAGTGATAGGAGTCATTATGAATTAATATGTATTTTTCAGTTTCTATGATTTCTTGATGATTTTAATACATTTATATTTAATATTTTGATACTATGTGATCACACTCACAGTTAAAAAAATGTATTAATAGAAAAGAAATAATCAAATTATTATGATTGTTTTTTATTTTACGTGTTATCACAAATATAAAAATTTGCAAAATTAATAAACAATAACTAAATTGTATAAACTACCTGACTGATTGTGAGAAATTATTAGTAGATGATTAATTTGTATTCAATGGATAAGATATGAGATAAGGGTTATAATACATGATTTGAGTCTTGAATCTTGTCACAACTCATACCCTAATATGTTTTCTTCATATTTTGACTGGGATACCGCTTCATCCTAGCATGGTCCATGTCTTATAGAATCATCATTATAATACAAATTTACTCACACATAGGAATGTGTCTCTTCAGATATAAAAAATACATATAGATAATTTTGATGGATATACAATCCTTTAATCCTATCAAGTGAGGAAAAACAATTTCTAGACACTTAAAAATAAATAATTATTGCAATCATTATGACACATTTTAATAATTAATTAACCAAAATTTAAACCTAGATTAAAAATATTTGGTTAATGTTCAAGGCCATCATATAAGTAAAATAAATACATGATAAAAATTAATAGGAAATAAGTTTAAGGTGATTGAATTTTAATGAATTAAATAAATTATGTTAATTTAAATAAATAATTTTTTTTTCTCTATTAATTAAATTTTTTTATTATAAATTTAAATTAATATTTTTAATAAAAGTTTAAAAAATTGTAATTTAAATTTTAAAACCTAAATTATTTTTTGAATATGTTACATGGGCCTTAGAACCCACACACGCCCAACCTGGGTCAAGAAAATCCCCCTCGAATCTATTCTGGATTCGACCAACTCGGATTTACCATGGTTCAGCTAGTTTATAGTAAGATGTGTGTGTATGGGGATTGCTCAAGGCAGTGGGCCACACCAAACATAGTGTGGTCATGAGCAGTGGGTCACCAGAGGAGGAGTAGGTTGGCAGCTGGAGGCCAAGGGCTATCTGATAACTAATGGATGAGGTGATTACATATGTGTTTGTCCAGGAGGACATGACACTAGTATGAGGGTGAAGTGAGGGTGGTTGGCCAACCAGGAAGTGGCATGAGTAGGGGTTACCGTTGTGGTGGTCATATGCAATGTGTACTATAAATGGAGGTGTAACATATATTTTAACCATGTGAGATATAGTATTGGTGGGAGGGACTAGCAAGGAAGAAAATTGCAGTTAGATTCCAAGGAAAGAATGACGATTTTTTTCTTTTTTAAACAACTTGTTTCCAATTGAATCCATCCATGTTGACTTATTTCTTTATGAAGTACCCCACTTGTTATTATTTTTATAATTCATTTCACATTCCACCACACTCATTTTATATTACTACTAAAAATTAAGAACCCTATGAAATTGGTTTATTATTAAAAACTGTCCAATTACATAAATGGTGGACTTAATAACACCAGTAGGATCTATTTGGCCCCTGAAACGGGCCGGAGCAACATCAGAAAACTGTTACATTCAGGAATCCATCATAAAAATATAAAATTATTATCTTTATATATATATCTTCAAATTCATACCCACGTTTGATCTGAGTAAATTTTTTGGATGGTTGTATCTTTTCCATATGAGATCAAATCAATTTATAGATTTTTTTTATTAGGACGAAAATGATTCCCTCTAAATAAATTAAAGAAAATTTAATTTTATTCTTAGCATAAAAAAATCACATGGTCCCTCATATACCAATTTTGGTACATGGGCATGTAGAAGATACCGTTGGGATGGGGATTTGGAAATTTTCATCTCTATAATGGCGAGACTTCACTATCTAGATGAATATGAGCATTGATAAAGGTATAATTATCAAGAAAGAATTTAATTAGTCATTAGATTAAGATAAATGATTACCTCATTCATATAAAAGGTCTGTTCGACTGTTACTACTTGCTGGTGACTCTTTCTCGATGGATCTCAAATAAAACCTCTCTAAATCATTCCCACACACTTCAAGTGCCTAAAAAAACACTGAAAATCAAATTTTATATACCACTGTGGATCTTTGATGAATTTATCTATGACTTGATTATCTCCATGATCTTGTTCCATCGATTCATGATTGAGGTCAAAGATCAAATATTCGGAATGTCACTTTCCCTCTTTAGGATGTGTGAATGAGGAGAGGGGAGATATCAAATTTATCTTAATTAATAGTACCATATATATAAACTCCTCATTAATTATATAGTGGAAATTAGACCCTTGGAAAGGGTTACCTGTCCAACATATATATAACACCCACTAAATAAGCCATAAATGAAATTTTCTGATGATCTAACTATGTTATAAACATAATTTATATTTTATCTCATACTTTTAATATATAATAAATATATTATGTGATAAAAACAATTCTCCAACATGATCTTCATTTCCTAAAAATATTTAATTATCCTTGAATATAAAAAATAATATTCGTTCGTATAATATTTTCCAGTTATTCCTTTAATTCCATTTTAATACATTGAATAAATAAATTTGACCCAATTATTATATACTAAAACACTAATATACTTATTTATTTATTAGTGATTGTTAATACTTGTACATTACTCAGATCTTATGGTGGGTTCCACCATTTCCTACACTCTAATTCATCGGAATATGAAATAATTTTGAATACTCTATGTGTGTAACCCACTAGGCCCCTATCTCGTTAGTAGTGAATTATATTAATGGACCATGAGTGAAGTCCAGAAATCCATCGAGTCCCTTAAATATATAAGGAATAAAATCATATGAAAACCTTCATACAAACACAAGTAGTGTAATATAATCTATTTTTCTTGTGATATCTCATAATGTAGGACACACAATATTTTTCATCATCATTTATTACATTATTATTGGTTGACCTAACTAGATGAACATACATTATTCAAACACATCCTTTCATTTAATGAAGGTAATACCATCTTGGTCAAATAAGACTGAGATATCATTTCACTTTAGAGGAAACAATATTCTATGTTGATTATTCATTCAATGCCACACCACTAATTATGCACCCAACACAAGCTACCTCACTATGACTTCAATGTCATAGTTTTCTTCTTTCATAAAAGCACATAATAAAATGTTATACACAAATAATAATCTCAAGAAAAGATACCAATACATGTGTTAGTGAATGAGAACAACCAATGACACCAAAAAACATGTTATGTTACTATAGGAATTTTAGTCCTCATGGTCTGATATACTCATGATAACCAAGTGAGAACTTCATGAGAAAAAGTCTCAGTGATTATGAACCCCCAACACTCAATGGTCACCGATCATTTGTGTGATGTAAACATGATGTATCTGGACATATGAAATAACATTGATATTACTATCATGGTATCTGTAGGATCCCATTATATCCTAGGGTCTATTATAACATTTTGATATGTAATTTAATCCAAGGAAATGACAATAAATATAGTGGTTGTATAAGTATAAAAACTATTTTGGTAGTATAAAAAATTATTTATATGAAATTATACAAATTTAATGTTAATAAAATTACATACATAAGTTTGGTCTAAGCCACCCACTTACAACATTTTAATCCTCATCATGGATAGGGTTGTAGGTTCATTTTTTAATAAAATCAACTTCAAATGTTTTCGTCTTCCCAATATGGTTATGAGTTGAAAAATTATTATCCATGATCTTCTCTAACCACCTTCATTGGAACATATTGGCCTCCTTTTTTGTGAATATATTCTTCAAGATTTTATGATCTGTATATATGTTACACTTCTCCCCATAGAGATAATTTCACAAAATCATAAATTTGAAGAACATTGTATCCAATTCATTATCATGGGTTGGGTAGTTCTTCTCATGGATATTTAATTGGAGAGAGTCATGGGCTATCAGTTTATCATATTGCATGATTAGACAACCCAATCCTTTTTTGGACACATCATTTTAGATGAAAAATACTTCCCCACTAGTGGGTAATATGAGAAATGTGTAGTGATTAGACTCTTATTTATCCATATAAATATCTTCTCGCATTGATCAGTCTAGAAAAACATCACAACCTTCCACGTTATCTTAGTTATTATACTTGAAAATAATGAGAAGTTGATAAAAACTTTATGATAGTACCAATATAATATATGGAAACAATGGATATCTATCTAAATATTAGTTTGGTATATCCTTTAATTACCTCTATTTTTTAGGTATCCATAGATATCCCTTTACTGGTAATAAAACTCCCCATGAATGTTACTTCACCCTTCCAAAACATTCTTCTACTATATTTCTAAAATTGATTTTAATTTCGTATGGTCTAGAGTTTAGAATTAAAATTCTTCTCATGTCACTCTTTGATTTTTGGAGTAGATAATAATATCTTTAATAAATAATACCACAAATTAGTAAAGTTAGTTATTAAAGAATATATTCATTAAGACCATTGTTATAGTTATATCATTAGTGAGTCCAAATGGAATCACTATGAACTAATAGTTCCCGTACCTTTTACAAAAGGCGGTATTTGGGATATCATCCTTCTTCACATTTACTTAATAATATCTTTACTAAAGATCCACCATAGATAATTACTATTATCCACATAGTTGATCTAAAAATTAATCAATTTCTACCAAAGGATACATTTACTTAATTGGGATATTGTTAAGCTCATGATAATCAATGTAGTGGCGCATTGACCCATATTTCTTCTTGATGAAGAGGGACGAGACACCCCATAGTCGATCACATGGGTGTATAATCCTTTTTTTCATATTCTCATGTAGTTGCTTCTTTAACTCTTAAATTTCAAAAAATTTAAATCTATACGGAGTATGGGATATTGAAATATATTTGGGTATAATATTTATTGATAAATATACCTCACATCTTGGAGGAGGACTAGAAAATTCCTTAAAAACACATATATATATATATATTCTCTTACAATGGTAATGTCATCATGGATTATATTATCCTTGGTTTCAATCAGTTTATCTAGAAAGATTTCATCATAATGTAATAATATATATTCTTGATATTTCAATACCAATGGTGATTCATCCTCCACCGTGAATGTTTAATGAATCTGAGTGATATTCAATATATAGAGGGTGACTTCATTATCTCAGCAATTTATGATGCCTCTATATAATAAAATTAAATCCATACCCAAAATTAAATTGAATTATTCTAGGGGTAGTATCACAAGGTTCTCTAGGAAGATAAACCAAAAAATATGGATAAGGGGAGTGATATACATTAGATGAAATAATTTTCCCATTTTTCATTTTCGTTGATACCCCCTTCCATATTTTTAGGTGGTGTTTGAATAGTATTACTAAACTTGTATGATATGAAGGAATTCATAAAACTATAATAAACTAGTTTGTTCTGTATTCTTTAATGGATAACTACAATACCTATCAGAATTTCATTTTTAGGATCCACCTCAGCAGTTGTGGTGGTATAACATTTACCTCACTCTCTAGGAAATGGATGTTGTTATTGATGGTTATCATAACCAAACCTTATATTGGAACATTGATTAATATAGTGTCTATATTTATTGTAATAAAAACATTTGACAACAGGATTAGGGTTGATTTGAAAATTCCTTTCTTCCATCAAATGGGTGGGTTTCTTCTATCAGCCTTCACAAGCTAGGTTCCCTTCCATCCATCACCTAATGAATTTCCATGTACACATCTAGAAATTTTCAGGATTGTTCTTCCCACACTTTTGACAATTGGAATATTGGAGGTTTTTATACTATGATATTTCTCCATCACTCTCCTAAAATAATACACCATTCTCTTATTCTTATTTCAATGACCATGAGTCCCTTGAGATTTATTTATCTCCATTTTTACTTCGAGGGAACATTGAAAAATTTTCTTATATAACTCAAAGTATTGAATCACCACATCTTTTTGTTGAATTAGATTTATACCACCAAATAAAAATTAAACATTACTTTCTGGTCACTAAACAATTAGGATGTGTATCATTAATGTATTGTGAAGTTATCATCATACACGTAGATGTATTTTATTTCCTTTTTCTTAAGGCTACGAAAATCCTTCTCAATTTTCAGTCAGATAATACGTGGAAAATATATATTGGAAAATATTTTTTCCAATTATTTCCATTCCATTTCTTTGATATCTTCCATGCACTTCTTATTTTTTGATCAACATCCACCATTGATCTTCTTCTCTATCCATATAATAAATGGCCGACACTAAAATATCTTTCTCAAAGAATTAAAGGATGGATAATATCTTTTCAATAGATTTGATACAACTTTCTGTTATTAACGGACTAGAATCCTTAATGAAATCAAGAATACTTTGTCACCTAAATTTCTCAAATGAAACATACACTTTCTGAGGGGAATGTGGGTTTCGTCCCTAAATAATGTTTCCATTAATTAATTTATTTAATATGGTATGAATTTTCATTATTTTATTGACTCCTCCCATTGGGTTAGGAATCTCATTTTTGAGGTCATCACATTGCATATCGCATTAGTTGATTAATTAGTTACTCCTATTTCTAGTAATTTACTAAATTAAAGTGAAAAGAATATTCAAAATACTAAAAACATAAAGGTAAACTATGAACATTTGATGGATAACTCATATGTTACATACATTCCTCAACATTTGAAAATCAAGGATTCAATATAAGTCATCAAAGGTTTTATTTCCTAACATGACATTTTTTGGAACTTTTTGTTACCTTCATGATGATTCATAAGGATCATGTAAAATTACAAAATATTATCCCCTAATATTATCAATCTAGGTGTGAAGAAAGGCCACTTTTATATACACTAGGTTACAATTGAGCTAATACCCAATGCACCATTTTTGGGGTTATTTCACTTTGGTAAAACTGTACCAGATATAAACAACTTGTAGTATCTAGGAAATGGTTTTGTTTCTAAAAAACAAAATGATCTATAAATTACCCAAATTGAGTTATTTT
The DNA here is from genome assembly GCA_963277665.1 of Viscum album. Classification (NCBI taxonomy): domain Eukaryota; kingdom Viridiplantae; phylum Streptophyta; class Magnoliopsida; order Santalales; family Viscaceae; genus Viscum; species Viscum album. The sequence goes on along the minus strand of OY728130.1, from coordinate 571,295,972 downwards.
TTTATATGTTTACTATTATCCCTAAGGATCTCACTAAATATTTATAATCCCAATCCATACAAATAAATATTCCTTTCTCTGATACAATCTATGAAAACCCATCTATTTTATAAAACTTAATTCAGGATTTATTACATAATACAATACCAAAATATATAAAGTCCTAGTTTATTAGTATAATTAGATAAATAACATAAGAACTTGAAATAAGGATGAAACAACATTATTTTAAACACCTTAACATGAAAATAAAATTCCACTACTCTTCTATTGCTTCAAGTGATAATCCGAGGGCATTCAAAATAAAGGGGTTAGCTATAAATCCTAGTAAGGGAATAATAAAAGAATAAAATAATGAAAGTAATAAATTTTATTCAATATTCATATCAAGGTGACATATAGAGGGTGAAAATCATAAACATAAACATTGAATCAGGATATAAGATGGTAAAATCATGGAAATATAAGAATGTGGAAGAAAAATAAAACATGAAATCATAAGAATAGCATAAGGATAACTAATTAGATATCATAAAATTGTTCTTAGGGTAATGTCTTATGAACCATACATGGAATCACGTTAGATAAAATAATTTCTCAATTTATTAGAGGGCTATATAATTTTTAACCCACCCATCACATTCATATCATGTACATGAATTTGTGTGCAACATAGATCCTACAAAAAAAGAATTACATTCATATATTTTAATAACAAGATTAAGGTTTTTGGGTTTCACACATGTATGTACCCAATCAATGAAAGATATTAACATCTAGGTGAATACCCTTTAGTAGAAATGGGGTTGGATATTCACAACATAAATATTTTGAGTGGAAAATCATACTATGATTTATGTAGCATAACGAGTGTACATAAAGACACATGAGAGGTTCTAATGAGAGTGAATATGGCCAGTAATTACTTGAAAAATAATATGAACACTAAATGTGATGTGAAAAAAATATGTTACAATAATAAAAATTTGTAGTCAATTAAAATATTTCAAATAATGTTCTTGAATAAAGTGGTCGAGAGAGTCCCCTTACATCGGGAGGGTGCATCTAAAATCATGGGAACACCTTGGGAGGGAATTAGAAAGGGGCAAGGAGAGAAAATTCATGATACATTATTTTTCTTATAGGAGTGGGGCTTTGGGTAGGTTTCTATAGAAAATGAGAGGTGAACTCTTTTTTAATTTCTAAACATTAGTTTTGGAATATATATAATAAAATATCCTAAACCAAAAACCATACAACAGTTTTTACCATTGGTGTCTAAAAATGTGGTGTGGTTTAAATTATATTAAAATTTCAAGAATATAACGTATTAAAATAAAATTATTGGTGATGTGGAAGTCAGTCATGTCCACAGAGATTTGATTTTAAAACTATAAAATATAATATAGGTTTTCGAGGATTTATTAAGGGATTATTAATTCAATAAAATAACTACAAAACAAATTATTTTTTTGGGGATAACTATATTTGGTTGTGGATTCATTTTATGGAATTTATTACATAACTTTTGAGAAATCATTATTTCATAACAAGGATAGTATATTTTTACTGTATTTAATTTTTACCCAAAAATTTGAATATCTAAAAAATTCAAAAAAAATAACTATTGGATAATTCTGAAATGATGATTTAAAAAAAATATTTATTTTAGAAAAATTATTTTATAAATATCAGAATTTTCACTTTAAATTAGAATCTATATTTACTAAAAATACTACTTTTTACAATATTAACCACTTTATGACCCTTATAAAAATTACATTGGGATTAATTAAATTATATTATCATTTATATTTAAAAAATATATTTAATAATAATATTTTATTAAAATAAAATGTATTTAAAAAATTATTAAATATATCAAATGAGTTTCATAAATGAAACTATATATTTCACAATAAACTTATTTTATTTCTTCGAATAAAAATCTAATTTTTATAAAAAACATTATATAATAATTTATAAAAAAGGGATAAATATAATAATTATTTTATTAAAAATAAAATAAAAAATTTATATTATTAAATTCAAGATACATGAAACCTTATTACAATAGTATATTCTCTAAGTGTATGGTGTGCGATGGTGGTTCATTCATGGGGTGGTTCAGTGAACATAGATTTGGGTTATGATCTCTATAAGCTTGAAATTATACTATAAATGGATTCATACAGGATTTAGTTGTTGAATATAGTCTTAGTATTAGTCAAGGTTAAAACCTAGTGATACCATCTCTCTCAGGAACTCTGATAAAAGGTCTTCATAGGGTACAATCCAACTGGTCGATGTCATCACTTCTTTCATCTTTGTGTATTGGTATTTATCATAATCCTTACTATACAAATCTTAATGGACACTATTACAATAGAAATATTATAAATGGTTAAATGATTAATCATCTTTTAGATATGAACAGACATACATTAAAATGGTCCATAATAACCAAAATAAGTGCATCTGTTTTCTTTAACCACATTACTAAGTAATACCATTATTTATTCAAAAATGAAATTTCATCTATAAAAGTTCGAGTCATTATAATGGTTGGGTTAGATATAGAGCTTCATTTAATTAGGAAATGGTTTATTTCTCATGATATTATAATGTTACATGAGTATAAATGCATGATCTTCTATGAGGCATTGGTAGTTATTTCTAATCTAGTATGTTTTGGGATATAGGTAATGATGCCTAATTCATTGAGTGATGATGGTATTACTGGTTAACCATGTCACATATTATGATTTCAACCCTTATATTAGAGAACCACATTCATATGTTATACCCCATGGATAATGAATATTATTCCTTGTTTTAACATTCTCAAGGTGTATTATTTTCCTTCGATATGTTCTCATCACTCATGATTATTAATTAATGTTTGTACACTTCCCTGAATCATTTAATATGATGTTTCCATAGATTTTTTTCATGATTAATGATTTATTTTAAATTATTTATTTGGTATGATTTCAATATTTTATGTTTATATTAATTGATTATGTTTTCATACCAACATGATTATCTTATTCTCACTAACGATCTTTGATTGATATATCTTATGTTCGCCCCTTACCAACAGTTCAAGATCAACATTTCTTATGTTTCTATTTCCCTAGGTTATAAAGAACAATATGACATATGATATGTCTATAAGGGTACCTTGTATGAAAAAAAATTTTGGGAAATATTGAATAATGTATATTAAATAAGTTTTTTATATATCTAGCCTACAAATATACTAAACCTATAAGTTCTAGGGTGTGTCATAATGATACATAATAATTAGTCCTACAAAATGATTTACTATGTATACATGTTATATTTGGGTTACATTAGTATAATCATATATAAAGGTATCATAGAATATAAAAACTCTATAATAATGAAATAGATCTAACAACCATATTTCCTAATGAATTATCTATAACTTCCTGTCCTCAAAAATCATACCTTCCATTTAGAATGCATCCTTGTGATACTTCTGAAGGATTCAATATTAACATATTTTATACACCATTACTCTGATCCCTAGAATTATTCTCATAGTATATATTTTCATCTCATTCTCATTTAGGTGACTAATAATTTCATTCTATAACTTTAAAAAAGTTATTTTTAGAATACATTAGACCTTTTGAAACTCTTGTTAAGTAAATTATTCCATATTTTACTATTTGTTTCACCACCATTGACCTTTTGTATCTTTCTAAGATCTATCTAAAAAGGTTATATATAAAACCTCATAATTTAACTATCCTAATAATCAATTTCTTCCCTAATCCCTATATAAATCACTTTCCTTTAAAAAGTTGAAATTTTTTATTCATTTTTCAGATGAAAACATCACACTTTCCCAAAATCATGAGATATTAATCATTTGTAAGAGTTAAGTTATTGAAAATTTTTGAATTATAATTTATCATAATCTATATCTCAAATTTAGAGTCAAATAAATCTTAATAGTATATAATCCAAATTCATGTAAACTAGAGACACTTTGTAACAGTCCTCTCATATCTTCAAAATATGATTGTAGGATTAATTTATGGGAGTATATCCTTCAAAACTAACTATTTTCTCAATGTAATATTTTTTAGGTGGAATTTATTCTCAGAACTATAACCAATCGGTACACCGTATTTCAAGCTATTAAGGATTCCAATTTTACTTCCTTTTCCCTTATTGTGAATTTTTCATGGCATGGAATGTCCCCTGACTTACACAGTATAGGTATTCCATATACATGCTTAGATATTTGTTTCATGAATATTAATGATTGTAATTATATCTCTCTCACCTATAAACCATATTTCCATATTACCACTTTGATTACTAACCATGGTAATGTTGAGACCAGGGTGTGAAGTGAAAGATTATAATCCGAGAATTTGAAAATTTTCATCACTATTGCAATGTAACTTTTTCATCTCTATTGATCCGAACCATGGTAATGGTATGAGAATCGTGGATGAATTTAATAAAGCACAAAAATAACCCAAACCATAAACATGAAAAGAATTATGGCGTGATCTACTATTACACTTCGCTGGTGATTTGTTTCCAAATGATTCGTGGTCAAACCTCACTAGATCATCCACATATGCTTCAGAACTCCACATGAATACTGATCGTCGAATTTTAAGATTTATAATGGAGGTTCATTGAATCTTTTAAAATATTAATGATGATCACAAATACATTCCTTCTATCCATAAATTTGGTCTTAGATATATTTCATGGAATGAGAGTTTCTCTCTCTATGGTGTGGGATAGAGAAGACATAATCTCTCAAATTCAAGTGGATGAACAGTCCCTCAAATCTAAGCTCCCATTTTCTTATATATTTGTAATTAAACACTTAGAAAGGGTTCCCCATGCCCCATATATATAAACCCCACTAAATAAATAATAAATGAAACATTATGAATAACAAAGTATTCCATAATATAATTTTAATTTTAATCACTTACTTATAATATAAAGTAAATATATTTTATGGTAAAAGTGAATCATTAACTCAACTTGTAATTTCCCAAAAATATTAAAAGAGCATTGAATATTAAAATAATATTCATTAGTATAATATTTTTTTCTTGTATTCACTTAATACCTTGTGAATAATCTTTTTAAATAAATTAAACTAAAATTATTATATAGTCAAATAATAATTAATTAATTTATTCATTGGTGATTCTTTATACTCAGACTTATCCTAGACCATATGGTGGGGACATTAATTTCATATACACATATTCATCAAAATAGGGAATACTTTTGAAGATGCTAAGTGTGTGACCCTGTTTTGTCTTATATCGGCAATATTGAATACAATTCACGGACCATGAGCAGGATATAGTAACCCATCAATGTCCCTAAGGAGATAAAGAAAAGTCATAGAAATGATATAATCTCTTATGGACACACACTATGTAATATAATATAATTTTAATATGCTATCTCATAATTTATTATACACACCTTCTATCATCATCCTCTCTTGAATTATTATTCGTTGAACTAATTGGATAGAATTATCACCTTCTAACATGGAAATAGATATAGTGAAACTACTACCATCCTATCAACTATGCTAGAGATATAACTTCATTTCAAAAATGACAAATTATCTATTGATTATTCAATAAATGACATGACACCAATGATACACCCAACATGAAGATACCTCACTAAAAAATCAATACCCTAGTTTTTTTTCTTGCATCAATGCATGAAATCAAATAGTATACACTAATAATAATCTCATGTTGGTATAATATTACATGTTTTTGCATATGAGAACAACCAATGAATCCTTAAACATGTGGTATTACTCTTGGTGGGTAAGTCCACATGATCTCATCTACTCAAGATCACCAAGTGTAACTTCATGAGAAGAAATCTCAATTCTTATGATCCCCCAATGCCTGATTGTCACATATAATTCTTATCCTATCATCATGATGTATCTAGACCATAGAAAAAACATTAAGATTACTATAATTGTATCTATATGTTTTCATTGTTGGCTGGGAACTATTATAGCCTTTTTATACCACATGTACTATAAGGACATTACTATAAATAGTGTGGACAAAAAAATTTCAAAACTATTATGGAAGGATAAACGCATGTTTATATAAAAATGAAAATAGGTAATGGTAATATATGTATATAAATGAGTTAGGAATATGGAACCCACTACCAAAACTCCCACTTTCACATGATCCAACTACTAACAAGTCTTAAACCAATAACTCTTACATGATAATGTTTCTTCTAATGAGATATCAATTTACTCATGGGTATACCATGTTATCCACTTTGAAAACTATGCTAACTGTGACACCACCTCCCTGAGTAAAATACCTCAATAGATAAAACTTCTGAAGCATATTATATATCCTCTGGAATGACATTGGCTCCTTGTAAAGCTCCATTATTATTCTATTATCACAATAATCTAGACCAGGGTATGCACTACTAAGAATAACAAAAATATATGAGATAGAGAAAAATATACAAGGAAACCTCTTAGGTGCATTGGAATTCATTATATACTTATATTGTTTTGTAGAGTCGGTGACCACAGCTTGCTTTGAACTTTTCTAGAGAACTACACCACCATTTAGGATAATGAAATATCTTGACTTTGATTTCAGATCATCCTAATCTGTCTAGAAACTAGCATCCTAATATCCCCTCACTACTAGTTCCACGTCTCCTCTACACACCAAGAACATATCATTTGAACTTATAATGTACATATGGATAGTTTTTACAACTTACCAATGTAGCTCTCTTGGATTATATTGATATTATACCACCATTATTAAATAAATGGAAACATCAAACCTTTCACATAGCATGAAATTCATGATAGAAACCAATTCTTAATCATAAGGTATTATAATCATTATTTCAATCTCATCCTGTGTTTAATGACACATTCTCATGATTATATTGATACCATGTAACAATGAAAAAAACCCACTCTTGGATTTTTCTATATTATAACTTCTGAATACCTTATCAATATATGTACTTTTAATTGTCCCAATTAGCCTGTGAGATCTATCTTGATAGATCTTAATCCCTAGTATATAGGATACTTCACCTAATCTTTCATAGAGAATCATTCATTTAACTAAGTCTTAACTGACTATAAGACTCTCACTTCATTTCAAATATGTAATATTTCATTAATATAAAATATGAGGAAACCAATCGCATTACCACTAACCATCTTATAGAAACATATATTTCTTTCATTGTTGGCGAAACCAAATTCTCTTATGGTCTCATCAAAATGAACATTCTAATATTGTGATTCACTCTTCAACCCATAAATGGATCTCTACATCTGACATAATTTATTAGAAATATTTTACTTAATAATGCCTTAATATTGAGTCATATAGATATATTAAATACACTTCTCATTTATAAACTCAGTTTTGACATATATTTTACCAATTTCAAAATCATGGAAGGATTCTATTGCTAGTAATATTCCAATAGATTTCATTATCGTTGCTGGTGAGAATGTTTTAACATATTATATTTCTTGAAATTTCTTGAAAACATTCACAAATATTCTTTCCTTATAGGTATTCACTTTTCTATCCATGTCTGTCTTGTTATTGAATACCCATTTTCACCTAATTGATTTTACATTAGCTGTAGAGTCTACCAAAATCCAAACATGATTTTAATACATGGACTATATTATGAATGCATGGAATCCCACCATTTAGTACAATTCTTGCATTTTACTATTTCCATTTAGGTTATAGACTCATCATACTATCAAATTAACTTGTCACCTAACATAGTGATATAAAAACCATACTATTAAATTTCTCTAACCTCTCAAGAAGAAATATGCAGTACTTATTTCATAGTAACATCTTCATCTTCCACTATCTTTTAGGGTGAATATTCCCATACAAACTCTTGTGCATCTATCACATCAACACCATAATATTCAGTCTTTCTCCCACTATTTACATTGAAAATGCATTCCCTTTATTTTAGTTTAGCATGTCTTTCCAAGAACCATTTTCTATTATAAGGATTATATAGGTAATATTATATAGTTTCATTAGGATTACTTAGAAATATTTACTTCATGGTTTGTGATTCTATTTTTTCACTAGGTAAAGTGTTGAAAAAAAACCTCACATCCCCACACATGTAAGTGTGACAGATTGGGTTTCCTTCCATACTACAACTCATATGGAATACCATCTATATCTTTAGTTGGTAATTGGTTAAGGGTATATGTTTTTGTCTGCAAAGAGTATCCCAATATGACAATAGAAAAGTCATTTGACTCATCATTTTTCTGACCATGTTAAGAATAGTATGATTCTTCCATTTATTTAACACCATTATATTGAGGTGTACAAGGAGTACTAAGTTGGGAAACTATACCATGCTCCTTTAAGTGATCAATAATATATTTTTTAAGATACTCTCCACCTCAAACTACATGGAATTCCATAATCTTATTACCAAAAAGGTTTTTTTACTTCAATCAATTAGTTGTTAAACATATAAATGAAATTTGACTTATACCTCATTAATTAGATATATCCATAGCAACAATATTCATCAGTAAAAGTAATAACATTTGAAAATCAACCCATTTTCACTATTGGAAATAGACCACATACAACAGTATAAATCCATTCCAATATTTAGTTGATCATTCTCCCTTACGAGAGAAGGGTGATATGGTCATTTTCCCATATAAATAAGCATGACATACATATTAGGGTTTTAACTCACTAGAGTCTAAAAACCCTACAGGATTTAATTTTTTAAAACTCTTCTCATTTACATGACCAAGCCTAATGTCCCATAGGTGGGTGTAATTTGAGTCATTTTCAAATGTTTTTTCATCGATTTCCCTTATAGCGTTTTCGAGTTCAGGTATAAAAAATCTATTTTTAAGATGTTCCATACCATGAAAAATATTGTCCTTATAAAAGATACAACATATATCTATAAATGTTAAATAAAAACCCATTTTTTCTAAAATTGACATTGAGATTATGATTTTTGTAACTAACAGTATAAGATAAAAATTATTTAATACAAGAACCAATCCAATGGAAAAAAGACATATAAAAATCTCTCGCTACCAAGGATACTAGTTTAACACCATTGATAGCACAAACATCTTCCTCACCTTAAAAAATACTCTATAATCTACGTGGTTATTTAATATCAATATAGACGTGTGATGAACCTATTATATGCAATACCCAACTTCTAGATAAATATTCCTTGAATTCAATGAAAAATATACTTGAGGTAAGAGAATCTATTTTCATTTTTTTCATCATTTAAATTTTTATTCTAGTGGATTTATTCTCACACAAAAATCATAAATACTCCTTCTGATTACCCTCACTATATATCTTTCGATTTTTTATAAGGATGGTTCATCAATGTCTTCAATTTAGGCTTATCCATAGACCCCTTATCCTTTCCCTTCCTCCTCTTATTCACCATAAGGACCAAATTATTTGTATTATTAATATTCTTGTATCCTTTTAAAAATAAATACAATTGTTCTAGGTGAAACTTTTTAATATTATTAATCTTTTAATAAACAATAAATTTAAATAAACATGGTGGTAAAGAGGTAAAACTGAGATCAGTTGTTAGTTCTTGGTTCTATTATTAACTAATATACTCAAGCCTCTTGATGTAACCAATAATGTTTAGTACATGAGGTCATTCTTGATTTAATTATTCTAGCCTTCACCTAAATAGTTCACTTGATATCTAATCCCATTAATCCCTTTATTTCTGCTGATATAACTATTGGAGATGGGGTAGAAACTTGTAGGAATATTTATCCTCATGCATTTTATTCAGTTGGTTGGATATTGATGACAACATAATACACTATACATCCAGTTCATCATATACATGCTTCTTATAGTTTTCATTACCCACCTTGCTTTGTCTATGAGGGGGCTAGAAAGAAAGTGAATACATCCATGAATAAAGTTTCCTCTTTTGGCATAATATTATGTGAAGGCACCTATACCACTACTGGAAGATGTATCCTATTAGGATATTTTATTTGTCTAGAATTAATTATAGTGCTAATGTATTAGTGGTGGTGAATTCTATTTTACTTATAGAAAATAAGATTATTAGTTAGAAATTTATAATGATTTCATTTAATACATTGTTGATTAATTAATTAAATGCAACCAACTATTTTATCAAACCCTAGTATCCCTCACTAAAATATTAGAAACACTCAATCACTTGAGTATTCTAGTGGAAAGGATCCATAAAACCTCTCCTTATAGTGAAATATATGGATACAACACCCCTATAAGTGTTTCAATATTGTCACTAAACTCACTTACTACATTGACTTGTGGTTCCTTGAATAGTAGAGTGAAGTAGTAACTTCTCATAATTGTAACCTTGATCCCCTCAATGATTTACATATAAAGTGGTAGAATGAAATATATGGATACTTCTTTGATTTGAGGATTAATTATTTCATCCCATCACTCTCATAATAACTCCCTAGTACTTTGAGGAACCTCATACATCCGATTTTGTCAAACTTTAAGTGATATAAGGCATTACGACTTAATATTAATTTGATTGTATTAATTATTTCTTGAAGAATGTGATACATTTTTATTAAATATATTCATATTATGTGTTCTAACTCATGATTGAAAAATGCGTTAGTGGAATACATTCATCACATTTTTATGCATTTTTTTATTATTTTTTTGTTCCCGCAAACATGGATATTCATAAAATAATAAAAAATTCATAAATAAAATAAACTACCTTAATGATCATGAGCATCCTGAATTGGTTGATCTATTTAAACTCAATGGATCAATTTTAACAATGGGGTATAATACTTGTGTTAGGTCTAGGCTCGTATTGTAGTTTGTACCCCAATTTAATGCTTTCACATTTATAATTTGAGGGTTTAGGTTGAGTTGGATTTATTTAAAAAATAATTTTATTTTTTTGGATTTGTTTAAGTATAGAGATGAGGTAGATTTAATGGTCATTAAATCCCTTCCTCAATGCATAAATCCCCCTTTTTACATAGTTAGGTAATTTGGGGCATTACCGAATTGATTATTCCATGACACCATGTTTAAACCGGATTACCCTAAATAAAAAATGCATCATGCCTTATTTATGTTAATCAATTGATCATTTTAGATAATCCTTCCAGGTTCAATTCAAGGATGATGAAATCAAAATAATGTAATTTAAAACTAAATTGAAAATATGACATCCCAAATACATGAATAAAATAAAGAAATACAATCTGAACTCACCTTCCCTCATTGGTTACATCACCCTAGCACATGATGGGAGTTTTCCCCACATCCTAGTGATGAGGTAGTTAGGGGAAAGGAGAAAACAGAAAAAAAATTATGAAAGAAAAACCATATAATAAGAATAGTGGAGGACCCTGTAAAACCCAACTTCTTAATCGAAACTTTTGTCATTGAATCAATACTTATCAAAAATGCAACAATCCTCTATTTATAGACCTCCATGGGGATCATTTTGGATTTATGTCATAATAATTTCTATTATAAAGGAGTACCATTTAAATATTGGTATTAAATGGACACCCAAATGATTATTTTGAGTCATTCGTGGAAATTAGTGTGGAAATATTTCCAAATTGGGTCTTCCTGGATTGTTTCACAATGTGAAAGAGGATTTCAAGCCATTATTTTTCATTACCTTATTTGAATTGGTTCACATAATATATTTTACTTATTACTTTTATTGATTTTGCATCATAAACATGAAACAAGATTTTAATAACCATTTTCTATCTCTAAAACATCTTTTTCATTCTTCTTTATCAGTTGTGTGCCCTATAAGTATCTAAAAGGCATCCAACGTCATGTCAGGGCATCTAAAAGTGGAATCCTTAATATTTTTGGTACAATGATTATTGTTTCCAAAAATTATTATTACCATTCCATAAATGAAAAAATAATTAAATATAAAAGAAATAATTATAATTAAATCATCAAAATCAATGTATTTATATATAGGAAATTTTTTCTTAAATTTTACATATCAAAATCCCCCACATTTAAAGTCAGACATATACTCAAGGATAGAATATCATCAGAATAAAAAGTGTAGTCACCATACCAAGATATAAATTAAATATCAATAAAAATAAATTGATAATATGGGAAATTAAATGATCAAGCTTCACTTGGATAAATTTCGTTAATGCCTCATGTTTCAAATAAAAATAATCAGTCAAGTATTTTAAATTTTCTCTTTTAAAATAACCACAACTCTTCATTCATTAATTTTTCCAATATATTAGTTTTTCATTCAAAAATGTTATATGTGATTATGAAGGAATTTTTTGGTGTTGGTCGAATGACCCCTCCTAATAGAAACACTTTTTTATTTCTATGTACATTCCATATGATTTCCAATGGGTTTTATTTGTGGAACCGCAAACACTCAACAGTTCCATTATTTGTGATTTTCCACTAACATACTTTTCAAATATATGTTTTCATTAGAAAATGACTCCAAAAACACTTATGGACTCACATTGGTTAAGGGGATGGGATTTCAAGCTCATTTTACCTTTTTGGGGTTAATTATTGCGTACTCTAGGACCCTCTTTTAGATTTAAGAAATATTCATTAATACTTTATTAAATCCAAAATATTGAATGGGTAACCTATATATTTAAATTCATCAGTTATCATGTATTGGATTTAGAATAATATGTATGTATCTGAGGTTTTTTATTGATGAAGATATCTATATGTATCTGAGGTTCTCCATCAGTGGTACCCTTTACATAAGGATTATAGATTCTTATGTCATTTATTACTATGATTATAGTTTTAATCCACATGTTGGGGTTCGGTATAATTTATTATCATCCTAGAATACATTATTTAATTAATGTTAGTATCAGGACCATGATATGGGCTTCATATGTATCCTTGTGAAAGGAATCATAACCGATGTATTTCGTAGCCACTTAATTGGACACATCATGACTTTTAAGGTCATATGACAAGAACAAAACCACTATGTTTAATGTCATGCAGTAGGGATGTCTAGGAGAAGGTTCATAGATAAGGTAACATGTGGGAATTATAATGAAGTGTCCATACTAGTCAATATGGTTGGAAATATATCCTAGTATTGAGCTGACTTGCATCTTTAATTTGGGATGATAAGAATGAAATAATGAGGACCCAAAAAGAATATGTCCTTTTGAATTTGGGGAGTCATCCTACTAGTAATGTATCCCAATAAATATGATATTTTTTAAAGTGTTGGATTTTGAAACAATGGAGGCTCCCTATCCTATGAGTATAGTAATCAAATACCACGTAGTTAAGATGGTTTAGTTATTACACCTAATAGGAGTCCAAAAGGGGTATTCATCATTAATTTAACCCTTTGAAGGTATGTGTATTAAGGAATTTGACCCCTTTTGAACGTATGATTACATGGTTTTGGGGATCATAACTAGTAGGAGGAAAAATGGTGGTATTTGGTCATCTTGATGAAATAATCATCACTAAACTCTAATCCCATGTAAGTCATTCCCAGTGTGAGAAACAATAAAAGGTATAATATTTAGTAATTATCATGATCTCCTACTTCCAAAGGTGGATGAGGGTTTGGATGTGGAAGGTAGGGGGAATTCCCATTATGAAATAATATGGTCTTTCTCAATGAGGGATGCCCTAAGGATGCATTTTCTCATTGTTTTCTAGTATGTAAGGTTGGATCCAAGAGGGGGTATTCAAAAAAGAGAAATGGGGTTTGGTGTTCTTGTATTCTCACTTGTTTTCAAATCCTGGGCATCAGGTCTTATGAATCCATACAGATAAATCTCATTTCTATTCATGTTATGGGAAATAGATGTTGTATCCTATCTTAAAAATCCATCAATAATCATCCCTAAGGTTGGGATCATTATTACCATGGAAATGTATAATTGGTAACACTATAAGTATCCCACCTATTAGGAAGGATAATTTTATTAATTTTATTACCAAGTGATTTGTAATTGATAGGATATTTTGGTGTGTACTTTACTCTAATAATAAATATCTGGAGGCTTTTAGGGAGGTGTAGTATTGGTCTACCTTAGATGAAGGATCCAAGAAAAGGAGTACCCTTCCTTAGGTGAGAAATAGGGATCAAATGGTGGATAACATTGGCGAGGCCTAGGTGAACTGATGTTGTCTGGTGTAGGGTGGGCCTATATAAGCTAAAGGTGCCTCACGTAGGGTGGGCCTGGGTCTGCTGAAGTTGTCTTATGCTGGGTAGACCTGGGTGAGTTGAAGATGTATCACAAAAGATATACTTGCGTGATCTAAATATTTCTTAAGTAGGGTAGACCTAGGTGAGCTGAATATTTATTTCAGGTAATGAAAAATCTATAAAATAGAAATTGGATAAGGCCTTTCTCTAGGTTCCATGAGCCTCCTTAGTTGACTTTGGATGCCTGGTGCTAAAATTTTAATCTATCAAAGAGACCTCTAACCTATTACTTTTGACTTCTAGGGAATGAATCCTCTCAGCATCCTTGGTATTCTAGACCACGAGGGACCTCAATCCATCGATCATTGATAATTACATCATCTTTTGTCAACTTTGGTAACTAACTAAGTGTTTGAAGGACTTCAGAAAGTGACTTGGGTGAGTATATATTCAATATGTCTGTTGATATTCTAGTTGTATCAAATGATAATCCCAAGGGAACTGTTTAAAGAAAAACTCTGGAACTAGGGTTAAAGAGGTCATCCACATAATTACATCTTGTATGTGTCTCGCGTAAGACCTCTTGTATGTATTGAACACCCCTGTTGGGCCACACAGTTTGGGAATATTTGAACCACTTTTCACACAATTGGACCCCTCAGATGTTTAATTGGACGAGTTCTTTGACTCCCCTTTTCTCCTTAACTTGTTGAGTTATTTTACATTAATATTTTCATCCCCATGTAAGAAAAAGAAGTTTCAACAAATGAACCCCCTCAGAATTCAACCTGAGTGATAAAGGATGGTCTAATTCTAATGGTGATAGAAACTTGATAGTTGATCAGTTCTTCACATCTTAGTATTCATGTACATGGTTATCTCCATATTCGGGTTTAGAAAACATCACTAATTACTTTTTTTCATATAAGGGGAATGGGCGGATTGAGTGAATATGCTCAACGTGTAGGTGGGTCGCACATGTCAATTGTGTGTAGGTCATCTATATAGGTTTACCACGCAACTCAACCACAAAAGTTTTCTACACAAGTTGGCCATGCCTATATATAGGGTTCCCCATTCCTTAACTGTTCAAATTGCTCTTCTGTTTTCTTGATCTGTCTACACTAGTTATTTGTGCTCGTCTTCTACATTGGTCATCCATACATCTCTTATATGATTTCCTTCCCTGTACCAATGGTAGGTGTTACTTTAGAACTTGGGTAAGTTACTTGTGCAAGGTTACATGGATGAGTTTCCTAGGTGGGGTCACTTGGGTGAGTGACTAGTGTGAGGTCACTTGGGTGAGTGGCCAAAGCATTTTCACTCCATTTTCATATTGTCAATTTTTCGAGTTGAAACCTTGAAATTTAATGAAATACTTGGTGTTTTAATACAGTTTTACCAAATGGATGCTAATTTTGTTTAAATTATTGATTAAAAATTTTCTTCATGCATCGTGGAGATTCAAAGCGTCGTTTCATTAGAATATCTAATATTATACTACCCCAAAATTCTGAATCCTTTAAAACATTTAATGAATCGTAATCTAGAATATCCTGAGAGTGAATACCTTCCATTGTAAAGTTGTGGGATTCTGAGAGATCTTCTGATCCAAAGGTTTATAGAATTCCTGCTAAGGTACCGTTTCAAAGAATATATGAATTTTACTATTTCCAATGTTTCTATCTAGGGTTCATTCATCAACAAAGAAATGATTCCCTCACTAAATCTGATTCACCACAATTCGAACAATCCAAGCTTGTAATGTCACACTCCTAAGTCGAAACTACATTTATATGAATCCATTTTCTATGAATCACTAATAGACCAAAAAATATCTTTAAGGAAGAATGGAACTTTCGTGCTAGATGAGGGGTTACTCTAGAATGGATGTGGGATTACTGGGTTCACTAAATCTTTGGTAAATTTAAGACTGAGCTACAAAATTTCTGAATTCATGTGGTAGTTTGGTTGGTGCAGATATATGTGTTAAATCCTACTAATATAGCCCTATATTTTATAATTTGTTGGATCCCAAAGGCTAATACATTATATCTGACTCTTGGATAAATTGGATTCCATTTTTGGGATGTTTACAAAATCTCATGAGCACTTATTCTCAAGGAAATTTATGATGAATTCATCCCAACAACGGGGAAAATAGGTGACCTAAAATAAATGTCTACACTTTCCCATGAGTTATTGAGAGTGGATAAGGAGATTAGAAAGAAAACTCATTTCCCTATGAGAGGCATCCATCCTGATGAATGGATGAATGTTTTCATAGTGTCCAATGGGGAGGGACATACATGTAAAAATTCCAAGGGATGTCATGCAATTGATAAGCAAGGAATTCTAGGAAGATAATGGTCCATGTTGGAGCATGGTTAATATACCAAATGGGGGTATTACATCATGTATTAGATTTATTATAAGACTAACATTTCTAGATTTAGGGCCATGTGGGTAAGCGCACATATATAATAGAAGTCCCTGAATCCAATGGAGGTTTGCAGTTGGGGACATTTTTAGGGCTTCTAATAGGTTAAATGGAGAAAATATAGGGTTGGTAGCACCGAATTTCTCAAATATACACTGGTTTTTTCTTTATTTTTACATGGGGAAGGCCCCCTTTTATATTTTTGGACGTTTAGAGGTACAGTGGGGGTGGATTGTAGTACATTTTACCTCATATGAGGTGCTGAGTAGGGTCAAAATTTTGGATTGTCAATTTCATTACTTTTTCCAAGATGTCTATGGTATTAGACCTCTGGCCATGAGACATAAGGTGGTTGAAAAGACTCTAAGCATGTATAATGACATTGACTTCTTTCCATATGGTGGTACACTTACCAATACGATCATTAATAACAGTTACAAAACATATGAACTTAGATCATACATGATAACCTATAGATATTGTGTATGGGTGACAGGAGTCGATGGAGAAGTTATTATTGAGGATTATGTCCCCTATATATTTTCATGTCATTTCAAAATATGAAACAACCCACCTTGTCTACTACTAATGATATTAAATTTGAGAATAATCCAATGGTGGTCTCGAAACATTGGGTTCTCATTGCCAATGAAGCATAAAAGGAGATCATTGAGTTTCCTTATTTGAATGAACATCTAAGACAGACTCACAAATATACTCGATATAGGATCTCCTCATACCCCTAGGAGTTTTAGTGAATGACTCCCCTCGAGTTTAGGTTTCTCCAATTGCTTCCAAAGAAGGACACAAGGGAAATTAGATTATCTCTAAATGTGATAGTGATTAGGCTCCTCCATGGCCCCAGTCCTAGAGCACACTCTGAGATAAAGCTATAAATATTGACTTGGGATGAATTGATCCAAGGTAATATAATCTTCATCATTGGTACATGGTTTAGGATGTGCCTACCGAGCACACAATTGAATCTCAGGGATCAAAAATTATGTCAAATCCAAAACATGTTGGTTCCTCTTCATACCCAGCTGTGTAAATATCTAATTATTTGTAACCTGAGGTAGTATAGCTCTGGAAAGGAATAACCCATGAAATTAATGATTTATTGATATTCCTTCCATCTATCATAAATACCCTACAAATGTGGGATATCTGATTACCCATTGATCTTCAATTTGAAAACAATCTTACTAAGGTGGGGAAACATGTCCATGAGTTGGAGATAATAATATATGCCACTGACGACTAGATCCCAACCAAAAAATGGGTATCGACTATGCTATATAATATTGATTCTAAATGAGTGGATGATCAATACAATGACGAATGGGATTAATTTATCAATTATAGAGATATAATCCTATTTACATTTTTATTCTCTTAAACATAAACTCGGATTGGAGTTGAGGGTCCTACCCTTAATCCCAGAGAGTTATCTCCTTGTTAATGAATAATGGAAGAGGATATTCTGGGGGGATTTCCACCTCTGGTATCTATGTTTGAGAAGACCAATGTTGGACCTCACAATATCAAGAGAATAAATAAAAGAGGGAAAATACATTGGCCAAGAATATTAACCATAATAAGCATTGATAATGTAATTTAGTATTCTGAATTTTCCAACATTCCCACATGACAATTCACTCCCTTTATAGGATCTCCTTCAATTTCATCCCATAATGGGTCTAGAATGGATCCCTTGGGATTCTAAGAGGAATATCTAGATGAGGCATAAACACTTGATGAAATGTAAACCCTTGATAGTAAAAGTATTAAGGGACCATAATTAATCTATTCTTATCATTGCATCATGAGAAGAGAATCTTGCTAATCTCAATTATTTATAATAGTTCTTAGTTAAATAGTGACAAACATTCCTTTTTCAAAATATTTTAGGCCCACGGGAAGTATTAGAATACCTTGAAGTGAACACTTTTGTCCCTGTTTCCATCTCTTGAGAAGCAAACTAGGGTCTCAAGTCATCGAATGAGGGTGTTCTATTGGGTCTCAAGCCTAATGTCCCACGTGTCCCAATGGCTGATCCATCCACATGTATTGGGGTATTGATTCATGAAATAAGAACTTGAGATATAAAAATTGAATATTCTCTGGAAGATAACAATATCATAGACTATTTAGAATATTTTAAGTAATTTTATATGCATTTAGATGGATTTAAGTCTTTATTTTTGCAAGACCAAACCTTAAGATTTATTTTTTAATCATGAATACTTAATTTTTTAGATTTCTCCCTGGAAAATATTACTGAGCCCATTGAGAAATAGCGTATTGATATTTTTCAACCTTCTCAAATAGAAGTGGTACCGGTCCCAAACCATGATGTGGGGAAATCCCAAGAGCCTTCTACCATGGAAATTGAGAAACATGAAAATATTTCCTCCCATGTAGAGAATATTTCTCATGTTTTAGATGTTATAGAGGTAGTGGATTCTTCTAATAAACCAGCCAACCCACTAACATGTGAGTATTATTAACTACTATGATGGTCCCATTACCATTTTTATATCTTATTCCTCATAATTCATGTTGAGTTCCACCTATTACCTGGTTCCATTGTCTTTGGTGGATGAGCCTGAGGGATAGTATTCCATGCCTACTAAGTTAAAAATGAAATATTTAGCTAATACTACTCCTAAAAAAGTAGAACTGGGTACCTCCTTGAGTGAATTAATCCCATAGTATATATCTCCCTTTGAACATAGCTCTGAGATGGACTTAGAGGCACACGATGCCTTTTTATATTCACGTGATTTCATTTGTAATGAATTAGACCATTGCGAATTGTGAATTCCCAAAGGGTGACCAAATATGAAAATTTATAACACAAATCAAAAAAAACTCTAAACTATAATGCAGTATAGAATATTTAATTCGGATGTCAATCCCACATAGATAGGGTTGGATAAAATACTAATTTAATAATAAATACTTAACTATTTAATGATTGAAATCTCAACTAAAAAGATTGAAGACAGAGAATGGTGAATGTTTGAGGTTCAAGAAAAAAGAAAACATTCTTGTAAATTGATAATCTAGGTTTATGATTGATTATGAAATAAAATAATGAAATTTCAATCATAGGATTCAGTACCGAGTTTGGGAAAATCTATTGGTCATGGTAGACAACCCCTAAAATATCTGATGTCCCCTTTTTACAATGGTCATGTTACTTCATTTATTCGATGTATTAGTAACTCAAAAAAAAATTAAACATAAAAAAACAACAAAATGGTCATTGTAAGAATCATCCACTATTCAATATGTTGAAATTATAACTCCCTCTCCGATCATCCAATGACCATGTGTAATAAAATCAAAGAGAATAATTTGGATGTTAGAGTTATGGAAAAAGACACAAATGAAAATATTAATTTAAAATAAAATATCAAAAACAAAAACTCCACCATGATTAAAATATGATCACACAAGATATACCCCCTCATGCTAGTCTCAAGGTGGTAGGAAAATAACAATCATATTTGACTCATCATAGCAGTAGCAGTCCTTGATTTCAATGCATATGCCTCCAAAATGAAAAATGGGAGGAACTATAGACTCTTATTTAAAGATCTACCAATTCATAATGTTTTATTTAATTATACATTAACATATCCCATTTTAAGTGGTGGTATCGTCTCAGGTATTAAATGGTGGTCTAAGTTTGTTATTAATTTTTCATGATTGAAAATCCCCATCAAAATTGTCATATATAAGTTCATCCAAAATGGTTCATGACATGTATTGGTTCCACATTGTGAATTTTTTGGTCACAAATAATAACTATTTTTCTTCACACTAAATGATTTATTTACTTCACATCCTAAAAAAAGTTCATGTCAAAAACTAGATTCTTGATGTGAATCTTAAATTTAAATTTCTTGCGCCTTTGTTTAGCCCCAGTTTTTAATTTTCTACCACATGGAGCATCCCATGTGTATCCAATGTCATGGGAAGCCTTCTATAATTTTTTGTGTCATAGTATATTTACTTAACTACATTTTTTCCATAAAAAAATCATAGAACCATTTAAAAATACCAAAAATTGGTAAGGTTGATCAAATAAATTACAAAAACAATCAAAAAAAAGTTCTATATAATTCATCATTGAAATATATATATAGGTGAGATATTTGGAAGTTAATTTTTGTGATGACTCTTGACGATCTTCTATAATTTCTTCACAAACTCCCAACCATGTTTTTCATTTTTGGGTATGGCATATTTCATTACATAATGATCCATCATGTTGTGAATTAAGTTATTCGGAAATGGGAATCAAAGAAATGATCAAGGAAGGCTAAGGCAATGTAGTGGGATAATTTAAAGATTATAGATCCATTGTATCCCATGTGGATCATATCCATGCTAAGGAAGTGTAGTTGAATCGGCACCGTATTGATGATATATATCTCCAGAAGGAATTTCATTAAAAAAATAATATTTCATGAAGTTATAGACTGTCTAACTCCACCAATCGTTGAAGATGTTATTGGAACAAGGAAGAGATGTAATTACTGTAAATAGAGATAAACTTCATTGTGTTGGAGAATCTATCACCACACAACTGAAAAATCTTCAACGAACTATAGATAAGGCTTGAACCGCACTTCAACAGATCATATCCTATATCATGGAACACTTGCAACACTTGGTGAAGAGACTCCAACATCTGGAATATCCAACATTTTTTAATATATGAATGGAAAATATTTTTGTTTAATGATCATATGTCTCTTTATTACTGCCTATTGGATAAATTTTTATTTGAATAGGACCATTTAAAGGAACACTGTTGTGTCCCAATTTTTTAATCATGATGAATTTAATATAAGAATGATCCAAATTGTATTTAGATCACTATTCCTAGAGAGCATAAATTGATTACTGTTAGAGCCTTAAAATTTTTCTCATATACATTGCACCTTTTTCACTAGGTATTTAACCTCTTACAAGATAGATAAATTCAAAAACTGTTTTAGGTCAAACATCTTTGACCAATAGTGTGGGAGTAATAAACTCGAATGAGGTTTTTGGACCATGAATATCCCAGAATCCCACTTCCTTTTTTGGACAAAACATATAGGTCTTGATTTTGAGATTGTTGGTTGGTGAGGAAAATATGTAGGGAATGAATACATACCATGTTTTAAAATAGGTTTTCATTATATTTATTTCAAGGAACATATTGATAAAAGGATTTACTCTTAAGTACAAAAATTCCACTATTTCATTGGCCACATTGTGCAGAACTCATTATACGGAGATGATTTGAGGCTTATTATTCATAGTCAAATAAATATTTTTATCAGATTATAATGAATTGAATGTAAATATATATGGAAAACCATGAGGGTTTTAGTTCCTTCAAGTCTATGAAGTATGGATCATTAGAAGAGGGGAATCAATAGTCATAATTGGTGAAATTTGGACATGCTCCTATCATTAACTAAGTAAACAAAATATAAATTTGATGTTTAGTGGCTCCCACAAGGATTTAACTAACCTAATAAATATTATAGGAGGGTGTAGGGGTTCTTTTATTTTGTGGCTGAGCCAAAATTATGAACAGGGTAATCATTACAAGGATCGTACCTTTAAAATCCTTGCCTTCAAGACAAAACATTCCTAGAATTGGATTATGAAACGGTTTGGTCACACAAAAATGGGATGATTTTAAAAGATATCTAAACTCATGTGAGTCATGATTAGTGCGAGAAACAAAGGGGGTTGGGGAGATTACCTAGATTGTGTTAGATTATTGGTCAAGGATTGTATTTTATGAACACCACATGATTGATTCCCCTAGTGTTTTTTCGCAATTTATTATCATGCTACTGGGACCATGACCCAAGGGTATGTAGATAATGAAAAAAATAGTTCCTTGAAATCCTATAAAAATGTACCAGTATTCCTAGACATGGTGGGGTAGGTCATAAACCATGATCTTGGGGTGTTCAAATAAATAGGTTTAGAGATGGAATAAGTGAAAAATAAATGACCATGGTCCAAGTTTGAAATGTAGTTCAATTATTATTTTGTCAAAGCATACCGAGATAAAAGGATTTTCTCTTAAGGAAGAAGGGGCTTCTGGTCAATGGTCCTTTGAGGGAACTCATTAGGAAGATTTTGTTTGAAGCATATTATGAATAGTCAAAAGAAAGGTTTTCTTTAGAGTGGATCTCTTTCATCATTGAATTCCCAGAATGCTAATGGATATTTTAACTCAAGGAATGAAGTGTGTTTTATGAAATGTGTATGCCTGATTTTGGTTAGAGTATTTTCATGTGGACCCGGGATTTTGAGAGCTAGGAATCACTATGTATCTTATGGTTACAATAATCAATCCATATGTAGTTCCTGATAGAAATCCCCCTCAAGGAATAACTCTTATGTATGGAGAGAAATTTTTTTGAATAAGGACTCATGAATGTAGTGATAACCCATACTGGATTCTCCCATGTAGATTGGGATCATATATATTAGAGTGGGAAAATTCATATATTACGGCTAAACTAGGATGTAGGATCTGAGTGTCTCTATGTAACCCATTGGAACAAGAATCAAGACAAAAATAGTTATTGAATGGAAGTTTGGTGGGAGACCGACACAAGAATAATGGTCCTCTAACATGAGATCCATATAAAGTAACAACTTTACACCATGAAAGACACATCAACCATGAATTTTAACTTCACGTGGTAAAGGCATTTTGTGTTCCTTTTATATTCTTGAATTCATGACCATGATGACCCTGATATGAACTGATACGTCTCAATAATGTTGGAAATCCCATACAAAAACAACTAATTTCATAAGGGATATGATCAGTTTGAGAAATAAGGAATAGAACAGGTTTCTTTCACCACACACAGGTGATTAAAATCAAGGACATGGGGATTTTTGTCTTGTGATGGTAGGGTCAAGATATAAGATCCATGAATCTCTACATATCTCATTGAAACTAAAATCAATATGTATGTCATTCTAGGATAATTTTAATGTTGAATGTATGGGAATTCAACAATGTAGTTTAACATCATGATATAAAGAATAAGGTTTCCTAACATGAAAAAGTATGCATGATTCCCAATAAATGTTGTCTAGGAATTTATAATATTATCTCATGAGAGGAATCCAGTGTTTGTGACATGAAGCTTCCTAAGATGGTTGTTTGATCCATCCCATGCTTGGTACACTTGGAAAGACTACATTTCGACATCATGTGTTGAAGATGTTTTCATGTTGTTTAATGTCTTTTTACTAGGACCACATGGGTCATTCCTTTTAGGTTCATTTAACAAGGGATTTATGGAGACCCT
Source organism: Viscum album (assembly GCA_963277665.1). NCBI lineage: Eukaryota > Viridiplantae > Streptophyta > Magnoliopsida > Santalales > Viscaceae > Viscum > Viscum album. Next base: position 571,271,864 of record OY728130.1, on the reverse strand, counting down.
ACCTTTTCATACATTAACATTACATTATTTTTTCATAATACTTAATATATTACACAATAGATTCAAAAATACCATATTAGTCTAGTTCCTTTGGAAACATGGAAACATAAACCCTGGTACATAAGTGAGCTACATTATCTCCAACTAGGTTCTTAATAACTAGAACCCTTCTTAGATAGATCACACATGATACATGTCTTCATAACCTGGGGGAAATAAACATAAAAGGGGTGACCTAAAATGCTCAATAAAGGTAAATAAATGAGATATATAAGAATAAACATGAGAACAATGGTATGAGAATATGATCTAAACATTAGACGATCATACCTTGCATAACGAAGATCATAAAAATGAATCATTCAATAAATATTGTTCATTTATAAGATATTAATCATAAGGGAATCAATAGAACAATCCATTAAATAATAACATAGGAATAATAAAATAATTGTTTTAGATGCATAAGAATATAAAATAATTTTATAGTAGTCCGGGTATCACTACAGATGCCATCTTATTAGGGTAGGTTCACTCCCCATACCATATTTGTAGTCATTTTTCACTCATAGGGACATATTAGTAGTCAAGGTTCAACCCCAATACCATCTTAGAAAATAAAATCCTTTATTATACCAAGCTCACTCCCTATTCATACCATTTATATATCATGAGATATAAATCTTTACCCAATGCACTGGAGGGAGATATAGGTCCAACCCATATCATAATTTAATCATATATATATTTTTCCCAAGATCATGTAAAATCATATCATAACCCAAGATATTAAATGGGTATCATAAAAATTTCATCATATTACAACCTTTGGAAAAGAGGTGGGTTTAATAATCATTTCATCAAAGAATAAATTGTGAAAATAATCTGAATCAGAAACATATAACCCATGAAATAGAAACAATTTTCATAAAAATAATTCCATCAAAATATAACCTATTTAGGGAAAGAATTTCAATGGAACCTTTTAATAACCTTTCAAAAAAGGCATGAGTAGCACCAGTAGATTTAATCATATACGGAAAATAATATGGAAATTTTATTTAAAATAATTTCTAAATGAAAATATCCATTCTTATTTAAAATATTCTATCAAAACATAAATCCTTTTGAATACCTTTTTCTTTGAAAATATACAAAGGAACATTGAATACAATTTGAAACTGTTTTCCATTGAAAATATCATTGAGAACATATAATAGAATATTTTAAAACCATAAAAAGCTTCTTTGAAAATTATATTTAAATATTATGTTTAATTAATTTTTAAAAATAATTTTTGAAAACAAGGTTTTTGGAATGAATATTTTTTCAATCGAAAATAGAAATGGGATCATATTTTATTAAAAATATTTACTTAATTCTCTTAAGTTATAAATATTGGAAAAATTATTAAAATTCATGAAGATATCATGAACGATTATAGGAGAAGAAATGTCATGAGTGTTCTTGAGATATATATCATAATATTTAATCAATATAAGTGAAATCATAAACAATCTTCATGAATGATAAGATTGTTTCCATAGAATTTTACTACTTAGTAACTTTGAATCATACTACACATGTAATAAAATTAATTTAAATTAAGATTAAAACATCATTAAAATAAGTATATTTATTAAATGAGATGTAATATGGAATTATATTGACATTGTAGAAGAATATAGGTGTAAAAAATATGTGTCTCAAAGAAAGAAAATTGAGACAAAACTATCAAATTGAATTGGTATTTGTGAATGGAAAAACCCCATGAAATAGAGTTATTCAAATTTATATGTAAATTCAAAAACCTTTAATCATAATAATATTATAATACTTTCATGGGTAGTATATACATAAGATAAAGGAAAGAATCGTGAATAAATCATAATTATCACAGAAATAAAAGTGAGACTAGAAAACCCTTACCTTAAGTCTTGAATTTCTTTATACTAATAAAATCCTCCGGTATAATAAATAAAACTTAATTATATATCTATTAAATAATAATATTAATATATCAAATACCATATATGATTTTATATTACTTTATATTTCCTATTTATTAACCATTACCTGTTAATGTAATGCTTTGGAAAAAATCTACTTGGTTTTTCGTACATGTTTTGACTTATTATTATTGATCATCATACTTAGATATTGATTTAATTATTGAAATTATTTAAAATATGATGTAAATATCATATATATTTATTATACAAATATTTATAATAATTATTAAAATATAGAATTATGAAATGAAATTCACTCTTCATGGAAACAGTAGGTTGTACGTACACATGAGCGTTGTTTCCATTTTATTATTCTATTGTAAAAAGAAAGTAAATAAAATAAATGTATATATATATAATATATAATTTCATTTTAATTATTATGTCATATGTATCATATAATTTCACTAAACCCATCCTTAATACATTCCATGTAAAGTGTGAACAAATCACATCACTTTGAGGATGGAGTAGTCCACACGTCTGCTAATGAAGTTATCATATTTAAAAAAAAGAAACAATGATGTTATATTTTATATAATAATTAAATAAGTATATATAAATCACAAAAACATATATATCATATAAAACCCTATTTTCTATCATAATCCCAACTGATGATAGGTGAAAAGGAAAAAAGAACAACCTCGTTTCGTGAGGTGGTAGTTTATCGTACATAGGAAATATAAGTTTATCTCACATTATATGGAGGTGTGTGCATGTTTAGGTCTAAAACATTGAATAAAAATATATTAGTATATTTAGAATACCGAGGTTATTATATAAACATGGAATAATAATTTTTTAGGTGGTGGAAAATGAAAATAAAACTATGGAGCTTGAGGAAGAATGTTACCTCTTCTTTGGGTAACTCCTTTTGGTTTTCCACAAAGATCCCTATTGGATGGGATTATTATAAAGGGGTTATTATAGGATGAATGGAGGGATTTTGGGAGGATATTTGGCCATATTTTGGAAGATCTAAGGGTCTTTAGAGGTATTAAAAAGTTGGAGTGGTGAGTGCCTTCATATAATGCAGGAGGAGTGGAATTCTTATATATATAAAAAGGTAAACAATATTGAGCAGTATCACATACATAACATTCCTCAAATAAGTTTTTAAATTTTATAAAATAGAGTAAATGGTATAAATATGTCTATCCAATGGATTTTGGAAAAGTCTATAGTTCATTTGGACTATTAAAATTAATGTTTGAGCATTAAGTAATCTAGTTTTTACCTAAATAACTATAATTAATTTTAATTACGTTCACTAATATTTTTTGGTAAAAAAATAAGTTTACCATATTATAGATTTTAAAATATTATTATTAAAAATATTGAATTTTTTTTCCATATTATAAACACATAATAGGTATAAATTAATTTCAATTTAATCCCACAAATGAGACGAACATGTAGAGTTTTAAGTTAAATTTATTAAGGTTTGAAATTTTTTTATATCAAATTTTATTGTGAAATTAGGTAAAATAACATAAATTGGATTAATTAATGTATTATTTATATAATTATAAATTAAAAAAAATAAAATAAAATTTAACTATATAAATAAGTTGGATGAAAAATATGTTTTGAATTAAAATTCCATAATTTTCATTATTAATCTAAAAATGAATTTTTTTAGAAACATAGAAAAAAATTAACTCTATGATAAATTTGACATTATGAGTAAAACAATTATGTTTATTTTGTCATATTAAATTTCTAAAAGTGTATAAATTTGATTTTATTGTTATTCACTTAAGGACATTAAATATAGTCCATTTGAGAAATTATTATTTTCAAACATATAAAGACTTTAGCAAAAATTACTTGTTTTCTAATCAATATGTTTTTGTTATATAAGGGAATTATAAATAATATTTGATATGAATTTATTTTTTTTAATATTTCTATGTTTAATGTATATTTTATAACTATCTCGTTTAAATAATTATAATAATTAAATGATGTTTCGTTGAAACTCAGTGTTGTGTGTAATGAATTCCAAGCCCATGTTTCCTGTAGAGAAGGTTTATTTTAGTGTATCTTATAATAAAATTTTGAATTATTGTATCATGAAATTTTGGACTTCATAGATAAAAAATTGATTTAAAAAAATCATAAATACTTAGGGTGTTGCATTCTACCCCCCTTAAAATTAATTTAACCCTTGAAATTCATAATTATCGTACAAAAAAATGAGGATAGATATCTCTCATCATATTCTCAAGTTTCACATGTAGATTCATCTAAATTTGTATTTCACTAAAAAAACATTGACCATGTCTGTGTATTGTTTCATCGAACTGTCTCTGTACGATCCATAATTTCAATTGGGTGTTCATCGTATGAATGATCCCCCTCTAGTGGTATGAACCTGGAGTCTAGTACGTTTGGAGGGTTAGGTATGTACATTCTCAGGAGAGATACATGGAACACATTTTGGAATTCAGAGAGATTTTTTGGAAGTTCCAAGTGAAAGGCTACCATCCTGATATGATCAATAATTACAAAGGACAGATATAAATAGGGTTTAGTTTCCCTTTCTATATGAATTTCCTAAACATATTCCAGAGAGATATTCATAGAAAAACTTCCTCTATAACATTAAATTCTTGGTTATTTCAATGGTTATAATTATAACTTTTCTACTGACTTTTACCATCCTTGATATGATTCGGATTGGCTCTAACCTTCTCTACCATTTCTTTAGCTATCGCATGTCCCAATGGATTTATTTTTCCATCATTATCCCAGAACGTTGGAGCTTTAAATTTCTTTTCATAGAGGGATTCATAAGGATACATCTAAATGATTGAGTGACATATATTATTGAAGGAAATTAAAATAGAGTAATCTGTTAATCCCAGCCACCATTGAAATCAATAGAACAAGAACTCAACATATCCTCTAGGGTTTGATTTTTTCATTCAAACTGACCATACATCCGAGGATGATGAGAAATGCGGAAACTCAATTTTGTATCAAGTGCTGGCTGAAGACTTCACCAGAACATTTATGTAAACCTTGGTTCTTGACCATTTATAATATAATGTGGTACTCCATTCAACCTTAACACTTTCTTAATGTATATCATAGAAATGTGATCCAGAGAGAAGTCTTCTTTGATATCAGTAAAGTGTGATGACTTAGTAAGGAGATCAAATACCTCCCATATATAATTAAATTCATTAGTGGTTTTTATGATTCCAATGAAAAAATCTATAGTGATGTTATCCCATTTCCATTTTGGTATGAGAAATTAATGAAACATCCCCTTAAACTTTTGTCTTTTAGCCTTAACTTTCTAGCATACCAAGTATTGAGATACAAACTCTATGATATCCCAAATCATGAAATCCCACCATAAGTATTATTTAAAATCTCTATACATATCTGTACTTATAGGATTAATAGTTACTAAAAAACTATGGGCTTCCTCAAATATATCATTCTTCAAATTTGGTATGCATAGAACACATACATGATTACTAAAAATTATTATTCTATCCTGATCAAGGTTGAACTATGGAACATTTTGAAATATCTTTTTATTCTCTACATCTTTCTCATGTTAATATTTAATAATTACATGATAGAAGTTTGGACATTCAATTGATTAAGATATGAATTTTCCCTTTCCTTAGAGATTTCCATATTCATTCATTTTAAATCTAGAAATATTGGGTATTTTTCAATCCTCATCATGGATAATCTACCATGATCCATTTCACTCAAGGAATCAGCCACATTATTCTCTTTCCTAGGGTGGTAATGTATTGATAAGTAATAATAATTTATTTTCTCTAACCATATTCTTCGGAACATTTTTATATGAGGTTGATTGTCGCCTATCAACCATTCACGGGTCTGGTTTTCTGCTAATGTGTATAGAAGCACTCGTGTTGAATCATCAGTGTTGATACTTTTTAGTAGTCGATTATTTTTGTGATTTTTCTTTTTAATGGGGGGGGGGGTGTTTGTTTTCAGAGCTAAAATGAAATAATTTATTGAATTATATTGATTTATAAAATTTATAAATATTGGTGAGAGTTGAGTATTATTTATTTAAGATTTTGATATCCTTGGGTTTTTCTTTATATTTCATTAAATTACACACACTTCACAAGATAATTTTGATTGAAATAACCATGTGTTAAGGATTTAATCCAATCCATAACTTAAATATGGTTATAATATCAATTAAAACTTGTTTATGGTAGTGTATTTATGGTTCCAATAACAATTCGTATCAACATGTTAAACAAAACATGTCCTTAATCCATGGCATTTTATGTTTGACATAAACAATGTTAACCTAAAGAATATTCATCGAGAAAAATATGTCAATCACATAATATCCCAAAATTATGACTCACCCAAATGAGATATTTACTCATTAATTGAGATCATTATTACTCTTTTTTAATATGTTTATGATGATTAATTATAATTAGAATGAAAATAATGACATAAGAAAATAGTTGTGCGTCGAACACACACACGAACAGTGATTAGAATTAAAAATGGACTTTCAATTGAATGAGGAAGATAAATAAGGGAAGGGTTTTTATCATGATTTAAAATATTTTAAGAACATTAATAGGTAATAAAAAATATTTTATGATTATAATATACTGCGAAAAAACATGAATTAAAATATAATTACAAATACAAACACTTTTGAGATTAAAAACGAAAAAAATGAAAAATTAAGTCAAAAGAGTCATGGAGGGATGGTATCTCAAGTAGAAACATGTGTACGGAAAATCCTCCCAATCCTTTGGAAAATAATTGGTCCTGAAAATCTATCCTCTTTTTCTTTGAAATTCCAACCCATCCTCCTTGGACATTCCAACCCTTTGTAAAAAGAAGAGGGGAATGTATTTATAGCCCAATGAGGTTGACAGTTTCCTTTCCAAATCAACCCATCCTCTTGAATAACTGATTTTATACTCCACAATTTTAAATATTGTGAACATGTCTTCTACAAAGTTTTAGATATTAATTTTTAAAGTCTGCCTTTAAAAGTTGGCATCCATTTGACTTAATAAGCCAATGCTATGGCATTTTTGACTAAACAATTTTAATTTGTCCATTTCAATCCGGACTTTTTCAAAGGCCGAAATGTGAATTCGTTTTTGAATAAGAAGATGCCCTAAAATCTTAATCATTTATTAAAAAAAGTCTTCTAAAAATATCTTATATTTCACACTACAAAATATCAGCTTGAATGGAAGTCTATATGAATAGAAAATGTAATAAATCTTTGATTAGTTTAATTCCCAAATAGAATGGTGGGATGTAATTCAAAGCCTCATTTGGGCCTATTTTTATTGGAGTTGGACCTTAAAATTTTTATCCTTATTTCCCATGGATAATAGCGAACATATGATAGAGTCTACTCAAATTTGGGCTTCTGGATTGAGCCCATAAATTATAGGATATTGGATGGTCTACTTTTTTCATTGATTATTTGTTCCTTCTTATATGGACCATATGAACATTAAAATGGATGAATTAGCCAAATGTTCCTTATAATGATATGTTGGAAATTGAATAAGGAAACCTAAAAAACATGAATCAAACAATTTGGATTATTATTATTAGAGTTATGGTTAAAAAATTATAATGATATGAATCTAGATTAATTAAAATAATGCTCAAAAATTATATTAAATATTAAAAAAATATTTCAGACCAATTATGAAATTTTCATAGAACATAAGTAAAGGGAGTAAATAAAATTTTATGAATAAATTAATAAGATCAACTCCCCCACACTTATCCTTGTACATGTCCTCATGTAAAACAGATATAAAAACATAACTAAACATTTTCACTCACCAAAAAATATTTAGATTTTGTTTTCCCCAATCATGGGAGGTTTCAACCACTTAACTCATCCTTATTGAATTAAACCAAAAATTGTTACAAAAACATTGTTCCAATAATTGTTAATTTCCCAAGCTCAAATTTTGAAATGAAATATATAGGCACCCCAAACATACTCCTCTCAATATGATAAAAATTTATTTCTGGAGGTTCACTCATTCACTAACCAAAAGTGAAAATCATAGATCTTGAATGATCTCTTAGCATAAATTATCTATCTTAAAGTGAACAAGAATTAAGAGGTCCTTTTCAGGAGTTTTATATGGCTATGAGACAGTAGATATTTAATGTCAATAATAGTGGGAAAAGGGGGGAAACTCCCATCATGGGTAAATCAAGGAACAATTCATTTTGAAAAGAAACATGGAATGTAATGGAAAAATGTATTTATAAGTGAATTATTATTTGAAAAAATAAAAAAATGAGGATGAAAAATTTAAGGGGGTGATAAGATAAAATATTTACTGAACAAAAAACATCCCATAATGACACAATTGTTCTTTTTTTGTCTCATTTTATTTTTTTTTACGAAAGTTGAACATGAAATAGATCTGACAGTCATATCTCACCCCCTATTTGATCTCCTCACGAAACTAATTGTAATAGTTATAAAAAGATAAATGTTTGAGGAATAGTGATTTTGGACCTGCTCAATACACAACATTTTTTTGTTTTTTTTTTGAACACTTGTGAATAACATTTAGAAAATTTTATAAATAAAAATCCATTGCCAAAAATCACTAAATGAAAAACTATACCCCACACTAAAATTTATGATTGCCCTAAAAAATATGACAACACATGGAAAATAATGTAAATGGAACCCAAAATGAAATCCACCCCCCCCCACATAAATTTCAATAAATTATGCAATGTAATTCCATTTATATATTTTGTGGGACAAGTTATTGGGATTATAATGTGGATATCAAAAAAATGGTTTTCAAAGGATTGAATAGGATTTCAAAAGGTGGGTTAATGTAAGGCAAATGGGAGGCTATTTGAATATTATTATTATCTTGTGGTTCAGAAAATGCCTCTTTCATATTCAAGTACACAAAATTTTGAAATTCACCTTGAAAATTCCACAAAATAAAGACTTGAAATTAGGGATAAAAACACACAAAATGAAAAGTGGGTCACAAGTGATGTTTACATGAAAGATAATTTTGTTCCTCATGGTTGGGGAAGAGTAATTTTCTAAATCAAAAACAAATTGAGCAATCAATTTTTTTTGGAATTTGACACATGATTATTTATCCAAATTTATGATGAAAATACACAACTTTTCTGACGAAATCATGACTTTTGACTACCCAAAATGGTTGGAATATTTTTTTAAAGTCAATGGTGAGTGATTATGTATATGTGTTTCATATTTTTTTAGTATTTCATTTTTTTAGTGTTTTTTAAAATACACACCCAAACAATAGACGAAGTGGGAAAAATGATCTATGATGAAGGTGGTAAAAAATAGACATGAAAAAAATAGAGAAATAGAGGAAGAGAGGGAGAGAGAGAGTTAAAAGGAATTTGGTGCCCCTAGATTTGATTTTTTGGATCACAATATCCATCTAGTGGTGGGTCAACTATAGATTTTGGTGCTATGATGGAAGTTGATTTTGTTCTCGAGAGTGTTTCCTATCATGGTGATGCTTTATCTGATGTCAGTTAACCGTAAATGTCTTTTTGGAAGAGGGTTATTGGACATTCACTTCACCAAATGGGAAAACATGAATAAAAATAAATGTACCATCCAAATGAGATTTAAGATTACATGGGTGACGTCAAAATTGAGAATTGGAGATCATTACCTTTTCACCTTCATGAAATACCTTTCGTAGGATTTTTTTTCATGGGGTAACATGGCCTTTTCTTTGTAGATATTGGAATTATCATGATAATATAGTCAAAATTCCCCAATTTAGTTAACTTCAATAATCATTCTTCACCAGATTTTTCAGAATCAAAATTACAATTATTCATATCCCAAAATGACTTATTTTGGAATTCAACTATTAAATGACACACTTTACAAAAAACTAGCCTAAATAGAGACATCTAAATGGGTGTTTTATATGTAGTTTGATAGGTCCAAAACACTTAAACAAGTCTTTTAGGCCAGTCTTTTCTGGTGGGATTTACAAATCTCTCATGCACTCTTTTTAGATCTCTATTTTAAAGTTTAGCCCTGATTTTTTTTGGGGGTGATATGAAGATGATGTTTTATGTATAACCCCATTATTTTTTTAAAGAGATTCCACTATCTGATTACAGAAATGAGTTCCTAAATCACTTATCAAGACACATGTTGTTCCAAATCGATGGAAGATATGGGTTTTTAGGGACTCAATAAAAATATGTGAATAATCATTTCCAGTGGATTTGGACTGAACCCCCTAGTAACATAATCCATAGCCAGAAGAATATATGAGAATTTTTTGGAATGGGGAAATGGTTTCATTAAATCTATGCCCCAATCATCAAAGATCTCATAAAAAATTAAAGGCTTTTAGAGGCTTTCAATTATTTTCTAAATTGTGCCAAACATTTTTACAGTGGGAAATTATTTATAGAACTCATGTGAGTCCTTGAACAGTGAAGTCAAGAAGAATCGTAACCATTTGGGAGGACCTTTGTGGTCCAAAATTTCCACTACTAGGCATTGAGTGACAAAATTTAAAGATGGAGGAATTTTCATATTCATCGACCCATATCTTAATTACCATATTAGCCCCAGTTTTCCAAATTTTATCATCTTCCCAAAAATATAATTTTGAATCTTTTTTCTTTTTTCCTTTTGGTATTTCGGAAAATTTCAGGAAAAACACCAACAACAATGTATTTAACAATTGGGGCATACCATTTTAGATTTGGAGTGATAGATGAGAGGTGTTTAGTTGGAAATTTATGATCAATTATTTTAGAATGATAAGAATTAGAAATTCTACTCAAGTGACCAGACACATGGTTTTCTTGGCCTATATTTAATCACAATGTCAATCTATTGGAAAATTAAGATCCATCTTATTAGCGATGGTTTGGAATCACTTTTCTTGAGTAAAAACATTATAGTAGAATGGTTTGTGAAAATGATGAATTTAGCACCTAAGAGATAGGTCCATAATTTTTATAAGGAAAAAACCACTGCTAAAATATCCTTTTCTGTCATAGTGTAGTGAGATTGAGTTTCATCCAATTTTATGAGGCATAATAAATTACATTAGGAATATTTTCATTTCATTTACTAAGAAGGCCCCCAATGTCCCTATAAGGAGCATCACACATTTATTCAAAGGGTAAAGACCAATATGGGGGTTGAATTAATGGTGAAGTTGTAAGAATATTTTTTAGTTCAATGAAGGATCTCTTTCAAGCCTCCTATAAATGTAATGAAACATAATTTTGGATTATCTGAGTGATTTGGATGTAAATCTTACTGATGTTATGAATGAATCACTGATATAAACAAGCATGTCCAAGGAATGAATGAATGTATCAAACATATGAAGGTTCAAGATACGATTAGATCACATAATTTTTGGGCAAGGTTGACTTCAATACCCTCTTGTGAAACTATGTTCCCTATAATGATACCATTCGAAACCATGAAGTTAAATTTTTCATAATTTTGCACAAGGTTACATTTGACACACTTTTGAAGGAATAGAGAAAGTGAATACAAGGATGATTCAAATGAATCACCATAAATGGTAAGGTCATCCATGAATACCTCCATGAAATACTAAATTAATACTGAAAATATGCTTATCATACACCTCTAGAATGTTTTAGGATCATTGTAGAGGCCAAAAGTCATTCTCTTATAGGAATATGTTCCAAAGGGGAAAGTGAAAGTAGTCTTTTTTGAGTCCTGATGCGCGATTGGGATTTTGAAGTAGTAGATATATCCATCATGAAAAAAATGGTGTTTCATTCTGGCTAATAATTCTAGAATTTGATGAAGGAATGGAATAGGGTATTGTTATTTTCATGTTTCATCATTAAATTTTCAATAATCGATGCAAAAAAGCCATTTTTTAACTCGATTTTGGACCAATTTTCCATGTTCATTTGTGAAAAAAATTTCCTTAACCTTCTTAGGTATCACTTGAATTTGACTAACCCATTAACTATATAAAATTGTGTAGATAACAATAGCATGGTGAAGATTGGTAATATCATCCATAACTACCTCAATTATGAGGGGATTGAGTCTTATTTGTGGTTATTTAATTGGTTTGGATGATTCCTCAAGATGGATGTGATGCATGCATATGGAAGGGTTGATTCCTAGTGTGTCATCTATGTTCGAAACTAATTAATTTTTGTTTCCCTATAACTCTTGAAAAACATTGGACCACTCAATTTCTGTAATTATGAAAGATAAAATTACTGGATAAGAGTTATCATGAAAAGGAATGTATATTTCATGTGTGTTGGAAGTGGTTTCAGATCATTCTCATCTTTCATTTGTGGGATAGATTACTCAAGAATGGAGGAAGGTATTTTAGTTGGTTTTTATTCATTTTACTTAACATTTTACATGGTGCAACATCAGATATAAGAGTTGATGTGGTATTCTAGGGAGTTTTAAAGATCCCTTAGATTAATGAAGTCTATGAATGAAATACCAACATCAACAACCCCATTAATGAACTGGTTAATCATAGTGAAAATTTCACAAGATCCATTCTCATTATAAAATTATGAACATGATGGAATAAGGTTCAATTGACTCTCATAATTATCCTCATAAGCATGGATTGCGAAGGCATAGTGATCCTCATATGGGAATCTCATGGCTTCAAAAAAATTTAACTTGACTAGTTGGTCACCAAATACCATGGATAGGATGCCTGTATAGACATAAAACATATTTCTTACCATTATGAGGAATGGAATACCAAGAATTAGGAGATATCTAGAAGATTTTTTCTCACCTAACATGTTAAGGAAATAGAAATCAAGTGGGACGATATGATCTTTAACTATGACAAGGAAATTCTTAATTAGTCCCTCAAGACTAGATGTTCTTCGATTGGATAACTATATGAAAACACTCATTGGGTGCAAGGGATCTAGACCATGGTTAGAGAAGATGGATTTGTGAATGAAATTTATCAATTCTATTAGGTCTATGAGTACATCATCAATTTTTGAACTCTCTAATTAGCATGGAACTATAAAGGTCCCTAGATATTTTCACTTCATGGGTATGGACCGTTGTGTTAAAACATTGTCAATAGTCATAAGTTGTATTTTATGGGTGAATAATTCTTAAATAAATTTGGCATTATGAATTTTTTTTGATATAATCTCATAGAATAATGTTGAATTAAACATGTATAAACATGTCAAGCATTTCAGTATTGGGTTAGAAGGATTACCTTGGTATATAAATGGCTCGAGGAAAAGGAATTGGGCTCTTTAGAGGAATGGATAGAGGTGAGGGTGAGGCTTCAGGTTCATTTTATGGATTTCTATTCTTTTCATTTTCAAGATAAGTAGTCAAAGGTTCATTTGTGGATCCGTCATGAGACATGGAAATTTTATTTCCCATTCTAAGTGAAAATGAGCATACATTACCCTTGTGGTTGGGTAGTGGTTGAGTTGGGAGTTGGGAATAATTGGATAGTTTTTGTTGGCTAATGTGGGATACAAGTTGACCAATTTGGATTTCAATTGTTTTAATTCTTGAATGATTGAATATGAAAATATATTCTACAATGCTTTTCCATGGTTTCTTGGAAGAAGAGGCATGTCCCGCATTGGGATTAACTTGATTTTGGTTCTTGGAAAAGTTATTGAATTGGGGTGGGAATTGGGAAAGCTCATTTGGATAGTGGAATCCATGATGATCAATAGGATGATTGATACATTGAGGATTAGTAATATAAAGATAAGGTTTTTGTAATTTTCCACCAGTTTGAACATATTGGAATTGGTTTGGATTTTGAGGAAGTAACTGAGGGGGATGAGAAATGGGATTATCATACCTCACTCCTTGGTTAATGGTAGAAGAGAAGGTCTTAGAGTGGGGTTGGTTGAGGTTTATAATGAATTGACATCATTATTTAGGGTTGGGGTTCCTCTAAGAATATGCTGCATTAAAAACTATTGCTTTGTATGGCTTAGATGGTTCCTATTGAAGTTGTGGACATATGTCAGTTGTATGATCTGGTGAGATATGGATTCTATAATTCATGATAGGTACATGGAATAGTGATTGTGGGGAAGATGATATTGAGACTTTGGCATCCACCGCTAGTTGTCTCATAAGAGATATAAGTTCACTCATACACTCGGTCATCTTGTTGGTTTCTATAGATTGAGTATATTGGACTTGTTTTACATGAGAATGTGCTTGATTATGGAATTTTTTTGTGTTTCATCCATATTTATTATAAAATCTCATGCAGTTGTAGGGGTTTTATCGAAAAGAGAACCCCCAGTTAGGACATCAATGAGAGTTCTCTCCATATCCAATAACCCCACATAGAAATATTGAATCAAGATTTGGTCATGAATTTGATTGTTTGGTAATGTTTACAGAATCATTTTGAACCACTACCAATAATCATGGATTTATTCGCTAGGGAATTGATGGATACCACTTATTTCCTTTCAGATAGAAGCTTCTTGAGAAGCAGGAAATATTTTCTCTAATAAGAGTCACTTCATGCCATTCCATGTGGTTATGGAACCATGATGGAGGTATTAGATACATGAATTGGTTGAATTATCTAGGGATAAAGGGAATGATTGATGTTTGATTTTTTCTTCAGAAACCCCCAGAGGCTCTATGGTAGGGAACACCACTTGGAACCCTTTGAGGTGAAGATGGGTATCTTCACCTACTAGCCCATGTAAATGAGGTATAAGATGAATCAAACCCGATTTCAGTCTGAAATTATCCTTAATGTTTAGATATTTAATACTAAGGGGTTGGTAATTCATATCAGGAGAAGTGAGTTATTTAAGGAATTGTTCCCAATGATTGAAAATATCTCGTTTAGTCGGCTAGAAAATGACATTCTCTTGAATGATTTTATTATCCCTAATGTTCCTCCTAATTTCGATAATAGTTTTCTCAATTTTAGGATCAAAATTATCATAGGTATTTTTGGTAGGCTATAGGTAATTCAGATAAGTTTTGAAAGACAGGGAAGGTGGGTTTTTCATTGTGGGTTTTTCTGTTTATGATTTTTATGAGAAGGTGGGTTTTTCATTGTGTTTTTGTTGATAATTTTTTTGGTTAATTTTTTCACTTTTTTGTTATTTTTTTAGAAAAAAAACCAAAAACTACCAACTACATAAGGAACCATCCCCGTAAACGGTGCCATGTAAAGTGCACACAATTCTTTCTTATTGACCATTCAAGGGTATGCATCTCTTCTAATGTGTATAGAAGCACTCGGGTCAAATCCACGAAAATGATACTTTTTAATAGTGAATTGTTTTTTGTGATTTTTATTTTTAATGGGGGGATTTGTTTTCAAAGATAAAATGAAATGATTGATTTATTGATATTGATTTAAAATATTTATAAATATTGGGGTGAGTTCATTATAGGGGATTTAAGATTATGATATCCTTGAGTTTTTCTTTACATATAATTAAATTAACACCCAATTCACAAGATAATTTTGATTGAAATAACTAAGTTTTAAGGTTTTAATCTAAGACTTAGCATAACTAGAGTTCTAATATCTATTAAAACGTTTCTATTTTAGTGTATTTATCATTCCAAAAATCCATCAAATCCACATGTTAAATGAGAAATGTCATTAATCCATGACATTTTGAGTTTAACATATACAATGTCAACTTAAAGAATATTCATCGAGGAAAAGATATAAATCACGTAATATCCCCAAAATATCACTCACCCAAATGGGAGATTTAATCACTCATTGAGATGGCTATTAATCTGGTTTTTTATGTTTTTGATGATAAATTATAAATATAATGAAAATAATGGTATAAGAAAATAGTTATCTGTTAAAAACACACATGAATGATGATGAGAAATAAAAACAGACATTCTGTTGAATGAGGAAGAAAAAGAGGGGAAGGGTTTTCCACATGATTTAGAATATTTTAAGATAATTAATTTGTAAGAACATCGAGTGGATTTTTATAAGAAATGACGAGAATGAAACCTGAATTAAAACAAAATAATAAACAAAGCCACATACTGGAATTCAAATGATGAAAAATGAAAAAGTAAATCAAAAGAAGAACGTAAGAATGGAACCTTAAGTAGGAACGTGAGTATGTAAGATCCTCCCAAGACTCGTTCAAATCCATGGTCATGTGAAACAATCCAATTTTTTTCTGAAATTTCAACAATTTTAAAGGGGAAGAGGGGAATGTATTTATAGCCCAATGAGGTTGACTGTTTGATTTCCAAATCACCCACTCTACCGGGATCTCCAATTTTATACTCCAAAAATCCGAATCTAAGGAAATTGTCATATTCTTTGTTTTAGATATGAATTATTATAGTCTACTCTCAAAATTTTGTAGACATTGGACTTATAGAGCCAAAGTTATTGTGGTTTGATTAAACAATTTTAATATGTCCATTTTAATATAGAATTTTTTGAAGAATTAAATGTGAATGGATTTTTGAATATAAATATTCCCTCAAATACAAACCATTTATTCTAAAAAGTTATCCACTTATATCTTAGCTTTCACACATCAAAATATCAGCTAGAATATATTTCTATATCAGGATAAAATTAAATAAATGTGTGATTAGTTTAATTCCCAGATAGAATGGTGGGATGGACTTCAAAGCATCATTCATGCCTCTTTTTATTGGATTTGGGCCTTCAAATTACTATCAATGATTCCTTTGGATAATTAAGAAAATATGACAGAGTATCAAAAAAACTTGGGTTTCTGAATTAAGCACATAAATTCAAGCTTCATGGATGGTCCAGGGTTTTTATAGATTCTTTGTGCCTTCTGGTGTGGACCATATGACCATTCAATTAGCCAAATTGACCAAATGTTCCTTCTAATTTTATGTTGGAAATTGAATAAGTAACCCTAAAAAATATGAATAACACAATTTGGATCATTAAGAAGAGATTCATGGTTAAAAAAATTAAATTTACTTGAATATAGATTAATTCAACAAATTCTAAAAAATTATATGTAATATTTAAAGTCGAATATTTCACTCAAAGTATGAACTTTTCATAGAAAATCAGTAAAGGGATTAAAGAAAATGTTATGACTAAATTAATAAAATCACATTTTCTACTAATTGTTTGTGTATATATATTTCAAACATTTATGATCAGTATATATATCACACTTTTCTCCATAAAGAAAATTCTTCCATATCTTTAATGAAAAAATTACCGCCGCTAGCTCTAAATCATGAGTTAGGTAATATTTCACATGAATCATAAATTTTCATAAGGAATAGGCTATAAATATGTTATTATTCATAAGAGAAAATCCCAATAACTTCTTTGATGCATCAATATAAATTAAATACCTTTCTCCACTACAGGGTAATGTAAGCACAGGTGCGCTGACCAACCTTCCCTTCTATTCCTTTAAATTTTCTTCTCATTCATCTGTCTAGAGGAACATTGAACCCTTCTAAGTTAGCTTGGTGAGAGGATTTTATAGCCATGAGAAATTCTACATAAATAGTATACAATATCATGATAAACCAAGAAAAATATGGATCTTCATCAACATGGTTGGTCAACAGTAGCATTAAATAGCCTTTGTCTTTAATGGATCTATATTTATACTATCTCTATAGATTATGTGACCAAAAAAATGAATCCTTTGGCATCCAAAATTAACACTTATTTAATTTTTTATAAATTTTCTCCTTAATTTGGTTCTTTAGTAAATCTTCTCCAGTTGTATTCATTCTCTTCCGTATTATTTTAAGAGATAAGAATATCATTTATAAAGAATACCAAAAAATGATTGAGAAAATCTATGAAGTATCTATTCATCAAATCCATGAAGATAGCAGGGAAATTAGTATGTCTAAAATTCATCACTATATACTCGTATTTTCTACACCTTGTAGATAATTTCTTCTTGAGTATATTCTTCTTCTTGACACTAAATTTAGGATATCCTTAATGAAATTAAATATGGGAAATGTATTGAGTTCTACACATTTGATCAAACAAGTCATGAATATGGGGGAAGAGTATAATTTTTCTCGACCATGATCTTATTCAACTCCTGATAATCAATATAGGGTCTCTTTGATCCATATATATTTTAAAAGAAATAGACGGTGCACCCCAAGTTGGCACACTTGGCCTAAAGAATCACTTATCAATGTTTTTTTGTATTTTATTATTCAATTCATATAACTCAGTTGGATTAATTCTATATGGAGTCTTTGAAATTCGTTTAGAATGAGGTATGAGATCTATCGAGATCTAAACCTCTCATTTTGCTGGAAGTCTAGGAAACTATTTCATAAAGATTCCAAAAAAGTCCCAAAAATAGGCATATCGTCGATTCAAATTTTCTCCCAAACAATTTGAGATAAAAAGACCTTCTGAATATGGATATAATATCCATAGTAAGTACATAAGTATAATCACATTGATATAAGATCATAGTTTGGTTTTAAATATCAAAAATAACTTCCCTTCCTTGAAAATTGACATGGGATTTCTACAGAGAAAACATGTCTATGCCTAAGATTACATAAAAAGCAACCAAAGGAAGAATTAAAAGTTTTTCAGGAAATACATTCCCACAAATTTCAACCATAGAGGAATCATAAACCCAAGATTCAATCATCATACCACTAGGGGTTTTCCATTCTAATTCCACATCTAATCGTTTTTGAGGAATCATAATAACCTTAAAAAACTATTTATATATTAAATAGTGGGTAGATCCAGAATCAAATAATACATTTTCAGTTTTAGAGTGGATGTAAGTATACCATTCACCATGTAATTGTCGCACCCCTCTTCATAAATAGTGATTCCATGATATTTCCCATTCTCCATCACCTTAAGAGGTCACTAACGTTAATCATCATCAATAACATTCTAGATTGGGAATTTTTTAGAATAGTTCTCATTCCCCTTACATTTGTAGCACTGATGCAAGGGAGGTTCATTCTGTGCGGTATTCTCTCCATTCACAATGTTATATGACTTCTTCCCATC
Organism: Viscum album; assembly: GCA_963277665.1. Classification (NCBI taxonomy): domain Eukaryota; kingdom Viridiplantae; phylum Streptophyta; class Magnoliopsida; order Santalales; family Viscaceae; genus Viscum; species Viscum album. The sequence goes on along the minus strand of OY728130.1, from coordinate 571,252,768 downwards.
ACTTCAATAGTCAGATACTCAATGACCTTCGCTTATGATTTTAAAAAATGTATTAGACCCATTAATAAAATTTCCTCCATTATTGTTTCCACACATAGAGTATAAGGGAAATATCATCTTCTTCTATTTATAGTTTTTATATTTTTCTTTTAACTCCATGTTCTTCTTTCTTCAAAACCATGAGATTGACACATTACTCCAACCTCCAATTAAACCTTGGCTTCACATAGCACAATATATTTCATGGAAAATAAAGTCTCTTATGGACAACACCCTTTTAATAATTGTCTTTATGCCATATAAGAACCTATAAACATTACTTTTAGGTTGGATGATAATATCAGAAGTGTACCTTAGATGTCTTATAAAATTATCCTTTTAGGTACCAACCGATTCATCATCCTTTTAATTTAACTGAAGGAAATCCTCCATATTTGAACAAATAATCCAAGGTAATTACTTACTGAAAAATAATTTATTGAACTTTTATGAATACATGGATTCAATTTAACCTTATTTACTTGTATTATTGATTAAATTCTACCACGAGTCTGCTTCACCTTCTAACTGATAAGCTGCCAGAATTACTTTCTCATGTTTCAAACATTGGAGAATGAAGAGTATATTTTTAGTTGTAATGATCCATCATTCAGAAACATTTGTATCAAAAGACCCACTGAATGAAGTTGTATGTTTCCTCATGAGGAACTCAACAGAATGGTTTTCCCTCCTCCACTCATTTGTAAATCTAGCATGATTCAAATGCCCAAAAATTTGAGTGAGCATAACAACAAGATTTTTCATTCTAGCTCCCATACCATTTGGATAGTCAGGAGAACAATCATTTAATTTTACATCACTTTCATCATTTATGAGGTTCCTTTAGGTTCTATCATTGAATAAGACCAAAGATCGTAGAGTAGGAATCAATAATCATAGAAAAAAACCATATAGTCATGAAAACCCATTTATATGATGTCTTAATTAGGAAACCGTCTAAAATCTATAACACCATAGTTTTATCCTAGGTTATCTATATCAAACTTATATTTAAATTTGTCGTTATGGTTTTTGAAGAGTTTTTCAATTTCCAAAGAATATCCCCTAGGAGTTTCATACTAGGTGTCCAGTAAGGTATATTTCCATGCACAAGTTCCTGATTGAGTCTACATCAATATAGTTTTTTTAGGGTTATTACCCCTTTGTACATCTATTCGAGAGCCACATCCACTTGTACTATCCATATAGGTATGTATTTCCAGGAAATAAATCACTCAACCCTTTAAGATAATTCCAATACATTTTCCTATACTTTTAATTATCCATAGACTTATCCTTGGACATATCCTTATGGTTCTTACTAAGGTTTTGTAATAATAGTTTAAAAATTTTAGTAAAAACATTTCTTGGATACCAACTATATTGACCCTAATGTTTCATATATTAACATTACATCATTTTTATGGAATTCATAACACACTACACTATAGATTCCCAAAGACCATATTAGTCTAGTTCCATTGGAAACATGGGAACAAAAACACTATTACATATGTGGGATACATTATCTCCCTGTCACGACCTGTCCTCGGGACCCATGTCGTGACTACCCCAAGCCCGCCTCCCATAGGTCAGGGGCTGGTGACTAGCACCAAGGTGTAAATACAAAAAAAAGGGGAAGGCATTGCCTTTATAAAGTAAACAAACATCATAGAGTAAGCAAGCAGAAGTAAACACTAAGTAAAACTGGATACAAAAGTAATGTGGAAAGGTAAGTGGGCCAGAATACAATCCCAAACTAAAAGTAAAGTACAATTGGAAAGAAAGTACAGCAACTGAAAGTAAACCAGAAACGTCGAGCCGTCCACTAGAAGTCCCACCTGAAGGGTGGGTACAGATAGCCTCCTCAGCTCCTCGGTCCAACCGTCCGATCTATGTATGTCCCGCCCAGCGGTCCACCTCCAGGTACCGACTGGCTCCACAAGACTCAACCACGATTAACAGTGTCCATCATCTACATCCAACACAACGTAGTGTGGGCATAGCCCGTGCAGGGGTGAGTATACGCTACTCAGTAGGGACCCCGAGACCCCTGAAGGTCTCCCAGAATCCAAAAAAGATAATACACAAGGAAAGATACAATCACGAAGTAACAACCAACACTACTTGGTATATGCCCATACATATACCTAAGTCATCAATTCTCGTTCGGCTCCAACATCTGAGCCCATGTTCGATCACGTCCGCATAGGATAGTACAACCAATCCACACAGGATAACACAACTTAATCCACATAGGAAAGAAAGTCAATCATATCGAAGATATTGATTGAAAGTCAAGACTCATCTCACACAGGTATACTTCTTCGTAAGGTGATAGAGATGGTCAGATATAGCCACTGATTCATCTAAGCTGGGACCCACGTAGGATACTAAACCAGCTAAGCTGTCGGACCCACATAGGATACAGACCAACTAATCTGCCATACCCATGTAGGATAGCAAGAACAGATTCAACACTGCCAGACCCACGTAGGATACAAGAATAGTAGTCATCGTCGTCGAACCCAAGGAGGATTTCAGTACGGTCTTCATTGCTGCCGAACCCACGGAGGATTTCAGGGCAGTCTTCATCATCGTCTAACCCACGGAGGATATCAATACGGTCTTCATCGCTGTCGAACCCATAGAGTATTTCAGTGCAGTCTTCATCACTGTCGAACCCATGGAGGATTTCTGTATGGTCTTCATCGCTGCCGAACCCACGGAGGATTTCAGTGCAGTCGTCGTCGTAGTCGCAGCCATCTTTATGGTTCCCGCACACATCATACTCGATTCCGGGAGGGTCCGCTCCATGAGCCAAGGGGTTGATACATCAAATGACACATAGTCCGGATTTGATGTATCTCAAAGTTCTGTCTCGACAAGAGGAACTCAATGTGACAGACGGCGCGTCAATCGGACGCCCGGTCTGAGAGTTATTGGCTTTTTCGTTCCAGGGGCCCGGTTGGTTTTTAAGTCAAAACCAACCTGAACGTACTCCAACTGCATCCAAACCTCGAGTTTGGTAAGCCAAAAGGTCTGTCTCACTAATAGTAATCCAAGAAAGTCGACGGCACGTCAATCGGACGTCCGGAGCTCAAGTTATAAGTGTTTCTGCTCCGAGGCCCCGGTTGGTTTTGTGTTCGAACCAACCCGGTCGTACCCAAAGGTCTTCGAAACCATGAGTGTAATATATCAAAACGACTGTCTCGATCTGAGGATCGCATCTCAACTGACGGTGCGTCGATCATAGGTACGTAGCCTAAGATATGGGCAAACGAACGAACCTTTCCGGTTTTAAGGGGTTTGGGGCCCGGACCGACCCGGCCCGAGACCCCCCCCCCCGGATGGGCCCGAACCGGGTCGACCAGAACCAGGTTCGGGTTCGGCCCATTAGGGTGCAGCCCGGCCAGACCGGCGCGGCCTGGCCCGGGGCGGCCGGTTGGCCCGGCGCGGGCGCACCCCACACGGCCAGCACAACTGGCCGTGCTGTTGCGGAAAGAGGGGGGGGGGGGCTGCCCCACCTTGATTGAATCGCCCCCCCCCCCCCCCACGTGCGGCTGATCCTTCTAGATAGCTGGGGGTTACGACCCCCGGTCTCCCCCTAAAACGGTTGGCCCGGTCCTGCAGGCCGGTTCTGCCGTCGCGGGGTCGCTGCGGTCCCGCCCTCCAAGGTGCTGGCGGCCGGCGGTTCCGGCCGCCCCGACCTTGTTCGACCGGCACGGTGCGATGGTGCCACTCCCCTCCGCTGTGGACCCGCTCTGGCCGCGGTTTCTTTGAGGTTCTCCTGCGCGACGCGACAGCACTGCACCCCCTTCACTACGGTCCGACTCCGGCCATGGTTTCTTTTGGCCTCAACGGCGTGGCGCGACGGCGCCACACTTCTTTGTCGCATTCTACTTGTTTTCGCGCGGTGCCATTGCACCGCACTGCCTTTGCTCGTGCCGCATCAAGCATAACATCAAGGGGGAAGGAGGGTCGGCCGTGTTCATGCGGTCCGACCACCTCCCGTTATTATGATAACAGGCGGCCCAAATAGAAGTCGATGAACAGCAAAGAAATAATTCACGGGAAAAAACAATTAACCCCTACCTTGATAAAGAGTTGATGTTCGAATAACGTCGCGGAAAGCGGCATCGTGGGGTGAGGCTCCATACACGTTGATGTAGATTGTCCGAGGTGGAACGACATCTCCCTTCCTTTGATGTGGGAAGAAGAATGAAGGATGGCGCGTCGTCATTCTTCGGAAAAGGGCGTGACGGCGTTCTTCATCGAGGTAGAAAAGTTCTTCATTGGGAAGATGAAGTTCTTCCAAAATGTGAAGATCACTCCCTCCCTCAACACAACGATGTCACCCCAATAAAATAAGGCTTTAGCCTTATTTTATTTCCTTTGACAATACTTTTTAAAATTTGAACACTCAAAATTAAGTTCACTCATTTAATTAAACTTAACTTGTCAAAATTAAATGAGGTGATAAGTTGGAAATATTAAATGGGGGGGTTTGAGGAGTTAGGAATGTGAGGGGTTGGACTCATATGGGCCCCAACCCACCTTTATCCTCTCATGGTTGGTTAAAAACATGTGGGTCCCACCCCCAACTCCCTTACTTAGGATATAACTACCTAGAGGAAAATAAATAAAATTGTAATATAAATTTATTTATTCCTCACTAAAACCACAATTTTAACAACTCCTTCCGAGCAAACGCACCTTCGGAAAAGGTGCTCCTAAGCAATTACCGGTGTTGCGGTTCCATCGGTGCCCTCAGATTTCGATTCCGAGCTCCGGTTCAAAAGTTAGGAAAACTCGCTCGTCCGTTCACTGAACGTACCTGAGCTAAACTTCGGAACATGATTTCGGGCACACCGGGCCTCGGAATCAGGTGCCGTCAGAAACTGCGTTATTTTAAAATACCAAAGAAAAGTAATAGAAAATTTCCCTTGAATTTTACAGGTCTTTACATTACTCCCACCTCAGGGATTTATGTCCCCATAAAGATACATCATAAACTAGGGGAACAAATGTGGGTACTGAGCACGCATCTGAGCCTCCTGCTCCCAAGTGCTCTCCTAGAGGTTCACGTGCTTCCATCTGATGTGCACTAGAGGTATCGACTATCCACGTAGGACCCACTCTTATCGATCCTCGATCTCCACCGGGACCTCCACCAAAGTCGCGCCATTGTCAATTTCCAACTCCCCATGGTCGATGATACGCGTCAGGTCATGCACGTATCTCCTCAGCTGAGATACGTGGAAGACGTCGTGCACCCGGTGGAACTGAGGTGGTAGATCCAGGAGATAATCCACCTCTCCTATCGTGCTAGGGACCTGGAATGGTCTGATGAAGCGTGGAGATAAATTGTCGCCCCGGCCAAATCCCCGTAATCCACGTCGAGTTGAGACCCGCAAGAAAACGTGGTCTCCATCCTCGAACTCCAGTGGCCTCCGCCTCCTGTCAGCATAAGACTTATTCCAATTCAAGCTATCCTTATCCACTCCTGGATGACCTAGACCTTCTCTGTCGTGGCCTGGACCATCTCTGGTCCCATAAGTGTTGACTCCCCAAGGTCTGTCCAGCACAGAGGTGATCTGCAAGGTCGGTCGTACAATGCCTCGTATGGTGCCATCTCGATGGTGGAGTGGTAGCTGTTGTTGTATGCGAACTCCACCAAGGGTAGGTGGTCCTCCCAGCTGTGACAAAAGTCGAGGACACATGCATGGAGCATGTCCTTGAGAGTCTGAATGGTCCTCTCCATCTGACCATCCGTCTGAGGGTGAAAGGTGGTGCTCAGACGTAGCTGCGTCCCGAATGCCTCCTACAACCCCTTCCAAAGCCGGGAAGTAAAGAGAGCATCTCGATCGGATATGATAGATGATGTCACACCATGAAGCCGTACAATCTCCTGAACGTAGAGACGTCCCAAGCTCTCTACTGATCCCTGCTCTCTGATGGGTAAGAAGTGAGACGACTTGGTGAGTCGGTCAATAATCACCCAAATGGAGTCGTGACCTCTAGAAGTACGTGGAAGTCCAGTCACTAAATCCATATATATCTCATCCCACTTCTAATTCAGGACCTCCAAAGGCTGTACCAAGCCTTCTGGTACCTGTTTCCCCACCTTCACCTGCTGACAGGTGAGGCATCGAGAAAAGAACTCAGCTACAACCTTCTACATACCCGGCCACCAGTGCTGTCGTCTGAGATCCTGGTACATCATCACCACTCTTGGATGTACCGCTAAAGGGGAAGTGTGAAACTTCCTCATCACCTCCTAATATGAAGCATCTGGTACCATGGTATGTCCTCTGAAAAGTACGGTGTGCTCTCCTCCCACAGAGAATCCATCAGGTGCATTTTTGAGGATATCTGTGCACACCGCGTCTCACAGTCAACGTCCCCACGTTGTGCCTCTCTGACCCACTACAGTAGTGGAGGAGTGACTGTGAGTGACTGAATAAAGGTTTCTCCATCTCTATCCACGAAGGATATCTGCAAAGCGGCTAGCTACTCCCTCACCTCCCCGAGTAGCTGGATGCTCGTCCTCCTGCTGAGAGCATCAGCTACTACGTTCCCCTTTCCAGGAGTATAGACTATCTCAAATTCATAGTCCTAGAGGAACTCGAGCCATCACTGTTGTCTCAGATTCAGGTCCTTCTGCGAGAAGATGTACCTGAGACTCTGGTGGTCAGAGTAGACTGTAAAGCACTTTCCCATCAGATAGTGTCGCCACATCTTTAGAGCGAAGACCACTGCTGATAACTCCAGGTCATGGGTAGCGTAGTTCTGCTCATTCTGCCTCAACTAACGTGATCCATAGGCGATCACAGCCCGCTCCTGCATCAGGACACATCTGAGTTCGGTCCCTGATGCATCGCAGTAGACTACATACCACACTACCTGCTCCGGTAGCCTGAAGATAGGCACGCTAGTCAATCTCTGTCTCAGCTCCTGGAAGCTCTGCTGACATCTGTCTGACCACACAAAGGGTTTCTCCTTCTTCGTCAAAGCTGAGAGTGGTGCCGCAACTCTGGAAAAGTCTGTAAAAAATCTCTGATAGTACCCATCTAGTCCCAAGAAACTCCGCACCTCCGTCACGCTTCTCGGTGGCTCCCAAGCTAGCACTGCCTCGATCATCGCAGGATCCACCGTAACTCCTGCCTCAGAGATGACGTGTTCCATGAATTTGACCTCACGTAACCAGAAATGACACTAAGAGAGCTTTCTATAAAGCTAGTGCTCTCGGAGTGTGTCTAGTACAACCCGTAAGTAGTAGGCGTGCTTCTCCTCAATGGTCGAGTATATCAAAATGTCGTCGATGAAGACCACGACAAATCGATCGAGGTACGGTTGAAAGATCATGTTCATGAGACCCATGAATACTACTGAAGCGTTGGTTATGCTGAAAGGCATAACCAAGAACTTGTAGTGGCCATACCGACATCTTAAGGTCGTCTTCTACACGTCTTCATCTCGAACTCTGAGCTGATGATGTCCTGAAATGGGGTCTATCTTTGAGAACCACCATGCTCCCTTGAGCTGATCGAAGAGGTAGTCAATCCTAGGTAGTGGATACTTATTCCTCACGGTCACCTGGTTCAGGGAAGGATAGTCGAAACAAAGTTGCAAGCTCCCGTCTGCCTTCTTGGCGAACAATATTAGGGAAGCCCAGGGTGAAACACTGGGTCAGATGAATCCATTGCCCTGCAAGTCCTCCAACTGTACCCATAGCTCTCGAATCTCAGCGGGGGACATCCGATATGCTGGAGTGGATATCGGGGTTGTCCCAGGGTACAGGTCAATATAAAAGTCTACCTCTCTGCGAGGAGGTAGTCCTGAAACGTCCTCAGAGAAAACGTTCGCATACTGATCCACCACTATAGGAAAACTAGGACTCTGCACGTCAACATCTCCTAGGATGAGGCTAGCCAACTGATGAGTGATGAGATGTCCTCTCCTCTACGTGTGTCCATCCTAAGCTGCAAAGGCTCCCTTCTCGCCGGTGAAGGTGAACCTGCTCCAATTGGTGCAAACACACCTCACCTTGCTTCTAGTATAGTCGATCTGAGCATGGACTATAGATAACCAATCCATTCCCAAGATGACATAGTAAGGCCTCGACGCCGCTATAAGAAGATCCCAGCCAAAGATCTCACCTCCTAAAGTAATCTCACATTGCCGGTACCAGTGTGTAATCGTCGAGTCTCCTCCCGTATGAGTCTCTAGCCGTAAGGATCGAGCCAACGGCTCTGTCGGAATATCCGAGCTCCGAACAAGGGCAGTAGTAATAAAAGAATGACTCGCACTTGTGTCTATAATAACTACACCAAGGGTGGAGTAGACACAGATAGTACCTCGAATCATCTCTGGCGCACCGTGGTCATAGGCCTCTGTTGCCTAAAGCTGAGCCTGTCTCTGCCCACCAGCTCCCTGTGGTCGGGGTGGACCTCCTGATGGTGGTAGTGGTAAACCCTCAAAGTACCACCCACCACCTGCTGCTCGTCCAGCTCCTCTGCCTCGTTCGCCTGCTTTCGGAGGACCACCACGATCGACCCTCTTCATTTGCCTATGTGGCCCCTCAACCATCTATTGCTCCTCTGCACGGCAGGTCGGGCAGTCACGGGTCATGTGGCACTGCCCGCCGCATGTGTAGCATTGTCTTCTCCTTGGAAGGCTGGCTCTGCGCCATGTGCCCCGCACCTCTGAGCCAGTGACCTGAGGTCTTCTACCTGATGGTCCGGTCCGCCTGGACCCCTGGGACATCCGTCGACTTCCAGCTTCAAAAGACTCAGCTACGTGCCGCCCTGTGGTAGGTCTCGCTGCTGGGATAGGCTCAGCAAGAAAGCTCTCTATGAGAAGAGCTCTCTCTAGTACTCATGCATGTGTCGGAATGCTGAGGGAGATCATCGATGCCCTGATCTCATGCCTCAGTCCCTGCTCGAAGGTCCGGGCCTAGAAGAATGAGTCTCGTACCATGTCCATCGAATATCGTGAGAGATCGGTAAATATCACTGAGTACTGGGTGACCGTCATGCTGCCCTACCACAGCTGTAGAAGCTCCTGGATGCGCACCGCACGGAGGGTGGCTGGGACGAACTCTGAGCGGAAGAGGCTCTCAAAGTCCGTACAGAGGAGTGATGTCTCGTTGTGCACTTGGGGCATCAAGCTCCACCATCTGCCTACTTCCGCGTGCAGGAGGCTCACTACGAGGATCACCATGAGGTCAGCTGGTGTCCCCACTAACCTGAAAACTCGCACAACCGCCTCCAGCCAATCCTCGGCTGCCTGAGGGTCCATCTCCCAGCGTAACCTGGGTGGTCTCTAATGCAGAAACTCATGCATTTAAATAAGGTGATGTGCACTATCAACGGCTGGGGCTAGTAGCATCGGTGGATTGGTGAGTAGTGGTACCGCCTGTGCCTCCGCTGAAAAAGGGCCCTACACCGAGGCCTCGTTGCTCGGTGGGCTGTCGTCTCGCATAGAGCTCGGAACCCTAGATGGCTACCATTTTGGGGCCATCCTGAAAAGAAAAAGGTGTGCCACGGTCAAACATTATACCTGGTGAGCTGACACAAAGCAATCACTAAGAAATATTTTGAAACACACATGCAATCAATGTTTTCGTGCATTGAGTCCGAAATCAGAAGTCAGTGTCCTGGTGTACGGATACGTCGGCCGCCGCACCAACACTGGACTCCCTGGACTAATAACCACACTCAATACCCTTAACACTATTGCTTCACATAGAAGAAAGATCAGAGTCCTGAGTTCTGCGGTAGAACCGAACTCCTCTAATACTAATTTGTCACAACCCGTCCTCGGAACCCGTGCCGTAACTACTCCAAGCCCGCCTCCCATAGGCCAGGGTCTGGCGACTAGCACCAAGGCGTAAATCCCGACAAAAAGGGAAGACATTGCCTTTATAAAGAAAACAAACACCACAGAGTAAGAAAGAAAAAGTAAACACTAAATAAAACTGGGTACAAAAGTAGTGCAGAAAGGTAAGTGGGCTAGAATACAAACCCAAACTGAAAGTAAAGTTCAACTGGAAAGAAAGTACAGGAACTGAAAGTAAAGCAGCAATGTCGAGCCGTCCACTGGAAGTCCCACCTAAAGGGTGGGTACAGATAGCCTCCTCAGCTCCTCGGTCCAGCCGTCCGCTCTGTGTATGTCCCACCCAGTGGTCCACCTCCAGGTACCGACTTTCTCCACAAGCCTCAACCACGATCAACACTGTCCATCGTCTGCATTCAACACAACGTAGTGCAGGAATAGCCCGTGTAGGGGTGAGTATACGCTACTCATTAGGGACCCCAAGACCCCAAAAGGTCTCCTAGAATCCACAAAGGATAATACACAAGGAAAGATACAATCATGAAGTAACAACCAACACTACTTAGGTATATTCCCATACATATACCTAAGTCATCAATTCCTGTTCGGCTCCAACATCCGAGCCCAACTTCGATCACGTCTGCATAGGATAGTACAACCAATCCACACAGGATAACACAACCCAATCCACATAGGAAATCAAGTCAATCATATCGAAGATATTGATTGAAAGTCAAGACTCATCTCACACAGGTATACTTCTTCATAAGGTGATAGGGATGATCATATATAGCCACTGATTCATCTAAGCTGGGACCCACATAGGATACTAAACCAGCTAAGCTGTCATACCCACATAGGATACAGACTAGCTACTCTGCCAGACTCACATAGGATATCAAGAACAGAGTCAACACTGCCAGACCCACGTAGGATACAAGAACAGTAGTCATCATCGTCCAACCCACGAAGGATTTCAGTACGGGCTTCATCGCTGCCGAACCCACGGAGGATTTCAAGGCAGTCTTCATCGCCATTGAATCCATAGAGGATTTCAGTACGGTCTTCATCGCTGCTGAACTCATGGAGGATGTCAGTGCAGTCTTTATCGCCGTCGAACCCACGGAGGATTTCAGTACGGTCTTCATCGCTGCCGAACCCACGGAGGATTTCAGTGTAGTCGTCGTCGCAGTCGCAGCCAGCTCTAACGTTCCCACACACAACATGCTCGATTCCGGAAGGGTCTGCTCCACTAGCCAAGGGGTCGATACATCAACTGACACGTAGCATGGATTTGATGTATCTCAAAGTTCAGTCTCGACAAGAGGAACTCAACGTGACAGACGGCGCGTCAATCAGATGCCCGGTCTGAGAGTTATTGGCTTTTTCGTTCCAAGGGCCCGGTTGGTTTTTAAGTCAAAACCAACCCGGACGCACCCCAACTGCATCCAAAACTCAAGCGTTGTAAGAAAAAAGGTCTGTCTCACTAAGAAGAATCCAACAAAGTCGATGGCACGTCAATCGGATGTCCGGAGCTCAAGTTATAAGCATTTCTGCTCCGAGGCCCCAGTTGGTTTCGTGTTCGAACCAACCCAGCCATACCCAAAGGTCTCTAAAACCTTGAGTGTAATATACCTAAATGACTGTCTCTATCCGAGGATCGCATCATAACTAACGGTGTATCGATCAGAGGTCTGTAGCCCAAGATATGGGCAAAAGAATGAACTTGTCCGGTTTTAGGGGGTATTGGGCCCGGACCGACACGGCCCGAGACCCCCCCCCCCTTGGGTCGGCCCAGCCCGGCCTGTTGCGGCCAGTCCGGCCTGGGCGGCCGGTTGGCCCCGTGCGGGCGAGCCCTACATGGCTAGCACAACTGGCTGTGCCGTTGCGGAAAGGGGGGGGGGGGGGGGGGGCTGCCCCCCTTGATTAAATCGCGGCCCCCCATGTGGGGCCGCTCTTTCTGGCCAGCCGGGGGTTACGACCCCCGGTCTCCCCCTAAAATGGTCGGCCCAGTCCGGTCGGCCGGTGCTGCCGCTGCGGGACCACCGCGGTCCCGCCCTCTGAGGTTCCGGCGGCCGGCGGTTCCGGCCGCCCCGTCTTACACCGCCGCAGCTTTGAGTCGCGGCCTTGTTCGACCAGCGCGGCGCGACGGTGCCACGCCCCTCCGCTGCGCCCCCGCTCCGGCCGTGGTTTCTTCGAGATTTTCAGGCGTGACGCGATGGCATCGCTCCCCCTTCATCGCGGCCCGACTCCAGGCGGAGCTTATTTTGGCCTTAATGGCGCGGCGCGATGACACCATGCTTCTTTCCAGCGTTCTACTTGTTTCCGCGCGGTGTCATTGCACCACGCTACCTTTGCCCGTGCTGCATCAAGCATAACATCAAGGGGGGAAGGTGGGTCGACTATGTTCGTGCGGTCCGACCACCTCCCGTTATTAGGATAACAGGTGGCCCAAATAGAAGTCGATGAACGGCAAAGAAATAATTCATGGGCAAAACAATTAACCCCTACCTTGATAATGAGTTGATATTCGAAGAGCGTCACGGAAAGCGGCGTCGCTGGGTGAGGCTCCGTACACGTTGACGGATATTGTATGAGGTGGAACGACGTCTCCCTTCCTTTGACGCAGGAAGAAGAACGAAGGATGGTGCATCGTCATTCATTGGAAAAGGGCGTGACGGCATTCTTCATCGAGGTAGAAAAGTTCTTCGCTGGGAAGATGAAGTTCTTCCAAAATGTGAAGATTGCTCCCTCCCTCAACACAACGAAGTGACCCCAATAAAATAAGGATTTAGCCTTATTCTATTTCCTTTTCCAATATTTTTTAAAATTTGAACATTCAAAATTAAGTTCACTCATTTAGTTAAACATAACTTGTCAAAATTAAATGAGGTGATAAGTTGGAAATATTAAATGGGGGGGTTTTGAGGAGTTAAAAATGTGAGGGGTTGGGCTCGTGTGGGCCCCACCCCACCTTTATCCTCACATGGTTGGTTAACAACATGTGGGTCCCACCCCCAACTCCCTTACTTGGGATATAACTACCTAGAGGAAAATAAATAAAATTGTAATATAATTTTATTTATTCCTCATTAAAACAACAATTTTAACAAATCCTTTCGAGAAAATGCACCTTCGGAAGAGGTTCCCCTAAGAAATTACCGATGCTGCGGTTCCATCGGTACCCTCAAATTTCGATTCCGAGCACCGGTTCAAAAGTTATGAAAACTCGTTCGTCCATTCACTGAACGCACCCGAGCTAAACTTTGGAACATGATTCCGGGCACACCGGGCCTCGGAATCAGGTGCTGTCAGAAACTGCGTTCTTGTAAAATCTCAAAGAAAATTAAGAAAAAATTTTCCCTGAATTTTACGGGTCTTTACACTCCCACTGGGATCATGATGACTATAATCCTTCATAGACATATCACACATAATACATATCTTCATAACCTGGGGGTAAGTAAACATAAAAATGGGTGCACTAGGATGCATGGTAAAGGTAATAAAAGTAGATATGTAAGTATAAACATGAGTATAATGGTATAATAATGTGATCCTGACATTAGATTATCAAACCCTATATATCAAATATCAGAGAAATTAATCGTGGTATAAATATTGGTTGTTCATAAGACATTAATCATTAGGTAATCAAGAACATAATCCATGAAAGCATAAAATAGGAATAAGACATGGAATTGTGGTAGAAAAATAAGCATATAAAATTATTTCTATTTTATTCAAGGAATAATTGGAAAGGATATATTAGTAGTGTGGTTTCACTCCCCATACCATCTTGGTAGTTAGTGTTTACTCCAATGACCATCTTAATAGTAATGGTTTACTCCCAAGACCATCTTAGTGGAAAAAGTCTATTATTGAAGAGAATTTCACTCTTTATCCTAGCAACATATATATCATGAGATATTAATATTTATCCAATAAGTTGAAGAGTGATATATTTCCCACCCATCTTATAATGAAATCATATATAAGTGTGCCATAATATTATAAAAAATCATATCCTAACCCATGAAATGAAATGGGTATCATAAATATGTCATTATATCATAACCTTTGGAAAATATATGGGTTTCATAATCATTTCATCACATCATAATCCATGAAAAGAAGTTGGTTTCAAAAAAATATAACCCATGAAAGAGAAATGGGTTTCATAAACATCATTCCATCAAAACATAACCCATTCAAAGAAGAAATAAGAATAGAATCATTGAATTATTTTCCCAGAAAAGAATGAATAACACCAACATATGTAATCTTTGATGGAAATTATTTGGAAATGTCCTTTAAAAATATTTCCTAATGGAAATATCCTTTATTTAATGAAATTTTATTTGTAAAACATAAAGCCTTTTGAAAACACTTTTCTTGGAAAATATAGAAAGGAATTTAGAAAAAAATTGAAAAACATTTTATTTTAAAATAGCTTTGAAATATTATAAATGAATATTTTAAAATAAAAAAAATTAAATAATTTTCCTTGAAAATAATTATTAAATATAATTATTAAAAAACTTTTGAATAATATTTTTGAAAACATGGTTTTTGGAATAAACTTATTCCCGACTGAAAAGAGAAATGAGATCATATTTTATTAAATACATTTTATTAATTATATTAAGTAAAAATGAGTGGAAAATGGTAAAAATACATGAATATATAATTAATAAACATGTGTAGGGAAACTTCATGATATTTCTTAAGATATGAATCATAATATTTCATTAGTAGAAGCTTAATCACAAATAATCCTAATAAACATTGAGATAATTTCAATTGCCTCTTACCACATGGTAAATTTGAATCATACTACCCATGTAAGAAAATTAAATTACACTAAGTTTAAGATATACTAAAAATAACTAGATTCATGATATAAAATTTCAAATGGTAGTATATACACCTCATAAAATAATATAGTTTTATAACATTACATGTGTCTCAAAGAAGGAAAATGAAGACAAAATTATCTTACTCATTTGGTGTCTTTTGAACGATAAAACCCCATGAAAGACAGATCATAAAATGAATATGTAAATACCCAAAAATTTAAGTATAATAATAAAATATTAAATTCAAGGGAAATATATACACCACACAAAATAATTAATGGCGAATAAAGCATAAGTCTCGCAAAAATAAAATGTGAGACTAGAAAACCCTTACCTTAAGTCTTGACATTCATCATACTCATAAAAAAACCTTTAAAATAAATAATATTTTATTATAAATATATTTTAGAAAAATATTATCATATCTAATACCATATATGAGATTATTATGTCTTTATATTACAATTTTATTATTGATTCCTTGTCAATGCTATGCTTCAGGTAATATCTTCTTTGTTTTTCGTACAAGTTTTTCCTTATTATTATTGATCCTCTTACTTAGATAATGTTTTACTTATTTAAATAATTTGAAAAAAGGTATAAATATCATATATATTTAGAATATAATTTTTTATAATAATATATATATTTTTGAATGATGAAATGGGATACACCATTCATGGAGATGGTAGGATGTATGTACGCATGAACATTGATTATTTTTTTTTGTCGTATTGAATGAAAAAAAGTAAATGAAATATATATATATATATAATATCATTAAAGTAGATTTATTATGTCAAATATATCATATAATTTCACTAAAACCATCCTTAATATATTTCATGTAAATTGTGAATGAATCATATCACTTTGAGGATGTGGTAGTCCACATGTCAACAAATGAAGTTATCATATTTTCAAAAAATTGAAATAATGAAGGTAGATTTTATATAATAATTAAATAATTATAAATACATAATAAATATAAAATATATCATATAAAAATATATTTCCCATCATAATTACCATTCATGATAGGTGGTAAAGGAACAACAAATAACGCCATTTCATGAGGCGGTAGTTTTCCATACATAATAACGATAAGTTCATTACCCATTAGATGTAGGTATCTGTAAGTGTTGGTATAAACTGTACAATAATAAAATAACAATATACTAATTATAAATATGTTATTATATAATCATTTAATAATAATATTTTAGGTTGTGGAGAATTAAAACAAAACAAAGCATCTTGAGGAAGGATGTTACATCTTCTTTGGGTAACTCCTTTTGGTTTTCAACAATGAGACCTCTTGGATGGATTTCTTAAAAAAGGGATGATTCCAGGATTACATTCAAGATGTTGGGATGATATTTTGATGGATTTTGGATGAGAAAAATGGCTTCAGATGTGTGAATAAGTGGGAGGGGTGAGTTTCTTTTAATATTGGAGGTGGAGTGGCAATATTGTAGATATAAAATAAGAAATAGTATTGATAGGTCTCCCTTACATCATGTTCTTCCATTCTTGTAAATATCTTGTTGGTTAGGGTCATATGACTAGGACCAATGGTTATTGTGATTTGGAGATAATTTCATGATAAATAGAATGTGATATCCCAATGTGAAGAGAGGGGATAATAGAGGCCCAATGTCATTCAAATTTCCATGTAAATTAGACATGGTGAGGGGAGGTCTTAGAGGTCAAATTTTAAGAGAAGTTACAGCTATACCAAATACAAGAGGCCTAGGAGTCACTAAGTATCACACAAAAATGGAAATCAAACCATATTTAGTTCTATGAGAGTGTAGAAGTTAACCAACACTATATTAGAGGCATCATCTCTGGCACGGTAGAAAGTCATCACACAATTTAAAGTTATGCGAGGAGGACATTTTCATACAGTTTAACAAAATAAAACTCAGAAGAATCCATAATTCCTATTAAACATGAGTGATAATTACCTCTATCATATTTATAGTTATACGTAAAAAATTATATTGTCTTCTATTTTGTGGTATCTTGACAAGGAAATTCTGTTTTCTATTATTTAAGTTCATAATTCATTGACGGATATGAGGGTGTAAAAATGTACTCACCAGCTAACAAGATAAAAAACCTAAAGTGAAGAGAGGTCTCCACAACCAATTTTTTGGAAAAATGACCTTTTAAAGGGTTGGATTTGGGTTTGGGATAAAGGTTTCATCCATATTAATATCTATGTTTCTCTTAAAATCAATAATCAATCCACATTTAGTTCTAAAATTGATTCAATTCCCAAATCTGATTGACATGAAGAGGGATGGATTTTACATAAAAAATGATTATAAATTAAAGGACCCATATTGGAGTCCTTGAAAACAATTTGGGTACAAATGATGGGGAATTTTTCTTATTTCATGTTTGTAACCAATACATATGGTTTGGTCATCACTACATATCCCATTGAAGCAAGAATCAAGCCACATGTATTTCTGAATAAGGATTATTTTTCAGTGCAGTAGGTGACCAACACCAAGAATTATGGTCTTATTAAGCATGGACTGAAGTATTATGAAGCTTTATTTCCTGAAATTGGAATGTGAACCATGAATGTTTACATCATGTGGTGAATAAGTTATATTAAAAATTAACATCTTGTGACTAAGAAATTAGGCTATGTAGTTTAGAGTCTTACATATCAGACTATGGTTTCTTATAATTTTAAGTAATACATCTAGAACCATGTATTATTTTACATTAGTGTCTTATAACTAGGGATACATGTCATTAATCACATGAATTATTTCTTGAGAAATAGTTCATTAGTATTGGGAATAGTATGCTCATCATTCATCATGATTAATGAGTAAGCTCAAATTGGATAGACCTTATGTATGATGTAAGTTCCTTCAAAATTTAGTAAAAAATATGGGAGGTTCATTACAAGTATCATTGAACATTTATGAGATAAAACCTATTCTCCATGAAGGAATGAATTGAGGGGAAATTTCTTGTTAAAGGCTCATTATATCTAGTTATGATGAATATCGAAGGTGTGCAAGGTACGAAACTTTCTCTTATAGAGTCATTCAAACTTGCCCAACATCTTCTGTGATTTCTAATCATCTAAGAGTTTTCCAAAAATATCTATTCATAGTGAGAGAAATTGGAACTAAATGGGTATCACTTGTTATATTCTACAAACCAACTAATATAGGGTTTCTGGAGTACCAGTTCAAGTTTTAGTGTGGTTGGCCCACAAGGCATGCAAGATCTTGTCTGTCCAAGACTTCTTTTCTCAATCCAAAACGTTTTGAGGAATATTAGATATATATTTACTTAAATCCTATATATATCTATTTTACACTATATGTAAGTATTAATAATGGTTTCATTTGATGTTATACCCCTGGTACAACTTCTTCAATTTGAAAGAGAAGAAGTTGGCATTGTTTTCCATCAGTATTCGGTGAGGGAAAAAATCTTGAAATGATGTTTAACTTCACAAAATTGAATATTAACTTGGTTTCAAACTCCTTAATATGTATATAATCAACCAACTTGGATAATAATATAGTATAGGTAAGGATATATTTAAACTGATTGGTCTTAGATGGAGGGTACGACCCTAAAACATCCATTCTTCCTATAACAAATTACCAAGAGTATTTTCTATTTGTAAAATATATTAGGGTCGATGGATGATGTTTAAATTCACCTTGATAGAAAGAATATTTGAGAAAAATTGTTTGAAAACATGCATCATCGAAGGCCATAATTTTCCAAGACTCCTAATTTGGTGAGAAATATTAGTTCTTGGCTGATGGGAACCACAAGCACAAACATAAAATTCCATCATGGGGGAAGTTGTATCATATATGATAATGGATAAGAGGATAATTCTAATTAATATTATCTATAAAGATCCCTATAATGACCCGAGCTATCATAGAGAGTGCAATTGATTGTCTGTTATCAGATCTGTTATTTTCATTACCTTTTCAATGGAAGGATCACATTTTGGAAAATATTCTAGGGTGGGTGTCATCCAACTATTTGTACAATTATCTTCTTCAAAATAAGAATTGAACTTTTTGATCTATTCTAAGATGCTCTAAACAAATAGTGATACCATTCTGCAATGTGTAATATTGATGACATTTTCTTTTCAATATGGATATTCTAAAGCTATAGCCACATTTTCTAATGCATATACCTAAGCATTTTAGTAATGTAGGAAATGAGTTATTGTATGAATCATAGGGGAATTCATATATTAACCCTCAAAAAAATTATGTAGGGTGATAATATCTTCTATTCTAGTGAAATAATCATCACTGATTAGATTAATCACCAAATTTTAGTCACCTTTAATTTTAATGAGAGTCACTAGTATTTCAAAATATAATTCCATTCCTACAATGAAGGATTTATATTAGTCCTAATTTTTAGTTAATCCTTATGATAGCATGAAGGAGTAGGGAAGGACTTCCTTTTGTTGAGAAATGAGAAGGAACCACAATCCTACTTTTTTGAGTTTGGTTTATTCAATCAATTTTTTGGTTGGTCTTCTGAATGGACTATCAAAGTAAATTTCCCAAATTTTGGTAGAGTCTTATATGAATAATATATCCTCTTCTAGAAGATTTGTACTCAGCATAAATTCTCCTGTAAAGGGATATTCTTCCAGAATTTTTTTAAATTTATTACCTTTTATCACCTTCTATATTATGGACCAAATGACGAACTGTTATAGACTGTCCTCCCATTATTCTAAATTTATAGTAAACATCAGATCACTAACGATAGATTTGAGAGGGTAATTTTGGGAGATCAAATGGACCTCATGATGTTGAAAAGAGTGCCTCTACATTTGAAAAACAAAAAACTATGCCAAATATTTCTTAATGGTATCTCAGTACTAAGTCTCTAAGTCAAGAAAAGTAATATTGAAATAATGAATCTTGGTTTCAGTAACAACATCATTTCTCTATTTAAGGAAGTTCCACATCTACCATTCCAAAGTTGTCACATATAATATCCATGGACTTCCTTCTAATGAAATCGTCAAAACTGGTGAGGTCCGAAGATATTTATTGAGGTCATCAAATGCTTCTTGTAAGTCATTAGTCCACATAAATGTGATCCCACCGTTCATTATCCTGGTGAAGGAAAAAACTTTCCTGTGAGGTTTTCCTAGAAGCATCGAATGTGAAAATGAATTCCTTGGAGTCTTATAATATCATTGATGTGTTTGGTGGATACATACATAATATTTCCTTAGTTTTTTCATGTTAAACATGGATTCCATGATGGTGTAATAAGAATAAGAGAAATTTTGATAATGTAACACTAGAATTGTATTTCAAGGGGTTCATTTTCATAAAATGTTGTCTCAGTTTGTTGAAAATGATTTCCAAATTGTCAAGGTGATCAAAATTTTTCCATGAATTTACCACCAAAACTTCAACATAACACTTAAATTATTTTCCCTAGAAGGGTTTGATATTGTGATGCATGTAATGTTAATATACAGTTCCATTATTCTTTATACCAAAGGGCATGACCCAGTTGCATAATACTACTTAGGGGACCTAAAGGTAGTGGATTCTTCATCTTATGGGGCCATTATTTTTTTTGAATCCTTGATGTCCTTACATGAAAGATATTGTCTCATATCCAGTCATTTCATCGATAATATATACCGTAAAAAAACCAAGAATCCATATTTTCGACAGTCTTGGTTACTGTATCAATAATCTATGTAAAACATAATATTACCATTATGTTTCTTGATATTTACAATGTAAGGAAGAAATTTTTGGTTTTAGACTTCCATAATAAAATTTGATTTTATGATCTTGTCAACTTGGGATTCAAACATGGCAACATGAGTTGGATGTGTCCTTCTGGATTCATTCTTCTAGACATGATGATCTCCTGGAAATCCTAAATGATGGGTGGACTTATTTTGATCAGGTCATAACATTTATTTATAATTCTAGGAAAGAATTTATAAATTCTTCTTTAGAAATAATGTTTAATTTTATTTCCCATATAGGTGAATATTGGTACTGATAAAATTTGTTCGTGGATCCTCATATATACCCTAATTTTGCTATCAGAGTTCATTGATGGTGGTGGAAACTCCTCTCTAGATTGCTGGAGGAGCATCTCTATGGTCATTTTCTCTTTCTTCTTCATATTTCTCCCCCTCCTCTTCCACTATATAAATTTCAATAGGGATGTATGATAAAGGGAAATTTTTGAGGTTAAGGGGGAGGTCAGGTTTTTTAGAGTCGTCTTCCCATGAAGACATAATGACCCCTCAAATTTTTCTAATTATGTGGTGACCTTATGATGTTCTGGGGTTGGAGTTGGGGAATTTTTATTTGAGGTATTTCTACCAAAGGGAAAATACAAGTCTTATAATGAACCCTTAAATTCAATTGACATGGACAATATCATAAAGATCAGGGATCTTATATCTAAATATGTGTTTATGTCTTTAACCTGACTGATGGGTAAAACATATGCACCACCAAGGTCTTTGAATGAGTAAGGTGAGGTCATTTACTGACCATTTGGTGTAGTAGCATGAGTGAAACAATAACTTATAGGTTATTTACCCTCTCTCCAGTATAATCTTATTTTGATATATTGAGATTCACAAGATTAAAATGAAGGTTTATCACTATTTAACATCCCAATCTAACCATTTATATAGTATTTGAGGAATTAGTTACATGTTAAAATGATCGTCTCATTATGGCGCATCCAAGTCCTTCATAGTAATAAATTTAAATCCATATCTTTCCAGGAGACCTGGAACTTAGATTTAAACACTAGAGCTCCTAACTAAGCTTTTAGATTATTGTATCTGAGGGGGGTTTTGTTTTCTTCTTTCATACCCTTATAGAGTTAGATCAGAAGGGGATAGACTAGATTTAGTATCTTAATTGATGAAGTGTTCTGACAAGAATGAGGTTGACCCTCAAGACATTATCTATGTAATCTCAAAGTATGTCAATGTCATATAATCTTTTAGATATATATTACGGCCCAATGTGTCCCTACATAAAAGTATATCTGTCTTGTTCTATGAAGGAGATAACCATACGAAATTATATAGGGCCAACCACTACACGATATACCGCAGTGGAAGTAACTTTAGCTTTAAAATTATTAGGGACCAGCAGAGCCTATATGAGTGCTTCCCATAGATCATATGACTTGTTTTGAGCATCCAGAATTTAACGTTTCTCTAGAACCAGAAAAACTGATTTAGGATATCATATTTTTTTAGTTAAATTCCTACATTTCACTATACAAATCATCTCCCTCATAGGTACTATTGGGACTAATGTTCCTATGGTATATTATTTGGGTGTTTGTGTAGATGTTGAAGTCATATTCACTACTATATTGGACCACCTCAACTTGCCTTCATATTTGAGAAGATGAGACTTATTCACCCCTTCAATTTGATCCAATAGAATGATTGGACATGGAATACTATTTGTGAATGTGGGTCCATTTACATGTTCTACTTATTCTCATTGAACTTCTTTTCCATGAGTCTAATTAGAAAAATGGCCCTGGTAGGTATGTGGATAGAAATTTTTTTTGACCTAGACTTAGTCTTCCCCTACCTCCATGGCCTCTATGACCTCTACCAATATTTTCTAATCTTGGTATTGGTAATTCAATCCCATAATCCTAATTTTCATTATATATTGGATCAATTAAGTGAATGACATTAGTGAAAAAAATTAGTTCTTCATTTGATAAGGACCATGTTTGCAGAAATAATTCCCATGACAACATTTGGAAGGGAAGAACCCATAATTTAAAAGCAAAAGGTATGAATTAAAATATATTTAAGTCTACAATTGGACTTAGTGTAGGTTTATCCACATACATTTTTTCTCTAGTGTAAATGTTGTTTCATAGAAATCTATCCTTTGGATGGTTATGGCATTAACAAAGCTAGTCTCACTGTACGAGAGTAAAATTAGGGAATCATTTTTTTAATTGGGACTAGAGAAGAGAATATGTTAAGATTATTTTTTAGAGTCATCCCATACATGAAATTCTATGAATTCTTGTTGATAACTTCCTTCCATTCACATTCTTCCTATGAAGTGGAAGTGGAAACACATGCTAACATTGTTGGTGGTTTTCCCAAACTCCCTTCCCTAGAATCAACCATACTTTGTAGGACATAATCAATAAAAAAATATACCAATATGGTTTGCCCCAACATTTGATTAAAGGAGCAGTAATCTTATCAGTTATCAAGGGAAACACTCTTGGGTCTCTTAGGATCTGACACTTTTAGCATTTATTTTCCACGGCCTCTAAAAAGAAACCAAGAACTTTCACATATCGAAACAAATAAAAATTATTTTTCTGGATCTCAAAATGGGAATGTTTAGGTTCTATTATCTCATCCATACAAGTGTATTGTTGTTAATTATACCATTTAGGAGGAGGTGTTGCATGAGGTGGTTTGGGATTTAGATTCAGAGCTGGCATATAGGATGATTTTAAAGTAACCGTTGCAGTTTCCACTCTATCCTTTTCCCTTGAGATGCTATCATGGGATAAGTGTTATCATTTGTTTGAAAAATATAATCTTCAAATATATTTGATACTCCATAAAGATCCTAAAATCCACCTAGATACATTATTGAGATTAGTGGTGTTCATAGTTCATCATAAATATTCTCAATGAAAATATGAAACAAATCTTCGTGAGGAAGTTATATGTTAATGGAATAATTTAAAATATTCTACCTGTAAACGAAATATGAAAACCTATAATTTTCTTGTTTTATAAATTTTTATAGATTAAGGAATATTATCTTCTTCAACATAGATATTAATTTATAGAGTAATCATTATATATGATCTTCCCACCAATTGGTTCATATGTATGGTAGACTTGTATACCTGGTGAAGTCTAGACCTTCAAACATCTATACAAAAAAATTGATCTCAATAGCCTCTTTCTTCTTGAGGGTCCCTATATTGGGGCCAAAATGATACATTAAGTACATCAAATGCTATTCTAGATCCCCTGAACCAATTAATATTTGTAATATTGGATTCCCAATGCTTTTTTAGGGAAGAGTTTTATCCACCCATTTAGGGTAGGATTCCTCTCCAGTTTTATTGGTGAAAAACTTAATTCCAAAGAATATAATTGGTCTACAAGTGTTTCAATTGTGTCATGAGATAAGTCATAATGTACAAATGGGAATGATACTAAATAAGGGGAACAACACGTTGGGGTAATTGTGGTCACTCTGTCTATACTCACGATGGGTAACCTATCCGGGATGGCCTTTGAGGATTCATCTAACATTATTATGGTTTTGTACCCAATAGAGGTAACTCTTAATATCTTGCTACCATGGATTCAAAATATATTTGGTGTCGATACCCCAAATTTATCGAATTTTCTTAATCTATTTTAGTTTCTACGATGAACCCTCTTTGTTGAGGTATGTCTACTGGGAGCATGCGATGAGGATCTTCTTATAGAGCATATACAATAAGGATGTTTCCTCAGAGTAATTATGCATTGAATTTATCATATCTATCCTATCTTCCACCTACTAATAAAACATTTCCTCAAGTGTGAGGAGTTCAACCTCTTAAACTAGATGGTGGGGTAAAATTTATCCTTTAAACTTTTTCCATGGAAGATACTCACCAAATAGGTTTTAGTGAATCATTTGATATAATCTCTAAATTCATATTGAGTTTTTGGTTTTGGGTATGCACTCATTTTTTAATCATTTAATTTTGGACTGTATTACAAACAGAAACCTCCTCCTCATATTCCTATGTATCGTCCTTATTCTCTGTAGAGTTTATAAGGGTGGTTATAATGATATTCACTGATGGAAAATGCTTTAACGGTGGCACAATAATACCAGAATGATAAAATGTCTAGCTTTCTCAGGGGTTTTTTTAAGAATGAAATATGATCTCTAATAGCAGTCATACCCTTGAGAGAGATTTTTTTTACCTTTAATGGTCCTTCACCCTCTCCTCCATTGGCCCTCTTTGAATCTTTTGAAAAATGTTGATCGGAAGGGAATCTATAGAAAATTTCTCCCTATGTTGTCCTAGTGAGTATGTCGGGTCAGAGGATAGAATGAACTGGTAGGATTACTTTTTTAAATATCTCTCTAAAAATGAAAAGAAAAATTTCTTTTGAGGAGGTTTCAGTAAAAAATCCTCCATACCTATGAACCGAGGCTTCCTTTATTCTATTTTCACAGACATTATGGATTCATTTTTTGGCCTTAGATTTTGTGTTTCAAATTACCCCAGTCCTATGGGATGGGATCACACTTATATTGTCAAAGATGTAGATGATCTATTTTGTTTATTGATCTTTGTTTTACCATGGATTGGATGTATTGCATAATTTAATCCTGATCCATCTTCTTCTAATGATATTGGCACTTCCTGATAATTACATTCCCTTAAGTGGGAGGCTTTCCCAATATTTTCAAGTTCTTGATGCAGCAATCTTTCGATGGATTTCACTCTTCTAGATCGATTTCATTCAGAGTCATTTAGGACTGATTTTGGTTGATCATACAATATATTGTGAGAATATTAAATTAATAAGAGTCATTTAGGAGAAATATAAGTACATGTCATCTCATTGGGTGGTCCTTGTTGATCTGGGAGTGAGTTGAAAATCAATGCCAAGTGTTCTCCCAATCAGCAGATATAAACAACGGATGGGGTGTCAGTGATTAATGGACATGATTCTTTTAATGTATTTATATATGAAAACTTAAGGGATCCTTTCTATTTTACCAATCATGGGTGCCAAGTAGCTAAAAGGCTTCCAATATGATTTTATGACATATGTCTTCTATTACCTTTACATGGAATGGATATTCATCGCAAGGCAATATAATGTTTTTAGGTGATAAAGGGTAGACCATAAATTTATGCATCTATTGTGAACACTTCATACAAGTCCATTAGAATGTTTTATTTTGGAGTCTCTACATGATATTGTATAACTAGTAAATTGTCTTTATCCAAATTTCTAATCCTAAGAAATATGTCTTTTGGTATTTTTCAAGAGGTTCGATAACCTGATCTGACCAATGTGGAAATTTCCCAACTGATTTATTTTAAACATCAGGGTTTTCAGGGATTTCCTCTATCATATTGGAAGGTATGAAATCCATGGGTGGTTAAATGAATTACTGCTACCATGGATTGTCTTCTGATTGAGAAAGAATATCACTTATAAAAGATGAGGCAACAAGCATGATGGACCTCATTTTCTAATGTAACTATCGATAGGAGGTATTTATCATGGTTAATTTGGAAAGGGAAGGAAATTATTGTTGGAATGAAGTGACACATTAGGGAGGACCTTCATAGTGATTCGCATCATGGAGAGTACTATCATCATGTCCAAATGTCCGACTATAAGGAGAATTTCTACAGCGTATACCCTGGGGAGGACCTTCATGGAGGATGATAGAACATGGATGGACTTCTTGTTATTTGATATGATAGATATGATGAGGGATTTTGTGGTTCCCATCAAGACATGTGATTTCTTAATCGATCATATTATGGAGATAAAGTAATTCTTCATGGTAAGATGTCTGGGGACGAAATCTGGAACTACTAGAAGCAAAGTTTAAGGGAGTATCTTCATAATTGTAGATAAAAATTCTATAATTTTGTCATATATAATATGTATCCTAAGACTCTATGGATAAACATTTAATTCATTCAAGAACACTAGTGTTTTCTATATATGGATCATAGGCATACTCTTCATTTTACAATCGCCTTTGGTAAGGATAACTTTGTGGATGATCGCTTACGGGTGACTAGGGCTACCTTCTATGGGTAGCATATTTCATATATGAGGGATGATTTGGGAAGTTATTGTGATGTTGTTATAAGTTTATAATATATTTATATAATTTTTGTAGGGATATATTTATTTCCTAGAGTGGCCATTGGGATAGACCGATGACCTTTGGCTGGAATAGGAATACATGCCCAATCTAGTTGTCCATTTATCATGAGATTTTCCAACAACCCTCTTGGAAAAGAGACAGAATATGAATCTACTCTAGAGTGACCCTTGCATTAGGTTGGTGGTTCAACCCAATTTTAGTTGTAGGGTTGTACTCCCTCCCTTCAATCAAATCCATTGAAATTATTATATCTTGATAGGTATGTTGGATGTGGTAAAGGATTTTTGTCTACCATTTCATCATTTTAAAAATATATTGGTTGACTTCAGTAGTTGGAATAGGGAAATATTCTAATTACATGGTTGTAGTATGGATATGGGCCTACTATTGTCCTCTATTTCCTATCAGTATATATTGAAAGTATTCATTTTCAAGGGAGGGTTCTTGAGTTTGCCCCCAGTTTTCTACCAGGATTTTTGGGTTGTTTTTTCTCAGTGCATCTAGATCATAATGGCCGAATTGAAATACATGAGTTGGGATTTCCATCTACTTGTTGGTTTCCATTGAAATTTTTGATTTCTTCCTTTGTTTTATACCAAACTATTTTGACAGGTTTGAGAGGTACGAGAATGAATTTTCAACTTCTCATAAGTTTTTTCCATGTTTTGTTGGCAGGATTCTTCAGTAGGAACATAGATTAGAGCCTATAATATATTATTTTATTGCCACCTATGAATGAATACCTTGGTTCTATGGTCTGACTGACCGTAGATAGAGCTTGTGATGTGGTTTCACCATCATGCTGAGTACTTTCTACGACACAGTGTTGATAGTGGAACCTGTTGGATGAATCCCTTTAGTGGGACCACTATGTTATTAGGATGAGGACATTTTTTACCTCTTGATTAGCATCTCTATTGATAATGGAGGAATATATTTCTTTTTCATGGGAAAAGGAACTCAAAATGATTTGAAACAAAAATGGTGTCATTTGATTCTTCTTCACCAATAATTGATGGATAGATGACTGGAAGGGCTCCATGTGGAGGAGGGATTCTCATGTAGACCCTAGAGTCTAGATAATACCATTGAGGTGGTGTTCAGGAATTATCATGTTTAATACCATGCATTGAAGTATATGGGTTGAGACAACATCCTATGATTGTATGAGGACCATTCATGTGCAACGATAGAATCTTATGACTTTTTAAACTGGTAGGACACCATTTGTATTGAAGAGAATTTATAATGAAAGTGTCTAGGTATACATGATAAATACAAACAATAAAACCCCATTAATGAAAAATATTAATAAAAAAATCTGTAATTGATTGTGTTAAATCCATGTTTGTCCTCCTTTCATTTTTTGAGAGAAAAAAAGTTTCCTGACATGGTTGTGACACAATCATTTTTATTAAGGATTCACATCGAGCTCACCATTATTGATTTATTCAGAAAAGACAAGTTGGAATTGAATCGAATGTTTTGATGGTGTTGGTATGAACCTTCATTTCATACACAAATATTTATTTCCAATTCCTTTCCATATGATTTTCAACATATTTTATTCATGGAACCATAATCACTCATCAGTTCCCATATTCATGTTGTTTTGTGAACCTGCTTTGAAATGGAATGTGGTCATTGTAAAATGATTCCAACAAAACTAGAGACTCATATTAGACAAGATTATGTGAGGTTAGGCTCATCACACTTTTTTGGGGAGAATTATAACTTACATTGGGACTCCCTTTTAGATTTAATACATATTCATGAATCATTTATTAAATACCAAATATATCAGGACACCCTTATATTGATAATCAATTTTTAACATTTAATGTATTTAGAATCATTTGTATATATTTGAGGTACTTCATTGATGGATTCATATGTATGTATCTGAGGTTATCAATTTATGTTACAATTTGTATATAGATTGTATATTCTTATGTTTTTTATTATCATGATACTTTTTTTAATCCATGTGGTGGGGAGCTCTAGAATTTATCATCATCGAAGAAGATATGGGAATTTTTTATGGTAGTATTGAGACAATTATATGTTCTTCCACAATATCCTAATAAAAGGAATCAAGACCCATGTAGTTTTGTTCCAATTAACGAGAAATGCATTTTATGGTCTTGTGGAGATTACTAAACTATGTAGTTTAACATCATGCAGTAGGAACCTCTAGATAAAAGGTGTATAGATAACGGTTTTTAAGGGAATTATGCTAAATAAGACCAATAGTTCTATCTAGGGGCAATATGGACCTATATCAATGAGAGCTATAATGGGAATTTAGGGAAATAAGGATAAAATAACGAGGACCCAAAAGTAATATGGACTTCTTCATTAGGGAATGATCATACTGGGAATGTGTCCTATTAATGATGATGGTTGATTGAAAGCATTGGGTTAGGACCTCTAGGAGAGCTCATACATGTCTCATGAGTAAAATAAACAAATCCCATGTGGTTAAGATGTTTTGAGTATTACACCTAGTAAGAATCCTAAAGGTAGATTCATTTGTAATTTGATCCTTTGATGGTTTGTATCATAGAGAATATGACCCTTTTTAGAGTATGGTAATGTAGTTTTGGGGATTATACCTAATAGGAGGCCCAAATGTGGTATTTGATCATGTTGATGACTTGATCATCACTAACCTATAAGCCTATGAGATTGATTCCCTATCTAAGAAGCAAGAGGAAGCGTAAATTTTTTAATCCTTGTGATCTCCTTCATCTACTAGTGGAAAATGGTGAGGATGAGGGAGGTGGGGGAATTCCCCACAAGAATTATTAGGGGCTTACACCACGATGGATTCCCTAAGGATTCATTTTCTCCTCATGTTCTAGGAGATGAGTGTGGAGCAATGGATGGGAATCCATAAAGAGAAATGATGACTATGTGTGCTCATATGCTCTCTTATTTTCAAACCATGAGGATGAATGCTTTTACATCCAAATGGATCCATCCCAATTCTATTCACATTTGGGTCGGCAGATGTTACAACCCAACCCAAGAATCCATCCATCATCATCCCTAATGTTGGTATCCTCATCACCATGGGAATTTATAATTAATAACAATATTACTATCCAATCTATTAGTATTATAAATGAGGGGCATTGATTATCATGGGTATGAATAATTGGGAGGACACCCTGTTGTTCCTTGTAATCTGATCATACATATCTAGAGACTTTAGGGGAGGTCTTGTTTATCCCCCCTTAGATGACGGATCCAAGGAAATAGGATCCATATAATTATTGATATTAAATAGGGCTCAAATAGTGGCTCACATAGGTGAGGCCTGGGAGAACTGAAGGTGGATCATGCATGGTGGGCTTGGGGGAGATGATGTTACTTTATATTGGGTGGTACTAAGCAAGATTAAGATTCCCCTCATAGGTTAGAACTAGGATAGAAGAAGATGTATTGCAAATTATAGTCCTAAGAAAACTGGATATTTATTTTTCATGATGAACAACTTGGGCATCATCACCTAGATAAGGCCTTGATATATGCTCCAAGGGTCTTCTGAAGTGTGTTAGGATGACTAACACTCATGTTTTGAGCTATGGATGGGCCCTTCATCATTGTAGTTTTTATTAGGGGGAACAATTACTCTAATAATTCTTAGTATTCTATACCTTTAGGGACCTCAATATATTGATCGTTTGTAATTCCATATTCTTTTGTAGTCATGGGAACAATCAGAGGGTGTGGATAACATGGGTATGATACATGGGAAAACAAAGATTAATGAGTTATATTCATCCTCTATTCATGTCAAATGAGGATCCCAAGGGACCTATTTATTAGAAAACTCAAGAATCTGGGTAAAGGAGTTCATCCACGCAGCTCCATCACACATTTTTCTTATATAGGACCCTTATGCATGTACTGGCGACTTATATAAAGCCCTAAAAGTTGGGCCTTCATGACCCTCTTTGAACATAGATGGGGTTCAAAGAGGTTGAAATGTGTGAATTCTTTGGCTCCCCTTTTCTACTCTACTACTTGAGGTGTTTTACCTTAAATGTTTTCATACCCATGCCAAAAATGGAGTGTCAAAAATTATTAATATTAATTTCGTTTTCAATTTACATCACTTTTATTTTTTTTCTCATCATCAAGGTATAAATGTAAATATACTTATTCACATTCCTCAAAAACATGTCACTTATCATAATAATGAGTGTCATATAACACCTTCACCACGTAAATATATAAATCATAGTGAATCATGAGGTAATTTAGTATTGTTAAAAATCTTATGAGGCATTAAGGTTGGTGGGTAACAGTGTGAGAAAAATCTCAAAATGGAGTCTTGACTCTAAATAATAATTGTTGATATCAAAAGATAAGTTCAATAATAATCTCCCTACATATATTTTATCTCTCTCTTCCCCCCCAAACCATAAATTGGTATCATGGTAAAAGTATGTATAAAGAATTAATCCCCCCCCCCCCGATTTCTCTTTTTTGAAATTGCTTTTAAAGAAAAATGTCACATCCACCACCAAAACACACAAGATAAAAATTTCATCGGTATAGAAATCGTGATATTATATTCTCCTAAGAAACATACTATTTTATTTTTATTATTTTATTATTTTACTTTTTATTTTTTATAATGAGAGGTGAACAATAACATATAATGAAAAATATCATGGCCAGTCCCCAGATCTCATAATACCCCCAAGAGAAATTTCCTCATAGCAGTATATCCCGATCCACCATGGAAAACTCTCCCTCACACTTATTCTTTTAAATGTCTAGAAATATATTCTGATTAGGGTATGAATGGATAAATCGGTCATGTAACATGGATAATTTCCTAACGTGGTTGTCCATGGTTTCTACAGTGCTAAAAATGAAAAATTTTAGTTGGGAACAAGGATAAAATGTTAAACAAAAAGAGGCCTCAATCATATTAATATTGATTATCTTCAGTCATATATTTGGTAAGATGACAAGAAATGTCTAGAAGTTCATATCCCCATGTCTATCAAGAAATATATTATAGAAATAATGGGAATTATGGGTTCTTAAAATGCCTCAATAACAAAAATTAAGGGTTGGAATAACTACTTATGGGAATTCATATAAATAAGAAAATTAATTAATGATAATATAAGGAATCCAAATAAGGTTAAAATGTCAGAAAATTTTCATTTAAAAAAGTTTACATTCTCTCCTAAATCATGGTTTTTCTAATACAATAATTCATGGATATATGTAAAAATTATTTTCCCAAATTTTCTCATTCAAATTAATTTATAATTACATTTTAATTAATAGAATTACAAGTATAAAATTTAGGTTATATATCCTAACTCAGTTTGCTAAAGAAAGAATCAAGGTTGGGCTTGTAGTTGGTAGTTAAACACAATAAATAAATTAAATTTGGTGAATATATTAGAAGACATTATAATTGAAATTCTTAATCACCTTTTAAAGACATCTGTCATGGCTTGTATAGTTATGCCTACACGTCATTAATGACGTGAATGGAATTGACGATGTGTATTATCTAGATATGATGGTGTGAATGAGAATTTACAAGTTAAGGTATATAATATTATCAATGAAATTATAAATATTTGGGTGAGAGTGAATGTGCCTAAAAATAAATAACGAAATATCCTAAAATCTCAAGTTGCCTGCTAGAAGATATTTTATTTAATTTGGTTGGATCAACCCTTCCAGTTTTTCCATTATCATAGGTTAAAGATGATTGAAAATTAATTTCTATATCGGGGTCCATAAATTGTCTCAACTTTGTCCTGTCTGTGTAGTTTGACCCCTATATTTCCTCTCTAAACAACTTGACTCTACCTTTTTGAATCATTTTCTCAATCTCCATCAGGATGATCCACTATTTATTTTTTAATCCTATAAAACTGAATGGATTGTCAGGTATCATCCATAACTATTGGCCCATCAAAAAACTAGTAGATTCATTTTCCCTTCTAGAGTGAGTGTTTTGGCCCCTTATCTTACCTTTCATATTTTATTTACTTTTACTTTGAGTATCCTATTGTAAAATAGCAACATCCTCGTTTTATTCTTCAACATCAGTGATATCTTCAACATCGTGTATTTTTAATTCCATTTCAAGCACTAAGAAGTTGAATTAAATATATAATTTTTTGACATTGATCAAAATATATCTGATCATCCTGTGTGGGAATTTTACTATCAAATCTTATATTTGGTGTGAAACTCATGTGGGATTCAATCAGTCCATTCCTAGGATCTTGAAGGTGTTGAATGACATGATGTTGAAACTCAATCCTAAATAACATAGATATTTTAAAAATTAATTATCCATAGTTAATATTGTAATTGAGATGTATGGATCTCATTTCTTATTAGGTGGGTCCTTTAATACCACCACTGAATACTCTCGTGTGAGTGGAATAGTCCTAATATCCTCAATATTCTTCTTGTTGGTCACAATATCTTTCAGGAATTTTATATATATCTATATTTTATGAGATTCCTTTAAATTAAAATTAATATCTATTCTTTTAAATTGTTTATGGAATTTACACTTTTTCACATTGATCACCAATTATGATACTCACTCTAGAAATTATTGTCCTGGAATATATAGTGGAAGTTCCTCTTCATCCACTTCATCATATACTACTTATTAATTTTTCTTTTATAGATTCTAAACTTGTTGTTCTTGTTTTAACATTCTTGATTTAGGATGTTCCAATGGTTACCTTTCAACTTTTCTGGGAAATGACTTGAAAATATACCCCTGAGTATACTTTTTCCAATCTAGTTTTTCCAGATATGGGCCTCTCTCTATGTTTCTCAATGATTTGACAAACTTGATACTCTAAACTCTACAAAAAGACCTTTTGGTTCATCGAGTCTTCCTTTATTTCTTTTTTTTACATCCCTATTCATGTACATGAATGTTTCCAATGTCTCTTCCAGTGTGTGGACCTAGCTCTATTACAGTTTTCCTTACTATGACTGGAATCTTTGTGCTCTCTACTAATACACTTGTCCTTGTTGTTATTGGGCCCTCTAACAATAAAATTATTTTGATGGTTATAGTTAGTGTAATTGAATTCTTTTAAACACATACTTGGGGTTTTTTTGGCTCTTCATGGGATATATCTTTTTTTTTTTCAGAAACTCCATTTATTCCATCATGTAGCTATTTTTTTTGATCATGTATATACTACTTCATAGTGTACCTTCAGTATTCCATTGGAATTTGTTACATGCCATTTTATCCACTAGGTTTTAGGTCTCCTTGGGATATTTATTCACCAGTGACCCACCAGCTTCAGCATCCATAATTGACCTATTTCCCTCTAAAAAAATCCTTATAAAAAGTTTATACTATTAAGAAAATTTATTTTTTTTGATGAGGGAATTTCTGATTCATATTTTCGTGACATTATGTAGAAGAGTATAGAGATTAATCTTCAAATTGATTGAATGTTAAAATACTTACCAAGATATCCATTAATATAGAAGTTAAGAAGAAGAGTGTGAGAAAGTGTCTTTCCCACTCATCTCATGTTGTGATTGAATGATTGGGAAAGAATTTGATCCACTCTTGTGTTCAATATAATAAATAAAATTATATTTTTCAAAGCCTTACTATGGAACATGATACACTCTTGAACTGAAATGTGTCACAAAGCTCAAGTAATTTTCCTAAAAGTATGTTCAGTTCTTCATGAGGTAATATAGAAAAGTGTATCATGTTTTCAATCATCTGAATTATCATCAGTTTAATCTTCATGAGATTTTCTACAATGGGGGCAGCAAGATTCTCATTCGTATTCCTATGTTTTTAAGACATCTGTAATCCATGATCATGCATATCACCAGATCCCTTATTGGTACCCCAATTTCATGATGATTTTATACATTATCTTTGGTCGTAGATTCTTTTTTTTTTGTACGTTTTTATCGAGTTCAAGATCTAACTAAAATAACTATTTTTATTTTGTGCGTGTGTTGTGTTCATACATTAACAAATAAAATATTGAAAAATATATCATGAAAAACCAATCATAAATAATGAAATTTAAATAATTAAATGGATAAATTAAAATAAATTAAATTAAAAAACTAAAAACTAAAGTGCAACTATCCTAGGAAACGTATCAAGTGTTGATCGCCTATGGAGTGTTGTTAATTCCCTATGGATATAATTTTTTTAAATTTATATAGACTCCATTAATTGAAAATAACTATTTAATATTAATTTACCATCAATTTAGATATTCAATCCCATATAGGTAGTGAATTTCGCTTTTTAGGTTTTGGAAGTAAATTTTTTTTATATAACTGATTTTCAGGAGATAGGGGATAAAGAAAGAATTTTTTAAACCCATTTGAATAAATCAATAAATGAGATCATATTGGTTGTTTTGAAAATTATCTTTGAATGTTTTTTAGGGTTTTTTATTTTTATGTTTTGGGGGAATTTTTATTTAAAAAATAATTTGAGTGTTCAGTATTGAAGTTAGAGTCATGAAAATTAAGATTTGATAGTCATTTAAATACCCTCCTTGGAACAACAATCCCCCTTTTCTAATGGTAATATTTGGGGAATTGTTTAATCAATTTTGTCTCAATACTATATTTAAACCTGATTAGGCTAAATGAAACAACGGTCATGCCTAATTTAGAGTAATCAGTTGCGCAATTTAATAAGTTCTTCCATGATCAATTCGAGGATCATGAAAATAAAAAATAAGGGGATTCGAAATTAAATTGAAATTATAGGAACCCAAATAATTGAATGAAATAGATAAAATAAAATCTAAAAGCACCTTCCCCTTTTTCCTAAACCCACTGAAACATGGAGGGATTTTCCCCCTCATCAGAGTGATGAGGGAATAAGGAGTATGGATAAAGAGAAATTAGAAAACATGAAAGAAAACTATAGAATAAAAAGGTGGGGGACTCTATGTGGAACAACTTCTCACCCCAAGCTTTGGTCTCTAGATTAATACAAAGAAGTGGTGAAAACATACAATATTTATAGACATCCATGGGGATTTTAATGGATTTATATAATCAAAATTTCAATTTTATAGTAGGATTGTGTCAATTCCCAGATAAAATGGACACCTGAGTCATTATTTTGAAACTTCTATGGAAATAAACATTCAAATATTTCCAAACTCGGTCTATGTGGATGGATTCACAGTTTGAATGAGGAAGTGGCATAATGAATTTTTGTAACCACCTATAAATGGGTTTACACCCTATATTTTACTCATTCTTTGTATGGATTTAACTTTCTGAACATCATTAATGATGTGCATCACCATTTTCCAGCTTCAGAACCTCGGGTTTTTGTTTTTTTCTTTATTTTTGTGCCATTGAAGCATTATATACTCATCCGACATCATGGGATGCCATCTTTAAGTGGAATTATTGATCTTTTTTGTCCCATTTTCTTTATTTCCATAAATTATTTGTATCCTACTAAATATGAACAAATCATTACATTTATATGAATGAATTAACAATTAAATTATAAAAATCAATATATTTATATATTAAAAACATGTGCATGAAATGTACATATCAAATGAATTAATATATCATGAATACTATTAATAAATAAATTAAATAAAAATTATTATATACTGAAATAATATTGAATTTATTTATTCATTGGCTATCATTTATACTTTGAGATATCTCAGACCTCGTGGTAGTGACCACTATTTCCTATACTCATATTCATTATAATAGGGAATAATTGTGAATACGCTAAGGGTGTGACCCTCTAGGACCATATCTCAATAGTAGTAAATACTATTCACAAATAATGATTAGTGTATGGAAACCCATCAAGGCCCCTAAGAAGATAAGTAAAAGTCATAGAATGGACAACAATTCCTATGAATACGTGCCATGTAATATAATCTCCTTATCATATGATATCTAAAAAATTAGGAATTATAAATTGTGTCATCATCCTATCTTGATTTATTCTTTGTTGAACAATCTTTATGGACCAACCTTCTTCTAACATGGCCATGCATTTGTTAAAGGTAATACCATCCTATTTAACTAATCTTGAGATAAAGCTTTTTTTCAGAAGTGATAAATTATATCTTGATTATTTAATCCATTCCACGCCGCCAATGATGTACCCAATGAAAGCTACCACTCTACAACATTTATTCCACAGTTTTTACCATGCATCAATGTACCCAATCAAATTGTATGCAAAAATAATAATCCCATGTCAGGATACCATTACACATGTTTATAGATAGGCACAACCAATTACACCTGAATCTTATGGTGATCCTATTGGTGTATAAGTACTCATGATCTCATATATCCGAGACCACCATATGTGAAATTCATGAGAAGATATATCAATGCTTATGAACCCCTAGCACCTGATAGTAATACATCATCTATGTCATGTCATCATGATGTATCTAGGATATAAGAAAATACATTAAGAGTAATGTCATGGTATATCTATGTTCTCATCATAGATTAGGAATGTCACGACCCATCCTTGGGGCCCGTGTCGTGACTACCCCTAGCCCGCCTTCCACAGGCCAGGGGCTGACGACTATCACCAAAGGCGTAAATCCCAATAAAAAGGGAAGGCATTGCCTTTACGAAACGAAAGCACACACAAATAGAGTACAAGCAAAAGCTACACTAAGTAAAGCAGTATAACAAACGTGCTGAAAGTACGAGGGGCCGGAAATACAAGCCCAAAAGAAAGATATAGCTATAACTGAAAGTAAATTAAAACTCAAAGGAAAATAGCAGAAAGATGACAAGTAGCTCCTGGATCGTCCTCCGGGTTCCTACATGAAGGGTAGGTACAGATGTCCTCCTCAGCACTCCATGTCTTTCCGTCTCCTCTGGGCACCGACTCGTCGTGAGATCCACCTCCGGGTACCGTCCAGCTCTACAAGCCTCAACCACGATCAGTGATGTCCATCGTCTGCAACCAACACAATGAGGTGTGGGAAAAGCCCGTGCAGGGGTGAGTATACGATACTCAACAGGGACCCCGAGACCCGCAAGGTCTCACTAAATACAACAAGCATAATCACAAAGAAAGTTCTCAATAGATAACCCTTACATAGGTATAATCTCATACTTATACCTAAGTTACCAACTAACCCATTTCAGCCACAAGGTTTCCCACAAATATGAAGTCGACGGATAACCACTACTTAGGTATATGCCCATACATATATGTAAGTTATCTAGTAACCCATCTCAATAATGAGGAAAACACAAAGGTCAATGACTCTGCTCAAACCAGGATTTTCATTATCGAAACTGTAACTGCTGAAGAGCTCCGTCTCTGACAAGTACAATGATCCTGTCACGACTCTGAGGTACTTCTCTCTAACCTAAGACTGCTGAGGTACTCCTCCTGTCGAGTACCGTGGGTCTGCCACTGCACAAAGTAGTGCTACTCCGCCATGGGTCTGCCACCTCACACAGTAGTGCTCCCCCTCATAGCCTACCGAGGTACTCCTCCTGTCGAGTACCGCGGGTCTGCCACCTCACAAAGTAGTGCTCCTCCGCCATGGGTCTTCCACCTCACAAAGTATTGCTCCCCACTGGGCTATGCAAGTCACTCCGAATCGAATCGGACAAGCAGTCATCAGGTCTCAGCCAGCTACACGGTCTCCGTACTCCGTACGATCGTCTCCGGGAGGGTCTACTCCATGAGCTACAGGTCGATACTCCAAGTATCACAAAGTCCCATGAAGAAGTATCACAAAGGACCGCCTCGTCATAGGGATCTCAACGCAACAGACGGCGCGTCAATAGAATTCCCGGTCTGTGAGTTATTAGCCTTTTCGTCCCAGGGGCCCGATTGGTTTCATGTACGAACCAACCCGATCGTATCTCAACTGTACCCCAAACTCACATAGGGTATACTCATAGGGACCGTTTCTCGACGTGATCACCAACGCCGCTGACGGTTTGTCAAACGGACGTCCGGTCTGAAAGTTATAAGTTTTTCCGTTCCAAGGGCCCGGTTGGATTTTGGGTACAATCCAACCCGGCCAAACTCCAACTGCATCCAAACCTTGAGCGGAATAAGCCAAAAGGTCCGTCTCACTAAGAGTAATCCAACAAAGTCGACGGCATGTCATTCGAACGTCTGGAGCTCATGTTATAGGCGTTTCCACTCCGAGGACCCGGTTGGATTCGTTTTCGAACCAACCCGTCCATACCCAAAGTTCTCCGAAACCTTGAGTATAGTATACCTAAACGACCGTCTCAATCCAAGTATCGTTTTGTAACTGACGGTGCACCAATCGGAGGTCCATAGCCCATGTTACGGGCATTTGAACGAATCTTCCCGCTTTTAGGGGGTTTAGGCCTGGACCGACCCGACCCAAGACCCGCTGGGTTGGCCCGAACCAGGTTGCCCGACCAGGGTCCGGGTCCGGCCCCCTTGGGCGCGGCCCGACTCAGCGGGCGGCCCAGCCCAGCGGCAGGGCGCCCTGGCCCAGCGCGAGCGGCCCAGCTCGGGTGGGCGCTCGGTCTGTGACCGAGTGGCGCAAAGGGGGGCGTTGCCCCCTCGCCTTGTAATGGTGGCCCCATGTGGGGGAACCGCCTATCCACCACCGGGGGTTACGACCCCCAGAATTTTGAACAGCTGGCCCGGTTGGCCAGCCGGTGCCGCCACCGCGGGTCCTCGTGGTCCCGCCCTCCAAGCGCCGACAGCCAGTTTTATCCGGCCGCCTCCAGGTCTTCAGCCAAGGCCAAAGGGTTGCGGCTCTTGATGCTCCGGTGGCCGGGGAGTTCGGCCGCCCCCTTTTGGTGACCGGCGCGGCCTTAGGCCGCAGCCCTTCTTCGAACGGCACGGCGCATCGGCGCCGCACCCCTCCGCCGCGGCCCACCCCGGCTGCGGCCCTTCAAGATGCTCTGGTGCGGCGCAACAGTGTCGTGCCCCTCCATCGCGGCCCCTGCTACGGCTGCGGCCTCTTTTGGCCTTAACAGCGCGGCGCGACGGCGCCGCGCTCCTTCGCCGCGGTTCCCTCGTTTCAACGCGGTGCGAAGACACCGCACCGTCTCCGTTCCAATCCACAACGAAGGATAACAGTAAAAAGGGAGGAGGGTCGGTCGTGTTTGTGCGGTACGGCCCCCTCCCGTTAATCGATAGCAAGCGGCTAAAAGACTAACGATGAATGCCCAAATATTCACAAACATAAAATCAAACCCCTACCTCGAAGAAGGAGTTTGTCGGTATCGCGGTAGTCGGCGTCTCGGAAGACGGGCGTTGTTCCGTCAACATTGGGAAGGATGAAGCTGAGGGTGGCGTCAGCATTCTTCGCGTTCTTCGTTGGAGAGGATATGATTTCCCCAAGTGTTGGGCGTCACAATACTTTACTGGCGCTTCGTCGCTTGGTGAAGTCGTCCCAAAACCTTCTCCAAAGCTCCTTATATATAGGAGAGGGGGAGAGGTATGTAACCATCGTGGAATTTATGACAGTTCATTTATTTGGAACCTTCCTAAATTCCAACGATGCTGTTACTTAATTTAAAAAGGGGGTCAGGCGAATTAAATTCCGTTGGAACAATTTAAGAGGTGCGTTGACACTACTTAAGAGTGGAGGATGCCAAGAAGTTTCCCCCACATATCCTGCGTCAAAACATATGACATGAATCAATTTTATGTTGACACATAAAATTAATTGACAACAATTAATTTCACGTCGACGCATAAAATTAAATCATAGAAATTAATTTTTACGTCGACCCATAAAATTAACTGACAACAATAAATTTTACATCAACTCATAAAATTAATTGGGACCAATTAATTTTACGTCGACACATAAAATTAACTATCAATAATTAATTTTACGTCGACCCATAAAATTAATTGAGTGCAATTAGTTTTACGTCGACATATAAAATTAATTGACGGGGGGTTTGAGAGGTTTCCTCTCCCTCCCCATTAAATGGGAGGTCAGGGTGTGGCGGTTCAACCACCAAATCCCAAGTGGAGCATCTAACCACTTTATCTGCACTGCATGTGTTTAACAAAATAAAATAAATTATTCACTTATTTTATTTTATAAACCCACGTAAAACCCCCAAAACTGACTTTCATACCCGATCATCTGCCATTGAGGTGAAAGTCTTCTTAAGAGGATATCGACACTGCGATTTCAACGGTGCCATCAGAATTTGATTCCGAGCACCGGTGTAAAAGTTATAAAATGTCGCTCGTATGTTTACTGAATGTACCCGAAACAATGTTCGGAAAAATTATCAGTCACCCTCGACCCACTGCGGTCGAGGTTAGGCTCTGCCTAGGAGAAAAAAATACCCAAGGAACTCAACGATACTCTTGGATTTTCAAATCGAGTTACCGTTTAGAAGTTAAGAATTTTACAATAAAATAATTGTCACTTAATTATTATATTTACGGCCAAAAGCTAACTTTCTCAGGTGGCTCGCGCCGTCCAAAGATAGTATCTGTTTAAAGGAATCATACCCTCGCGAGTTTAGCGATGGTCTCAGATTTCTAATCCGAGTTACCATTTGTGATTTATAAGCCTTTGAAAAATAAAATAACTTTATTTAATTATTTTATTTACGGTTATGCCATTTTCAGGTTTTCTCACAGGAGGCCTGCGCTGACTAAACTTAAGTCACGCCTAGGGTAAACTTGCCATCCTGAGCACAACGGTGTTCTCGGATTTCTGATCTGAGTAACCTTTTATGATTTATTCTACTTTTTTTAGTAAACCTGCTTACGCGCGTTAATTTAAGCTTAACAAAACTTTAGAAAATTATTCCGGGCA
Organism: Viscum album; assembly: GCA_963277665.1. Lineage (NCBI taxonomy): Eukaryota > Viridiplantae > Streptophyta > Magnoliopsida > Santalales > Viscaceae > Viscum > Viscum album. The sequence goes on along the minus strand of OY728130.1, from coordinate 571,211,230 downwards.
CACCAGGCCTCAGAATCAGGTGCCGTTAGAAACTATGTACTCATAAAATTCCAAAGAATTTAAAAAATATTCTTTGAAATTTATGGGTATTTAAATTACTCCCACCTTAGGGATTTACGTCCCCGTCAAGCTACATCAAAAACTAGGGAAACAAAAGGGGGTACTGTGCAAGCATTTGAGCCTCCCGCTCCCATGTGCACTCTTAGAGGTTCCCATGCTGTCATCTGATGTGCACTAGAGGAATCGACCATCCATGTAGAACCCACTCCTGTCGATCCTCGATCTCCACTGGGACCTCCACAAAAGTCGCCCCGTCATCGATGTTTAGCTCCCCATGGTCGATGACATGCGTCGGGTCATGCACGTATCTCCTCAGCTGAGATACGTGAAAGAAAACATTGTGCACCTGGTGCAACTAAGTTGGATGGGTCAAGAGGTAAACCACCTCGCCAACCCTATTGAGGACCTAGAAGGGTCCAATGAAGCGCAGAGATAACTTGTCGCCCCGGCCAAAACTCCGTAATCCATGTCGAGGTCAAACCCTTAAGAAAACATGGTCGCCATCCTCGAACTCTAGTGGTCTTCACCTCCTGGATGTCCTGAACCCTCTCTGGTCCTACAAGAGCTGCTAAGATTTATTGTTTGTCGATAAGAGAAATCTGGTCTCATCCCCTGGATGAACCACGTTCTTTTCATAATACAGTCAATCCCGACATGGATGATACTAATACATACCAAGGATGATGTTGTAAGGCCTCGACGCTACTACCAAGATATCCAACCATTACTCTCACCTACAAGGGTTGAGTCACACTGTCGGTATCAGTGTGTAGTCACTGGGTCTCCTCCGGTAGGTATCTCAAAAGTGAGGGTCAAGTCAATAGTTTTAACAGGGACCTCTCAGTATCAACCAAACAAATGGACAGGAAAGAAAACATCACAAAGATAAGTGTCTTTTATTTCTGCAGCTCGAAGTACAAAGACACAAATGAAACAGTAACATGGAACTAGACATAAAAGGAAAAAAAGGAATCCACTAGTTCCACTCATGTCCACCTGCATCCGGAGCTCTACTATCGTCTCCACTGCTCGGATGTTGCTCAATAACCTGCCGCTGCTTTTGTCTTGGTGGCTCCTCTAATGCCTGCGGATCAACTGTGCGAGCAGTCGGATAGTCACGTGCCATGTGACCCTTCCTGCCGCATTCAAAACCCTTTCTTCTCCTCGTATGGCTGGCTCTGTTTCGCGTGCCTCGCACAACCAAACCTGTATCCCGAGGTCGCCCACCTGCTATTCTGGTCCTCTTGGACCCCTGCATCATCTGTCTACTACCTATAGATGACTCGGCTACAGATGGAAAATCTTGTGGCAAAGGAAGAAGCTTCTGAGCATGCTCGGAGTGTAGATTCACTGGTATTACCTCCACCCTGAAGAAGGTCTCTAAGTCTCCCCATGTGAAGGCCATCACATCACAAAACTGGAGCATCCGACTCCACCATCTGCCTACTTCTGCCTGAAGGAGGCTGGCAGCAAAGATCACCATGAAGTCTGCTGGTGTACCCACTATCCCGAAAACACTCACCACAGCCTCCAGCCGATCCTCAGCCACCTGTGGGCCCGTCTCTCCCTGAAACCTGGGTGTCCTCTAGCGCTGGAACTCATGCAGCACGCTGAAGCGGCGTGCTTTGCCTACTGCTGGGGCTGGTGGCATCGGTGGCCCAATGTATGGTAGTATCGTTGGTGCCTCCGCTGGTGCCTCAACTGTAAGAGGGCCCTGTACGGAGGCCTTGTCGCTCGACAGGCTATCAGTACGTACATCCCTCTGGGCTCTAGCTGGTCATCCGTGGAAAGACATCCAGAAAGAAAAATTTGTAACATGGTCAAACGATTTATACCTGGTGAGCTGACCTGGTTTGATCTGACTTTAAAACTCTTGGAAACATACACGCAATTAGTGTTTTCATGCACAAAGTTAGAAATCAGTATCCAGGGTCCTGGTGTACGGATACGTCGGCCGTCGCACCAACACTGAACTCCCTGAACTGAAGACGACACTCGGTACCCTTAACACTATTGCTTCACAGAAAGGAAAGATCAGAGTCCTGATTTCTGCGGTAGAACTGAATCCTCTAATACCAATTTGTCACAACCCGTCCTCAGGGCCTGTGTCGTGACTACCCTTAGCCCGCCTTCCATAGGCCAGGGGCTAGCGACTAGCACCAAAGGCATAAATCCCAATAAAAAGGGAAGGCATTGCCTTTATGAAACGAAAGCAAACACAAACATAGTACAACCAGAAGCTGCACTAAGTAAAGCAGTATAACAAATATGCTGAAAGTAAGAGGGTCCAGAAATACAAGCCCAAAAGAAAGATACAGCTACAACTAAAAGTAAAGTACAACTCAAAGGACAATAGCTGAAAGGTGAAAAGAAGCTCCTGGATCGTCCTCCGGGTTCCTACCTGAATGATAGGTACAGATGTCCTCCTCAGCACTCCATGTCTGTCCATCTCCTCCGGGTACCGACTCGTCATGAGATCCACCTTCGGGTACCAACTCTTCCTGAGATCCACCTCCGGGTACCGAATCGTCATGAGATCCACCTCCGAGTACCGTCCAGCTCTACAAGCCTCAACCACGATCAGTGATGTCCATCGTATGCAACCAACACAACGAGGTGCGGGCAAAGCCCGTGAAGGGGTGAGTATACGATACTCAGCAGGGACCCCGAGACCCTCAAGGTCTCACTAAATCCAACATGGATAATCACAAATAAAGTTCTCAATAGATAACCCTTACTTAGGTATAAGCCCACACTTATACCTAAGTTACCAAGTAACCCATCTCAACCACGAGGTGTCACACAGATATGAAGTCGACGGATAACCACTACTTAGGTATATGCCCATACATATATGTAAGTTATCTAGTAACCCATCTCAGTCATGAGGAAAACACAAAGGTCAATGACTCAGCTCAAACCAGGATTTTCATTATCGAAACCGTAACTGCTGAAGAGCTCCTTCTCTGACGAGTACAGTGATCCTGTCACGACTCCGAGGTACTACTCACTAACCTAAGACTGCAGAGGTACTCCTCATGTCGAGTACCGCGGGTATTCCACCTCATATAGTAGTGCTCCTCCGCCATGGTTCTACCACCTCACAAATTAGTGCTCCCCCGCCATGGGTCTGTCACCTCATAAAGTAGTGCTCCACATTGGGCTATGCAAGTCACTCCGAATCGAATTGGACAAGCAGTCAACAGGTCTCAGCCAGCTACACGGTCTCTGTACTCCATACGCTCGTCTCTGGGAGGGTCTTCTCCACGAGCTACAGGTCGATACTACAAGTATCACAAAATCCCATGAAGAAGTATCTCAAAGGACTACCTCGTCATAGGGATCTCAACGCAACAGACGGCGCGTCAATCGGACGCCCGGTCTGTGAGTTATTAGCCTTTTCGTCCCAGGGACCCGGTTGGTTTCTTGTACGAACCAACCCAACTATATCTCAAATGTACCCCGAACTCGCATAGGTTATACTCATAGGGACCGTTTCTCGACATGATCAACAACGCTGCTGACGGTTCGTCAAACGGACGTCCGGTCTAAAAGTTATCAGCTTTTCCGTTCCAGGGGCCCGGTTTGATTTTGGGTACAATCCAACCCATCAATACTCCAACTGCATCTAAACCTCGAGCGGATTAAGCCAAAAGGTCCGTCTCACAAATATGAATCCAACAAAGTAGACGGCATGTCAATCGGACGTCCGGAGCTCAAGTTATAGGTGTTTCTGCTCTGAGGACCTGGTTGGTTTCGTGTTCGAACCAACCCGGCCGTACCCAAAGTTCTCCGAAACCTTGAGTGTAATATACCGAAATGACATTATCAATCCAAGGATCGTGTCGCAACTGACTGTGCTCCAATCTAAGGTCCATATCCCATGTTACGGGCGTTTGAACGAATCTGCCCGCTTTTATGGGGGTTTGGGCCCGGACCGACCCGGCCCAAGACCCCCCGGGTCGGCCCGAACCGGGTCAACCCGACCTGGGTCCGGGTCCGGGCCCCTTGGGCGCGGCCCGGCCCAGTGGGCTTCTCGGCTCAGCGCGAGCAGCCCGGCTCGGCTGGGCGCTCGGTCTGTGACCGAGCGGCGCGAAGGGGGGTGTTGCCCCCTCGCCTTGTAACGGTGGCCCCATGTGGGGGAACTGCCTGTCCACCACCGGGGGTTACGACCCTTGGAATTATTAACGTCCGGCCCAGTTGGCCGGCCGGTGCCACCGCCACGGGACTCCGCGTTCCCGCCCTCCAAGCGTCGGTGGCCGGTTTTATCCGGCCACCTCCACGTCTTCCGCCGCGGCCAAAGGGTTGAGGCTCTTGATGCTCCAGCGGCCGGGGAGTCCAGCCACCCCCTGTCGGTGACCGTCGCGGCGCGTCTGTGCCACGCCCCTCCACCGTGGCCCGTCCTGGCCGCGGCCCTTCAAGATGCTCCGACACGGCGCAACTACGCCACACCCCTCTGCCACGGCCCCTGCTACGGTCACGGCCTCTTTCGGCCTTAATGGCGCGGCGCGACGGCGCCACGCTCCTTCGCCGCGGTTCCCTCATTTCCATGCGCTGTGACGACACCGCGCCGTCTCCATTCCAATCCACAATGAAGGACAACAGTAAAAAGGGAGTAGGGTTGTCCGTGTTTTTGTGGTCTGGCCCCCTTCGGTTAATCGCTAGGAAGCGGCTAAAAGATTAACGATGAACGCCCAAATATTCAGGAACATAAAATCAAACCCCTGCCTTGAAGAAGGCTTTCGTCAGTATCATGGTAGACGGCGTCGTGGTAGAGGGGCGTCATTCCGTCAATGTCGGGAAGGATTAAGCCGAGGGTGGCATTGGCATTCTTCGCATTTTTCGTTGGAGAGGATATGATTTACCCAAGTGTTGGGCATCGCAATACTTTACTAGCGCTTCGTTGCTTGGTGAAGCCGTCCCAAAACCTTCTCCAAAGCTTCCTATATATAGGATAGGGGGAGAGGTATATAGCCATCGTGTAATTTATGACCGTTCATTTATTTGTAACCTTCCTAAATTCCAACGATGTTGTTACTTAATTTAAAAAGGGGGTCGGGCAAATTAAATTTTGTTGGCGCAATTTAAGAGGTGCGTTGACACTAATTAAGAGTGGAGGATGCCAAAAAGTTTCCCCCACATAGCCTGCGTCAAAACATATGACACTAATCAATTTTATGTTGACACATAAAATTAAATGACAACAATTAATTTCACGTCGACACATAAAATTAAATCAAAGCAATTAATTTTTACGTCGACCCATAAAATTAACTGACAACAATAAATTTTACATCAACTCATAAAATTAATTGAGAGAAATTAATTTTACGTCGACACATAAAATTAACCTTCAACAATTAATTTTACGTTAACCCATAAAATTAATTGAGTGAAATTAATTTTACGTCGACATATAAAATTAATTGATGGAGGGTTTGAGAGGTTTCCTATCCCTCCCCATTAAATGGGAGGTTAGGGTGTGGCGGTTCCACCGCCAACTCCCAAGTGGAGCATCTAACCACTTTATCTGCACTGCATGTGTTTAACAAAATAAAATAAATTATTCACTTATTTTATTTTATTAACCCACGTAAAACCCCAAAAACTAACTTTCATACCCGATCATCGGCCGTTGAGGTGAAAGTCTTCTTAAGAGAATATCGGCACTGCGAGTTCAACGGTGCCCTTGGAATTCGATTCCAAGCACCGGTTCAAATGTTATAAAATGCCTCTTGTACGTTTACTGAACGTACCCGAAAAAAAGTTCGGAAAAATTATCAGTCACCCTCGACCCACTGCGGTCGAGGTTAGGCTCTGCCTAGGAGAAAAACACCCCAACGAACTCAACGGTACTCTCGGATTTTCAATTCGAGTTACCATTTAGAAGTTGTGAATTTTAGAATAAAATAATTGTCACTTAATTATTTTATTTACGGCCAAAAACTAACTTTCTCAAGTGGCTCGTGCTGGCCAAAGTTAGTATCTTTTTAGAGGAATCATACCCTCAAGAGTTAATTGGTGGTCTCGGATTTCTAATCCGACTTACCGTTTGTGAGTTATAAGCATTTGAAAAATAAAATAACTTTATTTAATTATTTTATTTACGGTTATGACATTTTCGGGTTTTCTCACAGGAGGCCTACACTGAATAAACTTAAGTCATGCCTATGGTAAACTCACCATCCTGAGCACAACGGTGTCCTCGGATTTCTGATCCGAGTAACCATTTATGTGTTATTCCACTTTTTCAGGAAAACTGCTTACGCGCGTTAATTTAAGATTAACAAAACTTCATAAAATTATTCCGGGCACACCAGGCATCAGAATCGGGTGCCGTCAGAAACTGTGTACGTGTAAAATTCCAAATAATTTAAGAAAAAAAATTCCCTTGAAATTTACGGGTCTTTAGAAGGAACTTCTATAACCTTTTGATATGACATGTAATCTAAGGATATTTCCATAAATATAGTGGAAGAATAAGTATCAAAACTATTATGGTAAGATAAACTCATAAATATTTAAAACTGTATACATGTAATGGTAATATATGTACATACATGAGTTGGGTATAGGGAACCCACTTACAACATGTAACTATCACATCCCATGATTCATAGAGTGACGAATCAAAAATAACACCCAATATGGATCCCTAAAGTTCAACTTAACTGGTTTTAACTAAATTCAAATCACATTGATGTCATTGAAAGAATTATCCAGCAGCTCTCGTTAAAACATTCTCATACTAAATAGCCACTACAATAAAAACTCTTTTTTCATTATATTTTACCTATCACACATATTTTCAAGAGTCGTCATAAGTTCCGAAACTATCATACCTCTTGGATATTAGAAGAAACATCTTTCTTATCTCTCTATTCTCATTCTTCATTCTTCAAAACATATTGTTTTGTGTCAGTCAATTGATGACCCTGATCCTACTACAATAGAATATCCTCTATCTAAATCAAAAAAAAATCCAAAATTTGTACCATAGATGTTATTTAGACATATGTTACTCTTATTTAATTTCATTTCTTCTATAATTAATGAATTAATTATAAATTCTAGACCATAATAAAAGGTTTAAATAATTTATTACCATAATTCTCATATATGGTACATTGAATAATAATATTACTAAACCAGTCTCTAAAAGAAATTTTCTAGGGCATGTCCATATCAAACTCTACAACTGAGGTCTAATACCACTAATTATTTCCCACACCGACCAACCTATTTTCAGTTACCCATAAAATGTTACATAGAAGGAAACAAAGTCATGTATCCTCTTAATAAAGTCAAACCCTATGTATGGAATGAACTGAAAAATAAAAGACAATCCGCATAAAATTCATGAAACCATATATAAGTTAAAATAGTAAAATAATAACATCTAGAAGTCAATTATTGAAGGAATCAAATGAAAAATAACGACACAAGTATTTAAATGGTTCATACATTGTCATAATCTATAGGGGGTGTAGATCCATAGGATGGAATGACCACTGAGAGGGGATTGATGAATCAATGATTTCTTTTTGTGATTTAATTTTCATTCTAATTTAACCACTTTAAATTGCTAATATTCTCAATACACACAATTTTATCTAATAATATCACATTTAGTGGAGTTTTAAAAATGGAGAGACCAAGTCACAGGATTTACATGGTTCAGTAGAAATCCTACTGCATACCCGAACTAGTTATTCCCCCCAGTTACAGATTATTCACTATCAAACATGTGATTTCAATGCTCACAACCACAACTAAGATACTTCTTATTCTATAGATCTAACATTGAGAATCCCTTGATTTTATATCCAACTAAAATTCTTCTTATACCCCAGATCCAATAGAGAGACTTCTTCTTCTCCTAGAACCAACCAAAAGACCTCACATACTCCCTACACTAACCAAAAGACTTCACCTTTTCAGATTTAATGTACCGTAGGATGATATCTCTAATGATACACCATGATATTTTTGGATCTAAATTTCTCATTTAAAACTTCATGTACCTTAAAAATTCACTAATCACTTATGTTAGTCTTGATCAATCAACTATTATCTCCTGAATATGACTAGTTTCCTCAGCACAATAATTGTTTGGGCTTGAATTTTTCATTCATGAATAAAGTCTCAGACTCACTTAATGTGTGCAAGTGATGCACACAAATTCTTCAATATTTTATAGAAGAATAATACTGGTATAAACTTAATGAATCTTTATTCATGAATTCTCAAAACAATATCAACAAGTTCACATTATACATTTTGTAAACCCTAACACATTTATTTCGCTCATTATTATTTTATGTGATTTATTAATGATTTTGTCTCAAATATTTTGGGTATGTAAATTGGATTTTAATGTGTTTGATGGTCAAATGCATGTTTTATCAAGTATTCACATACAACATACAAGAATTAATGCACTTATCTTCCCTGCTTCGTCATGAACATAGATATATTAATGAGGTCTCAAGTTTCCTTAGTATAAAACATTGTCTATGTGAACTATCCTCTTTCTTTAATACCTTCATGTAAATTATATGAGGTATCTCAATTATTTCACACAAAACAAAAATATTATGCATAACAGTATCGTACAGTATCAAATGGATTCATGGAACAAGTTATTTACAATGATATTTGAGTGTTCTTAGAAAAATTCAAAATCATGTTGTGACTCTCCCCTTCTATATATAAGAAAAATATTCACATATTTATTCATCATGAAATATAAATCTTCATGGTGTCTTTGTTTATTGTGAAAAATATGAGATATATCAATGCGATAGGAGTCTCCTCAGATAAATCATTTGATATTTATAATTTTTTAACCATCTCCTTTGTTCTGATAAATATACTATGTTGAATCTATAAGAATTAATTCATTTCAAGGATATTTTAAGTCACCCAGTGTTCCCACATATTTTCTGATAATAATGGAATCTTCTCTAACATGAGTACACCTATTGAAATTAATCGTGTGATTATCCTCATTTTGAAACTAGAAAACATCCATGTAGATAGATGCATTAAGAGACTTCTAAAAGACCATATTTTTCCTCAACTGTATCGTTTTATTTTACATTTTACTATATGAAAGTTGTATCATTCATTCATTAGTATTATTCATCTCATCATCTAGAATTCTCATCCATAGAAGTATTATGTAAACCATAGGATTGAACCAAGTATATTTTTCCATGAACTTGGATGAACAAGAACACTATAAAAGGATGGAGGATGAATATGGTAACCCATGATTATCAAATTGTTTAGATTGAATCGATCAGACAGTCAAGGTTATATCAATATCATTTAATTAATAGATGAATAGTATAGCTCTTTCTCTATCCCACAACGAAACTAGAACTCAGTTGGGCATAGATTTTTATATGGTTTCCCCACTATTCATTAAATATATCATGAAGGTTGACAAATGGATATACTTTAAAAAACATGTGTTGTAGTTGACACACTCCCACATACAATCCACCGTGCCCACCCTATGGGGGCTATGTGCCCACCTGCACTCCTCTATTTCAATCCAGGCTCCTTGGGTTGTCTCTCCCATGTGGTTAACCCTTATATCCCACATGTGGGGTTGATGTGCTAGCCTTTGTGTCTTGTAATGTCTGGCCTAATTTTTTATGTTATGGAAAATCATAAAATATGACTTATTATAATTCCAACTGTAGAATATAATTTCAATCCACTCTTAAAATAAAATAAATATAAACTGGATTTGGTTTCTGGGAATGTTTTCTTCTTTTATTTTTTTAAAAATGTAACCAAATATATTAGTTTTCATTTTTCATTACATTTTGATAATGAACAAAATAAAAACAATAATCATTACTCCAAATTATATCTAGATTTACAATTTATTGTTTTAATATTAAATATATTACTTTCAAAAAATAGTGTAATTTTTTTTTCATATAATTGAATGAAATTTAAATTTATATTTATCTAATTTTAGTTTTGAAATGTATTAATTTATTTATATTTTTTATTTAATTTTGATAGGGAAATATTCAAAATAATTTCTGAATGTTAAATAAAAAATAAATTAGTTAGAGTATATGATTTTCTTTTTTGAAAATGACTACTTACTTTAAGTATGTTATAATTCCAAATGAATTATAATTTATAACTTGTTGGTTGTATAATGAAAAGAATTCATAATTATGGTTCTCAATATATAAAAATAAAACATATAATGAATTAAATGGAAAAATAACTAGTGTTTTTAATTTCTAAATTATATTCTATAAGAAGTGGAAATGATATCCCACTTATTCAATTTAATGACAAAATTTTTGGGGGAAATGATTCTCAAGTGAATGAAAAATTCACAGAGGAACCTATAACTAAATTTTTCGATGTGTTAAGTGAATGTTTGGATGTTCATTATATGGAGGATGAAAATGAATATACTATTCATATTATTCATGATTGTGGATATGAAAGAATGTTTAACATTGAAAAATATATGGATGCGTATTGTGATTCATGATTATGTGGAATTATCAATGATCCCAATATAATTTTTTTGTTTGACATGGACTGATTAAAGTATAAATAAAAAATTATGAATTTATAAGGAATTTAGTCATGGGAGACACTTTACTTCAAATCATTGTTTTTTCTAATTCTTAATGGTGTAAAATATGAGAGGTGGTGGATTATGTTTTCTAATGACCTCGAAAAGTTATTTTATGTTTGTTGTAGATTATTTAAGTCAAAATAAAAGGAAATTTATTTGTTCTAAGGAGGAACTAATGATTGGAAAAACCATCCAACAAGTCCTAGAGAGCATGAAATAAATATTGAAAACAATTACAATATTTTTAAGATGGTGTAAATTCAAAGAGGTTTTGAAAATAAAAAAAACTTGAAAAAAACCTTGAATGTTTTATTGAGAATTAAATATTTCATTAGAATACAGAACTTACTAGAATCATTGGAGTTATGAAGGTACATTAACAAAATAACCTACCATTACATTTTACAAATTAGAAGAAATATGAGAAGGATAATAGAATTTTTTTGTAAAAATATTGGATTTATTTCTAAATTTGGTCAAGTAATGCAAGATTATGTTCATAATGTTGTTAATAATAAAATTAAAAAGAATTAACTTGGTCCAAAAGTTTATAAAAATTGATAATTTTTTTGGGTAGTGTGATTAAAAATACATTGAAGTATATCATGATAGAAAAATATTTTCCGATTATCCGTGATTTTACTCCAGATCATAGTCATAAAGAATATATGTTAATTCTCATAAGATGTGTGGATGTCACAAAATAATTTAATTTAAAAGTGGAGGAGTTTTTTCATGGTTTTATAAATTTTTATGAAACATCTAGTTGTAGAATTGTCAAGTCACTGGATGATTCTTTAGTTGATCATAAAATCATAAATGAGTGTAATAAGAAGAAATTTTTATGATAATGGATCATACATGAATGGTAAACATCAAGGTGTCTAAAAATAGACCTCTTAATGAATCCAAAGATAATTTTTTTTGAGAAATGAGATAATTTTCTTGATGGTGTGAGATACAAATAATAATTTTTCATCTACTTTAAATAGGGTAAGGAAGATGATAAGATCATCTGTTGTGATGAAAACATGAGGAAGATTTGTGGGATAAAATCATTGTTTCACACAATTAATATTGTGAAATTTTCTCACATGTGTAATGTAGGTAGAGTGGGATGGGATAAAAATATTCCACACTACACTTGTAATTGATAACAATATCTTTAGTGGAGCATTTTTTTATTAATGGGAGTTGATCATGACAAGGAGTAGGATTCATGAGAGAGATCGAACATTATAAAAACATCTATTACAACATTATTACTTAAATACATTGAATATAAGTGTATACTCTCTTGAATAAAAAAATTTCTCATAGTTTAAACCCATATCATAGGTTTGAAGACAAAATAGGATAAAATGTATAAAGGAAAATTTCTATATATTAAAAATCATCCAACACCAGATTCACCCCCAACCCCCTCTCAGGGGTGTCTATGTGATCCTACTAGGACTCTCAATTATTATAATATAAAACTAAACCTCTAGTTAGATATATATTTGAAAACCTAGGATTTTTTAATGGAATTATATGAAGTGAAAATTTGGAATCATCTTATAAAATAATTCAAAATCTCCTCGGATAAGAGAATATATTTTCATTCGAATGAAGACAAATTTGGAGTTCTGAGACAAGACTTTCAAAAAAAAAAGTCCAAAACGAATAGAAATTTTTCAAATAAGAATGATTACCACCCACAATATGATGTTAATCAGGGTGGTATTTTTAATTTTAAATCTATTGATGATTATTCCACCGATGAGATAAGTAGTCCCAATTGTGAAGAATATGATTTTGATGAGTCACTTAGTGATTATTATTCTATAATTAATAATCACATGAAGAAATTCACACTTAATGTCTCAATATATATATTATTATATCAAGGGACTAATTGATGATATGTCACAACTAGAATAATAATTTGATTCTATGGAGTATCCATTAATAGAGAATGTAAGATGATGTAATAATCTCACAAAGCATGTGAATGAAAACGAGGGAACTGTCACACTTTATAAAGAAATAATTTCAGTCGATGATGAATATTAACAAAGGGTTTATACAAGGACCATTTCTTTTCATACATAGAGATTACATCACCTTTTAGGAATACTCAATACATTAGAAAAATTGACACCCAAATACAATATTATTTTAGTGCCTTTGGAAATATGAAAATTTAAACACCGGTACATGCGTGAACTAAATTATTCCCCAAATTATCTTCCAATACTATCACCCCTCTTAGACATATAATTCATAAAAAATATTTTCCTAACATGGGTAAGGAAACATAAATACGGGTGACTTCAAGTGCTCAGTAAGGGTAAACAAGGGAGATATATAAACATAATGATAAGCATAAGGGTATGAGAATATGATCCTGAAAATTTAAGATCATACCCTTCATATCAAAGATAATAAATTTTAATCATGATATAAAGATTATATTTTCATAATACATTAATCATAAAGAAATAAAGAACATAATCCATTAAATAATATCATAGGAAAAAGTCATGGAATTTTGGAAAACACATAAGTATATAAATATGGTTTCCATTTCAGTCAAGTGATTGATTCCAAAAAAAAATATTAGTATGGTTTCACTACCCATACCATATTTATTGTCATGGTTCACTCTCAGGGCCATTTTAGTAGTATGATATCACTCCTCATACAGTCTTGGTAGTCGTGGTTCACTCTCATAGCCATATTAGTAGTCAAGGTTGACTCCCAATACCATATTAGTCTATCTCATGAGATAAAAATATTAAACCATTTCATTGGAGGGAGATATATGCCCCAACCATATCATAATGAAATCATATATACATGTTCTAAAAGATCATAAAAATTAATAATAACATAACCCATGAAATGAAATGGGTATCATTAAGAAGTAATCATATCATAACCTATAGAAAATAGATGGGTTTCATAATCATTTCATAAAAGCATAATTTATAAAAAGAATAGGGTTTCATATAAATTTATCCCATGAAATTGAAATGGATTTCATAAACATATAACCCATAAAAGAGAATGGATTTCGTAAATGTCATTCCATAATGTGAAAACCATTCAGAGAAGTAATATGAATGTAACCTTTCGATAATTTCATAAAGACCCATGATTAACATCAATAGATGTCATAATAGATGGAAAATAATATTGAAAAATCCTTTAAAACCATTTATTGACTAAAATATCCTTTATTATTTGAAAAATAATTTTTTAAACTTGAAACCTTTTTTAAACCATTTTCCTTTAAAATAAACATAAAAACATATAAATGAGTCTATAAATCATTTGAAAATAGTTTTCCTTGAAAACTTATAGAAGAATCCTAAAACAAATTCTAGAAACCTTTTTATTTAAAAATAATCTTAAAACCGATAAAAATATGTTTTGAAATCATATAAATTGTTTCCTTTATAAACAATCTTTTGAAAACTTATAAATTAGCATTGAAAATATTTTATATGACTTTATAAAAATATATTTTTTTAAATTCAATTTTCTATGAAAAAATTGAAAATAAAGAAACCTTAAAAATATTAGGAAAAAAATTTCATTTTAAAATTAACTTGTAAACATCTAAAGGAAGCGTCAAGAAAATGACATTCATGAGGCGGGTAAGTTCGTACATGACAAACATTCCTTTGTAACCATAAAAGTTTAGATAAGTTCCTTGATCAGAAAATGATAGGAAAATTCATTTTGAAAAAATTTTTTAAAAAGGTAAAACATGGGTAAAATTATATTTTATCATTATAGTATAATATTAAATCATTTTTTAAAACACTTTTAGAAGTCCCAGTTTTGAAAGAACACAAATTTCTAACTGAAAGGATAAATAAAATCAGACATTCATAAAAACATTTTATTAGTTATATTAAGTACCATGGAGTGTAAAATGTTACTAATTCATAAAGATATATAGGATAAAATAATTCAATATCAATCTTGAGGTAGGGATCATATGATTTCAATAAAGGTAATGTAGTCATAAAGAGTCTAAAAAATCGATGAGATTGACTCAATAAACTCTCTTCACTTGGTAACTTTGACCATGCTCCCCATTTAAGAAAATAAAATTACATGAAGCATAAAATAACATTAAAATAATTACATTCTTTATATAACATGTAAAATTCAATTATATTTACCATGAAAAAAATGTTGGTTCATAACAAAACATGTGTCTTAAAGAAGGAAAAATGAGACAAAAGTATCTTACCGATTTGGTAACTTTTGAAACATAAAACTCACGAAAGAAATTTCACATAATGGATATGTAAACGCCCATAAATTTAAGAACAAGAATAATTGATTAAATTTATGGATATTATATACACCACACAAAGGAGTAGAGTTGTTAACATGGCTTGTATATTATGGATATAAAATGTGAGATGAAATTCCCTTACCTTGTGTCTTGACTCTCAATGTACTTGTTCAATGTTCTTATTTAAAAAATATAAGTTTATTCTACATATATAAATGAACAATATTATTATATATAATACAATATATGGTTTCATTCTGACTTTATTTTATCCTCTTAATAACAATTCTTTATTAAGGTTTCACATTGGTTAATATCCACTTTGTTCATCGCAAATGTTTTGACATATTATTGTTGATTAACTTCCATAGATCATGATTTACTTACATAAAAAATGAAATAAATTATATTAATATTATATATACTCAGAATATTTATATTTATAATAATATATAAAATATAGAAAGATGAAATGGAATACACTGTTCATATTGATGGTAGGTTGTACGTATGCATGAACGTTGTTTCCGTTTTGTTATCGTATTGAATTAAAGTTAGTAAATGACATATATATATATTTATATAATATCATTAATTTAGAATTATTATGTTATATATATCATATATTTTCACTAAAACAATTCATTAACACATTCCATGTATAGTGTGAATCAATAACATCGCCTTGAGGAGGCGGTAGTCCATACGTCCACAAATGATGTTATCATATTAACACAAGATGGAAAGTATAAAGGTATGTGTTGTAAAATAATTACAAAAATATAAATCCATAATAAATATATAATATATAATAAAAAATAGCATGTTTATCATAATTCCAAACCTTTAATGGTGGTAAGGTAAAAACAAACTATCATCATTTCATGAGGCAGTACATTTCCATACACCTAAAAAGTATGTTCCTTAACCATTAAATGGATGTTTGTATAATTGTAGTTAGAACACATAGTATAAAAACATCTAAGTATATTTATGATACTGTTTTTTTATATAATCATGGAATAAGTATAATTTATAGAGTGGATAAATAAATAAAACTAAATAGTTTGAGGAAGAATATTACCCCGTATCTGGGTAACTCCTTTGGTTTTTCACCTAAGGGATTCTTTGGATGGATTTCTTCCTGAGGGTTGGATTCTAGGAGGATGGGAATCTTTTTCCATTGATATTTTTGTATATATTGTTCGAGTAAAATTGTATTTAGAGGTGTGAGGAATGGGGATAGGTGGTGGCCTTTTTTAGGGAAGGGTGGGGATAAACTTGAATTTTTTAAAATAAGTTAGGTGTACCCATTTTTTTACCTAAACAAAGTAATCCCAAAAAAACCAAAAAAAAATAATTAATGGTTTATGGGAGAAATATTTATAGAAAATCGGTTTTATTAATGTGTATAGGTTAATTGGTCCCTTATGTTTATGGTCTATTCCCTTGTTAAGCTAAATTTTATCTTAATCGTTGTAATTAATATTAATTTTATTCCTTAATAGTTTCAGTCAAAAACTAATTTTATATTATCAGAAATTATAAATAATGATTATTTGAAATATGGAATCAATTTTTCTAAATTCTAATCATTGATTTGGTAGAAATTAATTTAAAATTAATATCGTAGATGGGTCGACACCGCTGGGTTTTAATGTAAAAATGATTAAACATTTCCTATGATTTTACATCCAATCTCAATGTGAAATTTGATTCAATGAAATAAACTGTTTTAATTTATGTATATTTTATCTAATTATATGTTAAAATAAAATTAAAATAAAATTTAACTATATTAATAATTTAGATTGAAAATCATTTTTGTACTAAAATCTAGTTTTTTCATTATTCATTAAAAAAATTAAACATCGCAAAAAATACCCAAAAATGACATTAAGATATTTTTTATATTTATATTTAAAATATGAAGTTTATTTTAACATTTAAGATATATTAATGTTCCAAAAATCGGGTTTCAAATAGGTTCTCCATTAAAAGGTGGTAAAATTCCTTTATTAAAAATATTGATTTAATAAGAAATATTGGGTTTATTCTAATCTTATGATAATCAAATATATTGGATGAATATAAACAATATTTTATTGAATATATAAATTATAAATTTTCTTAATATAATTCTATAATTTTAATTAATTTAATTTATTTGGGTAAAACACCATTATGATCATAAAAATAGTTTTCTAAAAAAATATTCCTTTTATATTCAATTGGTTATTATTTTATCAAATAATAATATTTTACATCTTGTGTAAACAACATATTTTCATAAGTTAGTTAATAATATTTATAACAATAAATTTAAAGTCAATGTTATATCTTATTTTATCAAATAATAATATTTTAATAATATATAATTTTTTTGTAAAACATGTTCTTGCATATAACATAAGTCATTGGAGAAACTTGTTGTTTTGTGGGATTCACACTAATTTTTTATCACATGCATTGAAATATATATATAATATATCAAACTTATTTATGATATTAAATATACGGTAATGTCTTGTAATATTATATTCCCTTACTGGATGGTTTTTCGTGTAGCACCAGCTTAATTGGGTGTTGAATATAATGCAATAAAAACATAGTGAATTTTTATAAAAAGGTTATATTTTTTCATGAGATAAAAAATATATAAGAAAAATTAAATTAATTAAAAAATAAATTTTAAAAAATCTTGTTGTGTTAAATTCTACCCCCCTAAAATAAAATTTTCTATTGAAATTAATGTGAGTTATTATCGGTTTAATACTTGAATGTTCATTCCATAGAAACCCACATCCTAAAAATAAATACTAAAAATTCCTTTAAAAAAAGAATGTTTGAAACAAAAATTTACCCAAAGTGACATATAAATAGGTTTCTATATGGGAAAACATAAGTGGAAAGTGAAAACGTGGACATGGAGGAGAAATCTAACCATCACGTTCAGATGGAGAGTGATGGAGAACATTGATCAGTAGAACTGGTTGATCAAAGAAACCATAAATCTACAACGACCTAAGGGAAAATATGATTCATAAAAAATAATGGTTCTAGGATAACCTTTTTGGGTTTAAGATCCTATTCTAGGATTTGAAGAATTTTTGGGAGAATATTGACTTAATTGATTGAGTAAAATGAAACCCTTTTTGTTTCTTGATCAATTTACACATCACCAATTTATTAAAAACGAAAAGTGAATTTTTTACATTCCTAAAGAACTAACTGATCATGATATCCATGATAAGACATCCCATCTATCATTAGTTACCATCATCAAAATGTTGTTAAAATAGGTTATATAATATACCTAAATCCTCATTTGGTGGTAAAGTACTTTAATCTCACAAACTTCATCAAGAGATTAACATGAACTCTCTATCAACGGATAACCCTATAACACTTTCTAATGATGAAAATACAAAACATTAGAAATAAAGTCACTGGTTTAGCTTAATATTGATCCCACATATATTTAAAAGTAGATCTTGGTTGTAATATACCGAACATGTGAATACCATCATCGTATATTCTCCTAAAACATGATAATAACCTAAATTACCATAAATACTTTTGGAAAACATTCATGATTACTTATTCCAATGATTACTTGATAAATTTTTTATATCTAATAAGTTTTAGACATCATCCTTGATGACATAGGCCACCTTTTCAATAATTAGTTTTAGGGTAATCCATACTGTCCCATTTACTTATTCATATCCAGCATATCTCTATCCAAACGTCATTATATCAACATCAGGAATTAATTAATGGTTACCTTACCTTAAGAAAAATATCACCTTTGCATGAAATCACTTTTCTATGAATTCATAACTATTCATCATTTTCTTTTATTTCCTTGTAGAAAAGTTATACTGAAAATACTTATATATTTCATGATTAATATAACATAATATTTGAATTCAAAAACATAAATACTTTATTCATCTAACTTTATTCTTAAAAAATTACTCATGCTCCATCAACATATATTTTAATACCTTTTTCCTATAATATAAAATATGAACCACATATTAAGATTCCTAAAAATCAATCTAATCATGATTCTTATGTTTAAAGTAAACTATACTAGAAGAATATCCCATATCTTTCATGTGTAATTTGTAGTCTATTTATCATCATCAGTGTAACAAATAATCATTACAACTTCCGGATTCACTTCATAATATTTCCATGTCGGATATAGCTTTTTATAATGGCCATACGCTTCACATCTGAAACATTCAATGTTAAAAAATTGTTTTCATGTTCCTTACATTTAATAAAACCAGAAATCATATTGTGAGAAACATTTATCATAATGGAAGGCCACATAATCATGAAAAAACCACTTACAGTATGTTTATCTCTTGGATCCTACTTATTTAATCTTTGACACTAAGGATTAACCTCGCTTAGTCATAGTCACATTAAAATTAAATCCTTCATGATTGTTCATAAATATTTTGTGAATTCTCTAAGAATATCCTATGTAACTTTCAAATGATGTATGAAGAAAGGCCCATTTTCATGTAATAAGTTACATAAAGTCAGGCCCAACACACCTTGTCAATATTGTTACACCTAGGTCCATTTGTGCTAGAGCCACATCCACTTCTTGTATCCAGACATGGATGCTTTTCTAGGAAACCCTTCACTCAATCCTTTACAAAAATATCATGACATTTCCTATATTTTTCTATATAAATAAAATTATACTTAGAGATATCCGGAGACATATCCATAGAAATATACCTAGTGATCCCACTAAAGTTTACTCATCCTTGTTTCTAAAGGTTGACTAAAAATGTTCTCTGATACCAACTACAGATACCCTCACATTTCATACATAGAAATTACATCACCTTTTCAAAATACAGAAAACATTAGAAACATAGATCCCTAATGAACCTATCGGTATAGTGCCTTTGGAAACATGGAGACATAAATACTATAAATTAGTGTACTACATTATATCTAAAAAGTTATTCCAAGAATATAACCCCTCTTAGAAATATCATTCATAAAATATATCTTCATAACATTGGGAAGGAAAAGTAAAAAGTGGTTTGATAATATAATCATTAAGGGTAAAAAAATGGAGATATTTAAACATAATTATGAGCATAAGGGTCTGAGAATATGATCCTAAAAATAAAATATCTTACCCTGAATATCAAAGGTCATAAACAGGAATCATGGAAAAAATATTGGCAGTTCATAAGACATTAATCATCAAGATATAAATAACATAATCCATGAAATCATAACTTAGGAATAAGACATAGAGTTGTTTAATACAAATAATATTATAAGAATTATTTTCATAGTAGTAAAGGAATCTTTACCAAGACCATATTAGTAGTATGGGTTCACTCCCCATACCATCTTGGTAGTCATGGTTCACTCCAATGTCCATCTTAGTAGTATGATTTCACTCTTCATACCATATTGGTAGTCATTGTTCACTCCCGTGGATATCTTAGTCATTAAGGTTCACTCCCAAGAAAATCCTAGTGTACCTCATGAGTGAAAACCCATTACAAAATTTATTGGATAGAGATATAGATACTAATCATCTCATAATTAAATCATACATAAATTTACCACCAGATCATAAAAATTTATCATTACATAAATCATAGATTGAACTGGGAATTATAAGCAATTAATTATATCATAACCTGTGTAAATGTGGTAGGTTTCATTATCAATTCAGAAAGAAATAACCCTAAATAATAAATAGTGTTTCAAAGACAAATAAAATGTGAAATAGAAACATATTTTATAAACATATAACCTATTAAAGAAAATGGATTTCGTAAATATCATTACATATTGTGTAAACCATTCATAGAAATAATATGAATGGAACCCTTGGATAATTTCCCAAAAAGGAATGAGTAAAATCAAAAGATTTCATCTTATACAGGATATAATTTTGAATTATTATTTAAAACATTTATTTAGAAAAATATTCTTTCTTATTTGAAAAATAATTTTTAAAACATAACACCTTTTTCAAAACATATTCCTTTAAAATAGACTTGCAAACTTAGGAAGGATTCTAGAAACCATTTGAAAACATTTTTCCTTGAAGGATTATAAAATAATAAGGAAAAAATTGAAAACATTTTTATTTGAAAATACTATGAAAAATTATTAAAATATGTTTGAAATCATTAAAATCATTTCCTTTGAAAATAATATTTTTCAAACATATAAAGAATGCTTTGAAAATCTTTTAAAACACGTTTTAAACAATTTTTTCAAAACCTTTTTCTATGAAAACCATTTTGAAATTTAGAAATTCCATAAATATTAGGGAAAAAATTATTCTAAAAAATAACATTATATACATTCAAATAAATCATCCAGAAAATAACAGTCATGACCACAGGTAAGTCTATACATGTAGAACATTACTTTTCACCTTAAATTATTAGAAAAGTTCCTTGATCAAAAATGAAAAGATTGTTTCTTTTTAAACTATTTTTTAACAGGGGAGAACATGGGTAAAAATGACTTTTAACATCATTTGATAGTGGTGACACATTTTTTTAAAAACATTTAGAAATCATAGTTTTGAAAGAACATAGATTTCCCGCTGAAAGGACAAATAATGTCGGACATTCAAAAAACAATTTCTTAGTTATATTAAGTAGCAAAGAGTAAAAAATGGTAATAATACATGAATATATAGAGGATAAAATAATTTATCATAATTTTTGAAAGATGTATCATATTATTTAAATAAAGGAATCATAGTCATAAACAATCTTTAAAATCGATGAGCTTGTCTCAATAAACTCTTATAACTTTTTAAATTTGATCCATACTCCCCATATAAGAAAAAAAATTACTTAAATCATAAAATGTCATTAAATTAAGTAGAATAATGATATATAATATCAAAAGGAAGTATATAAATTCCAAAAAATAATGTAGGTTCATAATAAAACTTGTGTCTGAAAGAAGGTAAATTGAGACCAAACTATCTTACCAATTAAGTACCTTTTGAAACATAAAATTCATGAAAGGAAGGTCATAAAATGGATATGTAAATACCCAAAAACATTATAATAATAATAATATAATGAATTAATGTAAAATATATACAACATGTAATGGAATATAGTGGTGAACATGGAATGCATCTCATGGATATAAAATGTGAGATTAAATTCCCTTACCTTGTGTCTTGAATCTCACCATACTCTTTCAAACCTCTTATATAATAAATATAAGTATATTATAAATATATAAAAGAACCATATTATTATATATAATACTGTATATGGTTTTATTTTTACTTCTCATTACCCTCTTATTAACAATTTTATTTTGAGGATTCACTTTGGGTAATATCCGCTTTGTTCTTCGCACATGTTTTGACTTATTATTCTTGATCGTCATACTTAGATGATGATTTAATAACTTTAAAAATGTATAAAATTATACAAAGATCAGATATTTTCTTTATATTTATATTTATTAATATATATAAAATATATAAATATGAAATGGAATACATCATTCATGGAGATGGTAAGTCGTACATACGTATGAACACTCTTTCCGTTTTATTGTCGTATTGAGAGAAAAAATGTAAATAGAATATATATATATATTTATATGTATATAATATCAATAATGTATAATTATTATGTTATATATATCATATACATTCACTAAAACAACCCTTAACACACTCCATGTTATGTGTGAATGAATTGCATCACTTTGAGGAGGCAGTTGTCCACATGTCCACAATTGATGTAATCAAATTTAAACAAGATGGAATGTATAAAGGTATGTGTTGTAAAATAACTATTGAAGTATAAAGACATAATAAATGTAGTATATATCATATATAAATATGTTTTCCATCATAATTATCAACCATTAAAGGTGGTAGATGAAAAATGACAAATCATCATTTCGTGAGGTGGTAGTTCCCCGTACACATAAACAATATGTTCGTTGCATATTGGATGGAAGTGTGTGTAAGTGTAGGTTGAAACCATAGTATAAAAACATATTATTATATTTAAGATAATATTTTTATATAATCATTGAATAATTATAATTTAAATAGTGGATAATGAAATAATACTAAAGAGTTTGTGGAAGAATGTTACCTCTTTTTCTAGAAACTCATTTTCGTTTGCAGTAAAGGGAATCTTTGGATGGATTTATGACCAAGGGGATTCTCATAGTATTATTGGATGAATTTTTAGGATATATTTTTTCAGATCATGGAAAATAAATAGTTTTCAGAGATGTGTGAGTAAGGAGGATAGGTGGTGGCCTTTTATAGGGAAGGGAGGGGACACAATTGTCATTTTTGAAAACAAATTTGGTGTACCAAGGTTTTTACCTAACTCAATTCATCCCAAAAAAACAAAAATAAGTAATTGAAGGTTTATATAAGAAATATTTCTATCAAATGGGTTTTGAGAAAGTCTCTAGGACATTACAGACTTTATTTTTAAAGTTTATTCTCTTGTTAAGCATAATTTTACCTTAATCACCGTAATTAATTTTAACTGCAATCACTAGTCTTTTTTGTCAAAAGATAAGTTGATATTATAAAAAATTATAAATTATTAAGATAAAAATATGTAATAAATTATTACAAATTACAATCATAGAAGTGTAATAAATTAATTTAAAATTAATCTTGTAATCGAGTCAACATTGCATCTTTTTAATGTAAATATGATCAAAAGTTTACCAGGTTTTTATATCCCATTTCATTGTAACATTTTTTCAAATGAAGTAAATTGGATTAATTGATGTATATTTTATTTAATTATACTTTAAAATCAAATTAAAATATAATTTAACTATAAAAAATTAGATAAAAATTAGTTTTCAATTAAAATTTCATATTTTTAACTATTCATTGAAAAATGAAACGTTATAGAAAAATATAAAAAATTGGCCCTAAGATAATTTTTATGTTTTGTTTTAAAACATTTATTTTATATTGACATATAATATTTATTTAATTTCCCAAATTTTCTTTAATATAGGTTCACTTTTAAAAGGCCAATAAAGTGCATTTATTATGAATATTGATTTTTATGCTAAATATGGGGGTTGTTCTTATATTAGGCTTATAAAATCTATTGGATGAATATCAAAACTATTTTATTGAATATATAACTAATATATATAATTAATATCATTATTTAATTTTAAATAATTTAATTTATTAGGTTAAAACACCTTTGTGAGTACAAAAATAGTTTTCCATAAAAATATTTCCATAATTGTTTCTTATATACATTTATAATTAATCTGTAACCAATGAGTTCATTTTATATATTGTGTAAACAATATATTTTCATAAGTCATTTAATAATATTCATAACCATTAATTTAAGGTTTATGTTATATCATATTATATTAAATAATAATAATTTAATAATATATTTTTGTTTGATAAAACTCGGTCTTACGTGTAATGAATGTCATTGAAGAAACTCATTAGTGCATTTAATGCATGCTAACTCGATATCATGTCCATTTTAAAATATATAAAATATATCAAATAAATTTAAAATATTAAAGATATTTTAAATTCTTGGAATAATATATTCCCTTACGTGTTTGGTGTTCCATGTAGAGAAAGCATAACATTGTGTTTCCTGTAATGAAATCTAAACATAACACTTTCATATAACCAAAGGTACATTGTTGCATGAAATGAAAAATATCTAAAAAATATTAAATTAATTTGAAAAAAAATTCACAAAATCTTGGGTTGTTAAATTTTAAACATATATTGATTTATTTGATAAGGTTTTCAAAGAGTTGCTCCATTATATGGGGAGATATCATAGTCTTTATGGCTGTCAAGACTATATATCTAGAGGCTAAAGAAAAAATCATGAAAAAGATACATAATTGTTTTATTGATACAAAGAAAATGAAATAGGTGAGAAATTAAAAGTCAAATAGAGGATATCAAGATAGTTTTATATTAATTGAGGATAAAAAATGCTCTCAATATGATGTTCCATTACCTGGAATATACATTAAAGAATCTAGAAGTGGAACAACATGAAATTTCCCATCAATCTGATAAAATGAGTGTTTCCTCAAAACAATTCTAATTTATTTTTTATTTTAAGAAACTTAAAAATGGTGGCACAAAGTTCTTGGGATTATCTAGATTAGAATCCACCTCCATATCACACAAAATGGAGACCCACTATTATGTTGATTTGGAATGCACTCAATCTAATTTAGTGAAAAACATTGTGAAGAAGTTAAAAACTGTAAAAATGTGGATGAGAAAATATACCAATAAATTATCCAATATTTCAATGATAGATATAATAATAATAATTAATCCCTCCACTCATATTTAGCCTATAAAGATGATGTCTCCATTCAAAAAGGAATGTATGAAAAGCTTAACATGTTCCTTAAAAATTTAATAGATCGAGGCTAATTGATAGCTGATAGTTTTTTTGAATGTTTAGGAATATAGATATTGTGTATTTACATTAAATTTAAACCTATGGTGACTATAGAAGTAGTATTGTATGAGAGATTATAGATAAATATTATTGGAAACCTACTGTAATGAAACTGTCTTCACAGAATAGATGGATTATGTCATTGAATAATTGATTTGAATAATTAAAAAAAGTATGTGAGTATTAAAAAAATGTTTCCTTTGCAATGAGGATAGTTTTTATGTACCATAAAAAAATAAAACTAATGATGATGGAAGTATAAGGATTCAAAATCCAGTAAATAAAATTGGGAAGTTATCCTTGGGACAAATTCAAAAGAAGGAAAGCGTTGAACAACATGAACCTAAGAAGACATTGAAGAAAGGTAAACAGGATGTTTAACCAACAATGAAAAATTTGTTCTAATATTTAATGAGAGTAAAAATCATGGACCATTGAAATATAACCATAAATTTTAAATTTAATGTTATAAAGATTCAATAAAAAATAGAGTCCATATAATATATTGATTGTATGATTTAATTATTAGTTGAAAATCGTTATTAAGAAGTTATGATGCTATCTATGATGGAAGGATGTTAAAGTTTTGTGTGGAAGGTGAAAGAAATAAATACATGTGTCCATTAATTTTTTCAATATTCTTCCAATAAAAATAATGAATTTGGGAAGGCCTTTTATGAAATTTAATTCTAAAAGTGTTTCTATGGTGGAGGATTCATCCCACAAGTAGAAGGTCTACCAAACCGCTAAAGAGTATTTGGAAATATAGATATACCAATTGGAAATGGATAAGAGGACAGAAAATCCAAAAAAGAGTGAATGTTACTTGATTACTAAGGTGAATAAGACACATATATCTATAAAAAGGATAAAAACAAATATAATCCCATACTTCCCAAGGAGGTAAAGATTTGGAAATCCAAAGCTGAAGAATTCTTGAAGAGGTCTATCTGATTTAGACCCTAAAAGTAAATAGTCTATGGGTAGAGAAATCTATCTAAGCCATGTTTTTTACAATGAAGTGTTAGTAGAAGACTCACATTATTCCTATATTTAATTTACTATGTATGATAGAAGAGTGTATTGAAGGTGACGCATGAAAAAGAGGAGAAATGATCAAATATATAATTTTAAGATATGTTTGAATGATTATCCGCCATGAAAAATCTCAATTGGAATTCATATCATAATTGGTATCAGACATCTAAAGGGTTATAATACAATCTTAAAAATATCCACAATGAATAAAGGGAATTTTCACTTGATGGGTAACAATCATAAAAGAACAATATTCTAAAAAGTAGTTGTAACACCCCAATATTTTATGGAATATCTCTCTTTAAATTTAATTTGTTCTACAATATTAGTTTCAAAAAACACCAATCTTAAATGAACAATGATATACATTTAATAATCATTATTTTAAAATGACTATTATA
This sequence comes from Viscum album, assembly GCA_963277665.1. Lineage (NCBI taxonomy): Eukaryota > Viridiplantae > Streptophyta > Magnoliopsida > Santalales > Viscaceae > Viscum > Viscum album. The sequence goes on along the minus strand of OY728130.1, from coordinate 571,184,308 downwards.
TCATAGCCTTCAAATTTATGGGAATTAATAGTTTTAAGAAAATTATGAAAATGATGAATTATATATTCAATCAAATGTTTTGGAATTCATCCAAATGATTTTATAGGAATCAGATAAGAATGAATCCAATTTCATACATTAAATATCTATATTTTTTAAGGTAGTATTACCACCTTTTAATAGAGAACTTATTTTAAAACTAAATTTTGACACCTTAATAAACTCTATTGATCAAAAAATCTTCATTTTTAAAAGTGTAGTTTCAAAATTATCTTAAGGGTAAATTTGGGCATTTTTATTAAAATATATATTTTTCAATGAATAATGAAAAATCTTGATTTTTATAAAACTTTCATTTTCATTATATTAATAGTCTATTTATGATTTTAATATTAAAATTACCAATGAATGTGTAAATAAAATATGGGTATATTAGAAATGAAGATATGATATATTAATATCATGGAATAGGTAAATAAATATTTTAAAAAGAATAAATTAAGTGTTGGTATCTTTTTAAAGAGAAAATGTTTATTTACAACATAATATTTAATAGAATGTTTTAAAATAAATTTTATTTTCTTAAAATATATTCATGAATTAATATTTTTTTCTTATTATTATAAGATAATTTTATGATACTTTACTTAATTTTTCTAAGTGTTATAAAATAATTTATAATTTTAAATTTGATATTTTTTAAAGTAATGATGATTTTAATTAAGAATTAATTTTATCATATTTATGAAATTATTTCAATAAAATAGAATCCAGTTTTGAATTCTAAATGTCGAAAAATGTTTAGGGTGAATGTTTTATAATTATTTGAAATAGTTGAATTTTTTATGAATATTGAAATATGGTAATTATGGGAATTTAGCATTTAATCCAAATACAGGAATTATTAAGTCATGGATTATGTTTGGATGATGTAAAAACTCATTGGTTAGAACTCAAATGCATTAGTTTTTACATTTAGTCAATCAAATCATCACTATTCATAGTCTTCATCCAAAAAAAATAATGAAATTAATAAAATAATCAATAAACACCACTCTCATCCACTATAAATACAACCCCTCATCACCTCCTCCCCTAAAACCTCCAAAGCCTTGAATATTGTCCAATTTCTACCAAATTCCTCTCCCGAACCTCTAATCCATCTTATGGTCTTTCTTGTATCACCTAAAATACCATTTAAAAGTTCCTTATGAAGTTTTTCAAGGCGAGGAACGGCAGAGGTAAAATCCCCTTTCACTCTTTTAATTATATTTCAACTTCATTTCTTTTATTAGTATTTAATTACCTAATATATCTAAAAATGAATGATAAAAATATTATATTATATATAATTTTATTTTATTATGATAATGGGATACCCATCATCAATTATTTCCTCTTCTCAATTTTATTCTAAAAATGAAAATATCGTCAGTGAGGTACCGATTTACAACCTCCATGGACGATGAGATTTCATTTTTTAAATTATGTATTCAAGAATAGTATAAAACCATTTATATTGTTAAAATATACATTAATATATGTATTAAAACTTATTTAATGATCTGGAACCAGTATATATACATAATAGTAATTCATAAAATAATGCCAGCACGTGATGATAAAAAACGAAAAAATAATCCAAAATGTTATCATTAAAGTTTTATCTAATAAATAATTATCATATATAGAAGAAATGATATATAATACCATTAAATATTCTTTATGTTATTTAATAACTTATAATGTCAGTTAGGGATAATTATTCCCATTGAACATGATCTTTCATAAATGTATAAAAGTGAACAAATCATGAAAACCAAGGAAATGAACACTCCGAAATGATGAAATTGAATCTTGTAACTAATAAAAAATGATTTAAATGAACTAAATAAAATTTTAATAAATCCAATAAATATTAAATATATAATAAATAAATTATTAATTAATCTAATTTCATTATATAGGATGTCAAGTACAAGTGAAGAAAACTTTCGTGTATAAGGTAAGGGTTTTATCATCTCACATTTATTTCTGTGAGAAATTCCTTATTATCCATGATTTATGGTGTGTGGTGTATGGATACATCCTATTTATTTATCATATAATGAATCTATTTATCATCATGCTATTTAATTTTTTATTTATAATAATTAATTTTATAGGGATTATGGTTCAATTGTTTTCAAAGTAATAAGGGTTTATTCCTGAACCTCCATTTTTCATTTTGGTTATTTTTTATTTCTCTTTAAACCAAATTAATTATTATTTACATCTATATAATTCTTATAAATTATATGTGTATGTTTTATACTCAAGTCTCCAGATCATTTCATCTTTATTTGATGGGGAAGTGCATGTTTTAAAATTTTCCATTTTCAATTCCTCTCGACAAGAAAACTTAATTTTTCGGTACTTCCCAATTTCTTACCCATATTCAAGTGCACTCCATTATATGTTTTAATACACCATTCTTTTTATAAAATAAAGCATGTTTCCATGGAAAGTTATCTGTGTTAATTTTAGGATTTATTCAAAAATTCTTCCTCTATTTGTTTTAAAGTCTCTTTAGTATTTCCCCTTAAATCTCACTAAAGAGGCTCATTTCTAAAGTTTCTTAAATGATGTTTTTACATGTTTTCACTTTAGTTGGTAATAATTTATGCCTAAAATATAATTTCATTATCATTCCCTTTTATTTTTTGGTATATTCATGTTATAATCTAATTTTATGAAAAATACAAATGATTTTCCAAAAGAACTCCTTTTTCCAAAGAAATAGGACATTTCTCTAGATAATTTATCAATAATTTTATTAGAGTACTTTTATCTATAATTATGGTTCAAATATTTATAAGTGTTATGAGATATATTGAATTAAATATTTTTTTTATTCGATATGTGAGGAATTAATTGAACTTAGTAATTGATGGGTGAGGGATTAATGGGACAAGGACTTAATGGTATGTTTATGATGTCTACCATTATATATTCCCTCATTATAATACTAGAAAATTAATATTCATGTTATTATTAGACTAGTAGAATATCCATGGTAAGGTTTCATCATCTTGTGATAATTTATGTGAAATTATTTATTCATTTTTTATTCCTTACATATTTTTCTCAAGTTTATGTTTTAACGGTATGTGTTTTAGTTATTCATGTTGCCTTATTGTTTATGTTCATGATATATTGTGATTTATTTCTTACCCTTACAAAGCATCTGATGTTACCCCTTCCTTATGTTTTTTCCAAGATGTGAAGATGCATATTATTAATGACTTTTAGGGATAAAATAGAAGTTCATCGGTGCTTCCAATAGAGTTTCTATGTTTTATTTCATTTCAACTTGTAATTTAATACTTCTGTTTGTATCTAGTCTTCCATGTATGTTAACTTATTTGGTTCATTTGGATGTAGACTGTTGTTCATAATAATAATCTAATAATATAATGCACTAGATCTGAGCTTCTGGGGTTATGGTATTTATAGTTGGAATTATAGGAATTTTTATATAAAACTAGGAAAAAAGATTTAGAAATCATAGATTATGGAACATAACCCTAAGATAGTCTTTGAGTATAAGAATATAGGAACATACAAGAATTTTAGTATGGTTTATCTTGTGTGGGTATTTCTAGAAATATATCCCTTTCTGGATATTATATGTCGATGTGGTTCTGTCATAGATGTAACTAGGGGTAACAACTCTGAAAATGTTTTTCAAGTCTAACTCAGCGTAACCTGGTACATGAAAATGGACCTTACTGTGCACCTAGTTTGACACTATTAGGGGATATGCTTATGATAATTCTAATTTTCTCTAAAAACCACTACAATGGATTTTAATGTAAATATATCCCCCAATGAAACAATGTTTATGATTATGAGATTAGATATAAATAAATTTATGTTAATTATTTCACTGGTTTTGGAATTGTACATTGTGTTTCATAATGATAAGACTTGATCTAGTGTATATTTTCCTTTAGAAATGGCACCTTATATAAGGAATTGTAACAACACTAATGCACATGATCGTAAGAGTAAGAATGATCATATATTTTATGGTCTTATTACAATATATCTATGGGAAAAAGTATCCCAACCATTCATATCATATGAGGACATAGAATCTTGTGCTAATGAGACCAAGAATGAATTACCTAAGTGTTATGGATTCAAAGGGAAGCACAAAAACAAGAGTACATCTATGAAAAAGTTATATAAAGTAATAAATCGAAGGAATTATTTTCACACATGTGATAAGTGTGGAAACAAACACCATGGTAATTTCCTAAAATGAATGGGTGTTTTATATAAGTGTGTTTATAAAGGCCACCATGATTTTTATTACAAGTCCTAGAAAATAACTTCCAATATACAATGAATCAACTATGAAGAGATGGTATACTATGAAAATAAATGTCTCAATAATAAAAATAATATACCCCAAATGAGGAAAATAGATCATGGTCAAGATTATGGTACTACCATAGATGAAGAAGAATGATTATTATGCCTTTTTTCAGATTCAAAAGTTGTGTTATTTTAGTATTTTATAAATAATTCTCTATCTATGAAAAACATTAAATATATAAGGATATTCATTTATTATATCTTCTTTGAGGAATTGGAAGAATTTGATTAGTAACACCAGTAACCAAGAGAAGTGATTATATTATCAAGTGGTCTTTTAGAAAACACAATACTTGGGAAAGATAACCCTAAATACGTTTTTAAGGTTGACATAATTTTAAATATATTTTTATGGGATAGTATTGGTTACCCTAAATTTTTTTAATTAACTTATGGTTTATGTATTACAGAATTTTTAGATGTTTGGATTTAAGGAAAATGTGATCTTTTACTCATGGAATCATTCATGTTTCATAAATATCTAAAAGAGATTATGGAATTCACATATTTTGAATGTGAACATATTAGTTACATTATTTGGGTAAATCTTATGTTAATTATATTTTGGATATTTAGTTTCCTTCCTTCTAAATTTTTGGTCTTTGAATTTGGACATACATATTTTCGATGAGTCTTAAGGTTAACTACTTATGGAATTGATTAAGGGTATTTCTCATTAAGATTAAAGTATCATTTATCATATTGGATAACATGTGATTATAATTCTCGATTCAGTAAACATTTTAAGTTTTAATAAATGAATTTTGGATATTATGATTCCTAAAAGTTCTTCAGGGGTAAAAATTTGTCTTGAATATCCATATCCAGACTTAACAAATGAAGTGGATATAGATCAAAGCACAAAAAATGATGATATTCTAACATGGAAAGTAGTCAACTAAGATTATTTTCTCATTTACTTTTTGAATATTAAAAGAATCTATAAACTCTCAGAAAAATATTTCAAAAAAAACTTCATTCTTTTACATTTCTTTCTGAGAAATCAATGATATTTTAATTGATCACATAATTTATGGTTTTGTGATGGTTAACATTTTAATGACCATGTTTTATATCACTCACCATCAGAACATGATAGTTATAATTCTTTTCCATGTCTATGTTATCATATTACAATAATGATTTCCTACCCAAATCCCAGTTTTTTATTGACCTTCACATTTTCCTTTTCCCTCTAATTAAGAGGATATTTTATTAACCCTATTTCCCATGTGGGTTTTCCATAAATGAATTTTTAATTATCAATTTTTGATTTTCAATATAAAATTTAAAACCATGAGGATGTAATTTTTTGAAGTGGAATAATGTAACACCTAAAGATTTTATGTTATGTCTCTTTTTAAATTTAATTTCTTCAATAAAATAGGTTTCAATTAACACCATGCTTAAATGAACAATGATATACAATTCAATATCATTATTTTAAAATGACGGTTATAACCTAGCTATTAAATTAGTTGGAGTTAATGGTATTAACCAATTTATGAAATTTATGTATTATATATTTAATAAAAGTTTTTCACATTCATCCAAATTATTTTAATGTCATAAGATAAGAATGAATCCAATTTCACACATTAAAAGCCTATATTGTTTCTAAAGGCAGTTTTAACACCTTTTTATGGAAATTTTTTTTAAAACTAATATTTGATAGCTTTATAAATTATATTTATCGAAATAAACTTCCCTTTAAAATACTAATGTCAAAATTATCTTAGGGTAAAATTTTGATATTTTATGAAAGTGTATATTTTCTAGTGAATAGTAAAAAATACCGATGCTTATAAAGCTGTCATTTTCCATATATTAATAGTATATTTTTTATTTTAATAATAAAATCTCCAATGAAATTGTAAATAAAAATTGGGTATCTTATAAATGATTATATGATATATTTATATCATGGAATATGCAAATAAATATTTTCAAAATGATAACATATGTGTTGGTATATTTATAAAGCACAAATGTTTATTTAAAATATTATAATTAATATAACGATTTAAAATAAAATTTATTTTCAATAAATATATTCATGAATTGATATTTTATTGTCTTCTGATTATAAGATAATTTTATGATACCTAAATAAAGTTTTCAATGTGTTGCAAAATAAATTATACTTCTAAAATCTGTATTTTTTAAATTAATGAGGATTTTAATTAGAAATAAAATTTCTCATATTTAGAAAATTATTTTCATAAAATGGAGTCTATTTTTTAATTCTACATATCGAAAAATTGTTAGGGTGGCGTTTTTTTATGTTTCTGAAATAAATGAATTTTTGTTGAATACTGAAATACGGTAATATTTGGTATTTAACAATTTAGCCATATACATGAATTACTGAGTCATGGATGAGATATAGATGAAGAAAGAGTTCATTGTCTCAAACTAAAATGCATTATGTACTATATTTAGTCATGATAATCTTCACTATTCATAGTCATGAGACAAAGTAATAAACAAATGAATAAAATATTAAAGAACACTCCTCTTCTCCTCTATAAATACCACCCCTCACCACCTCTTCTGATAAGACCTCAAAAGCCTTCAAGATTGTTGAATTTATGGCCAATACCTATCTAAAATCTCTCCCACGCTTTTTGGGATTTGTGGTCTCACCAAAAGACCATTTCAATGTTCTTTAAGGAGTTCTCAAGGAGAGGAATTAAAGAGATAAAATCCCCTTCCACTCTTTTAATTTTATTTCAATTTCTTTTCTGTTCATATCATTTACTTACCTCCTCTATCCAAAAAATCAATGAAAACTCTATTATCTTATAGATACTATAATTTTATTATGATAATGGGATATACACCATCAATTCTTTTCACTTACCCTTTTTATTCTAAAAATAAAAACATCATCTCTGAGGTGCCGATTTAGAGCCTTCGTTGATGACAAGGTTTCATTTTTTCAATTAACCCATAAATGATGGTAGTAAGACAATTTTTGTGGTTAAAATACATTAATATAAGTAATAAACTATATTTAATGTTATATAACTAGTATATATACATAATAATAATTCATAAAAGAAAACTGGTGCATGATAATCGAAAAAACACCAAAATAATCCAAACGGTTATCATTGATATTTTATCTAATAAATCATACTCATATATAGAAAAAAATAATATATAAGATCATTAATTCTTCTATAAGTTCATTAATTATATATTATTTCCATTTTGGACAACTATTCCCATTTCACATGATCTTTTGTATACATTTTCAAGTGAATCAATCATGAAAACCAAAGAAACAAACACTCTCAAATGATGTAATTGAATCTTATAACTCATAAAAAGGCTATTAAAAGTATAATAAATAAAATAAATTCTGAATAAGTTATGAATTAAATTATTAATGAATCTAATTTCATTATCTAGGATGCTAAGTACATATAAGGACACTTTCGAGCATAAGGTAATGGGTTTCTCATCTCACATTTATTTCTATGAGATATGCCTTATTCACAACTATTTATTATATGTGGTGTACTTATATTCTATTAATGAATAAAATTATGAATCTATTTATCTTTATGGTATTCAATGTACAATTTTATGATCATTAATTTATGGGCCTTATGGTTTGATTGTTTGCAATATAGTAAGGGTTTTTCTCGAAGCTCCATTTTTCATTGGGGTTACATTGTCTATCTCATTACACCAATTTAATTACACTTTTTTTATATAATTAATGAACATTCTATGTATATATTCTAAAATAATGTATCAATATCAGTTCATTTTTATTTTATTGGTAATTACATGTTTTATAAATTTTCATTTTCATTTCCCCTCGATAAGAAATCTTGATTATTGGGTACTTCATAATTTGTTACCAATTTTCAAGTGAAATTAATAATCCATTTTAATCCACCATTATTTTTTAAAAAAAATTAATTTTATAAAGAAAAAATATAGTTTTTTATTTCCATTCTTAAACAAAAACTTTCCATTGTCGTTTTTGAAGACTCTTGTATTTTCCCTTTAACCACACTAAAACAACTCATTTCTAAAGTTTCTTAAATGATCTTTTTTCAAGTTTTCACATAATTTGGTAATAATTAATTCCTAAAATATAATTTTATTTTACCTTAAATTTCAATTTTGGGATATGCATGTTATAATCGGATTTAACGATATATAGAAATGATTTTCCAAAATAACTCTTCTTTTAAATAAAAAAGGGTAATTCTCTCAAACATTTCTTAATTGTTTTATTAGAATACTTTCATCTATGATTATTATTAAAATATTTTAAATTGGTATGAGAAAATATGATTTAAATATATCTTTTTATTCACATATGAGGAATACATTGGACTTTGTAAGTAATGAGTGGGGCCCTCTATAGCTCCTCGATTAATCGATAGGTCTTATGAGATATACAAGACCAGGTTTTTACCCACATATTTATAGTGTCTTGGAAGATGAATTGAAAGTATTTTTATTATGTCCAATATTATTCATTCCCACGTTATGACAAAAATAATTTTTTTCCATGTGATTAATCAACTAGTAGAATATCCATGGAAAGGTTTTATCCTCCTATGATTATTTATATGGAATTATTTATTCATTATTTATTTCTACCAAATTACAATCAAGTTTATGTTTTATTGGTATTTGTTTTAGTTATTAACCTTTCCTTATTATTTATGTTCATGATAGCTTCTACCATATTTCTTACCCTTACTTAGAATTTTAGGTCACCCCTTTCTCGTGTTTTATTTATCTCTAGGATGCGAAGATGCATATTATCAAGGGATTACATGAATAACCTAGGATTTTATAGGTGTTTCCAGTGTATTTTCTATGTTTTATTTCATTTAATATTATAATGTAATACTTATTTTTGTATCTAGTCATCCATATATACTATACTATTTGTTCATTTGGGATGTGAACCCTTGTTAATAGTACCATTGTAATAAAATATGGCACCGACTCCAAGCTACATGTATCAGGGTATTTATATTAGTCACTTTAATGAATATTGAATTACAGAAATATTTGTTTAATTTTATTTACTATGTATAATTTTCATTCTCCCATCACATTTTTTAAAAATATTTTTTTTATCAAGGGGGATTATTATATAAATAAATTTGTAAGAAATAATCTATCACTTAAAATTTTTGGATATGTCTGTCCATGTGAAGTATAGGTTTATATAAAATATTGAAAATATTTATGATAATCCCCTCAATAAAGAAACTTATAAGTCATATATCATTGAGGCTGTTTAATGGAATGCTCTATAGTATAACTTTTCAGCTCCTGGTACCTACACAAAGCTACCACATATTTACATAGAGTAGGTTAGTTAATGGATCATTGATAAGAAAATCTAATACCACACATATCTCATGAATTAATGGATAATTTAAAAATTAGATGAATAATAAGGGGAGAAGATGTATTTTTTTTAAACAGATAAGAAGTCTTCTATAGGTGGTAGTGAGAAGGATACCCATGTTATTAGGTAAAATAGAATGAATCTAGTTTCATGGTGAGAAACCCATTACATATTATAGTTGTTGAGAAGGAATCCATGTTAAATACAAGTTCTAAGGTTGTATGTGTTTTATAAAACAATTTTACTATGATTAATGGAATTCATGTTTTATGTGTACTAAAGATTTAATTATTCAAGGATAAAACATAGTTGATGTTGTGAGAATTTTTAGAATAAATTTTATTAGTAACCTAGAATTTTGGTTTCTAATATTAGTGAATAAATATCTCTTGGATGATGGTTTTACAAAGGTTAAAGTGGTTTGATATATTTAAAGAATCCCATGAATCATTGGAAGATGCTATGAATTTATTAAAAAATCATTTTTGAGTTCTTGTTGAAATTTGATTATGTCATTAATTCGCATGACTTATAGATAAGAACTAAAATTTGGATATTTCATGTGGATTTAATATGACATCATTAATTTTATAATAATTTTCGATTATTTTACTCGACTTTTGGGATTTTTTAATACATTAGTTCCATTTCGTATGACTTTGGTGGATTTTTTATGACTTCAAAAGAACCTCATAACACATCAAGCATTATGTATGAAATCGGATCATTTTATAAGACTCTGAGGCATTTGGTAAGACTAAAAACAATTTCATATTAATTCATAGATATTTCATATGACTTCATAAGTATTATAAAATACCAATGCCCAACAATTATCAAATTCATGAAATTGTAAGACTCCCAATGTTTTAAAAAATGAGTTTTTACGCTTCGTAAGTCTTCAAAAACAAATGAAATAAATTATACTATGGTCTAAATGGATTAAATACCTAATAAATTTTGATATTGTTCCATTATAAATAATGTGATATTTTCGTAATTAATATTATGAAGATAAAATAAAATGTGATTTTTCTAAAGTTGATCATCATGGTTTTAAACATCACAAACTACTAAATGGGTGTGTGATTTAATATTGAAAATTATGAGAATATAATCATCAAGTAGTGGAAGAGAATATCCAGATAATAGAATATTGAGAGGCTTCTATAATGTATGGATTTTAGTTTCTAGAATATTATATTTTTCAAAAAATATTTTTGAGAATGCTAGAGCTATTCTCAAGTGTTGAAAATACCATGAAGCTCTAATTATATATGTATCCATGATCCAATCATTATATGTGTAATAATTATTCTATTATAGTATTAATGGAATATATGGATAACATTAAAGATAAGAGTGATGATTTTTTTAGAAAAAAGTAGATGTATTCATGTTGATTCTCAAGGAAAACATCAATGTCAAAAACATCATAAGAGAAATTTTGATTAATGTATGAGAAGGTGAGAAGGAAATTTAAGTTGGCAGTGATGAAAAATAAATGTTGTTTTGGAAAAACAATTAATACCCAATATGAACAAGGAAGCTCCACATTGCCACACTACTACTATTGTATTTTAATATTTCCATGAAGAATGAATTAAATGTGCATTTTTAATAGAATAATTTTATAAATATGAATAATACCCTATAATACTGAAGATAAATATAAAAAATATTCGACCAATATGATATAAAATAAATAATGGGACTTTCATAAATGTTCTTTGAATAACCTCCTAAGTATATCATGGGGCACACCAACATGATTCTCTTAAATTTAAAGTGTTTAAAATTCTTTCCACTAGGTAATGCATTTGGTTCTCTTTTTGGAGTGGTTAGCTCCCAAAATTAGTCATTTCCCCTCTGGTATGTACCCTACAATACCTCTTACCAAAATTGGATGGCCTTCACCACTGGAATTGATGATGTTAGTTTCTTTATGGGTATGGGATAATCGGATGTCGGCTCTTCCATCCATTGATTCCTCCTTAGATTTTATCACCTATTTTGGGTCTCCCTCATTGATCTAACACATGTTTATGAGTATTCTTACCATCTCCATCTTATAATGGAAATTTATTAATTACACAACCTACTAATCAGATAGAGTGGCTACATGCGGTTTGGAGTTGAGGTAGATGCTGGGTAAATTTGACATCTATGATGATATTTGGTATATTGGGCATCTACAAAAGTCTTCCAATTTTATATTTGAGGGAATATAATTCTTGTATCATTTTATGTGGAATGAGGCATCTCAGTTGTAAAACCTAAGGCATCTTATGAGAACCATAGGGGAACTAATGCTTGGTCTATAAAGATTCCAAGGATTATTTAATTTGGCATCATATGATTAGTTCAGAGAGACTCACCTTTTTTGTTTGATCCATCTAACACTCATCATTACCTCCAACTTATTCTCTTTATATAAGTCTTCCTAGGCTCACTGCCTAAGGAATTTATTTCTCATCACAATGGGTAGGGATTATGAGGCATCAAGAGGGGTCATAGGTTTAAATTAGAGTGAAAGAAATCCATATATTTATAGTCTATTGTAGACTATCCCATATATGATCATCATGTATGTGTGGTCACAACTTTAAATTATAGTGGGACACTTCACATATTCAATTTTTTCCACAGATGGTCCTGCATATACTCTTCAAGTATGGGTCGGTCACTAGTTTAAATTACAATGGGGAGGCTTCACATGTTTAAAGTCTTATGTGGGTAGTTTCACATATGGCCATCATGTATGGTTTATTCATACGTTTAAATTCTAGTTGGGATGATTCAGATGTATTCTCGCCATTTATTGAGGCAGATATAGGATAGAATCACATGATGATGCGAGAGTACAATAAAGAACTGATATTTGTATATTGTGGGGTTTTTCATGCTTTTGGATGATCTATATTTGTAACCTCTGAAGGGGGAAATTTATTTATTGTGATGGGGGTCCGGATTAAACCTCTTAGAGGTTTATTAAATACCTATTTATAGTAAAGGGATCAAAACCCATATAGTTTAAGTGTATAGTTTAAGGTTGTATAACAAGATCGTCCTATCAAGTTTAACGTTGTATGGTGAGGATTCTTATGTCATGAAAATAACACCATTAAGAGATAGTATAGGGATTACACATGAACTTTCCCATGTTTTAGTGGGGAATAACTTCATATGAGGCATATCATTATCATCATACGAGGCCCTCTAGGGTTATCACCTGGAGAATCCCCAGATTATTAAATGGGGTTAAGGATAAATCTTAACATCATGTGATGAGGAAATTTTCATACAGTTTAACATCCTAATATTATGATGTTTGTTACATATATTTTAATTTCTTGCATCTTAGATGTTATTGGGGCTTATGCAAGGGGTCTCCCATTCCAATTGAGGGTTATAGGAGATAAGGTTATATGGATATCTCCAACACTCATCAAATAGAAAATTGGTAGGTTTCCCTTGATTATGTTTACACTCGGACTTCCATTTCCATTATACATGTTCTTTGGAAAAGACAAAAAAAAGTGCCCATTTCAGACAGTAGGTCGAGATCCTAAGGATACGATACTTATGCTTAGGAGAAAAAGGCATTGAGGGTTCCCAAAACTTTCTTGGAGAAAAGGTATTTTGAATTAGGGTCCATAATACCATTTGTCAATATGGTTGAATCCTATGTAATTCCAGCTTGGATATGTACAGGGCACATAAGTACTCATCATTTATGAAGCCATTCTTTCTGAAAAGAGGCATCATGTGGGGTCATTTGGGACTATATTCATGATTTTCAAGGGGTTATAAAAGTTCATGGAGTTCACAATGCTTTTACTTTCATAAAAAAATAGGCATCTCATATAAGATATATGTCTTGGTTCCTGTGGTGTGGGTTTTTCAAATGATAGAGGCCCTGCAGGACCCTATAATACAAGAGTCATAAGCATCTTGTTTGAAGGGTGAGATCTTTTGTAAATGTAATCTCTAAGATGGTTGTTAGTTATAATGACCCATTGGGGGGTATTCAAAATGGATAGCCACATGTAGAAATATATGTCCTCTTTTGGGTGTGAATGTTAGAGTTTTAGTAACTAGGTGATTTGGGTTGAAGTCTACGGGGTAGATCTCCCTCAAATGTTATTTTAGGGAGTATTTATAGGATTTGTGGAGGCTCAAACATATGCTATGTAAAATATTACCATCTTTTCATATGATGAATAGTTATAGTGAAAGTTCACCCCTTTGTAAAACCTTTGTATTTCATGATGGATGGGAACTTCATTAATCCAGAAATTTAGGTTAATTTTGTGCCCATTTTGGCACATATTTTCCTTATAAGGTCTTTTTAATTCCTCTTACCTTATCTAATGCATGTTTTAGAGCATCAAAAAATCACCCCCCCCCCCTCATAATGGGAGCCTTTGTGGAAGAAGTGGATCAAATTATAAGGCCAAAACAATGAAATCAAGCAATCAAAGTAACTTGATTCTTGGAAACTAGAGCACTGTTTGCCTATAAAAAGTGGAAAGAGTCCTAGGGGAAAATAGATTCTTAAAAACACCATATTATCCACTCTTTTCATAAATATTTGACTTTTGAGAAAATATTTTGATCTTAATCCTTAGTGCTTGTCATACTTCCACTTTATGTTGATGAACCATGTTTGAGTCCAATTCTACACATGCATATTTTGTGAGTATAATTCTCAAAAATATAGAAGATTAAAAAATGTGACCTTAATGAACTTGAATACAAATGTTTCTGAAGCCTCTAAAATGGTTTTTGAAGGTGTTGAAGTTGCTTCTACACAGAAGAGGGATATGGAAATGAACATCCAGATTTGGGAGAGCTTCCAAATTGTGTCAAAGCATTACACACTCTATGAACTGATAAAAGAGTATTATAAGGATTTACCACTCTTATACAGGATTCCATTTTATGGTTTCTAGCTGAGTTATGTGCCGTGATTCTAAGTGTGGATCATGATTCCCTTGCCAAAAGTTCGAGGAGTTCCCCAGGGTTTATAGGTGGATAAAGGTTACCACTAGAAATTATGTTAAATACCATGTGATGATCATGGACCATTATCTTTAGAACCCTTTAATGTTAATCAATGGAGAAGATCTAGTTTTGGAGACATCACCTCCTTAGTATGATAGAATTGGGGGGGGGGTCCCTCAAGGTATCATTAAATCATTTTTGGGTTGATATTGTTTGTTGAAAAAATGGGTTTCCATGATAATTTGTGGATTTAATAGAGATTGTTGACATGGTATTTAGAGAAATATCTAAGATGATTGAATGGATTCCCTTGAAGTGTTAAAGAAAATATTGTACATAAGGTGATGTTGTTTCCCTATGTTTTCCAAATTTTTGGGATCCAAAATTTTCAATGTAGCTTGCAATATGAATGTTGGTTTTTCTTGAAGTCTACATGAGAATATGTTAATAGCTTGAATTTCATGAATATATAATTCATGAAGACTTTTTCATGAAGGGTCAAGGAATTATGACGGTGATCTCTAGGACTACGAAGGGCATCACGAACAGTGAATGTGAGGAGCATCACGAGTGGATCATTTTGGAACCATGAAGGCTTTGATGGAATTCTTCACAATTAAGATGAGATTCATGAATGGGATAATTACATGGAGTATCATGAAACAAGGAGCACCACGAAAAAAATGAATGAGGTTTTCAAACTGGTGGTGATGTGGCCAGAAGGTTATGGAGTTGGTGGGAAACACCTATAAAAAGGACTCTAGCCCCTTTAGAAGTATCATAGAGACTCAACATGAATTATAAGTCTCAGGTATCAAAAATGTTGTTTAAGAAGGTGGTTGTTGATGAGGTTTCATGAAAATAAGTTAAGGGTATAAAGGCCAACCAAACATTCTGAGCATCATGAATGAAAGGAATTCTTGAAGGCAATATAAATCCTATGGAAACTTGTGAGCTTCACAAAGGCTAGTTGAGATTTATGACATAAGGTTCTTTACAAAGTCTAGTTGAGCTATGCTAAAGAATGTTCTTTGTGAATTATAGTTGAGATTCCTGAAATAAGGTTCTTCATGAAGGCTATTTGAGCTTCGCAAAAGAAGGATCTTCGCAAAGGTAGTGCGCATCGTGGAAGTGTTAAAGAATGGATTTCCAGTTAAAACGTTGGTAAAGTAGAATAAATAAATTGGATGAATATGAAACTCAATGATACATTAAATGAGGTTTCAAAAATATTGATTCATGAAATCAAAAGAGGATCTTCAGAAGGAGCAGTGAGAACACTTCAGTTGATAGAGCATTGAGCTTTCAAATTGGGATTGGTTGTAAATGAGGAGGGATAGTGAGTCTGCTCCAAACATTGTAAACACCTGGGTGATTTTAGTGGATTTTTAACATTGATGTATTTTCATTATACTCTAATTGGATATAGCCTACTGTGGGTGAACCAAGTAAAATTTTTGTGTCTCTTGCATGATTTAAATGCATTTCTATGGGAGAAAAAGAGAAAAGTATTTTGTTGAACAATAAAAAAATATCTGAAGGGGATGTTTTTTACTCTATGATACCTTGATTCAACCCCCCATCTCAGGGTATTTACCAATTTGAGAATAATAGATAATCTTCAGGGTAGGTTTGGATGAAAACTTTTAGGTTTTGATCGAAGAGTATAATTTGTACTTGGGAATACATTTTATTGATTAGTGGGAATGGGAACACTTGTTATGTGATGATTCTGAGGAGGAACTAAAATGGGTTGGTCTTTAAAAAGTGTCGTGCTCATCCCAATTCCATGTCTTCCTTCAATTGGAAATCATGCTAGAATTGGTGAGTAGGTGTTCACTAGACTCCAACTCCATTCATTTTCACTACGGGGAGGATGACATCAACATATGGGATCCCCATTTGGGGGAGATGTATGATGATTTTCTATCCCTAGGGAAAATATATGGGATGACTACGAGTGAATATAGCTTCTTTACAAAGTGATGTTGGATGTTGTGTGATGGGGGAGTTAGACAAGGCTGGATTTAAGGATATTCCATTGAATAGGTAGTTTGGAATTTTTATAAATGTGCATTGGGAATGGATATGAGGGATGCCTCAATAGTTCCCAAGGGAGATGTATCATCAGAAGGATGGCTCATACTAGGTACTTCTAGAGCTGATCCAATTTCATCTATGGATACACAACATGAAGGATCAGGCCCGCGTGGTTAGGCTGGCTAGGTTCATTACAGTTCTCATCTATGGGTAGATGTTTCCAATCTATAATTTTCACTTAGGGTTTCATCCGAGCACTGATTTTGTGGTATCAATTATAGTAATGGGGAACCACGTCAGTCTGGTGGCCCCAGTTTTGTGGATGATGTATATGTTTCCTTATAGTATATTAATCCTACCCGGTTTTGGGGAAACCCTTGGAGACTATTAAATTTCCAGCTAATATGGAGATAAAATCATTGGTTGGGCCGAATTCAAGTGACACATTTCTCAACTTATTGTTTTTCATGGTGGATGTGTTCATTCAAAGGCTAATAGGTGGGGTTGAGCCTAGTGATATTCACAAGGAAACCACCCTTGATAGAACATGGAAACACATCCGTTATTCTCTATACGATAATTATAAATTTTTTCCTTTTGTTAATTATTTTCCATTTTTCATCTATGTCATGGATTTCACTAACTTTTTATCCCAATGGAAGTGCTTCCAGAGTCAGAAAACCATATACCTATGATGAGTCCTGGGCAGGAGGAACCTATGGCCTATGCGACGTCCACTAATGTTGGACCCTTGGTGGGCGTGATAGGTGAGGTTGTGATGGTTGACCAGACACCCAAGGTTTCATACCCCGGGGAGGTCACCAAGATCCATGATATGGTTTAATCCACGAGAGATGAGGTAGTAAGGGGGAATTCATCTTCTAGGGTGTGTGATGGGATGGTTTTATCATCAAAAGTGGTTACCTATATAGATCTACTTATTAATGGTAGAGATGAGGTGGTACCCAATGTGGAGCTTGCATCTCCTGCAACATTTGATATGGGACATAAATCATCCATGTAGTTGGTTGAATTCATGATCCTTCAGGACATTGAATTTTTCCCTATGTTGAATTAGGGTGATCCTACCAGATATGTACTCACACCCTTCCTAGAGTATGAGCCCGCTCTAGAATAAATTAATGGCCCAGGATCATATGTGGTTGAGGAGAACCAAATAATATGATTTAGGGTGTGGAGAAACATATTGAACTTCATCTCTCATAAATAGTTGTTAAAGATATTGGTTTTTGATTGCAGCCTTCCACCACTAGTTGGTGAACGTGGGGATTGGTGGGGTGTAACACAATTCATTTCATGCCCTTGATCGGGACTTGTTGGTTGAGATGGTGCATCTATAATTATAGATGCTTGGTGTAACCCAGTACAAGTCCTCATCTATGATAATTACTACTCTTCAGGTAGATAATTATGAGTTTTAGAAGACATAGGGGTAGGTGAAATGGTATAAGGTCATCTGTTATGCTAGGGCGGAGACAGTCCATCACATGGCAGCTCAAATGGTAGAAACATGGTATGATATATCATACATAACATCCCTAATGATGGGATGAAAATCCAAAGAGGTAATGATTAGTGTACGGATGGATGAGGTGCAACCTTGGATCGATGAGGATCTTACAGAGCTATCCAGGTTACATGAACTCAAGGACTTGACATAGAAGAGGCTAGCTGATCTCAATAAATCTATAGCCCATTCCAAAAGGTTAGGTAATTATTTACATTATAGGGGATAGGATCTAGACTATGGATAACCATGCATCTCTCCATTTTTCTTAATAATGAAACATTCCATTTATTTCCCATCCCTTTGGTTTGTTTTTTCCATCTTTATCATATTAGAAATTCAATAAACTATAAGTCTTTAACCCCATATGATTCACACTCAGTGTGGTAAATGGGATGCACATATAATACTAACCATTTTTAATAGTGTACTTGAAATGGGGTAAAGCGTTAGGATTAGAATTATGAATCGGTCACCTCTAATACCCATGGATTTAGAAATCAATATTGTGAGATTCCAGGGGTACAGTATCTCTCATCGATGTGAAGGGTGAATGAGGGAGAAATACCAAGGGTGTTGGAATTCCCTTTTAGGGAAGTGAAATGTGTGGGGAGTTAAGTGAAACATCATGAGTCTAATTCAATGAACAGAGGCGGGTGGGATGATATGAACCATTAACCATGTTGGAAACATGGGTTCAAAACTATTTCTTTATAATTTTATCCTCAAGGACATGTGACTTGGATAGAGATGAGTCTATTTTTGACATGATCAATCACCTAGGTGATTCCATTTATAGATTATTAGGGTGGATCCTCTACGTTTTGTTCCCAGGTGGGAGGCGAGCCTATTTTGGTCTTGTGTCATCATCTCACGGGATCCCATTTGGAAATTAAGGATGGATGTAGATCCAAATAAATGAAACATACGGTGTGTAGATTAAGGATCGATATTATACACAAGATTTCATGAAATATTAAGTATACATCATCATTTTTTAGTCATATCATTGGAGCATACCAAACCAACAAAAATAATGAAATAACATGGAGAAAATGAAAATACCAACCAGGTGAAAGACACGAGAGTGAGGCTCAACTATGCTAAAATATGGAAATAAATGTTCTATAAAGTATCTCTATTTAAGGTCATATAGGTTTGGACAAATAGGGTTTTCTTCTAGGTCCATGAATCCAAGACTGAGGGTTTTTCCTTTTAAGGGTGTGCATCAAGGACCAAAAATGTTGTTCATGTTTTTTTCGTGAATATGTGATGGTAGGGTGATGAGGTTTTAAGGTCATAAATATTGTACCATATATAGGTGAGACCGCATGACTAGGAGTAACAAACCCAATGTTAATAGAGGGGCCTCAGTGGATCATATTTCATGCCAATAAACCTAACTGGAGGGGAAAATGTGTGTGATTGGGACTAATATAGAAGGTTTTCACTCCCTGTGTATCCCATCCATGGGAATCCAGTCACATGTTGTTCTGTGATGAGGCGTAGTAGATGAAGAACATTTAAAGTCGAATTCCTCCCAAGATATTCTCTAAACATCATGTAATTTTACATAATTAGATGAGAAAATCATCCATGCTATTTAATGTCTTATAGAAAGTACATAGAAGATAGAAAAAAGGTCAGAGGATGGGCTTTAAATTTTTCTATAACTGATTGGTCCAACAAGAACAAATGGGTTTCCCCTAGAGCCTAGTGAGGAGTCCCATATATTTTGTACCATTTCCAGTTGAGCCCTTACTTTTTTCCAAGTCCTTAATAAAACATGGTGGTTGAAAGTCTGACTTTTGATTAGGATTTACTTCATGGGTTTTCAACCCAATAGGTATTTGGGAATATTACTGTGGGGGGGGGGGGGGTTATGGTCATGCTAGTTAGACCACTAGAGAGGGTTAGATAAATGCTCTCCAAAGATAATTAATTTAAGGTCATATATATTTATCCAAAAAGGTGAGGGTAATATTGTGTAGAAAATATGGTAATATAAACCCAACATGAATGGAGGGACAATGAGAGGCCTAGTAACACAAAAATTTTCCCCTTTATGGGAACAAAGAGATTATGGTCGAAATGATTACACCACTTCCATTTATGTGTCACACCATCTTGGTGTGAAGAGTGGCACTAAAAATCGATTTTACATTGTTGAGTGAAAAACCAGGTCATGGAAAATGTGGAAGTTAATGGCTAGGCATGATATTAAAGATCCAGGTATCTCTATATATCCCAATAAATAAGGAATCGAGAAGCAAATTATTATTAGAGGTGGTGTGATAGTTGGCCAACACCAAAAGGGGCATCCTCTCTATTATGGAATCATAGGGCTTTATAATTCAATGTTATTCATTGAGTGATCAATCATATAGTTTTTATCCATGCATTAAAGACACTAAAAAAAGGAACATTGGTATGTGAATCACTATGGGTGATGGAAAATAGATGTGGTTTTATGGAAAAAAGGGTAATATTCAAGTAGTTTAAGGTCATAATGATTGGACCAAATGGAAACCGAAACCAATTTAATGTTATGGAACTCAGACCAAAGGGTATGATGATATTTTAAGGTCATAGATCTTGGACCAAGGAGGTGTCTCTAAGAAGTTCGCTTTGTGTGGATATGAATATTAACCTAACGTGAATAGAGGTCCAAGAAGGCCTTATACTAAATAAATTTGTCAAAAATAAGTTGTAAATAGTTTATGGTCATATTACTTGGACCAAAAGGGGTTTTTGTGTGTGAACCATGTGGGGAATACCCTAATAAGACCCCTAATCCCACATGAACCACGATCAGTGTAGGAAATAAGGAGTGGTGAGGAGCATCACTCATTACATTAGAGAGGAAGATAGGGGTTGTGATAATCTATCTTGGGAGGTTTCCAATAACAATGACTTCCTTAGTAAATCATGTGTGAATTCATGAAGAGGTAACATCAAGGGTCGCAAAACTTCACTGGAATAAAGAAATGTGGATAAAAAGTAAATCGAAACTTCTAATATCTGACCCATAATAGGAGGAGACCAATGAGTGGGTAATGTTTGTTAACTATGTTCAAAACATTGGTTACACAACTACATTAGTTAGGGATGGATGAAGAAGATTATGGATTGACTATTGGCCATGTTAGAAAAACTGTAATGTCATTTCTTGCTAGAAATACTTGGGGGTGTGTTCCATGATTGAAAAAAGCATATTTTGGAAATCCATAATATTTTTAGGGGAGCTTTTTATGACTGGGTGGCTGACGGGGATCCAAATAGTGGATGGATCAATGTGTGGAGGTGAACATAAAATAATTTCCTGGGATATTTCAACACTCTGGGATCTTTTCCATTGGCATTTGATCAAATCTAATGGGAACATTGGGGGAAAGAGTCAAACTATTTCTCAAGGGGAAAGGACCCAAACTACAATAGTGACCAAGATGGACCTAGGAAGGGAGATTAAATCCTCTTTATATAACCCATTAAACTAGGAATCAAGTCATATGTAGTTTTATAAAGTATCGCAGTAGATTACCAGCACTAAAATTGGAGGTTATCTCAGGAAAGGGATAAAACACCATGTAGTTTTATGTGACATGATTAGGATGTGAACCATGTAGTTTAACATCTTGTGACATAGATGTTAGACACATAGTTTAACACCATACAATTAGGATGAGGTGTCATACATTTTAATGTCATTTAATAAGGACATTTTCCCTCAGTTTAACATTATGTGACCAAGATGTCATCATATAGTTTAACGCTATATGATAAGGAAAATTTCCTTTGGGTTATATGGAGTATATTTTGAGTAACTTGGAGTTAGGGGATGGTGTAATGTGATCTCTATCCATGATGATCTATAATTATGATCACTGGTAGTAGAAATTAATAATGGCATATGATCCCTCACATTATGGTTTTGTCTTTAGTGTCTTCTTACAAGGTATCATTGGCACCCTTAATTCAAACATCATGTAACCTTTAAGTAAGGAGTGGAGGAGAAACTTTTTCTTGAACACCTAAACTACATGATTCTGATGAGATTTATCGTTATGTAGCACTTGGAGTATATTCTTTTCGATAGCATAATGTTTGTCCAAAAAAGACCACAGTTCTCTTATCAAATGTTTTTTTATCATAAATAGCTATCTAGAGAGATGAATGTTAAACTGATACGGTAACACACTCTCTTTCATGTACACCAAGGAGTATGGGATCACCGAGGTGGAATTTTAGGTCATTGTCTAATACACCCATATAGAATTAGAGAGATTTTCAAGCCATCCCATAATTTTTTTGTCTCACTATCTTATTCATGATAATAGAAATGATTTTTTAACATCTAGATCTTCTAATTATATTTTTCATGATAGTGGGACATATTATTATACATATATTCTTTACTTTGTTCATATATTATTCAAATTAATAACTCAATTGTTGGTTTCATTGTCAATGAGACTGGTCTGGGGAATCTTGAATCAATAGATGATGTTGGAATTCAAAAATTGATCTAAAATCAGGTATTAACCTTCTTTATGGGAAATTACCACTTGGAGAAGATTTATGTAGTACCTAGAAAGAACTTATACTGATGACCTATCCCTGTTAGGTAGGGACCCAAAATATCAATTTCCCACATAACAAAGGGCCAAGATTATTTTGTGGAATGGGGGAGATGTTATGGATGATGTGTGATGTTTTAATGGATGTGACATGCATGACACCTATTGGTGAAATAAATGGTATCACAAACAATTTTTACTAGGAACAAATCCCTCAAGATAACATTTTAGTTTTTTTTGATAGATTTTTTTGATTAATATGTTTTCCATGTTCAGTTGTGGAGTTTAAGAGATATTTTTGACTAGTTATGTTGGTAAAGACCCAAAAAATGAATAGATTACCTGGAATCAGTACTAAAAACTATGTATACATGGTGGTGTCATTTCCCAGTGTTCTCTAATTTTTTGGGTGTAAAAAATATATTGTGTGGTTCATTTTTTATAGAGGTTTGATTTCGGGGACTGAATAATCATAGATATAGTAAAAACATTGTTCTAATGAAGATACTAGATTCCCTAAGATGTGGTGCTTCATGAAATTATTTAGTGTCACGAAGGATAAAAGGTTCATGAATGTGATATGGGTTGATGTTAAAACTATACGATTATGATAAGCTTTATAAGAAGGTGGTGGTGAGCTTGGAATCTTTGGTAATGAGAGGTAATGCCTATAAATAGGTATATATCCCTTCTATAAGAGTAGATCAAACCATAACAGAAATCCAAAGTCTTTGAATTAGAAAAGGTTATTCTTGAAGTTTGTTATTTTGAAAATATTTATGAATAAATGAAGTTCTTGAAGGTTATGTAATCCAACTCAATGTTTTAAGCATCATGAAAGTATTTTTCTTTTCTAAGGCTAAGTGAGATTCAAAAATTTATAGTTCTTTAAAAAATCTATTTAAGCTTCAAAAAAGTGGTTATATTCATGAAATTCAAGGGGTTCAAAAAAATCGTATATTCTTGTGATGAATTGTGTAGTTTCATGAAGGATGTGTGAGGTTCACGAAAGCAGTGAGAATCGCAAATGTGTTGAGAAACGATTTCCCAGAAAATTTGCTGTAAAGTGGTATTAATCAATTGGTTGAAAGTGTAACTTTTTTAGTCACAAAATGATCCATAAAACATATGTATTCATTCAATAAAAATAAAAATCATCTGAAGTATTAATGAGCACACTTTATTTGATAGAGCACTGAGCTTTCCGATTATAATTGGTTGTAAACCAGGATTGACATTGAGTCGACTCTGAACATTGCAATAGTAGTGTACATTAATGTATTTGGTACATAGGAACATTGCCTTTGTATTTTCTTTGGACAAAGTCCAGTATGGGAAATCCATGTAAAGTTGTTGTGTCTTGTGCATGCTTTCATTTCTTCCCATAAATTTCTATGTGAAAGGTAGAGAAGGGTGTTTTATTTAATGAAGAAACAAGACATGAATGGGTAGTATTTTTAATCTTTCATACCCTAATACACACCTCTTAGGGAATTAATCCTAGTTTGGATAACAATGGTGGTCCAAAAGTATAAAAAGCATCAAATCTAATGATAGATATTTAATATTTTTTGATGGAATTCATTTTATTAGACATTTAATTGTTGTAGGATCTAAGGGTTCTCAACCCCTTGGATGTAATGGAGGAGAATTCCATAAAATGAATTCATGTAGAGCACCTGATCTATGTTGGGTCATCTTGAAAGGGAAAATTTTACTATAGGCTGATTATTTTTACCATGATATTCCTGGTCTATCATGAGTGTCTTAGGATGGTGGTACTCAATAAAGGGGTTTATTTATTTGGGTGATTCCCCCATTGAAGGGGGGGTCTAGGGGTGTTCGTAATGACATACTAGTGGAACTTTGGTTCTCCTAGTAGTCCTATTAATGAAATGTGATGGGTAAAATGATCCTATGATTTTCCACGTGAATGACCCAGTCATCTTGGTCGCTCCTTACAAGGGATGTGTCTAAGCTATTCAATCCATTTGTGATAGTTTTAGACATAATAGAACCACCTTAGTGTCTAATAAACCAAAAGGATTTTTCCATATCTGGTGGATCATTCACATATTGTACTTGATGTGAACACCATAACCAACAAAACTTTTTCACTAAAAAATAGAATAAGAGAACACAGAACATAGTGAGGATATTTTTAGCTTAAATTTATAATTAATTTATTTAGATATGAAGAAAAATTAGCTCATATTAAGATATTTCTTTGATGGTGATATAAAACTTCCAAAAAAACTATTCTAGATAATCTTTCACTGTGTGGGGGGTTCCATGTATAGAATCCCACTAGAAGTGATTCATGCTTGGTCCTTTGATCTATGAATAATCACTGATGTAACATGAGGTACTACCACGGTAGATCAATCATGGTCTGTGGTTTTTCTTGATCACTATAAGATCCTTTGGGCCTAAAGGATTCTCTTTTTATCTTATCATTCTTAATAGTATTAGAGAAGATAGAATTCATGGGGGAAGTTTGTTGTGTGTAACAATTTTCAATTCTCAATTAACCCTATACAATAGACATAACCATATATTTATAGAGATAGGGTTTTGTTTAAAATATTATCTAATTGTATGTCAGATCTAAAATAATATAACAATCATTCTCAAACCTGATTCCATGTAATAACAATACTGATATTATGATTTTATTGTGTGTTATAATAGGCACAATGATAAATATAATTTTGGAAGTTTTGAAATTAATATTTTTCAATGGACAAGAACTTATTTTGATCATTTTCCTCCATGGCACTTTTAGAATACCCAAATAAATATTTATTAAATATTAATTTATAAATAAATATTATATTCACAATTTAGAGATTAAATATTTATTAAATATTCAATATATAAGTTAAATATATTATTTTCACAATCCAAATAATACATATTTATTTGATTTATGCGATCAATAAAACCTGAATAAAATTATTCCTCAGTATTTATAATAATATTTATTATATTAGTTAAATTCATATATAATTTTATTTAGATCAATGGAAATACTTAGTGTGAGAATCTGTAGGATTCTTTGTTGTTGGAATTATGGGGAAATTACTAGAGTCCAAGATTACTATCTAATAATGGGTCAAGGAACCCAAGACAAAGAACATAATGTATTAATTATGAAACCATATATGAATTTTCTATGTATCACATAATCAATTTGTCAAAATATCTCATCAAGAAAGATACACAACTATCTCATCAACCTATTTTCTTGATATTCCTTTCATTGAATATCTAAAATAAACATGTCATGACATCATGTACATGGAATTTAAGGATATGGTTCTATTCCAATAGAAGGGATGATATATAAAATTCCATAATGATGGAATATACAAATACTTCCTCGATTTATCAATTAGTAATATGTCATTCATGACACACCCAATGTACCCTACTTCCCGCAAAAATATGGAAACCTAGTTTTTCATGTTAAATCTAATTGTGTGTTCTATGAAATTAATTTACGACAATCTTAAAGTATAAGGAATGTTACATAGGATCATATATAGACATATCTGATGACACCGAAACATGCGAGATTCCGACTAGGGGGTATGTTCTTATAACATCCTAATTTGGAGATTATTAACTGAAAAACTTCATGTGAAGAATCCTCATCCTCTTATGAGAAAATTCACCTTAGAGTCTCCCAAATGTGTTCCCTTATCATACTATGTTATCCAAAAATATAACTATATTTAAAAAAACCATCATGGAAATTGATGTTTCTCATAATACCAGGGAACTGTTATGACCATATTAATTCAACAGATACCTTTTGACATTATAACATCAAATTCATGCAGAACAATGAAAAATATGTAAATATAAGTTTTATTAATATTTTATATCATATATTATACACGTAATAAAAGTATAAAAATTTGGTTCTAGAAAAAAAATATAATAAAATCCTACTTGTAATAGAGATAACTCCCTATGAATTTTAGTTTTCTAGGCCTCACATGATGATCGTATTTCTTTTCAGTCGTGGATTTTTTCAAGGGGACGACCATGTTATCTTTGATGGATATTGTACTCACTAAAACATCACATCTTTGAGAAACAATCCCCCAATAGATGGTACTTCTGAAGTATGTTCTTCATATATTGATATGATATTGACTCCATGGAAAGGGCCACCACAGTAGTATTATCATAATAATGTGTGATAGGATCCTTACTGATAGGTACCACATAATGTTCTTGGATGAAGTATCATATCCATAATTCTTCCTCAGCTAACCTAAAATTCATAATATACTCAGACTCTACTATAGAATCTATGACCACAAATTTCATTGATCTCTTCCACTAATAGAAACTCCATTGAAAGTAAAGTTGAATCTCTTGTGCGATTTTAGTTCATCTCGATCTATATAGAAACTATCATCAATATATCCTCTGATTACTAGTTCATTATCTCTTCCATATACTAGGAATATATATTTAGTATTCCTTAGATACTTGAGGATGGTCTTGACTATCATCCAATGGTAGTAAATTGTGTCATCTTAATATCTTTATACCACACTAAACATGAAGGTATCATCTATCATAGTACATAATATATCATACAATAATATTTAAATAAAAGATTTATATGGTATCCCTTCCATCCTTTGTCTCTCCTAATGTTTTTGAAGACAAATTTTCATATAAAGATGAAATCCATGTGAATTTGGAAATAATACCCTATTGTGTTTCTGTATTCCAAATCGATTCAGTATATTTTCAACGTATGTAATTTGAATTAGGTTGAGAGCCTTCTTGGATCTATTGTGATGGATATTGAGCCCAAAAATATTTGATATTTCACCTAATTCTTCCATGGAGATATATTTATTCAACCAGGACATAACATACTATAAGAATGGTATTTCATATCAAATAACTAATGTGTTAGTGGAATATACTATTAAGAAAATGACTGCAATCCCACTAAACCATTTATTGATAAAAGGATCACGTCCATTCTTTATGAAACCAAATTCCATTATTGTGTCATCAATCAAAATGTTCCATGAACTGCATACTTTGTTTAATCTATAAATGGATCTTTACAATTTTCACAACTTGTTGGAATCCATTATAGTCACAATCCCTTCAGGTTGTGTCATACAGAAATCATTATAATGGTTCCAATTAAGGAATACCATTTGGAAATCCATTTTCCAAATTTCATTGTCATGGAATGCTTCAATGGAAAGTATGATTCTGATGAATTTCTGCATATAAACTGATAAAAGGATTCATCTTAGTCTATTCCTTAACAGCATTTGAACCCTTTTGCAACTATTTTTAACTTATCATTACTAAATTATCCTTCCATTTCCAATTTTTTCTTGAATAAAAATATACAATTAGTCGGATTTATATAAATTAGAGGATCTACTATTATATAGTCTTGGTTTTGGTACATTGATTCATTTTAAAATTCATTAATTCTTTCTATTTGGAAACTTTTTTTCTACCTACTACTTCTTTACAGGTTACAAGATCATTATTATCAACTAATAATGAGTCACCATCCCCAGTGACTAGAAAACAATATTTTTATCATTCTCTAAACACTCATATACTCATACATAATACTTCTGTCTCTGGTGAATTTTCTTCTATGGGTATTTTTGGAATATTTTCTTGTTCCATCTATGGTGGACCATGATTATGGAATTCATATAAGTCTATCTATCTCTCACTGTCACTTTTAGAGATGTGATCCATCTCAAGTTATATGGAATGTATTGACATTGTGACCCTTTTATATAATAGTTTTTATAGGTAATAACCATTTGATTGCTTGGGGTATCATATAAAGGTACACTTCATGCCTTGGGGTTCCAAATGTTTCTCTGAAAGGCCTTAACAAATGATTCAAAACCCCAAACATGTAAGTAAAAAAAAACAGGTTTCATTCCATTATAAAATTGGTATGGGATACCATATGACACTATAGTTGGAACCTATTTCAGTATATGTCATTTTTTCTATAATGTGTATCCCTAAAAGGAAAGTGGACGACTCACATAACTCATCACTGATCTTTTCATGTCTAATAGGGTTTGTTTTCCCCTTTCGGTTATACCGTTCCATTGATGTGTATAAGGAGGAGTTAATTTATTTAGAATCTCAAACTATAATAAATAAGAAATGAATTATTGATTAATATATTCTCCACCATGTTCTAATTGGAGTATTTTTCCTTCCCAACAAGTTGGTTCTCATATTTATTATTGTATTCCTTGAATATATCAAAGTAATCCGACTTATAACTCATCAAGTAGAAATATCCATATATGATAAAATTATCAATAAAAGGGATGAAGTATGAGTAACCACTCCTTTATTCATTTTGAAATGGTCCACACATAATGGAATGAAATAATTCAAGAAGCTATTTGGTCATTTCACCTTTTCTAATAAATGGGGATTTGGAAATTTTTCCTTGTAATCATATGTGACATACACCAAGTGGTTTTTGTTCAATGGAACAAAAATATCCATGTTTTTGTATTTAGTCAAACACTTTTTGTTTACATGACACAATCATTCATTCCAAAGTTGTTTTTGGTATGAATAATGTTAAGCAGTATAATTATCTATTTACATTACTTGGTTCATGTAATCGAACACATAAACACAATTATTTAATTTATATTTAACATAAAAATATTTATCGTTATAAAATAATACCCATTTATTCTCAAACATGAAAATAAATTCATCCATATCAAGTATGGATACAAAAATATTATTTTTTGAAACATATGACACATAATAACAATTTTTTAAAACCAATATTATTCATGTTAGCAACGTGAAGAGGTAGTCCCAGAAATCCACTATTGACACCAACCAAGTGAACATTTCAAGTTTAGAGGAGTTGAAATACCCAACATATGGGTATCATCATCTCGGAAAAGGAAAATAAGAAAGAGAGACTGTATGGGGGATCACATGCTAAGGTCACACAATCGCATGACCCTCTCAGAGACTTATTATTACATGACTCTTAATTCATCACACGATGCTCTAAGAACAATCAAATAGGTTTTTGGTGACAAGGGATTCATGAAAATTCCTAACCCATGAATGATAATGTTACACCCCTTAACATAATTTTATTGAGGCCACATAAATTGGGTCATGAATAGGGATTACATGGTCCCCATGATCAATTCATTGATCATGTGAAGGACCCCAGACATGTCGGAATTTTCAGAAAAAATCCATTGGGCATGAAATAAATGATCATGTGATTCCCTAGGGTAAAATCAATGGAAAAATGACATAAATATAATGAAATGGATGGTTTTAAAAGATGGTATCCTTATGTGATGGAAGATATGTTGTTTTTCATGTTAATGGATTATGTGGTTCGTGTGATCAGTTCATTGATCACATAATGGATTGTGGACATGTCGATATGATCATGAAAACTCCCTTGGACATGTTGGCCTGATCATGCAAAATATTAAAGAAATATCATCTTGATTACAAAAAGGACCTTGTATATATTTGTAATGAACATAATTTGATTCCCTTGTAAAGTCTCACGATCAACACCATGAAAATCATGTAACACGAAAGGATTAATTAATTTATAAGGGTGGTAATGGAGAACCAATAATGTGGTTATTGTTTATCATGCGATGACAAGATTTGTCACTAATGATGTTCAACATGAGGAAGATAAGTGCATGTGATGTTATTGAGTTATACGGATGGTTCTCCCACTGACTTAAGTTGAGGTACTCATCTTGATAACATTATAAAGTGCTATAGATACAAGGTAGTAAATTCTTATAAACCCCCTAGTGGAATGAGAAATTACACTCGTATTCAAGAATACTTTTTGAGTAGAGTGATCATAGGATCAAAAGGGACATTTGACTATGTTTAGTGAGTAGCTTAAGAGAAATAAGAAAAAGAGTTGTGTGCGGGGCGATCATGATTTGGCCTATTAATCACGAGACATGAATATGATCGTGATGTGGAATATTGTTCATGTGACCAATCCATATGATTACAATCCCTTATTAGTCATGTGATCACATGCCCTTGCGTCCTTTCCCATTTTTGTGACTTGAAATGGATTATGAAAAGTGTAAATCCCCCTTCCCTTCATGTGAAGCACATGAATACCCAACCTTTACTAAATCAGATACCCTATGTATTGGAACAATCACATTCATTGAAAACCTTCACACAATGTGAATAATATCACACACATTCTTGTTTGTGTGACCCAAATGGATCACACAAAGGATGTGGTTTCAAAGGGATCATGTGCAGCGCATAACCCCCTTATTTCACATAGTGCGTATGACTATATGGTACCCGCATGACTGTATTATTCCCCTTCATTGTAAACTAATCTACATTAATCCCTTATCCTTCCATTAAGGATATATACCTTTATATATCCTCAAAAACACCCTAAATCATGGGTACAGGATTTTTATAAGACCAACCATGTTTCCTTATGCATTTGTGAGAAAAGAAACTTGTGAATTAGGAGGACTCTGATTCTTGTAATAAGAACGATACCTAGGACATTATTTCCAAGGATTTTTCCCCATACACCCTCATAAATACCATGTGGTATACAAAACATAACATCCCACGTGGAATCCCTTGACCCTTTTATCATGTATTTGTATTCTTCACAAGATTTGTAACCACATCACCATTAAGGGAGACTTAGTCCATAATCACTATAAAAATTCAGTCTTGTATACATTGTGACTTGTTTGATCTTATATTGTCTATTATTTTTCATAAAAAGAATGAATCATGTGGTATTTGATACCAATGATGGTTTTTTCATTATCATGATGAGAATACACCTAGTATGGGATTTCTTTTAGTTGTATGCCTAATTACATCCTCTCTTCCCACATAGGCCCATATCTATAATGAAATATCACATAGAACCTCCCATAAAACTACACTACAAGGAATATGATTCATTTTATAAATAGGATACATAGTATTCCTTCCAATGGACCAAGATTTGTGTCATGTATCTAAATTCTCTCATATATATACATTCCTCACGACATTAAAAAATATGGTATAGTTATACGAACTATGTGGACATTGATTCCTATAATCACAAGATATATAGGATAGCTCTCAGATGTTCAATATAAATTATAAAATATTGATCACATCCCTGGATAAAAATAAACCCTAGAGTGCTCAGTCATACAGCTAGGAGACATATAAATCCACATGATAGATTATCATTAATTAATAATGGGTAGAAATATGGAGAACCTGTGATATATAAATATGGGGTTATAAATAGTATTACATTCTTTATGAATAGTGGTTGACATCGGTGAATGTTGGTGCATGATCATTTTTATAGGGTAAACAGTCCAATATCAGGATGTGAGAATGATTCAAAAACATGTATCATGTTTATAAGGGAAGCCTAGAATATGAAATAATTCCTCATCAATAGGATGCAATGAGACTGACCTCCCATTGTCTTAACCAATGTGACTTCTTAAGTGCCATTGGTAAGAAACTGTAATTACAGCATGACTTTGGAAAGAAGGCCCATGGTTCATTGTGGTTGTGGGAGTAATTTTGATTATACATTAGATACAATAGTCTTGAACTAGATGTGATTCTCATTAGAATGCTGGTGCACATGTGTTTTGTTGGGAAACCAAAATTTTAAACCTGATGTGAATCTTTCAACAACAAAAAACAAATGGGGTTCCACATGTCAAACCATTTTTTTCTATATTATACGCAAATAGTTATGGTGAAACCAATGTAAATAATTCAATAATTAAATGTAATTGGGTTTACCATGGGAAGATCCATTTTCATATTCCAGTCAAGAACCATGGAAAACTGATAATTAAAAAAACAAATAGATTCATTTTACATAGATGATTAATAATGTGCCTCCCTTGAAAAGTTGTATTCATTAGTGAACTTTTTTATTGATTTCCTTGTGATTATAGACATTGTTCCCAAAAAATTCAAGTTTAATTAGAGTTATGGAATCATCAAGTAGGTATTATGGAACATCTAATGTGGAAATGAACTCTATGGATCATGAAATAACATCATCCACTAGATACCTTTGGAATTAGCTAGAAAAAATGATCGTCGGGGAGGACCACATAAAAGTTATGACCTTGAACCTCTTAGACACAAATAAGGGAATCCAGACACTAAATCCCTCAAAGACAACTAATTTAAGGAAATCCATAGAAAAATGGTAAATAGTTATTGGCACTATTATCCTCTTCGAGATCCTATCCCTAGAGCGTGATAGTAAAAAACTTCATTACCTTATGAATATGGATCAAGGATCCAACTATAGCTCTATCTTGGTTTAGGTGGTATCAAGGAGGGATCTTATCAACAATTTCTACCAATCTAATCCTGCTAAAGCCCCTCTGTCACTAGCTAAGGGAACTACGTGATAGGTAACCACTCTAGATGATCATTCCCATGCACCAAGGAGATATCACGAGGCATGAACAGTTATAGACTAAGGGGAGTGAGATTATATATCCACTTACACCAACAAAGACTATCTTTATATTCATACTACATCTAGTGAACAATCTCATATCCCTACACACCTACACTAATCCTACCTACATATTCTTGATGAAATAATGGGGGAGTCACATACTCCCACCACCAAAAATGATTCCCATGAGAATACTATGACAGAACAAGTAGGACAAGAGTGGGAATATATCCCCACTTCAATCAACTGTTTTTTTGATATATCCTAACGACTAAGAAGATTCATGCCTATGTACCTCAATACAACCTTCCTAAATGAAAATCTATTCTAGAAATAATTGAATTGATTTTACGAATTATCTTGGAAATGATATAGGGACATACATATATTCTCTTCCTAGCTGCTAGACCAACATATCATCGTGATCAACATGAACAGATGACTACTCTAGAGAAATTTCATATTCATACTCATGTCTGGGAGGATTAGTGGTATATTCTGATAAAGGGAGAGGCACAAGAATGTGATAATACTCCCATTCAAATTAGAGTTCATCAAAATATTTTTTTAAATATCCTCAGGATAGGAACACATACTTTTTGAATAATTCCAGTAGTGTATTCCGAAGGCCAACCAAGATCGGGTCCATATCCCTACTCTAATTGAGGTATTTTAACCTAGTTTGGAAATCACTTCTGGGTGGGATCATATCTATGAAAATGAATTCAATCCTAATATTATAGTATCCCACAAGATCAAGGAGCATATTTATGCTTCTGTCGATGAAAGAATAATCATATATCCTTCAATGGAAATATAAAAGGAGTCCCATACTATGTCTCTCATTTCAGAGGTTCCCCAACATATTCCTATGGGAAATACATATTTTAACTAGGACCATACCACTACTTAAACTAGGTTTTAATGGAATATTTCAAAACCACCCAATAGCAGGATCATATCCCCACCAAAAATGTAGAAGCTCACTGATATACTCCTGGTGCGTTAAGGAAGTGGGCATATATCTCAGCATCAACAGGTGTTCTTCGACATATTCTTGTGACTGTCGCACAACAAAATTATATTCTTTATCAACCCCAAAATACATTTCGGTATATTCCATCCCTGATGTAAGATAAGGCACATATTATTACCATTATCTATGATAGTTTAATTGATTCCATGCACCACAGATCTGTGACACCTTATAGGTCTATTGAATATTCATATGAAGTATAAGGTAAAAAATACCATGATTATCCACTTCAGGATATTACGTAGATAGATTACAAATACCCTACTTATGATATCTTTCATTGATAGAAACTTCGTAGTGATGCCTCACCTAGACCAGGCAATACTCCCATTGACAAGTCACCTTTTTATAGATATGTTCTTGAAACACATGGGTTAACCATATATAGTTCTCCAAAAACTACCAACAAAACCTCTCCTCGATCTCTAAGCACCCCAGAGAAGCATCCTCTATGGTCAGACCAGGTGAAACAACATTCCCCTAGAGAAAACGTGGATGAGATGGATATATAGGATATAGATGAAAACAAACACCCAGTTAGGATTTTTCACACATCTACTTCCGATTATGAATTTCCAGATAAGCTTAATGATGAGTGTATATATTACTTATGTTAAAGAATGTAGATGAACATTTAGTGGTTTGAGGATAAACACCTCCATTTTCAGGAATATGAGAGTCATCTTCATGCCATAGACACACTCTATTTTCTGACTTGGACACTTTCTCTATGAACTAAGACCTAAGATCAGAGAGTAAAAGTAAAATTGCATGACATGATACCCTCCAAAACATAAAAAATAATAGGAAACTAATTATTGGAGACCTTTTCTATATTAGTATCCTATGATGGGGTGAGTGTGAGGAATTATACTTCACCCAACCCCCATAACAGTAGATTCCCCCATGAACAACATCCTGCAATGTCATATCTATAGGAGAGATCATATGATCATTTTGTGTGTGATCTAGTTGGTCAATCCAATGAGGCTAATCCAATTAATAAATTAATAAGTGTTGTTATAAGGGAGAGAGGTCCACTAATAGGGAACTAGTCCATTCTTCTTGAAAAAATGGGAATTCATCTCAAATAAGAATCTAATATAGGGGACTTCCGAACAGATCCCTAAAGTAAGAGACTCCCATCAAAAGTATTCATCGACCCAAATCCAGGTGTGAATTAAATTACACCAGATTAGGTAAATTGAAAAGGAAGAATCTATGAATACCATTTGGGAGAAAACCCATCTTGTAATGGTGGGGGATTTTTTATCTCTGCTTATACCCCCGAGTCATCAAACCCTAAGAGGGATCTAAATAAATCAATAGTGGCTCCAAATTTTCCCCATCCCATCGAGATATCGGGTAGTTTTTTCATTTCTCCCATTTATATCAGTATTATATTGGCTCAATTAGAACATCCAATAGTCCTCACCCAATTATTTCCTCCTGCCATGTGACACACCGCTAACATTCGGTGTCTAGTTGACAAGCACAGTCAGAGACACCATTAAGATCAATATTAATAGATAAAAATAAAAGATAATCAAACCCTATATTTCTTATAATCTAATATGATCCATAAAGACTAGGTTATAGAAAAATTACCTTCAAATAACCCACAAAGGAGAAGAAAGTGGTATAGAACTACCCTATTACCTGGATAGTGATAGGGTGACTATTGTCACCCAACATGCCTCAGTGAATGTCATCACCATCAATCTAGTAAATGATATATACAAAGGTAATACGATATAGGGTAGAAACATTAAAATGATACCTTGAGAGGTAGGATATTATGATGCACGAACTAAGGCTCTATTTACGTAGAATCATAGGAGGAAAGATAACTTGGAACCTATGAATGATGAGTTTCCACCTTAGTGAAAATCGGCCAAGGGAAAAACAGAAAGCAATTGGAATATAAAACCCATCACATTAAAGGGATGAGGTTCCCTCAACATAGTAAAAATTAACACAATATGAGAGTGAGATACGAAACCTTAGATGGATCAATGAGGAATTACTTAGGGTAAATACTCCCACTGTGTACTTCCTTTAATGGAAATCATATATCACTCCTCCAACCCATCATGAGAGAGATAATACACCTAAGATGCTGAAATGATAACATTATCCTGGATCTAGATTCATGAAGCCAATTTATATAAATATGATAATTGATGATGAACACAATTTTACTCCATTACGGTGAAACCTTCTTCTTTATCGGGGTGATCATCTATCCCCGTCATGATTTTAAAATTAGTAGGATATGAATGTAGGTAAATTATGTCAAGGATCGACCACTACCTAGGAATAGGAGGTGGTCCAGAGAGTGGTACCTATAGAACTCCTCAACAGCATTGAGACCATAGCTACTCAAATGGAATCCATTGAGGATCAACACACCCCAATGTATCCAAAAATGAAGAAAATCGGTGGACATCACTTTTCCCCCACCCGATTTAAGTAACATTGTCTTTTCATCATTTAATGGAACGAAAGACCTAGAAAAACATCTAATTCACTTTTTATTCTTATGCGTCCCTATGATGGTCCCTCAAGACTTGAAATAGGAAAAACTGAGATACTTTGTACAACCTCTAGTGTGTCCATAGTTCGTATTCTACCATAGCCTTCCAGTGAGATCCATCAGCAGTTGGGAAAATTCTCATCATCAATTCCTCTATCAATTAAGCTCAATTTTAAGGAAAATTATGTTTTTCAGCCTCAAAAATTATAGTCTAAATATTACAGGGCCTCTAAATTTTATCAATATATGGAAGTGTTTAACGTACTCACTCATAATATCACTCTTTCAAGAAGAATTGTTGGATATTTTTATTGAGAACCTCAGAGATGAGATTCAAACTCCTTTTATCTTGATGAAATGCCCAGGTGGATTATGTGAATTCATAGAAATTAAATTGTGCCTTGAAGACTCCATTTGATGAATTATGCCCAAATATTATCCCACACCCATAATATAAGGAAAAATGTATAGTATAGAATATATTACTATTATCACCCTCAAACTCGGAATGGTTCCCTCTGGTGCATCAAAGAAGGTCCCAAATGTCCTGGTGCCTCCCACAGAGTGGCAGTAGTAGAAAAAACTCCCTCAACCATAAGTAAAGATATATTAGGGACACCTATGATTTGAGGAATGAAATAAAAATTATATTCCTTCTGAATTGAAAACTTTCCTTATAATTTATTCATATGTTTTGAAAACAATCTCCTCAAGCAATGAGATACTAGGAAAACCAATGAGGTCAGCCTCAGTGAAAACCACGGCTATTTACATTTTCATAGGAGATTGATTCACATAATAAATTATTTATTTTTCATCAAGTATATTCTCTAGGTTATGGTTTATTTTGGATAGGTGATACTGGTAAAATACTTATATAATGTCACCTATGTGACCACCATACAACTAGAAGATTAGGGTAACTAGAAAGAAATTTTATATAGGCATGAAATTTCTTTTTATATTTGGATGACTCATAAGTTAGTTGACCATGGTCAAACTACCTTTAGAATTCAAATTCGTAAACCATTCATGATTTTGGTACCTAGAGAGACACTATTGAGTCTACCTCCCAGTCATATATGTAATCATTAGAAGTAGAAAAAGGCATAGGTAAAAGAGTTTCATCCAATAACTATGATGTATTAGACTCTTGTGGAATTACTTCATTAGTATCCAGAGTACGAAATTATCCCACTAAATGTAACCCTCGTCAAATGGAGATATTATTTTTGAAATTTATTAATGATATTCACATTAAACACCCTTTCTCTGATGAAAAATGCAACCTAGAATATGATACTCTTATACTTGATCGGGGATCCAGAGGGTGAGGCCATAGAATCCAAGGGAATAGAGGATGGCATAGTTATGGTAAAACCCAACATCCCAGACACATCCCCATTGTAGACATATATTTAGATAATATTGATGATCAATGGGTTTAGTAACCCAATGGGATCATAGAAGTTCCAAAAATTCTTCCAACAGTCACCAACCCATTAGTTTTTAAAAAAAATTATGGAAGGTGGAAAACTATCTAATCATCCCAAATAAAGGGGTAGACCAACATAGCCTACACTATTACTAGCATAGGCACTCTCAAACACTTCCCAAGATTCAGTCCCATCCATATCAAGCAACATGTCCCTTAACCCACATTCTAAGAAGAAATCATGTGCTAGGAAGCATTGTCCTTTAGTATAGAAATATGAAATTTTAAAATAGTTTGAATCTATCCTATCCAAGATCTCATTGATGGATTCCCTCCATATTTTTAAAGAGATTCTGGTTTCATTTATCAAATCCCTCTGAAGTCCCCAAATATTTGAGATATAATTCTATACACTCAATGTATATCAGGTAAGAACTACCCCATTGGAATGTCATACCATAATGATATTCAAAAAACATTATGGTGAAGAAGATATTAATGGGAATTTCAGACCCAAGTGAGACGGATAATTTCCTCATCTGAAGGGACCTAGTTGAAAATAGTTTTGGTATCAAACTCAAACCAGTCTAGACCCTATGATGTTCATGATACAGAGAGGTTGATTTGTATCAAACAAAACAGATCATCCAATGGTATGATTATAGTGATCAAAATACCATCAGAAATATCAAACTTAAGGCTCAGTTTGGTGACCTCATGTATAATAATGAGTTCATTATTTTCCAGTAAAACACATAACACAATGTCCTACTTGGATGACCTTGGAATCATAGCGATGTGGCTATTTCAACAAGAATCCACCAATTTTTAAAATGGTCCATCAATATAAAGGTCATCATACAATATGGTGTTTGTGAACCCTTTGAATCTTGTCAATCTAGATACGCTTAGGAAAGGTTCTATAATAGGTAAGGAAAACAACCAATGATAGATGGTGACATGCAGGTCGCTGCTCCCAGTGGCTTGGAAACCAATACAAAAAATCCATAGAGTTTTATCAGTAGTGATTATGTTCTACCAATAAATTTTATCAATTAACTATTATCAGTCCCAATAGGATGGTACAAACCACAAATTTCACATTCATATACCTATAAAACAATGATCACACTAGCCAATGTGGGTTTTTAAAAGGAAGAGTAGACAAATATTGTATCTAAACCATACACTTTACCTCTTCTTTCATTTTTAATTATGAATTCCCCCATATAATCCCATACAACTAAGTATTTTAACACTTATCATACCTCCAGTAATAGAAAAAAAGAAGGAAAATGTCACCACAATACCAAATCAACACCTGGAGTAGTTCTGGGTGTCAATGTTTCTTCTTGTATCCTCTCATCCTTCCTCAATGATAATGGTAACCCTGTGTTTTATACGATGACTAAGATTACATCCACTGATGCTAAAATAGGAGAGGAAGGGGATAACCTTAGAGATTCCCCTACAATATTTGGGGACAGATTCTATACCACCATTCATGTACTCGGACATCTAAATCTGGGAATAGAAGAAGTCTCATAGCCTGTGTTGATCAGTTCTGTTAGGACTCTCAAAGATCAAGAGATGTATATTTCATTTATAAAGTTGCATCAATATGTGTTAATATAGAATTATATAGTTATTTCTGGGAAAACCCTTGATATGGATACTTATCAAATTAGATTTTGAGATGACCAATAAGGTTTTAAGTAGGAATCCCAAATAATACACCACTATCATGTTACTAAGGTGGTGTTCGAATTTGAAAAATTGATCAAATATTTTATTTATGAAAGGCATAGTACCCAAAATGGAAATCTAATGTCATCCCTGTTATAGAAGAAATGGGTAGATCATGGTCTGTATAAATTTCAAGGACCTTAATCAACACTTCTTGATGAATGATTTTCCAGTATTGATCAATGAACTTTTGATCAATATAACTAATGGATTCTATGCCATTTAATTTACTGATAGGTTTTTGAGGTATGACTAGATCAAGATGGATACTAAATATGAGGAATCCACTACCTTCGTATCACATCAACAAATATTTTTTTAACAATTCATTCTATTTGGTTTAAAGAACACTAAAAACAAATACCAACATTCCATGAATAACATCTTTATACCCTTATTTGTATGAATCATGGAGTGCTATGTGAATGAATTAGTGGTTTAATATCAAAAACATTATGATCAAATCACTGATATTCAAACAATCTTTGATAAATTACAGCAACATAATTTGAAGATGAATCCTCTAATGTGTGATTTTGGAGTAATTTTAGGAAACTTAACTGGCTTTGTGGCACACAACCATGGAATCGAGGATGATTCATAAAATAATAGTACAATAATTGTAATTCAACCTCATAATCTTAATGAATTGAAAGGGATCTAAGAAAAAATCACTTATATCAGGTGTTTCATAATAGATAAGGGTATAATATGTATCCCCCTTATTATGTAAATGAATAATTGAGTCGACTAATAGTCGGACGAGGAATCCCAATGATATTTCAAGAACCTCAAGAAATAAATTCCACATCCACCATTCATGATGTTATTGATAGAAGGAAATCCACTCATCCTATATGGTCACTATGAACTGAATTTTAGAATCCCTACCCACATATTAAAATGATACAAGGAATGAAAACAGTCTCTACTATCTCATCCGAATGAAGCTATATACTGATACTTGACATTATGATATCGAGAAGAATTGTCTCTCACTCATTATCACAATGAAAAATTCAAGGCATTACTTTCAGAATCACAAATTCCACTTGGAATCTCATATTGAACCATTGTAGTATATTCTTATCCAACTTATATTAACTAGTTTTTTAGAAAAATGAGAAGTTATCCAATAATAGTATGAAATTTAATTCAAGTAATAAATGGAAATCGAAGGGAAGACACTGGTTAATTTCACTACAACACATCATTCCATCGAAAACACACCAGTAGACACTAAACTTCTTAATTAATAAGTTTTCTATGAGTATGACACCCCCCAAAATGGGAGATGTATTATGATAGGGAAACCCAAAGTCTGACTGGAAATAAAATAGAAGACCCAAATATTAAATGGATTTGTCTAGGAATTGTATTCATTTCCCCATACAATGAAATCTTTGCTACTCTTTATTATTTTATGGAAGCACTTATAATGTGGAAGAATTCCAATTTCTAATTACATACCCGAAGCTAGCCTAATGAAGCAGATAACCTATAAAAAGGTCAATGGTGACTTGGATCAAGTGATCAAATTGATCAATTGTGAATATGGAATAAAAAAGGAATAATTGTCCCCTCTCATTGGTTATGTGAGGGGCTGATGGAAGAATTACATTTTGAACCAATATTGTATCATATCCATTGATCTCATAA
This sequence comes from Viscum album, assembly GCA_963277665.1. Taxonomy (NCBI): domain Eukaryota; kingdom Viridiplantae; phylum Streptophyta; class Magnoliopsida; order Santalales; family Viscaceae; genus Viscum; species Viscum album. Next base: position 571,142,378 of record OY728130.1, on the reverse strand, counting down.
TGATCAGGAAGATTCACTAGATAGATCTGCCACATTCGTTACTGATCCTAATTAGGAGGAGGCCTCTTTTGTGTCACACACCAAAGATTAGTCTCTCTAATCATCGTCTATGTAATTGACGAAATTAATCAAGTCAATTCTTCTCCAGGGTAGGGAAATATGATATTCATCCCTATATGGATGATTACCATTATAGAGTACCTCTAAAATTAGACCCTCCCATTGGATCGGTCCAAAAGAGAATAAATTAGTTGTTAGATAGAAAATTTCACCATTCAGGATGGACTGAATGAGCTGAAATCCCTCTATAAATATGGCTTAGATGGAGTCCCCCTCAGGTTCATTGAAGATGGAGAGGCTCAATCCATCATGAAGAAAGTCCTTGTAGGCTCACATGGTTCCCATTAATCCATTACTAGACTCTCCCACCAAATTTGGAGGATTGGATACTTCTAGTAGATAGTGATAATTGACTTTGTATAATTCCCTAAAAAGTTCCACGTATGTCAGATCAGTGAAAAACCAATAAATCATCCCATTAATTTTCTTTACATATCTATGTATTATTTTATATTTTACATATGGGGAATGGATGATGTAGGGTCATATCCTAAATCTATGAAATTTAATTGTATCCTTACAAATATTGTCTTCCTTTCAAAAATGGTTTTTGGTCATACACACAATGGATGTTAGGAAAAGGAGAATCATCAACTTCATAAAGTCTAATATTATCAATAGAGTTGGTATCTCTCACATGATATTTAAGGTCAATGGAAACAAATTTTTTTCTTCTAAACTAAAAATATTGTATCTGAAATATAACATCAATTTTAACCATTCATCTCACTATCATTCTCTGTAAAATGAACCTATATAGGCCTACGATAAGACTCTGTTGGATATTCTCTCTAAAATGGTAGATAAATACAAGAGTACTTGGATAAAAAGGATCCTGCATGATTTATGGCCCTATCATTCTATATTAACTATTTTATGGAATATAGGAAGTGGTTCCCATAAAATTCCATTTACCATCATTCCGAACAACTATTTGTTGAAAAATATCAATTGATGAACAACCACATAAGATGCTGGATGAGTTAGAATAACTCGATGAGAAAAGATTTTTCATTCTACACAACCTTGAATTCCATTAGAATCGAATTACGTGAGCCTTTAATAAAAAAATATCCTCTTCTTGTTCCTCTAAGTAGAATTAGTACTAGTTCTCAGAACTGTGATTATACCAAGGAGGAAACAGAACAAGATAGAAACAAACTGTAAAGGGACATATATTATGAATAATATCTATTCTAATGGATCTTACTCATTGGCCACAGTGAATGGGGAACACATCAGGACTGCAACAACATATGGATTCCATAGAAATCATTTCTGTAACTATCACCACAAGAAAAATTCATAGTGTAAATAATTTAAAAATCACATCCTCTATACATCCTTATCACATGCCATTAAACTTCATATTAGGATTCCTGGTAACATGAAGTTAAATTATTCAACCTCTACTATTATGTAAATAATAAGTTAAACTATGAATCATCTAAGGTCCTTATTATAAAACCATAAAACTATAAGAAATCTACATCCTAGAACACAATGTTAAACTGCTTGATGACATCTTCACTCTAGGATGTTAAAATATATGGTACCCATTTTAATCACACAATCTTATACTTCACGACATGTGGTAACCTTGTGGGATTAACCTCCCCTTATTACCCATGAACTAGATCTACGCAAAAAAAAATGGGTACAGGTATACAAATTCATATTAAGTTTTATTCAATAACCATTCACAAGGAAAATATAATCCCATAGTCATCATGGCACCAAAACCTCTCCCACATTAGGATTAATTCTTTATCATTATAGAATACATCTTCAGTGAAAATTTACTATGAATGATCTATATATGAATAGAAAACAAGGTCACCCACACCTATATAAGAGGTAGATCCACATAAGGGGTAACTATGAGAACTATATATGGATAGATTCCTGATTCCAATAGATATGTAGTGACACCCATATCTGAAATCCTATGTCCAACCATAGTATAAGGGTAAAAAGTGTCCCCCTCCCTGCATATGGGTCGGACCTATACAAAAATATTTCTCTAGAACTACATGTGGCCTGATAACTGTTTCCACAGGGTACATAGTGACACCTAGATATCAAATCATGGTCCAAACCACAACCTAAAATAAAAAATATATAATCCACCATCCCTACATATGGGTCAGACCAAGGTACAGAGTATTATATTTCATAACTACTTGTGGCTTGATTCATGTCGTCCAAGTATATTTAGCAATGCCAGGATACTCTATTTGAGGCCCATCCATTAATCTTCATTACTTATAACTATATTCCCCAATGAAGACCATATTTTTTTGGGGATTCTTACTCATATTGAAACGTGAATGACTCTATATATCCTCTATCATGCACTCCCATAATAATCAATTGACTTCCTAGTTATCTCTTGTTTGTCACATCGATAATGACTCATATGAGCTTAGGGAACCTATAAATCTATTTTGACTATCATGATTGAGAATAATTTTATTCAAATAAGTGGAACCATTTCCTTGTCACATGATGTTAAACGACATGATATGATGTCTTAATGCTAAAAAGATCATACCCTTGATGACTGTAAACTCATAAATCATATATTGTATCCTTCTCCAAGAAAATGTGTTCAATACACATTGGAATAAACTTTAGGGTTCTCGAACACTTCTATAATATTACGTTATCTATGAAAAACCATAATAAATTTTATATCTGTGTTGATACCAAATAATTTCTTTGAGTTGATACACTTCTCTTAGAACCCCATGGACCTCGAGCTCGTACTCCTAGTTATCCCCTATAGTGTATTGGAAACAGGGACTGTAAAATTAGAAGATACCTCGCTAGGATTCAATTTTTACTAACAAAATGTCATAGTGATTGATCTTATGGGATGTTCCAATCACAGAGTTGAGGCCCATCTGAGATCCAATAGCTATTTTACTAACTACATATGAGACACGCTTCTACAATTATTGGTGATTAAACTATATCCACTAATCCCCACCTCTTGTTGACTCATATATTCTTGGGCTATGATTTACACTTACAATAGCCCAACTATTCAAGAGGATTTGGAAACCCTCAATTTTACACATCTCTATATCATAATAATTGTTAAAGAAATATTATAATATCTTATTCGTGTACCATTTCATCTTGGGGTGTGCATCTCCTTTGAATAACCAATCAATTTTAGATGCTCATTCCTCTAAAAAATCCTATTTGGTTCATCCGGCGATACCTAAAAATTCATAGAGTGGGTCATCCTATAGGATCCAATGCCTACATGAGATCAAAACACAAATTATGATATTTGGAACCCATCCATAAATTTGTGATAGAATTTAATGATTCATCTCCATACCAAGATTGAATATGAAGGTTCCCTTTACCTATATATAATATCAATCTATTTTGAGAACCCTTTAGTTATGTATGATATCATGGATTACCAAGGGAAGATAAAAAATTCTCCGTCTATGAATATAGGATAGATTTATATAGGGAATATATTTGAGAAATACATATGGATTGATTCCAGTTTTCATATTATATGTAGAGAAACTCAAGATACAAAATCCTAGACCCAACTACAATATTCAAAACAAAATTTCACCCCTTAATTTCACATGATACTGAATTGTGTCGAAAACTTTCTCTTATAACAACTATGCATGGAATGATTCAGTACCTATAAAGATACATAGTGACACCTGGGTATATTGCCCTGGGCCCAACCATATGTTTTCTACTCTCACAACCTTCCATGGTTCTTGACCCATACTGAAAGCTATAAAACTCATATGGCCTCACGAATATAAAGATGCATGCAACAGTGAAAAACTCTACCAATATGAGATCCCTTCACATTGAGGGTATTAGTGGTAGTTAGATATCATGCACCAAAGAGATAGTGGGTGGCTTCTCCTTCAAGGGGAATATTCCCTTCTTCCTTTTATATGTGACCTATTTATATAAGGTGAGTGTTGACTTCTCTAGAACTATGAATGGATTTATTCATATACCTATAGGGTCCAAATTGATTATCGTAAAACCCTTCACCAATCCCAACCTTTAATTTCAATGAAAAGAAAATTCCCCTACCTTAGTTGATGAATATTTTTAAATGGTACTTTACTTCCTTGATAGCATTTCACTAAGAGATTAATTCTATTTTCCTACACATGAGATGGATAAGTTTAGTGGAGGCCTCAAAAATATTATGTATGTCCTGATAAAATTCACCCTCTGCACATGTGAATTTGATCTATGTGGGTAGTCATAAAATAACTACATATGGATTCATACATGTTTCCACAGGATAGGTACTGACACCTAGGACCCTTCAAAACTAGGACTAGCCACAAAATCAATCAAATAATTTCCTTACCACATTTTTTTATGAGCTACATATAGATAGAGGGGTCTCTTTGAGAGAGATATCAATGGAATGATTCCTTCCCTCATGATATGCATAAAAAATACAAGAATCCTAGCCATAGAATTCGAATATGATCCTTTATTTGGGATAACCTGAAAGGAAATAAATTTCTTAAGGGTGGTCGAGTTATACAAGTTCTCTCCACCCACACATAAATCAGATATGTGTATGGACAGCATTCACATGAGTCAGATCTATGTAAAAGGGACCCAAAAGTATACCTATTAGCCTATGCATGGATAAATATTCATCCTGTGTCTGAATTCCTTTTACCAATGAAATTTTTCCTTAATGATACATTTCATAATTCCATATCAGTTCCCACATCCATTACACATGGAATTAATTTTTACAAAAGTTGTCATGGTTGCATGATGTTAAATTTCACAACAATTACATCATTATTGCATGATGTTAATCTTAGTGGAAGGAACATCACCACTACATGATGTTAATATGTGAAAAACATATTCCATCATCCCTCCCTATCAAAGGATCACAATATCCTTACCCTGGTTAACTAATGCATGATTTTTATAAGTCATCTTTCTGAACACCTTAGTCCATAAATCAGACTTCATATTTTGAGAATTTTTAGGTCGATGTAAACCTTCCACAACCCATGAAAAGAATACAAGATCCCCTTTGACCTTTTACATGTTGGATCTATATAAGGGACTTAGAACCATCAACCTTAGGCATTTTTTCATTTCAAGAAGAGCCTTTTTTATTATTGTGATCTCTAGAAGTATAATAGTGAAACTCATCAACACAACATGATTAAATATCATCCTCAGCATGACTATCTCATACCACAACTCATGATCTAAAAACTTCGGTCCATGATTTACCTCACCAACATCCTCCACTCAAAAATTTGTTGGAATACTTGTGACCTTCAAACCCCTATTTAGTCTATTGTGTAACAATACCCTAATAACATGTCCAGATATTATGAAATTAAACTTTGCTTACTTGAATAAAATATATATTAACATAAAATATATCCTTTGATGATCCAAATTGGAGGACCCAATATAACTAGTAAAAGTGACACAAAACTTTTCAGGATAAAAAAATGCAAAAGGATGTTTGGGGAAAAGTCGTGTCTCTACATTTCAAACTCTTAACATTCAGAGTTAATAAAAAAATTTAGACTGTAAAAAAAGACACAATGTTTGTAGGGCCCATCCTACATCCCCAGTAAAATCTAAGATATGACTACTGGAACCCTATGGTCTAGGAAACTGTTTGAGTGTAGATTTTTACATACCCTCATTATGATAACATGTTCATTACATGATGATCCAAACCATGTGGTTCTTGAAACCTTCAAGAATATTACATTTTTTCATAAAATACCTTCATATCCATGAATTATGAGTCTATACCCACCAATTACATGAGTTGTTATACTTCTCCTGGAACCCCATTAATCTTGAGTCATCTATCTTGATTCTCCCCTATAGTATATTGGTAATATGGACTGACTTCTTATGGAGGGAATCCACTAGGATTCACAGGAGAATAACTCGATGCCATAGAGCTTGTTCTTAGTGGTTGTTTATTTCTGGTGGAAAGGTCCCCTTTAATCCATGAGCTAATTACCAGACTAGGTGTGATACTAGTTTCAACTTGTACACAACAATCTATATTCCTTTTTGACATAGATATTCGTAGACTATGATTTACCAATTTCATTACAAACTATTAATGTGTATTTTACATCCTTGATGTTATGTTAACATGTATTATACTTTTTCTCAAAGTAGGAATTCAGTACCTCATTCTTGAGATTTTTTTATGGTCCTTATTACATTATCTTATACCATGTGGTGTAATACATGAGCTTCATGACCCTAAATTGAACTACCCCCATGATGCTAGAACCCTTCTTAGATAGCCATTTCTCTATATCATACTTCATCATCATAGTGTTTGTATCTTCTAAAACATTACATATCCCTTATAAAGGAGTGGGGATCCCTCTTCATGACCATGTGTGTAATCCCATACAAAATCTTGTGTAAGGACCCTTGACTTGATAACTAGATGAATCTCCTCCTTACAAGAAAATACCTCTGATCCTCATGATCCCTACTAACATTGCAGTGGTGTTTGAAACCTAAAAGGGTTTTGAGATTATCCTCGTCATGTCTATAATATCCCATAACCATCGATTCAAAATATTTAGGACATGAATTACGCATCAAATAATCCATATATCTAAGTGTGTTCGACATCCCTAACATTATTTTGTTGTTCCCCAAGACCTTTAAAGCAAGTATACAGGGTTTTAGAAATCTTAATGAATATTAAACATTCATAAATTCTCTAATAATATAGGTTTTGTGGACCTATCATGAAAATTCATTCTTTAGAACCTCAATAATAATGTAGGGTGTTTGATCCCCTTCATGAAGATTCATTCTCTACGACCTAAGTTTATGAATTAGAGAAGGTCCGAGCTATATTACCCTAAAATACAACAAAAAAATGTCTAATCTATAATACCATAATATAGACCAAAATAATGTTAAACTTATATGATAGTAAACTATATAAAAATAATGGTTGAGCTATATGACCTTAAACTAATGAAACAAAATGGTCTAAACTATATGACCCAAGAAAATAGATCCTCGCTAGTCTTGGTTGAAATACTTTAAACTACCAATGGGGAGTGGTATTATACTCATTAGAACGAAACCATTAAAAGGGTGGTCTTGGAATAAGTCGATCTTTTCTCTCTTGAAATAATTTTTCTATGATCGTTGCAACATTGAGATTTCATACATAGAAGTTGTGTGAAACTTTTCAGGTTGAAGTCCCATAAAGCGAGGTCTAAGAAAAGGATAATTCCAAGCCCTCTGAGCCTCTCCCTGAATGTAAAAGGAAAGTGTTTGTTCTAAAAATGTGATATTACAAGCTTTAAGGAGAATTATTTGGCACGTCCATAAATTGACCTATGCTCACTCGGTTCATTGACCTAGGAAAAAATCAGGTCACTCTATATCTGAGACACATCTACCTTGGGAAATACCTTTGAACTATATAATCCCAAATATTGACCCTAAGAATAAATAATGGTTCTTATGTAGTTTGTAACCCATGATCCATTCTTAAATGAATCCCATTATAATTTGAGTATTCGAGTTCGAATTTGGGGTTTTCATAGCATTATGTGTATTATTGGTTTATTTTCTAATTTTTATGATATTAAGATATTAATGTGTTATCAATATGATAAAAATTTGAGGATCATCAACAACTCTAAAAATTCTAAGGATCTATTCATTAATAGTGTACATAGGAATTAAGGAATCTCCAAAGTTCAGAGTCTCTCTTATGCTTTCCCAAAAAGGGATACAGCTATATCAAGATACAATTCAATATTCCATTTTCTCCAAATCAGTTATAGTCTAGTTAAAGGTAACTATTTCTTTCCAAAGTATCTCCCAATCCATTTCCTCTTCCATCACTACTAATAAAAGATCTTTTATTGAGGAGGATATTATTTAAAGTGGGTTCCCTATACCCAACTTGTGTATGTACTTTGATTACCATTACATATATATTGTTTGATATATACATGTGTTTATCTTACTAGAATAGTGTTGATACTTATTTTTTCACTATATTTATGGTAATGTCCTTGGATTACATGTTTTAACAAAATGTTATAACAGTTCCTAGACTATAATGAGACCCTAAAGATACCATGACAGTAATCTTGAAGTAATTTATTATAGCCTAGATACAACATACCGATAGGAGAAATATGATTTGTGACCATTATGTGATGGGGGATCATAAGCACTGAGACTTATTCTTATTATTTTTGTACTAGGTGAACTCTAGTAGTTCAGATCACTAGGATATACCCACAAATAGGAACAACACATGTTTCATGTCTCATTAGTTGTTCCTATCTATGGACATTTATATTGATGTCATGAATTGATATCATTAGAAATTCATTCCATTTTATGACATGATTTTATGAAATTAAAAAAACTATGAAATTGAATTTATGGAATGGTATATTATTTTGGGTGTATCATTGGGGGTATGGAATTTATTGAATGGTCAAGATAGAATTTACTTCATTCGAGTTGAGGAAGTGATATCTCATGCATAGTTGATCAATATGGCAGTACCATCATACATACATGGCCATGGTAGTCCAAGGAAGGTCTATCCAGTTAGATCAAGAAATAATAAATCAAGAAAAGTATTATGAAACATGTGTGTGTCCGGCATTATGATATATCAAAAGGCAACAAAATAATATTACAAAATGTATATCGATAGGATGATTGTCAATGTTATGATTATTCATTGTCTCTTTAGGTTCCTTTATGGGTTGATAGACTTGTCTCATGGTATATGAATACTATTCAATTCTATTGAGATAGGGTCCTATAGGGTCATACACAATAGCATCTTCAAGAATCTTCCAAATTTATGTGAATAGGTATACTAGACGTCATGGGCCCCATCATAGTTCAAGAGTTTTCCAAGTAATCGATAAAAAAAATAATTATTATTCTAGTATAAAATAATTAATATTATTTTATTTATTAGAAATATTTACAAGTGTTAAAAAAAATACATCGAATAATATTATACTAATTAATATTATTTTAATATTCAAATATATTTTAATATTAGCGGGAATTATGAGTCGAGTTAATGAATCATGTTTATCATGTAATATATTTAATATATATCACATGTATGTGATAAAATATGAATAATATTTATGATGCAGTTAGTCTATCATAATTATACTTTTATTACTTATTTAGTAAATGTAGAATATACTGGGGCCAGGGAAACCTATTCGGGTATCTCTAACAACCAATTTATAATTTGAGAGAAGAACATTTCCATGTGGATATTCATTAAAAATAAATAGATATCCTCTCTCCTATTTCATGATATAGAGAAAAATTATATTTCCATGCGATCGATCCAAGCATGTCTTCACGAATCGAAGGAATGGGATTGAGGTGATCGAGGTGATCGATGAAACTTCAAAGAAATCATTAAACATCATGATAGAACCAAAAATTCAATAAACATAGTACACATGGATTTTTATAGCATGTCTAGATGAAAATGAAGTGTTTGGAATCAGATCCTTCAAGAACTTTTCATCAATGATATGCGACTGAAAATCACAGTTCAATTTGAATGAGGTAATCATTATGTTTTAATTTCTGTTATTCAGTAATTCAGGTGAGATACAAAGACCACATTGTGGATCAAATCGTTATGGATGATGAGGTTCAATCACTATGGTGATAAATATTTTTAAATACCTTCCCACAAAAATTAACTATGAATAATTGTTCCATCAATTGGTATCATTTGGACCGCATTAATTTTCTAATCCAAAAAAATTAAAATTGTCATAAATTTATGTAGAGGGGTTTAAATCAATCCCAGCAAAACAATTGCATGTTGATCTGATATCGGTTGGAAATGTTTCATCCACCTATATTTTTTGATACATATCATTTTTTGTTTTTTGTGTATTAGTAATATAAAAAATTTATATTCAATAAAATTGTGAAATTTACATAAATCACTATACATTTTTATTTCATTTACCCCACTTTTTTTCAAAAAAGAATCAGTAATAATCTGACCACCAAAACTTGTTTAGACATGGAACATAAATCCTACTTGGTCTATGGAATAACAAGGCTATGTTGGTGTTCTAGTTTCCACAAAACTTGTTTAGACATGGAACCTAAATCATACTAAATAGCCACTACAATAAAAACTCTTTTTTTCATTATATTCTACCTATCACACATATTTTCAAGAGTCATCATAAGTTCTGAAACTATCATACCTCTTGGATGTTAGAAGAAACATATTTCTTATCTCTCTATTATCATTCTTCATTCTTCAAAACATATTGTTTTGTGTTAGTAAATTGATGACCCTGATCCTACTACAATAGAATATCCTCTGTCTAAATCGAAAAAAAATCCAAAATTTGTACCATAGATGTTATTTAGACATAAGTTACTCTTATTTAATTTCATTTCTTCTATAATTAATGAATTAATTCTAAATTCTAGACCATCATAAAAGGTTTAAATAATTTATTACAATAATTCTCATATATGGTATATTGAATAATAATATTACTAAACCAGTCTCTAAAAGAAATTTTCTAGGGTATGTCCATATCAAACTCTACAACTGAGGTCTAATACCACTAATTATTTCCCACACTGACCAACCTATTTTCAGTTACCCATAAAATGTTACATAGATGGAAACAAAGTCATGTATCCTCTTAATAAAGTCAAACCCTATGTATGGAATGAACCGAAAAATAGAAGAAAATCCGCATAAAATTCATGAAACCATATATGCATTAAAATAGTAAAATAATAACATCTAGAAGTCAATTATTTAAGGAATCAAATGAAAAATAACAACACAAGTATTTAAATGGTTCACACATGGTCATAATCTATAGGGTTGTAGATCCATAGGATGGAATGACCATTGAGAGGGGATTGATGAATCAATGATTTATTTTTGTGATTTAATTTTCATTCTAATTTAACCACTTTAAATTGCTAATATTCTCAATACACACAATTTTATCTATTAATATCACATGGAGTGGAGTTTTAAAAATGGAGAGACCAAGACACAGTATTTACATGGTTCAGTAGAAATCCTACTGCATACCCGAACTAGTTATTCCCCCCAGTTACAGATTCTTCACTATCAAACAAGTGATTTAAATGCTCACAACCGCAAATAAGATACTTCTTATTCTCTAGATCTAACATTGAGAATCCCTTGATTTTATATCAAACTAAAATTCTTCTTATACCCCAGATCCAATAGAGAGACTTCTTCTTCTCCTAGAACCAACCAAAAGACCTCACATACTCCCTGCACTAACCAAAAGACATCACCTTTTCTGGTTTAATGTACTGCAGGATGATATCTTTGATCATACACCATGATATTTTTGGATCTAAATTTCTCATTTAAAACTTCACGTACCTTAAAAATTCACTAATAACTTATGTTGGTCTTGATCAATTAACTATTATCTCTTGAATATGAATAGTTTCCTCAGCACAATAATTGTTTGGGCTTGAATTCTTCCTTAATGAATAAAGTCTCAGACTCACTTAATGTGTGCAAGTGATGCACACAAATTCTTCAATATTTTATAGAAGAATAATAATGGTATAAACTTAATGAAGCTTTATTCATGAATTCTAAAAACAATATCAACAAGTTCACATTATACATTTTGTAAACCCTAACACATTTATTTCGTTCATTATTATTTTATGTACTTTATTAATGATTTTGTCTCAAATATTTTGGGTTTTTCAATTGGATTTTAATGTGTTTGATGATCAAATGCATGTTTTATCAAGTATTCACATACAATATACAAGAATTAATGCACTTATCTTCCCTGATTCGTCATGAACATAGATATATTAATGAGGTCTCAAGTTTCCTTAGTATAAAACATTGTCTATGTGAACTATCCTCTTTCTTTAATACCTTCATGTAAATTATATGAGGTATCTCAATTATTTCACACAAACCAAAAATATTATGCATAACAGTATCATACAGTACCAAATGGATTCGTGGAACAAGTTATTTACAATGATATTTGAGTGTTCTTAGAAAAATTCAAAATCATGTCGTGACTCTCCCCTTCCATATACAAGAAAAATATTCACATATTTATTCATCATGAAATATAAATCTTCATGGTGGCTTTGTTTATTGTGAAAAATATGAGATATATCAATGTGATAAGAGTCTCCTCAGATAGGTCATTTGATATTTATAAGTTTTTACCCATCTCCTTTGTTCTGATAAATATACTATGTTGAATCTATAAGAATTAATTAATGTCAAGGATATTTTAAGTCACCAAGTGTTCCCACATATTTGCTGATAATAATGGCATCTTCTCTAACATGAGTACACCTATTGAAATGAATCGTGTGATTGTCCTCATTTTGAAACTAGAAAACATCCATGTAGATAGATGCATTAAGAGACTTATAAAAGACCATATTTTCCTCAACTGTATCATTTTATTTAACATTTTACTATATGAAATTTGTATCATTCATTCATTAGTATTATTCATCTCATTAACTCGAAATCTCATCCATAGAAGTATTATGTAAACCATAGGATTGAACCAAGTATATTTTTCCATGAACTTGGATGAACAAGAACATTATAAAAGGATAGAGGATGAAGATGGTAACCCATGATAATCAAATTGTTTAGATTGAATCGATCAGACAGTCAAGGTTATATCAATATCATTTAATTGATGGATGAATAGTATAGCTCTTTATCTATCCCACAATGAAACTAGAACTCAGTTGGGCATAGATTTTTATATGGTTTCCCCACTATTCCTTAAATATAGCATCAAGGTTGAAAAATGGATATACTTTAAATAAACATGTGTTGTAGTTGACACACTCTCCCATATACAATCCACTGTGCCCACCCTATGGGGTCTATGTGCCCACCTGCACTCCTCTATTTCAATCGAGGCTCCTTGGGTTGTCTCTCCCATGTGGCTAACCCTTATATCCCACATGTTGGGTTGATGTGCTATCTTTTTTGTCTTATAATGGCTGGCCTAATTTTTTATGTTATGGCATATCATAAAATATGACTTATTATAACTCCAACTATAGAATATAATTTCAATCCACTCTTAAATTTTTTCTTCAAAACCATCTTCATGAAAAAATTAATTTTTATTTTCAAGGGATTATTTTCTTACAAAAACTATTTTAAATAATCTATCACTATTGACAAAAGTCCTTGATATTTTAGATCAACCCAAAAATCACCATAATTAACATGGAGAATTTTTCAAACATGAAATAAAGTGTTCATCTATACTTCAAGAAGTATCAGTTAATGTTGATAGAAGATATTAGGTTTTATATAAGATGTTCTTGATTACTGAATTTCATAACTTCAATGATCAAAGTGAGTAAGATAATATTAAACTCTATCTATATAAGAATTTAAAAAATTGCTATATAATATCCTTATTGATGTTTTCAAAAGGGCTTTCAAACCTACTTTGTGATTGTTATGTATTTTTTTTAACTATGGATGAAATGAATTAGAGAAAGTTGCATCATTTCATTATATTTATGTGGAATGGATTTGAAGTGATTTTATGTTCCTAGGAATGCAATAGACCCATTCATAAATAGAAATTTTTATTTATGTGAAGTTATATGGTGGAATCACTTGTATGATAATGGTGTTTTTGAGTCCTTAGACAACCATCCTTTTAATAAGTAACAAATATTATATGTATATAATACCTAGATGATGGTGAGGTTTCATAAAAAGAAAAATATAGGCTTGATAACTGAAATCTATTAACTACTATTATATTGGATAAGGAATTTAAAAAATAATAGGGTAAAAATATAAAAAATATGGGAAAATAATATCCATAAAACCACTAATGTAGTCGATACAACATTGAGACAGTCTACTGTGCTTAATGGCGAAAGCCATCCCAGATAAGCATATATTAAGGGTGCATAGAGCCTGCATAAGTTGGCATAGCAATAAGAGTTTTTTACTATGTGGGGAGGCATGATTGAACTTTCATATAGGTAGTCCCTAAGGGATATGATAGGATTATTGTGGAATGAACATGGTAACAAGAAAATGCCATACCAAACGAGAAACCAATGTAGGGGTAAAAATTTTAGTGGTTATATTTATTCATTTAAAATTCATTGATACCCACAACATTTAAATGATATGGTGTCAAATTAATGATTTTATTTCCCCCTATTTTATGTTATTCTCACTTAGTGAAACATCATATTTGACAATGGGGTGATCAATAAAAACTTGAGAAATCTTGTTACCTCAGAAAAATTATAAAAATGTTGCCCTTTAACTATAGTTTTTTAAGGATTAGACTGATGTTGACCAGATTAGAGCCCATAATTTAATGTCATAAAATTATAAATAAATTTAAAATCACATTACATATTGGTAGGGAAATCCCATGAGCAATCCCCACAAGCATGCGGGGTTGGAAAAAATCCCCAATCATGGGAAACCAAACACCCCCACCCCCACCTCAAAGCCATAACATCCATGCTCCATTACCTAATTTTTTTGTTGTGGTGTTGTGCGCACTCCACCCACTCACTCCTCTTCTGTATAAATATTTTATTCTCCCAGGATCCCACACACTCTATGTTGTCTCTCCCAACTCCCCTACACAATCCTGTTATATTTGCCTCAACTGTCTGTGGCCCCCTACTCTACCCACACTATCCTACTCTCCTCCCACCCCCATCACCAGCTACCCCAATTCACTGATCCCCAGTAACCATTAGGTGTATTTCTTATAGGGGTCTTACATTGAATTCTCATGGACTTTGATACTGACTAAAGACTTTTATCCCCCTCCACTCCTTACAATATGTCGGTCGGCTGCTCTAGGTGAATGGTTTGGGCTTTTTAATAATCATTCTTTAATTATCATTTTTATTTTTAATTTTTTTTAATTTTTTTGTTTATTTTTCATAAATTATGTAATGTGTGAATTAACTGCACTTGATTCTTTCCCGTAATAGCTATAACTTATCCATAAAATTTAAAATTTATGATTTTTCCATAGGTAATTAATATTTTTTGATAGTATATTTTTAGTTTTCATTCATTTTTTTTTAATTTTTCTATTTGATTTTTAGGAATTATCTAAATATAAGATTCACTGATATCTTACCAATCTCAATTTCCATTCTTCTATCACAATTGGAATTTTTCATTTGTTGAAAGGTAATTAGTGTTTTTTGGGGAATATTTTATTTAATAATTTATTTATTAATTGTTTTGTTTTATTTATAGAAATTATAAGAATTGTATATTCCCTGTTGTATTTACCATATCATTTAAAATTATTATTTTTTGATATATTATTAGTTTAAAAATTATATTTCATTTATTTTATGATTAATTAATTTGAAGATAATATTATTTTATTGATTTTTCAGTTTTATAAAAAACAAATATTATTTACATGCTAGTTTATCTTCCTAATCATCCAAAAATCGCATGAGCCTAATCCCAGATGGTGAGCACTCCTTAAGTGAGTCCACAGGACCCAGGTTCAAAACTAGGTTGTGGCATAACTCCGAGTACTGTAGCAGTACTATAACAGGTACAGTAGCAGTACTGTGCGATACTGTAGTAGTTTCTGTAAAAGGTACAATTTAGTACTGTAGAATCCAGAACTATTCACCTTGGGCCACTGGTTTGGGTTTGGAGTCTTTAAGGGCTTCGGGCCACCCATACCTTCAGGTTAGTAAGCCTTTAGGGCCACCATTAAGGCTTTAGGGCTACCTAAAGGCCTTCGGGCCACATGATCAATTCAGTTTCCCCAGATAGAATCTACAAAAGAAGGAGCAGCCCTAGAGGAGGATTCAGAGAATGTACACTCACCAGAGAAGAACCAAAATGATTTGGAAGGATGAGAGGGTATGGCTATGCCATTGTGACCAGCCCGTGCTTTCATGGGAAGCCTAGCAAGATGACTATGAGAAGGTGGAGATCTATTATCACAGTGTCGATGCTAGGGAGGGAAATTTCCTTGTAGTTATATCCAGGTTGAATTCCCTAAGACATTCAGGTCATGTAATATTTTAAGCCTACAGGTCATGTAATCTCTAAGCCTACAGGCCGTGTAAGGGTTCCCCCTTATCCCTTGAAAGGGGGGTTATCAAAAATTAATAAAAAAATAAAGGCTTTTGGATCATTCAGAATCATCCAAAAGAATTCATATTATGTCAAACCATACACCAACCATATATTAAAAATATATTATGTTATATAAATCTGAAAATATTTTTCAACAAATAAAAATGAAAACGGTATACTATTAAAATAAAATAAATATAAAATGAATTTGGTTTCTGGGAATGTTTTCTTCTTTGATTTTTTTAAACATGTAACCAAATATATTAGTTTTCATTTTTCATTACATTTTGATAATGAACAAAATAAAAAAAATAATCATTACTCCAAATTATATCTAGCTTTACAGTTTACTGTTTTAATATTAAATATATTACTTTTAAAAAATAGTGTTTAAATTTTTTCATATAATTGAAAGAAATTTGAATTTATATTTATCTAATTTTAGTTTTGAAATGTATTAATTTATTTATATTTTTTATTTAATTCTGATAGGGAAATATTCAAAATAATTTCTGAATATTAAATAAAAAATAAATTAGTTAGAGTATATGATTTTATTTTTCGAAAATGACTACTTACATTAAGTATGTTATAATTCCAAATGAATTATAATTTATAACTTGTTGGTTGTACAATGAAAATAATTCATAATTATGGTTCTCAATATATAAAAATAAAACATATAATGAATTAAATGGAAAAATAACTAGTGTTTTAAATTTCTAAATTATATTCTATAATAAGTGGAAATGATAGCCCACTTATTCAATTTAATGACAAAATTTTTGGGGGAAATGATTCTCAAGTGAATGAAAAATTTGCAGAGGAACCTATAACTAAAATTTTCGATGTGTTAAGTGAATTTTTGGATGTTCATTATATAGAGGATTAAAATGAATATACTATTCATATGATTCATGATTGTGGATATCAAAGAATGTTTAACATTGAAAAATATATGGATGTGTATTATGATTCAAGATTATGTGGAATTATCAATGATCCTAATATAATTTTTTTGTTTGAAATGGACCGATTAAAATATAAATAAAAAATGATGCATTTATAAGGAATTTAGTCATGGGAGACACTTTACTTCAAATCATTGTTTTTTCTAATTCTTAATGGTGGAAAATATGAGAGGTGGTGGCTTAGGTTTTCTAATGACCTCGAAAAGTTCTTTTATATTTGTTGTAGATTATTTAAGTCAAAATACAAGAAATTTATTTGTTCTAAGGAGGAACTAATGATTGGAAAAACCATACAACAAGTCTTAGAGAGCATGAAATAAATATTGAAAACAATTCCAATATTTTTAAGATGGTGTAAATTCAAATAGGTTTTGAAAATAAAAAAAACTTGAAAAAAACCTTGAATGTTTTATTGAGAATTAAATATTTCATTAGAATACGGAACTTACTAAAATAATTGGAGTTATGAAGTTACATTAAAAAAATAACCTACCATTACATTTTACAAATTATAAGAAATATGAGAAGGATAATAGAATTTTTTTTCTAAAAATATTGGATTTATTTCTAAATTTGGTCAAGTAATGCAAGATTATGTTCATAATGTTGTTAATAATGAAATTAAAAAGAATTAACTTGGTCCAAAAGTTTATACAAATTGATAATGTTTTTGGGTAGTGTGATTAAAAAAACACTGAAGTATATCATGATAGAAAAATATTTTCCGATTATCCATGATTTTACTCCAGATCTTAGTCATAAAGAATATATGTTAATTCTAATAAGATGTGTGGATGTCACAAAATAATTTAATTTAAAAGTGGAGGAGTTTTTTCATGGTTTTATAAATGTTTATGACACATCTCGTTATAGAATTTTTCAAGTCACTGGATGATTCTTTAGTTGATTATAAAATCATAAATGAGTGTAATAAGAAGAATTTTTTTTGATAATGGATCATACATGAATGGTAAACATCAAGGTGTCTAAAAATAGACCTCTTAATGAATCCAAAGATAATTTTGTTTGAGAAATGAGATAATTTTCTTGATGGTGTGAGATACAAATAATAATTTTTCATCTACTTTAAATAGGGTAAGGAAAATTAGAAGATCATCTGTTGTGATGAAAACATGAGGAATATTTGTGGGATAAAATCATTGTTTCACAAAATTACTATTGTGAAATTTTCTCACATGTGTAATATAGTTAGAGTGGGATGGGATAAAAATATTCCACACTACACTTGTAATTGATAGAAATATCTTTAGTGGAGAATTTTTGTATTAATGGGAGTTGATCATGATAAGGAGTAGGATTCATGAGAGAGATCGAACCTTATAAAAACATCTATTACAACATTATTACTTAACTACATTTAATATAAGTGTATACTTTCTTGAATAAAAAATTGTTCATAGTTTAAACCCAGATCATAGGTTTGAAGACAAAATAGGATAAAAGGTATGAAGGAAAATTTCTATATATTAAAAATTCGCCAACACCTGATTCACCCCCAACCCCCTCTCAGGGGTGTCTATGTGATCCTACTAGGACTCTAAATTATTATAATATAAAACTAAACCTCTAGTTAGATATATATTTGAAAACCCATGATTTTTTAATGGAGCTATATGAAGTGAAAATTTGGAATCATCTTATAAAATAATTCAAAAGCCCCTCGGATAAGAGAATGTATTTTCATTTGAATGAAGACAAATTTGGAGTTCTAAGACAAGACTTTCAAAAAAAGAAGTCCAAAATGAATAGAAATTTTTCAAATAATAATGATTACTACCCACAATATGATGGTAATCAGGGTGGTATTTTTAATTTTAAATCTATTGATGATTATTCCACCAATGAGATAAGTATCCCCAGTTGTGAAGAATATGATTTTGATGAGTCACTTAGTGATTATTATTCAATAATTAATAATCAAAAGAAGAAATTCACACTTAATGTCTCAATATATATATTATTATATCAAGGGCCTAATTGATGATATGTCACAACTAGAATAATAAGTTGATTCTATGGAGGATCCATTAACAGAGAATGTAAGATGATGTAATAATCTCACAAAGCATGTGAATGTAAATGAGGGAATTGTCACACTTTATAAGGAAATAATTTCAGTCGATGATGAATATTAACAAAGGGTTTATACAAGGACCATTTCTATTCATACATAGAGATTACATCACCTTTTAGGAATACTTAATACATTAGAAAAATTGATACCCAAATATAATATTATTTGAGTGCCTTTGGAAATATGAAAATTTAAACACCAGTACATGATTGAACTAAATTATTCCCCAAATGATCTTCCAATACTATCACCCCTCTTAGACATATAATTAATAACAAATATTTTCCTAATGTGGGGAAGGAAACATAAATACGGGTGACTTCAAGTGCTCAATAAGGGTAAACAAGGGAGATATATAAACATAATGATAAGCATAAGGGTATGAGAATATGATCCTGAAAATTTAAGATCATACCCTTCATATCAAAGATAATAAATTTTAATCATGATATAAAGATTATATATTCATAAGACATTAATCATAAATAAATAAAGAACATAATCCATTAAATCATATCATAGGAAAAAGTCATGGAATTTTGGAAAACACATAAGTATATAAATATGGTTTCCATTTCAGTCAAGTGATTGATTCCAAGGAAATATTATTAGTATGGTTTCACTCCCCATACAATATTTATTGCCATGGTTCACTCTCAGGGCCATTTTAGTAGTATGAGTTCACTCCTCATACAGTCTTGGTAGTCTTGGTTCACTCTCATAGCCATCTTAGTAGTCAAGGTTGACTCCTAATACCATATTAGTCTATCTCATGAGATAAAAATATTTAACCATTTCATTGGAGGGAGATATATTCCCCAACCATATCATAATGAAATCATATACACATGTTCTAAAAGATCATAAAAATTAATAATAACATAACCCATCAAATGAAATGGGTATCATTAAGAAGTAATCATATCATAACCTATAGAAAAGAGATGGGTTTCATAATCATTTCATAAAAGCATAATTTGTAAAAAGAATAGTGTTTCATATAAATTTATCCCATGAAATTTAAATGGATTTCATAAACATATAACCCATGAAAGAGAATGGATTTCGGAAATGTCATTCCATAATGTGAAAACCATTCAGAGAAGTAATATGAATGGAACCTTTCGATAATTTCATAAAAACCCATGATTAACATCAATAGATGTCATAATAGATGGAAAATAATATTGAAATGTCCTTTAAAACCATTTATTGAATAAAATATCCTTCATTATTTGAAAAATAATTTTTAAAACATGAAACCTTTTTTAAACCATTTTCCTTTAAAATAAATATAAAAAATATAAATGGGTCTATAAATCATTTGAAAATAGTTTTCCTTGAAATATTATAGAATAATCCTAAAACAATTTCTAGAAACCTTTTTATTTTAAAATAATCTTAAAACCGATAAAAATATGTTTTGAAATCATATAAATTGTTTCCTTTAAAAAAATCTTTTGAAAACATATAAATAAGCATTGAAAATATTTTATATGACTTTATAAAAATATATTTTTTTAAATTCCATTTTCTACGAAAAAATTGAAAATAAAGAAACCTTAAAAATATTAGGAAAAAAATTTCATTTTAAAATTAACTTGTAAAAATCTAAAGGAAGCATCAAGAAAATGACATTCATGAGGCGGGTAATTTCGTACATGACAAACATTCCTTTTTAACCATAAAAGTTTAGAAAAGTTCCTTGATCAGAAAATGATAGGAAAATTTATTTTGAAACAATTTTTTAAAAAGGTCAAACATGGGTAAAATTATATTTTATCATTATAGTACAATATTAAATCATTTTTTAAAACACTTTTAGAAGTCCCAGTTTTGAAAGAACACAAATTTCTAACCGAAAGGATAAATAAATTCAGACATTCATAAAAACATTTTATTAGTTATATTAAGTACCATGGAGTGTAAAATGTTACTAATTAATAAATATATATAGGATAAAATAATTCAATATCAATCTTGAGGTAGGGATCATATGATTTCAAAAAAGGGAATGTAGTCATAAAGAATCTAAAAAATCGATGAGTTTGACTCAATAAACTCTCTTCACTTGGTAACTTTGACCATGCTCCCCGTTTAAGAAAATAAAATTACATGAAGCATAAAATAACATTAAAATAATTACATTCTTTATATAACATGTAAAATTAAATTATATTTACCATGAAAAAAATGTTGGTTCATAACAAAACATGTGTCTTAAAGAAGGAAAACTGAGACAAAACTATCTTACCGATGTGGTAACTTTTGAAACAAAAAACTCATTAAATAAATTTCACATAATGGATATGTAAACACCCATAAATTTAAGAACAAGAATAATTGATTAAATTCATGGATAGTATATACACCACACAAAGGATTAGAGTGGTTAACATGGCATGTATCTTATGGATATAAAATGTGAGATGAAATTCCCTTACCTTGTGTCTTGACTCTCAACGTACTTGTTCAATGTTCTTATTTAATAAATATAATGTTATTCTACATATATAAATGAAAAATATTATTATATATAATACAATATATGGTTTCATTCTGACTTTATTTTATCCTCTTAATAACAATTCTTTATTAAGGTTTCACATTGGTTAATATCAACTTTGTTCATCACAAATGTTTTGATATATTATTGTTGATTGACTTCCATAGATCACGATTTACTTACATAAAAAATGAAATAAATTATATTAATATTATATATATTCATAATATTTATATTTATAATAATCTATAAAATATAGAAAGATGAAATGGAATACACTGTTCACATTGATGGTAGGTTGTACGTATGCATGAACGTTGTTTCTGTTTTGTTATCGTATTGAATTAAAGATAGTAAATGACATATATATATATATGTATATAATATCATTAATTTAGAATTATTATGTTATATATATCATATATTTTCACTAAAACAATTCATTAACACATTCCATGTATAGTGTGAATCAATAACATCGCCTTGAGGAGGCGGTAGTCCATACGTCCACAAATGATGTTATCGTATTAACACAAGATGGAAAGCATAAAGGTATGTGTTTTAAAATAATTACAAAAATATAAATCCATAATAAATATAGAATATATCATAAAAAATAGTGTGTTTATCATAATTCCAAACCTTTAATGGTGGTAAGGTAAAAACGAACTATCATCATTTCATGAGGCAGTACATTTCCATACACCTAAAAAGTATGTTCCTTAACCATTAAATGGATGTTTGTATAATTGTAGTTATAACCCATAGTATAAAAACATCTATGTATATTTATGATACTGTTTTTGTTATATAATCATGGAATAATTATAATTTATAGAGTGGATAAATAAATAAAACTAAAGAGTTTGAGGAAGAATATTACCCCGTATCTGGGTAACTCCTTTGGTTTTTCACCTAAGGGATTCTGTGGATGGATTTCTTCCTAAGGGTTGGATTCTAGGAGGAGGGGAATATTTTTCCATTTATATTTTTGTATATATTGGTCGAGTAAAAGTGGATTTAGAGGTGTGAGGAATGGGGATAGGTGGTGGCCTTTTTTAGGGAAGGGTGGGGATAAACTTGAATTTTTTAAAATAAGTTAGGTGTACCCATGTTATTACCTAAACAAAGTAATCCCAAATAAACCAAAAAATAATTAAAGGTTTATGGGAGAAATATGTATAGAAAATTTGTGTTCTTAATATGTATAGGTCAATTGGTCCATTATGTTTATGGTCTATTCCCTTGTTAAGCTAAATTTTACCTTAATCGTTGTAATTAATATTAATTGTATTCCTTAATAGTTTTAGTCAAAAACTAATTTTATATTATCATAAATTATAAATCATGAATATTTGAAATATGGAATCAATTTTTCTAAATTCTAATCATTTATTTGGTAGAAATTAATTTAAAATTAATATCGTAGATGGGTCGACACCGCTGGGTTTTAATGTAAAAATGATCAAACATTTCCTATGATTTTACATCCAATCTCATTGTGAAATTTATTTCAATGACATAAATTGTATTAATTTATGTATATTTTATCTAATTATATGTTAAAATAAAATTAAAATAAAATTTAACTATATTAATAATTTAGATTGAAAAGCATTTTTGTACTAAAATCCAGTTTTTTCACTATTCATTAAAAAAATTAAACATCGCAAAAAATACCAAAAAATGAACCTAAGATAGTTTTTATATTTATATTTAAAATATGAAGTTTATTTTAACATTTAAGATATATTAATGTTCCAAAAATCGGGTTTCAAATAGGTTCTCCATTAAAAGGTGGTAAAAGTCCTTTATTAAAAATATTGATTTAATAAGAAATATTGGGTTTATTATAATCTTATGATAATAAAATATATTGGATGAATATAAACAATATTTTATTGAATATATAAATTATATATTTTATTAATATAATTCTATAAATTTAATTAATTTAATTTATTTGGGTAAAACACCATTATGATCATAAAAATAGTTTTCTAAAAAAATATTAATGTTATATTCAATTGGTTCTTATTTTATCAAATAATAATATTTTACATCTTGTGTAAAACATATATTTTCATAAGTTAGTTAATAATATTTATAACAATAAATTTAAAGGCAATGTTATATCTTATTTTATCAAATAATAATATTTTAATAATATATAGTTTTTTTGTAAAACATGTTCTTGCATATAACATAAGTCATTGGAGAAACATGTTGTTTTGTGTGATTCACACTAATTTTTTATCACATTCATTGAAATATATATATAATGTATCAAACTTATTTATGATATTAAATATACGGTAATGTCTTGTAATATTATATTCCCTTACTGGATGGTTTTTCGTGTAGCACCAGCTTAATTGGGTGTTGAATATAATGCAATAAAAACATAGTGAATTCTTATAAAAAGGTTATATTTTTTCATGAGATAAAAAATATATAAGAAAAATTAAATTAATTAAAAAATAAATTTTAAAAAATCTTGTTGTGTTAGATTCTACCCCCCTAAAATAAAATTTTCTATTGAAATTAATGTGAGTTATTATCGATTTAATACTTGAATGTTCATTCCATAGAAACCCACATCCTAAAAATAAATACTAAAACTTCCTTTAAAAAAAGAATGTTGGAAACAAAAAATTTACCCAAAGTAACATATAAATAGGTTTCTATATGGGAAAACATAAGTGGAAAGTGAAAACGTGGACATGGAGGAGAAATCTAACCATCACGTTCAGATGGAGAGTGATGGAGAACATTGATCAGTAGAACTGGGTGATCAAAGCAACCATAAATCTACAACGACCTAAGGGAACATATGATTCTTAAAAAATAATGGTTCTAGTATAACCTTTTTGGGTTTAAGATCCTATTCTAGGATTTGAAGAAATTTGGGGAGAATATTGACTTAATTGATTGAGTAAAATGTAACCCTTTGTTGTTTCTTGATCAATTTACACATCACCAATTTCTTAAAAAAGGAAGGTGAATTTTTTACATTCCTAAAGAACTAACTGATCATGATATCCATGATAATACATCCCATCTATCATTAGTTACCATCATCAAAATTTTGTTAAAATAGGTTATCTAATATACCTAAATCCTCATTTGGTGGTAAAGTACTTTAATCTCACAAACTTAATCAAGAGTTTAACATGAACTCTACATCAATGGATAACCCTATAACACTTTCTAATGATGAAAATTTGAAACATTAGAAATAAAGTCACTAGTTTAGCTTAATATTGATCCCACGTATATTTAAAAGTAGATTTTGGTTGAAATATACAGAACATGTGAATACCATCATCGTATATTCTCCTGAAACATGATAATAACCTAAATTACCATAAATCCTTTTGTAAAACATTCATGATTACTTATTCCAATGATTACTTGATACATTTTTTATATCTAAGAAGTTTTAAACATCATCCCTGATGACATAGGCCACCTTTTCAATAATTAGTTTTAGGGTAATCCATACTGTCCCATTTACTTATTCATATCCATCATATCTCTATCCAAAAGGCATTATATCAACATCAAGAATTAATTAATGGTTACCTTACCTTAAGAAAAATATCACCTTTGCATGAAATCACTTTTCTATGAATTTATAACTATTCATCATTTTCTTTTAATTCCTTGTAGAGAAGTTATACTGAAAATACTTATATATTTCATGATTAATATAACATAATATTTGAATTCAAAAACATAAATACTTTATTCATATAGCTTTGTTCTTAAAAAATTACTCATGCTCCATCAAAAAATATTTTAATACCTTTTTCCTATAATATAAAATATGAACCATGTATTAAGATTCCTAAAAATCAATCTAATCATGCTTCTTATGTTTAAAGTATACTATACTAGAAGAATATCCCATATCTTTTATGTGTAATTTGTAGTCTATTTATCATCATCAGTGTAATAAATAATCATTCCAACTTCCGGATTCACTTCATAATATTTCCATGTCAGAAATAGCTTTTCATAATGCCCATACGTTCCACATCTGAAACATTCAATGTTAAAAAATTCCTTTCATGTTCCTTACATTTAATAAAACCAGAAATCATATTGTGAGAAACATTTATCATAATGGAAGGCCACATAATCATGAAAAAACCACTTACAGTATGTCTATCTCTTGTATCCTACTTATTTAATCTATGACACTAACGATTAACCTCACTTAGTCATAGTCACATTCAAATTAAATCCTTCATGATTGTTCATAAATATTTTGTGAATTCTCTAAGAATATCCCATGGAACTTTCAAATGAGGTATGAAAAAAGGGCCATTTTTGTGTACTAAGTTACATAAAGTCAGGCCCAACACACCTTGTCAATGTTGTTACACCTAGGTACATTTGTGCCAGAGCCACATCCACTTCTTGTATACAGACATGGATACTTTTCTTGGAAACCCTTCACTCAATCCTTTACAAAAATATCATGACATTTTCCTATATTTTTCTATATCAATAAAATTATACTTAGAGATATCCTGAGACATATCCATAGAAATATACCTAGTGATCCAACTAAAGTTTACTCATCCTAGTATCTAAAGGCTGACTAAAAATTTTCTCTGATACCATCTATAGATTCCCTCACATTTTATACATAGAAATTACATCACCTTTTCAAAATACAGAAAACATTAGAAACATAGATACCTAATGATCCTATTAGTATAGTGCCTTTCGAAACATGGAGACATAAATACTATAAATTAGTGTACTGCATTATATCTAAAAAGTTATTCCAAGAATAGAACCCCTCTTAGAAATAGCATTCCTAAAATATATCTTCATAACATTAGGAAGGAAAAGTAAAAAGTGGTTTGATAATATAATCATTAAGGGTAAAAAATGGGGATATTTAAACATAATTATGAGCTTAAGGGTCTGAGAATATGATCCTAAAAATAAAAGATCTTACCCTGAATATCAAAGTTCATAAACAGGAATCATGGAAAAAATATTGGCAGTTCATAAGACATTAATCATCAATAAATAAATAACATAATCCATGAAATCATAACTTAGGAATAAGAAATCTAGTTGTTTAATACAAATAAGATTATAAGAATTATTTTCATAGTAGTAAAGGAATCTTTACCAAACCCATATTAGTAGTATGGGTTCACTCCCCATACCATCTTGGTAGTCATGGTTCACTCCAATGTCCATCTTAGTAGTATGATTTCACTCTTCATACCATATTGGTAGTCACTGTTCACTCCCATGGATATCTTAGTCGTCAAGGTTCACTACCAAGAACATCCTAGTGTACCTCATGAGTGAAAACTCATTACAAAATTCATTGGATGGAGATATAGATACTAATCATCTCATAATTAAATCATACATAAATTTACCACCAGATCATAAAAATTTATCATTACATAAATCATAGAATGAAATGGGAATCATAAGCAATTAATTATATCATAACCTGTGTAAAAGTGGTAGGTTTCATTATCAATTCAGAAAGAAATAACCCTAAAAAATAAATAGTTTTTCAAAGACAAATAACATGTGAAATAGAAACAGATTTTATAAACATTTAACTTATTAAAGAGAATGGATTTCGTAAATATCATTACATATTGTGTAAACCATTCATAGAAATAATATGAATGGAACCCTTGGATAATTTCCCAAAAAGGAATAAGTAAAATCAAAAGATTTCATCTTATACAGGATATAATTTTGAAGGATTATTTAAAAACATTTATTTAGAAAGATATCCTTTCTTATTTGAAAAATAATTTTTAAAAAATAACACCTTTTTCAAAACATATTCCTTTAAAATAGACTTGCAAACTTAGGAAGGATTCTAGAAACCATTTGAAAACATTTTTCCTTGAAGTATTATAAAAGAATAAGGAAAAAATTGAAAACATTTTTATTTAAAAATACTATGAAAACTTATTAGAATATTTTTGAAATCATTAATATCATTTCCTTTGAAAATAATGTTTTGAAAACATATAAACAATGCTTTGAAAATCTTTTAAAACATGTTTTAAACAATTTTTTTCAAAACCTTTTTCTATGAAAACCATTTTGAAATTTAGAAATTATATAAATATTAGGGAACAAATTATTCTAAAAAATAACATTATATACATTCAAAGAAATCATCCAGAAAATAACAGTCATGACCACAGGTAAGTCTATACATGTAGAACATTACCTTTCACCTTAAATTATTAGAAAAGTTCCTTGATTGAAAATGAAAATATTGTTCCTTTTTAAAATATTTTTTAAAAGTGGAAAACATGGGTAAAAATGACTTTTAACATCATTTGATAGTGGTGACACATTTTTTAAAAAAACATTTAGAAATCACAGTTTTGAAAGAACATAGATTTCCCACTGAAAGGACAAATAATGTCGG
This sequence comes from Viscum album, assembly GCA_963277665.1. Lineage (NCBI taxonomy): Eukaryota > Viridiplantae > Streptophyta > Magnoliopsida > Santalales > Viscaceae > Viscum > Viscum album. Next base: position 571,114,028 of record OY728130.1, on the reverse strand, counting down.
ACATTCAAAAAAAAACTTCTTAGTTATATTAAGTACCAAAGAGTAAAAAATGGTAATAATACATGAATATATAGAGGATAAAATAATTTATCATAATTTTTGAAATATGTATCATATTATTTCAATAAAGTAATCATAGTCCTAAACAATATTTAAAATCGATGAGCTTGTCTCAATAAACTCTTATAACTTTTTAAATTTGATCCATACTCCCCATATAAGAAAAAAAATTACTTAAAGCATAAAATATAATTAAATTAAGTAGAATAATGATATATAATATCAAAAGGAAGTATATAAATCTCAAAAAATAATGTAGGTTCATAATAAAACTTGTGTCTGAAAGAAGGTAAATTGAGACCAAACTATCTTACCGATTTCGTACCTTTTGAAACATAAAATTCATGAAAGGAAGGTCATAAAATGGATATGTAAATACCCAAAAGCATTAGAATAATAATAAGAGAATGAATTAATGTAAAATATATACAACATGTAATGGAATATAGTGGTGAACATGGAATGCATCTCATGGATATAAAATGTGAGATTAAATTCCCTTACCTTGTGTCTTGAATCTCATCATACTCTTTCAAACCTCTTGTATAATAAATATAAGTATATTATAAATATATAAAAGAACCATATTATTATATATAATATTGTATATGGTTTTATTTTGACTTCGAATTACCCTCTTATTAACAATTCTATTTTAAGGATTCACTTTGGGTAATATCTGCTTTGTTCTTCGCACATGTTTTGACTTATTATTCTTGATTTTCATACTTAGATGATGATTTAATAACTTTAAAAATGTATAAAATTATACAAAGATCAGATATATTCTTTATATTTATATTTATTAAAATATATAAAATATATAAATATGAAATGGAATACATCATTCATGGAGATGGTAAGTCGTACATACGTATGAACACTCTTTCGGTTTTATTGTCGTATTGAGAAAAAAAAAGTAAATAGAATATATATATTTATATGTATATAATATCAATAATTTATAATTATTATGTTATATATATCATATAATTTCACTAAAACAGCCCTTAACACACTCCATGTTATGTGTGAACGAATTGCATCACTTTGAGGAGGCAGTTGTCCACATGTCCACAATCGATGTAATCAAATTTAAACAAGATGGAATATATAAATGTATGTGTTGTAAAATAACTATAGAAGTATAAAGACATAATAAATGTAGTATATATCATATATAAATATGTTTTCCATCATAATTATCAACCATTAAAGGTGGTAGAGGAAAAATGACAAATCGTCATTTCGTGAGGTGGTAGTTCCCCGTACACATAAACAATATGTTCGTTGCCTATTGGATGGAAGTGTGTGTAAGTGTAGGTTGAAACCATAGTATAAAAAAATATTATTATATTTAAGATAATTGTTTTTTATAATCATTGAATAAGTTTAATTTAAATAGTGGATAATTAAATAATACTAAAGAGTTTGTGGAAGAATGTTACCTCTTTTTCTAGAAACTCATTTTGGTTTGCAGCAAAGGGAATCTTTGGATGGATTTATGACCAAAAGGATTCTCATAGTATTATCGGTGGAATTTTTAGGATCTATTTTTTCAGATCATGTAAAATAAATAGTTTTCGGAGATGTGTGAGTAAGGAGGATAGGTGGTGGCCTTTTATAGGGAAGGTAGGGGACACAATTGTCATTTTTGAAAACAAATTTGGTGTACCTAGGTTTTTACCTAACTCAATTCATCCCAAAAAAACAAACATAAGTAATTGAAGGTTTATATAAGCAATATTTCTATTAAATGGGTTTAGAGAAAGTCTCTAGGTCATTATAGACCTTATTTTTAAGGTTTATTCTCTTGTTAAGCATAATTTTACCTTAATCACCGTAATTAATTTTAACTGCATTCACTAGTCTTTTTTGTCAAAAGATAAGTTAATATTATAAAAAATTATAAATTATTAAGATAAAAATATGTAATAAATTATTACAAATTACAATCATAGAAGTGTAATAAATTAATTTAAAATTAATCCTGCAATCGAGTCAACACTGCATCTTTTTTATGTAAATATGATCAAAAGTTTACCAGGTTTTTATATCCCATTTCATTGTAAATTTTTCTCAAATGAAGTAAATTGGATTAATTGATGTATATTTTATTTAGTTATACTTTAAAACAAATTAAAATATAATTTAACTATAAAAAATTAGATAAAAATTAGTTTTCAATTAAAATTTCATATTTTTAACTATTCATTGAAAAATGAAACGTTATAGAAAAATACAAAAAATTGGCCCTAAGATAATTTTTATGTTTCGTTTTAAAATATTTAGTTTATATTAAAATATTATATTTATTTAATTCCCCAAATTGGGTTTAATATAGGTTCACTTTTAAAAGGCCAATAAAGTGCATTTATTATGAATATTGATTTTTATGCTTAATATGGGATTTGTTCTTATATTAGGCTTATAAAATCTTTTGGATGAATATAAAAACTATTTTATTGAATATATAACTAATATATATAATTAATATCATTATTTAATTTTAAATAATTTAATTTATTAGGTTAAAACACCTTTGTGAGTACAAAAATATTTTTCCATAAAAATATTTCCATAATTGTTTCTTATATACATTTCTAATTAATCTGTAACCAATGAGTTCATTTTATATATTGTGTACACAATATATTTTCATAAGTCATTTAATAATATTCATAACCATTAATTTAATGTTTATGTTATATCATATTATATTAAATAATAATATTTTAATAATATATTTTTGTATGGTAAAACTCGGTCTTACGTGTAATGAATGTCATTGAAGAAACTCATTATTGCATTTAATGCATGCTAACTCGATATCATGTGCATTTTAAACTATATAAAATATATCAAATAAATTTAAAATATTAAAGATATTGTAAATTCTTGGAATAATATATTCCCTTACGTGTTTGGTGTTGCATGTAGAGAAAGCATAACATTGTGTTTCCTGTAATGAAATCTAAACATAACACTTTCATATAACCAACGGTACTTTGTTGCCTGAAATGAAAAATATCTACAAAATATTAAATTAATTTGAAAAAAAAATTCACAAAATCTTGGGGTGTTAAATTTTAAACATATATTGACTTATTTGATAAGGTTTTCAAATATTTTTTACATTATATGGGGAGATTTCATAGTCTTTATGTCTGTCAAGACTATATATCTAGAGGCTAAAGAAAAAAGAATGAAAGAGATAGATGATTGTTTTATTGATACAAAGAAAAAGAAATAGGTGAGAAATTAAAATTCAAATAGAGGATATGAAGATAGTTTTATATTAATTGAGGATAAAAAATGCTCTCAATATGATGTTCCATTACCTGGAATATAAATTAAAGAATCTAGAAGTGGAACAACCTGAAATTTCCCATCAATCTGATAAATTGAGTGTTTCCTCAAAACAATTCTAATTTATTTTTTATTTTAAGAAACTTAAAAATGGTGGAACAAAGTTCTTGGGATTATCTAGATTAGAATTCACCTCTATCTAACACAAAATGGAGACCCACTATTCTATTGATTTGGAATTCACTCAATCTAATTTAGTGAAAAACATAGTGAAGAAGTTAAAAACTGTAAAAATGTGGATGAGAAAATATACCAATAAATTATCCAATATTTCAATGATATATATAATAAAAATAATTAATCCCTCCACCCATATTTAGCCAATAAATATGATGTATCCATTCAAAAAGGAATGTAGGAAAAGCTGAACATGTTGCTTAAAAATTTAATAGATCAAGTCTAATTGATAGCCAATAGTTTTGTTGAATGTTTATGAATATAGATATTGTGTATTTATAGTAAATTTCAACCTATGGTGACTATATAAGTAGTATTTTCTGAGAGATTATAGATAAATCTTATTGGAAACCTACTGTAATGAAACCGTCTTCACAGAATAGATGGATTATGTCATTGAATAATTGATTTGAATAATTACAAAAAGTATGTGAGTATTAAAAAAATTTCCTTTCCAATGAGGATAGTTTTTATGTACCATAAAAAAATAAAACTAATGATGTTGGAAATATAAGGATTCAAAATCAGGTAAATAAAATTGGGAATTTATCCTTGGGACAAATTCAAAAGAAGGAAAGCGTTGAACAACATGCACCTAAGAAGACATTGAAGAAAGGTAAACAGGATGTTTAACCAACAATGAAAAAGTTGTTATAATATTTAATGAGAGTAAAAATCATGGACCATCGAAAGATAACCATAAATTTTAAATTTAATGTTATAAATATTCAATAAAAAAAAATCCATATAAGATATTGATTGTATGATTGAATTATCAGTTGAAACTCCTTATTAAGAAGTTATGAAGCTGTCTATGATGGAATGATGTTAAAGTTTTGTGTGGAAGGTGAAAGAAATAAATACATGTGTCCATTAAATTTTTCAATATTATTCCAATAAAAATAATGAATTTGAGAAGGCATTTTATGAAATTTAATTCTAAAAGTGTTTCTATGGTGGAGGATTCATCCCACAAGTAGAAGGTCGACCAAACCACTAAAGAGTATTTGGAAATATAGATATACCAATTGGAAATGGATAAGAGGATGGAAAATCCAAAAAAGAGTGAATGTTACTTGATTAATAAGGTGAATAAGACACATATATATATAAAAAGGATAAAAAATATATAATCCCATACTTCCCAAGGAGGGAAAGATTTGGAAATCCAAAGCTGAAGAATTCTTGAATAGGTCTATCTGATTTAGACCTTAAAAGTAAATAGTCTATGGGTAGAGAAATCGATCTAAGCCATGTTTTTCACAATGAAGTGTTAGTAGAAGACTCACATTATTCCTATATTTAATTGACTATGTATGATAGAAGAGTGTATTGAAGGTGACGCATGAAAAAGAGGAGAAATGATCAAATATATAATTTTAAGATATGTTTGAATGATTATCCGCCATGAAAAATATCAATTGGAATTCATATCATAATTGGTATCAGACATCTAAACGGTTATAATACAGTATTGAAAATATCCACAATGAAGAAATGGAATTTTCAATTGATGGGTAACAATCATAAAAGAACAATCTTATAAAAAGTAGTTGTAACACCCCAATATTTTATGGAATATCTCTCTTTAAATTTAATTTGTTCTACAATATTAGTTTCAAAAAACACCAATCTTAAATGAAAAATGATATTCATTTAATAATCATTATTTTAAAATGACTATTATATCATAGCCTTCAAATTGATGGTAAGGAATAGTTTTAAGAAAATTATGAAAATGATGAATTATATATTCAATCAAATGTTTTGGAATTCATCCAAATTATTTTATAGGAATCAGATAAGAATGAATCCAATTTCATACATTAAATATCTATATTTTTTAAAAGGTAGTATTACCACCTTTTAATAGAGAACTTATTTTAAAACTAAATTTTGACACCTTAATAAATTCTATTGATCAAAAAAATCTTCATTTTTAAAAGTTTAATTTCAAAATTATCTTAAGGGGAAATTTGTGCATTTTTATTAAAATATATATTTTTCAACGAATAATGAAAAATCTTGATTTTTATAAAACTATCAGTTTAATTATATTAATAGTCTATTTATGATTTTAATATTAAAATTACCAATGAATGTGTAAATAAAATATGGGTATATTAGAAATGAAGATATGATATATTAATATCATGGAAAAGGTAAATAAATATTTTAAAAATAATAAATTAAGTGTTGGTATCTTTGTAAAGCGCAAATGTTTATTTAAAAAATAATATTTAATAGAATGTTTTAAAATAAATTTTATATTCTTAAAATATATTCATGAATTAATATTTTTTTCTTATTATTATAAGATAATTTTATGATACTTTACTTAATTTTTCTAAGTGTTATAAAATAATTTATAATTTTCAAATTGATATTTTTCAAAGTAATGATGATTTTAATTAAGAATTAATTTTATCATATTTAGGAAATTATTGCCATAAAATAGAATCCAGTTTTGAATTCTAAATGTAGAAAAATGTTCACGGTGAATTTTTTATAATTTTTTAAAGTAGTTGAATTTTTGCTGAATAGTGAAATATGGTAATTTTGGGTATTTAGCTTTTAATCCAAATACAGGAATTATTAAGTCATGGATTATGTTTGGATGATGTAAAAAATCATTGGTTAGAACTCAAATGCATTAGTTTTTACATTTATTCATTCAAATCATCACTATTAATAGTCTTCATCCTAAAATAATAATGAAATTAATAAAATAATCAATAAACACCCCTCTCCTCCACTATAAATACAACCCCTCATCACCTCCTCCCCTAAAACCTCCAAAGCCTTGAATATTGTCCAATTTCTACCCAATTCCTCTCCCAAACCTCTAATCCATGTTATGGTATTTCTGGTATCACCCAAAAGACCATTTAAATGTTCCTTATGAAGGTTCTCAAGGCGAGGAACGGCAGAGGTAAAATCCCCTTTCACTCTTTTAATTTTCTTTCAACTTCATTTCTTTTATTAGTATTTAATTACCTAATATATCTAAAAATGAATGATAAAAATATTATATTATATATAATTTTATTTTATTATGATAATGGGATACCCATCATCAATTATTTCCTCTTCTCAATTTTATTCTAAAATGAAAATATCGTCAGTGAGGTACCGATTTACTACCTCCATGGACGATGAGATTTCATTTTATAAATTATGCCTTCAAGAATAGTATAAAACCATTTATATTCTTAAAATATACATTAATATATGTATTAAAACTTATTTAATGATCTGGAACCAGTATATATACATAATAGTAATTCATAAAATAATGCCAGCACGTGATGATAAAAAACGAAAAAATAATCCAAAATGTTATCATTAACGTTTTATCTAATAAATAATTCTCATATTCAGAAGAAATGATATATAATACAATTAAATATTATTTATGTTATTTAATAACTTATAATGTCAGTTGGGGATAATTATTCCCATTTCACATGATCTTTCAAAAATGTATAAAAGTGAACAAATCATGAAAACCAAGGAAATGAACACTCCCAAATGATGAAATTGAATCTTATAAATAATAAAAAATTATTTAAATGAACTAAATAAAATTTTAATAAATCCAATAAATATTAAATATATAATAAATAAATTATTAATTAATCTAATTTCATTATATAGGATGTCAAGTACAAGTGAAGAAAACTTTCGTGTATAAGGTAAGGGTTTTATCATCTGACATTTATTTCTATGAGAAATGCCTCATTATCCTTGATTTATGGTGTGTGGTGTATGGATACATCCTATTTATTTATCATATAATGAATCTATTGATCATTATGTTATTCAATTTTTTATTTATAATTATTAATTTTATAGGGATTATGGTTCAATTGTTTGCAAAGTAATAAGGGTTTCTTCCCGAACCTCCATTTTGCATTCTGGTTATTTTTTATTTCTCTTTACACCAAATTAATTCTTATTTACATCTCTATAATTCTTATAAATTATATGTGTATGTTTTATACTCAAGTCTCTAGATCAGTTCATCTTTATTTGATGGGGAAGTGCATGTTTTAAAATTTTCTCTTTTCAATTCCTCTCGACAAGAAAACATAATTTTTGGGTACTTCCCAATTTCTTACCCATATTCAAGTGCACTCCATAATATGTTTTAATACACCATTCTTTTTATAAAATAAAGCATGTTTCCATGGGAAAATATATGTGTTAATTTTAGGATTTATTCAAAAAAAATTCCTCTATTTGTTTTAAATTCTCTTTAGTATTTTCCCTTAAATCTCACTAAAGAGGCTCATTTCTAAAGTTTCTTAAATGATGTTTTTACATGTTTTCACTTTAGTTGGTAATCATTTATTCCTAAAATATAATTTCATTATCATTCCCTTTTATTTTTTGGTATATTCATGTTATAATCTAATTTTATGAAAAATACAAATGATTTTCCAAAAGAACTCCTTTTTCCAAAGAAATAGGACATTTCTCTAGATAATTTATCAATAATTTTATTAGAGTACTTTTATCTATAATTATGGTTCAAATATTTCTAAGTGTTATGAGATATATTGAATTAAATATATGTTTTTATTCGAGATGTGAGTAATTAATTGTACTTAGTAAGTGATGGGTGAGGAATTAATTGGACGAGGACTTAATGGTATGTTTATGATGTCTAACATTATATATTCCCTCATTATAATACTAGAAATTTAATATTCATGTTATTATTAGACTAGTAGAATATCCATGGTAAGGTTTCATCATCTTGTGACAATTTATGTGAAATTATTTATTCATTTTTTATTCCTTATATATTTTTCTCAAGTTTATGTTGTATCGGTATGTGTTTTAGTTATTCATGTTGCCTTATTGTTTATGTTCATGATATATTGTGATGTATTTCTTACCCTTATAAAGCATCTGATGTTACCCCTTCATTATGTTTTTTCCATGATGTGAAGTTGCATATTATTAATGACTTGTCGGGATAAAATAGAAGTTCATCGGTGCTTCTAATAGTGTTTCTAGGTTTTATTTCATTTCAACTTGTAATTTAATACTTATGTTTGTATCTAGTCATCCATGTATATTAACTTATTTGGTTCATTGGGATGTAGACTATTGTTCATATTAATAATGTAATAATATAATGCACTAGATCTGAGCTTCTGGGGTTGTGGTATTTATAGTTGGAATTAGAGGAATTTTTATATAAAACTTGGAAAAAGATTTAGAAATCATATATTATGGAACATAACCCTAAGATAGTCTTTGAGTATAAGAATATAAGAACATACAAGAATTTTAGTAAGGTTTATGTTGTGTGGGTATTTCTAGAAATATATCCCTTTCTGGATATTATATGTCGATGTGGTTCTGTCATAGATGTAACTAGGGGTAACAACTCCAAAAATGTTTGTCAAGTCTAACTCAGCGTAACCTGGTACATGAAAATGGACCTTACTATGCACCAAGTTTGACACTCTTAGGGGATATGCTTATGATAATTCTAATTTTCTCTAAAAACCACTAAAATGGATTTAAATGTAAATATATCCCCCAATGAAACAATTTTTATGATTATGAGATTAGATATAAATAAATTTATGTTAATTCTTTCACTGGTTTTGGAATTGTACATTATGTTTCATAATGATAAGACTTAATCAAGTGTATTTTTTCCTTTAGAAATGGCACCTTATATAAGGAAGTGTAACCACACTAATGCACATGATCGTAAGAGTAAGAATGATCATATATTTTATGGTCTTATTACAATATATCTGTGGGAAAAAGTATCCCAAACATTCATATCATATGAGGACATAGTATCTTGTGCTAATGAGACCAAGAATGAATTCCCTAAGTGTTATGGATTCAAAGGGAAGCACAAAAACAAGAGTACATCTATGAAAAAGTTATATAAAGGAATAAATCAAATGAATTATTTTCACACATGTGATAAGTGTGGAAACAAACACCCTGATACTTGCTTAAAATGAATGGGTGTTTTATATAAGTGTGTTTATAAAGGCCACCATGATTTTTATTACAAGTCCAAGAAAATAACTTCCAATATAAAATGAATCAACTATGAAGATATGGGATACTATGAAAATAAATGTCTCAATAATCAAAATAATATACCCCAAATGAGTAAAATAGATCATGGTCAAGATTATGGTACTACTATAGATGAAGAGGAATGATTATTATGCCTTTTTCAGATTCAAAAGTTGTGTTATTTTAGTATTTTATAAATAATTCTCTATCTATGAAAAACATTAAATATATAAGTATATTCATGTAGTATATCTTCTTTGAGTAATTGGAATAATCTGATTAGTAACACCAATAACCAAGAGAAGTGATTATATTATCAAGTGGCCTTTTAGAAAACACGAGACTTGGGAAAGATAACCCTAAATGCGTTCTTAAGGTTGAGATAATTTTAAATAGATTTTTATGGGATAGTATTGGTTACCCTAAATGTTTTTAATTAACTTATGGTTTATGTATTATGGAACTTTTAGATGTTTGGATTTAATAAATATGTGATCTTTTACTCATGGAATCATTCATGTTTCATAAATATCTAAAACAGATTATGGAATTCACATATTTAGAATGTGAACATATTAGTTACATTATTTGGGTAAATCTTATGTTAATTATATTTTGGTTATTTAGTTACCTTCCTTCTAAATTTTTCGTCTTTGAATTTGGACAGACATATTTTCGATGAGTCTTAAGGTTAACTACTTATGGAATTGATTAAAGGTATTTCTCATTAAGATTAAAGTATCATTTATCATATTGGATAACATGTGATTATAATTCTTGATTCAGTAAACATTTTAAGTTTTAATAAATGAATTTTGGATATTATGATTCCTAAAAGTTCTTCAGGGGTAAAAATTTGTCTTGAATATCCATATCCAGACTTAACAAATGAAGTGGATATAGATCAAAGCACAAAAAATGATGATATTCTAACATGGAAAGTAGTCAAATAAGATTATTTTCTCATTTACTTTTTGAATATTAAAAGAATCCATAAACTCTCGGAAAAATATTTCAAAACAAAAACTTCATTCTTTTACATTTCTTTCTGAGAAATCAATGATATTTTAATTGATCACATAATTTATGGTTTTGTGATGGTTAACATTTTAATGACCATGTTCTCTATCACTCACCATCAGAACAAGATAGTTATATTTCTCTTCCATGTCTATGTTATCATATTAAAATAATGATTTCCTACCCAAAGCCCAGTTTTTTAATGACCTTCACATTTTCTTTTTCCCTCTAATTAAGAGGATAGTTTATTAACACTATTTCCCATGTGGGTTTTCCATAAATTAATTTTGAATTATCAATTTTTGATTTTCAATATAAAATTTAAAACCATGAGGATGTAATTTTTTGAAGTGGAATAATGTAACACCTAAAGATTTTATGCTATGTCTCTTTTTAAATTTATTTTCTTCAATAAAATAGGTTTCAATTAACACCATGCTTAAATGAACAATGATATACAATTCAATATCATTATTTTAAAATGACGGTTATAACCGAGCTATTAAATTAGCTGGAGTTAATGGTATTAACCAATTTATAAAATTTATGTATTATATATTTAATAAAAAAAATTCACATTCATCCAAATTATTTTAATGTCATATGATAAGAATGAATCCAATTTCACACATTAAAAGCCTATATTTTTTCTAAAGGCAGTTTTAACGCCTTTTTATAGAAAACATTTTTTAAAACTAATATTTGATAGTTTTATAAATTATATTGATCAAAATAAACTTCCCTTTAAAATAATAATGTCAAAATTAGCTTAGGGTAAAATTTTGATATTTTATGAAAGTGTATATTTTCTAGTGAATAGTAAAAAATACCGATGCTTATAAAGCTGTCATTTTCCTTATATTAATAGTATATTTTTTATTTTAATAATAAACTCTCCAATTAAAGTGTAAATAAAAATTGGGTATCTTATAAATGATTATATGATATATTTATATCATGGAATATGTAAATAAATATTTTCAAAATGATAACATATGTGTTGGTATATTTATAAAGCACAAATGTTTATTTAAAATATTATAATTAATATAACAATTTAAAATAAAATTTATTTTCTTGAAATATATTCATGAATTGATATTTTATTGTCTTCTGATTATAAGATAATTTTATGATACCTAAATAAAGTTTTCAATGTGTTGCAAAATAAATTATACTTCTAAAATCAGTATTTTTCAAATTAATGAGGATTTTAATTAGAAATGAAATTTCTCATATTTAGAAAATTATTTTCATAAAATGGAGTTTATTTTTTAATTCTACATATCGAAAAAAATTTAGGGTGAATTTTTTTTATGTTTCTCAAATAAATGAATTTTTGTTGAATACTGAAATACAGTAATATTTGGTATTTAACAATTTAGCCAAATACATGAATTACTGAGTCATGGATGAGATATAGATGAAGAAAGAGCTCATTGTCTCAAAATAAAATGAATTATGTACTATATTTAGTCATGAGAATTGTCATTATTCATAGTCGTGAGACAAATTAATAAACAAATGAATAAAATATTAAAGAACACTCCTCTTCTCCTCTATAAATACCACCCCTCACCACCTCTTCTGCTAAGACCTCGAAAGCCTTCAAGATTGTTGAATTTATGGCCAATACCTATCCAAAAACTCTCCTAAACTTTTTGGGATTTTTGGTCTCACCAAAAGAACATTTCAATGTTCTTTAAGGAGTTCTCAAAAAGAGGAATTAAAGAGATAAAATCCCCTTCCACTCTTTTCATTTTATTTCAATTTCTTTTCTGTTCATATCATTTACTTACCTCCTCTATCCAAAACATCAATGATAACTCTATTATATTATATATACTATAATTTTATTATGATAATGGGATATCCACCATCAATTATTTTCACTTACCCTTTTTATTCTAAAAATGAAAACATCATCTCTGAGGTGTCGATTTAGAGCCTTCGTTGATGACAAGGTTTCATTTTTCCAATAAACCCATCAATGCAGGTAGTAAGACAATTTTTGTGGTTAAAATACATTAATATAAGTAATAAACTTTATTTAATGTTATATAACTAGTATATATACATAATAATAATTCATAAAAGAAAATCGGTGCATGATAATCGAAAAAACACCAAAATAATACAAACGGTTATCATTGATATTTTATCTAATAAATCATACTCATATATAGAAAAAATAATATATAAGATCATTAATTATTCTATAAGTTCATTAATTATATATAATTTCAATTTTGGACAACTATTCCCATTTCACATGATCTTTTGTATACGTTTTCAAGTGAATCAATCATGAAAACCAAGGAAACAAACACTCTCAAATGATAAAATTGAATCTTATAACTCATAAAAAGGCTATTAAAATTATAATAAATAAAATAAATTCTGAATAAGTTATGAATTAAATTATTAATGAATCTATTTTCATTATCTAGAATGCTAAGTACATATAAGGACACTTTTGAGCATAAGGTAATGGTTTTCTCATCTCACATTTATTTCTATAAGATATGCCTTATTCACAACTATTTATTATATGTGGTGTACTTATATTCTATTAATGAATAACATGATTAATATATTTATATTAATGGTATTCAATGTACAATTTTATGATCATTAATTTATGGTCCTTATGGTTCGATTGTTTGCAATATAGTAAGGGTTTTTCTCGAAGCTCCATTTTTCATTGGGGTTACATTGTCTATCTCATTACACCAATTTAATTACACTTTTTTTATATAATTCATCAATATTATATGTATATATTCGAAAATAATGTATCAATATCAGTTCATTTTTATTTTATTGGTAATTACATGTTTTATAAATTTTCATTTTCATTTCCCCTCGATAAGAAATCTTGATTATTGGGTACTTCATAATTTGTTACCCATTTCAAGTGAAATTAATAATCCATTTTAATCCACCATTATTTTTTAAAAAACATTAATTTCATAAAGAAAAAATATAGTTTTTCATTTCTATTCTTATACAAAAACTTTCCATTGTTGTTTTTGAAGACTCTTGTATTTTCCCTTAAACCACACTAAAACAACTCATTTCTAAAGTTTCTTAAATGATCTTTTTTCAAGTTTTCACATAATTTGGTAATAATTAATTCCTAAAATATAATTTTATTTTACCTTAAATTTCAATTTTGGGATATGCATGTTATAATCGGATTTAACGGTATATAGAAATGATTTTCCAAAAGAACTCTTCTTTTAAATAAAAAAGGGTATTTCTCTCAAAAATTTATTAATTGTTTTATTAGAATACTTTCATCTATGATTATTATTAAAATATTTCAAATTGGTATGAGACAATATGATTTAAATATATCTTTTTAGTCACATATGAGGAATACATTGGACTTTGTAAGTAATGAGTGGGGCCCGCTATAGCTCCTCGATTAATCGATAGGTCTTATGAGATATACAAGACCGGGTTTTTACCCACATATTTATAGTGTCTTGGAAGATTAATTGAATGTATTTTTATTATGTCCAATATTATTCATTCCCACGTTATGACACAAATAATTTTTTTCCATGTGATTAATCAACTAGTAGAATATCCATGGAAAGGTTTCATCCTCCTATGATTATTTATATGGCATTATTTATTCATTATTTATTTCTGCCAAATTACAATCAAGTTTATGATTTATTGGTATTTGTTTTAGTTATTCACCTTTTCTTATTGTTTATGTTCATGATAGCTTCTGCTATATTTCTTACCCTTACTTATAATTTTAGGTCACCCCTTTCTCATGTTTTATTTATCTCTAGGATGCGAAGATGCATATTATCAAGGGATTACATGAATAACCTAGGATTTTATAGGTGTTTCCAAAGTATTTTGTATGTTTTATTTCATTTAATATTATAATTTAATATTTATTTTTGTATCTAGTCATCCATATATACTATACTATTTGTTCCTTTGGGATGTGAACCCTTGTTAATAGTACCAATGTAATAAAATAAGGCACCGACTCCAAGCTACAGGCTTCAGGGTATTTATAGTAGTCACTTTAATGAATCTTGAATTATAGAAATATTTGTTTAATTTTATTTAATAGGTATAATTTTCATTCTCCCATCACATTTTTGAAAAATATTTTTTTTATCAAGGGGGATTATTATATAAATAAATTTAGAAGAAATAATCTATCACTTGAAATTTTTGGATATGTGTGTCCATGTGAAGTATAGTTTTATATAAAATATTGAAAATATTTATGATAATCCCCTCAATAAGGAAACTTATAAGTCATATATCATTGAGGCTGTTTAATGGAGTGCTCTATAGTATAAATTTTGAGCTCCTAGTTCCTACACAAAGCTACCCCATATTTACATAGAGTATGTTAGTTAATGGATCATTGATAAGAAAATCTAATACCACACATATCTCATGAATTAATGGATAATTTAAAAATTAGATGAATAATTAGGGGAGAAGATGTATTTTTTTTAAACAGATAAGAAGTCTTCTATAGGTGGTAGTGAGAAGGATACCCATGTATTTAGGTAAAATAGAATGAATCTAGTTTCATGGTGAGAAACCCATTACATATTATAGTTGTTGAGAAGGAATTCATGTTAAATACAAGTTCTAAGGTTGTATGTGTTTTATAAAACAATTTTACTATGATTAATGGAATTCAGATTTTATGTGTACTAAAGATTTAATTATTCAAGGATAAAACATAGTTGATGTTGTGAGAATTTTTAGAATAAATTTTATAGTTACCTAGAATTTTGGTTTCTAATATTAGTGAATAAATATCTCTTAGATGATGGTTTTAAAAAGGTTAAAGTGGTTTGATATATTTAAATAAGCCCATGAATCATTGGAAGATGCTATGAATTTATTAAAAAATCATTTTAGAGTTCTGGTTGAAATTTGATTATGTCATGAATTCGCATGACTTCTAGATAAGAACTAAAATTTGGATATATCATGTGGATTTAATATGACATCATTACTTTTATAATAATTTTACATTATTTTACTCGACTCTTGGGATTTTATAATACATTAGTTCCATTTCGTATGACTTTGGTGGATTTTTTATGACTTCAAAAGAACCTCATAACACATCAAGCATTATGTATGAAATCAAATAATTTTATAAGACTCTGAGGCATTTGGTAAGACTAAAAACAATTTCATATGAATTCATAGAGATTTCATATGACTTCATAAGTATTATAAAATACCAATGCCCAATAATTATCAAATTCATGAAATTGTTATACTCCCAATGTTTTACAAAATGAGTTTTTACGCTTTGTAAGTCTTCAAAATCAAATGAAATGATTTATAATATGGTCTAAATTGATTAAATACCCAATAAATTTTGATATTGTTCCATTATAAATAATGTGATATTTTCGTAATTAATATTATGAAGAGAAAATAAAATGTGATTTTTCTAAAGTTGATCATCATGGTTTTAAACATCACTAACTACTAAATGGGTGTGTGATTTAATCTTAAAAATTATGAGAATATAATCATCAAGTGGTGGAAGAGAATATCCAGATAATAGAATATTGAGAGGCTTCTATAATGTATGGATTTTAGTTTCTAGAATATTATATTTTTAAAAAAATATTTCTGAGACTGCTAGAGCTATTCTCAAGTGTTGAAAATACCATGAAGCTCTAATTAGATATGTATCCATGATCCAATCATTATATGTGTAATAATTATTCTATTATAGTATTAATGGAATATATAGAGAATATTAAAGATAATAGTGATGATTTTTCTAGAAAAAAGTAGATGTATTCATGTTGATTCTCAAGGAAAACATCAATGTCAAAAACATCATAAGAGAAATTTTGATTAATGTATGAGAAGGTGAGAAAGAAATTTAAGTTGGCAGTGATGAAAAATAAATTTTGTTTTGGAAAAACAATTAATACCCAATATGAACAAGGAAGCTCCACATTGCCACACTACTACTATTGTATTTTAATATTTCCATGAAAAATGAATTAAATGTGCATTTTTAATATAATAATTTTATAAATATGAAGAAAACACTATAATACTGAAGATAAATATAAAAAATATTCGACCAATATGATATAAAATAAATAATGGGACTTTCATAAATGTTCTTTGAATAACCTCCTAAGTATATCATGGGGCACACCAACATGATTCTCTTAAATTTAAAGTGTTTACAATTCTTTCCACTAGGTAATGCATTTGGTTCTCTTTTTGGAGTGGTTAGCTCCCAAAATTAGTCATTTCCCCTCTGGTATGTACCCCACAATACCTCTTACCAAAAGTGGATGGCCTTCACCACTATAATTTATGATGTTAGTTTCTTTATGGGTATGGGATAATCAGATGTCGGCTCTTCCATCCATTGATTCCTCCTTAGATTTTATCACCTATTTTGGGTCTCCCTCATTGATCTAACACATTTTTATGAGTATTCTTACCATCTCCATCTTATAATGGAAATTTATTAATTACACAACCTACTAATCAGATAGAGTGGCTACATGCGGTTTGGAGTTGAGGTAGATGCTGGGTAAATTTGACATCTATGATGATATTTGGTATATTGGGCATCTACAAAGGTCTTCCAATTTTATATTTGAGGGAATATAATTCTTGTATCATTTTATGTGGAATGAGGCATCTCGATTGTAAAACCTAAGGCATCTTATGAGCACCATAGGGGAACTAATGCTTGGTCTATAAATATTCCAAGGATTATTTAATTTGGCATCATATGATTAGTTCAGAGAGACTCACCTTTTTTGTTTGATCCATCTAACAATCATCATTACCTCTAACTTATTCTCTTTATATAAGTCTTCTTAGGCTCACTGCCTAAGGAATTTCTTTCTCATCACAATGGGCAGGGATTCTGATGCATCAAGAGGGTTAATAGGTTTAAAGACGAGTGAAGGCACTCCATATATTTATAGTCTAGTGTAGACTATCCCATATATGATCATCATGTATGTATGGTCACAAGTTTAAATTATAGTTGGAAACTTCACATATTCAAATTTTTCCACAGATGGTCCTGCATATACTCTTCAAGTATGGGTCAGTCACTAGTTTAAATTACAATGGGGAGGCTTCACATGTTTAAAGTCTGATGTGGATATTTTCATATATGAGCATCATGTATGGTTCATTCATACGTTTAAATTCTAGTTGGGATGATTCAGATGTATTCTCTCCATTTATTGAGGCAGATATAGGATAGAATCACATGATGATGCGGGAGTACAATAAAGACCTGATATTTGTATATTGTGGGGTTTTTCATGCTTTTGGATGATCTATATTTGTAACCTCTGAATGGGGAAATTTATTTATTGTGATGGGGGTCGGTTGTAGGTTTCCTAAATACTGATTTATAATAAAGGGATCAAAACCCATATAGTTTAAGTGTACAGTTTAAGGTTGTATAACAAGATCGTCCTATCAAGTTTAACGTTGTGTGGTGAGGATTCTTATGTCATGAAAATAACACCATTAAGAGATAGTATAGGGATTAAACATAAAGTTTCCCATGTTTTAGTGGGGAATAACTTCATATGAGGCATATCATTATCGTCATACGAGGCCCTCTAGGCTTATCACCTGGAGAGTCCCCAGATTATTACATGGGGTTAAGGATAAATCTTAACATCATGTGATGAGGAAATTTTCATACAGTTTAACATCCTAATATTATGATTTTTGTTACATATATTTTAATTTCTTGCATCTTGGATGTTATTGGGGCTTATATAAGGGGTCGCCCATTCCTAGTGAGGGTTATAGGAGATAAGGTTATATGGATATCTCCAAAACTCATCAAATAGAAAATTGGTAGGTTTGCCTTGATGATGTTTACACTGGGACTTACATGTCCATTATACATGTTCTTTTGGAGAGGAAAAGAAAAAAAGTGCCCATTTCAGACAGTAGGTCGAGATCCTAAGGATATGATACCTATGCTTAGGAGAAAAAGGCATTGAGGGTTCCCAAAACTTTCTTGGAGAAAAGGTATTTTGAATTAGGGTCCATGATACCATTTTTCAATATGGTTTAATCCTATGTAATTCCAGCTTGGATATGTACAGGGCCCATGAGTACTCATCATTCATGAAGACATTCTTTCGGAAAAGAGGCATCATGTGGGGTCATTTGGGACTAGATTCATGATTTTCAAGGGGTTATAAAAGTTCATGGAGTTCACAAAGCTTTTACTTTCTTAAAAAATAGGCATCTCATATAAGATATATGTCTTGGTTCTTGTGGTGTGGGTTTTGCAAATGATAGAGGCCCTTCAGGACCCTATAAGACAAGAGTCATAAGAATCTTGTCTGAAGGGTGAGATCTTTTGTAAATGTAATATCTAGAATGCGCCTTAGTTTTAATGACCCATTGGGGGTATTCAAAATGGATAGCCACATGTAGAAATATATGTTCTCTTTTGGGTGTGAATGTTAGAGTTTTAGTAACTGGGTGATTTGGGTTGAAGTCTACGGGGTAGATCTCCCTCAAATGTTATTTGAGGGAGTATTTATAGGCTTTGTGGAGGCTCAAAAAAATGCTATGTAAAATATTACCATATTTTCATATGATGAATCTTTAGAGTGAAATTTCACCCCTTTGTAAAACCCTTGTATTTCATGAAGGATGGGAACTTCATTAATCCAGAAATTTAGGTTAATTTTGTGCCCATTTTGGCACATATTTTTCTTATAAGGTCTTTTTAATTCCTCTTACCTTCTCTAATGCATGTTTTAGAGCATCAACAAATCTCCCCCCCCCCCTCATAATGGGAGCCTTTTTGGAAAAAGTGGATCAAATTATAAGGCCAAAACACTGAAATCAAGCAATTAGAGTAACTTGATTCTTGGAAACTAGAGCACTGTTGGCCTATAAAAAGTGGAAAGAGTCCTAGGGGAAAATAGCTTCTTAAAAAACACCATATTATCCACTCTTTTCATAAATATTTAACTTTTGAGAAAATATTTTGATATGAATCCTTAGTGCTTGTCATACTTCCACTTTATGTTGATGAACCATGCTTGAGTCCAGTTCTACACATGCATATTTTGTGAGTATAATTCTCAAAAATGTAGAAGATTAAAAAATGTGACTTTAATGAACTTGAATAAAAATGTTTTTGAAGCCTCTAAAATGGTTTTTGAAGGTGTCGAAGTTGATGCTACACAAAAGAGGGATATGGAAATGAACATCCATATTTGGGAGAGCTTCCAAACTGTGTCAGAGCATTACACACTCTATGAACTGCTAAAAGAGTATTATAAGGATTTACCACTCTTCTGCAGGATTCCATTTTATGGTTTCTAGATGAGTTATGTGCCGTGATTCTAAGTGTGGATCATGATTCCCTTTCCAAAAATTCCAGGAGTTCCCCAGGGTTGTATAGGTGGATAAAGGTTACCACTAGAAATTATGTTAAATGCCGTGTGATGATCATGGACCATTATATTTAGAATCCTTTAATGTTAATCAATGGAGAAGATCTAGTTTTGGAGACATCACCTCCTTAGTATGAGAGAATTGGGGGGGTCCCTTCAAGGTATCATTAAATCATTTTTGGGTTGATAGTGTTTGTTGAAAAATGGGTTTCCATGATAATTTTTGGATTTCATAGAGATTGTTGACATGGTATTTAGAGAAATATCTAAGATGATTGAATGGATTCCCTTGACGTGTTAAAGAAAATATTGTACATAAGGTGATGTTGTTTCCCTATGTTTTCCAAATTTTTGGGATCCAAAATTTTCAATGTAGCTTGCAATATGAAGGTTTGTTTTTCCTGAAGTCTATATGAGAATATGTTAATCGCTTGAATTTCATGAATATATAATTCATGAAGAGTTTTTCATGAAGGGTCAAGGAATTATGACGGTGATCTCTGCAACTACGAAGGGCATCACGAATAGTGAATGTGAGGAGCATCACGAGTGGATCATTTTGGAACCATGAAGGCTTTGATGGAATCATTCACAATTAAGATGAGAATCATGAATGGGATAATTACATGGAGTATAATGAAAAAAGGAACACCATGAAAAAAATGAATGAGGTTTTAAAATTGGTGGTGATGTGGCCAGAAGGTTATGGAGTCGGTGGGAAACACCTATAAACAGGTTTCTAGCCCCTTTAGAAGTATCATAGAGACTCAACATGAATTATAAGTCTCAGGTATCACAAACGTTGTTTAAGAAGGTGGTTGTTGATGAGGTTTCATGAAAATAAGTTAAGGGTATAAAGGCCAACCAAACATTCTGAGCATCCTGAATGAATGGAATTCATGAAGGAAATATAAATCCTACGGAAACTTGTGAGCTTCACGAAGGCTAGTTGAGATTTATGACAGAAGGTTCTTTACAAAGGCTAGTTGAGCTATGCGAAAGAATGTTCTTTGTGAATTATAGTTGAGATTCATGAAATAAGGTTCTTCATGAAGGTTATTTGAGCTTCGCAAAAGAAGGATCTTCGCAAAGGTAGTGCGCATCGTGGAAGTGTTAAAGAATGGATTTCCAGTTAAAACATTGGTAAAGTAGAATAAATAAATTGGATGAATATGAAACTCAATGATACATTAAATGAGGTTTCAAAAATATTGATTCATGAAATAAAAAGAGGATCTTCAGAAGGAGTCATGAGAACACTTCAGTTGACAGAGCAGTGAGCTTTCAAATTGGGATTGGTTGTAAACGAGGAGGGATAGTGAGTCTTCTCCAAACATTGTAAACACCTGGGTGATTTTAGTGGATTTTTAACATTGATGTATTTTCATTGTACTCTAATTGGATATAGCCTAGTATGGGTGAACCAAGTAAATTTTTTGTGTCTCGTGCATGATTTAAATACATTTCTATGGGAGAAAAAGAGAAAAGTATTTTGTTTAACAATAAAAAAATATCTGAAGGGGATGTTTTTTACTCTATGATACCTTGATTCAACCTCCCATCTCAGGGTATTTACCAAGTTGAGAATAATAGATAATCTTCAGGGTAGGTTTGGATGACAACTTTTAGGTTTTGATCGAAGAGTATAATTTGTACTTGGGAATACATTTTATTGATTAGTGGGAATGGGAACACTTGTTATGTGATGATTCTGAGGAGGAACTAAAATGGGTTGGTCTTTAAAAAGTGTCGTTCTCATCCCAATTCCATGTCTTCCTTCAATTGGAAATCATGCTAGAATTGGTGAGTAGGTGTTCACTAGACTCCAACTCCATTCATTTTCACTACGGGGAGGATGACATCATCATGTGGGATCCCCATTTTGGGGAGATGTATGATGATTTTCTATCCCTAGGGAAAATATATGGGATGACTACGAGTGAATATAGGTTCTTTACAAAGTGATGTTGGATGTAGTGTGATGGGGGAGTTAGACAAGGCTGGATTTAAGGATATTCCATTGAAGAGGTAGTTTGGCATTTTTATAAATGTGCATTGGGAATGGATACGAGGGATGCCTCAATAGTTCCCAAGGGAGATGTATCATTAGAAGGATGGCTCATACTAGGTACTTCTAGAGTTGATCCAATTTCATCTATGGATACACAACATGAAGGATCAGGCCCGCGTGGTTAGGCTGGCTAGGTTCATTACAGTTCTCATCTATGGGTAGATGTTTCCAATCTATGATTTTCACTTAGGGTTTCATCCGAGCACTGATTTTGTGGTATCAATTATAG
This sequence comes from Viscum album, assembly GCA_963277665.1. NCBI lineage: Eukaryota > Viridiplantae > Streptophyta > Magnoliopsida > Santalales > Viscaceae > Viscum > Viscum album. The sequence goes on along the minus strand of OY728130.1, from coordinate 571,091,599 downwards.
TAATGGGGAACCACGTCAGTCTGGTGGCCCCAGTTTTGTGGAAGATGTATATGTTTCCTTATAGTATATTAATCCTACCCGGTTTTGGGGAAACCCTTGGAGACTGTTAAATTGCCAGCTAATGTGGAGATAACATCATTGGTTGGGCCGAATTCAAGTGACACATTTCTAAACTTATTGTTTTTCATGGTGGATGTGTTCATTCAAAGGCTAATAGCTGGGGTTGAGCCTAGTGATATTCTCAAGGAAACCACCCTTCATAGAACATGGAAATACATCCTTTATTCTTTATACGATAATTATAAATTTTTTCCTTTTGTTAATTATTTTCCATTTTTCATCTATGTCATGGATTTCACTAACTTTTTATCCTAATGGAAGTGCTTCCAGAGTCAGAAAATCATATACCCATGATGAGTCCTGGGCAGGAGGAACCTATGGCCTATGCGACGTCTACTAATGTTGGACCCTTGGTGGGCGTGACAGGTGAGGTTGTGATGGTTGACCAGACCCCCAAGGTTCCATACCCCGGGGAGGTCACCAAGATCCTTGATATGGTTTCATCCGCTGGAGATGAGGTAGTAAGGGGGAATTCATCTTCTAGGGTGTGTGATGGGATGGTTTTGTCATCAAAAGAGGTGACCTATATAGATCTACTTATTAATGGTAGAGATGAGGTGGTACCCAATGTGGAGCTTGAATCTCTTGCAACATTTGATATGGGACATAAATCATCCATGTAGTAGGTTGAATCCGTGATCCTTCAGGACATTGAATTTTTCCTTCTGTTGAATTAGGGTGATCCTACCAGATATGTACTCACGCCCTTCCTAGAGTATGAGCCCGCTCCAGAATAAATTAATTTCCCATGATCATATATGGTTGAGGAGAACCAACTAATATGATTTAGGGTGTGGAGAAACATATAGAACTTCATCTCTCATAAATAGTTGTTAAAGATATTAGGTTTTGATTGCATCCTTCCACCAAAAGTTGGTGAACGTGGGGATTGGTGGGGTGTAATACAATTAATTCCATGCCCTTGATCGGGACTTTTTGGTTGAGATGGTGCATCTATAATTATAGATGCTTGGTGTCACCCAGTACAAGTCCTCATCTATGATAATTACTACTCTTCAGGTAGATAATTAGGAGTTTTACAAGACATAGGGGTAGGTTAAATGGTATAAGGTCATCTGTTATGCTAGGGTGGAGACAGTCCATCACATGGCGGCTCAAATGGTAGAAACATGGTATGATATATCATACATGACTTCCCTAATGATGGGATGAAAATACAAAGAGGGAATGATTAGTGTACAGATGGATGAGGTGCAACCTTGGATCGATGAGGATCTTACAGAGCTATCCAGGTTACATGAACTCAGGGACTTGACATAGAAGAGGCTAGCTGATCTCAATAAATCTATAGCCCATGCCAAAAGGTTAGGTAATTATTTCCATTATATGGGAGAGGATCTAGACTATGGATAACCATGCCTCTCTCCATTTTTCTTAATAATGAAACAATCCATTTATTTCCCATCCCTTTGGTTTGTTTTTTCCATATTTATCATATTAGAAAGTCAATAAACTATAAGTCTTTAACCCCATGTGATTCACACTCAGTGTGGTAAATGGGATGCACATATAATACTAACCATTTTTAATAGTGTACTTGAAATGGGGTAAAGCGTTAGGATTAGAATTATGAATCGGTCACCTCTGATACCCATGGATTTAGAAATCAATATTGTGAGATTCCAAGGGTACAATATCTCTCATCGATGTGAAGGGTGAATGAGGGTGAAATACCAAGGGTGTTGGAATTACCTTTTAGGGAAGTGTAATGTGTGTGGAGTTAAAGTGAAACATCATGAGTCTAATTCAATGAACAGAGGCAGGTGGGATGATATGAACCATTAACCATGTTGGAAACATGGGTTCAAAACTATTTCTTTATAATTTTATCATCAAGGACATGTGACTTGTATGGAGATGAGTCTATTTTTGACATGATCCATCACCTAGGTGATTCCATTTATAGATTATTAGGGTGGATCCTCTAATTTTTGTTCCCAGGTGGGAGGCGGGCCTATTTTGGTCTTGTGTCATCATCTCACGGGGTCCCATTTTGAAATTAAGGATGGATTTAGATCCAAATAAATGAGACATACGGTGTATAGATTAAGGATCGATATTCTACACAAGATTTCCTGAAATATTAAGGCTACGTCATCATTTTTTAGTCATATCATTGGAGCATACAAAACCAACAAAAATAATGAAATAACATGGAGAAAATGAAAATACCAACCAGGTGAAAGACACGACAGTGAGGCTCAAATGTGCTAAAATATGGAAAGAAATGTTCTATAAAGTATCTTTATTTAAGGTCATATAGGTTTGGACAAAGTGGTTTTTCTTCTAGGGCCATGAATCCAAGACTGAGGGTTTTTCCTTTTAAGGATGTGCATCAAGGACCAAAAATGTTGTTCATGTTTTTTTCGTGAATATATGATGGTAGGGTGATGAGGTTTTCAGGTCATAAATATTGTACCATATATAGGTGAGACCGCATGACTAGGAGTAACAAACCAAATGTTAATAGAGGGACCTCATTGGATCATATTTCGTGCCAATAAACCTAACTGAAGGGGAAAATGTGTGCGATTGGGACCAATATAGAAGGTTTTTACTCGCTATGTATCCCATCCATGGGAATCCAATCACATGTTGTTCTGCGATGAGGCGTAGTAGATGACGAACATTTAAAGTTGAATTCCTCCCAAGATATTCTCTAAACATCATGTAATTTTACATAATTAGATGATAAAATCATCCATTCTATTTAATGTCTTATATAAAGTGCATAGAAGATGGAAAAAGGGTCAGAGGATGGACGTTAAATTTTTCTATAACTGATTGGTCCAACAAAAACAAATGGGTTTCCCCTAGAGCCTAGTGAGGAGTCCCATCTATTTTGTACCATTTCCAGTTGAGCCCTTACTTTTTTCCAAGTCCTTAATAAAACATGGTGGTTGAAAACCTGACTTTTGATTAGGATTTACTTCATGGGTTTTCAACCCAATAGGTATTTGGGAATATTATTGTGGGGTGTTATGGTCATGCCAGTTAGACCACTAGAGAGGGTTAGATAAATGGTCTCCAAAGATAAGTAATTTAAGGTCATATAGATTTATCCAAAAAGGTGAGGGTAAGATTGTGTAGAAAATATGGTAATATAAACCCAACATGAATGGAGGGACAATGAGAGGCCTAGTAGCACAAAAAATTTCCCCTTTATGGGAACAAAGAGATTATGGTCGAAATGATTACACCACTTCCATTTATGTGTCACACCATCTTGGTGTGAAGAGAGGCACTAAAGATCGATTTTACATTGTTGAGTGAAAAACCAGGTCATGGAAAATGGGGAAGTTAATGGCTAGACTTGATATTAAAGATCCAGGCATCTCTACATATCTCAAGAAATAGGGAATCGAGAAACACATTATTCATGGAGGTGGTGTGATATTTGGCCAACACCAAAAGGGGATACTCTCTATTATGGAATCATAGGGCTTTATAATTCAATGTTATGCAATGAGTGATCAATCATATAGTTTTTATCCATGCATTAAAGACACTAAAAAAAGGAACATTGGTATGTGAATCACTATGGGTGATGGAAAATAGATGTGGTTTTATGGAAAAAAGGGTAATATTCAAGTAGTTTAAGGTCATAATGATTGGACCAAAGGGAAACTGAAACCAATTTAATGTTATGGAACTCGGACCAAAGGGTATGATGTTATTTTAAGGTCATAGATCTTGGACCAAGGAGGTGTCTCTAAGAAGTTCGTTTTGTGTGGATATGAATATTAACCTAACGTGAATAGAGGGCCAAGAAGGCCATATACTAAATAAATGTCTCAAAAATAAGTTGTAAATAGTTTATGGTCATATTAATTGGACCAAAAGGGGGTTTTGTGTGTGAACCATGTGGGGAAGACCCTAATAAGACCCCTAATCCCACATGAACCATGATCAGTGTAGGAAATAAGGAGTGGTGAGGAGCATCACTCATTACATTAGAGAGCAAGATAGGGGTTGGGATAAGCTATCTTGGGAGGTTTCCAATAACAATGACTTGCTTAGTAAATCATGTGTGAATTCATGAAGAGGTAACATCAAGGGTCTTAAAACTTCACTGGAACAAAGAAATGTGGATAAAAAGTAAATCTAAACTTCTAATATTTGACCCATAGGAGGAGGAGACCAATGAGTGGGTAATGTTTGTTAACTATGTTCAAAAAATTGGTTACACAACTACATTATTTAGGGATGGATAAAGAAGATTATGGATTGACTATTGGCCATGTTAGAAAAACTGTAATGTCATTTCTTGCTATAAATACTTGGGGGTGTGTTCCATGATTGAAAAAAGCGTATTTTGGAAATCCATAATATTTGTAGGGGATCTTTTTATGACTGTTTGGCTGATGGGGATCCAAATAGTGGATGGATCAATGTGTGGAGGTGAACATAAAATAATTTCCTGGGATATTTCAACACTCTGGGATCTTTTCCATTGGCATTTGATCAAATCTAATGGGAATATTGGGGGAAAGATTCAAACTATTTCTCAAGGGGAAAGGACCCAAACTACAATAGTGACCAAGATGTACTTAGGAAGGGAGATTCAAGCCTCTTTATATAACCCATTAAACAAGGAATCAAGTCATATGTAGTTTTATAAAGTTTCGCAGTAGATTACCAGCACTAAAATTGGAGGTCATCTCAGGAAAGGGATAAAACACCATGTAGTTTTATGTGACACAATTAGGATGTGAACCATGTAGTTTAACATCTTGTGACATAGATGTTAAACACATAGTTTAACACCATACAATGAGGATGAGGTGTCATACATTTTAATTTCATTTAAGAAGGACATTTTCCCTCAGTTTAACATTATGTGACCAAGATGTCATTATATAGTTTAACGCTATATGATAAGGAAAATTTCCATTGGGTTATACGAAGTATCTTTTGAGTAACTTGGAATTAGGGGATGGTGTAATGTGATCTCTATCCATGATGATCAATAATTATGATCACTGGTAGTAGAAATTAATAATGGCATATGATCCCTCACATTATGGTTTTGTCTTTGGTGTCTTCTTACAAGGTATCATTGGCACCCTTAATTCAAACATCATGTAACCTTTAAGTAAAGAGTGGAGGAGAAACTTTTTCTTGAACACCAAAACTACATGATTCTGATGAGATTTATGGTTATGTAGCACTTGGAGTATATTCTTTTTGATAGCATAATGTTTGTCCAAAAAATACCACAGTTCTCTTATCAAATGTGTTTTTATCATAAATAGATATCCAGAGAGATGAATGTTAAACCGATACGGTAACACACTCTCTTTCCTGTACACCAAGGATTATGGGATCACCGAGGTGGAATTTTAGGTCATTGTCTAATACACCCATATAGAATTAGAGAGATTGTCAATCCATCCCGTATTTTTTTGTCTCACTATCTTATTCATGATAATAGAAATTATTTTTTTAACATCTTTATCTTCAAATTATATATTTCATGATAGTGGTACATATTATTATACATATATTATTTACTTTGTGCATATATTATTCAAATTAATAACTCAATTGTTGGTTTCATTGTCAATGAGACTGGTCTGGGGAATCTTGAATCAATAGATGATGTTGGAATTCAAAAATTGATCACAAATCAGGTATTAACCTTCTTTATGGGAAATTACCACTTGGAGAAGATTTATGTAGTACCTAGAAATAACTTATACTGATGACCTATCCCTGTTAGGTAGGGACCCATAGTATCAATTTCCCACATAACAAAGGGCCAAGATTATTTGGTGGAATGGGGGAGCAGTTATGGATGATGTGTGATGTTTTAATGGATGTGACATGCATGACACCTATTGGTCAAATAAATGGTATCTCAAACAATTTTTACTGGGAACAAATCCCTCAAGATAACATTTTAGTTTTTTTTGATAGATTTTTTTGATTAATAAGTTTTCCATGTTCAGTTGTGGAGTTTAAGAGATATTTTTGACTAGTTAAGTTGTTAAAGATCCAAAAAAATGAATAGATTACCTGGAGTCAGTACTAAAAACTATGTATACATGGTGGTGTAATTTCCCAGTGTTCTCTAATTTTTTGGGTGTAAAAAATATATTGTGTGATTTATTTTTTATAGAAGTTTGATTTTGGGGACTGAATAATCATAGATATAGTAAAAATATTGTTCTAACAAAGATACTAGTTTCCCTACAATGTGGTGCTTCATGAAATTATTTAGTGTCACGAAGGATAAAAGGTTCATGAAAGTGATATGGGTTGATGGTAAAACTACATGATTATGAGAAGCTTTATAATAAGGTGGTGGTGAGCTTGGAATCTTTGGGAATGAGAGGTAATGCCTATAAATAGGTCTATATCCCTTCTATAAGAGTAGATCAAACCATAACATAAATCCAAAGTCTTTAAATTAGAAAAGGTTATTCTTGAAGTTTGTTATTTTGAAAATATTTCTGAATAAATGAAGTTCTTGAAGGTTATGTAATCCTGCTCAAAGTTTTAGGCATCATGAAAGTATTTTTCTTTTCTAAGGCTAAGTGAGATTCCCAAATTTAGAGTTCTTTAAAAAATCTATTTAAGCTTCAAAAAAGTGGTTATCTTCATGAAATTCAAGGGGTTCCAAAAAATCATATATTCTTGTGATGAATTGTGTAGTTTCATGAAGGATGTTTGAGGTTCACGAAAGCAGTGAGAATCGCAAATGTGTTGAGAAACGATTTCCCAGAAATTTTTTTGTAAAGTGGTATTAATAAATTGGTTGAAAGTGTAACTTTTTTAGTCACAAAATGATCCATAAAACATACGTATTCATGCGATAAAAAATAAAAATCATCTGAACTATTAATGAGCACACTTTATTTGATAGAGTAGTGATCATTCCAATTATAATTGGTTGTAAACCAGGAGGGACATTGAGTCGACTCTGAACATTGCAATAGTAGTGTACATTAATGTATTTGGTACATAGGAAAATTTCCTTTGTATTCTCTTTGGACAAAGTCCAGTATGGGAAATCCAAGTAAAGTTGTTGTGTCTTGTGCATGCTTTCATTTCTTCCCATAAATTTCTATGTGAAAGGTAGAGAAGGGTGTTTTATTTAATGAAGAAACGAGACATGAAGGGGTAGTAGTTTTAATCTTTCATACCCTAATACACACCCTTTAGGGAATTAATCCTAGTTTGGATAACAATGGTGGTCCAAAAGTATGAAAATCATCAAATCTAATGATAGATATTTAATATTTCTTGATGGAATTCATTTTATTAGACATTGACTTGTTGTAGGATCTAAGGGTTCTCAACTCCTTGGATGTAATGGAGGAGGATTCCACAAAATTAATTCATGTAGAGCACCTGATCTATGTTGGGGTCATCTTGAAAGGGAAAATTTTACTATAGGCTGATTATTTTTACCATGATATTCCTGGTCTGTCATGAGTGTCTTAGGATGGTGGTACTCAATAAAGGTATTTATCTATTTGGGTGATTCCCCCATTGAAGGGGGGTCTAGGGGTGTTCCTAATGACATACTAGTGGAACTTTGGTTCTCCTAGTAGTCCTCTCAATGAAATGTGATGGGGAAAATGATCCTATGATTTTCAACGTGAATGACCCAGTCATCTTGGTCGCTCCTTACAAGGGATGTGGACAATCTATTCAATCCACTTGTGATAGTTTTAGATATAATAGAACCACCTTAGTGGCTAATAAACCAAAAGGATTTTTCCATATCTGGTGGATCATTCACATATTGTACATGATTTGAACACCATAACCAACAAAACTTTTCCACTAGAAAATAGAATAAGAGAACACAGAACATAGTGAGGATATTTTTAGCTTAAATTTATAATTAATTTATTTAGGTATGAATAAAAATTAGCTCATATTAAGATATTTCTTTGATGGTGATATAGAACTTACAAAAAAACTTGTCTAGATAATATTACACTGTGTAGGGGGTTCCATGTATAGAATCCCACTAGAAGTGATTCATGATTGGTCCTTTGATCTATGAATAATCACTGATGTAACATGTGGTACTACCACGGCAGATCAATCATGGTGTGTGGTTTTTCTTGATCACTATAAGATCCTTTGGGCCTGAAGGATTCTCTTTTTATCTTCTCATTCTTAATAGGATTAGAGAAGATAGAATTCATGGGAGAAGTTTGTTGTGCGTAACAATTTTCAATTCTCAATTAACCCTATACAATAGACATAACCATATATTTATAGAGATAGGGTTTTGTTTAAAATATTATCTAATTGTATGTCAGATATAAAATAATATAACAATCATTCTCAAACCTGATTCCATATAATAACAATATTGATATTATGATTTTATTGTGTGTTATAATAGGCACAATGATAAATATAATTTTGGCAGTTTTGAAATTAAAATTTTCACTGGACAAGAACTTATTTTGATCGTTTTCCTCCATGGAATTTTTAGAATACCCAAATAAATATTTATTAAATATTAATTCATAAATAAATATTATATTCACAATTTAGAGATTAAATAATTATTACATATTCAATATATAAATTAAATATATTATTTTCACAATCGAAATAATACATATTTATTTGATTTATGCGATCAATAAAACCTGAATAAAATTATTCCTCAGTCTTTATAATAATATTTATTCTATTAGTGAAATTCATATAGAATTTTATTTAGATCAATGGAAATACTTAGTGTGAGAATCTGTAGGATTCTTTGTTGTTGGAATTATGGGGAAATTACAAGAGTCCAAGATTACTATATAATAATGGGTCAAGGAACCCAAGACAAAGAACATGATGTATTAATTATGAAACCATATATGAATTTTCTATGTATCACATAATCAATTTGTCAAAATATCTCATCAAGATAGATACACAACTATCTCATCAACCTATTTTCTTGATATTCCTTTCATTGAATATCTAAAATAAACATGTCATGACATCATGTACATGGAATTTAAGGATATGGTTATATTCCAATAAAAGGGACGATATATAAAATTCCATAATGATGGAAGATACAAATCCTTCCTCGATTTATCAATTAGTAATATGTCATTCATGACACACCCAATGTACCCTACTTCCCGCAAAAATATGGAAACCTAGTTTTTTATGTTAAATCTAATTGTGTGTTCTATGAAATTAATTTACGATAATCTTTAAGTATAAGGAATGTTACATAGGATCATATATAGAAATATTTGATGACATTGAAACATGCGAGATTCCGACTAGGGGGTATGTTCTTATAACATCCTAATTTGGAGATTATTAAGTGAAAAACTTCATGTGAAGAATCCTCATCCTCTTATGATAAAATTCACCTTAGAGTCTCCAAAATGTTTTCCCTTATCATACTATGTTATCCAAAAATATAACTATATTTAAAAATACCATCATGGAAATTAATTTTTCTCATCATACCAGGGAACTACTATGACCATATCAATTCAACAGATACCTTTTGACATTATAACATCAAATTCATGCAGAACAATGAAAAATATGTAAATATAAGTTTTATTAATATTTTATATTATATATTATACATGTAATAAAAGTATAAAAATTTGGTTCTAGAACAAAAAATCTAATAAACTCCCACTTGTAATAGAGATAACTCCCTATGAATTTTAGTTTTCTAGGCCTCAAATGATGATCATATTTCTTTTTAGTCGTGGATTTTTTCAAGGGGACTACCATGTTATCTTTGATGGATATTCTACTCACTAAAACATCACATATTTGAGAAAAAAATCCCCTAATAGATGGTACTTCTGAAGTATGTTCTTCATATACTGATATGAGATTGACTCCATGGAAAGGGCCACCACAGTAGTATTATCATAATAATGTTTGATAGGATCCTTACTGATAGGTACCACATAATGTTCTTGGATGAAGTATAATATCAATAATTCTTCTTCAGCTAACATAAAATTCATAATATACTCAGACTCTACTGTAGAATCTATGACCACAAATTTCATTGATCTCTTCCACTAATAGAAACTCCATTCAAAGTAAAGTTGAATCTCTTCTGCGATTTTATTTCATCTCGATCTATATAGAAACTATCATCAATATATCCTCTGATTACTAGTTCATTATCTCTTCCATATACTAGGAATATATATTTAGTATTCCTTAGATACTTGAGGATGGTCTTGACTATCATCCAATGGTAGTAAATTGTGTCAGCTTAATATCTTTATACCACACTAAACATTAAGGTATCATCTATCATAGTACATAATATATCATACAATAATATTTAAATAAAATATGTATATGGTATCCCTTCCATCCTTTGTCTCTCCTAATGTGTTTGAAGACAAATTTTCATAGAAAGATGAAAACCATGTGAATTTGGAAATAATACCCTATTGTATTTCTGTATTCCAAATCGATTCAGTATATTTTCAATGTATGTAATTTGAATTAGGTTGAGAGCCTTCTTGGATCTATTGTGATGGATATTGAGCCCAAAAATATTTTATATTTCACCTAATTCCTCTATGGAGATATATTTATTCAACCAGGACTTAACATACTGTAAGAATGGTATTTCATATCAAATAACTAATGTGTTAGTGGCATATACTATTAATAAAATGATTTCACTCCCACTAAACCATTTATTGATAAAAGGATCACGTCCATTCTTTATGAAACCAAATTCCATTATTGTGTCATCAATCAAAATGTTCCATGAACTGGATACTTTGTTTAATCTATAAATGGATCTTTACAATTTTCACAACTTGTTGGAATCCATTATAGTCACAATCCCTTTAGGTTGTTTCATACAGAAATCATTCTAATGGTTCCCATTAAGGAATACCATTTGGAAATCCATTTTCCAAATTTCATTGTCATGGAATGAATCAATGGAAAGTATGATTCTGATGAATTTCTGCATATAAACTGATAAAAGGATTCATCTAAGTCTATTCTTTAACAGTGTTTGAACCCTTTTGCAACTATTTGTAACTTATCATTACTAAATTATCCATCCATTTCCAATTTTTTCTTGAATAAAAATATACAATTAGTCAGATTTATATAAAGTAGAGGATCTACCATGATCTAGTCTTGGTTTTGGTACATTGATTCATTTTAAAATTCATGAATTATTTCTATTTGGAAACTTTTTTTCCACTTACTACTTCTTTAAAGGTTACAAGATCATTATTATCAACTAATAATGAGTCACCATCCCCAGTGACTAGAAAAAAAAATTTCTCATTCTCTAAACACTCATATACTCATACATAATACTTCTTTCTCTGGTAAATTTTCTTCTATGGGTATTTTTGGAATATTTTCTTGTTCCAGCTATGGTGGACCATGATTATGGAATTCATATAAGTCTATCTCACTCTCACTGTCACTTTTAGAGATGTGATCCATCTCAAGTTATATGGAATGTATTGACATTGTTACCCTTTTATATAATAGTTTGTATAGGTAATAACCATTCGATTTCTTGGGGTATCATATAAAGGTACACTTCATGCCTTGGGGTTCCAAATGTTTCTCTGAAAGGCCTTAACAAATGATTCACAACCCCAAACATGTAAGTAAAAAACACAGGTTTCTTTCCATTATAAAATTGGTATGGGATACCATATGACACTATAGTTGGAAACTATTTCAGTATATGTCATTGTTTCTATAATGTGTCTCCCTAAAAGGATAGTGGACGACTCACATAACTCATCACTGATCTTTTCATGTCTAATAGGGTTTGTTTTCCCCTTTTGTTTATACCGTTCCATTGAGGTGTATAAGGAGGAGTTAATTTATTTAGAATCTCAAACTATAATAAATAAGAAATGAATTATTGATTAATATATTCTCCACTATGTTCTAATTGGAGTATTTTTCCTTCCTAACAAGTTGGTTCTCATATTTATTATTGTATTCCTTGAATATATCAAAGTAATATGACTTATAACTCATCAAGTAGAAATATCCATATATGCTAAAATTATCAATAAAATAGATGAAGTATGAGTAACCACCCCTTTATTCATTTTGAAATGGTCCACACATAATGGAATGAAATAATTCAAGAAGCTATTTGGTCATTTCACCTTTTCTAATAAATTGGGATTTGTAAATTTTTCCTTATAATCATATGTGACATACACCAAGTGGTTTTTGTTCAATGGAACAAAAATATCCATGTCTTTGTATTTAGTCAAACACTTTTTGTTTACATGACACAGTCATTCATTCCAAAGTTGGTTTTGGTATGAATAATGTTAAGTAGTATAATTATCTATTTACATTACTTGGTTCATGTAATCAAACACATAAACACAATTATTTAATTGTTATTTAACATTAAAATATTTATCGTTATAAAATAATAAACATTTATTCTCAAAAATGAAAATAAATTCATCCATATCAAGTATGGATACAAAAATATTATTTTTTGAAACATAGGACACAAAATAACAATTATTTAAAACCAATATTATTCATGTTAGCAACGTGAAGAGGTAGTCCCAGATATCCACTGTTGACACCAACCAAGTGAACATTTAAAGTTTAGAGGAGATGAAATACCCAACATATGGGTATCATCATCTCGGAAAAGGAAAATAAGAAAGAGAGACTGTATGGGGGATCACATGCTAAGGTCACACAATCGCATGACCCTCTCAGAGACTTATTATTACATGACTCTTAATTCATCACACGATGCTCTAAGAACAATCAAATAGGTTTTTGGTGACAAGGGATTCATGACAATTCCTAACCCATGAATGATAATGATACACCCCTTAACATAATTTTATTGAGGCCACATAAATTGGGTCATGAATAGGGATTACATGGTCCCCATGATCAATTCATTGATCATGTGAAGGACCCCAGACATGTCGGAATTTTCAGAAAAAAATCCATTGGGAATGAAATAAATGATCATGTGATTCCCTAGGGTAAAATCAATGGAAAAACGACATAAATATAATGCAATGGATGGTTTTAAAAGATGGTATCCTTATGTGATGGAAGTTATTTTGTTTTTCATGTTAATGGATTATGTGATTCGTGTGATCAGTTCATTGATCACATAATGGATTGTGGACATGTCGATATGATCATGCAAAATGCCTTGGCCATGTTGGCCTGATCGTGCAAAATATTAAAGAAATATCATCCCGATTACAAAAAGGACCTTGGATATATTTGTATTGAACATAATTTTATTCCCTTGTGAAGTCTCGCGATCAACACCATGAAAATCATGTAACACGAAAGGATTACTTAATTTATAAGGGTGGTAATGGAGAACCAATAATGTGGTTATTGTTTATCATGCGATGACAAGATTTGTCACTAATGATGTTCAACATGATGAAGATAAGTGCATGTGATGTTATTGAGTTATACGGATGGTTCTCCCACTGACTTAAGTTGAGGTACTCATCTTGATAACATTATAAAGTGATATAGATACAAGGTAGTAAATTCTTATAAAACCCCTAGTGGAATGAAAAAGTACACTCGCATTCAAGAATACTTTTTAGAGTAGAGTGGTCATAGGATCAAAAGGGAAATTCGACTATGTTTAGTGAGTAGCTTAAGAGAAATAAGAAAAAGAGTTGTGTATGGGGCGATCATGATTTGGCCTATTAATCACGAGACATGAATATGATCGTGAGGTGGAATCTTGTTCATGTGACCAATCCATATGATTACAATCCCCTATTAGTCATGTGATCACATGCCCTTGCGTCCTTTCCCATTTGTGTGACTTGAAATGGATTATGAAAAGTTTAAATCCCCCTTCCCTTCATGTGAATCACATGACTACCCAACCTTTACTCAATCAGATACCCTATGTATTGGAACAATCACATTCATTGAAAACCTTCACGCAATGTGAATACTATCACACACATTCTTGTTTGTGTGACCCAAATGGATCACACAAAGGATGTGGTTCCAAAGGGATCATGTGCAGCGCATAACCCCCTTATTTCACATAGTGTGTATGACTATATGGTACCCGCATGACTGCATTATTCCCCTTCGCTGTAAACTAATCTAAATTAATCCCTTATCCTTCCATTAAGGATATATACCTTTATGTATCCTCAAACACACCCTAAATCATGGGTACAAGATTTCTATAAGACCAACCATGTTTCCTTATGCATTTGTGAGAAAAGAAACTTGTGAATTAGGAGGACTCTGATTCCTGTAATAAGAACGATACCTAGGACACTGTTTCCAAGGATTTTTCCCCATACACCCTCATAAATACCATGTGGGATACAAAACATAACATCCCATGTGGAATCCCTTGACCCTTTTATCATGTATTTGTATTCTTCACAGGATTTGTAATCACATCACCATTAAGGGAGACTTAGTCCATAATCCCTATAAAAATTCAGTCTTGTATCCATTGTGACTTGTTTGATCTTATATTGTCTATTATTTTTCATAACAAGAATGACTCATGTGGTTTTGGATACCAATGATGGTTTTTTCATTATCATGATGAGAATACACCTAGTATGGGATTCCTTTTAGTTGTATGCCTAATTACATCCTCTCTTCCCACATAGGGCCATATCTGTAATGAAATATCACATAGAACCTCCCATAAAACTACACTACAAGGAATATGATTCATTTTATAAATAGGATACGTAGGATTCCTTCCAATGGACCAAGATTTGTGTCCTGTATCTAAATTCTCTCATATATATACATTCCTCACGACATTAAAAAATATGGTATAGTTATACGAACTATGTGGACATTGATTCCTATAATCACAAGATATATAGGACCCCTCTCGGATGTTCAATATAAATTATAAAATATTGATCACATCCCTGGATGAAAATAAACCCTAGAGTGCTCAGTCATACAGCTAGGAGACAGATAAATCCACATGATCGATTATCAGTAATTAATAATGGTTAGAAATATGGAGAACATGTGATATATAAATATGGGGTTATAAATAGTATTACATCCTTTATGAATAGTGGTTCACATCGGTGAATGTTGGTGCATGATCATTTTTATAGGGTAAACAGTCCAATATCAGGATGTGAGAATGATTCAAAAACATGTATCATGTTTATAAGGGAAGCCTAGAATATGAAATAATTCCTCATCAATAGGATACAATGATCCTGACCTCTCATTGTCTTAACCAATGTGAGTTCTTAAGTGCCATTGGTAAGAAACAGTAATTACGGCATGACTTTGGAAAGAAGGTCCATGGTTCATTGTGGTTGTGGGATTCATTTTGATTATACATTAGATACAACAGTCATGAACTAGATGTGATTCTCATTAGAATGTTGGTGCACATGTGTTTTGTTGGGAAACCAAAATTTTAAACCTGATGTGAATCTTTCAACAACAAAAAACAAATGGGGTTACACATGTTAAACCATTTTTTTCTATATTATACGCAAATAGTTATGGTGAAACCAATGTAAATAATTCAATAATTAAATGTAATTGGGTTTACCATGGGAAGATCCATTTTCATATTCCAGTCAAGAACCATGTAAAAATGTTAATTCAAAAAACAAATAGATTCATTTTACATAGATGATTAATAATGTTCCTCTCTTGAAAATTTCTATTCATTAGTGACCTTTTTTATTGATTTCCTTGTGATTATAGACACTGTACCCAAAAAATTCAAGTTTAATTAGAGTTATTAAATCATTAAGTAGGTGTTATGGAACATCTAATGTGGAAATGAACTCTATGGATCATGAAATAACATCATCCACTAGATACCTTTGGCATTAGCTAGAAAAAATGATCGTCGGGGAGGACCACATAAAAGCTATGACCTTGAACCTCTTAGACACAAATAAGAGAATCCAGACACTAAATCCCCCAAAGACAACTAATTTAGGGAAATCCATAGAAAAATGGTAAATAGTTATTGGCACTATTATCCTCTTCGAGAGCCTATCCCTGGAGCGTGATAGTAAAAAACTCCATTACCTTATAAATATGGATCAAGGATACAACTATAGCTCCATCTTGGTTTAGGTGGTATCAAGGAGGGATCTTATCAACAATTTCTACCAATCTAATCCTGCTAAAGCCCCTCTGTCACTAGCTAAGGGAACTACGTGATAGGTAACCACCCTAGATGATCATGCCCAGGCACCAAGGAGATATCACAAGGCATGAACAGTTACATACTAAGGGGAGTGAGCTTATATATCCACTTACGCCAACAAATCCTATCCGTATATTCATACTACATCTAGTGAACAATCTCATATCCCTAAACACCTACACTAATCCTACCTACATATTATTGATGAAATAATGGGGGAGTCACATACTCCCACCACCAAAAATGATTCCCATGAGCATACTATGACAGAACAAGTAGGACAAGAGTGGGAATATATCCCCACTTCAATCAACTGTTTTTCTGATATATCCTAACGACTAAGAGGATTCATGCCTATGTACCTCCATACAACTTTCTTAAATGAAAATCTATTCTATAAATAATTGAAGTGATTTTATGAATTATCTTGTAAATGATATAGGGACATACACATATTCTCTTCCTAGCTGCTAGACCAACATATCATCATGATCAACATGAACAGATGGCTACTCTAAGGAAATTTCATATTCATACTCATGTTCGGGAGGATTAGTGGTATATTCTAATAAAGGGAGAGGCACAAGAACGTGATAATACTCCCATTCAAATTAGATTTCATCAAAATATTTTTTTAAATATCCTCAGGATAGGAACACGTACTTTTTGAATAATTATAGTAGTTTATTCTGAAGGCCAACCAAGATCGGGTCTATATCCCCCCTCTAATTGAGGTATTTTAACCTAGTTTGGAGATCACTTCTGGGTGGGATCATATCTATGAAAATGAATTCAATCCTAATATTATAGTAACCTACAAGATCAAGGAGAATATTTATGCTTTTGTCGATGAAAGAATAATCATATATCCTTCAATGGAAATATAAAAGGAGTCCCATACTCTGTCTCTCATTTCAGAGGTTCCCCAACATATTCCTATGGGAAATACATATTTGAACTAGGACCGTACGACTACTTAAACTAGGGCTTAATGGAATATTTCAAAACCACCCAATAGCAGGATCATATCCCCACCAAAAATGTAGAAGCTCACTGATATACTCCTGGTGCTTTAAGGAAGTGGGCATATATCCCCGCATCAACAGGTGGTCTTCGACATATTCTTGTGACTGCCGCACAACAAAATTATATTCTTTCTCAACCCCAAAATAAATTTTGGTATATTCCATCTCTGATGTAAGATAAGGCACATATTACTACCATTATCTATGATAGTTTAATTTATTCCATGCACCACAGATCGGTTACACCTTATAGGTCTATTGAATATTCATATGAAGTATAAGGAAACAAATACCACAATTATCCTCTTCAGGATATTACGTAGATAGATTACAAATACCCTACTTATGATATCTTTCTTTGATAGCATCTTCGTAGTGATGCCTCACCTAGACAAGGAAATACCCCCATTGACAAGTCACCTTTTTATAGAGATGTTCTTGAAACACAGGGGTTAACCATATATAGTTCCCCAAAAACAACCAAAAAAACCTCGCCTCGATCTCTAAGCACCCCAGAGAAGCATCCTCTATGGTCAGACCAGGTGAAACATCATTCCCCTAGAGAAAATGTGGATGAGATGGATATATAGGATATAGATGAAAACAAACACCCAGTTAGGATTTTTCACACATCTACTTCCGATTATGAATTTTCAGATAATATTAATGATGAGTGTATATATTACCTATGTTAAAGAATGTAGATGAACATTTAGTGGTTTGAGGATAAACACCTCCATTTTCAGGAATATGAGAGTCATCTCCATGCCATAGACACACTCTATTTTCCGACTTGGACACTTTCTCTATGAACTAAGACCTAAAATCAGAGAGTAAAAGTAAAATTACATGACATGATACCCTCCAAAACATAAAAAATAATATGAAACTAATTATTGGAGACCTTTTATATATTAGTATCCTATGATGGGGTGAGTGTGGTGAATTATACTTCACCCAACCCCCATAACAGTAGATTCCCCCATGAACAACATCCTGCAATGTCATATCTATAAGAGAGATCATATGATCATTTTGTGTGCGATCTAGTTGGTCAATCCAATGAGGCTACTCCAATTAAAAAGGAATAAGTGTTGTTATAAGGTAGAGAGGGCCACTAATAGGGAACTAGTCCATTCTTCTCGAAAAAATGGGAATTCATCTCAAATAAGAATCTAATATAGGGGACTTCCGAACAGATCCCTAAAGTAAGAGACTCCCATCAAAAGTATTCATCGATCCAAACCCAGGAGTGAACTAAATTACACCAGATTAGGTAAATTGAAAAGGAAGCATCTATGAATACCATTTGGGAGAAAACCCATCCTGTAATGGTGGGGGATTTTTTATCTCTTCTTATACCCCCGAGTCATCAAACCCTAAGAGGGATCTAAATAAATCAATAGTGGCTCCAAATTGTCCCCATCCCATCGAGATATGGGGTAGTTTTGTCATTTCTCCCATTTATATCAATATTATCTTGGCTCAATAAGACCATCCAATAGTCCTCACCCAATTATTTCCTCCTGCCATGTGACACACCCCTAACATTCGGTGTCTAGTCGATAAGCCCAGTCTGAGACACCATTAAGTTCAATATTCATAGATAAAAATAAAAGATAATCAAACCCTATATTGCTCATAATCAAATATGATCCATAAAGACTAGTTTATAGAAAAATGACCTTCACATAACCCATAAAGGAGAAGAAAGTGGTATAGAACTGTCCTATTACCTGGATAGTGATAGGGTGACTATTGTCACCCAACATTCCTCAGTGAATGTCATCACCATAAATCTAGTAAATGATATATACAAAGGTAATACCATATAGGGTAGAAACATTGAAATGATACCTTGAGAGGTAGGATATTCTGATGCATGAAATAAGGCTCTATTTACGTAGAATCATAGGAGGAAAGATAACTTGGAACCTACGAATGATGAGTTTCCACCTTAGAGAAAATCGGCCAAGGGAAAAATAGAAAGCAATTGGAATATAAAACCCATCACATTAAAGGGATGAGGTTCCCTCCACATAGTAAAAATTAACACAATTTGAGAGAGAGATACGAAACCATAGATGGATTAATGAGGAATTACATAGGGTAAATACTCCCACTATGTACTTCCTTTAATGGAAATCTTATATCACTCCTCCAACCCATCATGAGAGAGATAAAACACCTAAGACACTGAAATGTTAACATTATCCTGGATCTGGATTCATGAAGCCAGTTTATATAAATATGAGAATTGATGATGACCACAATTTTACTCCATTAAGGTGAAACCTTCTTCTTTATCAGGGTGATCATCTATCCCCGTCATGATTTTAAAATTAGTAGGACATGAATGTAGGTAAATTATATCAAGGATCGACCACTACCTAGGAATAGGAGGTGGTCTAGAGAGTGGTACCTATAGAAATCCTCAACACCATTGAGACCCTAGCTACTCGAATGGAATCCATTAAGGATCAACACACTCCAATGTATCCAAAAATGAAGAAAATCCTTAAATGAGTGGACATCACTTTTCCCCCACCCGATTTAAGTAACATTGTCTTTTCATCATTTAATGGAACGAAAGACCTAGAAAAACGTCTAATTCTATTTTTATTCTTATGAGTCCCTATGATGGGCCCTTAAGACTTGCAATAGTAAAAACTGAGAAACTTTGTACAACCTCTAGTGTGTCCATAGTTTGTATGCTACCATAGCCTTCTAGTGAGATCCATCAGCAGTTGGGAAAATTCTAATCATCAATTCCTCTATCAATTAAGCTCAATTCTAAGGAAAATGATTTTTTTCAGCCTCAAAAATTATAGTCTAAATATGAAAGGGCCTCTAAATTTTATCAACAGATGGAAGTGTTTAACGTACTCACTCATAATCTCACTCTTGCAAGATGAATTGTTGGATATTTTTATTGATAACCTCAGCGATGAGATTCAAACTCCTTTTATCTTGATGAAATGCCCAGGTGGATTATGTGAATTCATAGAAATTAAATTGTGCCTTGAAGACTCCATTTGATGAATTATGCCCAAATATTATCCCACACCCATAATATAAGGAAAAATGTATAGTATAGAATATATTACTATTATCACTCTCAAACTCGGAATGGTTCCCTCTGGTGCATCAAAGAAGGCCCCAAATGTCCTGGTGCCTCCCACAGAGTGGCAGTAGTAGAAAAAACTCCCTCAACCATAAGTAAAGATATATTAGGGACACCTATGATTTGTGGAATGAAAGAACAAATTATATTCCTTCTGAATTGAAAAAATTCCTTATAATTTCTTCATATGTTTTGAAAACAATCTCCTAAAGCAAGGAGAGACTAGGAAAACCAATGAGGTCAGCCTCAGTGAAAACCATGGCTATTTACGTTTTCATAGGAGATTGATTCACATAATAAATGATTTATTTTTCATCAAGTATATTCTCTAGGTTATGGTTTATTTTGGATAGGTGATACTGGTAAAATACTTATATAATGTCACCTATGTGACCACCATCCAACTAGAATATTAGGGTAACTGGAAAGAAATTTTATATAGGCATGAAATTGATTTTTATATTTGGATGACTCATAAGTTAGTTGAACATGGTCAAACTACCTTTAGAATTAAAATTCGTAAACCATTCATGATTTTGGTTCCTAGAGAGACACTTTTGAGTCTACCTCCCAGTCGTATATGTAATCATTAGAAGTAGAAAAAGGCATAGGTAAAAGAGTTTCATCCAATAACTATGATGTATTAGACTCTTGTGGAATTACTTCATTAGTATCCAGAGTACGAAATTGTCCCACTAAATGTAACCCTCATCAAATGGAGATATTATTTTTAAAATTTATTAATGACATTCACATAACACACCCTTTCTCTGATGAAAAATTCAACCTAGAATATGATATTCTTATACTTGATCGGGGATCCAGAGGGTGAGGCCATAGAATCCAAGGGCATAGAGGATGGCATAGTTATGGTAAAACCCAACATCCCAGACACATCCCCATTGTAGGCATATATTTAGATAATACTGATGATCAATGGGTTTAGTAACCCAATGGGATCATAGAAGTGCCAAAAATTCTTCCAACAGTCACCAACCCATTAGTTTTTAAAAAAAATATGGAAGGTGGAAAACTATCTAATCATCCCAAATAAAGGGGTAGACCAACATAGCCTACACTATTACTAACATAAGCACTCTCAACCACTTCCTAAGATTCATTCCCATCCATATCAAGCACCATGTCCCTTAACCCACATTCTAAGAAGAAATAATGTTCTAGGAAGCATTGTCCTTTAGTATAGAAATATGAAATTTTAAAATAGTTTGAATCTATCATATCCAAGATCTCATTGATGGATTCCCTCCATATTTTGAAAGAGATTATGGTTTAATTTATCAAATCCCTCTGAAGCCCCCCAAATATTTGAGATAGAATTATACACACTCAATGTATATCAGGTAAAAACTACCCTATTGGAATGTCATACCACAATGATATTCAAAAAACATGATGGTGAAGAGGATATTAATGGGAATTTCAGACCCAAGTGAGACAGATAATTTCAACATCTAGAGGGACATAGTTGAAAATAGTTTTGGTATCAACCTCAAACCAGTCTAGACCCTATGATGTTCATGATACAGAGAGGTTGATTTGTATCAAACAAAACAGATCATTCAATGGTATAATTATAGTGATCAAAATACCATCAGAAATATCAATCTTAAGGCTCAGTTTGGTGACCTCATGTATAATAATGAGTACATTATTTTCCAGTAAAACACATCACACAATGTCCTACTTGGATGACCTTAGAATCATAGCCATGTGGCGATTTCAACAAGAATCCACCAATTTTTAAAATGGTCCATCAATAGAAAGGTCATCATACAATATGGTGTTTGTGAACCCTTTGAATCTTGTCAATCTAGATACGCTTAGGAAAGGTTCAATAAGAGGTAAAAAAACAACCAATGATAGATGGTGACATGAAGGTCGCTGCTCCCAGTGGCTTGGAAACCAATACAACAAATCCATAGAGTTTTCTTAGTAGTGATTATGTTCTACCAATAAATTTTATCAATTAACTATTATCAGTCCCAATAGGCTGGTACAAACCACAAATTTCACATTCATATACCTATAAAACAATGATCACACTAGCCAATGTGGGTTTTGAAAAGGAAGAGTAGACAAATATTTTATCTAAACCATACACTTTACCTCTTCTTTCATTGGTAATTATGAATTCCCCCATGTAATCCCATACAACTAAGTATTTTCACACTTATCATACCCCCAGTAATAGAAAAAAAGAAGGAAAATGCCACCACAATACCAAATCAACACCCGGAGTAGTTCTGGGTGTCAATGTTTCTTCTTGTATCCTCTCATCCTTCCTCAATGATAATGGTAACCCTATGTTTTATACAATGACTAAGATTACATCCACTGATGCTAAAACAGTAGAGGAAGGGGATAACCTTAGCGATTCCCCTACAATATTTGGGGAAGGATTCTCTACCAACATTCATGTGCTCGGACATCTAAATCTGGGAATAGAAGAAGTCCCATAGACTGTGTTGATCAGTTCTATTAGGACTCTCAAAGATCCGGAGATGTATATTTCATTTCTAAAGTTGCATCAATATGTGTTAACATAGAATTATATAGTTATTTCTGGGAAAACCCTTGATGTGGATACTTATCAAATCAGCTTTCGAGATGACCAATAAGGTTTTAAGTAGGAAACCCAAATAATACACCACTATCATGTTACTAAGGTGGTGTTAGAATTTGAAAATTTGATCAAATATTTTATTTATGAAAGGCATAGTACCCAAAATGGAAATCTAATGTCATCCCTGTTATGGAAGAAATGGGTAGATCATGGTCTGTATAAATTTCAAGGACCTTAATCGACCCTTCTTGATGAATGATTTTCCAGTATTGATCAATGAACTTTTGATCAATATAACTAATGGCTTCTATTCCATTTAATTTACTGATAGGTTTTTGAGGTATGACTAGATCAATATGGACACTGAATATGAGGAATCCACTACCTTCGTATCACATCAACAAATATTTTTTTAACATTTCATTCTCTTTGGTTTAAAGAACACTAAAAACAAATACCAGTATTCCATGAATAACATCTTTATACCCTTATTTGTATGAATAATGGAGTGCTATGTGAATGAATTAGTGGTTTAATATCAAAAACATTGTGATCACATCACTGATATTCAAACAATCTTTGATAAATTACAGCAACATAATTTGAAGATGAATCCTCTAATGTGTGATTTTGGAGTAATTTCAGGAAACTTAATTGGCTTTGTGGAACACAACCATGGCATCGAGGATGATTCATAAAATACTAGTACAATAATTGTAATTCAACCTCATAATCTTAATGAATCGAAAGGGATCTAAGAAAAAATCACTTATATCAGGTGTTTCATAACAGATAAGGGTATAATATGTATCCCCCTTATTATGTAAATGAATAATTGAGTCGACTAATGTTCGGACAAGGAATCCCAATAATATTTCAAGAACCCCAAGAAATACATTCCACATCCACCATTCATGATGTTATTGATAGAAGGAAAGCCACTCATCCTATATGGTCACTATGAACTGAATTTTAGAATCCCTACCCACATATTAAAATGATACAAGGAATTAAAATAGTCTCTACTATCTCATCTGAATGAAGCTATATACTGATACTTGACATTATGATATCGAGAAGAATTGTCTCTCACTCATTATCACAATGAAAAATACAAGGCATTACTTGCATCATCACAAAGTCCACTTGGAATCTCATATTTAACCATTGTAGTATATTCTTATCCAACTTATATTAACTAGTTTTTTAGAAAAATGAGAAGTTATCCAATAATAGTATGAAATTCAATTCAAGTAATAAAAGGAAATCGAAGGGCAAACACTGGTTAATTTCACTACAACACTTCATTCCATCGAAAACACACCAGTAGACACTAAACTTCTTAATTAATAAGTTTTCTATGAGTATGACACCCCCCAAAATGGGAGATGTATTATGATAGGGAAACCCAAAGTCTGACTGGAAATAAAATAGAAGACCCAAAGATTAAATGGATTTGTCTAGGAATTGTATTCATTTCCTCATACAATGAAATCTTATCTACTCTTTATTATTTTATGGATGCACTTATAATGTTGAAGAATTCCAATTTCTAATTACATGCCCAAAGCTAGACTACTGAAGCAGATAACCTATAAAAAGTTCAATGGTGACTTGGATCAAGTGATCAAATTGATCAATTGTGAATATGGAATAAAAAAGGAATAATTTTCCCCTCTCATTGGTTATGTGAGGGGGCTGATGGAAGAATTACATTTTGAACCAATATTATATCATATCCATTGATCGCATAATGATCAGGAAGATTCACTAGATTGATCTACCACATTCGTTACTGATCTTAATTAGGAGGAGGCCTCTTTTGTGTCACACACGAAAGATTAGTCTCTCTAATCATCATCTATGTAATTGACGAAATTAATCAAGTCAATTCTTCTCCAGGGTAGGGAAATATGATATTCATCCCTATATGGATGATTCCCATTATAGAGTACCTCTAAAATTAGACCCTCCCATCGGATCGATCCAAAATAGAAAAAATTAGTTGTTAGATAGAAAATTTCACCATTCAGGATGGACTGAATGAGCTGAAATCCCTCTATAAATATGGCTTAGATAGAGTCCCCCTCGGGTTCATTGAAGATGGAGAGGCTCAATCCATCATGAAGAAAGTCCTTGCAGGCTCACATGGTTCCCATTAATCCATGACTAGACTCTCCCACCAAATTTGGAGGATTGGATACTTCTAGTAGATAGTGATACTTGACTTTGTATAATTCCCTAGAAAGTTCCATGTATGTCAGATTAGTGAAAAACCAATAAATCATCCCCTGAATTTTCTTTACATATCTATGTAATATTTTATATTTTCCATATGGGGAATGGATGATGTAGGGTCATATCCCCCAGCTAAATCTATGAAATTTAATTGTATCCTTACAAATATTGTCTTCCTTTCTAAAATGGGTTTTGGTCATACACACAATGGATGTTAGGACAAGGAGAATCATCAAATTCATAAAGTCTAATATTATCAATAGAGTTGGTATCTCTCACATGATATTGAAGGTCAATGGAACCGAATTGTTTTCTTCTAAACTAAAAATATTGTATCTGATATATAACATCAATTTTAACCATTCATCTCACTATCATTCTATGAAAAATGAACCTATATAGGCCTACGATAATACTCTGTTGGATATTCTCTATAAAATAGTAGATAAATACAAGAGTACTTGGATAAAAAGGATCCTGCATGATTTATGGCCCTATCATTCTATATTAACTATTTTATGGAATATAGGAAGTGGTACCCATAAAATTCCATTTACCATCATTCTGAACAACTATTTGTTGAAAAATATCAATTGATGAACAACCACATAATATGTTGGATGAGTTAGAATAACTCGATGAGAAAAGATTTTTCATTCTACACAACCTTGAATTCCATTAGAATCGAATTATGTGAGCCTTTAATAAAAAAATATCCTCTTCTTGTTCGTCTAAGTAGAATTGGTACTAGTTCTCAGAACCGTGATTATACCAAGAAACAGACCAAGATAGAACCAAACTGTAAAGGGACATATATTATGAATAATATCTATTCTAATGGATCTTACTCATTGTCCACGGTGAATGGGGAACACATCAGGACTGCAACAACATATGGATTCCATAGAAATCATTTCTGTAACTATCACCACAAGAAAAATTCATAGTGTAAATAATTTAAAAATCACATCCTCTATACATCCTTATCACATGGCATTAAACTTCATATTAGGATTCCTGGTAACATGAAGTTAAATTATTCAACTTCTAATATTATGTAAATAATAAGTTAAACTATGAAGCACCCAAGGTCCTCATCATAAAACCATAAAACTATAGGACATCCACATCCTAGAACACAATGATAAACTGCATGATGACATCTTCACTCTAGGATGTTAAAATATATGGTACCCATTTTAATCACAAAATATTATACTACACGACATGTGGTAACCTTGTGGGATTAACCTCCCCTTCTTACCCATGATCTAGATCTATGCAAAAAAAATAATAATGGGTACAGGTATACAAATTCATATTAAGTTTTATTCAATAACCATTCACAAGGAAAATGTAATCTCATAGTCATCATGGCACCAAATCCTCTCCCACATTAGGATTAATTATTTATCAAGATAGAATACATCTTCAATGAAAATTTACTATGAATGATCTATATATGAATAGAAAACAAGGTCACCCATCCCTATATAAGAGTTAGATCCACATAAGGGGTAACTATGAGAACTATATATGGATAGATTCCTGATTCCAATAGATATGTAGTGACACACATATCTAAAATACTATGTCCAACCATAGTATAAGGGGAAAAAGTGTCCCCCTCCCTTCATATGGGTCGGACCTATACAACAATATTTCTCTAGAATTACATGTGGCTTGATAACTGTTTCCAAAGGGTACATAGTGACACCTAGATATCAAATCATGGTCCAAACCACAACCTAAAATAAAAAATATATAATCCACCATCCCTACATATGGGTCAGACCAAGGTATAAAGTATTATATTTCATAACTACTTGTGGCTTGATTCATGTCGTCCAAGTATATTTAGCAATTCCAGGATACTCTATTTGAGGCCCATCCATTAATCTTCATTACTTATAACTATATTCCCCAATGAAGACCATATTTTTTTGGGGATTCTTACTCATATTGAAACGTGAATGACTCTACATATCCTCTATCATGCACTCCCATAAAAATTAATTGACTTCCTAGTTATCTCTTGTTTGTCACATCAATAATGACTCATCTGAGCTTAGGGAACCTAGAAATCCATTTTGACTATCATGATTGAGAATAATTTTATTCAAATAAGTGGAACCATTTCCTTATCACATGATGTTAAACGACATGATATGATGTCTTAATGCTAAACAGATCATACCCTTGATGACTGTAAACTCATAAATCATATATTGTATCCTTCTCTAAGAAAATGTGTTCAATACACATTGGAATAAACTTTAGGGTTCTCGAACACTTCTATAATATTACATTATCTATGAAAAAAAATAATAAATTATATATCTGCATTGATACAAAATAATTTCTTTGAGTTGATACACTTCTCTTAGAACCCCATAGACCTCGATCCCATACTCCTAGTTATCCCCTATAGTTTATTGGAAACAGGGACTAGAAAATTAGAAGATACCTCGATATGATTCACTTTTTACTAACAAAAGGTCATAGTGATTGATCTTATGGGATGTTCCAATCACAGAGTTGAGGCCCATCTGAGATCCAATAGCTATTTTCCTAACTACACATGAGACATGCTTCTACAATTATTGGTGATTAAACTATATCCACTAATCCCCACCTCTTGTTGACTCATATATTCTTGGGTTATGATTTACACTTACAATAGCCCAACTATTCAAGAGGATTTGGAAACCCTCAATTTTACACATCTTTATATCATACTCATTGTTAATGAAATATTATAATATGTTATTCATGTACCATTTTATCTTGGGGTGTGCATCTCCTTTGAATAACCAATCGATTTAAGATGCTCATTCCTCTCAACAATCCTATTTGGTTCATTTGGCGATACCTAAAAATTCATAGAGTGGGCCATCCTATAGGATCCAATGCCTACATGAGATCAAAACACAAATTATGATATTTGGAACCCATCCATAAATTTGTGATAGAATTTAATGATTCATCCCCAAACCGAGATTGAATATGAAGGTTCCCTTTACCTATATATAATATCAATCTATCTTGAGGACCCTTTAGTTATGTATGATATCATGGATCACCAAGGGAAGATAAAAAATTCCCTCTCTATGCATATAGGATAGATTTATATAGGGAGTCTATTTGAGAAATACATATGGATTGATTCGAGTTTCCATATGATATATAGAGACACTCAAGATAAAAAATCCTAGACCCAACTACAATATTCAAAACAAAATTTCACCCCTTAATTTCACATGATACTGAATTGTGTCAAAAACCTTCTCTTATAACAACTATTCATGGAATGATTCAGTACCTATAAAGATACATAGTGACACCTGGGTATATTGCCCTGGGCCCAGCCATATGTTTTCTACTCTCACAACCTTCCCTGGTTCTTGACCCATACTGAAAGCTATAAAACTCATATGGCCTCACGAATATAAAGATGCATGCACTAGTGAAAAACTCTACCAATATGATATCCCTTCACATTGAGGGTATTAGCGGTAGTTAGATATCATGCACCAAAGAGATAGTGGGTGACTTCTCCTTCAAGGGGAATATTCCCTTCTCCCTTTTATATGTGACCTATTTATGTAAGGTGAGTGTTGACTTCTCTAGAACTATGAATGGATTTATTCATATACCTATAGGGTCCAAATTGATTCTCGTAAAACCCTTCACCAATCCCAAACATGAATTTCAATGAAAACAAAATGCCCCTACCTTAGTTGCTGAATATTTTTAAATGGTACTTTACTTCCTTGATAGCATTTCACTAAGAGATTAATTCTATTCTACTAGACATGAGATGGATAAGTATAGTGGAGGCCTAAAAAATATTATGTATGTCCTGATAAAATTCACCCTCTGCACATGTGAATTTGATCTATGTGGGTAGTCATAAAAAAACTACATATGGATTCATACATGTTTCCACAGGATAGGTACTGACACCTAGGACCCATCAAACCTAGCACTAGCCACAAAATCAATCAAATAATTTCCTTACCACATTTTTGTATGAGCTACATATAGATAGAGGGGTCTCTTTGAGAGAGATATCAATGGAATGATTCTTTCCCTCATGATATGCATAAAAAAATCCAAGAATCCTAGCCATAGAATTTGAATATGATCCTCTATTTGGGATAACCTGAAAGGAAATAAATTTCTTAAGGGTGATAGAGTTATACAAGTTCTCTTCACCCACACATGAATTAGATATGTGTATGGATAGCATTCACATGAGTCAGATCTATGTAAAAGAGACCCAAAAGTATACCTATTAGCCTATGCATGGATAAATATTCCTCATGTGTCTTAATTCCTTTTACCAATGAAATTTGTCCTTAAGGATACATTTCATAATTCCACATCAGTTCCCACATCCATTACACATGGAATTAAAGTTTACAAAAGTTGTCATGGTTTCATGATGTTAAATTTCACAACAATTACATCATTATTGCATGATGTTAATCTTAGTGGAAGGAACATCCCCAGTGCATGATGTTAATATGTGAAAAACATATTCCATCATCCCTCCCTATCAAAGGATCACAATATCCTTACCCTGGTTAACTAATGCATGATGTTTATAATTCATCTTTCTGAACACCTTCGTCCATAAATCAGACTTCATATTTTGAGAATTTTTAGGTCGATGTAAACCTTACACAACCCATGAAAAGACGACAAGATCCCCTTTGACCTTTTACATGTTGGATCTACATAAGGGACTTAGAACCATCAACCTTAGGAATTTTTTCTTTTCAAGAAGAGCCTTTTTATTATTGTGATCCCTAGAAGTATAATAGTGAAACTCATCAACACAACATGATTAAAGATCATCCTCAGTATGACTATCTCATACCACAACTCATGATCTAAAAACTTTGGTCCATGATTTACCTCACCAACATCCTCCACTCAAAAGGTTTTTGGAATACTTGTGACCTTCAAAACCCTATTTAGTCTATTGTGTAACAATACCCTAATAACATGTCCATATATCATGAAATTAAACTATGCTTACTTGAATAAAATATATATTAACATAAAATATATCCTTTGAGGATCCAAATTGGAGGACCCAATATAACTAGTAAAAGTGACACAAAACTTTTCAGGATAAAAAATTGCAAAAGGATGTTTGGGGAAAAGTCATGTATCCACATGCCAAACTCTTAACATTCAGAGTTAATAAAAAATTTAGATTCTAAAAAAAGACACAATGTTTGCAGGGCCTATCCTACATCCCCAGTAAAATCTAAGCTATGACTACTGGAACCCTATGGTCTAGGAAACTGTTTGAGTGGAGATTTTTACATACCCTCGTTATGATAACATGTTCATTACATGATGATCCAAACCATGTGATTCTTGAATCCTTCATGAATATTACATTTTTTCATAAAATACCTTCATATCCATGAATTATGAGTCTATACCCACCAATTACATGAGTTGTTATACTTCTCCTGGAACCCCATTAATCTTGAGTCATCTATCTTGATTCTCCCCTATAGTATATTGGTAATATGGACTGACTTCTTATGGAGGAAATCCACTAGGATTCACAGGAGAATAACTCAATGCCATAGAGATTGTTCTTAGTGGTTGTTTCTTTCTGGTGGAAAGTTCCCCTTTAATCCATGAACTATTTACCAGACTATGTGTGATACTAGTTTCAACTTGTACACAACAATCTATATTACTTTTTGACATAGATATTCATAGACTATGATTTACCAATATCATTACAAACTATTAATGTTTATTTCACATCCTTGAGGTTATGTTACCATGTATTATACTTTTTCTCAAAGTAGGAATGCAGTACCTCATTCTTGAGATTTTTTTATGGTCCTTATTACATTATCTTATACCATGTGGTGTAATACATGAGCTTCATGACCCTAAATTGAACTACCCCCATGATGCTAGAACCCTTCTTAGATATCCATTTCTCTATATCATACTTCATCATCATAGTGTTTGTATCTTCTAAAACATTCCATATCCATTAGAAAGGAGTGGGGATCCCTCTTCATGACCATGTGTGTAATCCCATACAAAATCTTGTATAAGGACCCTTGACTTGATAACTAGATGAATCTCCTCCTTACAAGAAAATACCTCTAATCCTCATGATCCCTATTAACATTGCAGTGGTGTTTGACACCTAAGAGGGTTTTGATATTATCCTCATCATGTCTTTAACATCCCATAACCATCGATTCAAAATATTTAGGACATGAATTACGCATCAAATAATCCATATATCTAAGTGTGTTCTACATCCCTAACATTCTTTTGTTGTTCCCAAAGACCTTTAAAGCAAGGATACAGGGTTTTAGAAATATTCATGAATATTAAACATTCATAACTTCTCTAATAATACAGGTTTTGTGGACCTGTCATGAAAATTCATTCTTTAGAACCTCAATAATAATGTAGGGTGTTTGATCCCCTTCATGAAGATTCATTCTCTACGACCTAAGTTTATGAATTAGAGAAGGTCCGAGCTATATTACCCTAAAATAAAACAAAAAAATGTCTAATCTATAATACCATAATATAGACCAAAATAATGTTAAACTTATATGACAGTAAACTATATAAAAATAATGGTTGAGCTATATGACCTTAAACTAATGAAACAAAATGGTCGAAACTGTATGACCCAAGAAAATAGAACCTCACTAGTCTTGGTTGAAATACTTTAAACTGCCAATGGGGAGTGGTATTATACTCATTAGAACGAAACCATTAAAAGGGTGGTCTTGGAATAAGTCGATCTTTTCTCTCTTGAAATAATTTTCCTATGATCGTTGCAACATTGAGATTTCAGACATAGAAGTTGTGTGAAACTTTTCAGGTTGAAGCCCCATAAAGCGAGGCCTAAGAAAAGGATAATTCCAAGCCCTCTGAGCCTCTCCCTCAATGTAAAAGGAAAGAGTTTGTTCTAAAAATGTGATATTACAAGCTTTAAGGACAATTATTTGGCACGTCCATAAATTTACCTCTGCTCACTCGGTTCATTGACCTAGGTAAAAATTAGGTCACTCTCTATCTGGGACACATCTACCCTGGGAAATACCTTTGAACTATATAATCCCAAATATTGACCTTAAGAATCAATAATGGTTCTTATGTAGTTTGTAACCCATGATCCATTCTTAAATGAATCCCATTATAATTTGAGTATTCGAGTTCGAATTTGGGGTTTTCATAGCATTATGTGTATTATTGGTTTATTTTATAATTTTTATGATATTAAGATATTAATGTGTTATCAATATGATAAAAATTTGAGGATAATCAACAACACTAAAAATTCTAAGGATCTATTAATTAATAGTGTACATAGGAAGTAAGGAATCTCCAAAGTTCAGAGTCTCTCTTATGCTTTCCCAAAAAGGGATACAGCTATATCAAGATAAAATTAAATATTATATTTTCTCCAAATCAGTTATAGTCTAGTTAAAGGTAACTATTTCTTTCCAAAGTATCTCCCAATCCATTTCCTCTTCCATCACTACTAATCAAATATCTTTTATTGAGGAGGATATTATTGAAAGTGGGTTCCCTATACCCAACTTATGTATGTACTTTTATTACCATTAAATATATATAGTTTGATATATAGATGTGTTTATCTTACTAGAATAGTGTTGATACTTATTTTTTCACTATATTTATGGTAATTTCCTTGGATTACATGTTTTAACAAAATGTTACAACAGTTCCTAGACTATAATGAGACCCTAAAGATACCATGACAGTAATCTTGAAGTAATTTCTTATAGCCTAGAGACAACATACCGATAGGAAAAATATGATTTGTGACCATTATGTGATGGGGGATCATAAGCACTGAGACTTATTATTATTATTTTTGTACTAGGTGAACTCTAGTAGTTCAGATCATGAGGATATACCCACAAATAGGAACAACACGTGTTTCATGTCTCATTAGTTGTTCCTATCTATGGACATTTATATTGATGTAATGAATTGATATCATTAGAAATTCATTCCATTTGATGACATGATTTTATGAAATTAAAAAAACCATGAAATTGAATTTATGTAATGGTATATTATTTTGGGTGTATCATTGGGGGTATGGAATTTATTGAACGGTCAAGATAGAATTTATTTCATTCGAGTTGAGGAAGTGATATCTGATGCATAGTTGATCAATATGGTAGTACCATCATAAATACATGGCCATGGTAGTCCAAGGAAGGTCTATCCAGTTAGATCAAGAAATAATAAATCAAGAAAAGTATTATGAAACATGTGTGTGTCCTGCATTATGATATATCATAAGGCAACAAAATAATATTACAAAATGTATACCGATAGGATGATTGTCAATGTTATGATTATTCATTGTATCTTTAGGGTCCTTTATGGGTTGATAGACTTGTCTCATGGTATATGAATACTATTCAATTCTATTGAGATAGGGGCCTATAGGGTCATACACAATAGCATCTTCAAGCATCTTCCAAATTTATGTGAATAGGTATACCAGACGTCATGGGCCCCATCATAGTTCAAGAGTTTTCCAAGTAATCGATAAAAAAATAATTATTATTCTAGTATAGAATAATTAATATGATTTTATTTATTAGAAATATTTACAAGTGTTAAAAAAAATACATCGAAAAATATTATACTAATTAATATTATTATAATATTCAAATATATTTTAATATTAGCGGGAATTATGAGTCGAGTTAATGAATCATGTTTATCATGTAATATATTTAATATATATCACATGTATGTGATAAAATATGAATAATATTTATGATGCAGTTATTCTATCATAATTATACTTTTATTACTTATTTAGTGGATGTAGAATATACTGGGGCCAGGGAACCCTATTCGGGTATCTCTAACAACCAATTTATAATTTGAGAGGAGAACATTTCCATGTGGATATTCATTAAAAATAAATAGATATCCTCTCTCCTATTTCATTATATAGAGAAAAATGATATTTCCATGTGATCGATCCAAGCATGTCTTCACGAATCGAAGGCATGGGATCAAGGTGATCGAGGTGATCGATGAAACTTTGAAGAAATCATTAAACGTCACGATAGAACCAAAAATTCAATAAACATAGTACACATGGATTTTTATAGCATGTCTAGATGAACATTAAGTGTTTGGAATAAGATCCTTCAAGAACTTTTCATCAATGATATGCGACTGAAAATTACAGTTCAATTTGAATGAGGTAATCATTATGTTTTAATTTCTGTTAATCAGTAATTCAGGCGAGATCCAAAGACCACATTGTGGATCAGATCGTTATAGATGATGAGGTTCAATCACTATGGTGATAAATATTTTTAAATACCTTCCCACAAAAATTAACTATGCATAATAGTTCCATCAATTGGTATTAGTTGGACCGCATTAATTTTCAAATCCAAAAAAATTAAAATTGTCATAAATTTATGTAGAGGGGTTTAAATCAATCCCAGCAAAACAATTGCATGTTGATATGATATTGGATGGAAATTTTTCATCCACCTATATTTTTTGATATAGATCATTTTCTATTTTTTGGGTATTAATAATATAAAAAATTTATATTCAATAAAATTTTGAAATTTACATAAATCGCTATAAATTTTTATTTCATTTATCCCACTTTTTTTCAAAAAATAATCAGTAATAATCTGACCACAAAAACTTGTTTAGACATGGAACCTAAATACTACTTGGTCTGTGTAATAATAAGGCTATGTTGGTGTTCCAGTTTCCACAAAACAAAAAATATCAAATTCCCACATTTCAAATATCCAACTTGTAGGATTTCAGAAAAGAAATTTTTAAAAAAAAAATTGAGTTGATGTATTCTTCCTACTGCATGCGCAGCCGACCCCCACCTTTTGTCTCTCCCACCCAACTGGTCCTGATGTTGTTTGTCTCACCCTCTATAAGAGCCACTATCATCTTATTCAATAGACGAACCACTTCCAGAAGTAATACCTCATTTCAATTGTTCCATTCGTCTGAGGCTGCACCTGCCATCCACTCTCAAAACTTAGTGTTGTCACTGCCTACTCAAAGATGTCATCATCATCTCATTTCGCCATGATACATCTTGACTGAGAAGATTATAATACCTCCCCTTACGATTTTCATCAACCCAGAATGGGTCTGAGCGCGTCCGTTTAGCCCATAACAGCCATGCACTGGGTTTCTCTAGCCCAAAATGGTCACGCAGGGTTATAACTCGACCCACAATGGGCATAGGTAGGGTTTTCCTTACCGATAAAATTTTATATAATCAAAAATTAATTTAATTAATTTTTTTAAAAATAATAATATTTTAATATTTTGAGAAATTAAATTAATTTTAGTATTAAATTTATTAATTTATTTATTTTTTGGAAAAAAAATAAATTAATGAATGGATTCAATGAGAATGAATTATTTTAATTTAAATAATTCATTTAGTTTATTTAAAATCCCTCATACATAAAATATAAAGCTATTTAATTTTATCACATTTTTTATTTTACCGATTGACTAGCCTTGAGTAATTTATAGAACCTATGTATTTCTAGAAAAATTTATTTAATTATTTCATATGTTTGATGTTTGTAATAATTAGTTATTTTTATGATGGTATTCACATCATCTTCTTCTCTCTCAATATGTATAAGGGTATTCACATCCATTTTATCTGTATGTATTTTGCGCTTCCTGAGATCCCCTAACCTACGCGTGAGTATATTTTTACATTTGACGATTCCACATTAATGTGCAGGCCATGCCAATATGAGGTGGTACCCCAAAAAATAAGTGAATAAAATGGACTAGGGGTGAGTTATGATATTAGTTTGGACTCGACTCAGGTAACATACCCCCTAGGTCATCGTTGATCCATTAAATTTAAAAAAATGGCTCAACCAAATTCATATGCTCAATACCAGTCAGTTAGATTATTTACTTTATGCATTGTTTATTATTTTATTCTTGTGCATGTTTACTCTGGGACCACATAAAATAATTAACAAAAAAATGAATTAATATTAAAATAATATTTTTCTATTAATGCATGTTCAGTTGTGATCATGAAAACAACGTTTAAACATATTTAATAAAATTGGAATATGTTCATCAAAAAATATTATAAAATCCCTAAAATATATATTATGTTGTAATTCCTTTCATTTCTCAAATCCGAAAAATATTGGGTGTTCGGTGTGCTCATCAACCAAAGATGAGGGTGACTCCTACTACCAAGGAGTTCTTATGAGAGTAATGGGTTGAATTAATTAAGGATTGTTGTGATGAAGTGTCCAAATAAACCATACTATCACATTTTTGGAAAAGCAATGAGGTAATCAAGGTTATGACTCTGATAATTTGTGACTATACTTAATAGTTCAAGGAACTTCATGTAAATGTGGTAGGTTTGTCTAGATCATACATAGAAACTCTCCATGTAGAGGTGTATCCAATGCTTGTAGACTTTGTGGAGAGGTATCAAGGATCCATTCCACTATACTAATTAAGAGATAGAGTATTCTGAATCTAGTTCTGGTGGATATTGATATTTTATATAATAGTGGAATTTATCTAAGGATTTTATAATTAATTAATCAAAATTTTCTAAAAATGTAATCAAGATAAAGTAATGACTTCTAGGTTTATTTGTTGTAGATCAAAATTTCAATCACCAACACCTCCAAAACATTATCACAATGATCCATACTGGATAAAGAAAATATCATGACCATACATAACTTCTAGGAGTGGTAAATGAACTTATACATATTACTACACCATGAGAGGAAGATTTATATATTGGAGTCCTCACTTCATGTTGATCCCCACCAGGAAGAAAGGGAGGTGGATAAATATATGTATAAAAAGCACATAGATGATGCACTAGACATAAAATCTAGCATGTATTCATCTATGTCCAGCCAGTTAAAGAAAATGCATGAGGATGAAGATGCCTACATGATGCTAAATCATATATAATAATTATATCTGGAGAGAGAAATGAAATAAAGGTATAACATATCAAGTACACATTATAGGTGCAGGCTAGAAGAAGGGAATCAAGTAGGAACATAGGTACTTAAGATGATTGGGTACATTGAGATACTTAAATCCCATGGGTTCTAATTGAAGTAAGAACTAGAAACTGATCTCATTATTTCTTCTTTTCCATCAAGAATATTATCTTACATTGTTAAGTAAAATTTTAATAACATGTAAAAGTTTATCATGGATATTTTATATTTAGTTCAACAAGAAATAAAGGATATGAATAATAAGAAATCATTATTCCTTATGGTTAACAAGAGGGTTAATGGTATGTCTATGGGTTCTAAGGCTATGTTCTAATAAAAGGCACTAATGCACCATCCTTCCAAAACTCTAAAGATACAGAGGAAGGTAAATGAGAAAGAGATTTTATTATTTCTATAAGGAATGAAATCCAACTAGAAGAATAATTATAAATCTGGGAAGAATAAGAAAGGTGATGCTTCTAATTTAGGTGTTTTTTCATTTAATTAAATCTTTTATTATCTACAAGATGGGTATTGGATATGGAATGTGGATCATAGACTTGTTTTCATATATAGGAACTAAGTATATTCAAGGTGTTTTAAAAAGGATAAATGGATATCCATGTTACAAATGGTGTGATTTTATCATCCTTAATAGTGGGAGGTTATCACCAAAATTTTCCTAGTGGTTTGGTTCTTGTATTGAATAATTGTTATTATGTACCATCAGTCACCAAAAACAACACCTCAATTTAAATTATGTACACCATGTGATTTTATTTCATGTTTGGAAATAAAATTTTCTATTTTATAAGGATAAAATGTGTTATCGTATGACATATCTTAATAATGTCTTATATATAATTGAACTCAAAAACATTGTAATGGAAATAAATGACAAAACCAACGAACATGACTCATATAACACTTGCCTATAGAACTTCAGGCTTTATCATGTAAATGAGAAGCATTTAAAAAATTTCAATCAGGCAAGGTATTTAGACTCGGTTTAATTAAAACCCATGGATGTATTTCATTCTTGTTTACATGGTAAAATGACCAAATCAACCATCTCTATGAAGGTAGAAAGAACCAATTAATTATGAGACTTAATTCATACTAATGTACGTGGTCCATTTCCAGTAGAGGCGAGGGGTGGGTTTTCGAACATCATTCCATTTAACGATGAATTTAGTATTTATGGATATATTTACTTAATGTAGTATAATTATGATTCTTTTCTCATGCTTAAGGAATACCAATATGAAGTAAAAACCCTACTTTTTTAATAACATTAAGTCACTTAACTCAGACTGAGGTAGGGATTATATTAATTAAGATTTCATTGATCACTTAAAGGAATGTGGGTTAGTGTCCCAACTCAGACCTCCTTATAAACCTAAATTTAATGTTGTTAGTGAGTGGAGAAATTATACCATCCATGACATGGTCAAATTAATTATGATTCAAGAAAAACTTCCATTATCCTTTTGGGGATACGCCTTACAGACAGAAGCATATAATCTTAATCGAGTACCAACTAGAGAAACACATGAGGTCACAAATAAGTTGTGGTGTATATATTTATCCAATCCATCACACTTTTGAATATGAGAATGTATGATTTTTTCAGAGACCCTACCTAGTGAAAAATTGGAATCCCAAAGCACGAAGTGCATATTTATAGGTTATCCTATAGAAACCAAAGTATATTACCTATATAATCCTTCATTTAGAAAAATGACTATAGAAATACATGCCTTCTTATTAGGAAGTTAATTCATTTATAATGTAAATAATGGGATAAAGACTGAATTCAATGATGTTAATGATCTAGACACCAAGATTTGGAATATGAATAGTCCCTAAAAGAGATAGTGGGGGATACAGATGTTCCTATGATAAAAGTACTGTATAGGTCAACTTGAGAGGTTAGAGAACCAAAGATTTGTGTTTTTCCTATCATCAATTTTGGTGACACATTAATCGTTGAGGATGATGAACCTATAACATACAAGGGAGAAGTAGAAGGAACGAAGGTTTCTATATGGATAGATTCCATGCATTTTGAGATAGAGTCCATGTATCAAAATCTAGTAATGATTTTGGTAGACCCTCTAGAAAATGTAAATCCCATTGGCTGCAAATGCGTATTCAATAAAAAGATGGACATGGATGGTAAGGTCAATACCTAGAATGCAAGACATATAGTGAAGAGTTTCAAGAAACATCAAGGAATTTACTATAATGAAACCTTATCACTGGTACAAATGTTTAAATCCATCAGAATATTACGTGAAATAACATCCATCCACAATTATCAGATATTTCAAATGGATCTCAAAACTGATTTTATAAATGGGAAAGTTGTTTGAATATTTCTATATAACTCAACCCAAAGGGTTTGTTAAGTCAATGAATTCCAACAACGTGTACAAGAAGTAAAGATCCATTTATGGGTTGAAGTAGAAATCATGATCATGGAATGTTCATTTTGATGAGGCCATAAGAGAAATTGGTTTCATCAAGAATGAAATAGATCCATGTGTCTATAAAAGGATAATGGGAATTCCATAGTTTTATTAGTATTATATATTGATGAAATATTAATTATGGGAAATGAATTGGAACTCTTATAGTCAGTTAAGACTTGGTTGAATGAATTGTACTCTCTAAAATACTTAGGTGAAGCAGAAAAAAT
Source organism: Viscum album (assembly GCA_963277665.1). NCBI lineage: Eukaryota > Viridiplantae > Streptophyta > Magnoliopsida > Santalales > Viscaceae > Viscum > Viscum album. The sequence continues at coordinate 571,051,550 of OY728130.1, read as the reverse complement.
TTTAAAAATCATGATCTATCGATATAAATCCCAAAGTATTCTTGTGATAACTCAAAGTACATATATTGAAAAGGTTCTTAAATGGTAATGTATAGATCAATCCAATAGAGATTTGTTTCAAATGTCACATTGTATCAATATCTATAAGAAAATGTGTCCACAAACACAATAATAGATGGAAATAATGAATTGAATACATTATGTCTCAGAAGTGGGATCCTTCATGTATGGAATGGTATGTACTAGTTTTGGTGTTGAATTTTATTTATGAATAGTGTAAAGATATCAATATAATCCAGGAGAGATCCATTGGGAAGCTGTGAAAACTATCCTAAAGTACATGAGAAGTAAAAATGGATATGTTCCTAGTATATATAGGATATGAGAAACTACCAGTGCGAGGATACACTAATGATAGATTCCAGATAGATCAATATAATTTTAAATAACAGCCAGGATACATATTTTTCTTTAATGGTTGATCAGGGAGCTGGAGAAGCTCAAAGAAACCTGTGGTCACCAAAACTACAATAGAATCTGAGTATATCATGACTTTCAATGAAACTAAGGAGGAAATCGGGATACACATATTTGTCTTAGACATTGGTGATGTACCTAATAGTGTAGACCATATTCTAGATTATTTTGATAATATTGTACAAGTGGTTTTTTCCATGGATCCCAAGTCACACCAAAGGACAAAACATATACTTTGGAAGTTTAATCTCTTGAGGAATTTTACATAGAGAGGTGAAGTCACAGTTAGCATAGTATCCATAGAGGTCAACGTGGAAGAGCCCCTTAATAAATCCATATCTCATCAGTAGCATTATTCTAATGTGAGAGTTAGTGGATTGAGACATGTTAGCAGTTGGCTATAGTGAAAGTATGAGTTTTGATAGTGGGTACCCATGACCCAACTTATTTATGTACTTTGACTAACATTAAATGTATATGGTTTTATATATACATGTGTTTATTTTACCATAATCGTGTTGATAATTCTACATCTACTATATTTATACTAATACCCTTGTAATACATGTCGTATCAAAATGTTATAACAGTTCCCAGACTATAATGAGAACATACATATATTATGATATCAATATTAAAGTAATGTCATATAGTCCAGACACATCATTATTATAGGAAACAGATGATGTGTGACCATTAGGTGATGGGGGATTATAATTATTGAGACTTCTTATCATAAAGTTTTCACTTGGTGATCTCTCGTAGTTTAGATCTTGAGGACATACCTGACAATAGGAACACCACATGTATCAAGTTTCATTGGTTTTTCTTATCTAAGGACGTGAATTTTGGAATCCTGACATGAGATTATTATCAATGTATTTAATTTTATCACATACATTGATGAAATAAAAAAATAATAAAATTGATCTTCATGCGAGGTTTCTTGTGTCGAGTGCATCATTAGTGGTATGTCATTCGTTGAATGTTCAATATAGAATTTGTTTCTACTGAGTTGAGAATGTGATATCTTGGGGAATGTTGATTAGGATGATAGTACCTTCTTAAATCCATGACCATGGTAGTCAAAGTTAATTATTTCTAGTTAGATAGACAAATAATAAATAATGAAAATGATGATGATTCATGTGTGTATATTACATTATGAGATATCACAAGATAATGAGATAATATTACATAGTGTATGTACATAGGGTGGTTGTTGTTTCTAGGACTTTTACTTGTCTCTTTAGGGGCCATGATGGGGTTCTAGACTCTACTCATGGTCTATGAATACTATTAAATACTATCGATATAATGTCTTAAAGGGTCACACATAATATTATCTTCAAGATTCTTCCATGTTCAGGTGAATAAGTATATAGGACATGGAGGATTAATATATTAATCATGTTTAATTTATTTATTAAAATTATTTATAAGTGTTTAAGTAAATACATGGATTAATATTATATGAATGATTATTATTTTAATATTCAGGGTTCATTTAATATTAGAGGGAATTACGTGTACAGTTAAAGACATCGGTTTATAATGTATATATTTAATATATATTACAAATATGTGATAAAATATAAATAATTTTTTTGATGCAGTTAGTTTTTAATTATTATTTATTTATTACTTATTTAGTGGAAATTAAATATATAGGGGTTGGGTAACCCTACCGTGTATTTTAAATATCAATTATATAAGTCAGGAAGGAGCTCATTTCTTTAGGGATATTTATTCTAGTATATAGAGAGATCATCTATTCTCTCACATCCTATAGAGAGAAACCCTCCAACCGAGCGATCGATCTATGACCAACTTTGCGAATTGAAGGCAGAAAATCTAGGTGATCGTCGTAACATCGAGAAAAATCATTTAAGCTCGGTGCTAGCACCCATAATTTGATGAACCTAGTATGCATGGATTCTTGAATCATGTATTGATGATATTGAGTAATTCTTTGTAACAACCTGAGATTTTATGAGATACATTATTTTTAATTTCTTTGATGTGTTCTATTGTACACTACACCAGGATTATCTTGTACTATACGCAACACCGTATTATCTTGCAGTATACACAACATTATTCTTGGATCATGTTACACACAATTTTGATAGTAGTTATTCTAAAAAACATTGAGTGTATATATATATATATTCAATGTATAAATGAAATTTGGTTGGATTTTGTTATAAGAAACAACGAAGGAGTCTTGCACAACATGCAACCTTGACTTGGCTTGCATTACACGTAATCGCGACCTTCCTCGATAGCATGTGTTGTACGCAATATCAGGTTTCACTAAACAGAAATATATTGTTATAATATTATTATGGACTAGCTGTTATGAAAATTATTAACTATATTTTGAATTCTATAATATTATTATTCATATTACATATTTTCTAGAACATGGTATGAGAAGAAAAAAAATTCGGGTAAAATAAGTATTTTTCAAAAAATGCAGTTTTGCCGCCTTTTGATGGTGCACCCACTTTAAATATAGTTTTTGACATGTTTATAAGTTAAATTTGACAAAATAAAATTCTTCCTTTGAATAAGGATATAAAAATTTAATTTGGATAAATTTTTCATATTATTCTGATAACTTTCATATTTTGATGAATAGTAAAAACACGCTATATTTTAATTAAAAACAACTTTTTTCATCGCAATAATTTATATGGTTAGATTATCTTTTTAATTGGTTTTAAAGTGTAATTAGAATATATTTTTACCATTTAATCCAATGTTGGTCATTGTAATTAATTTCACTTTGAATTTGGACATAAACAAGTGTTGATCTTTTGATAGTTATTGTTTCTTAAAAAACACGTTATTCGATAACGGGAATTAATTTTAAAATTAATTAATGCCACTTCTATGTTTTTAATTTGGAAAAATGGACATCATTTTTTAATTAGGAATATCAAATATATCTTAGGCTGAAGTTTTGGTATTTTTCTGTAAACTTTCAATTTTTGATTAATAGTGAAAACACTGGGTTACTATTTGAAAATCGACTTTTTATTTAAATAATTATTTATTTTATTTAAATTTATTTTAGGTCAAAATTGATACATAATACCTATATAAGTTCAATTTAATTAATTGGATTCATTTTATAATAATTTTAGATATATAAAAATTTTATTGAACTTTTCACCGTCTTTTACCCACCTCCTAGGAGCTCTTGCAATTGTTCATAAAACTTAATTTTACCGCTTCTGTAAGTTGAATTTCGAAAATCCGAGAGACATGGTTAATATAAAGGAGTAAAATGTTGTTCAATTAGATAAAAATATTTTTTGGTGAATAGAAACTGTTTGCTTTTATTTACCACAGTTAAAAATAAATAGGGTAATTCAAGGTTAAAATAATATTATAATAAGTCAAAATTACCTTGACACTTGTCCTGACCTTATTGGATGAGTAATGGCCGACCATGGGCATCCTTGGGTCGATTTTGGGACCCCATGGATCCACTTATGAAAGACAATGACATATTAGATTAATTAATTTAATGTAAAGACAAAATTGGCATTAACAAAAATCTTTTAGTAATTAATTTTTATAAGGGGATATATAAATTATATTTTAGACTATAAATATTCATTGGAAATCTAAATAAATTTCATACATGTTGATATTTTTTATAATTTTTAGACATCAAATAAATTAAATTATTTATGACACAATAATGATGCAGTATTTACCTCATTAATAAATGATTTAAATAAATTAGACTATAATGATTAAAATATTATACAAAAACATGTCCAATTATAATTGGATGATTTTATTTCGACCATTAGTCATCTTATCTTTATATTTATTTATTTTTGGACCTTTTGAAACTGAAGATAAGTTTATAATAAAATAATATTTTCACACTATCCAAAAGAGCCCCTCCTCCCCCTTATAAAATGAGACCATTTCTATCCAATTCCTCACACCTCTCAAGCCATTTGGATCATCCAAACTCTGCCCACTTAAACTCCCTACATCCCTTTCCTTCCCCTAGAAGCCTTACATTAGGAATAAGGCACTCTAAGAAGTCCTTTTGGTTCAAACCAAAGGAAGTTACACAAATTAAAGGTAACAGTTTCTCTTAAGTTGTTTTCTTTTATTCTACTTCTCCAACCCCTAAACTCTTTTTAATCCTTTCTTTTGTAACAAAAACAGTATCCTAAATATACTAGGATATTTTTATGAGAAGTATTCGAACTACACTTACACACACCTACATCTAATGGATGAAGAACATAATGTTTCTGTGGATGGCAAACTAACGCCTCACAAAACGATGATTGTTCGATTTTCTCATACCACCTCTCATGGTGGCCGTTATGATGTCACTATATTTATATATGATATATATTATATTTATGATTTCTTTATTATTCTTTAATTCCCAATTATATTAAACCTTTATGGTTTCCATAGTGGGTAAATATGATAATCTCATTTGAGGAAGTGCGGACTACCGCCCCCTCAAAGTGACGTGATTCTTTAATGCCTTATGTGGGATGTATAAAGGATGTAGTTAATTATATTATATATGATATTATACTATAATTATAATATATCTATTCCATTAAAATAATAAATAGAAATGAAAGTTGTGTTCATGCGTACATACGGCATACCATCTCCATGAATGGTACATTTCATTTCTTACCTCCATATGTTATGTACTATTATAAATACACGTATATGCTGGATATATAATGAATGTATATGATATATAAATCATGATTTACATTCTGGAATTAATTAAATCATGATATAAGTAATAATAACATCAGGAACAACAATTCCAAACACGTACGATAAATAAGATGATTTTACCCAAAACATTGCTTTAACAAGGGATTTACAAAAGAAAGGGTAACATAAAGTCATAAGAGAACCATATATGATATCATAACAATGAATATGATTCTGTAATAAGTCAATGACATTATTTAAATCATTATACAGGAGGTTCGGATACGTACGAAGCATATCAAACCTAAGGTAAGGGATAACTTTTCCAATCTTGTTTTTATTCGAGATTGTTTATTCATAAGTATTTACTGGGTTTATATTTATCATCCATGTCCCTATTTTATAAAAAAAATTCATGTATTTTTAAAGTCCTTTTTACCCATTTTTGACTTTTACTACATGTTATGTATGGAATATTTTTTTTATGAGGAACATTTTGACTTTTCCGGCAAAAGTACGAGAATAATGTTTTTTTAACTTATACGGCACGAATGGATTTTTATAGTTTCATAACGCCTTATTTTCAAGAAGAATACTCTACAAGATTTCATGATTATTTTCAAAAAAATCTTTTTCTTTTAAAATTGCATGTAATTTTGTGAAAAGAAAATGATTTTGAATAAGAAAGGATATTTTCCTCAAGAATTTATTTCAAGTGTTTTATCAAAACCATTTTCCATATGAGATGACATTATTTCATATATGTATGTTTCAAGTATAATGTATCTATGATTTACATGGTTTCACTTTTCTTATTATGAAATGATATCCATTTCTTTTATGGGGATTATGTGATGATGGAATTATGTTTATTAAACCCATTTTATTCATTGGGTTATTATGAATGATGTATGTTTATTTTGTGGCACAAGTAAGAATGATTTCATTATGAGATGGGTGGGACCTATATCTCTCTACAATTAATTGGGTAAAGATTTATATCTAATGAGATAGACATGGATGGAACGGGAAGTGAATCTGGTTCAGTAATACAGAGCTGGAACTGCAAGTAAACCCGGTTCAGTAAGGGACTTTGTCCACTAAGATGGTCTTGGCAGCAATGCCTTGGCTACTATGGAAATCATACCATGTGCTTAATGGTTTTCCACAATTACATGTTTTTATCCCATGATATTTTATCATGATTTATGTTCCATTATGATCTATGCCTTACGTACTACCATGTTTTATGCCATTGCTCATGATTTTGATGTTTAAATATTATGTTCATGTTTTGAAGTTCAAATGTATATAGTTTGTTTTATTTTCTCCATGGTTACCCTTAATGAGAATTTGAGCTCACCCTTTATATGTTTTCTTTTCCCCAGGATATAAAGAAAGGTTTTAGGTAAGAAAACAAAAGGGGAAGATCTTTATGGGAGATGTTGAAGATCTTTCACCATGATTAGAAGATTTTGTTCCGAGTTTCCAAAGACACTAAACTATTACGGTCCTTGAGTGTTGGTTTTTGTTATGTATTACGTATTCCGCAAAAGTAATTTAATGTCCATGTACATCAAGATTTGGGTCTCTACAATGGGTATCAGAGGAAAGGTTTAGTTAACCTTTAGAAACTAGGACGCGAATACTTTAGTGAAATCTCTAGAGATATTTCTAAGGTATGTCTATGGATGTCCCTAAGGTTAAGTATAAGTATAGGTTATAATCCTAGAATTACGGTAACGATCTTAGAATTAAACCTAAGATGTTTGATATTTAAGGTACCCCCCCTTTGTTATGTTGTTTTCCCTAACATGATTTTTGCCTCTCACACTATTCTTTTTGGTTTTTAGACGATAGATGGAACCCGAAGGAACCGTGTTGATCAATGTAATGAACAATGCAATGATTTTCCTCCTGAACAAACCAATGTTATGGGTGATGGAGTGAAAAATCTTATTTCTATACTTACATAATCTATGAATCATTCTAGACTTCCAAATGAGTAGAGAAGGGAACCATATTCTATTGAGTCCTTCATGAGGAAATGTCCTCCTTCTTTCAGTGGGTCTTCTGATCCACTTGTTGTTAATCAATGGATCAGTACCATTGAAAATATATTTTCAGTTCTTCAATGTTCTGAACATGATAAAGTCATCTTAGCAGTATATCATTTGGAAGGTGAAGTTGATCAATGGTGGAATCTTATCAAGAATACGAGGCCAAGAGATGAAATTGAGTCCATGGAATGGGATGAGTTCAAGAACTTATTTTTCAATAATTACTTCCCTCGTATTCTTCGAACAAAGATAGAGAAGGATTTTGTTGAACTAAATCAAAAGGATGATGAATCTGTTGGTATATACGAAGTGAATTTTACAAGTCTTGCAAGGTATGCATCTGGCTTTATCATCCAACCTGAAAGTAACGATGATCGATTCTTCAGTGGCTTAAAACCAAGTCTTCGAAGGGCATTAGCTATAAGAGACTTCATTAGCTATTAAGAAATTGTGCGTTGTGCTATCAAGGTAGAAATGGAAGTTGGTGTTACATATCCATCTCATGGTTTTGACAAGAAACGAAAGATGGAGTTCAAGGAGAAATCTCAAAATAATGGTGAAAAGAAGATGAATGCTTCCTTATTCTCAAAGTGTGGAAAGAGGCATGGTTTAGATTGTCTTAAAGGGACTATAAAATGTTTTAAGTTTGGAAAAGAAGGTCATCGAGCAGTTGAGTGTAAAAGTAATGGAAAAAGGGTTTCTAATGATGTGAATAAAGAAAAGACTGCAGAGAACGCACCACCAACACTTCAATGCTTCAAGTGCAATGAAATGGGGAATTATGTTAATCAATTCCCTAACACGAGGGTTAATGATGATCAACATGAGCAACCTCTTAAGGAAAAGGATAAAGGGAAGTCTCATGAAATCACTATTTTTGATGTTGAGTATGACAATGATGTTGTGTAATGATTAAGTGTTTATGTAATGGGATTTCAAAATAGTATCATGGAATCTCATTTATGGTATTGTGGAATTTTGGAATATCTATGTATTGGTCTTCAATAACTATATGGTACTGGTAACCATGAAAAAGTGATTGAAATATTTTTGGAAAGAAGATTATAAGCGCATAATGAATGGATAATGAAAAAAATGAAATGAGCTCATGATTGATATAAGGACTAAGTGATATCATGGTTTGAGTTTATAGAATTTTTCGGATTTTGGTATGTGGAAAGAATTAACTTTTTACAGCATTCAAGTTTTCACTAAGGTTCAATGGGTATTCATTTTTCAAGAGAATACATGATTAAGGTATTCACATGTTTGGAATGTGACCAACAAGATATATTGTATAAATGATGGTATTCACGTGCTTGTTATGTGACCTTTCAAGTAATCATTTTCTTTATACTATGAGATTGGACATATGTATTTTGGATAAGCCTAAAGATTGCAGTGGATTATGTTGGACACAAGTTAGTATTGTTTTAGGCTAGAAGTTTTTTCTATATTATTGATGGAATGTCATAATGATGTAATTTTAGAAGAAGGACAACCTGCAGGACGGGTGACAACCCGTCGCGTCGGACAAGGCTGTGGGAATCGAACCCACAACCGAAGTGCAACAGGCCTTTATCGCCTACCACTAGCCTACAGGAAGTCGTTGGTTAGTAGAAACTATTTTTATTTTATTAAGAGTTATGATATATGAAGTATAAGTCCATTTTTGGAATCATATAGATGGACTTATGTATATTTAATAAATTGTGCTAAACGTTTTGCGATAAAAACAGATGGAATGACCTATCATTCTATCGCATGATCTACTAAAACTTTGAGAAAGACAAATTCAACTTCATTTTTTAAAGAGATGAAGTGGAAATTGTTCAAGGCATGAACAACGGTGAGATTATACCAAAATAAAGTAATTATTTCTTCTAATTCAAATTCTTCAACTTTAGGGAAATGATCTTGAAAACCAAAAATGTTGTCCTAGTGACCTCATATCCGATGAATCAGATGGTACCCTAGATCATCAAAAATTTATGGCTTTGTGATTTTTGGTTTCTTCATAGCCATGTTCTCTACCACTCTCCATTAGAACATGATGGTTAGATTTCTCCTCCATATCCATATTTTCACCTATGATCTCCTATGTGGAAACTCAGGGATTAGTTAATTTGGGTAACCGTTATGTTTCATACTTCACTTTTTAAAATTAAATTTTAGTATTCCTTTTAATTATGTGGGTTTATATTAAAGAAACTTTCAAGTAGTAAACTATTTATAACCCCGACGAATTTCGAGGGCGAAATTCATTTTAAGGGGGGTAGAATGTAACAACCCGAGATTTTATGAGATATATTATTTTCAATTTCTTTGATGTGTTCTATTGTACACTACATCATTATTAGCTTGTACTATACGCAACACCGTATTAGCTTATAGTATACGAAACACTATTCTTGGATCATGTTACACAAAATTTTGATAGTAGTTATTCTATGAAACATTGAGTGTATATATATATATATATATATTCAATGTATAAATGAAATGTGGTTGGATTCTGTTATACGAAACAACAAAGGAGTCTTGCACAACACGCAACCCTGACATGGCTTGCATTACACGCAATCGCGACCTTCCTCGATAGCGTGTGTTGTACGCAATATCAGTTTTCACTAAACAACGATATATTGTTATAATATTATTATGGACTAGACCTTATGAATATTATTAACTAAATTTTGAATATTATAACATTATTATTCATCTTACATATTTTCTAGAACATGGTATGAGAACAAAATAAATTTTTCGGGTAAAATAAGTATTTTTCAGAAAATGTAGTTTTCCCGCCTTTTGATAGCGCACCCACATTAAATCTAGTTTTTGACATGTTTATAAGTTCAATTTGAAAAAATAAAATTCTTCCTTGGAATCAGGATATAAAAATTTAATTTGGATAAATTCTTCATATTATTCTGATAACTTTCATATTTTGATGAATAGTAAAAACAAGCTATATATTAATTAAAAACAACATTTTTCATCGCAATACTTTATATGTTTAGATTATATTTTTAATTGGTTTTAAAGTGTAATTATAATATATTTTTACCATTTAATCCAATTTTGGTCATTGGAATTAATTTCACTTTGAATTTGGACATAAACAAGTGTCGATCTTTTGATAGTTATTGTTTCTTAAAAAACATACGATATTTGATAACGGGAATTAATTTTAAAATTAATTAATTCCACTTATATATTTTGAATTTGGAAAAATGGACATCATTTTTGAATTCAGAATATCAAATATAGCTTAGGCTGAATTTTTGGTATTTTTCTGAAAACTTTCAATTTTTGATTAATAGTGAAAACACTAGGTTACTATTTAAAAATCGAATTTTTATTTAAATAATTATTTATTTTACTTAAATTTATTTTAGGTCAAATTTGATACATAATACCTATATAAGTTCAATGTAATTAATTGGAGTCATTTTATAATAATTGTTGATATATAAAAATTTTATTGAACTTTTCACCGTCATTTACCCACCTCCTAGGAGCTTTTGCAATTGTTCATAAAATATAATTTTACCACTTATGTGAGTTGAATTTAGAAAATCCAAGAGACATGCTTAATATCAAGGAGTAAAATGAGGTTCAATTAGATAAAAATAATTTTTGGTGAATAGTAACTTGTTACTTTTATTTACCACGGTTAAAAGTAAATAGGGTAATTCAAGGTTAAAAGAATATTATAATAAGTCAAAATTACTTTGACACTTGTCTTAACCTTATTGGATGAGTAATGGCCAACCATGGGAATTCTTAGGTCGATTTTGGGACCTCATGGAGCCACTTATGAAATACAATGACACATTAGATTAATTAATTTAATGTAAAGACAAAATTGGCATTAACAAAAATATTTTAGTAATTAATTTTTATAAGGGGCTATATAAATTATCATTTCGACTATAAGTATTCGTTAGAAATATAAAAAGATTTACTACATGTTGGTAATTTTTTTATAATTTTTAGACATCAAATAAAGTAAATTATTTATGACACAATAATGATGTAGTAATTACCGCATTAATAAATGATTTAAATAAATTAGATTATAATGATTAAAATATTATCAAAAACATGTCCAATTATGATTGGATTATTTTATTTCGATCATGAGTCATCTTATATTTATATTTAAACATTTTTGGACCTTTTTAAACCGAATATTAGTTTATAATAAAATAATATTTGCACACTTTCCAAAAGAGCCCCTCCTCCCCCTTGTAAAAGGAGACCATTTATATCCAATTCCTCACACCTCTCAAGACATTTGGATGGTCCAAACTCTTCCCAGTTAAGCTCCCTACATCCCTCTCCTTCCTCTAGAAGCCTTAAATTAGGCAGAAGTCACTCCAAGAATTCCTTTTGTTTCAAACCAAAGGAAGTTACCCAAATTAAAGGTAACAGTTTCTCTTGAGTTGTTTTCTTTTATTCTACTTCTCCAACCCCTAAACTCTTTTTAATCCTTTATTTTGTAACAAAAACAGTATCCTAAATATACTAGTATGTTGTTATGAGAAGTATTCGAACTACACTTACACACACCTCCATCTAATGGATGAAGAACATAATGTTTCTATGGATTGCAAACTAACGCCTCACGAAACGATGATTGTTCGATTTTATCCTACCGCCTCTCATGGTGGCCATTATGATGGAACTGTATTTATATATGATATATATTATGTTTATTATTTCCTTATGCTTATTTACTTCCCAATTATATCAAGCCTTTATGGTTTCCATAGTGGGTAAATATGATAATCTAATTTGAGGAAGTGCGGACTACCGCCCCCTCAAAGTGATGTGGTTCGTTAATGCCTTATGTGGGATGTATAAAGGATGTAGTTAATGATATTATATATGATATTATACTGTAATTATAATATAACTATTCCATTAAAATAATAAATAGAAATGAAAGTAGCGTTCATGCGTACTTACGGCTTACCGTCTCCATGAACGGTGCATTTCATTTCTTACCTCCATATGTTTTGTACTATTATAAATACATGTATATGCTAGATATTTAATGAATATATATGATATATAAATCATGATTTAAATTATGGAAGTAATCAAATAATGATATAAGTAATAATAAAATCAAGAACAACAATTCCAAACACGTACGATAAATAAGATGATTTTACCCAAAACATTGCTTTAACATGGAATTTACAAAATAACAGGTAATATAAAGTCATAAGTGAACCATATATGATATCATAACAATGAATATAATTATTTAATAAGTCAATGAAATTATTTAAATCATTATATAGGAGGTTTGGATACGTACGAAGCATATCAAACCTAAGGCAAGGGATAACTTTTCCAATCTCGTTTTTATCCGAGATTGTTTATTCATAAGTATTTACTGGGGTTATATTTATCATCCATGTCCCTGTTTTCTAAAACTTTTCATGTATTTTTAAAGTCCTTTTTACCCATTTTTGACTTTTACTACATGGTATGTATGAAATCTTTCTTTTACGAGGTACTTTTTGACTTTTTCAGCAAAAGTACGAGAAGAATGTTTTTTTAACTTATACGGCACGAACAGATTTTTACGGTTTCATAACGCCTTATTTTCAAGAAGCTTACTCTATAATATTTCATGATTATTTTCAAAAAAATCCTTCTATTTTAAAATTTTATGGCATTTTGTGAAAAGAAAATGATTTTAAATAAGAAAGGATATTTTCCTCAAGAATTTATTTCAAGTGTTTTGTCAAAACCATTTTCCATCTGAGATGACATTATTTCATATGTGTATGTTTCAAGTATAATGTCTCTATGATTTACATGGTTTAACTTTTCTTATTATTAAATGATATCCATTTATTTTATATGGATTATGTGATGATGGTATGATGTTTATGAAACCCATTTTATTCGTTGGGTTATTATGAATGATGAATGTTTATTTTGTGGCACAAGTAAGAATGATTTCATTATGAGATGGGTGGGACCTATATCTCCCTCCAATGCATTGGGTAAAGATTTATATCTCATTAGATAGACATGGCTTGAAAGGAAAGTGAATCCGGTTCAGTAATACAGAGCTGGAACGACAAGTAAACCCGGTTTAGTAAGGGACTTTGTCCACTAAGATGGTCTTGGAAGCACTGCCTTAGCTACTATATAAATCATACCATGTGCTTAATGGTTTGCCACAATTACATGTTTTTATCCCATGCTATTTTATCATGATTTATGTTCCATTATGATCTATGCCTTACGTACTACCATGTTTTATGTCATTTCTCAAGATTTTGATGCTTAATTATTATGTTCATGTTTTGAAGTTCAAATATATATGGTTTGTTTTATTTTCTCCATGCTTACCCTTACTGAGAATTTGAGCTCACCCTTTATATGTTTTCTTTTCCCCAGGATATAAAGAAAGGTTTTAGGTAAGAAAACAAAAGGGGAAGATCCGTATGGGATATTTTGAAGATCTTTCACCATGATTAGAAGATTTTGTTCCGACTTTCCAAAGACACTAAACTATTACGGTCCTTGAGTGTTGGTTTTTGTTATGTATTAAGTATTCCGCAAAAGTAATGTAATGTCCATGTACGTCAAGCTTTGGGTATCTACATCTTCGTCATATCCATGGAGAAATGGTCACTGATGATTTGGGATATAAGAGTGCTCTTCAATTATAGTGAGGTAGTCATTATGTTTATGTTTATGTGCTTTTATAATTAAAATGAAATACTCAGATCATGCAAGGGTTGAGATCATTGGAGATGATGATGTTTCATTGCACTGGTGATTAAAAAAATTAAATAACTATCCCAAAAATGTTTGATCGACACACCAGCACTATCAATTAGTATTAGATAGACCGTGTTAATTTTTTTATCCAAAAAAAATATATTTTCATTAAATTAAGTAGATGGTTTTAAATCAGTCCAGAAAAGAAAATATACGTCAATCTGACTTCAGATTCCAAAGTTATGGATATCCAAATTTTCTAGTGTGGATCATTTCTAGTTTTTTGTGTATTAAAAATATAAATAATTTATATTTAATACATGTTCAAATTTAATTAAATATCCAAAAAAATTATTCTAATGACCTAATTTATTCCATCCAATAATTGGCTGGAATCCCACCCCCAAAACTCCTTGGGCTGGTGATCCTATATTCCACAATGTTTTTTGGAATAATAAAGTTGGGCGGGTGTTCCAATTTACAGAAAACAAGAAATGATTGGAAACCCATATTTCAAAAATCATAATTCTAGGTTTTTATAAAATAAATGTTTTTTATTAAAAATAGGGGTTGAAGTCTTCTCCCCCCCTCAATTGTCTCTCTCACCCGACTGCTCTCGATGCTTGACACCTCACCCTCCATGTGATTCATCATTGTGCCATTCAGTGAGTCGGCCGAGTCTTCCACCAATGTCCTCTCCCACAACCAATGTCGTCATAGCCTTCCCCCCCACGACCAAGGTCATCGCAGTCGTCCTCTCCCACGACCAACCGTTTTTGCTCCCTGCTCACGGACGCCATCATCATCCTGTTTGTCTAGATCCTGCTAGAAAGAGTTGATTCAGAGTCTCCTCTACTAAGTTTCATTGGCCGACTATTGTCCCACATCCCCTCTACCACTATGTTGTCTCCCTCAAATTGTGATGCCCGACTAACCCAGAAAACTCCATTTCCACCATCCACTATACCCCACCAGTCAAACCAGGTACCACAGTAATTCCCAATCCACGATGTGTATAACGACCCATACAATACATACATTGTTAATTCTTCAAATTTTAAGTACACTTATTACAACATATAACAAAACCATGAAAGGATCGTATAGGTATAGTGTCTTTAGAAACTGGGAAACATAAACAACTGGTTCATAAAGCATCTACATTGTCTCCCATTTATTTCATCATATCTAGAGTCCCTTTTGGCATATCCTACTTAATAACCTTCTTCCTGACCTGGGGAAATAAAACATACAAAAGGGTGAGCTCAAATGCTCAGTAAGGGTATACAAAAGAAATATCAATCACATCATATTCATAAGAACATAACATTTTGGAAATCTTAACCTGCAAAAGAGATCATAATTTCATAATATGGGATAAATCATAGTAGTGAAATTTAATCCCAATAATCATAACATAAAACATGAAACTTTGTGGCATACACACATAATCACAGAGAATCATTTCTTAGTAGTCAAGACTCATATCCAAGACTATCTTAGCGAAAAAAGTCCATTTCTGAACCGAGTTCACTCCTCGTTTCAGTCCTGTTTCACTGAACCGGTTTAACCTTCCGTTCCAGCCATGTCTATATCATGAGATATAAATCTTTACCCAATGCATTGGAGGGAGATATAGGTCCCACCCATCTCATAATGATACCATTATTATGTGTGCCACAAAATCATAAATCATACATCGTTGCATAACCCATGTAATAAAAATGAGATTCTTAAACATCATGACATCAAAAAACAATTCATATAAGATAAAGGAATTCATAAAAATAATTTCATCACAGCATAATCAAATAAATGTAATAATAGGGATAGAAACAGAACCCTGTATTATCTTAGATGGAAAATAATTTTGATAAAACACTTGAACTCCATTCTTGAGGAAAATATCCTTTCTACTTCAAAAACATTTTCCTTTCTTAACATGTCATACAATTTTAAACTAAAATAATTTGATTAAAAATAAACTTGAAAACTTATAAAGGAATATTCTTAGAAATAATGTTTTAAAAAAATCCATTCATGTCGTATAAGTTAAAAAACATTCTTCTCGTACTTTTGTCGGAAAAGTCAAAAAGTACCTCATACAAAAAATGACAAATGATTCCTTTCATATCTTTTACTAAAAACTCACCGAAGGGTAAAATTGGATTTAAACAATTGTATGTGGATGGAAATAATATTACATATTGAGGAAACATGGATGTGGATGATAAAATACACCCCAGTAAATACCAAAGTCTAAATAATCTCGGATAAAAATGAGATTGTGATATTTTCCCTTACCTTAGGTCTGATTTGCTTTGTAAGTGTCCGAACCTCCTGTATAATGATTTAAATAATGTCTTTGACTTATTCCAGAATCATTCTTATTTTTATGATATCATATATGGTCATATTCTTAGCTTCTTATTAGTAATATTTCATTGTTACTTGTTATTCAGGTGTTTATTGCTTTTTGTTCTTATGCGTGTTTTGTCAAATAAATTCGTATTCTTCTTTTTAGGTTATTGATACCTCATTTCCAGAATGGTATTAGTGTAATATATATCATATTCATTCATTCAATTCATTTATATAATTATTATTCAATGAAGATCATGTATAATGAGTCGCATCACATCGTGGAGACGGTATTCCGTACGTACGCACGAGCGATGATATTGTTCCCATGATCATGGAATTGTATTGGAGTGTATGTATACTATTTCAGAATAAATATCACTTTACAATAATCATATATATTTATTCTTTATACCATTATACCCATCCAAGTAAGGTGGTGGTGGAAAATAGATTACACCACGGCGTGGAGACGGTTTTCTGTACGTACGCATGCGCGGTGATTTCATTTTCCATAGGATGGATAGATGGTGAAATAGGGTTGTTTCATACTTATAATAACATACCAGTATATGAGTGATACTTATGTTATTACTTCATAATGAAACAACTAAAGAAGAAGAAGTGGAAGAAGAAATAAAGTTGAAAGAATCGGTAATGGACATTACCTCTTCTTTGAAGCGCCTCTTTGAGACCTCCTATTAGGGCACTAAAATTGATCTTTGAAGAATACCAGGACCTCTAGGATGTTTCTAGGGAAGTGTATAAGAGAATTTTTCAGGGTTTGGCCGATCTTGAAGGCTCAAAGTGGTGGGAGGAAGAGAGGTAGGAGGTGCCCTTTTATAAGGGAGGAGAGGGGCACCTTTGGAAAAACTAAAAATATTATTTTATTATAAAGTCATATTTGGTTTTTAATAGCTCCAAATTGATTTATTTCGAATATAAGGTGGGTATGGGTCCCAAACATCTTATAAAATAGAATTTAGACAAGTTTAGGTGTCTATTTTAACCTTATAATTTAGATTTAACTTTAAGTTAGATAATTTAACTTTTACCGTGTCTTCTTGTTTTCTTACACTATAAGGTTAATAAACTTACTATAACAAGCCAAAAGAACCCCAAGTTGTTTATTATTAATATATATAACCTTATCTGAGTCATTCGGCCGAACCTTAGATTTTTAGGAATAAAATAACAATTCATAATATAATATTTGTTTTAAAAACAATTTTATGTCAATTTTGACACTATTTGGTAATTGATTTTTGTGAAAATCATAACAGAAAGATTAATTCTAAAAAAAGTTAATTAAATCAATAATAACATGTCATATTAACATATAAAATTATTGGAATTCATAAAAAGTATCAAATTACATTTATTTGGGTATTTATAACATCAATTATGTTAATATTTCATTAATAAGATAATTAATGCATCATCATTGTGTCACAAATAAATTAAAATATTTAATGTCTAAAAATTATAAATAAAATACCATTATGTAGGAAATATTTGTATCTTTATAATTAATATTTATAGTCGAATTTATCTTATGTATAACCCTATATTAAAAATTCTTTAGTTATTAATCTTTGATTTTAACTATTTTAACCCTTCTTTAAATAAATTAATAATAAATGTCCTAATCTAATCCATGTGGTCCTAAATGGTCATATTTTATTCCTAAGGTTGTTTTTGGTCTAATTACACTTATCCAATAGAATTAGAACATGTGTTAGGGTAATAATAATATCATTTTTACCCTTAATTACCATATTTACTTTTAACCGTGGTAAAAAAAGTAAAACGTTACTATTCACCAAAAATTACTTTCATCTCATTGAACCACATTTTAATCCTTGATATTAACCATGTCTCTCGGATTTTCGAAATTCCACTCACAGAAGCGGTAAAATTAGGTTTTATGTGAATTTGGAAATTCTCCTAGGAGGTGGGTAAAAGACGGTGAAAAGTTCAATAAAATTTTTATATATCTAAAATTATTATAAAATGACTCCAATGAATTGCATTGAACTTATATAGGTATTATGTATCAATTTTGACCTAAAATAAATTTAAATAAAATAAATAATTATTTAAATAAAAAGTCGGTTTTTAAATAGTAACCCAGTGTTTTCACTATTCATCAAAAATTGAAAGTTTTCATAAAAATACCAAAAGCTAATTTTGATATTCCGAATCCAAAAATGAAGTCAATTTTAAAAAATAAAATTTACAAAATTTCAAAAAGTGGTTATTATTATTCATTACGACTAGTTTTAATAATATTTTAATAGCATATCGTTGTTTAGTGAAACTCGGTATTGCGTACGACGCAAGCTATCGAGGAAGGCCGCGGTTGCATGTAAAGAAAGCCAAGCTAGTGTTGTGTGTAGTTAAATATTACTTTGATGATTTATATAACAAAATATTTCTCATAAAAGTCTCGGGTGTTACATTCTACCCCCCTTAAAATGAATTTCTCCCTCAAAATTCATCACTTTGTAACAAATAGATGAGGATACCTCTCCATAATCATATCCTCAAGCTCCCATGTAGCTTCTTCTAATTGTTGGTTCCTCCATAAAACTTTCACCAAGCGAGTGGTCTTGTTCCGTAGGACTTTTTCACTACGATCGAGAATCTCTATCAGATTTTCTTCATAAGAAAGATCTTGTTCTAGCGGTAAAACTTCTGAGCTGAGTACATGTGAAGGATCAGGTATGTACTTTCTCAGGAGAGATACATGGAACACATCGTGAACTTGGAAGATATTCGGTGGAAGCGCCAATCGGTGATCTACCTTCCCAACACGATCTAGTATTTCGAAAGGACCAATATATCTAGGGCTCAGCTTTCCCTTCTTTCCAAATCTCATTACTCTCTTCCAAGGAGATATTCGTAAGAACACTTTATCACCCACTTCAAACTCTAGGTCTTTTCTTCGGCTGTCGGCATAACTTTTTTGTCGACTCTGGGCTTCTCTAATGTGTTGTTGAATAGATATGACCTTTTCTGCCATCTCATCAACAAGATTAGGTCCTAATAGCTTTCTTTCCCCGACATCATCCCAGCAAGTTGGAGTCCTGCATTTCTTTCCATAGAGAGCTTCATAAGGATCCATCTGAATACTGGAGTGAAAGTTATTATTATAAGAAAATTCCACCAAAGGTATGTGTTGATCCCAACCACCTTTGAAATCCATAGAGCAAGCTCTCAACATATATTCTAGAGTTTGAATTGTCCTCTCAGACTGACCATCTGTCTGAGGATGATAAGCAGTGCTAAAACTCAACTCTGTATCCAGAGTATGATGAAGACTTTGCCAGAACTTCGAGGTAAATCTCGGATCCCGATCAGATATAATATAAAGTGGTACTCCATGCAATCTTACCACTTCCTTCACATATATCCTGGAAAGCTGATCCAGAGAGAAATCCTCTCTAATAGCGATGAAGTGTGCCGACTTTGTAAGACGATCAACTATGACCCAGATAGAATTATTTCCTTTGGATGTTTTAGGAAGTCCAGTGACAAAGTCCATAGTGATGTTTTCCCATTTCCATTCTGGTATGGGTAATGGTTGTAACATCCCCTTAGACTTCTGTCTCTCAGCTTTAACTTTCTGACAAACCAAGCATCGAGAGACATATTCAGCAACATCTCTTTTCATGCCATCCCACCAGAAGTACTCTTTTAGTTCCCTATACATCTTCATGCTTCCAGTATGAATAGATAATGAAGAACTATGAGCTTCATCCAGCAGCTCCTTATTTAATTCTGGGATGGGAGGAACACAACCCCGATTCCGGAACATTATTATCCCATCACAATCAAGGTTGAATTCAGGAATATTTCTCACCTTCTTTTGTAACTCTACATCTTCTTTCTGTGCCTCTTTAATCTTCACATGTATAGATGGTTGAACATTCAATTGAGAAAGATACGATTTTCCCCTTCCATTATAATTCCAAGATCCATCCTTTGTAAATCCATAAATATTGGATCTTTTGTGATCCTTATCATAGATAAGCTAGCATGGTCTTGTCGACTTAATGCATCTGCCACCTTGTTTGATTTCCCAGGGTGGTAATGAATTGAGCAGTTGTAATCCTTAATCACCTCCAACCATCTTCTTTGGCACATATTCACCTCCTTTTGTGTGAAAATTTACTTTAAACTTTTATGATCAGTGTAAATATTACACTTTTCTCCATAAAGATAATGCCTCTAAATCTTTAATGCAAAGATTACCGCAGCTAACTCCAAATCATGAGTTGGGTAATTTTGCTCATGGATTTTCAACTGTCGTGAGACATAAGCTATCACCATATCATTTTTCATAAGAACACACCCCAGCCCCTTCTTGGATGCATCACTGTAGATCACAAACCTTTCTCCACTACAAGGAAGTGTGAGTACATGTGCACTGGATAACCTTCTTTTCAACTCCTTGAAATTCTCTTTGCATTCCTCCGTCCAAAAAAACTTAACACCTTTCCGATTCAACTTGGTGAGTGGATTAGATAATCGTGAAAAATCTTTCACAAAACGTCGATAATATCCATCCAAACAAAGAAAACATCGGATCTCGGTTACAGTTGTTGGTCTCGACCATCTTTCGATAATCTTTGTTTTTTCTGGATCCACAGATATCCCCTCTTTTGAGATTATGTGACCCAAAAATGCAACTTTTTGAAGCCAAAATTCAAACTTGGTAAATTTGGCATAAAGATTCTCCTTTTTTAGGGTCTTCAATACAATTCTCAAGTGATCTTATTGTTCTTCCTTTATCTTTGAATATACAAGAATATCGTCTATAAAGAATACCACAAACTGATCAAGATAGTCTCTAAAGACTCTATTCATCAGATCCATGAAGATAGAAGGGGCATTAGAAAGACCAAATGGCATCACTATAAATTCATAGTGTCCATACCTTGTACGGAAAGCCGTCTTTGGTATATCCTCCCTTTTGACCCTTAATTGATGATACCCTGAACGAAGATCAATCTTGGAAAAGTATTGAGCTTCGTGTAGTTGGTCAAATAAGTCCTAAATGAATGGGAGAGGATATTTGTTCTTGATAGTGATCTTGTTAAGTTCTCGATAATCAATGCAGAGTCTCATTGATCCATCTTTCTTCTTAACAAACAGAACAGGTGCTCCCCAAGGTGACGCACTAGGGCGTATGAATCCTTTATCAAGATTCTCTTGGAGTTGCTTCTTCAATTCCTGCAACTCAATTGAGGCCATTCTATAAGGTGTCTTTGAAATAGGCAAAGCACCCGGTACGAGTTCTATTGAAAACTCAACTTCACGATTTGGTGGAAGACCTGGCAATTCCTCCGGAAAGACATCGTCAAACTCTCGTACAATGGGCATATTCTTAATCGTGAGTTTCTCACCAACCATTTGAGATAAATAACCTTCATTTAGTGAAATCAAGACCCATAAGATGGAATAAATTTCCACTGGAAGGTTATGTTCATCCTTGCATCGATAGATGATCGAAGATTGATCTGGAATATGAAATGTGACTTCCCTTATTTGGCAATTGATATGAGCTCCATATAGAGAAAGCCAGTCCATGCCAAGAATCACATCAAATTCCACTATAGGAAGGGTCACAAGATTTGAAGGAAGCACTTTTCCACAAACTTCAATCAGAGAAGAATTATAAACTTTTGATGTGACTGTTGTTCCATTAGGGGTTGTCAAAGCTAACTCAACATCTAATTGTTGAGGTAATACGGTGATACCCTTATAAAATTCTTCAAAAATAAAATAGTGGGTCAATCCAGAATCAAATAAAACATTTTCTACTTTAGATTGGATGGTAAGTGTACCTTTCCCCACTTCATTGTCGTACTCTACATCGCCGATAGTAATTGCATGTGACTTTCCTTTTTCTTTGGCCTTAAGAGTTTGTTGACGTCGATCATCATCATCAACCCTTGGATTTGGGTATTGATTAGAATAATGCCCCATCTCCTTGCACTTGAAACATTGAATTGTAGTAGGTTCATTCTGTGTATCCCTTCCTTTGTTTGCATCATTAGACATCTTCTTCCCATTATTTCGACATTCAATTTCCTGATGACCTTCTTTTCCAAACTTATAACATTTGCTTGTCCCCTTAAGAAAATTTCCTCCATGTTTCATTCCACACTTTGAGCATAAGGGAAAACTCATCTACTTTTCAGTGTGCTCTTTAGATTTTCCTTTGAATTCCATTTTCCTCTTCTTATCAAACCCATATGACTGATGGGTTACTCCAATCTCCATCTCAACTTTGAGAGCACATCGAACGATTTCCTCGTAGCTATTGAAGTCCCTTATGGATAACGCCCTTCGAAGACTTGGTTTTAAGCCACTAAAGAATCGATCGATCTTACTCTCAGGTTGGATAATAATACCAGAAGCGTACCTTGCAAGTCTTGTAAAATTTTCTTCGTAGGTACCAACAGATTCATCATCCTTTTGCTTTAGTTAAAGAAACTCCTTCTCCATCTTTGTTCGGAGAATACAAGGGAAGTAGTTATTGAAAAATAAGTTCTTGAACTCGTCCCATTCTATGGACTCAATTTCATCCCTTTGCCTCATATTCTTAATAAGATTCCACCATTGATCAGCATCACCTTCCAAACGATAAACTGCTAAGATGAATTTATCATGTTCAGAACATTGAAGAACTAAAAATATCTTTTCAGTGGTACTGATCCACTGTTCAGCCACTAATGGATTAGAAGACCCGCTGAATGAAGGTGGATGCTGCCTCATGAAGGATTCAACAGAATGTTGCTTCTTCCTTTGCTCGTTTGGAAGTCCTGCATGATTTATAGCTTGAGAAAGTTGTGTGAGCATGGCTACAAGATTTTGCATTCCATATCCCATAACTTTTGGTTTCTTAGTGGGACAATCATTGCATTGCCCATCGCATTCCGCATTAACACGGTTCCTTTGGGTTCCAGCCATTTACTAAAACCAAGAAGAATAGTGTGAGCAACACTAATTATAATAGAAAAAACACATAATCAAGAATAAAATTTTACACTTAAGGTCTTATCATAGGTTGTTCATGGCCATTTCTAAAACACTAAGATTGTGTTATATGCTTAGACTTATCCTTAGGGTTCTTAATAAGGCTTTCACTTCCTAGTTTCCAAAGGTTTACTATACCTTTCCTCTGATACCAGCTATAACGACCCATACAATACATACATTGTTAATTCTTCAAAGTTGAAGTACACTTATTACAACATATAACAAAACCATGAAAGGACCGTATAGGTATAGTGTCTTTAGAAACTGGGAAACATAAACAACTGGTTCATAAAGCATCTACATTTTCTCCCATTTATTTCATCATATCTAGAGTCCCTTTTGGCATATCCTACTTAATAAACTTTTTCCTGACCTGGGGAAAGAAAACATACAAAAGGGTGAGCTCAAATGCTCAGTAAGGGTGTAACATCCCAAGTAAGTAATGAATAATATATATTTTTATCTATATCTATTAATGAATTAGATAGTGTTTTAGAGGCTTAAAATGAAAATAAATCCAATCTTATGCATGGGATACACTAATATTCTTAAAAGAATGTTTTACTACCTTTTGATGGCAAACTTTTTTTAAATAAAACTTTTGACAATTTTATAATCTATATTTGTCAAAATAAACATATTCATTATGATCGGGACATTGAAATTTACATTGGATAAATTTTTGGTATTTTTCTGACAATGTTCATTTTTTTAATGAATAGTGAAAAAATACTGCATTTTACATCAAAAATGATTTTTCATTTAATTTAATTATATGGATAGATTATCCTTTCAATTGGTATTAAAGTGTAATATGAATATATTTTTACCATTTAATCCAATGGTGGTCATTAGGATTAATTTCACTTTGGAATTGGTCATAAACTAATGTCAAACTTTTCATAGATATTGTTTCAAAAAAACCTGTTATTTGGTTTGACAACGGGAATTATTTTTAAATCAATTATTGAAATTTATGTGTTTGGAATTTGGTAAAATTTATTACATATTTGGAATCAGAAGGTCCAAATTATGTAATTAAGACTCTTTTATTTTGGGACATTATGAATAGTAACGATGGTAATTATCTTTAATTATCTTGATTAATGAGTAATCAGGTAGTTAAAGATAATAAAATGATATCATAATAATACAAAAAGACCACAAAATGTGTCCTAAAGATACTTTTTGTCTCATGTCCGACCATGGGATTCCTTGTGCCAAACTTGGGGGGCCCATGGAATCACTTTTGTGAGAAAGTGACTTTTTATCTTTTTATTTTTAAAGAATGTTAAATGTAACAAAGAATGTATCACCTAAGTAAAATATTTTTCATTTTGTCCACATAAATGATCTTTTGGACTATAAATATTCATTATAAAGCTAAAAAGATTTCATACATCATGATATTTGTTTTATAATTTTGAGACATTAAATTTATTAAATTATTTATGACATCATGGTGATGCAGCGATTACCTCATTAATAAAGGATTTAAATAAAATGGAAAGATAATGTAAAATATAAGACCTACACATGTCCAAAGCCTATTGGGTGGGTATATTTCTAACCCTTATCACCTTACCCTCGAATTATATCAATGTGGGACCTTTTTAACCCGAAAATCATTTTCAAATAAAGTAACATTTCTTTACTTTCCAAGAGTGCCCCTCCTATCCTCTTATAAAAGGCCCCCACCTCTACCTCCTTACCCACACTCCCAAAGCCTTTGGCTCGGCCAACCCCTGCCCATTTTGTCTCTCCACATCCCTATCGTACTCCTTGAAGCCTCACTTTGGGCAGAAGTCTTCCCAAGGAAGCCTTTGAGCTCAAACCAAATGGAGTTACCTGATTTTAAGGTAATGTCTTCACTTGAGTCCTTTTGTTTTATTTTGCTTCTCCAACCCCCTAAACTCTTTTTATTCATTTATTTTGTAACAACTAAAGTATCTTCAATATACTAGGATGTTTTTATAAGAATTATTAGATCTACACTTACACAGACCTACATCTAATGGTTAAAGGACATACTGTTTCCGTGGATGGCGAATTTATGCCTCCCGAAACGATGATTGTTCAACATTTTTTAACACCTTCAAAGGTGGAAATTAAGATGTAAATATATTTATATATGATATATAATATGATTATAGTTTCCTTAAGCTTCTGGATTTTTCATTTTGGTCATACCTTTATGGTTTCCATTATGGGTAAACGTGATATCTTCATTTAAGGAAGTGCGGACTACCGCCCCCTCAAAGTGATTTGATTCGTTAAATACCATATGTGGGACGTATAAAGGATGGAGTTTTGATATTAAATATGATATTAAACTATAATTATAATATAACTTTATATAATTATGATTCCATTCTATAAAATATGAAATAGAAATGAAAGTAGCGTTCATGCGTACGTACGGCTTACCGTCTCCATGAACGGTGCATTTCATTTCTTACCTCTAAATGATTATGTAATATTATAAATGCATGAATGTACTGGATATATATGACATATATGATATATATATCATGATTATAATTCTGGATATAATTTATACATGAACAACGTGTAATTATAAAGGGTTTATTTTTCACTCAAGTACCAATGATCGTTAAAACGACCGTTATTAACTTAAATAATTACATAGTGTTCATGACATGGAAATAAGTGATATAAAAGGAATACTGAACTTGAAAAAGGTTCTTAAGCAAGTAGAAATTAACTCAAGTTTATTATTCAGGACATTAAAGAACGATCAAGTCAAGTCGGACCCGAGGTATGGGACTTCGTCTCAATCTCCTTTCATTGAGGCATATTTTTTTTATGCACAACCTTTTTTTATACGGTGTATAAACCCCATTGACTTTTATGTTTATTCAAAAGGAATCATTTTTATACGAAGCATTTACTAAATGACAAAAGGGAATGTTTTTGTCGTATGTATGCGGCGACAACGACTTCTCCGCTGCTGTGACCATTATTTGAGTTTCAGCTTCCTCTACAAGCCATACCTTTTTTTAAAGAAAAATAAATATCATGTTTTACTTTTATTTTATTTTGGTATTGAAAATGGTTTTCATAATGTTTTTATATCAATGTGTTTTATTGATATTTTGTGATTGAAAGGTGGAAATGTTATGTTTCCTTTATGCATGTTTTATGTTATACGATTATGTTGAGGTTATTGGGCATTATTATGAAGACGGGTGGTTCCGTGATAAACTAAGGGTGGGTGAGCCCAATATAGCTCTCCAATGCATTGGGTAACGCGAAGGAGTGAAACGTTAAGTTTTCTCTGAAGAGATTTAGGGAATATATTGTGATGGGTATTGCAAACATAACCAAGAGGGTTAATCCCTACGTAAGAATGTTATGAATGCCTAAAGTTACCTTTATGTCTTATGATTTCTATGATTTATTCATGATTTGATGAGGTATGTTAAAGTGCTTATGTTTTATGGGTAAAGTATGATTTCATTCTTATGTATATATGAACTTATGTTTCCTTTCCATATTTTTATATCCCTTACTGAGCTTTTTATGCTCATCCCAAGTTTTTTGAAATGTTTTTCACAGGTCAAGGGAAAGGTACATGATATGATGATAGTGTCAAGGGAGTGTCAAGAAAGAATCCATGTTTTATTTTAAATATGTTTCCATTGATGGGAAATAATAATACTATCTTTATGTAACCACTTTGTTTATATGTGGAATGTAATGCAAGTTTTATGATCTAATTCTCTAAAACTCTAAACCCGAAAAGATCCTCAATGTGTAATCTTGTAATAACTTAAGATTAAGTAAGGTTTAAGGATGGGGGCTTATAGTTGGTATCAAAGGTCGGTTTAGATAACTTTAGGAGTTAGAATTCTATTAAATGATTATCCAGAAAAAAAAATTTATGGTCAAATTGAAGTGATGTAGCATTTGAATTTTACCATGTTGCTTCATCTAAGACATGTTTGTTCATAATGGTTTTCCGCAGAGGAAACAGGGAAGCAGTGCTAGGAAGGCATGAAGAAGGAAATAACCTTCCGAATCAGCATCCTGAGATAGTCTTAATTGGAAATGAATAGTTTTTTGTAGTAATGGAACAATTTACTCAAGTGATAAATGGTGGTGGTATCCATGCATGAGATCAGCCAGATCAACCACAGAGGAACATGTCAGTGGTGGAACATTTCATGAGGCAACATCCCCCATCATTCAGAGGATCATCTGACCCTGTGTTAGCTGAAGGGTGGATTAAAGCACTGGAGAATATTTTCGATGTCATGGGGTGTTCAGACAATCAAAAGGTTAGTCTTGATATTTACCGTTTGGAGGGTGAAGTAGATCAGTGGTGGTCGATGGTTAAAAATATCAGGGACGTTGATGAAATTGATGCTCTCGACTGGGATGAATTCAAAGGTATGTTTCTTGAAAATTATTTTCCTAAGGCTGTTCGACTTAGGATGGAAAAGCAATTCTTGGAATTGAGGCAAGAGGAAGACTCAGTGGCTGCCTATGAAGAAAGGTTCACTCAATTGGCAAGGTATGCTCCAAATTTTATCTGAGACCTTGATAGTAAAATAAATCGTTTTTACTCAGGATTAAAGCCAAAATATCGATGGGAATTAGATTTTCGTGAGTTTAAAAGTTATGAAAAGCTTGTTCGATGTGCTGAGAAGGTGGAAATGGAGTTTTCCGATGATCAAGTGTTCTATAACAACCAGCAGAAGAAGAGACCAAGGTGGCAGGAGAAAGGGAAGAATTCTTCAAAAAAGTCTGATGGTAAGAAATCTAAGTTTCCAGTTTGTGATAAATGTGGCAAAAGGCATGCTGGGGAATGTCTTCTGAATTCTGGAAAGTGCTACCGATGTGGTAAGATGGGACATAAGGCTCGTGATTGCACTGAAAAAGATCAAGGTGAAGGTAAGACCAAATTTGATTTACAGTTAGTGAAATGTTTTAAGTGCAATGAGATGGGTCACTATACAAATGAGTGTCCGATAAAGAGCTTGAGTGATGGGAAGCAGTTAGACTACAAGCAGAAAGGGGTGGTGAAATCCTTTGCAACTACTTCAGCAAATGTTGGGCCATCAAATGAAGTTGTATCAGGTACTTTTTTTGTTTTTTCAGATTATTCTAGTGTGTTTTTTGATTCGGGGTCTACACATTCTTTCATCTCTGAAAACTTTTCTAGTAAAATGGGAATACCATCTCAAGAAATGACTCCTAGAATTTTGGTAAAAACACCTGGGGGAAATGTTGAGGCAAAAAGAATTTATAGGAATCTTCCTATCCTTATCTGTGGAAAGAACCTACTTGCAAACCTTATTGTTCTACCTCTAGTAGAGTTTGATGTTTTCCTGGGTATGGATTGGCTCTCTATTTACTATTCTAAGATTGACTGTAGAGCTAAAGAAGTTTCTTTTCAGAAAGACTTTCAGTTTGTGTACAAGAATGAACCCTTACTGTTGATAACTTATCAAGAGGCCAAGAAACTTGTAAAAGATGGAAATGAATGTTACCTTGCACACATCGTTGAAAATAAAGGAACTGTTCATATTAATGATGTGCCAGTGGTAAATGAGTATCCTGATGTTTTTCCTGATGAGTTTCCTGGAATAATACCAAATCGGAAAGTTGAGTTTACTGTTGACTTAGTTCCTGATGCTAAGCCAATTCCAAAACCCCCTTATCGAATGGCTCAAATTTAACTTTTAGAGTTGAAGGAGAAATTGCAAGATTTATTAGAGAAAGGTTTCATTCGACCTAGCACATCACCATGGGGTGCTCCTGTTTTATTTGTTAAAAAGAAACATGGTTCAATGAGACTTTGCATTGATTATAGAGCCTTGAATAACATCACTGTTATGAACAAATATCATTTTCCTCATATCGATGATTTGTTTGATCATCTCCAGGGAGCTCAGTATTTTTCAAAGATTGACTTGAGATCGTGGTACCATCAGCTGAAGGTAAAGGAAGCAGATATTCTGAAGACCGCGTTCCGTACACGATATGGCCATTATGAATTTGTAGAAATGCCTTTTGGGATAACCAATGCACCTGCTGTATTCATGGACTTAATGAATATAATTTTCCATGAGTTCTTGGATAAGTTTGTGGTGGTTTTCATTGATGATATTTTGGTGTTTTCTAAAAGTAAAGAGGAGCATGAAAGACATTTAAGGGTTATCTTGCAAACCTTAAAAGAAAAGAAACTATATGGAAAATTCAGCAAGTGTGAGTTTTGGTTGCAACAAATTTCTTTCCATGGTCACATTGTTTCTAAAGATGGGATAACTGTTGATCCTGCAAAAACAAAGGTTGTTGAAGACTGGCCAAGACCCAAAAATGTAACTGAGATTCGTAGCTTCCTTGGTTTGGCAGGATATTACCGAAGGTTTGTTAGAAATTTTTCACGGTTATCTAGTCCAATGACTAAGCTAACTCGGAAGGGTGTTAAGTTTATCTAGACAAAATAATGTGAGGATTTTTTTCAGAAATTGAAAAGAAGATTGGTGAATGCTCCAGTTTTGGCACTACCTTCCAGGAATGGTGAGTTTGTTATATACAGTGATGCTTCATTGAAAGGACTTGGTTGCGTCCTAATGCTGAATGATCAGGTAATTGTTTATGCTTCACGACAGTTGAAAACTCATTAGGTAAATTACCCTACACATGATTTGGAATTAGCTGCTGTTGTTTTCGCTTTAAAAATTTGGAGGCATCATTTGTATGGAGTAAAGTGTGAAATATATACTGATCACAAAAGTTTAAAGTATAAATTCACTCAGAAAGAGTTAAACATGAGACAGAGGAGATGGCTGGAATTAATCAAGGATTATGATTGTACAATTCATTACCATCCGGGAAAATCAAATAAAGTGCCTGATGCTTTGAGTCGAAAAAGTAACGCTTCATTAGCAATGTTGCGTTTGGAACGTGATCCTTTGGTTAAGGATTTGATGAACTTTGGCATAGAAGTTGTTGGTGTAGGAAGTTCTCTTGTTTTGTTTCAGGTATCAGTGAGATCATCTCTATCAGATAGAATCAAGCAAGCACAGAAGCAAGACAGTGAGTTGTAGAAAAAGGTAGAGATGGTTCAAAAAGGTAAGTTGCCTGAATTCAACATTGATAATGATTGTGTTTTGAGATTTGGGAAGAGATTGTGTGTGCCTTGTGATTCAAAGTTTAAGAGAGATTTGTTATGTGAAGCTCATAGTT
Organism: Viscum album; assembly: GCA_963277665.1. NCBI lineage: Eukaryota > Viridiplantae > Streptophyta > Magnoliopsida > Santalales > Viscaceae > Viscum > Viscum album. Next base: position 571,020,900 of record OY728130.1, on the reverse strand, counting down.
CTCCGTTTTCAGTTCATCCTGGTAGTACTAAGATGTACAGAGATCTGCGGGAGTATTACTGGTGGGATGGAATGAAAAAAGATATTGTTGATTTTACTGTGAAGTGTTTGACATGTCAACAGGTTAAAGCAGTGCAGCAGTTACCGAAAGGGATGCTTCAGCCTTTACCTGTGCCAGAGTGGAAATCGGAGAATATATCCATGGACTTTGTTGTGGGATTACTGAAGACATCTCGAGGTAATAATGCAATCTGGGTTATTGTTGATCGCTTGACTAAATCTGCTCATTTCCTTGCTATACGAGATACTTTTTCCCTAGATCAACTTTCCTGTTTGTATCTTAAAGATATAGTCATGTTACATGGAGTTCCCCTCTCCATTGTATCTGATCTTGATCCCAAGTTCACTTCTAACTTTTGGAAAGGCCTTCAGAAGTTGTTGGGTACTGAATTAAATTTTAGTATAGCATTTCATCCTCAATCAGATGGGAAGTCAGAATGAACAATTCAGACCTTGGAGGATATGCTACGAGCTTGTTCGATGGATTATCAGGGAAGTTGGGACCAACATCTTTCTTTGGTTGAATTTTCATATAATAACAGTTTTCATTCCAGTATACAGATGGCACCATTTGAGGCGTTATATGGGAAGCGGTGTCGAACTCCAGCTTTCTGGGATGAAGTGGGTGAAAGGAAGTTGATGGGACCAGAATTGGTATAAGAGATGGAAGAAAAAGTTCAGCTGATTCAGAAACACATGAGAAAAGCTCAGAGTAGGCAGAAGAGTTATGCAGACAACAGGAGGAAGGATCTAACTTTTGAGGTAGGTGATCATGTTTTTCTCAAAGTCTCACCATGGAAAAGTGTGATGAGATTTGGTAAGAAAGGAAAGCTGAGTCCAAGGTTCATTGGACCATATAAAATTATAGAGAGAGTTGGATCAGTTGAATACTGGGTGGCTTTACCTCCGAGTTTATCTTAGGTACACAATGTATTTCACGTTTCAATGTTGAGAAAATATATGCCAGATCCATCTCATGTTTTGAGTCCAGAGGTAGTTCAGCTGGAAGAGAACCTATCTTATGAGGAACAACCGGTCCAGATTCTTGATCACAGGGAGCAAGAGTTACAAAATAAGGTGATTAATCAGGTAAAGGTTTTGTGGAAAAACCACATGATGGAAGAGGCAACATGGGAATCTGAAAATGCAATGAGGGCTAAATACCCTCACTTATTCGATAAGTAAATAAATTGCGGGGATGAAATTTTCTAAAGGGGGGAAGGATGTAACATCCCAAGTAATTAATGAATAATAGATATTTTTATCTATGTCTATTAATGAATTATATAGTGTTTTAGAGTCTTAAAATGAAAATAAATCCAATCTTATGCATGGAATACACTAATATTCTTAAAAGATTGTTTTACTGCCTTTTGATGGCAAACTTTTTTTAAATCAAACTTTTGAAAATTTTATAATCTATATTTTTCAAAATAAACATATTCATTATGATTGGGAAATTGAAATTTACATTGGATAAATTTTTGGTATTTTTCTGACAATGTTCATTTTTTAATGAATAGTGAAACAAATACTGCATTTTACATCAAAAATGCTTTTTCATTTAATTTAATTATATGGATAGATTATCTTTTTAATTGGTCTTAAAGTGTAATCTGAATATATTTTTACCATTTAATCCAATGGTGGTCATTAGTATTAATTTCACTTTTGAATTGGTCATAAACTAATGCCAAACTTGTCATAGATATTGTTTCAAAAAAACCCGCTATTTGTTTTGACAACAGGAATTATTTTTGAATCAATTATTGAAATTTATGTGTTTGGAATTTGGTAAAATGGATTACATATTTTGAATCAGAAGGTCCAAATTATTTAATTAAGACTCTTTTATTTTTGGACATTATGAATAGTAATGACGGTAATTATCTTTAATTATCTTGATTAATGAGTAATCAGGTAGTTAAAGATAATAAAATGATATCATAATAAAACAAAAAGACCACAAAATGTGTCCTAAGGCTACTGGTTGTCTCATGTCCAACCATGGGATTCCTTGTACCAAACTTGGTGGCCCCATGGAATCACTTTTGTGAGAAAGTGACTTTTTATCTTTTTATTTTTAAAGAATGTTAAATGTAACAAAGAATGTATCACCTAAGTAAAATATTTTTAATTTTGTCCACATAAATGATCTTTTGGACTATAAATATTCATTAGAAATCTCAAAATATTTCTTACATCATGATATTTTTTTTATAATTTTTAGATATTAAATTTATTAAATTATTTATGACATCATGATGATACAGTGATTACCTCATTAATAAAGGATTTAAATAAAATGGAAAGATAATGTAAAATCTAAGACCTAAACATGTCCAAATCCTATTTGGTGTGTATATTTAGAAACCTTATCACTTTACCATATAATTATATCAATTTGGGACCTTTTGAATCCGAAAATCATTTTCAAATAAAGTAACATTTCTTTACTTTCCAAGAGTGCCCCTCATCTCCTCTTATAAAAGGACCCCACCTCTACCTCCTTAACCACACTCCCAAAGCCTTTGGCTCGGCCAACCCCTGCCCATTTTGTCTCTCCACATCCCTATCTTACTCCTTGAAGCCTCACTTTGGGCATAAGTCTTCCCAAGGATTCCTTTGAGCTCAAACCAAAGGGAGTTACCCGATTTTAAGGTAATGTCTTCACTTGAGTCCTTTTGTTTTATTTTGCTTCTCCAACCCCCTAAACTCTTTTTATTCATTTATTTTGTAACAAATCTAGTATCTTAAATATACTAGGATTTTTTTATAATAATTATTCGAGCTACACTTACACACACCTACATCTAATGGTTAAAGGACATACTGTTTCCATGGATGGCGAATTTATGCCTCCCGAAACGATGATTGTTCAACATTCTTTTAACACCTTCAAAGGTGGCCATTAAGATGTCACTATATTTATATATGATATATAATATGATTATTTTTTCCTTAAGATTCTGTATTTTCATTTTGTTCATACCTTTATGGTTTCCATTATGGGTAAACGCGATATCTTCATTTAAGGAAGTGCGGACTATTGCGCCCTCAAAGTGATTTGATTCGTTAAATACCATATGTGGGACGTATAAAGGATGGAGTTATGATATTATATATGATATTACACTAGAATTATAATATAGCTTTATATCATTATTATTCCATTCTATAAAATATGAAATAGAAATGAAAGTAGCGTTCATGCGTACGTACGGCTTACCGTCTCCATGAACAGTGCATTTCATTTCTTACCTCTAAATGATTATGTAATATTATAAATGCATGCATGTACTGGATATATATGACATATATGATATATAAATCATGATTATAATTCTGGATATAATGGATACATGAACAACTTGTAATTATAAAGGGTTTATTTTTGACTCAAGTACCAATGATCGTTAAAACGACCGTTATTAACTTAAATAATTACATAGTGTTCATGACATGGAAATAAGTGATATAAAAGGAATAATGAACTCGAAAAAGGTTCTTAAGAAAGCATAAATTAACTCAAGTTTATTATTAAGGACATTAAAGAACGATCGAGTCAAGTCGGACCCGAGGTATGGGACTTCGTCTCAATCTCCTTTCATTGAGGCATATTTTGTTTTATACACAATCTTTTTTTTATACGGTGTATAAACCCCTTTGACTTTTACATTTATTCAAAAGGAATATTTTTTATATGAAGCATTTACTAAACGACAAAAGGGAATGTTTTTGTCGTACATATGCGGCGACAATGACTTCTCCGCCGCCGTGACCATTATTTGAGTTTCGGCTTCCTCTACAAGCCATACCTTTTTTTTAAAAGAAAAATAAATACCATGTTTTACTTTTCTTTTATTTTGGTATTGAAAATGGTTTTCATAATGTTTTTATATCAATGTGTTGTATTGATATCTTTTTATTGAAAGGTGGAAATGTTATGTTTCCTTTATGCATGTTTTATGTGATACGATTATGTTGAGGGTCTTGGGAATTATTATGAAGACGGGTGGTTCCGTGATAAACTAAGGGCGGTGAGCCCGATATAGCTCTCCAATGCATTGGGTAACGTGAAGGAGTGAGACGTTAAGGTTTCTCCGAAGAGATTTAGGGAATATACTGTGATGGGTATTCGAAACGTAACCAAGAGGGTTACTCCCTACGTAAGAATGTTATGAATGCCTCAAGTTACCTTTATGTCTTATGATTTCTATGATTTATTCATGATTTGATGAGGTATGTTAAAGTTCTTATGTTTTATGGGTAAAGTATGATTTCATTCTTATGTATATATGAACTTATGTTTCCTTTCCATATTTTTATATCCCTTACTGAGCTTTTTATGCTCATCCCAAGTTTTTTGAAATGTTTTTCACAGGTCAAGGGAAAGGTACATGATATGATGATAGTGTCAAGGGAGTGTCAAGAAAGAATCCATGTTTGATTTTAAATATGTTTCCATTGATGGGAAAGAAGAATACTATCTTTATCTAACCACTTTGTTTATATGTGGAATGTAATGCAAGTTTTATGATCTAATTATCTAAAACTATAAACCCGAAAAGATCCTCAATGTGTAATCTTGTAATAACTCAAGATTAAGTAAGGTTTAAGGCTGGGGCCTTATAAATGGTATAAAAAAGAAATATCAATCACATCATATTCATAATAACATAAAATTTTCGAAATCTTAACCTGCAAAAGAGATCATAATTTCATAACATGGCATAAATCATATTAGTGAAATGTAATCCCAATAATCATAACTTAAAACATGAAACTTTTTGGCATACACACATAATCACAGAGAATCATTTCTTAGTATTCAAGACTCATATCCAAGACTATCTTAGCAGACAAATTCCATTTCTGAACCGAGTTCACTCCTCGTTTTAGTCTTGTTTCACTGAACCGGTTTAACCTGCCGTTCCAGCCATGTCTATCTCATGAGATATAAATCTTTAACCAATGCATTGGAGGGAGATATAGGTCCCACCCATCTCATAATGATACCATTCTTGTGTGTGCCACAAAATCATAAATCATACATCATTGCATAACCCATGTAATAAAAATGGGATCCTTAAACATCATGACATCATAAAACAATTCATATAAGATAAAGGAATTCATAAAAATAATTCCATCAAAAAATAATCAAATCAATGTAATAATAGGGATTGAAACAGAACCCTGTATTATCTTAGATGGAAAATAATTTTGATAAAACACTTGAACTCCATTCTTGAGGAAAATATCCTTTCTACTTCAAAAACATTTTCCTTTCTTAACATGTCATACAATTTTAAACTAAAAGAAGTTGATTAAAAATAAACTTGAAAACATGTAAAGGAAGATTCTTGGAAATAATGTTTTAAAAAAAATCCATTCATGTCGTATAAGTTAAAAAAACATTCTTCTCGTACTTTTGTCAGAAAAGTCAAAAAGTACCTCGTACGAAAAACGACAAAAGATTCCTTTCATATCTTTTACTAAAAACTCACAGAAGGGTAAAATTGGATTTAAAAAATTGTAGGTGGATGGAAATAATATTAAATATTGATGAAACATGGATGTGGATGATAAAATACACCCCAGTAAATACCAAAGTCTAAACAATCTCGGATAAAAATGAGATTGTGATATTTTCCCTTACCTTAGGTCCGATTTGCTTTGTAAGTGTCCGAACCTCCTGTATAATGATTTAAATAATTTCATTGACTTATTATGAATCATAATTATTTTTATGATATCATATATGGTCATATTCTTAGCTTCTTATTAGTAATATTTCATTGTTACTTGTTATTCGGGTGTTTATTGCTTTTTGTTCTTATGCGTGTTTTGTCGAATAAATTCTTATTCTTCTTTTTAGGTTATAGATAACTCATTTCTAGAATGGTATTAGTGTAATATATATCATATTCATTCATTCAATTCATTTATATAATTATTATGTAATGAAGATCATGTAGAACGAGTCGCATCACATCATGAAGACGGTATTCCGTACGTACGCACGAGCGATGATATCGTTCCCATGATCATGGAATTGTATTGGAGTGTATGTATACTATTTCAGAATCAATATCACTTTAATATAATCATATATAGTTATTATTTACACCATTATACCCATAAAAGTAAGGTGGTGGTGGAAAATAGATTACACCACGACGTGGAGATGGTATTCCGTACGTACGCACGCGCGGTGATTTCATTTTCCGTAGGATGGATAGATGGTGAAAAAGGGTTGTTTCATAATTATAATAACATACCAGTATATTAGTGATACTGATGTTATTACTTCATAATGAAACAACTAAAGAATAAGAAGAAGTGGAAGGAGAAATAAAGTTGAAAGAATCGGTAACGGACATTACCTCTTCTTTGAAGTGCCTCTATGAGACCTCCTATTAGGGCACTAAAATTGGTCTTTGAAGACGACCAGGACCTCTAGGATGTTTCTAGGGAAGTGGAGAAGAGAATTTGGTAGGGTTTGGCCGATCCTGAAGGCTCAAAGTGGTGTGAGGAAGAGAGGGAGGAGGTTCTCTTTTATAAGGGAGGAGAGGGGAACCTTTGGAAAAACTAAAAATATTATTTTATTATAAAGTCATATTAGGTTTTTAATAGCTCCAAATTGATTTATTTAAAAGATAAGGTGGGTATGGGTCTAAATACTCTCATCCAATAGAATTTAGACAATTTTAGTTATCTATTTTAACCTTATCATTTAGATTTAACTTTAAGTTAGATAATTTAACTTTTACCGTGTCTTCTTGTTTTCTTACACTATAAGGTTAATAAACTTACTATAAAAAGCCAAAAGAAACCCAAGTTGTTTATTATTAAAATATATAACCTTATCTGAGTAAGTTGGACAAACCTTAGATTTTTAGGAATAAAATAAAAATTAATAATATAATATTTGTTTTAAAAACAATTTTATGTCAATTTTGACACTATTTGGTAATTGATTTTTGTGAAAATCATAACAGAAAGATTAATTAAAAAAGTTAATTAAATCAATAATAACATGTCATATTAACATATAAAATTAGTTTAATTCATAAAAAGTCTCAAATTACATTTATTTGGGTATTTATAACATCAATTATGTTAATATTTCATTAATAAGATAATTACTGCATCATCATTGTGTCATAAATAAATTAAATTATTTAATGTTTAAAAATTATAAATAAAACACCATTATGTAGGAAATCTTTTTATATTTCTAATTAATATTTATATTCAAATTTATCTTATGTATAACCCTATATTAAAAATGCTTTAGTTATTAAACTTTGATTTTAACTATTTTAACCCTTCTTTAAATAAATTAATAATAAATGTCCTAATCTAATCCATGTGGTCCTAAATGCTCATTTTTTATTACAAAGGTTGTTTTTGGTCGAATTAAACTTATCCAATAGAATTAGTACATGTGATAGGGTAATAATAATATCATTTTTACCCTTAATTACCCAATTTACTTTTAATCGTGGTAAAAAAAAGTAAAAAGTTACTATTCACAAAAAATTATTTTCATCTCATTGAACCACATTTTAGTCCTTGATAATAACCATGTCTCTCATATTTTCTAAATTACACTCATAGAAGCGGTAAAATTAGGTTTTATGTGAATTTGGAAATTCTCTTAGGAGGTGGGTAAAAGACGGTGAAAAGTTCAATAAAATTTTTATATATCTAAAATTATTATAAAATGACTCCAATGAATTGCATTGAACTTATATAGGTATTATGTATCAATTTTGACCTAAAATAAATTTAAATAAAATAAATAATTATTTAAATAAAAAGTGGGTTTTTAAATAGTAACCTAGTGTTTTCACTATTCATCAAAAATTGAAAGTTTTCAGAAAAATACCAAAATTTCACCCTAGGATAATTTCGATATTCTGAATCCAAAAATGAAGTCCATTTTGAAAAATAAAATTTACAAAATTTCAAAAAGTGGTTATTACTATTCATAACGTCTAGTTTTAATAATATTATAATAGCATATCATTGTTTAGTGAAACTCGGTATTGCGTACGACGCAAGCTATCGAGGAAGGATACGGTTGCATGTAAATCAAGTCAAGCTAGTGTTGTGTGTAGTGAAAGATTCCTTTGATGATTTATATAAAAAAATATTTCTCGTAAAAGTCTCGGGTGTTACAATGTGACCCCCAAATCATGGAATCCATTGGTATCTATTAGACCTAATCTACCCCATAAATGGCATGGGCGGGTCCACCCAACCTAGAATGGGTATGGGTGGGTCTCTCGGCTCCAAAACAGCCATGCACAAGTTTTTTGTAGCTCTAAATGTGTGTACGGGGTTACGACCCGACCCATAATGGGCCTGAGTGGGGTTTTAGGGCCCAAACAATTTAAATAAACAATTATTAATTTAATTAAATTTTGGATTAAATATCGTAATATCTTAATATTATGAAACAATAATTTAATTTTAGTATTAAATTAATTTATTAAATAATTTAATTTTTTAGAAAAAAAATTATATTAATGACGGGATTCAATGAGATTAAATTATTTGAATTAAAAAGAATAAATTTTTTTAAATTCCCTCATACATTAAATTTATAGAAGTTTGATTTTATCATATTTTTTATTTTACCCATTGATGGGTCTTGAGAAATTGGCAAAACTTTTGTCTCTCTAGATAATTTTATTTAGATATATCATGCAAGTGATGTTTTTTATAATTTGTTAATTTTATGATGGTATTTTCATCGTCATCTTTTTACTCAATACGTATTAGGGTATGTGCATCCATTTTATCTGTATGTATTTTTCACTTTCGAAGATCCCTTCGCCTGCGTGCGAGTGTACTTGTACATTTAACAATGATTCTATAAGGCATGGACCACTCCAAGATGAAGTGGTACCCTAGATGAGAAGTGAATACACTAGAGTAGGGGTGAGTTTTTTAAGAGTTAGGAATCGACTTAGGTATTATACCCCTAGGTAATATTTGATTGATTAAATTTAAAAATGGATCAACCATAATTAAATAATAAAGAATATATAGGTTTTCTATTTCTTTTATGAATTTTTTATTATTTTATGCATTTTCATGTTTACTATGGGGACACATAAAATAATAATCAGACAAATCCATAAAGATGTGATGAATCTTTTTCTATTAACACATATTCAGTTGTGAGAACAACAAAAAATATTGAAAATATAAAATAGAAATGGATTACATTCATCATGAAATATTATAAAACCCCTCATAGATATATTGATTCATAATTCCTTTCATTTCTCCAATTTATGCAAAACTGGGTGTTTAGTGTGCTCTTAAGCCAATGTGGTGTGTTCCTCCTACTACCAGGGAGTTATTATAAGAATAATTGGTTAAAATAACTAAATTTGGTATGAAATAAGTATCCAAAGGTATCTTTCTATCACTTTAGAGGAAAATCATTGATGTAATCTATCTTAAGATTCCAATAATCTATGATATTACTCAATAGTTTAAGGAACCACAAGTAGATGTTATTGACTAGTCTAAATCCCACCTAAAAACAAACTAAGTAGTGTTGTAACCAATGCTTAGAGACTATGTGAAGAGGTTTCAAGGATACTTACCACTAGAATACACAATAGACAAAGTATTTTGAATATAGTGGTGAGGGATTATGAGATTTGATAAAATAGTTGGTGACATTTAACAATTTAATAATTAATTAATAAAAATTGTCTAAAAATGTAATCAAGATAAAGTATATACTGCTAATATTATTTGTTTTAGATCAAAATGAAAATCACAAACACCGCCAGAACATTATCATTATAATCCATACTGTATAAATAAAAAATCATGATCGGTAATAACTTCTAGGAATGGTACAGGATCTTGTGAATAGTGTTGCGCAAAGAGAAGAATATTTATGTTTGGGAGTCCTCACTCCCTATTGAGCCCCAGAAAAAAGAAATTAAGGAAGATAAAGATAAATATAAGAATCATGTAGATTCTTAACTAGACGTACAGTGCATCATGTTGTCCTCTATGTCCAGTCAACTGTAGAAAATGCATCAAGATTAGCCCAAATGGCCCGAAGGCCTTCTTTTTTTATTTTATTATAGATAATCCCCCTTTTAAGGGTTGAAGGGGAACCCGTACATTACCTGTAGTCCCAAGGCACAAGTCCCGACATGACTTGCAATACATGACCCGAAGGCCCAGAGGCATACCATTCCCATTACATGACCCGTAGGCCCAGCCCACTAGAACCGCCCCTCCCCAGCGTCTTACACCATTGATCTCTTTATCTCCCCATCTTGCATTGCTGATTGGCTAGCATTGCCCCATACAAAGATTCATGGTGCCTGGTCCCGATGGCGGCTGTCATACCCTCTGATTCTTCCAGTCCGGTTAGCTCTGCATCTAGTGGCTGCTACTCCTATTTCTCTGATCCTCTTATAGGGCATGTTCTATATGAACTGGGCTACTCCATGGTATACGTGACCTGAAGGCCCTATGGCCCGAAGGTCTTTGATGACCCGAAGGCCCTGGAGACTCGTAGGCCCAAATCGGTGGCCTGAAGGGCCAAATCGGGTGAATAGTTCTGGCTGCTACAGTATTACTACAGTAACCTGGAAATTCACCTCCACCTGGTTTTGAACCTGGGTCTCTTGGATGCCAAGCAGGATCCCTTACCACTTGGGTACGGGCTCGTTGGCATGCATCAGGATTAATATACCTACAAGATGATGAATCATCTCCGACAATTATATTAGGAGAGAGCATGGTACGAAAGGTATGAGATATCGAGTTCACTTTATATGTGCATGATAACAAAAGGGAATCAAGAAGGACCTCATGTACTCAAGATGATGGGGTACATTGAGAGACTAGAAGCCCTTATGTTCAAGTTGTTCCATGTACAAGTGGTAGATATCATACGTTCCTTTTTAACATCAATATTTTCAACTATAATTGTTAAATATAATATGAATAACATGATAATGTCACTCCTAGATATTTTGGATTTTGTTTTCCAAACTGATACGAATATGAATAATACCAATTCATTAGTCTGTACAGTGAACAATAGGTGGAAGGTAAAGGATAAGGGGTATATGTATAATTCCAAACTGAAGACACTAATGCACTATCCTTCTAAAAATTCAAAGATAAAAATGGAGGGAATGAGAAGTAGGTAGTCTTCTTTCTATGTCGAATGAGAGGCCACAGGAAGAAGAATTACAGAGTTGATAAGAATAAGTAATGCAGCACCTCTACATTGGGTATTTTTTTATTGAATGCAATATATCATTATGTAAAAGTAATGTATTGGATACAACATCTGGATCACACATTTGTATTCATATATAGGAATCAATTTGATTTAGTAACATTTAAAAAATAAAATTGTATATCAGGGCTGAAAATGGTGTGATTTTAGCTTCCTTGGCAGTGGGAGATTATCACCTAACGTTGCCTATTGTTTTGGTTCTTGTAGTGAATAATTTTTATTATGTACCTTTAATAACCCAAAAAATAATGTTACTGTTGATTATAGACACCATGTGATTTTATAAAAAATTTGGAAATAAATGTTTTCCCTTTTATATGGATATCATTTTTAGGGTATGGTGCATCTTAATTATTTATTATATATACTTCAACTTGAAGACCCTGTAATGTCAATCATTGTAAAAACTATTGAACAGGACTCATATAACACTTACCTGTGGTAGTTTTAAATTGTTCATTTAAATGAGAAGAATTTATAAAAATTACATCAAGTAGGGTGTTTAGACTCAATTAAGTTAAAACCATTGTATATATGTGATGTTCTTTTGTTAGGGAATATTACCAAAGCACCCTTCCTTGGGAATGGATAAAGAGCCACTGAATTTCTAGAATTAATTCATACTGATATATGTGGTCTATTTCTAGGAGATGAAATGGGTGGGTTTTCATAATTCATTATTTTTACTGATGTATTTATTAGGTGTGGATATGTATAATTAATGTGGTATAAGTTAAATTTTTTTAATATGTTTGAGGAGTACCAATATGAAGTAAAAAAATTAACATTGTAAGAAAATTAAGCCACTTCACTCAGTCCGAGGTCGAGAGTCTATTAACTAAGATTTCATTGATCACTTAAAGGAGTGTGGGATAGTGTCCCAACTCACTCCTCATTATACACCTCAGTGGAATGATGTTATTTAAAGTAGTAATAAACCTTTATTGAAATTTTTAGATCAATGATGTGTCAAACAACTTTTCCATTATCCTTTTGGCGATACGCATTGTAGACAGAAGAATATTGTAAGGACCCGACCCCAGTTACCCAGAGTTGGTTCCTTATTTGATTACGTTGGCATACATACAAGGAATACAAATCCCGAAGGACCAAGTAGTTTAGTATTATTGTAAACAACATACATACATAAGCTCAACATTACATAAGGAAAGGAAAAAACAACACTAATTTATTCCACTAGAGTCATCACATCTCCTAGATTATGCTTGCAAGTCATTCAGAAAATACTTCTTCATGTCTTGAGAAAATGAAACATAAGAAAGGTGTAAGCTCAAACGCTCAATAAGAGTAAGCAATACAATGGAAGATAATATAAAGATTAGACATGGTGAATAATTGAAAACACATGCCTTTAATAATAAACATGAACACATTATGGCAGGAATATGAGTTGAGTAAATAATACCATAATAAAACATAATCATGGGTATTATACTAGTCGAATAAACACATGAAATATCAATAGATGAACTCATAAGGATGGAATTCATAATTCCGGACATTCTGAAACAAATTTTCTAGGCCTCGTCCAAGACGTCTAATGATTAATCCCTAGGCCAAAATCTATATCACATTGGGAAAGGCCTCGGCCAATTCCATGTATATTTGTCTCATGAGACCTACTGATGCATCAAGGGGATATAGCGGGCCCCAAACATCACATAATAAGTCCAATGCATTCCTCATATGAGCGGGGATCAACATAAACAATATATACATTCATATTGAATCTATCATATGAAATGTCACTAACTTTCCCCAATCATTAAACATAAAACACTAACCATTTGGAATAATATGGTGAATGGTTTTAGGATAGATCATCCAAAATAGAGTTAGTAATAAACCATTAAATGAAATATTTTATATGACTTCATAAATGATTAAACCCAATAATACCACGGAATCAATAATATTATTTGAATCAAACGAAAATACTCTTATAAAATCATTAAGCAATTTCGAGATAAATACTCCTTTATTTTTAAAAGAAGATTTATTTTGGAAAATATTTTTATAAAACCAGAAGTGAAGTAAGATAGTATTTTAAAAATAAAACTGGTGTTTTTATAAGAATAATGGTTTCTAAAAATAGATTATAGATTTCCCTTGAAAATAGATATGAATTTGAGAAATTCCCTTGTATCGGGCTCGTATTTTGGAAACAGTTTTGAGAGCTTCTTTTAAAACATGTAACTATCCAAAACATAGGGAAGTTTTCTGGTTGGTTTACATATATATAATACTCACACATAATTTATGAGGATTACATAATAATACCTAAGAATTTCATTGATGAAATTAGACAATAAAAGTAACCTGGATGAAAATGGATGTTCGGGTGGGAAAACCCTTACACTTTGTAATCAAACAATTCGTATGCCCCAAAAATTAATAATATAAATATTATAAATTTAATAACATGAAGATAAAGATATTAATGATATGTGAAATCAATGTTCAGTATACATACACCATACAAATTTATTAGTAGTGAATATGGAAAATCTCACGAAAATTGAAGTGAGATGAAGAAACCCTTACCTTAACTCCAAACGTGTTCCGCTCTTGTACTTAAGCTCATGGAATATGAAATTATAATTGTTAATAACTTTTTTCAGAACCTATTATACATGTATTTATTTTACCATAATTCTATTTAGTTCATTTATGTCTTTATTGACAAGTTATTGTATTGAATTTCGTCATTCTAGAGTGTTCGTTTCTCTTATTTTCATATTCGGTTCACTTGTTTTTATGTAATGAAGTGGAATGGATGTAAATCTCCAGAATTGAAAATATATATTATTTATGAACCTAAATATGTGTTATTGTTCATTTATATAACTTGGTTACATGGAACAAGGATGAATTATCATATAGAACTTTAATGATAATTGTTTTGATTAATTTGTGGGTTTTGATTACAACGAACTCATTTCTATTTATAACCTAACACCATTTGAACAAAGGGATTAAATAATCTTAAATAGGTTATATTATATATAAAAATATAGTTCAACCATAACAATAATGGTTTCATGAACATAATTTAGAATGATAAAAGAAATCGAAAGTCCATCATCCTTGAATGTGTAAAATTAACACATCTCGGATGGTGTTCCAGCTACTAGTATAAAATAAAGTAAAAAGGGGGAGATGATGATAACCTATTCCACTATCATGAAAACATTACAGTACATATAAGGTAAATAATTCATCATCAAATTTTGATAAAGAGAGGTAATAGAAAAAGAAAAAAAATGAACTTGAAAGGAAAGACAAAGAATTGAAAAGAAGAATTTACCTCTTGAACCAAACTTCCTTGAGAACCCCCTTAGGGGAGAGGTTTTGGTCTTTTAATGAGAACAAAGCTTGATGGAAGTGGGAGTGAAGGTTGGGAGTGTATTTTTCAAGAATTTGGAGAATGCACAAGGCTTGAGAGGAGTGATTGGAAGAGGGGGTGAGAGGGGGTTTTTATAGTGGAGGAGAGAGGGGATTTCTTAATATAAAACTCTTTAATTTATTATTTCTTCACAATACAAGTAATAGTAAGTATTCCATTACCAAGAATAGTAATTTTATCATGTTAATTCTGATTATGGGTGGCGACATCATCCATGATTCTAGGAATAGTCTATTTAGCTTATAATGTATATATACAGTAAATTACCGCATTTTACTATTCATCAAAAAATCAAGTATTTCAGAAAAATACCAAAAATTCACCCTAACCATTTTTCGACATGTAGAATACAAAAATGAAGTCCATTTTTCAAAAATAAATTTATAAATATTATTAATTTAATATTTAATTAAAATCATAATTTATTATCAAAAACCAGTTTTAAAACATTCATTAACTTATTCTAAAATATAGGTATATCGTACTTTTAACTTGAATATTATTTATATATTATCATAAGTAAGGTTAATCTTAATTAGGGTATATCACTATTCATAAGGGTATCTTACTATTCATAAGGGTAGGTTTCTATTCACAAAAAATTATGTTTTTCTTATTGGACTCTAAATAACTTGCTTATCGCGACTGTGTATGTCGGATTTTTGAAATTCACTTCACATAAGGGACAAACTAATGTTTTAAGGGTCCCATAGAACATATTAGTTAATGTTATTATGACATATTTATAAGAAATTAATTTCTATTAAAATAAATATTCGGTCGTTACACATACTCTTAATCGAGTACCAACTAAAGCAACAAATGGGGCACCTTATGTGTTGGGGTGTGGATAGAAACCCAATATATCACACTTTCATGTATGGGGATGCAATGGTCTTATCAAGAATATACCTAGTGAAACATTGGTCTCTCAAAGAACAAAATGTATGTTTATAGGTTATCTTAAAGAAACCAATGGATACTACCTATATACCCATTGAAATAGAAAACTGATAATGGATATGTAATAAATATTTCAATAAAGGTAATAAATTCTCAATGAATATAGTGGTAAAAACAATGACTTCTATGATGAAAATGATCTAGATTTTATGAGTTGTTATAGGAACATTCTATGCATGAGATAGTGGGACATGAAGATGTCCTCGAGACACATGTACTGCATAGGTCAACTATGGAGTTTAGAGAACTAGACAGTTATGGTCTTGTTATCACTGAGTCAGGTGGAACATTACTCATTGGGGAGGATGAAACTCTAACCTAAAAAGAAGTAGGATAATGAAATAATGATGCTATATGGAATGATAAAATCCATTCTGAGATGGATTCCATGTATCAACATCATATTTGGATTTTGGTAGACCCTCCAACAAATGTAAAACCCATTGGGGGATGTGTATTCTTGAAAGAGCTATACATGGATGGTTAGGTCCATACCAATAAAGAACGACTTGTAGTGAATGGTTTCAAGGAATATCGAGGAATTGAATATGAAAAAACCTTCTCACTTGTAGCAATGCTGAAACACATCATAATTTTGTTTTCAATAATAGTCGTCCATGGTTTTGAGATCTGAAAAATTGATGTTAAAACTTATTTTTTATATGGTAAGGTGGTTGAATACATCCATAAGACTCAACTAGAAGGTTTTTTCAAATAAAATAATTCCAATAACATGTGAAGGTTGTAGAGATCTGTTTATGGGTTAAAGAAAGATCCACAATCATGGAATGTTTCATTGGATGAGGCAATAAGAAAATTTGGTTTAATCAAGAATGAAAGTGATCCATGTGTTTATAAGAAGTTTAATGGGGATTCTATCATTTTCTTAGTATTATAGTTCGATGATATATTAATTATGGGGAACAAAGTTCAAGTCTTATAGTTAGTCAAGACATGGTTGAATGAATTCCACTCCAGGAAAGACTTTGGTGAAACAACCAACATTCTAGGGATCAAGATCTATCGAGATAGCTCCAAGATGCTAATTAGGCTAATTCAAAGTACATATTTTGAAATGGTATATAAAATCTATAGTATAGATCAATCAAATAGAGGGATGATTCCAATGTTACAGGGTATTGAATCTCTCAAATATAATGATTCCAAAAAAAGGAATAGATTGAAAGAATTAATAGAATCCCTTACATATCAGAAGTGGGATCTATCATGTATGTGATCATTTATACTAGGTATGATATTTAATTTTCTTTAATCATGGAGGTGTGATATCTAGATAATCTATAAGGGTTGCATTGGGTAGCTGTGAAAACTATCTTGAAGTACTTGAGACATACAAATGATATGTTCCTAGTATATGGAGGAGATGAGGAACTAGAAATGAGAGGGTACATTGATTCTAGAGTTTTGACAAATCATGATGATCTGAAATTTTACTCAGGCTACATATTTTTCAGGAATGGTGGTTCAGTGAGATAGAGAATCACAAAGTAACCTATGGTCACCAAATCTATAGGTGAATTTCAGTATATCACATATTTTGATACAAGTAAGGAGGAAGTCTGGATACACAGCTTTGTCTTATACATTAGTGTTGTTATTTTTAGTGAAAACAGTATCTAGTTTATTGTGAAAATATTTTAGTAGTTGTTCTTTCCATGGAGTCCATGTCACACCATAGGACAAAACATATACTTTTAAAATTTTATTTCTTGAGAGATTTTACATAGAGAGGTGAAGTCACAATAAGAAGAGTATCCATAGAGGATAACATTATAGAACCCCTCACTAGATCCATATCTCAATATAGGAATGATTCTCATGTGATATGTAATATATTGAGACTTGTTAGCATTTGGATCTACTGTTAGTGAGAGTTTTGAATGTGGGTTCCCTAGACCCAAGTTATTTATGTACTTTGATTACCAATACATGTATACAATTTGATATATGTATGTGTTTATCTTACTACAATAGTGTTTATACTTATATATCCATTATGGTATTTTCCATGTAATATGTCTCATATCAAGAGGTTATAGTAGCTCCCAAGATATAATGAGAACCTAGAGATACCATGATAGTAATATTAAATTAATGTAATATTGTATAGATATATCATAATAAAGGGACACAGATGTTGTGGTCCCATTAGGTGTTGGGGGATCATAAGCTTTGGGACTTCTTCTCATGAAAATTGAAATTGGTGATCTCTAGTAGTTGAGATCATGAGGTCAACCATGGAAAAAGGCATACCACATTATTTAGGTGACATTGGTTTTTCCTATCTACATACATGTGTATTCGACTTTAGACTTGAGATCATTATCAATGCGTTACATTTGATCACACACATTGAGGTAAGAGAAAACTATGACATTGATGTCCTGATGAGGTAGCTTGTGTTGGGTGTGTCATTGGTGTTATGACATTGGTTGAATGGTTAAGATAGAATTTTTCTCTTCCGAGCTGATGAAGTGATATATCAACCCTAGTTGATCGGGATGGTAGTGCCTTCATAAATCCATTGTCATAGTATTCCATGGTATGTCTATCTTGTTAGATAAAAAATAAAAAATTTAGAAAAGGATGATGAAAAAATTGTGAATCATGCTTTATGAGATATCACAAGACAAAGAGATAATGCTACACTGTGTATGTTCATAGGATGGTTGTAATTTATATAACTATTCCTTGTCTCTTTAGGGGCCTCGATGCATTTTCTTGACTCTATGTTATGAATATGAATGAAATTCACTACTATCAAGATAATTTTATAAAGGGTCACACATAATAAAGTACTCAAGATTCTTTCCTATTCATATGAATAGGTATATAGGACATGGTGGGACCCATCATGGGTCTGAGAGTTGTTGAAGTAATAAATCATTTAAAAAAATAAAAACCATTATCATTCAATTATTGAATAATTGAGTTGAATTTATTTCATAGAAATATTTACAAGTGTTTTTGTAAATAGATGGAATAATATTATGTGAATTTATATTTTTTTTAATATTCAATGTTCGTTTAATTTTAACGGTGATTTTGAGTCGAGTTAATGAATTGGATTTATAAATTAATATATTTAATATATATTAAAAATAGGTGATAAAATATAAATAATATTCTTGATGTAGTTATTTCATCATAATTATTAATTTATTATTTATTTTGTGGACGTTAAATATATGTGAGTCGAGGAACCCCATAAGGGGTTTTATACCATTCACTATATTAGTGGGGAGGAGTTCACTTCCACAAGGCTGTTCATTCCAATGGATTTAGAATTCCTCTCTCTCCACTTACATACTATAAAGAGAAACACTATAGCTGATAGACTGATCCAAGAACGTATTCACATACCGATGTTATGTGATCGAGGTGATCATCATGACATAGAATAAATCATCGAAGCTACGAGATAGAACCCATAATTTGGTGAACAATGTACATGTGAATTCATGATGCGTGTGTGGATGATCATGAGGGGTTACGCCTCAAATCATTAGAGAAATTGTCACCAGTCACATGTAATAGATGAGAAAACTTTGATTCGAATGAGTTACTCATTCTATTTAAATATCCCCACTTTGATAATTCACTCAAGATCCATGAAATTTATTAAGACTCAGATCACTAGAGATAATGAATTTTCATTACTCCAATGATGAAAAGTTTTAAATATATACCCCACCGAGTTTTTCAGCGTACACCAGTACCATTGTATAGATCATATCCCTCTTTTTGGGTAGTTTACAAAAAACATGACACCTTTAAATGATCAACATTGTGTGGGATATTAGTTTTTTGTGATAAGTTATCTCTACATCTAGGTTTCTCATATGATCTCCCAACTGGGAGGATTTACTATGCTTTATTTGCAACATTTATGTAGCTTCCCTTATCAATTGTGGTAGTGAATTTCAATCATCAATGTCGTGATAGTCTCCTACACGACCATATAGTTGTTTTTGGATCAGAATTATCCACAATATGACTTTATATAATCATCAATAATTTAATTCTCCCACCCTCATTGATGGAAGACTTAGTATAGGTGTTTCCCTTAGTAATGGAGATCCTCTAAATGATAATGAAGGATTAACGAATGAATCATGTACCAGTCATGTCTTCGTATATAATTTCCTCTAACATACATTTTGATGGGAATAAATGCATGAGAGACGTCAAACAATATATACTTTAGTATCAAACTATGGAATATAGGATAGGTCTATCCAATGAATAAGAAATGTTAGTGGCCTCGATTACCCTATCTTTGCTGAGAATATCCTCCTTCCCTACTTTGGTTGATACATTGTCCCCTACTGGTAGTTCAAGTCCAACATTCCCAAATAAATACACCTCATCATCAAAAGACTGATAATCATGATTGGGTAATTTTTTCGTGGCCCCCCTGAGTCCGAAACGAGTTCAATTTTATGTACAATATGGGCGTTTAAAGAGGCACAATGTTTATCTACTTGTAAAACTAGTTAGATCAGTACACCAATTTGGTAGTATTCTATCCAATATTGGGAATAGTAATGAGACAGATAAGTATGATAATTGGAAAACTTCAAGGAAACCTTGGCATTAGTATCCTCTCAATCTATCATTAGCCAAAATTGAAAAAATAATTTTATAAGATTGTTCCCATCACATTCCCAAAAAAGGAAAAGGAAGAGAGGACACATTCTGAGTGAAGTGGAACTGATGAGAAAACCTATAAGGGGTGTATGTATTACAAATTACTAGCTCATCTAAATGAGATGCAACAACCACATCCCTAAATGAGATTTTGAATAACCTCTCATTAATGGAACCACTACCGTCATCAATTATAAACCCAAAAGACATGGGCTATGGTGTCAAATTAAAACAGATATTTATTCTCAACATGTTGAAAACCTCATGAAAATATAACAATGTTGCCTCATCCATGAAGATATTTACTACTTATTGGAATTATGGGGAATAAAAAAATTCAATGGTATTTTGGTACTCGTTACACTAGAATTGATCTCATATCTAACCAAATAGAAACTAGAAGGTTCAATTAATCTAGTAAGGGTTATTACACTACTACCTATTTCCAAGAAGATCATAATGATGGGTGAGGTGTGGAACAGTTAGGTTTAGAGGTCTCCCTTCTTCTAGGAAAGCAACCATTACCAATGTGCTGACCCATATGCCCAAACATGCTTCCCTAGAAAGGGAAAGCTATTTGTATAGAAACATGGACAAAAACCCTATCATCTAAACACTTTAAGATATATTAGGTCTTATATTATTTACCCATGAAGAATACTCTTTGGCTTCTATTATGCTCCATAATACATACTCTTCTATTGCTGGAAGTGGACCTATCACCAGATCTATGGAAAGGGTTTCAGCATATTTAGTTGTGGAATCAAATGAAGGTTTGGTTGGATGAAATCCCTCCCCCCTTATATTATGATTTCTATTATCATATGGAACAATCAATGTCTTAGGGTTCATGAGAAGTGAGTCTTCATGGCCTCTAATTCCCATCAACACTATGGTTCTATTATTTTCATTTTGGAACCAAAACAAGATGAGGTCCGTATTTCTTTATTCACCAAAAATATGGGATTCACCAGTTGTATGCATGTAGGTTCTCATATCAATATTATATGGATTTTTTTGGAAATTATAAATAATATTGGACCTCATGGAGGATTCTTCCTAGTATATTATAACAAATATAAGTGTTGGGGGCCAGGACCTTTTATTTTCATTTTATTGTATAGGCTCTTAGGTTTCAGAAAGGAGCCTTTTATGGAAACAACTACAATTTTTTCAACCGGGTAATCACCCACAGTTCGTTGGAAATTATTTTCACATAGTCATTGTGGGTTATAAAAAATGAGGAGGTGTTGAACTTTATAATAATTTAGCATATGATTTATGATTTTTTTGGCTTCTACGGGTATGATAGATATGAGATTTTTTTGTTGTAAATATACCTTGTGAAATAATTGCAAAGGTAGTTAAAGGAATTGTAGTGTACTTCACCTGTACCTCTATAATTTTCAAGGTTAGGACTTCGTTTCTTGGGATTTAGATAAACACCTTAGCAGATTAGTGTCATACCATGCACCCCTTCTTGTGGTGGTGAAGGAGGGCGACCCAAAGCCCAATCATTTTCAATTACTCTTTCAATTGGTATTAGATTGATGGTTTCCTTCAGATGGTCATGGAGTACTAGAAATGACCAGATAAGGGTATGAATTTGAATAGTCTCATGAATTGACTTTAACATCTAAGAAAAGATTCAAAATATTGGACCCTCTATAAAAATAATGATGACAACAGTTTGGAAGGATTAAAGATAGATATATAGATTTTTGAGGACAATATTATTGATGCATGGGATGATAATAATTTTTTCCTTTTGGATGAGAAACATAAGATGATTCTTGAGAATTTACCAGCAATAGAAAGGGTATATAGAGAGAAATATCAAGACAAGTGGCTCAAAGAGGAAAAATACTACCTATTTCTAGGAAAACTTAATGGAAAAAGGGTTATTTGGATGATTAACCATAAACGTGATGATGGATCCTTTATTTAAGACATTGAGATGTTCAAGAAAATGGAACTAGATTACTTTTTAGTAATCTTGGCAAACCTAAATAATTTTAATTAAGTAAGATTAAGTATACAAGTTGGAGAGGATTCCTTTATAAGCTACATTTGAAGGCTTGTGGATGATAGGGACAGTGATTCTTTGAAGACTATACCAGAGAAGGAAGAGATAAAGAACAAAATATTCAGTATATAAATGAAAATTTCTCCAACCCATGATGGTTTCTTGGGTGATGTTTTTTGTTGAAGATTGGGATATTGTTATGATTCAAGTGAGGGAGGAAGTACAAGAATTACTAAAGGAGGTTCTCTAAATCAGGTTGTTTCTGCCTCTAAATTTTTACACATCCATAAAGTCAAATAGAAATCATCCCTGAACTAGTTTAGGAAAATATGCTTGTGTAAAAGTGTTTAAAATTTTATTTATATCCTTTTCAACAAGTTCCATGGCAAGTTTATTCTCAGAATTATTTTGGATGAGCAACATGGGTTTGTTCATGGAAGAAGAATTTAAGGTTCGGTTGGTATCTCCTATGAAATGGTTCACAAAATAAATAAAAAGTCATTTGATCTAATCTTATGATCAAGTTGAACATTGATAATGCCTAAGATAAATTTAAATGGATATTTATTCTTAGGTTCATGAGGAAATTTGGATTTTAGTAATCGTTTTTTGACCTATGCTTTAGATATTACACATCCATGTGGATCACAATATCTCTTATGGGTAAGAATTTGGGGTTCTTTAAATTGGAATTTGGTGTTAGTCAGGGAAATCCCCTGTCACCCACTATGTTCATTATGGATAAATAGGTGATTATAAGGAATATTCACAAAAACCTTGAGGATGGGAAGATCCTACCTTATCATAATAGGTTCAGGAATGGAATTTTATCACATATTGTGTTTGGTGATGACATTTTTTTCTTCATTAATTGAAGGAGAAGACAAATTTCTGTGTTCTTCAAGGTTATGTCCTCTTATGGAATGTTGAGTGGTAAAAGAATAAATTCAAGAAAGAGTAGTATTTTTATCTCCAATAAATGTTCCATAAGACATGTCACTGAAATTCAATCCATGTTGGGTATTCATATTCTTCAACTTAAAATGGTTTATCTTGGTGTCCCTATATATAATATAATGTTCCGAAATGTTGTTTTTGATGAAATAATGAATCAGATAACAGAGATCATTTGTAATTAGAAACACTGGTTACTCTATTTCGAAAGAATAATAACTCTATATAATGGTGTTATCACTTCTATTCTGATGCATGTGTTATCAATTATGAAGATGCTGATGAGGGCGACTAGAAACATGGATAAAATCATGACATCCTCTTTATGGGATGAAAATTATTCTGGTTGTTTTCATTGGGATTCGTGGAAAACAATGGAAAAACTAATTGAAGAAGGGTGCATTAGCCTACGTGATGTGGAGGAAACCAATCAAGCCATGAAAGTAAGGCATGCTTGGTACATTATTGAAGGGAACTATTTATGAAAAAACTTTATTATTGATATTTATGGGCAGTAATGGAGGAGAAAGTACTTTAATTATATTAGGATTTCCAGCCTAGCTCGTTGCATAATCCATCATTTGGAGGAGCAGTAAGTGTCTATTTGCTAGATTGTTGGTCATGGAGAGATCAGCCTCTAAAAAATAGATTTAGGAGAACTGCTTAATTATCTAGGAAATCCTTCTCCAACCATTTCATTCAATATCAAAATTTTATATCTGACCATTCATGACACCATTCTTTATAGACATCAGAAGGAATTTTTTGAAATCATTACACTGGTGTATGACCCAAACATGTGTACTTTCCTGGGATCCAACTATGGCATGTTTCCTAGTCATGATTTCGAGAGAATGAATCATTACCATAGAAGTATGGATACATGTTCTTATAAATTATGGGGTGATGACATAACCGACACACTAAGTTTTTTTTATTATGGAATATGTGAAACCATTCAATCCCAACTAATGAGAATGCACAAAGAAGAGGAGTGTTTTTGGCTTCTTGTTTTCAGTGTTTTACAAGGATGGAACAAGAAGCAACATGGAATGTTTTATTTCATGTTGACTGGGCCAATGCTGTCTGGAACTACATACAGAAAGGGATAAATATTAATGATATCAGTGAATCAATATAGGATGTGATTGAGACTTGGTTTTGGGGTTTGAGGCATCATGGGATGGAGTTTATGGTTTATGGTATGATTTTTTCGTCTGGTTATTGTCTTGTATAGGAAGATAGATATAAATCATAGAATGAAATTAATATTTCTATATTTCATATCAATGTGTGATGGAAATTTTTAGTGATGGTTCTGGGGGAGATGATCATGAATGTTGGTAATTCTATTACATTAAAAATAGTTTTACCTTGCTACTTATGAACATGATTATCAGTCAACCTAATAATGTTAGATGGGTTAGATGGATCCCCCCATGAAATGAAATGAAATTGAATGTGGATGGATCATGTCTGGATGGGTAAATGAGAGGGGGTGGGATGGTTCAAGATATTAAGGGTTCTATGCTTCAGGGTTTTAGTTCCATTTTGGGTATATGTAACTTTATGGCTGCAGAGGCTAATGATTTAGCCACATGCATTTCTTTGTGCAGAAGTTTCAATATCTAAATCACGAAAGTTGAATCTTATTATGCTATAATTGTCATGTTTCTTAGAAATAAGGGGGATTTCCCCTGGGGGATTGTTTACATTGTTAGGTATTACTATATTTATGTCAACTATAATATTATTATCAAACAGACCTCTTGAGAAGGGAATTTTGTTTTCAATTTATCATCTAGAAAAGGAGGATATATATGATGACTAACTCTTTACACTAACAGGGGTCCTTACCTGATGATTTTAATATTACTGTTAAGAATGATACTCTTAGACTCTATTATTTCCACCCTCCTTGACTTTTTGCGAACTTTATTGTTTGTAAGATTTTTTTTGTTCCTTAAATAAAAATATAATTTTTAGTAAATGTATAGGATGACACCAAAAATTTCACTAGGTTCAGTTGGGTATGATCAGATAAAATTTCATAGATACAGTCGAAGGAGAGTGAAAACTAGAAAACTGGAAGATTCTGGAAGAGAAATGTGATGGAGGCATCACCCAAAAGTTTGAAGTTATATAGAGACAATCTATCTGATATATGATAGTTATGAAAACTTGTTGAAAGAAGACCCTTTATAACCTCTTTTCAATAAAAAACAAGATATTGGGGATCAACATTGTGGTTCACAGCTATCATATCCCTCCATTTGGCCATATTGAATGAATTTCATGAGCTCAAATCCCTCTAGTCCATAACATAAAAAAATATGCATTAGAACCGAGGGGTTGGAGTAGATTGATAAATGAATGAATTGGATGGAATCATGTGGAGAATGCTATCCATTCTAAGTCTTGTAATCATGAGACCCATGTCGAGTCTCATGATAACATGATCCATTCCGAGTCCTACAATAAAATAACCATAGAAAGGACACATGAATTGCATAAAACATTATGAAGCCACATGACACCCATGAACATCACATGAGTAGACCTATATAAAAACATAGTTTAAACAAATGAACATTTATTCATTAGTAATTCAGTTACATGAGTTATCTAGCTCGGGTCGTTACATGACGAATTCACATGACTGGATCACATGAACAATTCTCATGATGGGGTTATGTGACATATTCTCATGAATCAATGATGTGAAGGAGAAAATTTGAAATATATATAAAACCTCTGAGTCATAGGTAAAATGTTCATCCATGTACCCTCTTATTTATAGAGTGTCTCATGATATACCTAGGATCTCACTGTAGACTAAGAGATGTTTGGAAGATCAACAAATAGAAGCCCAAGGAACTCAGGTAGGCATTTACTTCTTCAAAACATAGTGTGTGCTACTTCCTATAGACATCACTTCTAGGGGGTTACGCCCTCCATGTGAAAATTATAAATGTATAGTTGAATAAATACCCCACGTATGAGTATAATCTTCACAAAAAAGGAAAATAAGAAATCATAGCTATATGTGAGCTCACATGCTAAGGTCACACAATCGCATGAACCTCTCAGAGACTCATGATCACATAAATAATGATTCATCACATGATTATCCAAGGATAATCAAATTTTTATATACCCAAAAAGGGTTTCATGCCAATATGAGATCCATGAATGATCATGTGATTCTTCCTTAAAGTCATGTGACTGACTCCATGATAATTGGGTCATGAGAAGGGATTACGTGGTTTGTATAATTAGTTCATTGATCCCAAAGATGCCCCTGAACATTTTGTTCTAATTACAAGAATTCCCTTTGACATTTCAACATTGATCAAAAAATTCCATGGTGGGAAACTAGTGGAAAAACGTCATGAACTTCATTTGATGAATATTTTAATTGATAAGATACTTACGTGAGGGAAGATAAAATATTTTCTTGGGAAGGGATTATTCCGTTCATGTGATCATATCAATGATCACACGAAGGACCTTGGGATTATTATCATGATAGAAAAAATTCCCTTGGACATGATGTACTTATCAAATAAAATTCCTTGGATATTCCTACTTAATTATGTGAAGTTCATTGGACAAGTCCTTCTTAAACATTATTCGACACCCCATTGAATTATCATGATTGAAACTACACAAATCATGTCACATGAAAGGCTTTTGTGATTAAATCGACAGTTAAGGATAGACAGATCATGTGGCAACTGTTTTTCATGTGATGAGTAGAGGATATCACAAATGGTGTTGGCCTTATGATGAAAGTGCATGATATGTTGTTTACTTATGCATACAACCCTTTCTCCAACTTAAGTTGTGGTACTCAACTTGATTACTGCAAAAAACAACATAGATTTAGGTCTTATGTTTCCTATAAACCACCACATCCTTAGAGGAAGAAAAAAGGACACACACTAGGAAATGATATTTTTGGAGTAGATTTATCAGGTGATTTCAATATTCTTCCACCTAAGTTTAGTGAATAGATTAAATGAAAAAAAAATTGAGTGAGGGATTATTTCAAGTGCGCCTAGTGATCATGTGATAGTAATATGATTTAATGATGATATATCGGTCATGATACTAGACCATATGATCACTTGTACCCCTATTAGTCAAGTGATCTCATGCTGTCACATCCTTGGATATTCACATTACTTCAAACAGATCATGTCAAGTGTAAGACCACCATCTCTTCATGTAAATTGCATGACTACCCATCCTTCATGTGATCACATACCCTATGTCTTGTCACATTTACATGGATTAAAAATCATCACACAAGGATCATACCCTTCCACCCATTCTATTTCATGTGAATTTAAAGGGATCGCATGAATAATGTGAATCTAAAGGGATAACACAAAGCACATAACCCCTTCCTTCATGTAGAGAATATGGATGTATGGAACCATAATGACTAGATGATTCCCTGAAGGTTCAACTTAATATATCTTTATCCCTTTTACTCCCATAAAGTTCATATCCCTTTAATTACCCTCCAACACTCCCTAACTCATATGGCCAATATGTCTATAATCCCAACCCTATTTCCTTGCACATCAGTGGGCGAAGGAACTTGTGAGCTACATGGACTCTGGTTTCTGTTATAAGAAGGATACTTAATAAAAACATTTTCATGCACTAATCCCCATAATTCCCTCACAAATATAATATATCCTTCACATCATAAAATCCCTTTTGATATACCTTGACACTTTTCTCATGGATATATATTCTCCATGGGACTTGTAATTACATATCCATCAATGTAGCCTTAGTGTGTAATCCCAATAAAAATTCAATAATTTATCTATTGTGACATGTTTCATCTTATGTTTCCCCTTATTTCTCTCACCAAGCATGAATCATGGTTTATTATATACTAGTGATGGTTGTTTCCTTAGCATAATGAAAATTTCCCCATTATGGGATTCCTTTTATATTTAAGTTTTATTACATCCTCTCTTCTTTAAAATAACTTTACCCATAATGAAATATCTCAGGGCACCTCAATAAAATTGAATAATGAGGAATTTGATTCCTTTTATAAATAGGATATGTAACAAATATTCCTAAGGACTGAGATCCATAACCAATATTAAAATTCACTCATATATATCTATTCCACTTGATGTTAAACTAAAAGATATAATTATATGAACAATGTTTGATTTGATTTCAATTCTCGCATGATTTTTATGATCCCTCTTAGAGGTTCAATCCAAATTCTTAAACATGGATCACCTCCCTGGATTGTAATAAACTCCATAGTTCCCAATCATACGGCTTTGAAACATATAAATTAACTAAAACCATTATCACAAAGAAAAAATGAGATAAAATATGGATAACCTATGATATATATAAATGGTGTCACAAATATGATGTCCTCCAACATGCAAAAGGGTCTACATTGGTGAAATTTTATACCCAATTGTGTTTTTCGGGTATCCAATCATGTATTGGTATATAAAAAAGATTTATTTATATATATTAAATCTAATAGAGTCCAAGAGTAGGCAATAATTCCACCTAGTAGGGATCGATGAGCTCAACCTCCCATCCACTTGACCAATTCGAATTCCTAAGTGTCGTTGGTAAGAAACTCAAATGACCACATTACATTGGAAATAATACTCAAGGATCAATGAATATGTGGGAACATTGAGAGTTTTCCATAGATATGAAATTCATAAACTAGATGTGAACCTAATTAGAATGTTGGTAAACACAAGTTTTTCTGGAAACAACCACAATAAGAAGTTTGGCTCCAATGGATTCTCGTAGATCTACCTCTTCTCATCCAATCATCCAGAATATAAATAGTTCTTATATTTGAATATATATATATATAAGAACTAGATTTTGTATCTAATACCAATTTTTGAGAAATAGATAAATTGATCTCAATAACATATTCACCTCTTCACCTTGCTTCTTTTACTGGGTGGAATTGTTTTCCAATTTCCCTTCTTGCAACATTTGGAATCGAAAAAATCATACTCCCTTGCTTACCCCTCGATGATTCCCTTCCTTTAATGGTGTTTCAAAGAATCATTGGTCTTAGATCTATTTTCATGTACTTTTTATTTCATCACCATAATGTAAATAGGATTTTCAAAATTTGTCTCCTAATCAACTTAGTGAAGAAGAGTGAGTAGATAATAAAGATAAATCTCAATGTTTTTCATATTAAAATTAAAAAAATGAAAATATATAAGTGAGTGATGAAAGAATGAGATCAGTGCATAGTTTTTTAGAGATTTTAAACCATATATCCTCTAGGCTCTAAACTTAGTTAAATAGTTTAACTATGTGAGGCCTATGTGGGGAACCATTTACAATATTACTCTGAAATAGTTCCATGGATATCTCAAACTATTCATGTCATTGTCTCTCCTGGTAGTCACCATAGAGATTCTGAAGCATGTTATAAGCATCCATATTTTAATGTGACTTCTTGAGCTCACAAGAAAAAATTATAGAATTAAACATTGTAATTTAACTACATCATTCAAGTATTTTTCATAGAAAGAAAACTCATTATCACTTGCCTCCATAATAGTTAGATCAGGTAATGAGGATTCTAACATGAAATATTTCCGTTCAAGGTGTAACATTGCCTAAAGTCATATGAACCATTATTGGTAGTTACTACTAGAAAGGAGATCATCTTTCAACAAAACTGATCATAGGGATAATGTAGGGGATGATATTTATATTATTATAAAATTATAAAAATAATATTATTATTAATTTACTTGATTACAATTTATATAATACATAATACTAATTTTCATTTTATTAAATCTCCCACTACTTTATCAAGTCCCAATATCCCCCCCCCCCATTAAACTCATAATGGATATTTTCTAGGATATTCATGTGGTAGGTATCTATATTCCCCTTCTCATAATGAAAATGATGTTTGTTTATGGTATTTGAATGTATTTAGTTAGGAAAGATTTTTCCAACTGTCAGCTTGTAGCTCCATGATCCATTTAGTGGACTCTCCAATACTAAAATCCTGACTCAAATATATTTAATACCTTCCAACAAGCTACATAATGTCTTGAAAGGGACACATCCCATGATGAAGTATGGTTAAGTCAACCCATAAACTTTATAAAAAATCTATGATAAAAGTATGTGTGCCAACAAGGGTTGGTTAATCACTTAGATCTATGGATTTGATTCCTAATCAAGTAATGGAAAGACAAGATTGAATTAGTATTTAATTGAGGGATCTTCATAATTATGTGTAAATTTGTTCATTCTTTTATCTTTTTATATTACTTGTAAATATTAAGTGGATTTTAATTAATTGATTTTCCATGTATTTTTAGAAAAAGAATATTCAGAATCCATTAATTTATATTCCATCACTTCACATTTGTTCATTTATTCATGTGATTTCGGTCTTGCATCCGTATAATAAATAATGCATAAAATAGAAATAAATTAATAAATTAATAAATAAATAACTGGATTATGAACTTATCTAATAGTTTATTTGTTGATTGGATCCTAAATCAACCTATGACCTAGGGAAAAAATTCACTATGTTGATCTTGGCATGAGTTCCAATATTTCACTTATCCACATGTGTGTCACCTAGGTTGGTATCAACTCAATTTCATATTGAACCACCTCCACATGCCTTAAGATACATTATTTGTTACATGTATTTATAAATCACATATAGGTAAGGGGAACCAAAGGTCTGGTAAAGATGAATTAGATAAATCACCTTGGATATGTGGGCCTTACATAATAAATGATAGAGAAATGAGTAACATACCATTATTTTGATTTAATAATTAATAATTATAATAACATTCAATAAATTAAATTAAATTAAACCTATGCATACAAGGTCATTGGTCAATCTCATGAACAGTCAGACACATGCAATGAATATGAAAAATGACACTGGTTACCATTCATTACTATTCATTATTAATTGTTAAGATAAACATCATTGCATTAATTAAATAATTAATTATATTTTATCTTAATGACCATCCCAATTATCTTAGGGGTATTCATTATAAATGAATTTATATAAAATAATTAGAAAAACCAATAATTATATATAATTACAATAAATTAATTTAGAATTTAGTAATTCTTTAAAACCTTTATAAAATTGTCAAATACATTTGGTCATAATCAATATAATAAGGTTTTAATGCTTCAATTAGTAATTTAATTAAATTTAATTTTTCCCTTTATTGGGATACAAAATAGTTTGTACTTATGACCCACATGTCATGTACCTAAATTGATGTGGATAAATTCCCAAGGATTCTGTTTGTACCACAGCTAGACTATACAATGTGTACCAGCTAGCTACACACCATGTATCACTTTTTTCCATTTGTCTACAGTGACCTACTAAAATAATACGCATGTTATTTGTATGTGGTACCATGTGGCATTAACTCTAGCTACACGTTGTGTGTTCCTATTACACTGTTTCCACCTGAATCATTGAAGAACTTATTTTATACTTTAGATGTAGTAAATAATAAATTACATACCAAGCATGCCAGC
Organism: Viscum album; assembly: GCA_963277665.1. Taxonomy (NCBI): domain Eukaryota; kingdom Viridiplantae; phylum Streptophyta; class Magnoliopsida; order Santalales; family Viscaceae; genus Viscum; species Viscum album. The sequence goes on along the minus strand of OY728130.1, from coordinate 570,988,909 downwards.
TACACATTATGTATTACATTAATAATGTAGGATATAAGTCTCACATGGGGTTTAAATGTGTGTTTGACCAAATAGTTTGGGAGAATTTCAATATTAGCAGTGTAGACTAATCAAATAGTACATCAATGACATCCCATGTAATATGACACGTCAATATCTATATATTACTTGTCTACACATATAGTGAAATAATATAATGTGCGTAGTAACTTCTTGGTGTGTCGTGTATCCATCAACATGGCTTAGTGTAGTGAAATTTCCTATACAACATTCACTCTGGGTATACACAGTGTAACCTAGTCTTACCAGAAAAATAACTTTTGAACTTAATGATGGAATCTCTAGTCATTATTAATATGTTATTAGAGATTTAATAACATATAAATCTTGAAAATATTAATTAAAGTTTCAAAATAATTTAATTAGACATCGATTCGAAGAATAAATTGTCTTAAAATGAAATATCTAAGCACTATTTCTCATATAGATCAATAATAAAATAAATAATTATAAATTTGAATTGTGACTACTCTGATACCACTTAATGGTTCCAGGTTCAGTGGCATAACATTAATGGGTGATAAATCAAAACATTTTTTTCAGTTACATTAGATCATTCAGATGTTGTAAATTTAATGAGGGTCATTCGCAATCAAATGTTTCTCTAGGTATTGGCATAAGGGAACTCATATCCCAGAGATAATTTTTTCATGAAAAATTTATTATTTATTTATTTATTTCTGAATAAAAATTGCACAGTCTTAAGATTTTTCTTATATGGTTATATTGATCTTTCAAAAACCCTTTTATATGTTACCATCATTGTGTAGAAAGGATATCAATATAGAATCCCTCTCAAGATGATCTATATATGAACCTTTGATATCTAAACAATCAGTGATGGAACAGTGGGTGCTAGTGTGGCAGATCAATTATCTTATGTTGTTCATCTTGATTAACAAAATATCCTTTTGTCTTGATGGATTATCTATTGATATTTTTATTCATTAGATCTTTTTATAAGAATGAATTCAAGATAAAAGTATGTTATGTGCAATGATTTTCATTTTTTGATTAACCCTTCATAATAAATATAACTATCTATTTATAAAGCTGGGTTTTAGGTTAGAATATTATTTAACCATGTATCAACCTTTAAATAATATAATAATAATTTTCAAACCTGTTTCCATATTAAAATAATAGCAATATTATTATTTTATGGTGAATGATAACTAGTGTAATGATAAATATTATTTTCTTAGCATTAAAATTAACATATATCATAATACATGATCTGTTTCTTCTCGATTTCTACCTCTGCATTTATCAAATACCCAAATAAATATTTGTTAAGTATTTAATCATAAATTAATATTATATCCTCTATTTGTAAAATAAATATTTCTTATATACTCAATGAAGAAAATAAATATACTCTATTCCCAATCTGGAAAATAAATATTTATTTAATTTATGAAATAAAAAATATTAATAAAATTATTCCATTATAAAGAGAATAATACGTATTTTATTAATGAAATTCATATATAATTTAATCATGCTCAATGGAAAATCATATTGTGTAACCCTCTAAGATTATTTTTCTTTGGCATTGGGTGGGTATATATAAAGTCTAATATTATTATCTATAAATGGTTCATGGAATCTAAGAGAAAAAAATTAATATAAAAATTATTTCAACCACATATGAATGATTACTATGTAATATAATCCCTTTATAACAATATCTCATTAAGAAGTCTGTGCATCTATGTCACCAAACTATATTCCTGATATATCTTTCTTTGACTATCTAAAATAAACATGTTGTTACTCCATGACAATTGAATTTTTGATAATGATTGTATTCTAATAAAAGGGTTAAGATGTAAAATTCCATAAATTTATATGGGACACTTCCTTTATTGACTTTTCTATTAATAAAATTTCATTCATAACACACCCACCATACCCTACATCCCGCAAACATATAGCATCATAATATGTTCGGTCAATCAAAGTGCATGAGTCATTTAATTCATTAATGATAATATTGGATTCTAAGGACCATTACACACATTCATATATAGAAATATCTTATGACACAAAAACATGAGAAATACCTATTAGTGTGTCTATTCTCATAACCTCTAATCTTGGAGATTACTAAGTGAGAACTTAATGAGAATAAGCCTCATCCATATATGAGTACACACACTTGGAATTCTAGATACCATGTTCCCATATCATATTATTTTATCCAACTGTATAACTATATCTAAGAATATCATCATGGTACTATAAGGATATCCTCAAAGAAGGGAGCTTCTATGACCATATCAATGTGATGGACACCAAAGGAAATTATTGCATCGAATTCATGTAAAATAATGAATAATATATAATAATAAGTTTTATTAATATTCAATGTTTAGAATATTCATTTATTTAAAGTAAAAAATAGTTTGTTCTATTACACAGACTCTAACTATATTCTCACTCATTCTGGGACTAGGGAATATGAATCACCATTTCCTTTGAATGGAATTGGGATATATGCTCACAAGTTAACTCAACTAGGGGTGGTGAGATCTTTCATCATGACAATGTATTCACTATTTATTTAATTTATGATCAAATTTGAGACTTCATTCACATACAGTTGGGGGACTTCAATTTTGAGGCATATCTTGTGTCCAGTGATGAGGGCCTAGTACTCAGCCTCGTGTTTCTACATTCATCCCTCAAAAGTAATGAGTATGGAAGGATAGAAAGTGTGCGATTGATGAATAATATCCCAAGGATACCTATTTTGAGATTACAATTGTTTTAACATATTCTAGTTGGCCTTCATGTGGCATCTTCTAAGTGAATCTTCTATCATAGTGTGGGTTGGTCAATAGAGAGAATAGATTCATTTTAGATGTCAACATCCAAGGAAAACTCCTCAGATATTTGATATACAACAAATATATATACTCATGTTTGTCCCTTGAAAGATTTATGATCAATGAACCTAATCTATAAATGTTTTAGCTTTACATCTCATTACAATAATCACACAATCAGCATGTGTGGTTGAGTATTTACTTATGTGGGTTAACATAGGAATATATTCTTATACCATGATACATGATATATTGAAAAAAATATTGAACCTCAAAGACTATAGTGAGGAAGTTCTTCTTGATAGAAGAAAATTTTTTCTCAATGTCAAATAAAATAATAATAATATATTATATTATTTTCTCTATGAACATGTTGTCATGTGAGGTAAAAGGTAACTAAGGGGTCATTTTAGGATGATCACATGATGGACCATAGTTTCCCGTATGACATGTGGAATCAGGACTAGAGGGTGTAACAATTATTTCGTAATAACCACAAATGTGGACAACCATTAATCATCCCACTAAATGGAAAACCATTTATTAAAGGGACTTGAAAAGGGATTACGTTTTCTATCTAGGTTGGTGAAAAAATTACATATATTTTTATATGGCCTTGGCGGCCTCACAATGCCAGGAGGTTTCTTGGGGGAGGCAGTTGAAAGAGGACCTAGATATTCCCTAGATTGATATTGATTCCTCTGTATCGAATAAAAATGTCAAGTAAAATCCCTGAAGTAACCCCCAATGCACACTTCAGGGGATTCATCTTCCAGTTATGGGAGTGGATGGTGTCGAACACTTTCTCAAGGTCCTTGACATGATCCTAACCTTGGATGGATTTGAACATGAAATATCCCATATATAATTCCACTATAATCATGAGGAGTGGCTTGAATATGTGATGCGTGGTGTGTTTATTAGAATATATATCATAATTTAAGCTAGAAAAAAATCAATCTATATCAAAAATACCCCTAGGGTACCCTTAAAGAAGTGGATTCTTCATCTTCATAGGCTATTTAGATGTAATTATACACGGAATACCCATCCTTGAAAGATATATCCTTGAAACAAGTAGTTCTATTGATGAGAGACTATATCACTAGGATAGGGAAATAGTTTTTCAGGTAGTGGTGGTTGAGATATTTAAATTCATTATATTAACTAATTTGTATTTTATTCATCCAGTAAAGGATGATATTAGCTAGTCACTTGAGGTACTGTACATCGATAGCAAAGTAAGCATTGATGTGCTTATCAAATTCAGCCTCAACTATGGAACTATGGGATGGATTCATCTTTATGGGAGCTTTTTGAACCCATGATGGTCAATAAAAAGATGATGGTGGTGGATAGTAACCTGGGGATAAATCCTAAGAATTTATTTATAGATCCAGGTGAACACTTCATGGTGCGACTTCATGAAATCCATGTGTTTTTGTTTATCGTATGGTGATATGACCTTATAATTAGTATTGGAATAATATCCTAATTAGTGTCGAGTTTCACCTTGGAAAACTCATCAATGGTTCTATAGAACACTTTTTCAATGGTTAGGGCAGAATCCAATTCCTTTTCATCATTATAGATTTGAGGGCAGGAAGAAGAAGATGGATCTCTAAAGGCTACAGATCAAGGATCTATGTTTTCATCCACTTTAGTAGGGGAAAACCCCTTATTGATGGATTCTTTCTCTATATAGAAAATGGAAATAAAGGCTAATGAGTTAATCTCATATGGTTTCCAATGGTGATATTAAACTTTGATGTCGAAACAATGATGATGGACTCACTTACATCAGGTAACCATGCTCATTAGATGGTGTAATGTTGTCATGGGTCGGTGACCGAGGGATAGACCTAAATGTATGCTATAATATTGGGTTTCTCTATCCTCACAAGTTCTTACATGATGTTGGTATTCAGGGTAATATATGATCATTCCTTCTTATAGGGTATGATGAAATGGTTCCCAAGGATTGGGGTTGTTTCTTCCAACCGTTGGATCGATATGATGAATATTTACTTTAAATCTGCCTAAGGATCCATTAGGGTGGATATTAAATCATTGGGGTATTTATGGGATGAACCTCATCAATACAGAGATAATTCCCCTCCATTTTTATTACCCCACATCTATATAGTGGTATTTTCTATATCTCCCCCAACCCTAATAGCACGGAGTCGATGCCTTACTTTATTAAATTGGAATAAGATCCAAGAAATCTCATACAATAGAACTGAATAGTTTGGTAAGAATGGTAAAATATATTTATATTTGAAATTAAAATTACATTTCAAAAATAAAATATACAAATCATTTTCTTTGAGAACAACATTATCCCCTTAGCACAACCCTGCATAGTGAATCATAAAACACATCCTGGTATCCTGGGGAAAAATTGAAACATAGGAAAGGGGTGATATCAGATTCTTAGTAAGGGTATAAATATAGTGGAAGATATTATAAACAATAATAAATGATTTTTTAAAGTTAAATAAATGATACACATTCCATTCAATCAATAACTTGAGCATAATATTCCAGAATAAAAGATGGTCAAATAATCCATATAAATAATTCACATAAGTTAGAAAACATAAACACAGATATTATACTAGTAGAATAATCACATCAAAATCAATTAATAATATTATAATTAGGGAATCCATAATGTGGGATTTATAAAACATACCATCAAGGCCTCAAACAAGAATTATACATAAATGGGAAAGACCTCATCCCAAACCTGGTCTAATTTGTCACATGAGACCTACTGATGCATTGAGGGGGTATATCGGGCCCTCCCCATAAATTAGTAAGTCCAATGAATTTATCATATGAAATAGGTGAAACCTAATATCTCTCTATATATATTTGTAGATTCTAGCATACAAAATTTAAATAACTTTCCACCATTAAGTAAACATAATCACAAAGAGAAATATGATGGAAGGTATCAAAATAATTCATCACCATTCAAACTATTCAATAACCATTAAATAAAATTTGGAGGATGGTATCAAAAGATATCAACCTCAATGAAGCATAATATTCAATAAATGATGTTGACATAGATGGAAATAATTTAAATGAGATCCCTAAAAAATCACAATGAACAAACCCCTTTTCACTTTGAGAATCCCTTATGTTTAAAACACCCTTAAATTATAAAACAAAAAATTTAATTTTAATATAACTATTTAAACATGAAATTTATTCTTCAAAATATTAAAGATAAATAAAAAAAAGTAAATTAAGTTAAATCTATAATAAAAAGAACATTATTTTTAAGAAAATGTTACTTTAAAAGATGTTTTTAAAATGAAATTACTTTACAAATATTATATCATTGGAGTGATTCTTAATAAAATGAATAGATTATGTGTATTCACCAAAAATAAAAATTAAAAAATAGTAAATAAAAAATATTATTAAAAATACATTTCACACATAATCTTTGTAAAACATAAATATGGAGGTAGAAATTTAATCCAAGGAATGGAAATTGGGTTAAGAACCCCCTTACCACTTTATAATAAGTCAAATCATATGCTCATAAGAGTAATAATTATCAATTGAAACATTTAATACAATAAAAATAATTAAATTCATGATAATATATATCAAATGAAATTATATACGCCACACATAGGGAGTAAGTGGTGTATAAGGCATATATCTCACAAATGTAAAAGTGAGATGATAAATCCCTTACCTCATGCTTCCCTTTAGTGAAGCATTATTTAACCACCTATATAATGGTTAAATAAAATTATTAACTCATTAAATAACTATATTCATATTCATAATACCTTATTTTATGATTTGATAACATATTATGACCCATTAATTAATAATGTATCATTATTTTCAGTGTTTTAGGTGCAGTCATTTCATGGTTTCTTGATTGGTTCATTTTCTATAAAATTAGGGATTATCTTGTAAAATAGGAATAAAACTCCATAAGTGAAATGGAATTATTTTAATGAACTTACATTTTTATAAATTGTATCATATATCATTTTGGTTTCTAACATGAGGATGATTCATTTAATAAAGTCTTATTGAGAAACCTTTAGTTTATTTTGGTGGGTTTTCTGAACACCATGAACAAGTTTCATTTTTTCTTCTATTGTGATAATATATTAGTTAAAGAATATTAAATAGGATATAATATATTTAATATAACATTATTTAACCATAATAATACTTTTATGAAAATAAATGAAGGTGGAAATAAAAAATGAACAAAATCATTATTTACATAGATGATTAACCGGCATAATTTGGACAACAGTACTATTTATTTGAATAAGAATAGGTAATAAAAAGGATGGAAATAATATATTAAATTAGTAACATAAAATTATAATATGTAAATTATTCTATAAATATTATAAATTTATGGATGAATGAGGTGAGGAGAATTTAGAAGAAGAAATGAAATTAAGAGATGTATTTTGAAAAACTTACCTCTAGAATATCACCGCCTTCAAGGACAAATTGAGGTACTTGAATGTGGTATTTTGGAGAGAAAACCAGAAATTAGACATGGGGAGAGTGATGATGATATGTATTAGAAGATAGTTTAGTATCTTCAAGGATTTTGGGTCGAAATGTGTTTGTGAGGGGAGGTATTTAGACTTGAGGATATGTGGGTTTGACTGATTAAAATAATAGTTATATTATAATTAAAGGCAACTACATTGAGGTGGAATTAATTTCAATGAAATTGGTAAAAAATTAATATTTTAGAGAATTTTTAGGGTCAATATATTCTTCAATAGACCATTAGAAATTTTAGTTTTAGGTATTTTAAGCTTTTACCTTTTAAACTTTAACATGTTTATTTTTTACCCATACTACGATAAATAATTTTTTTACCATGGTAAATTTTTTATGTAAAAAAATTAAATTGAAATTACAACATAATTTGATCATTATAATTAAAAATATAGAATCCATTTTTCCATATTCAATTTATATAATTTTATAAATTATATTTTAAATTAATCTGACAGACACAACGCAAAAACTGGGTTTTAATGTCAAAAGTTGAAAAGTTTGAAATATTTTGATATCCAATTTCAATTTTAAATTGATTAAAATGAAATTAATAGGATTTATTAATATATAATTTAAAAAATTATACTTTTAAAAAAACTAAATATAATTTAACTATATAAATAAATTAGATGAAAAAGTATTTTTCAATTGAAATTCAATATTTTTTATTATTCATTGAAAAATTAATCTTATTAGCAAAATACCAAAAATTCACTCTAATATAATTTTGATATCATAATTAAAAAAATTATGTTTATATGTTAAAAAACAATATTAAAAGTTTCAAAATTTATACATAAAATAGGCATTCTATCAAAAGGCATCAAATCTAGATTTTGAAATATATAGTTTTTTATGCTATAATTTTGATTTACTCTTAACATAAGCATATAAAACTTGGTGGATGAATTTAGAACATTTGAAAAAATTTATTGAATAAAAAATTAATTAATATCATTCAATAATTGTGATTTATTTAATTTATTAAGTTTAAATGTCATTGTGGGAATAAAAATAGTTTCTATTATAAAAACAAATCAACTTTATTAAATTGATTTCTATATTCATTTCTAATTAATTGGTAACCAATGAATTAATTTTTAAAAAAATGTGTACACTATATTTTCATAATATATTTAATCTTATTTACATCCTCCAATTTAATGACTATTTTATAATTGTTGTGTTGAACTAATAATATTTAATAGTTTATCACGGCTCCTTTAAGCTCGATATTGCATGCACCGTTTTCTATCAAATAGATTAAATTTAAATAAAAGAGACACATAATAAAACATTTGGGTGTAACATTGTCATGTACTTTAATAAATTAAATCCTCAAAATTTTAAATTTGACTTTGAAAATCAATGGTTGATACTTGAAAATTCCATTTTTGGAAACCCACATCGTAAATAGGGTTTATATAATATTCTCTTAATACGAGGGAAAGGGAAATGAAATGGTCACAAAAAAACTAGGATTATGGATAGGAAATAATTAGTGGGATATAAAAACATTGGACATTGAATGGAAATATAACTATCATGGTTTGATAGAGAGTTAGAGAGAACATGGACATTAGAAATTTAACCAACACAAAACCATAAATCTTTTGATCAGTTTAAATGGCTATGATTTCATAGTAAGAAAAGTAAATAATAGAATTTTGTTTCAAAATACTTTTCATAGAGTTGTGGGATTATTTTAAAATCTATATAATACACTAGAGAAAATAAAAACACTTGATTATTTTTTATTTAAAAATAATAATCACATCATTTGGTTGTTCTTAGATCTATTTTCACTTCACCCCTTATGATAATTTTTTTATGTCTAAAGAACATAAATGAATCATAAAATACAAAAGTCATTCATTCACCCTTAAATTATTTACTAAAAAAATTGTTAGAACATTATATCCAATATAATAAATCATACATTAACCTCAAATAATAATATTCAATTTTCAACTTAATCAATTTTGTAAGTAGTTAATTTTAAGACTCATCTAAAATATATCTATCCAAATTCATTATAAAAAATTTTAGAAGGAAGTTAACTAAAGTTAAAAATCAATTTAACATTAGATCCCCCAAAACAACATAATGTAATTATTAATGTCACATTAAAAATATATGAATTCATTGATCAACATAAAACCTTAATGAAAACATGCATGACTTACAAAATAAAATCTCGGATTGTGGAATATATTTCTTAATTCCAATCATGTAGTAACCCAAACAAAGATCACATAAACCATCAAATCAATAACCAATTTTTTGATCACTAATAATAACCCATAAACATACCTTTTTCATTATAATCACAACATTGGGAATATATTTAGGGTTCTCTTTCCCAAATCATTTTTTTAAATGATCATATTTTAGTAGAATCACTTCTCTTGGTTACTAGTATTATTCATAACATCCTTCCAAATACTAAAACAAGAAGTATACGGTAAAACCCTCATATATATCATCATAATTATAACTAGAGAATCATTGATAAAATTATTCTTGAATCCAAATACACAATAACTTTAATCATTCAACTTCATTATTAAACCATTAACTATGCTTCATCATATTATTCATTAATACCTCCTTAATTTTATTTTTCATTTGTAGTCTCTTCATCATCAGCAGTATAACCATTAATTGTAAAAAAAATTGATTCTCTTCATGATTTCCCCCAAGAAATATATTTTCATAATAATCATACTTTCCACATTTAAAAAATTAAACCCTTAATAATACCTTAGGGAGACTATTATTCCAAACTTCTCATTTTTCCTTAGAAATTACTTCTCAAAAAACCTTCTTGTTCCTCTAGTATATTTATATGGGTTTTTTCTTCTCACATTCTCAATATAAAGAAATCTAAATTTTCTATTCTCCATGATCTACACCACTCATGATCTCATCGAACATCTAACATTCTATTATTTGGTGAGTTTTAGAGTTGGTGATGGTGTGTTTTTTTAATCATATATCAGGATAGTTGATTATAATGAATTATAATATCCTCTAGTAATCATCTCATTTTGTTTAACATAAGCATTTTTCTAATTTATTCAACATTATCTTAGTTTCTTATAGTTACATTCATTGAATAAAACCAAATCATAGTTTGATAAATACTAATAATGTATATCTATCACATAGTTTGGAAGAATCATTTATAGGATGTTGGTCTAACATAGGTTATCCATGGTCATTACAAAATATATAGGATATTGTCATATACTTAGACTTATCTGAAAATTCACCCATAGGGTTATATCCCCTAATCTGTGCTTTCCAAAATCTAGTTCCCCTATTTTTAACTAAACTTTATCTGATACCATTTGTAACACCCCCAACCCAAGTATCCCGTATCTGGTTCCACACATTATTACATTGGAATAAGATTCAAGAAATGAAATCTGAAATGACTGAATATTTTAGTGGTCTCTGTAAACTAGATACATATTTTAAATTCAAATTAAATTTCTAACATAAAATATATAATGTATTTTCTTTGAGAAAACCATTATAAACTTATCAAAATTCTACATAGGAAATCATAAAACACTTCCTAGTATCCTTGGGAAAAATTAAACAAAGGAAAGGGGTTAGCTAAGATTCTTAGTAAGGGTATAAATACATCAGAAGCTATCATAAACAAGAATAATAGATTATGGAATGGTCAATAAATGAACCACATTTCAAGTAATCAATAACTTGATAATAATATGGTCATATAGAATATTATCAAATAATCCATATAAATAATTCAATGGATCTAGAAAACATAATGATGGGTATTATCGACATGAACTTTTTGTCAACATTTTGTTGTCTGTAATTCTTGATGAATGGATCTACTATTATATTCCATCTCATAATATTTCTCTAGACCTAATAGATCTCTTCTAGAAACTTGATTTAAGTAAGTTTTATTTATACACTTCTTTCCATAAAAGGATTATAAGGACTTATATTAATGCTTCAATAAAATCTATTGTCGTATGAAAACTAAACTTGAAGAAGGTTTTGATCTAAACAACCTTTGTAATCAATAAAAAAATATCTTATCATAACCTATAGGGTTTTAATTATTCTATAAAACTAACTATCTATCCAAGGATGACTTGAAATAATGAAACTCAACTCTGTATCAAGGGATTTCTGAAGACTTTTCCAAAACATTAAGGTAAACTCCTAATTATGATAAAATATAATTGAATGTGTTACTTCATGAAACCTTACTAATTCCTTAATATATATCTTGTATATCTTATCCCAAGAGACATAATCTCTAATATATATGAGTTATGATAAATTATTATAACAAATGTTTCATTATTCCATTTAGATGATTTTTGGAAGTCCAATATCCAAACCCATAGGGATGTCATCCCACTTCCTTTTTGGTATTGATAAGGGTCATATAATCCATTTAGATCTTTGTATCATATACTTGACTTTTTAACTTATTAATCTTTAGTATACATACTAAGCAATACCACTATTTATGTTTCCACCCAATGATTAATCATTCGTATAATCCAATGGTCGGTGATATACCATTTTCGTCTTTTGGTTATGGGTTCAAGACCTATGGCCTTACTAGATGAAACATGATATCTCTTAGTGTGTGGATTATCCTTTTCCCAAACCTATATTAATAAAACCCTCCAAAATTTTATTAACAAAAAATTAACTTAACATCAAAGAAAATATAAACCCAAAAGGTTACAAATAACTTTAATCATATGTCTATAAAAAAGTAAATCCTAATCCAAACCAATGGGTATTATATCCATAAATGAATCCTAAAATATCCATAATATAGATAAAATCCCATCATGTCAAACCTAATGGTGGTTCTATAATAATTTTAACTTACAATAAACCTAAAACCTATAAACTAATGATGGAGTCCATAAATCTTATGTTAATATTAGAAAAAGATATATATGCTTCCAAATATAAAACAATCCTTATATGTTTAATGATTCTTACAATTCAAAAACCATTGAAAAAATGGGTCTAAAACATAATCAGTGAATCCTAATACATAAACAATTTTATCATTTAAATTTAATGATGGACATGAATTAGGTCCTTCCTTGATCTTGCAGTTCATTATTGGTCTAGGTAATTGAGTTGGATAATTCATAAGTTTTCCACACTAAAGACATTGAACTCCTTGACAATTTATCACTATACGACCTTCTTTTACACATAGATAAAATCTTCCCATCCAATTGAGATATTCTTATAGGTTATTCTTCCGAAATTATTTAAATCAAGGTATATGAATCTTAACTCATATATGTTCATTAATAGACAAAATATTATAATATTTTGTCTTCCTTTTGTTTAATTCATTAGGAATATTAACAAAGTTCACTTTCTTAATCATATATTATGTTATATGATTAGGTATAATCAAAATATCTATCTCTCAAGTCAACATCCAATTTGAATTCTCATTAGAAAATTTTCAATCAAATTAACTATTAAACAAATTCCTTATAGTTCACAACAATGAAAAAAGTATAAATCCCATTGTGGATAACAAAAGTCATAGTGAAAAACCACATAATGATTAAAAGTAACTTACATTATGTTGAAATCATGAAACCTTATTTTTAAATATTTGGAATCATAACCATAACATAGGTCATCAATGATCATTATCTATTTAAATCATTCATGATGTTTTGTAAAGTGTTTGTTAATTTACAATGAAAATCACCTAGAAGTGAAAACCAGGTGCGAAAAAAAGTTCATTTTGATGCACCAGGTGTTGATCGAGTGTAGCTAAGTGCACCTATTTTGATGTTATTACCCCTAAGTACCTTCGTGTTATAGCCACATTCAATTTTAGTATCTGGATAGAGATGTAATTTCATGGAAACCAATTGGTATATTCTTTATCCAAATTCCAAAACATTTTCATACACATAGAATCATTAGACCTATCCTAAGAGACATCCCTAGACATATCCTTAGAAATATCCCTAGGAATTTCTCTAATGTTTTCTCATCCCATTTTCCAATGGTTAACTAAACCATTCCTCTGATAGAAACTATAGTGACCAGGACTTATCATACATGGATATTACGTATATTTATATGGATATTAAATAGATTACACAAACATATGTATAAGTACAGTAATAGATTAGTAACTTTGGAAACATAGAACAAAATCATCTTAATTCATGAAAGATCGTCAATGTATCCCCTAAATATCTTCAACTTTATTATTCATACATAAATACCCTTCTTCATAACCAAGGGAAAGGAATCATAATAAAGGGTGAGCTGAGATGCTTAGTAAGAACAAATTGGGAAATAAATAAGCATAATATGAGCATAGTGGTATGAGAACATGAGAAAAACATGTGATAACCATAACATGTATATCAAATACCATAATCTTGAGTCATGTCATAAGGATTGGTAGTTTATAAGATATGAATCATAATTAAATCAAAGAACATGATACAAGAGAGAATAAAATGGGAATAAGACGTTGATTTGTGTCACACACAATAGAATAAAACATTGTGAAAATGTGTAAATAGAAATGGGTTTACTGATTAAGTTAATTACATTAAATCAGGACCTCACATTAACTTATGGACATGCAACCAAGTCTACTCATAACATTATAAACATTAAAGATAGGTCTACACATAACACTATGAACATGTATTCAGGTTCTCTCATTACATTGGGACCATTTAATCAGGTTCACCCAAAAATATTTGAATATATAATCAGGTTCATGCATAAAATATTTACTCATGAGTTATCCAATCTTTACCCAATTCATTAGAGGGAGAAATAGGTCCCACCTCTCATAATGAAAATCATATTTATGAGTTCCATAATATTATAAATCATTCATCATATCATAACCCATGAAATGAAATGGGTTAAATAAAAATTTTATTATATCATAACCTATGGAAAAGATATAGGTTTTATAATCATTTCATCATCTCATAAAATCATAACCCATAGAAAAAGAAACGAGCTTCATAAGTATTTTGTCATTGTATAACCCGTGGAAGACAAATGGGTTCCATAAAAAATATTTTCCACATAAACCCTTTTAATAAATAATAATAACATTATCTGTGGATCATATTCTTGTAACTAATAGGTAACATCAACAAATGTAATCATATATGGAAATTAATTTTGAATGATCGTATAAAATATTTCAAGAGGAAAATATCATTTCCACTTTGAAAAACAATTTTTTAATTATAAAAAATATCAAAAATACTTTTGTTTAAATATAAATTTGAAAATTATAAATTAATATTCTTATAAAATAATGTTCATAATGATGGTAATTTTCATTCATGTCGTACATGTTAAAAAATATTACATTAATATTTTTGGTTAAAGCCTAACAAAAATTGTTTTTGAAAATTAAATAAATATTCCATTAAAAAAAATTAAAATAAATTCAAATGTAGGAAAACCCATACTTTAAAAATAATAAGTGAATTGTAAAATGTTTTTTGAAAATAATTTTAGAAAACAATGTCTTTAAAGAAAATGGTTTTCAGACTGAACAAATAAATAAAGTTATATTTTCTAAAAACAATTCTCAATTATTTTATGTACCAAGGAGTAAAACATTGTAGTTATACTTGAAAATATAATGAATAACCTGAAGATAAATAAAACTATTGAAAATTATTAAGAAGTATATCATAATATTTTTACATTTGAGTCTTAATCATGAATAATCCTATTATGTCATGCGACTATAACATTAAACTCTTACAACTTAGTAACAGTCAATCATAATCCCCTTGAAAGGATAGAATTAAATGAATAATAAAATATCATGAGAATTAATAAATTAATAATATTACATTTAAAATGGTATACATATGAAATTCATAAAATATGATAGTTTCATAACATGACATATGTCTCAAAGAAGGAAAATTGAGGCAAAAATCACTTATTGTGTTAGTAACATTTTGAATCATAATAAATAATAAATAATCACATAAAATTAATATTAAAATATCCTGAAAATTATTGGATGAATTATATAACAATTAAAATTCTCATTATATACACCACACAATAGATATGAGTTGGGAATTTTCATATATCTCAAAGAAATAAAAGCGAGACTAGAAATCTGTTACAGTAAGTCTTGACATCCATCACAATCAATCAAATTGCCTTTATGATAAATATAAGTTTATTATACATATATTACTGATCAATAATTATATATACTATACCATAAATGAATTAATTTTTTCCTTTTATTACCAATTTATTAAAAATTCCATATTAAAGTCACATTTCAGGTAATACTAGATTTGTTTTTCTTATATGTAATGATTTTCTATTTTTGGTCCTATTACATTGATAATTGTTACATAATCACCAGAATAATTATAATTAAATAATTATAATATTTTTACATCAATTGTACTTGTAAAATAAATATTGAATGATTTTTTTGTGAAATGAAGTATGTTACAATCTTGTAGACAGTAAGTCGTATGTATGCATGAGTAACATTTCCATTTTCAAATGATCAATATGGAAATTATTTAAGAATTATATTATCATTAAATAATTATTATAATATCATAAATAAAATATTATATACTTATAAATATCATCCATGTTGTTTGGGGATGAAAAGAGACAATAATATCGCTTTGAGAAGGTGGTAGTCCACACGTACATAAATGATGTTATCATCATCCAATGAGTGGAAAGTCAATAAATAAAATGTTATATTAACTTATCATGATGATAAATAGTTAATTAATATCATAAATACTTCATGTATATGACATGTAGTTATCCTTATTGTCTTCTATATAAAGCGTTAGTGAAGACAAATCTCATCGCTTTGTGAGGCGGTAGTCCACCATATACATGAAAAACATTATAATATACCCTATGGAATGGGATGAAAAACATTATATATGATATAATTAATCCATATGTATAAATATATTGTAATTATCATATATATATATATATTATTTCCATCATCATACCCAATTGTAATAGTTGGTAATGGAAAAACGTATGACATCAGTTCGTGAGGTGGTAGTCCTTCGAAAACATGAACAATAATTTAATAACCCATTTAATTGATGTGGGGATTTTTTTAGGTCATTAATTTAACATAATAACACCAATGTATATGTAAGATACTGATTTTATTATATCAAATTGGTATAATAATAATTTAAGGAGGTTTAGGGAGAAATAATACAAAAACATTAATTGAAAAACATTACCTCTACTTTAGGTATCCTCTTTTGGTTTACAGGAAAATCATTACAATGTTAGATTTATGTCCAAAATAAGGATTATATTATTGTAGGAGGAAATTTTTTATGTGACTTGGGTAGGTATTGTCTTAACAAAAAGTGTTTTAAGGTATCAATAATTGGGTATATGTGTGGCCATTGATAAGCAGGGGAGAGGATACATGAGGTATTTTTGAAACAAATAAGTGCTCCCACATTTTTCAAATCTCACAAGGTCCCCCAAATTGTACATTATTGAACCGTAGAAGATTTATATATTAAATATGTCCCAAAATTGTTTTTAGAAAATTTTTTAGGTCATTGAAACCAGTATCATTTTATTTTAACCCCTAGTAAACCCATTTTGATCTCAATAGAGGAAATTAATCATTACTCTTCATTATTCATTTGGGTAAAAAATTAATTTTACCTTATTAGATGATATAAATTAACCAAATTAAAAATAATGAATCCATTTTTACAAATTATATTCATATTAGTGGGAATCATTAGTTTAAAATAAATCTGATAGACGCGATGAGAAAGTGTGGTTTTTAAAGAGAAAATGTTGAATGGTTTATAATGTTTTTATACAACGATCTATTTGAAATTTACTCCAATGACCTAAATTGGATTCATGGGTGTATAATTGAAGTAATTTTACTTTAAAACAAATTTAAAATATAATTTATCTCTATATAAAAATTAATCAAAATTGTAGTTTACAATTAAAATTTAGTGTTTTCACTATTCATCAAAAAATAATACTTTTGTAGAAAAATATAAACAATTCACCCTAAGATGATTTTGATATTATTTTGTTAAAACAATGTGTATGTTTTAATTTTTTTTATAAAAGTGGTAAAAATTAATTTTAAAATAATTTAACCAAAGGTGACAAAACTATTTTTTTATAAAATATTTTTTTAAGTGTAAAATTTGATTTATTATTATATATTGTGTATAAAACACATAAGATGAACTCTAAATATTTATTTTAGTATATAATAAAAATATATATTTAAAATCATTCACCAAAAGTTATTCCTTTAATTTGTTAAGGTAAACCGATTTATGTGCATAAAAATTGTTTTTAAGAAAATGATTATCTTTATTTTCAAAAGGTTTTTATTTTATTTTATAACTAATTGGTCACCAAAAAATTAAATATATATATATGTGAAAAATATATATTTTTAAAATTTAGTTAATCCTATTCATACACGCCATTCCAATGATAAGGTGATAAATATCATGTAAAATAGTAATATATTAATAATATTCCACATTCCATTTAAACTGGGTGTTATGTAAAAAATAATAAAAACATAGATATTCATGAAATGAAACCTATCATATATGTTGAATTTATTTAAAAAATAATAATTCACAAAAATTCAGGGTGTTATAGTTAACTGCTTCATTTTCTCATGCACATTTGTTTTTTCATGGAATGTCTAGTTCATGTGCATAGTATTTAGATTTATCATATATATGATTATATTAACGTTATAAATATCATATTTGTTCATTAAATAACTTTTTTAAATAATTATTGAAAGTTGGACATGAAAAATGAGTCGCATCACTTCGTTTAGAAGGTAGGCTATACCTATGAATGAGTGATGTCATTTCCTTAATGGATGAAATGATAAAGAAATGGATGATATGTAAATTTTATAGAATAAATTTTATTCCATATGTATCATATGAATTCATTAGTTCCACTATTATGACTATACATGTGAGTTGGTGATGGTACATGAATTACATTGGTTTATAAGGTGGTAGTCCTATGTACACACGAACGATGGAAGAGTTTCCAATTCTATGTATAAGGGGATGGATAAATATTATTACAATAGAATAATATCATCTCATTACATTATAGATACTGGTGTTATTGTATTTTAATTTTTATAACATCGTTGATGGTTGTAAAATAATATATAAAAAGGATCTTGGAGAAGATGATTACCTTTTCTTGAAATAACCTCATATGGATCGCTTATTAAGGACCCTATGGTTGGCCTTTTGGGAGGAACCTCGCCACTATAATATGTATATGGATGTTTTTTACTGATCTTGGAAGTGTTTTTTAGCGTCCTACCCCAAAATCAACTAATTGGTGCCTCGATATAGTTATCTACAAGACATGAAGTGTGCCTCCCCTTATGGAAGAGGCTACCGACTAGTAGTGAGGTCCTAGTGTATTTACAAGGGGATATTATTAACTTTTTATCAGCGTGTATAACAATAGTAAATAATAATGATATGTAGTAGAAATAGTATTAAATAACTAAAAACAGAATAATAAAACATCTTGATAAATAAATAAGAAGAGACTGAATCACAAATAGATACAAAAATGATGAAGATCATGCCATGAAGCCATACCAAAATTAATTAGACAAGATAAAAGGGAAACATGAATATATCAAAGGATAAAAAATACATAAAATAGAAAAATATGTTTGCAGTAGAATTACAAGAATAATCTCTGTCTTCTACTACAACAATCCTTCCTAGTACAATAAAAATTAGACATCAGAAGCTAAATGCTTCCCTTTTTCTACGCCTACAATCATGAAGTCTTTTCAGGAAATATAGGTGGCCCAAAATAGTGTTTGAGATATACTTAGTAGGCCACCACCAATGATTCCTAGAAATATCCCAAATGATCAAATAAAATGAACAATATGCGAGTATATAATAAATGATAATAAATTAATTAATAAAACATACCGGTTCAGGTTCCTTATGGATACCTAATTAACACTACATGTTTCAACTTAAGCTAGATGTCTTTGAAACAATGTGAACATGTATAGATAAAATATGGGTGTATAAATAGTTCATCATTAAATAATTATCAAGATGGAATCAAACCCAAGAATGTTATTTGGCTTGGCTGTCAAATCCATTAATTTAATAAATTTCCATTCTTGGAATTATATAGAAGGAATATATAGATTTTAACAAAGTTTCATCATGTTCTGGTCGAAGGATAACCATATAATGGAACTCAAGTATCTCTCTAGGTGAACTATAAAATACCCAACACCCTAAGAATCCATCTACGGTGACCCATAAAATTATCCCAAGTATCACCCTTGGTATGGAGTAAAGCATAACCCTCTAATCCCATCCATGTCATGTCACATAGGAGACAAAGTATCACACGTGGCATGGTATCACAATCTTTTCCACCAAGCCAATTCCTGATGAATCCTCATGGGTATAGGTATCTCTCGTAAGTAGGCAGTAAATCCACACAGTGATCCCATCCAAGGAATTCTATAAGAATCCAAGTATCACTCCCATCATAAGGACCATAATTTCCATTTCTAGTTATAAATAAGGATGAGCCCCTCCAGGGAATACTTAAGTTGAAAAACCTTAATATCCCTCATCATAAAGTTATGGGATTCTTATGGGAAGCTCTAACTCATAACACACCCCCATGATTTGTTAACAAGTTGTCCAATTAACTTAATTCATTCAATTTAAATTATGGAATAATGTATAAGGTCCTAAACACTTGGTTTATCATTTCTCTTGTCGAAATCTCAATCCATTTCATTTATCACAAGGTAATTCATAAAACTAAATTAATAATTAATAAAAAAAATCTCCAAAAAAGGATCTTAAGACTTAAAAGAGGGTCACACCCACAATGGTTTCTAGTGTTGAGGTAATCTCTTTGTGACATTGATTCATAGGTAGTTAGGGTATGTTACACATAATAATAACCTTTAATTTAACTAATTAAGAATTATTGATTCAATTCAAGGAATTTC
The DNA here is from genome assembly GCA_963277665.1 of Viscum album. Taxonomy (NCBI): domain Eukaryota; kingdom Viridiplantae; phylum Streptophyta; class Magnoliopsida; order Santalales; family Viscaceae; genus Viscum; species Viscum album. Next base: position 570,968,329 of record OY728130.1, on the reverse strand, counting down.
ATCACACAACACAAAGATGCCTGATAAAATAAATCTATAATTTGACGAAAAATAACTATACCACCTTCCTTAGGATGGTATATCACCACTCATCTGTTGTCAACCTCTAAATCGAGCTAGAAAATAAGAAATTATATGAATAGATGAAGACCCCAAAAATAGGTTATATGATATCATTCCAAAATAGTATAGTATATGGGAAGATAAACTATGAAGGAATGAAAGAGGATTATAGCTCTTACTATTAAACAACCAATGCATCTGATGGTGTAGGAAACAGTGTTCAGATGACAGAGTTATGAAAATATCTAAAAGGAGGAGAGTAGGATCTTCATGTAGTCGACTGATAGTGAAAAATGAAGGAGGAAGAATAAGTTTATGTTTTTAAATTGAAAAAATAAAAATGGTCATTTCACATTGTTGTCAAAGGATCACATTGTTTGGTCACACAGTTAGACAAATCATGCATTAAATGTGGCCCAACCACTACCTATGGACACCCCTCGCATGATATGGGCACACTGTTTGACTAACCATGTGCAGCCCATGTTAAATGACTCTGCCAAATGTTTTATACAAACCAAATGTTCATGAGTAATTGGTCTCACAGTTTAGTCAAATAGTGTGGCCCATAATTTTCACTGAACAAACCACACGTTTGAGCCACATAGTTAGAAATAACCATGTGCTAACCATGAGGCTCAATCTGCCTCTCCAAAATCTAGAGCATCATGATTTGAATGATCCCTAGACTCTCTTGAACCACACTATAGTCTTTGGAGAACATTATTATAATAAATAAAAGGGTTTTAATAGTATAAGAGTTATATTAACCTCTTCAAAAAGACGGGACCTTACAATCTCCCCTTTTCAAAATAGTATAACCTCAAATTTCCCTTCCAAGGGTTGTAAAGCAATATATAAGAAAATTTCTAGCCACTGAGCATGTACCTCAGTACCTCATTCCATGATCTTTCCTAGTAAAAATCCATGATGATATAAAATTTGGAACAGAAGAACTGACCTTCCTTGGAGATACATCATTAAACGATCAATGATATGTGTCAGATGCTCCTCAAAGTATGCATCTACCTCTAGCTCAATGTCCTCGGGATAAAATGAATGAGATAGGTCAGAGTGATAATAGTTAAGCTATTATACATGGAATATGTCGTACATGGATCAATACCCTTAAGGTAATTCCAACTAATAGGCTACTAACCCGACTCTCTCCATGATATCAAAAGTCCCAAAACAATGTGGTGATATATTACCGTGTCTTGGAATCCTTATATGACCCAATGTTGGAAACATTGATAGAAAGACCCCATATCCCACATTGAACTCCAATGGTCAACAATGATGATTGGTATAAGACCTTTTCCTGGACTAATCTGTATCCATACATTCCTGAATTAGTTTTACCTTCTCTAAAGTCCCATAAATGTAATAAGGGCATATTAGTATTTCCCATCCTTCCTCTAACTATAATAAGGGTGAATGATATGAAATACCATAAAGAGACTCATAAGTATCAATTTTAATGGTTTCCTAAAAGCCTTTATTATAGTAAAACTCAATAAGAGGTATATGATTTTTCCATGAACCTATTAAGACAAGGATGAATAACATGAGCATGTCCTATTACACTCATATCATACGCTCAGACCACTCATATGTTCAGGGGTGATATGTTGTACTTAATATCACCTATGAACCCTTTTATTTATGTAACCCTAGACAGAAATGTGACATATACTGAGTGTCTCAATATGATATTACAGAACATGGAACACCATGAAGGCATACAATCTCTTGGATTTAAATCCTCCCAAAATCATCAACTAATAAATTCATATGGATTTTTTGGAAGTGTGATACCTTGGTCAACCTATCAAAAACCACCCACACCACATCACTTCCTTAAGGGGGGCATGGATAACCTATCTCAAAATCGATGGTGATGTAGTCTCATTTCTACTTAGGAAGGGAAAAATGATGCATAAGTACAATAGGATGTTGGTTGTATTCCTTCATATTCTTACAGGTGGAACTCTACTTGATAAAACATTCAATCTACCTCTTCATACCGGACCACCAATAATGACATCCTATATATTGATACATCTTGGTAATCCTAGGGTGTACTATGAAAATAGTGTATTACAATTCCTGAATAAATTCTTCCCTTATGTCTAACAGAACATAGATACGTCTTTGGGAGTGCATGATATCATCCTCATTGATAACCTAACACGAAGGTGTGTCCTCTCCAGCCAATCTTTACCTTAGGACTAATCTCTTGGGATCTGAAAGATGTCTCATCCATACCCATTCCAGAAGGTAAGATGTCACTTACAAGGATTATGAAACAAATTTCCAATGATATTCCCAAACCTCAAGGATAATATCATAAAATAGGGCCATAAAATTCCACTCATTTCTGACCCCTTGGATAACCATTTTTCGAGTCTTTCAATTTAGGGCATTAATTACAATATTTCCATTTTTGTGTTTATAGGAAAAATAAAAATCAAAATACTATAGGTATTTTACCCCCTATGATTATTAAGATTCAAGTCACATTGTGTGGAAATATATTTTAGGTTTTTATGATTCATGTAAACAATGAAACATTCTCCAAATAGATAATGCATCCAATAGTGAAAATCATAAAACACAACTACCATATCAAGGACATGAGTAGGGTTTTTTTAGTCATGAGGTCTCAACTGGTGAGACTCTTATTCTATATCCTGATCTCCCAACAACATAAATGATACAAGCCCAATTCATGTTGTATAAAAATGTACTGTATTGCTTCTACCAGGTTCTAGAATAATCAAGATCAATACTGAAGTAAATATCTGTTTTAAGTTGTGAAAGGATATGTTACAGTCTTCATGACCCAAGAACTTCACACCCTTCTTTTTTAAACCCTTAAAAGGTGCTTCTAGGTGTGATATGTTCTGAATGAATCTTCTATAATAGACATCTAGCCCCAATATACAATATATGTCGAAGAAAGTTTTGGGTCTCTCCTAGGAAACAAATATTCTCACCTTTTTTGGGTAAACATACACTCCATTATTTGAGATAATATGACTAATGAAATGAACCTCATTGATCCAAAAGTGGCATTTGGTGATAATATCCTATATCTGATTCTCTCTTACATTATTCAATATAATCTCAAGATGTTTGGAATGGTTGTGTCAAGTGTGAGAAAAAACCAATATATCATCCACAAAGTCTACAAAAAATGAATCCATATATAATTGGATACCCCAATACATTAAATCCATAAAAACTGATGGTGCATTCATAAAGATTAATGGAATAATTGGATACTTATAACAGATTCATCTACTCCATAACACTATATGTGGTATGTATGGTAGTCTCACATACACATGATGGTATCTTGAAATAAAATTGATCTTATAAAAAATCATGGATCCTCATATCTAGTCAAAGAGGTCATATATATGAGTAATTGGAAATTGGTTCTTAACCATAAGCTTTTTCAATAGATGGTAATCCATGCACAACCTGAGGGTACCGTCTTCCTTCAAGGTGAAAATGATATGTGAACTCCATGGTTATGTACTGGGCCACCTAAAACCATATTCCTCTAAGTATTCCAATTGATTCTTGAGTTCCTAAAGCTCTATAGGTACCATTAAATAATGAAGAATTTCCGTTGGTGTTTCCCATGGATATATATCAATGGTGAAATCCTCCAGTCATTGTAGGTAATAAGAGAACTTGTTGGGGAAGACATACCTAAAATGATCAACCATAAGAAAGAATTCCATATGTTGTATTCAATTGCTTCCCATAATGATATTTTTCAAATGGGCTATCACTTTTCCTAGCCCATGATTATCGAGTCCAGATCAATTTTTTGGGATAACCCATTCTCACTTATCAACATAATTACTTTCTTTGAGTTATGTAAAGGGCACCCTCTAAAAATATAAATTAACATGGGTGTGGTATGGAACCAACCCGTCCATCCCGAGAATGAATTTGAAGAAGGTAATCTTGAGTAAAATTAAATTACACAAGATTAAATACCCATATATGTATCCAAGGGAACCCTTTCACTAGTTTATACCCTCTGATTGAACCCCTAATAGTGTTTTGAGAGTCATCACACAACATAAGTACTCTATCTATAGGCTCAATCATTCCATAATCTATGAAGACATTAAAGAGTTAAAAAACATGTATCAAATATGGTAGATAATAAATTAAAAGATACGATAATAGTACTTAAAACTGTAGAAGGCCTTGGATTATTCTTATTTGGAGTAGGATTGAAAATATATATTTGTCCAAAATAGTTTCTCTAATATGGAACACGACTAGCTTGAGCAGGTCTACTCTTCTTGTGCTGAACCTCTGAATTATAACTACATTGGCCATGACCAAATCCTTATTTTTTTGAGATGGTAGTATAACATCTCCTATAATTTTTGGGATCTAATAATACTATGCCCTAATGTAGTGTTGGTATAGATCCCTTCTCACTAGGCACTGGAGGGAAAACATGACAGAAACGTTGAAGGTGACCTATCCAGCTGAAAGACCGGTACTCGACTGGGTTCCTCTTATATTTGGTATGAACAAGGCCATCCCTACCACACTGGTAATACACCACATAGTTTTTTTTGTGGGTCATCTAGAATGAATTTCCCCTCAAGAATCATTGAAAAAAAATTTACTTCCTCTAGAAAAATCATCTTGTTATTTTGATACTAAACTTTCTTGAATCACATTGCTAGCTTCTGTCAGGTTCTTCATAGTGATGATGGAATAGATCACTATCTCAAAAATAGTGGTTAGAAGGAATAACTAAATTATGATGGTGTATAAAATAACACCATTAAATCACCTTTCAATCATCAACTTTTCACCAGTTAGTGTTAGAGTAAAAATTTGAATCCAAGTGAAGTGAGTAGAATATTCCATCATGAACATGGAAACCTGTTGTAAGTTCATAAATTCTATACAACAATATTATATCAATTTTCATAGAATGAATTAGACAAAGAAGGCTTTTTGGATTTCCACCAAGATCATACCCTACTGAAGATCAACCTGAGAGATTACATTCCACCAACGCATGGTGATGTCACAAAGAATATATGTAGAAATATGTACCCTCAACTATATAAGAATATATATATTATCAATGATCAATAACTTGGAATTTATCATGACTCATCATCCTGAGGACCATCATCCCTTGATACAGTGGGAGGATATTGTTGCTAGAATTCTCATGTCAACTCTACCAAAGTAGGAGCATGTCCTGGATCTCTCTGTATAGAATGTATGAATAGAAGGAAGCTATCAAGAAACTAAGTATCGATTACTAGTGTAATAAAATTAGGATATTCTTATATTGAAAGTAAATTAGGTAATACTGGTGGCTTAGGGACCCCCATAATTTGAGCATGGCTGTTTCCACTCTCCTGGTATACGAATTAAGAACATCATGGAGGAATTTCACTACAATAGCTAGATACATGCCTCCAATAGGACTTAATAGAAGATATGAATAAATAAAAGAAACAATGGATAGGTACAAAACATTCATATATTTATTAACACCTATCAACATTCTCCTCATGATAGGTTTATGTGATTATAATGATTGCAATGGACCACATGATACACCACCTACTACCCACTACTAAGGTCGGTTCTGGGTTAATTTCTCACATAGAACCATCAAGGATCCGATATATGGACTGCCAATTTCAAGATATAGAGGGAAAACCATTTACTTTTCAATTAGAATCTCTATTTAGCAGAAACAATTTATTTTAAAAAAATTTAAATTTATATAATTCATTCTTATTTATAGGCATACTGATAACACATTCATGTTAGATGCATCACCATTCGCAATGTATAAAGGCCCATATGCTTTTTAAATTTCAATTGGTATGTCAAGTAACCATTACCATACCATTAAACCCTATATTAGGATGTAATAGGTCATGTATAGTGATTTTATCGAATGAACAACCATTAAAAAATTTATTTAATTACATGATTCATAAATTAAAAATGGTATTCGAAAATAAAATCATCTAAAATTTCTGCCCATAGAACCAGTGGTTCTTGCCTCAAAGATGGTATAAATGGGATAATTATGGTTTCATCATAAATAAATATGGTAAAACAAAGTACATATCGATGAAGTCACTATAATCAGTCTAATTATTTAATCCTTACATAAAACATTTACACATTTCAATATTTAATAATTAAGGCACTCAAAACAATCACAGGAAATATAGACAAAGCATGGAGTAATATAAATTTGACAGGGAATAATACATGAAATGTGAACCCTTATGTTCCTAATATGATTCATGAGATGATACCTCATTTTCATACCAGGGAAAGGAAAAATAATTCCATAACAATACGATTAATAATAATAATATGACAAGACATGTGTTTCACCCAATGGTGAAATCAATAGAACTATAACAAGTACAATCCAATAACAAAAATAACCCATCCTAGTTAATTTGGGTTTCCCCTATACTTGGGTTAGATGATCCTAGGAAAATGATCATCCCCAAATTCTAATACATCCTAGTCTCTTATCTAATACCAAAACAGTAATATGAAATGAAATGAAATCACTGAGACTACATTGTAGCATCCCTCCCAGGAAGACACTAATCGGTTCCCATAGATGGTTCACCACATGACCTCAAGCACACATCACCATAAACACTACCACAAAACTAGGGAAGGCAGGCTCCTTCCTTTATCAGCGCTAATGGAAAAACGCTGATAAAGGGGTAGGCTTTTATCAGCACTGCTAAAGGGTACATTTATCAGCGCTTTAAATATCCATTTATTAGCGCTTTTTTTAGCGCTGATAAAGGTTATATTTATCAGTGCTTTTCTTAGCGATGGTAATATTTATTGTATACATTAAATAAAAAACACATGTTATAACTATATATATATATATATATATATAATTAAATAATTATAAGATTAATAATAAATATATTTTTTAGATTTATAAGATTTATTAGATTTATTAATTCATTATATTTATTAGATTTATAAATTCATTATATTTAATATATATATATATATTTATTATATTTGTTTATATTTAATATATTTGTTTTATTTATAAATATATAATATGTTTTAATATATATGTATAATTAAAATTATTGAATATATATGTGTTTTCCAATGAATTGGGGTCAGTGAATATATCATACATGCGTATATATATGTGCATGAATAATGTTCATTTATAGATTATAATTACATATAACGTTGATGTGTTATTTATTTATAATTCATTATGTTACCCATATAATATATATGTTATAAAAAATGTACAATTCTAATTAAAATTAAATTATATTTAAAAAATAAATATATATTTTATTATATTTTCAATGATATATATATAAATATACCTTTCAAACAATTTTATAAGTATAAATAAATATATATTTATTTTGATTTATAATTATTAATAAATATATATATTTATCAAAAATATCATTTTAAATAAATATCTAATAATATAATTAAATTATTAAATTTTTACATTTATCAGTGCTTTAATTAGAACTGATAAACAATGTATTTATCAGCGCTACAAAAGTGCTGATAAAGAGTGTCTTTATCAGTGCTAAAATGAAAAGCGCTAATAAAGTCACTCTTTATCAATGCTACAAAAGTGCTGATAAATTCCAACCTTTATCAACGCTAAAACGGTGCTGATAAAGGGGGTCTTTATCAGTGCTTTTCATTTTAGCGCTGATAAAGACCCCTTTATCAGTACTTTTTACTAGTGCTGATAAAGTTCCACGAGGGATTCATAAAATCCACCGAGACCTCCTCCTCCTCCCCACATCCTATCAAGATTTTATGGAAGCCCTACCCTGTGCCTCTGCCTCCTCTTCACCACTGCCTCCTCTCCGTCGCGGCCGCCTCCTCCTTCTCCTCTTGTTCCGCTGTGGCCACCGCCTCCTCCTCCTCCTCCGACGCCTACATCTCCTCCTCCTCCACCACCGTGGCTCCTCCTCCTCCTCCTACACTATGGCCTCCTCTCCACTGCTGCTACTCCTCCTCCTCCTCCTCCACTGTAGCCTCCTCCTCCTCCTCCTCCACTGGCACCTCCTCATCCTCCTCCTCGTCCTCCTCCTCCTCCTCCTCCTCGGCCTACTCCATTTCCTCCTCTCCACCGCGGCTCCTCCTGCTCCTCCTCCACCACAGCCTCCTCCTCCTCCTCCTCCACCGGGGCCTCCTCCTCCTCCTCCTCCTCCTCTGCCTACTGTGTTGCCTCCGCTACCTCCGAGCTTCCTCTTCTTCCTCCGCTACCTCCGCACTGCCTCTGTGCGGCCTCCGCACTGCCTCCACACTGCCTCTGCATTGCCTCTGCGCTGCCTTATCACTCCCTCTGCACTGCCTCTATTGCCTCTATTGCCTCTGTTACCTCCGTTGTCGACGCCTCCTCGTCCTCTGCCACCGAGTCCTCCTCCTTAAAGTGAGTAAAATTGAATTTTCATGGGTTTTCACATTTTGAAATGTTGTTATCCCTTTATTGTGATTTCATAGTTTGTTTACACGTGAATTGATATTTTTGAGTGGGTTTTGGTGCATTTTATGCTTTAGTTCATTGTGTGAACCCTTGTGGTTAATTATAATTCCCCTTGCGTTTATTTAATTATAATTTTTTGTATTATTTTGGACTCCATAAGTGAACTATTGGATGTTGGAATATTAATATGTGCACAGGGTGAAAATATTGATTGGTACACAAATGATAATGGCTTTATAAAATGATGCTCACTTTAAACCCTGGATTTCAAAACAATTTCCCTCCTTTCCTCCTTATTTTCCTTATCCCTCCACCTTTCAAATGGTTTTTATAAAACCCCAATGTTTCAAAAATGGATCCTTGGTTCCCAAATTTCAAATTTAATTTCAAATGGGTTCCCTAAATCTTGGTATGTTTGGCTTCTTGAGGTGTGGTTTGGTTTCTAAATGACATAATGGCCCGTTTGGAATCTTCGAAGCTTACATGGTGTTTTCCCATTGGTTTTGAAAATGGAATTTTATTTGTAAATTTTAAGGATCTATTGGTATTTTGTGGTGTTTTTGAAATTGGTTTTGAAACTCATGTGATGTATAGGCCCGGTTGGCACTTGTGTGTGGCTTGATATGTGATGGGACCCTCTATGGTTCTCCCTCTGTGGAGAGGTTCTCCACATAGTTGGTGTTGGAGCTTGGGAAAGACATGCATGGAGTCATCTGTGTGTTATTGGTTTATACCGTGCATGTGATGGCCTCCTCATTCTCTGGTATACTACTATAATGGAGCATCCATGTTGGTTGTTTAATATGGAGATACACCATATGTCCGCAGGTGAGTCTTAACTTAGTAAGTCTAGGGATTTCTTCTAGGTATGTTTAGGTAATTCTAATGATTACCTATCTATATGTTCTTCTTTATTTTTCTGCACATTGGTTATCTACTTTTACAGTATTTTACTACTTTTATTGTTTCAATTATTTTCATCATGGATCTATGATCACCTTGTTTGGATTCTTATATTGACTTTTGAATTCATTTTTTAAACTAGATATCTATTTTAATAAGGGAATTCGTGATTTGTTTTGAAAATGAATTTTCTAAAAAATATGTATTGGTTCTTTAAATGATAAAAACCTATTTTATAAATTTATTTCAAACTAGTGTTTTTGTATTATTTCAGGAAAGGTAATGTATGGATTCTGTGGTGCTTACCTACTAAGTTGTTTTATGCTCACACCCTACTTCTGACACTCAGCATCAGTAGACCCAAGTTATTTTTAGGTTTGGGTTTCTTGTTTAGGTTTCCTTTAGAGCAGGTTGGTTTTATAGTTAGTGGTAACCCAAAGGTCATGTGGATATCTAGTTGGTTTCCGATTTGTTCTATCTCTATTTTTAGTTTCTATTTTGTTTAGTTGTCGTTGTATATGGATCATGTTTATGTATTCTTTGTGTTCTATTCTTATGGATCCTCATAGTTTTGTTGTTTTCTCTATTTGGTTTATATATATCCCCATTTATATATCTCACATCATATTATCACACCATCACTCTTATATGTCCTTATGAGGTTGTTCCTCATCATTTGTGAGATATAAAACTATATGATCCATATTCTTTAGGCCTAAGACTCTAATACCTACTCAAATAGACATAGAAAACCTAACTAGGCTATAAAAATATCATACCAAAATGGATCCTCTCATAGACACAACTAATCAATGGAGACATAATCTCTGGATGATCACAAAATCACAAACATTCAATAGAACCATCACTCTACCTCTTGGTGGATCAAAAACAACCTATTTATTTACCTTGGTGGCTCTTGATTTCTATCCCTTTCACTGGAACACGTATACTCATGCATGAATGCACAATCTTTCATAAATTAGAACATGGGTTTGTATTATAGGGTCCACCTACCACAAAAAACTAAGTAACCCCCTCACCAAGATCAACTCATCCTCAACCGAGACTATACATGCCTTATCTAATCTTGTACCAATGATTGAGACCCAATCTCAAGGCCCAATTCCCAAATAATTAATTATAGAAACTTATAATTAATTATTCACCTTAATATAATTAGGAATAATATTTTAAAAACTCATTGGGAAACACAACACCACCTAAACCACACAAAACATGGTGTGTTCATCAAACGAGGATAACCTATAACCAATACAAACAAAATCTACATCATCTGAATTGATTTGAAGATGATATAGTGAAATCATCACACAAATCCTAGTTAAAATCATCCCAAATCATAGGTAAATAAAGGATAATAGTAATGGAGGAAGTATGAGGGGAGAACTCACTAACGCACTATAAAAAACTCCCAAGAACCACCCCTCATCAGGGGGGTCGAAGAGAGGAAGAGAATGGATGAATCCCAAGAACCACCCAAGATTTTCTATTAATGAGCACGCCCCCCACCATTTTTGAAGTATCTAGTTTTTATCTAAATTATACTCATATTCCTTATCCTCTAACCTATATACCCATCCTATGGATTTCAAATAGGATGAATATAAATAAAGAATGGATGAATGCCAATCGGTTGACAAAAGAGTATGAAGAAGGCATGAAAGAGTTTATCAAGTTTGAAAAAGATCATGCATGTGACCCTTCTAAAATCCTTTGTCCATGTTTATGCTATTTTTATTCAAAACAAATTAGTCCAGAGGAGTTGGAAGAACACTTGATCTGTCACGGAATAGATCAGAGTTGTACATGTTAGAATAAACACGGGGAAACAACGAATGTAGGTTGTGGCTGGGATAACACTGTGTTTTATAGATCATCTGATATGATTACAAACATGAACAATGAAGATGACCTTATGGAGGATGTTATTACAGATGTGAATGATGATGAAGATCGTATTGAGGATATGACAAGGACCATCGAAGATGAACTTCATGATTGCCTAAAATTGTTTGAGAGGTTAAAAAGTTGTGAAAAGACGCCATTGTATGCTGGTTTCACTAAATATACAGCACTGTCAGCCGTACTGAAGCTGTATAATTTGAAAGCAGGCAATGGGTGGAGTGACGCCAGTTTTACGAAACTACTTTCTCTCCTGAATGACATGCTCCCAGAAGACAATGAGCTCCCGATCCGAACATACGGCGCCAAATGAATGCGATGCTCGATGGGTATGATCTCTGAAAGAATAAATTCTTGCCCGAATGACTGTATACTATTTCGCAAGGACCACAAATCACTTAAAGAAAGCCCAAAGTGTGGTGCTTCTCGATACAAGAAAGATGAGTCCAGTCCTACTAAATTTGTATGGTACTTTCCAATCATTCCAAGGTTTAGGCGCCTATATGGAAGTGAGGAGACTACAGGACAATTGACATGGCATGCAGATACAAGAATTAAATATGGGATACTATGTCACTCGACATACTCTCCTAAGTGGAAGATAATTGATCATGAGTATCCTGAATTTGGAAACGAGTCGAGAAACCATCGTCTTGCATTATCTACAGATGGAGTGAATCCTTTTGGTTCTCAAATCAACAGTCACAGTACATGGCTGGTTATGTTGGTAAATTATAACTTACCTTCATCGTTATGCATGAAATGAAAATACATCATGTTATCTATGAATATATCTAGACAAAAACAACCGGGTAATGATATTGATGTTTATTTAGCTCCATTGATCGAAGATTTGAAATTATTGTGGGATTCAGGTGTTACATTGTATGATGCTTACAGAAAGGAAGATTTCACTTTGAGAGCCATGTTGTACAGGACGATAAATGAATTCCCTGATTATGGAAATTTTTCAGGATCTAATATTAAAGGAACTCAAGGGTGTCCCATTTGCGAACAAGGTACACAATCAATTAGGTTGAAACATTCATCGAAAACCGTTTTTCTAGGACATCGCAGATTTCTACCCTAACGACATTAGTACCATTCATGGATGACATCATTCGATGGAAGTTCAGAAGAACGTACAGCTATGTATTCACTAACAGGTGATTAGTGTTTTGAGAAAGTTAAAAATATGGACACTACTTTTGGTAAACCGGCTTCAAAAAACCTTAAGAAAATCAGTTGGAAAAAGAGATCATTTTTTTTTTGAATTACAATACTGGAATTGTCTGTCTGTCAGATATTTTCTTGATGTTATGGATGTAGAAAAAAATGTATTTGATAGTGTCATTGGCATGTTTCTAAATACATCTAGAAAAACAAAATATGGAATTAAGGCTAGGTTGGACATGGTTGAGATGGGAATACAATAAGAGTTGGCACCACTCAAGGGTGAAAAATGAATATTTCTTCCCCTTGCTACTTACACTCTTTCCAGGCAGAAGAGAGATCAGTTTTGCAACTTCTTAAATGACGTAAAGGTTCCATAGGGGTATTCTTCAAATATCAGGAACCTCGTGTCAATGAGCGACTTGAAGTTAAAAGGTATGAAATCACATGAATGCCATGTTTTGATGCAAGATCTAATTACTATTGCTTTATGTTTCATTTTTCCCAAGAATTTCCGCTATAAATTAAAGAAAATGTGCTTCTTCTTCAAAGCTATATGCAGCAAAGTTATAGACCCGGTGAAATTTCCAACTATGGAAAGAGAAATTGTCGTCATATTATGTGAATTATAAATGTTCTTACCGCATTCATTTTTTGATATGATGGTTCATTTGATGATCCACTTGGTGAGAGAGATTTAACTATATGGTCCTGTACATTACAAATGGATGTACCTCATTGAACGGTATATGAAGATTTTGAATGGGTATGTCAAAAATCAAAGTCGGCCAGAGGGTTGTATTGCAGAGCGATATATTGTAGAGGAAGCCATTGAATTTTGTATAGAATACCAATCTGGTGTGGAAAGCATTGGCCTACCGAAATCTCATCACATTGGGCGGCTTGAGGGTGAAGGAATTTCTGGAAGACAGGTTGTCACAATCAATATTATAGATTGGGAGTAGGCCCACCTTTATGTTTTGCATAACAGTTTTGACGTTGACACATATGTTGAAATACACAAAGAAATTATTAGGCATTTGAATACATCTAGGGCTGAAAAATGGATATTAGATACACATATTCAACATTTTATAGGATGGTTTCAGGACCATATTTTTAAGAATTCAGATGAAAATCCAGATTCAATTTCAGAACGACTTTGATGGCTAGCCAGAGGACCAAGTGTGTATGTATTATCTTACAATGCTTATATAGTCAATAGTTATACTTTTTATACTAATGAACATGATGAAGACAGTACCATGCAGAATCGTGGGGTTACACTTGTGGCTGAAGCAATGTATGTTTCCGGTTCTAAGGAAAGAAATCTAATTTATGCGAATATGTCATACTTTGGCATCATCAAACAAATATGGGAGTTGGATTATATGGAATTACATGTTCTTATTTTTCAATGCAAGTGGGTTGATAATAGGAGTGTTGTTAAAATAGATGAATTGATTCTTTAAAGTTGATTTCAGTAAGGAAGGGGAGAAAGACGAACTGTTTATAATGGCATCACAGGCATTGCAAGTATTTTATGTTCCAGATCCTACAAACCAAAACTGGTCAATTGTTCTGTTATCGACCAAAATAGCTGAAGGGTTAGATGAAAATTCAATGGAGGATGACCCTTTCATTGGGACTTTTCAATCATTTCACAGTGGTCCCAATGTAGAAGACGTTTTGTTTATCAGAGGAGACCACAATAAAGGGATATGGATAGTCGATATAGGGGTCAAATCCCTTCAACCTTTAAAAAAAGAGTTCAATAATCAGGTTATTTTTTTATTTTAATATAGATTATGTTACATTATGTTATTACTTGTTAGCTACTGCTTTTATGTGATCTAAATTAAATGTTAAACCACTTCTGTAGATAATGAATTCTACACCTGCTGATTCACCCAATCCCGAGACACAACAGGTCTCTCAACCTGTTGTAGCTGGTCCCACTGTTGAGGTATAATAGGTCTCTCAACCTATTGCATATGGTCCCACTGCTGAGGTACAAAAGGTCTCTCAACCTGTTGCAGCTGGTCCCACTTTTGTTTGATAGTTTTAGCCAAAATCCTTAAGGCAAAAGTAAAAGGCATCAAATATGAGGTGGGGTGGAATAAGCGAGGCCAGCATGTAAACCCCAACAAATCCATGTTTAGTAGATACATTGGAATCGTCACATGACAACGCGTGCCAATTGATGTAGAGTCGTTGAACCATGTTGTCAGCGGGCTGAAAACATTAATGTGGAAGAGATTATGGTAACATTACGATATAATTTTTTTAATTTATTAAAATAAAATAAAATATTGAAATATTGACTAAATCTTTATCATCTCTTGCAGAGTTCATTTATAATAGATGTCTTGCACAAAGAATATGTATTAAGACTGGATGGAAGGGTTCATAGAGGCTTTCAAACCATTTTAACGAAACATTATCTGAAAGATGCTGATGGGAAAATAAAGTCACACCCACCTCCTCGTTATGAAAACTTGATATCCCATGGAGCGTGGAATGCATTTTTCAACCATCGTGCGGAGCAGACTTTTCAGGTATACTGTGTTTGGTTACATGTTGTTTAAAGTTGCTTGTATTCATCACTTTGATTGACAGTTTTTTATTTATGAAACAGCAACTGAGTGCTGAAAATAAAGAACGGGCAGAAAAACCAGCGTACCCCTACCGTAAAGCAAGGCTGGGGTACGCTTCAATTGAAAAACAATTGGTACATATTTTAAAAGTTTTGTAATACTTTTATGTGACATAAAACAACACTGTAACCATGTTTCTCTATTTATATGAATATTGATGAATCAAAATCCTAAGACACTTCCATCCCACACCATGTGCTATGGAAGGAGGCTCATGTTAATAAAGAGGGGAAACTCATAGATGAAAACACATAAAAAGTGTGTGAAACATGTGTAAGTATGACATAATATAAATTTGTTTTACTTTAAATCACTATTACATAATGATGAATACTTATTTTTCCATATTTTCTGTTTGACATAGTCACAGGAATCAAAAACACCTGCACTGGATGCAGACATACTTTCAGTAGCCTTGAAACAACCAGAATAGTATGGCCACGTCAGAGGTGTGGGTTTTGGGTTGACACCCTGGACATATTTTCAGAAAAAAAACAAGAGGATGAACAAAATAAAGAATTGAAAATGATAAGAGATAGAGTAGATACCCTTAAATAAAAATTTAAAAGTTGGGCAGAGTTGCTAGAAACTTTGATGGGGGAGAGGTGAAGAGAACAAACAACTCCAGATCAACCCGTGTGAGAAGATCCCGCCCCACCCCCCACCAGCATTGAGGCGAGAGAATCCCCTCAAAGACCTGACTTAACCGAGGTAATCAATGTTCTAGTATTTGTTTCTGTGAAATGTGAATCACATAGACACTGATACCTTTCTTGTAATGATATTTTACAGGGTGAAAATGACTGTCATTTATATCTGTCAACTCCCACCCATCATCGCCTTGTAGCAAGGGCTACGGTGTTCAATATATAGAATGACACGGTACACTCCAGACCACTTTAAATCGGTCATGTCAAAATGTCGATTAACGTAGCTCATGAGTCGAGCGCCGAGTTACCCGTGCCAAATGACGATGACAACATTCATATGGTGGAAAAAGATATTGGAACATTCATTTCATGGACGTCAAATATTGTAAAAAAACATGTCGACCAGGAGGTATTCATTTCCAATTCAGTTTTCAAGAAGAACCTTTAACATTAAATTAGAAAATGGTTGAACTGATGAATGTTACTATAGAAGGAAAAAATGGAGGAGCTAATATGAAAGAGAAGCTCAAAAGGATCAAACAACTAATCAAAATGATCTACTGAGAGAACCTTCACCCCTCCCATTCTATATCCACATTTAATATCATTGAAAGCTCATGTGGATACGAAAATGAAAGGAGGAAAGATTAACACAATTGTTTGTTAAAAAGATATGTACAGAGAGGAAACATTAGATTTTGTTAGTGCTGACATTGTAGATGAAATCATCACATACGACTGGATAGGCACCTCAGTTATAAATTTATACATGATGTATGTTTTTATGATTTGATTTTACAGAAGCTAATATACTATGATAATTATGGCTAAATACATTTCATATTTTTCACAAGGGTATATATGAAAAAAAAATTGAAGGGATTTTCCAATGAATACAAATTTGGACTCGTTAGTCCTCACACCATTTCTACACAATGAGAAGAAATAGATTCTGATTTTTAGGCTGAATTAATGTAAAACCTGCTCAGAACGTTTCAATGCAGAATTACGACTCGCAGACTCTTTTTAATACCAATGTTGCATGGGTAAAACTCTATATTTTAATCATATCAATTTAATTTTCATTTTTATCCATACTTATTCCTTTTTTTGTTTTTAGGGAACATTGGATGCTCATTGTAGTCAATTTAGATACTCCAAAGATTTATTTTCTGGATTCACTGCATAGATATCCAACAAACCGACCACACATGATGGCGATTGTCGATTCTTAATACACTAGATCCAACATTTTAGAACTAAATATCTATTTATATAATTTATATTATCTTTTAATGAGTATTCTGTTATGATAGGGTGGTGTATGAATATCGTCTAAAGGCTGGAATGAATCCATGGCCTAAGGACGATAGGGCACACACGATCTACAATTGGAGAAGTATCTGGGTATATATAATTATATTTCACTATCTAAATACATATCAAAACAGATTACTTATTTTTTTCGATGTTTCTGCAGTGTCCGAAACAAACAAATGACAAGGTCTGCGGTTATTATGTTTGTAAATTTATGAAATAGATCATATTTCATGAACAAAGTAGCATCCTTGAAGAGGTATTTTTGAAAATAATTACTACTTAATTTAAAATAATTATTAATCCTTTGTGTATTTATATTTTTTCAGTACTACTATGAATGTTGCAAAAAATCCTATTAGGAAGATGATATAGATGTGTTTAGAAAAGAATGGTCAGTGTACTTGATGGAAGAATGTAAACAAATAGGACAATGAAGGTGAATTTCTACTAATTATGTTATCTTTATATGATCATTGATATCTCCCTTGTTTACACTTATTGAGTATCTATGATCACCCTTTATTATGTTTCATATCCTTAGATTATTTAGAATCTATGATCACTCTACTTATTGAGCATCTATGATCACCCTTTCTAGTCATTTGGGACGTGTAATAATCGATCGCACCTCAATTCGATGCACGGTGTGACCGATATGGCTAAAAGTGTCTGATATCAGTTTCAAATTGACATAAACTTTAGAAAACAACACTACTGACATAATTAATACCAGGAAAACGCATTCAGATTGTTTTGATACATTAGTAGAACAATCCATGAGTCATTTTTGAGGTGTACGAATCAACCGCACCTCAATCTGACGCACGGTGTGATCGGTATGGATAAAAGTGTCTGATATCAGTTTGAAATTGACATTAACTTTAGAAAACAACTTTACTGACATATAGAAAACTAAGAAAAAGCATTTAGACTATTTTTATACTTTAGGAAAATGGTCCATGAGTCATTTTTGACGTTTACGAATCGACCTCACCTCAATCCGATGCATGGTGTGACCGGTATGGCTAAAAGTGTCTGATATCAGTTTGAAATTGACATTAACTTTAGAAAACAACACTACTGACATATGGAATACCAAGAAAACATGTTATGATTTTTTTTATACTTTAGTAAAATGATCCATGAGTCATTTGTGACATGTACGAATCAATCACACCTCAATCCGACGCACGGTGTGATCGGTATGGCTAAAAGTGTCTGATATCGGTTTCAAATTGACATAAACTTTAGAAAACAACACAAGTGACATACGGAAAACTGAGAAAACATGATTGGATTGTTTTGATACTTTAGTAAAATGATCCATGAGTCATTTGGGAGGTGTAAGAATCAACCGCACCTTAATCTGACGCACTATGTGACTGGTATGTTTAAAAGTGTCTGATATCAGTTTGAAATTGACATTAACTTTAGAAAACAACACAAGTGACATACGGAAAACCAATCAAATGCATTAGGATTGTTTTGATACATTAGGACAAAAATCCATGATTTATTTGTGACATGTATAAATCAACCACACCTCAATTTGACGCACGGTGTGATTAGTATGCCTAAAAGTGTCTGATATCAGTTTCAAATTAACATAAACATTAGAGAAAAACACAAGTGACATACGGAAAACTGATCAAACACGTTTGGATTGTTTTTATACTTTAGGAAAATGATCCATGAGTCATTTTTGAGGTTTAAGAATCAACTGAACCTCAATCTGATGCACGGTGTGACCGGTATGGATAAAATTTTATGATATCAGTTTGAAATTGACATTAACATTAGAAAACAACACAAGTGACATATAGAAAACTGAGAAAATGCATTCAAATTGTTTTGATACATTAGTAAAACTATTCATGAGTTATTTTTGACGTGTACGAATTAGCCGCACCTCAATCCGATGAACGGTGTGACCGGTATGACTAAAAGTGTCTGATATCAGTTTCAAATTGACATAAACATTAGAAAACAAAACAAGTGACATACGACAAACTGAGAAAACATGTTTCAATTGTTTTGATACTTTAGGAAAATGATCCATGGGTCATTTTTGAGTTGTGAAAATCAACTGCACCTTAATCCGATGCACGGTGTGAACGATATGACTAAAAGTGTCTGATATCAGTTTGAAATTGACATTAACTTTAGAAAACAACACCAGTGGCATAGGGAAAACTGAGAAAACGCATTCGTACTATTTTGATTCTTTATGAAAACGATCCATGATTCATTTGTGGCGTGTAAGAATCCACCGCACCTTAATATGACACACGGTGTGACCGTTATGGCTAAAAGTGTCTGATATCAGTTTTGAATTGACATAAACTTTAGGAAACAACACAAGTGACATATGCAAAACTGATAAAATGCATTCAGATTGTTTTGATACTTTAGGACAATGATCCATGAGTCATTATTTAAATTCACGAATCAACCGCACCTCAATCTGATGCACGGTGTGACCGGTATGGCTAAAAGTGTCTGATATCAGTTTGAAATTGACTTTAAGTTTAGAAAACAACACAAGTGACATAAATCAAACTGAGAAAACACGTTTGGATTGTTTTGATACTTTAGGAAAATGATCCATGAGTCATTTGTGATGTGTACGAATCCACTACACCTCAATCTGATGCACGGTGTGACCGGTATGGCTAAAAGTGTCTGATATTAGTTTCAAATTGACATAAACTTTAGAATACAACAAAAGTGACATATGGAAAACTGAGAAAACACATTCGGATGGTTCTGATACTTTAGTAAAACGATCCATGAGTCATTTTTGAGGTGTAAGAATCAACCGTACCTCAATTTGATGCATGATGTGACTGGTATGGCTAAAATTGTATAATATTAGTTTGAAATTGACATTAACTTTATAAAACAACACAAGTGACATATGGAAAACCAAGCAAATGAGTTTGGATTGTTTTGACACTTTAGGAAAATGATCCATTAGTCATTTGTAAAGTGTATGAATCCACCACACCTCAATCTGATGCACGGTGTGACCGGTTTGGCTAATAGTGTTTGATATCAGTTTCAAATAGACATAAAATTTATAAAATACAAGTGACATACGACAAACTATGAAAACACATTTGGATTATTTTGATACTTTAGGAAAACGATCCATGAGTCATTTTTGATGTGTATTAATCGACCGCACCTCAATTAGACACACAGTGTGACCGATAAAGATTTTTATTAGATAAAGAATCAGTAATTATTAAATGAGATAAATCATCCAAAAACATATTGATTTTACATTATTTCCTTTCATTGTTATCAGAATGAAAACATTTGAGTTTATCATTTTCATATTTTAGTTTCACATTTCCATATTAATGTATTGTTTCATATTAATGTTTTAATTTATTTCATTATAGTGTTACTAACATAATCTTTGTTTTCTTATATTGGTGAATGTTTTTTCTTGAGTTCAGATGCTTTGTTCGGCAACAAATACCATGGAAGACAATTTTTGAGAGCGGATCATGAATATCAAAGGATGAAACATTAATGTTTATAAATTTTTTTGGATAATTGTAATTGTAACCATGTAAAACATTGTTTGAAATGTATATAGCAGTGTGTTGGTTTGTATTCATGATGTTTTGTAAATGTATATAGCATTGTTTATCAAAATATTGTGTGTGAGTGCTATTTTGTGTAGGTGTGTAGGTGCTATTTTGTGCAGGTATGCTGGTTTGTGCAGGTGTGCAGGTGTGCAGGTGCAGCTGCAAGGGAAGGTTCCTTTATCGGTGCTTTTTTGAGCGCTAATAAAGGGCCCTATTATCAGCGCTCAAGGTAGCGCTGATAAGGGCACCGATTTATCAGTGCTAGAAATTTGTTGTTAATTCCGACGTAGATAGGGGGTCCCCATTATCAGCGCTTCGAAAAGTGCTGATAAAGGGGGTTCTTTATCAGTGCTTTTTTTAGCGTTGATAATGGTTGCATTTATCGGCGCTTTTCGGAGCACTGATAAAGGTGACCCCCCCCCCTATCTACACTGGCATTAACAGTGCTTTTCTAGCACTGTTAATGTGGGTTTTTAGTGATGATAAAAGGCCAAGTTGTAGTGGTGAAACTAATGGCTACCGACTATCAGGGAGGGCCTTGGGTGTGCCTATAGGGAGAATATTCCCTCTTGATCAGAGTTTATCACATCATTAAATATTAATGATAAGCAATATAAATAAATAAAACCAAAATCGGAATAATAAATCATCTAGATAAATAAATAGGAATAAGATGAATCATAAATATATACATAAATTATGATGATCATACCATGTAGCTATACAAAAATTAAGCACATGGGATATATGGGAACCAATGAAATACCACATACTAGAAAAATAAAAAAAGGCCGACATATGTCTCCAATAGAATCACGAGAATAGGATTAGTCGTCCACTCCTATACTCCATTATAGTACTAAAAACCAAACATCAAAAGTTTTATCTGCACATACAATCATGAAGTCTATTCGGGTACCATAGGCGGCCTAAACAGGGTGCGATATTTACTGATTAGACAACCAATAATGATATCTATAACTACCTAATATGATAGTGTGTAAGTACATAATAAATGTAAACTAATAAATAAATAAATAATCAGTATGGATTCCTCAAGGATACCTATCCGACACTACATGATTCTAATTAAGCCATATGTCTCTGAACTAAGGTGAACCTATGGAGATATAATATGGGTGTATAAATGGGTCATCATAAAAAAAGTATCAATATTAGAACAAACCCAAGAATGTTATTTGGAGTGGCGGTTAGATCCATTAATTCAATAAATTGTAATTCTTTGAAATACAAAGAAGGAATATGTAGAATTTTAAAAAGATTCATCCTAGGCCCATCCAAGGTGAACAGTATAGTGAAACACACGTATCTCACTAGGAGAACTACAAATACCCAACACCCTAAGAGTCCATGCAACGTGAACCATAAATTCATCCCAAGTATCTCTCTCAAGGTTGTCTAAATCATGAAACTCTGAACCCATCTCTAATATCTCACATAGGGGACCATGTATCACTCATGGAATGGTATACCAATCTTTCGAATCGATCCTATCATTGGGAATCCCCTAGGTCATCAGTATCACTCATTGGTAACTAAGTAAACTACCATGTGATCCTAACCCAGGCTTCCTTAGGTTGGGTCCCTTGTATCGTCCTTGGATTAAAGTGAATGGAAGGTTATGTATAACACTAACTCATACCACACCACCAATAATTATTATAAAGTTGTCAAAACCACTTTATTCAATAAATTCAAATTATTTCATGATGAATAGGAACTTAAACAATTGGTTTATCATTTATCCTATAAAAATATCATTCCATGTCATTTTTTACAAGGTAATTAATACAACCCAATTAATAAAGAATTACTCAGTACCACAACATAAGGCTCTTAAGCCTTTAAATAGGGGAACACCCATAATAGTGGCTCATGTTAATGTAATTTCCTCACACCATTGACTCATGGGTATCCAAGGTATGTTACACATAATAATAACCATTTATTTAACTAATTAAGGATTATGGATGCGATGCTGGAAATTATGGAATATAAAAAAATGATTCACAATAAAATAAAAATATACTTTTACAAAAAAAATAAGGAGACTAAATACCTTAGGTTAGTAGATGAACCCTCACTCATTGTTGAACTTTTAATCGAGCTATAATGAAATAAATCAAGAGAATATATTTAAAACGTGAAAATAGGGAATATTAGTTCACACCAAAACAACACAAAATATAGGAAGAGGAAATAATAAATAAAGGAATAGGATTATATATATTACTGTTAGTTATCAAATTCATCTGACGATGAAGGAAATAGATTCTGGATGAGAGAGATATGAAAATTCCTAAGTGGATGAGAGGAGGAGCTTCACACAACTGGCTACTAAATAAACACATAGGAGGAAGAAAGAGTTTATTTTTTAAATGATAAAAGGTAAAAAATGGTAATTTGAACACTTTCTAAAGGGATTCAGGATTTTTCCACATGGTTGGACAAACCGTGCACCGACTGTGCAGTAACAACTACCCAAGAACACCCCTTTCATGGTCTAGGAACATGGTTTGTCTAATCATGCACATCCCATATGAAATGGTTCTACCACATGTCTAAGACAAACCACA
This sequence comes from Viscum album, assembly GCA_963277665.1. NCBI lineage: Eukaryota > Viridiplantae > Streptophyta > Magnoliopsida > Santalales > Viscaceae > Viscum > Viscum album. The sequence goes on along the minus strand of OY728130.1, from coordinate 570,944,896 downwards.
TGTCCATGCGGCCTACGTTTCATGGTTTAGTCAAACCATGAATCCCCTAATATGAACTGAAAACCCTTCAGGGTTGAGTTGCACAATATTCACTAACAGTGAATAATGGTTAAGCTTAATTTTCCGCACCAAAATATAGAGCCCAAGGATCCGAATGAGCCCCATACTCTCCTAAACCACTCATTATCCTTTCAGTACATTATTAATAATAAATAGTGGGTTTTGATCTATATAAAAAATTTCCATACCTATTATAAAATTTAGTACATTTAATTTTGGTAAATTTTAATGACTTTATAGGTGTGAAGATGTGAGGGAAGGGGTTCCCATTTATAATTGAGGAGGAGTGGAATTTTTGTAAATACCCAAAAAATATTCCATTATGTCAAGTCACTCTCAACCAAAGTGACTCCAACATTGATAAATAATGGGTTGTAGTGAATCTAAGGCCAGGCTACAACTCCCCCACAAATGTTTTTTTAAACATGTTAATCCCTTTGCAACTAATGTTAATCACTTGTACAATTTTATTTTTTACCATTGTAATTAATTTTTTCAGTCTTAAAGGGTTAATAATGTTATAATAATATGGAAAATGACTCATAAATGGAAAATGTATTATGTTTTCAACTATATTCCATTCTATTGGTTGAGTATGACATTTTTAGGAGTTTTAATTCATTTAATAAAATATTTTGTATTATAAAATATCATTAGAGTGAATTCTGACACTATTCATGTTATTTGATTTCAATGAAATGAAGATAATAATTAATTTAGAATATTATTAATTTATATTTAAATAATACATATTTTTTAATTATAAAATAATTTTTTGATAATGAAATAATCCAAAATACAATACTATTACTATTTTTAAAATCACTTATCTTGAGTATTCCACTGTTTGCACAAGCAACGTGTCAGCATTGGTCAATCATTTAAGGTAACTATATAGTCATTAAAAATAAAAAATAAATTTAAATAATCAATATAATTTCATTATACTCTACTCTAAAATTAATATTCAATCACCACTTATTTTTATCCCTATGTGAACATATAAGGTATATTTAATGGAAAGAGAGTGGCATTTTTCCTTTTTATTTACATAAATTATTATATAGGTCACTTTCACGATAAAGTGTCTCATAAATAATTGAATCTAGATACTAAGGTGTTAATAGGGGAAATATATTCATCCATCAATAATTTATATGAATAATTATGCCCTTGTCACAAAAACATTAACCTAGGTTTACCAGATTTACCCTTTTACTACAGTGATGAATTATTACCATTTTAACTCTTCGTACTGATAAATCATTTAGTGATACCTATTAAATAAGATAAATTATGAATATTTTTATTATGGAATAAATTTTATTAAATTAAATCAATATAAGTGTAAGAAAATCATTTTATAAATATTACCCCAAAATGTGATGAAGAACACTTTTTATGAAAAATGCATTTTTCAAGGAAAAGATGATTTTATATTAAGTATATGACAATAAATATTAATTATATGAAATTAAATAAATAAATATAGATAAATAATATATAATTTTTATTCAAATCATTCCTAATTTTATGTTATTTTGATTAATTAAAATAGAGAAACATTATTCTCATAAAAGTAATTTTGATAAAAATGTGAATTTAAGCCTAAAAAACATAAACCAAAATATTGTATAAAGATGATTTAAATGTAATTAATTACATTAAATATAAATTAATAATTATTATTTTTGTTTTATATCAAATTCAAATCATAATTATAACTTTTCAACTACTCAATTTATTGAAAATAAATGAGAGTTTTACAAAACTCGATATTTTTTCATTATTCCCTAAAGAATCACTGTTTTCAAAAAAATCCAAAACATTAACCCCATATTATCTGTGAAATTTTTATTTTAAAAATTAATGTAATTTTTTCAAATAAATTTTCTAAAATTAGTAAAGATTAAATATATTTTTTTAAAACAAAACAAGTCAAAAATTAATTTCGAGGAAAATGTATTTTTGAGGAATAATTTGAATTTAATAAAAATTGAGTATTTTTTTCTTATATATTTTCTTCATCTGAAATATTTATTTGTAATTTTCAAATATTTTTTATTCCTATTCATACCACCAATTTTAATGGGTAGTTCATATCGGTCACATTTAAATAGTACATCCTGGATAATTTAGGCTTAGTGTTTCTGGTTGTATACGCTATAAAGCATAATTTTTTTCTTTTTAAATATCCAAGTTTTACAATATGTCAACATTCAATAAATTTCATCCTTAAAATTTTAACATGTTCTCAAAAATCATGTGTTTATATTTGAAAATACCTTTATTAAAATGCCATATCATAAAAAGGGTTAATAGATCATACAATTAAAAGAGGGAAATAGAACCATGTCCATCATAAAAAAACTAGGTTTCAGAATATGGGAACATTAGTGGGATGTGAAAATATTGATATAGAAGATGATACTAAAACCAATGTACTAATGTAGTGTTACATAGAACATAACCAAGAAAACGTTATCAACCAAAAAAATCTGAATCAATGAGGTGTGAAAAGACTATCAATTCACAGAAAATTATTGTAATATGATAAAAAATGTCAAAGATTTTTCTCTATGGTTTATGAATTTATTTACCATATAGATAAATAATATAACGGAAAATACTTACTAATTTATTTTTATTTCATAAGTACAATTTCATCCTTTGGTTATTCTTCAATTAATACAAACTTTATTTATTTATCTAATAAGTGAATATCCCAGAGGAATTTTCTATACCTTAAGTACTAAAATAAACTTTTAACAGATTATTTGTTCTATAAAATAGTTAAAATTATTTATGTTTGTCTCTAAATATTTACCAAAACTAAAAAAGTTATCATAAGTTATACTTTATAACACATTAATTTCTAAACCTCAAGAGTAACACCAAATTACCAAATTATATTTATACATTAAATGAATTAAGGTAATACATTGTCATATTAACTAGTACATCGCATATGCTAGTGGTAGTTGAAACACCCTTATCACCCATCAACTATGGTTTCAAGCTTCATGGCCTTACCTAATGTGATGGGTTCTAACCTGACATGTGGGTTTTTATTTTTTTGAAAAAATATATTTATATAATTCTTCAACAAATAAATAAATAAGTGATGAAAATCCCAAAAAAATATCTAAATTTAATTTTTTACCAATAAGGTTTTCTTAAGAGATTATTTTTTGAACAAAGAAAAATAAAAAAAAAATCCTATTATTATATTAACATCAATGATTATATTATCCTTAAAAGTTCACAATGACTTTAAACATATATCCCTAAAAAATTCCTCAAATAACCTCTTCAAAATAATATATAATAAACTAAATTGTTTTGTTCCCATATTAATTTCACTGATCATGGTGTCGCACTCCCCAGGAGCGTAGCACCTCTAGGGTTCTGCACTCCGTGGCTTCCCCAACCATCCATTGGTGCCTCTTCTCCATCCTTGGATTCTCTTCTCTGAAAATTTTTGTTAGTTTCTTCTCTTCTTCTTCATATGTTCCTTAACAGCGTTTTGATCCCACCGTGGCAGTGACCACCTCCCTTCGCATATTCACTCCTCGTTTTGTTCCAATGAGTTCGAAGCACGCTTTCGGGATCTTTCATGCGGCGGTTGAATATTCTTTCAGTGGATGAAGTTTCATCCCTTCATTCAGATCTATTTTTGGGTCTACGCACCATTGGTCGGTTCCTAGTGGTGGTGCGAAGGAGAAGATCTCTGAGTGTCTCAAAATCATTCGAGTGGTGTAATCCAAATCAGTGGAGGTATGCGGATTCTTTGGATCAGTTTCTTCATACTTTCTTTGTTTCTTGTTCTACCTTCTCAGGATGTTCTTTGGATTCTTCTTGATGGGCGGCTATGCTGCCTTCGGTGTGGTGTTCCCGGTGGGATCTCGACAGAGGATCGTTGTGCTTGGGTCTGCTCCAGCCGATGGTGTAGATTTCCTGTAGTAGGAAGTGTCACCCTTTGGTTTGATCTGATCCACAGAACTATGCCTCCCTAACACTAACTAGTCCTCATACAGTGAGGTGCGGTCATCGGGTTGCCTATTCCTGGTGCCTCTTCCGAATGATACTATTTGCGGATCAATGTTTGGAGGGGGTTGCGAATCTGGATGGAGGACCATTTTGCAACACTCATGGATGTACTTTTCTTGGATTTTTTGAGTTTTTCCCCTTTATTTTCTCTGGATATGATCTTTGGATAGTGGATTTTGGTTTTGTGATACCAAGGAGAGGTTTTGGGTTGTGTGCTCCTTGCTTCAGTGGGATTTATGACTTCGACTGTGATTTCTCTTCTCAATGATGCGCTTTTGTTGTGTTTCTATTGCTTCTATTTGTTTTCTTCTCACTTATTTGGGTTGCCTTTCTCTTTTCTTCAAGATTATTTTAATATGATGGATGGATGAGATGTAGATGTTTTTGTGAGAATTGGTCAATGTATCTTTGCATTTGAAATGCGTGTCTGTTTCTTACAAAATGGAATTGGGTGGCCGACCTCGCAAGAGGGATGGGTGTTATGACACCCATCATTTAGTTGTCAGTCCTTTTTTGGATGGATAGGTTCTTTTTTGGTTTTTTCATGGTGTTCTCTGTCTGGTTTTGTCCTACATCAGGTTGATAATGCATTGATTTCATCGCTTGTATTGTCAGGCGGGTAGATCTTTTAAGAGATAGGTGTGCTTGAATCTATCGTCTAGTCCTCTTCCTTCATTTCAATATTAGATAGAGGAGTTACTTGCAGTTTTTGTGTTTCCATCACGATACATTACTTGGCAAGGGGGGCGGCGCATCATCCCGGACTGATTCCGCAATTATAGGTTCTGACATGGGGGGAAGACTCTTGTATGGTTCTTCTTTTGATGTGTGTTTCTTTTTGTCATTTTGGTCCATGTAAGGCCTTGTTCCCTTTGGTTTTATTTTTGTTCTCATTTGGTTCTTGTAATGGGTTCCTCCTTTTCCCAGTCTTCAAAAGGTGTCTTTCTTTGTTCAATAAAATGGGTTCTCCCCTCACTTTCTAAAAAAATATTAATTTCACTAAATTTTTTTAATAATCCTAATTTCAATTCACATAAATCCTCAAAATTTTTATTTATGACATTAATCTTGTGATAAAACTTACACTTATCAACATAAGACACTTTAGGTTTAAAAAAGTTCATTCAGGGGAATCATGTATTTAAATACTTTATAATGATTGTAAAACAAAAAGTGAATTAACTTATGAATATCCCCATGAGTGTCAAACTGGGTGTGCATTATGGCTCATTGTCATTATCATGCACTAGGTGATGATAAATTCAAATCCTACTATACACATTTGGAGTTATTTCCCCTTTGTAAAACTGTACCAGATCCACATCCACTTTTTCTATCCATACAAGGATGTATTTCTTGGAAATCCTCATAATCACTATCTTACCAAAAATATAGTTACTTAACCTATTCCTCATCTGAGAACCGTATCTCACTCTGGCGTCAGCGTGTTCTTTTAGTGTTCTTTTGTGCCTTATATTTTCTTTGGTTTTTGTTGCTGCTCACTCCTCCTCATCCGCTCGGGACCGATCCTGCGATGACACTTGGTTTCATTTCTCTCATTCCTATATCATCTTTGGTTTTTCCTCCCTTGAACTTTCCTTGTTTCTCCCTCATCTGACGGCCTCGAAAACTTCGGGGACTCTATGTTTGGATTGTGCGACCCCCCTCAGCTGGACCTTCTCAGATATTGACCTCCCTGCCCGGTTACCACTCCTCAGTACGGTGACATTTGAGGATGTCATCAGTGGAATTCTCATCTTCTTCGAAGGCGATTTGTGTTAGTCTTGCAGGGAGCCTGACTCAGATGGGGATTCATTGTTGATGCTTCTTGGTTTTGTGTAGTTGAGTTCAGCGGGTCAATGGTGCATGTGGTTCTTTGTCAGGTGGAACACAAGCTTCTTTTCCTCGTGATTTCATCTTTCCTCGGTGAGGATCTCATGTGGGTTAAGGTTCAGCCTCTTCATTTTGTTGTGGAGCATTTTCCAGGGAGCAGAAATTATTGCATATCTAGTTGAGGACTTGATAGAATCGAGGTTTTGGGTTGCCTCCGATCTACATGTTGAGAGGATGTCTGGTGTGGCATCTTTGGATTGCTTGGGATGTTTTATGTGAAAGTGGTGATGTTTCTTCATTTTGTGTTTTGTCTCTTTGTTTTTGGTGTTCTGTGGTTGCATTTCACAGATGTGGTTCTCTAGAATCCATTCTGTTCTATTTTTTTCTCAATGATAGTGCATGTTCTCTGGAAGTAGATCTCCTTGAATATGCTTTTTTCTCTCATTGAATTTGGATGGTGCTATGTTGGTTCCATTGGGTGGGAGGCCTTGTTCGAGGGATGGGTGTGTTGACACCCACCATATGCCATGCGTCATCTTGTGATGAACGGATGGGTTCTTTGCTTTGACTTTGCTCAGTCGGTTTCAATCATTTCTTGTGTTGCATCAGGTTGACACTGCGTAGATTCTTCTCGTGCTTTGTTAGGTGGGCGTCTCGATGTAGAGAAAAGGTGTGCTTGCACCATTCATTTGGCTCTCCTCAACATTTTCATGTTGGTCGGAGAGGTGCTCTGCCTTGTTGTTTTTTCAGGATGTTGCAACTTCTTAACAGAGGGGGTGACACACTTTTTTGACTGATCTCATTGGTTCACTGTATCGTGAAGGGGGTGATGATATTTTCTTTTACCTGCATGGATTTTTCCTTCTTTCGTCTTGTTGAATCATTTTGACCTGTGCACTTTGGCCTTTTCCATTCTTGTAATGGGTTCCTCTTTCCCATTTTTAAGAGGTCTTTTTCTCAATTCAAGGGGCATGTTTTTTCAAACAAAATTGATTGTATCCTGACTGACCCAAAATTTAATTAGTATTGGTAAATTATATACACACATGAATATAAAATTACATTTGAAAACCTAACATACAACATATTCAGAGTAATAGTTCATAATCCTTTAACTCATTCAAAGATTCCTTTTTCATATCTTGGGGAAAGGAAACACAATTAGTGCAAGATTAGATTCCCAGTAAGGGTTATGAATAGTTGAATATATCATAAATAAATAATGAATAATCAATACGTAAATCTAATTTACTGAAAAAACATTCCATTTAATCAATAACATGAGCATGACAAATAATTTGACAGGAATAAATGATGATCCAATAATTCCATAGAAATAATCACATTATCTTTAAGAAAATCAATTGATAATATCATTATAGAAATATCATGGATAATAGTGATTGAATTATAAATTATGAAAATTCTTAATATTTGATATCATGATAACTAACATTATGATATTATACCAGCATGGCCTTGCATTAAGAAAGTTTAAATAGATATTTAAAAACCTTTTTACTTATAGCTTACTAATTTTTATCATGAGACATGTTGATGTATCAAGAGGATATATAATTATGGTCCCCAACCACCTCTTCATTTCCAAATCATTACTCATATATATAATGATCTATTTAATCCATGAAAAGTATTCCTTATCAAATATTATTTATACTGAGTTAAGAATACGAATTTATCAATATTTCCCTAGTTAATCAAATAATTTCTGAATTAAACAACTTATGTATAAATGGTACTTAGTTTAATAAATAATTATATCCATTATACAAAAATATTAATATTTAAAATAAATTTAGTTTCTGATGTAAAATAATCACAAGAAATTTATTGTCTCAAGAGAAAGTTAACAATAATATAATTAATCAAGAGATGATATATGACCATCAGTTCATCTGGAATATTGTTATTTTCAATAATATCCATTAATTTGGAATAATAAAGGGAATGTAAGTGAAATATTAAAATAATATTATATAAAATATTTTTATATGTAAAATAATTTAAAATATGTGTAAGAATATACATTTTATAAAATGGTTATGGAAGGAGGGAAGTCCATTATCGATATATATATTAATAAATAATCCTTTGGAATATTTATTAAAAAAAGAACCTATTAAAAATAATATTAATATTCCATTAATATTTTCCTAATATTCAATTATAACTTAAAATTTTCTTAATAAATCATTTTTGTAAATAAAATGGCTTTTGTAAAGCATTTTTAAAAAAAATTGACATAGGAGGTAAATATATATGATTTAAAGAGAAATAAATTTTGTTTTTATTTAATCATTTACATTCAAGATTCAGATACCAAATATAGGAAAATATTGAAACACCTTAAACATCTAGTCGTAAATATAATTATTTGATCATATGAATTATAAAGGATAAGATTCCATCAATGAGAGTAATAACAATTCTAAAAGAAAGTGTGATTGAAAAATAGATTATTTCTTATTTAGTGACTTTCTAATGATATACCTGTGAAAGAATAAAATTTAAATGAAGCATTCAACATCATGAAAAATTAGTACTTCATGATAAATACATAAAATGGGTAGAATATATAGCATATAAAAGTTAATAGGTGAATATTAACAAATAATTCTCAATGGAATGTAAATTGAGATGAAATCCCTTATTGAGATCATACTTTTGAAGTAATGTTTATAAATGGATTGATTATGTGTGAAAAAGGTAAATTTATAATTTTTTTTAAATAAAGAATAAAATTATCACAATTTATTAAACACATAATCCTAGAATATCAAATAAAATGAATAATTAATATAACCCCATGAAAAGAAATTGAGTTACGAAATTCCTTACCATTGGTTAATTTCAAGTCAAATTAACTTGAATGATGTAAATAAAATTAAAACATATAATTCCATTATTTACAAATTATTCATGATATTAAAAATAAAATACGTTGTATATACACCATGTAAAATAAAATATGTACATAATAATAAAATATGCCTCAATGAAGGAAAACTGAGACACAGTTCTTAACCTAATGTTTCCCTTTGTATATACCTGATTTAACCTCCTATATAATATTTTCAAACATGTTATTAATATATAATGTAATACAATTTATATTTATAATATCATATATTATCTTATTATAATATATATCCACCATTTTGTTAATAATATTTCGTTATTTTAATTGTTTTGGGTGTTAAGTGATTCATTTTCTCTTGCTTTTCTTTCATGAAAGCTCTAATTCATATTGTTAGGATATAGAAACATCATATCCTGGATGATATTAATAATATAAATATCATTTTTTATTCATTTTATTACTTTTCAAAATCATTCATGAATGTTTTACATGGAAAATGTATCACATTGCTTTGTGGAGATGGTAGACTGTTTGTACGTTCGAGCGACAATATCATTTTCTTTATGGGTTAAATGGTAAGGAATTGGATGACATATTAATTTTAAAGAGACAATTATTTCTCATATGTATCATATATATTCATTAGTTACATCATTATGACTATCCATGTGAGTCAGTGATTGTAATAAAATTAAATCTGTTCATGAGGTGGTAGTTCGTCATACATACGAGTGATGGTTTTGTTTCCCATTTTATGGAGAAGGAAATGGATAAATATTATACCTAAAACATAATTACATCTTAATATATGGTAAATAAAGGTTATATTTTGTTGTAATTTTTAATATTAATTTAATGTGGTAAAATATAAGTACAAATAATGATCTCGATGAAGATGATTACCTTTTCAAAAAAAACCTTTTTAAAATGATTTAATAAGGACCCTAGGGTTATCCTTAAAGATAAAAAAACCTATTGAATATGAATAAGGATGTTTCAGATAGATTTTTTCAGGTTTTTTTTGTGATAAATTGATTTATATGTGTGAATAAGTGTGGGGACGGGTTCCCTTTTATAACTAAGGAGTGACATTTTTTGTAAATCCCCAAAACTATTCAATTATGGGAATTAAATCTCAACTAAAGTGCCTAAAAATTTCATAAATAACATGGTGAAAGGAATATATGGTTAAAAAAACCTCAACAAAATAAAATTTAAAAAAAATTAAACATGTTATTCCCTTTACATCTAAGGATAATCACTTTTACTATTTTAGTTTTCAGTACTATAGTTAATTTTTTTAAAATAAATTTTCTTTAATAATGTTATAATAAATGGTAAAATGACTCATAATTGTGAAATGGTGTATATTTTCAACAATATGTCAATTGGATGAATATAAATTTTAATTAATTTTATATAATTTAATAAATTCTAATTTATTATATAATATTATTAATGTCAATTTTTATACCATTCATTTAATTTAAATTTAAAGAAATAAAGATAAAATGAATTTAGAATATAATCCCTTTAAAAATCTATAATACATAATTATTAACTATAAAATTCATTTTTAACCAAAAATCATCCAAAATACAATACATTAATTTTTTTGGTCATTTACATTGAGATTTACACTATTTTTACTAGTGATGTGTTAGCGTTGTATAAGCGTTTAAGGTAACTATAGAATTAAATAAACTTAACATAATGAATATAATTTCATTATACTCAAGATAAACTTTAATATTCAATTAAAACTTATTTTTATCTCTATGTGAACATATAAGTGATATTAAAAGGAAAGATATATTAATTTTGTCTTTTTCATTACATAAATTATTATATTGGCCATGTTCATGCACAAGTGAACATATATAATTGAATCTATATCCTAAGGTGATAATGGTTGAAATTTTTTTTGAAAATAACAATTAAGATGAGAAATTGTGGACTTATCACTTAGATTAAAGGTAGATTGACCCGATTTACCCTTTTACAATGGTTTTTTTTACCATTTTTACTATTCATAATGAAAAAATTAGTCTTTGATTATTAAATAATATAAATTATTCTGATTCAAAATATTTAATCCATTTTATTAGATTTAATCTCTTTAGTTGTGATAAACTCATTTTATTAGTGTGAATATTTATGTTCCTTTAACATTCATTATCATGATGTCCCTCTCTTACATACTTGAATTGTATCCTTATTCCCTGGAGGTAGATTATGGGATTCTTCTTCCAATACACATGACTAGTGTTAAATTCTATTTTTGCCAATAGATCTATCTATTTATCCTATATAATTAAACTATATTCAATACTTATTAAATAACATCACATGAGACCAAAGAGAATGAACAATCTCTATCATGAACTTTAGGGAACATAAGGCAATTTCCTCGTAGCTTTAAATGTTTTTAATTTCAAATAAATTTGAAAACATATATTTAGTACACTATTTATTAGAATGGTCTTAAGTTCCGGGTCAATGAAAAATCCAAAGGGTTACCATGCCTTACCTATAAATTTTCCTTATAAGACAAGATTGATTAGAATTACTTTTTCTTGAGTCAAGGGAAACCCCCCTCAATTTTAATATATATAATGATCTAAAATAATGGATAAAAAAATATTTTCTTGAATCCTTCACATTCTATTAATTTGATTTCTTCATCGGAAAATTAATTCATGATCTATTTATACCAATGATCAACATATTCCTCTAATAGTTAAAAAGCCAGTTTGAATTTTTCTTTTATAGAGATTTAGAGGATAGAGAATATATTATCAATATATTTAATCCATATTTTATAATAAGGTGATTAGATGATCCACTAAATATTAAAGTCCTTTTTTACATAAATTATTCAACTACAAATTTTCCATTCATTATAGAATTAATGAATTCCATATAATTCACTTTATTATTAATAACTTGAGTTAGTTGAGAATGTTATTCCATGAAGTTCTATACTTTTACTCCTTGTATGTTAGGAATCTAATTTGGTAAATCATCACATTTCATATCACATTAGTTATTAGCTTGATTCATTCTTTATAAAACCCAAACTTTTTATTGGGATTTCTCTATCTTGTTTTTAGGTAATATTTTTCTTTGTGTTGAGTACATTTCATTTGGGTTTTACGTTGGGGTGAGTTTGGGTGAAATTTTGAAATTTTGGAAGGAAATGGGAAAGTGCATAGTCGGCGCATAGTTTTCTTAAACAGTGCTCCCCAGCCTAGAACGACATACAAATTTGGAAAATGGGGATATAAAAATATGGTGCACAGTTTGTCAAAGAATATTTCCTAATAAGAGACATCGTGAAACCCACTATAAGTGGTGTAATGTTAAGTGCATAGTTAGGATATATCATGAACCCCAAGCAACAAACCGTGTGTAAAGAATTTTATCCTTATAAAATTAGTAAAATATCTCCCAAACATCTTGTTTAATACATGAAAACGCTATATATTGACCCATAATCATTTTATCTCAATTATATATAATCTATAAGGCCTTATAAGCCTTTCTGACCTCCGTTCTTGGATATTCAAAGCCCAGATTGAAGATATGCACCCCTTCCATTAAGAGGATCTCATACCGTGTGGTTTCCTTTATCTTTCCCATTCTTATTATATATGTTGAAGTATTGTTTTACATGTCTTGGTTAGATCTAGATCTATGATTTTGGATCTATGTCTAAGATTTATGGGATCTTGATTATTCAATCTTTATTTGGGTTTTAGATCCGGATCATGTTCAACGTCATTATTCTATTGAAATTGGGGATTTTTATTAGGTGATCAATCATCAACGAATCAAGTCTGGTGGTATATAATTAAAATCTCATATTCTTGATTGTAATTATGTGTATGTAATTTTATAATATCTATTTAATTTTTAGAAATTTTTTTCTTGATGGAATTAATTAATTTTGTGAATTAATTAATTAAGGGAGATGTGATATTGGGGATATTTTAGATTATTTATTTGAGATACTTAATTGTGAAATTAATTTTGATATATTGATTTTTTTTAATTGAGATAAATGATTTTGGAATTAATTATGATATAAAAATAATTTCCAATTCAATTATTAATTGATGAATCAATAATGATATATTCCGATGGTGATTTGAGATAATTAATTTTTGAATGAATTATGGGTTTGTGAATAATTAGTTGTTGAGTTGATTAATGAATTGGCATGCTTAATTAATTGGTGAATTAATTAAAGAAAATTATTTGGTGACTAATTACTGAATTAGTAATGAGATTGAGATGATTAATTAATTTCTGAATTAACTAATGGGATTGGTATGATTAATTAATTTTTTAATTAGTAATGAAATTGATGTGGATAATAAATTATTCAATTAATTATGTGTTGATGAATGGTAACATGGGAATTCAGGTATGAATTAATGAATGGTAAAATGTTCATTCAATTTTTTGAATTAATGAACTGTAACATGTCCATTGAATTGTGAAATTATGAATGGGAACATGTTCATTAAATTATGTGAATTAATGAATGGTAACATGGTCATTTAATTATGAAATTATTAATGGGAACATGGTCATTCAATTAAGTGAATTAATGAATGGTAACATGGTAATTCAAATGTGAAATTATTAATGAGAACATGGTCATTTGATTATGTGAATTAAAGAATGGTAAAAATGGAATTATGAGATATGATATTATTTAAAAATAGATTACACTCAGGCACAGGACGAAGCAGGTATTGTGATATAGGTATCCACCAGAACCAAGGGGTTTATATTGTTAAATATATGTTAATTGATAATGTGATAACTATTTAGTTATTCATGGTAATTATTTGTTTATACAATTGAATAATATTTTATTTGATAGGATATTGTATTAGATGTTGGTGGTGGTTGCATAATGATTCATAATCATTGCCTACTCGGGCTTCCTGATTGGTATCAGCATAGATTTTATGGTTTTAGGACATATTAAGGGTAAATTCCATATGTTAAATGCCTATGTCAGGATGGAGGATGGATGAGGGAACCAGACATGGTTCTAGGAACACCTGGGTGTTTTTGGTGTTTTTTACTTTTGAGTTGCATTATGAAACTTGAAACATACTCTATCGTAGAATATCTACTATTTAGATTGGATGTAATATTTCTTGTTTTGGTCAGCATGTGATATTGGAATCCTTTTTATTATGGTTATATATTTGGTTATTTTTTATTTATTTTCCACTGGAGTTTTACTCTGAAAGAGAGGGTATAGTCTCCCCATAACTGATATCAGATCCTCGCTACTTGTCTGAATCCTCTGGCGAATGGGGAGGCATTCTTGATGTAATGTGACCGACCGGTTTGAGGCACAAGTATATAGACCCCGGTTCAGGATTTTACAAATTGGAACCAAATGGAATTTCTTTAATCTTATTTTATTTTTTATTATTATTTTGGAAATATATCTTGTAGATTTAGAAGAATCATTCTTCGGTTATGAGCTCATGCACATGAGTAGCTAACCCATGTATGGGGAAAACGCATATAATCAAGTTGGGATTGTTGTTATTGATGTTTACTATTACAGTTGAATACTATTTTACCTTGGGTGACACACTTTTTTTGTGTTGTGATTATTTATGTGGATATTTTATGAGATTTGGATTACTTCCTGGTATAGAACAAGAGTTGAGTTATATTAATTTTTATTGAAACTCAAAATAATTATGTCATTCATAATTTTAGATACTCATGGGAAAACATATTATAGGTAAGATGTGGAAAATGAATTGTTTTCCCATTCTTGTAAAATTTAATTGAAAATGGTTCCTAATGTTAAATTGAGAAAGACTGTAAAATGATAAAAGTTGAGAATACATGGGTGTCTAAATGAGATACTTGAATAATAAATATGTGTTTACCCTGTCTAATCAGGACATAGGTGTAGGATTGTTAAGGTTAGTGATACCAGCTCAGTTTTGACCATGTGTTAGGGTTTGGGGAAATGACCTATTGTGCCATATTTTATTTCCTATAAATGTGATAATGTTTTATTATGTGTCTGGAGATGTGTTTTTTGCATTATAGGGATATTCATTTGTGAAGACGTTTGTTGATAGGATAACTAGAGGTTATGGCTGGAGATACTCCACTATTAGTGTGACCTGAGGCACTAATAGTGCTAGGCGAGGTAGATTAGGAACATTTTTTAGTGAAATTTACACGCGTCATGCAATTCATGGAAAAAAGACCCACATTCGGTAGTTAGAAACATGTCAGATCTGAAAAGGGAGTTTTAGTTTCAGCACCCTCCACCTTCTATAGGAGAGGGTGGTCCTAAGGGATATGAATTCTAGGTTGAGTTAATTGAGATGATACCTTACAATTTAGATACTCCTACTAAGAGTATGATCAAGTTAGATTCTTATATGCTACGAGGATCAGCGAAGTAGTGGTAGGAAATTCAATATCATACAAGAAAGGCTGATGGAATGTTATGGAAGGACGTTTTAGATAGGTTCTTAGAGAACATATGTCTAGAGATTTTATTCTGGGAGAGAGAATATGAATTCATGAGGTTAACTCAAGTGAGTATGTATATGATGGACTATTTTGGACTCTTTGAATACTTGTAGTGCTTTGCTCCAGCATTGTCATGGGATGAGATGTCTATGAATAGATGTTTACAATATGGGCTTAAATGTGATATTATGTCCCAAGGTAACCTATTTCATTTAAGGAAGATTGATGTGGTGGTGAATCATAATCTCATAGATTAAGGGAACCTGAAGGAGTCTTCCAGTGTAAGACAAATAGTTGTTGCTAGACGATCAGGAGGAATGACTTATGATAGTAGGAAACATCACTATATTAGAGTTAATCTGGGTAGTGGGAAGAATGGTGAACATACATAGGGATTAGTTTCTCAAGATCTTACTCGAGTGATTTTTCACTAGTGTGGTATTTCAGGAAACATCTAGAGACAATGCCATGACCACTAGTTTAGTTTCTGTCTTGAGGAAATATGGGATGTCTACATAATTTATGCAGGATCGAGCAGCTAACGAATAGTGATAATGGAGTTTGAAATAACTAGGGTGTGGGAAGGGATCTTCTTAACCATATTAGTCTGGAAGATGGAGTTCCACTAGACAATGTGGTATAGACAGTGGATATGGTGCTTTTGGGAATGAGTTCATGTATCAGTAGAGTGGTGCATCACATGATACTCTGGTTGCATCACAAGGAAGAGGGTCATGAAAGTTACATGAGGTGTATCCTACACTTCTATATTAATAGGATATACCATCGACAATGAGAGGTACTATTCATGTAGCTTATACTTTAGATTATGAATTATTTTATACTGGTGCCTCTCATTCCATTATTTATACAAAACATGGGAATGGTTTGAGCCTAGAGGTGGAATTCATGAGTGGAGTTATGATGATAGATACACTGTTGGGATTACAGTCTAGAGAAATATGCTTGTGAAAGGGACGTTCTCTCGATGTTGGGAAGTATCATTTTCTGTGGGATTTTAACGTCATTGACATGTCAGGGTTCAAACTATTTCTGGGTATAGACTGGTTTGTAGCATACCAATCCCACATTGATTGTTACCATAGGAGAGTGATTTTTACATCTCATAAGGGTGAGAAGTATAGTCACCATAGAGATTGGGATATCCAGGAAGGCTGAGCAGGTTCAATTCATTAGAAACTAGAAGATATCACAACCCATGTTTCTAGTCTATTATTGGATGTTAGAGGTGTAAAGCATGATGCCTTTCCATCTGTAGTGAACCAGTTTTAGGATTTATTTCTTATATAATTATATGGGCTTAAACCTAAGAGAGATGTGGATTTTACCATTCAGATCACGACTGGGGTTGAGCCAATTTCTATTAAACCATACAGGATGACACCTACAAAGCTTTAAGAGCTCAAGACTCAGCTAGAGGAGTTGAAGTATAAGATATTTTTTAATCCAGGTATATCGTCTTGGGGTTCTCCAATTATGTTTACCAATAAGGATGATGGTATTTTCCCCTAATGTGTTGATTACTGGAAGTTGAAATGGATTAATGTGAATAACTAATATCCTCTTCCACATATCGATAACCTATTTAACCATTTTAAGTTAGCTTGGGTTTTCTTAATGACCAACTTGAGATCAGGGTATCGTTAGTCGAGAATTAGGACTTCTGATATACCAAGGGATACATTGAAAATCATGTATGGACTATATGACTTCAACATAATGTCATTTGGGTTGAAGAATGCACCCAATGATTTATGGTCTTGATGTAAAAAATCTTCTATCCATACTTGAATAATCTTATGTTAGTTTTTGCGGATGAATTCTTGGTGTACTCCATGACTAATAATGATCATGCCCAACATCTTGACATCAACCTAAGTATACTGAGGGAGAATCAAAAATATTCCATGATATATAATTTTCAGTTTTAGATTGACCAGGTACACTTCTTGGGTCCCATCATCTTTGAGTAATGTGTATCTATGGACCCATACTAGGTTTAGACAGTGGTTTCTTGGGAGAATCCCAAGAATTTGTTCAAAATCTATAGATTTCTAGAATTAGATGTATATTATTGGAGGTTTATTCAGGACTTTTCCATTTTGACAATGTTGATTTTAGGATTGACCATGAAAGGTATAATTTTTTATTGGTTAGAATCATGTTAAAATGCCTTCTAGGAGTTGAATAAGCATTTGACCACAGCAATGATCATGATCTTACCCTTTCAGTTGCAGAGTATACAGTATATTATGATACATATAGGATTGGGCTTGGAGTAGTGTTTAAATATTTAGATCAGGTTGTTGTGTATGCATCTCAATATCTAATGCCCCATGAAAATAACTACCCTAAGAATGAACTCAAGTTAGAAGAAGTAGTTTATACCTTTAAGGGTTGGCCGCAAAACCTATTGAAAAACAATTACTATGTATACACACCACAAGATCATGAAGTATATCATTTCACAGAGAGATTTAATCACTAGAAGAGGATATGGGTTGAGTATATATAGTCTTTTGACTTTGATCTACCATATACACCTGGAAATGGGAATAGTGTTACTAGTGCATTGAGCGGAAAAACTCAGACTCAAGATGTTCAGGAGTCTAGTGCTGAGTGGAAGATGATGGATTTACTCGATGAGATGCATGTTGTGGTTCAGGATGGTCAAGAAAAGATGTCTCTTGTATCAATTTTAGTGTATTATATACTTTTGATATCGATTAGAGACATAGAATATAAGTATTTGGAGTTTTTGACAATAAGGGAAGGCCTTGAAGGTTGGGAGTCACCTTCTGATTGGACCATAGAAGATGACAAGTTCATCTATATTAGGAATCAGATTATTGTGCCTATGAGTATGCAGTAGGAGAAAATATATGAGTTTCATGACCTAAAGTGAACCATAAATATAGTTATTACCAAAATATATCATGAGATACAATGACATTTATAGGGGCAGGGCATGAAAAATTAGATAGAAGGGTTCGTGAAACAATGTTACACCTGTCAATAAGTGAAGTCTGGGCCTCAAAGTCCCAGTGGTTTACTAAAGCTGTTACTTATTCTAGAATTTAATGCGGATATAATTACTATAGAATTTTTGGTGGTCCTTCTAAGGATGCCTCAGAATAATGATGCTATTTAGGTTGTTGTGTATTGACTAAAAAATATACCACATTTCTTGCCTACAAGGGATAATTTCTCAATAGAGAAATTGGAAGTTTTTTTTGTTTGGGAGACTGTATTTCTACACAGGGTGCCATAGACTGTTGTTTCAGATAATGATTTACACTCTACTTCACGTTTCTCGCATGTATTACATATGGCTCTTGGTACATGTTAGAGTTGGTGTCCTGAGAACCAACTGTTTTTACTTTGATTACGTGAATGTATAATTATTATATATTGTTCATTGTTCTGCATGACTATAATATAATAATGTCCTGGAATATTTGTTGCATGAATAAGGTCATGGCAGATCCCCTCTATGATGAGAACCTTGAAGTGCCATAACAATATTCTTAAATAAAGTTCTAAGGTTGGATGAAATACTATGAAAGGTCACATAGTATACAGACCGTCATGTGCGAGTACTCATAAGAAGACGATACTCTCTCTCATAGAGTTCTCACTTGGTAATATCCAAGATAGGAGATTATGAGAACAGAACAACCAGTAGTAATTCTTCATGTCTTGGTGTCATCGGAAATTACTATCTGTGAGTGTGTTTAATGGTCCTTATACTAGAATATTATCATTAACTCCTGTCAGGACTCGCGCACTTAGATTTGCTGATGAAAACCATCATGAAGACAGTTGGCGGGAAGTAGGGTGCATTGGGTTCATCACTAATGACAAGTTTTTAATTGATAAGTCGAGGATAGATTTGTCCCTTCCATATTTATGGAAGTATATATCTCAGGCCCCTTGATTAAAATAGAACTAGAATTCTAATTCCATGGCCATGGTGTAACGAAGAGTTTATTTATCGAAGTCAAAGAATGAAAGATCAAGGATATAGGTTTGTGACACTTCCATGAAACCTTCTTGATGAGATATTGAGAAAATGGATTAAATTACAAGGTAAGCGTTCGTATGAGGTGACAGGTCAATGCGGTGTCAACTTCTTTCTCTTGGGTGCCTCAACCCATTGCTAGACATTAATCTTGGACATTAGTCAAGCCCGCCTAATGCCAACAAGAAAGAGGCCTAGTGGGTCACCCACTAAGTCTATCCAAGAATCTCAAGTAGAATAAATATTATTCTCATACATGGTTTAATAATTATTCAAGAAAGGCTAAATCGTTTTAATGTTGGAGGAAGAAAAAAATGAAAACAAGTACACGTTGTGTATTATTGATTACACGTTGTGTAGTGTTTATTTTTTAAAACAAGTACACGCCGTGTATTAATTATTACACGCCATGTAGTTTTCATTTTGGAAAGTAAATAAAAAAAATTACATGTTGTGTATTAATGAATACACACTGTGTTGTTTTTTATGAAAAACATGTACACACCGTGTATTAATGATTACACGCCATGTAGTTTTTCCAGTCGGGATTTTGAGGATATAATATTTTTTTATTAAATGATATTTATTATAATCAGCATGGGCGCATATCAAGGAATTAATAATTCGACATGGGGGTTTTCAATAAGAGTTAATGAAATAAATAAAACGCGTAATGCATTTATTTATTATCATAACTCTATAACCTCAAACCCTATTATAAATATCCTCACAACCCCAACACTTTTCCCCAATCGTTGGGCACAACAATTATAGAGAATTACCTCAAGGCCAAGAGAACTTCTTCTTCCAAGAATTCTCTCAAGACCGAGAGAGATCCTTCTCTATCGGATCCAGACTATCTAAGGCGGACAACGCAAGCAAAGGTTTCTCCATGCTAGCACCCAGAGAATCTTTTGGCGATGTCTCAAAAAATGTGGGGCACATGTGGATCATCGCTAGAGGAAGTCTACACTTGGATTCTATGACGCAATGATGAATCACATCAGTTCATGATCAAGAATATAAACGAAGAAAGAACACCCAAAAGGTACTCCTTTTAAATTAATTAAATTAATTATAATCAACCTGTAACGATCCTACATTGTGGTTCCAGGACTTTCCTTTTCTTTGTCTATTTCTGTGATTTGATCTGTGGAGACTTCCATTTATCGTCATATTAATCCCGGATTGATCATTTCTAATGACAAGAGGCCAAGTGGGAAAATTCACCCATGACCTTCCGCTACGCCTGAAACCTTCAAATGATATCAAAGGGAGGTTACAACGTTGATTGGTGTTATTTAATTATCGTTGATAATTTACGCATTTATATTTGATTAAATTCAAGATTAATCGTTATCTAATCTGAATAAAAGTGATATGTTCTTCTTCATTCATTTCTTGATTCATATCATAGAAATGACCTTTTAATTTTAATTTTGATTAAAATAAAAATGAGGAACTCATCCGGAGGAGCCTCTCTTTCTATCTGTACAACACGGGAATACACAACGTGTAATGAAAACTACACACCGTGTACTTAGGTTCAACGAACCGGTATTGGTCCACTAAACCACGCCGTGTGAATTGAGTATAACTATGTATTTATTACACCGTTTTGACCAGAATTGAACGGTGCGTGGAAACCAGAATACACGATGTGTATGTTGAATCAACACGCCATGTAGTCCGATCTGGCCTAGGTGAAATCGTGTACAAGGGGAAGCCATGTACCGCGTACACGGGATTTCCAGGCTGGTAACTGCGTAAAAAGTAAGTACACAACATGTTAGATTAATATACATTCCATATACTCCAAAATTTACAATGTACAGAAAAATATTCCAAAGCCCTCGGTGTGTACTTTGGATAAAGGGTGAAAAGAAATACACGTTGTGTATATTTAAACTACATGCCGTGTACTTTCCAGAAATGGAATTTTACAGGGTTTACTCCAAAGTACAAAGACCCATACAAGAAATATGGATGAGAATAATCTCAAGGACATTCAGAAAGGAATTTAAGATAAAGAATTGATTAATTATAAGTTCATAATTAATTGAATTCAAGCGCGACATATCTTAAATAAAAGAACGATTAAAGGAATTTGAATTTTAAATATTCGTAAATGTCATTGCATGATATGGGTGATTATGAGCTAGACCAAAGACCCTTTGTGTGTGCACGGTTTCATTTAAATTTATTTAATTTAAATTCATTGGCCTGCGATCCTTCTTCAAATAAAATTTAGGGCCTGCGTGCCCATGGTTTCTTTAATGTAAACCCCATGTAATGGAGGATCTCCCAAGCCAGAGGAGATGGTTCAAGATCCGAACCTGAGGTGAAACCAACACAAGAAGATACAAAGATGAATAGGTGGGAGCTACAAAACACGAACCATCAGGTTCAAGTTGTTTTTCCCTGTGTTAGGGTTAGATTATCAAAACCGCTAGATAAGTTAACTAATAGAACTCATGATAATGCCATCTTATTTTATTTCTGTCTGATTGTATGGTTTATTTATTATGTATGTATTGTCGCGATCACATAATTAAATAAACAAGAATGAAAATATGGAATAAAATAAAAATTGGACTATGTGTAAACATTATTAGAACATGGTTAATCACTTAAGCAAGCATCACTTAATATTAAAAAGCATGTGATAATGAGAAACTATGCATAAAAGATTAAAATCCCTCAAATATCATATTAAGTCAGACCAAGCATTCTGTTACTTCATTAAGGGAAAGAATCAATAAAACTAAGTGTTTGACCAAACCTTGTTGGGACACTTATATAAAGGAAGCCCTTATGAAAGGTTTCGGATTGACTTAACCATATTACATCAAGAGGAGTATCCCTTGCTAGACTTTGTGTAATATTGGAGGAAAGAGTTGAGGGAATCCAAGTTAGGATTTCAGGATTGGGGAGTCCACTCAACAGATCAAGGAACTGTAAGCTCAAAGTTGGCAAAGAGCTGCCTACCTAAATACCTTCAAATAGCTTGACCAACCCTTTTTGGGGTTATGCGAAGGGGAATATGGATCCTTTCCACTAGAATGTCAAAGAAACTGGACATTCTAAGTTCAATGGTGATGTACATTGGGACTTGATAAAATAGTGGGAGACTTAATAAAATTTATTATTTCTCATAAAATATAATCAAGAAAGTACTGATAAATATTCTCGTTTAATTTTTAGAATACAAAATGAAAAACTTGTCAACCACATTTTCTCTATGATCAATTCTGGATAAAGACAATACCCTCATGGGCAGTAACTTTTAGGAATGGTTTAGGTGCCTTCGGGTTATCATACGCCATGAACGAAAGTTTTATGTGATGGAGTCCTCACTTCCGGTTTTGCCTGCCCAAGGGGCAAGTGATGATGATTTCATAGTCTATGATCAGAATTTGAGAGATGCACTTGACATTCAATTTTTTATGCTATCATTAATGTCTAGTGATCTCATGAAGTCTCATGAAGACAAGGATGCTTATAGTATGCTCGGGAACCTCTGTGGTCTATAATAAGAGAGATAAAGACAAGAAAGGTTTGAGATCTCCAAGGCTCTATTTCAGAGTAAGCTTGGAGAGGGCGCCCCAGCTGGGCCTCATGTAGTCAGGATCATTGGCTACATTGAGCGCTTGGAGGTTTTAGGGTTTAAACTCCTTGAAGAACAGGGTACCGATATCATTCTTGCATCACTCCCCCAGAGATTCTCTAACTTTGTTGTGAACTTCAACATGAACAACTTTGAGAAGTCTCTGTCTAATCTTCTTATCCTCATTCGTCATGTGGACAATGACATGAAGTGTGAAAATATTTCTGTCCTCATGGTGAATAAAAAGAAAGGGAAGGTGAAGAGATTTAATCCCAAAGCTTCTTCAAGGCCTACCCAAAAAAGTATGATAAAAGGGGAGGAAAGTGATTAGAAGGCAGTTTGTTTCGCATGTGGGAAGAAGGGACACTGGAAGAAGAACTGTACCCAGCCAAGGAAGAAAGGGGAAACTTCAGGTTCATTTGTTATCAAATTCAATTTGTCTGTTTCTTTCAATTGGGTATTATATACTGCTTGTGGTGCTCATATTTTTATCCAAATACAGGAACCAAGTAGATTCAGAAATATTGAACAAGGTGAGGTGGATCTATGAGCAGCCAATGGAGACAGACTCCCTGATGTAGTTGTCGGAGACTACCCCCTCACATTTCCTACTGGGATGGTCTTTGTTTTGAAAGGATGTTATTATGTACCCTCTATAACGAAAAACATTATTTAAGTATCGATATTATATACTCATGGATTCATCTTCATTTTTGGAATTTGATGTTGCTACTTTTATAAAGATATCATTTGTTTTGGTAGGGCACATTTATATAATGTCCTTTATGTGTTAGACTACACAAACCAGGTAATGGAAATCAATGACAAAGTTAATTCACATGACTCATATCACACCCAACATTGGCATCACCAGCTAGGTCATGTCAATGAGAAATGTTTGACAAAATTACATCAAGATGGGTATTTATATTATTTAGAACTAAAACCACTTGGTGTATGTCATGCGTGTCTACAAAGAAAAATGACCAAAGCCTCATTTAGTGGGAAAGGTGAAAGGGATAAAGATCTTCAAGAATTAGTTCCCACAGATGTGTGTGGATCATTTCTAGTTGAATCAAGGGGAGGGTTCTCATACTTCATAACTTTTACTGATGATTTTAGTAGATATGTATATATCTACTTAATGAGGTATAAGTTGTATTCTTTTTATTGGTTCAAAGAATACAAGAATTAAGTTGAGAACCAGCTTGGTAAGAAAATTAAGAAACTCCACTCAGACAGAGGAGGCGAATATCTTAATCAGGACTTCATTGATTTCTTATGGGAGTTTGGGGTTCTATCTCAAATCAATCCTCCTTACACGCCACAGTGGAATGGTGTAAGCAAAAGGAGGAACCACGCCCTGTTGGACATGGTGAGATTAATGATGAGTCATGCGAGTCTTCCATTATCCTTTTGGAGATATTCATTACGAATAGCATCACACATACTAAACCAAGTACCAACTAAATTGATAAATGGTATTCCATATGAGTTATGGAGTAGACGTAAAGCCATGTTATAAAATTTACATGTGTGGGGTAGAGAAGCATTTTTTAAGGCCTCTTCAGGTAAAAAACTTGCACCCTGAGGCACAAAGTGTATCTTTATAAGATATCCCAAGGAAAAAAGTGGGTATTATCTATACAACCCTTGAGATAAAAAGGTTACAGTGGAAAGACACACCATATTCCTTGAGAGGGAGAACATCTCCAAAAGAGATAGTCAGAGAGAGATAGACTTTCATGAAGTCGAGGCTCAAGATACACAGGAGTTGGTATAAGAACAGATTCCACAAAGCCCCGTGGAAGAAAAATCTGTTCCAGAGACACAAGAACTGTGTAAGAGAACAAGAGAGGTGAGAGAACCAAAATGATATGGTTTTATTGTCACCGAGGATGGTGACTCGTTATTGTTTGACAATGATGATCCTCGTACAAACAAAGAAGCAGTTGAAGGCAAAGAAATTTCCATGTGTAAAGAAGCCATGAATTCTGAAATGGATTCCATGTACCAAAACCAAGTCTAGATTTTGGTAGATCCTCCAATTGATGTAAAGACTATTGGTAATAAATGGGTATTCAAGAAGAAACTAGACATGGAGGAGCATGTTAGAACCTATAAGGCATGACTAGTTGCAAAAGGTTTTAGACAACGTCAAGGAATTGACTATGATGAAACCTTTTAACCGGTTGCGATGCCAAAATCTATCATAATCTTATTGGACATTGCTGCTTACCATGAATATGAAATTTAGAAAATGGATGTCAAAACAGCATTCCTTAACGGGAACCTCCAGGAAGATGTCTACATGACACAACCTTAAGGGTTTGTGACTCCAATGTATGCTAAAAAGGTATGAAAATTTCAAAAATCCATTGATGGATTAAAGAAAGCATCAAGGTCATGGAAAATTCATTTTGATGAAGCCGTAACGGAATTTGGATTTGTTAAGAATGAATGTGAGCCTTGTGTCTACAAAATGTTTAGTGGAAGTTCAGTCGTTTTCCTAATTGTATATGTTGATGACATATTACTAATTGGAAAAGAATTACCTTTCTTATAGTCAGTTAAGGCATGGGTGCATAAATGCTTCTCTATGAAAGACTTGGGTGAGGCATCATATATTCTAGGGATCAAGATCCATCGTGATAGATCCAAGAGAATCATGGGCCTAAGTCAAAGTACATACATTGACAAGATACTGTAGAGATTCATTATGGAACAGTCCAAGATGGGATTGTTTCCAGTGTCACATGGCATTCATCTTTCCAAGAAAATGTGTCCTCAGACACATGAGGAAAGAAATAAAATGGTAGGGATCCCTTACGCATCCGTGATTGGTTTAGTCATGTATTATATGCTATGTACAAGGCTAGATGTTGCTTACGCATTAAATGTGGTAGGCAGATATCAAGACGATCCCAGAGACCGCAATTGGATGGCAGTCAAGACTATCCTTAAGTATCTGAGGCGTACTTAGGATATGTTCCTGGTTTCTGGAGGAGATGAGGAACTAGTCATTAGAGGACATGTAGATGGTATTTTCTAGACTAATCAAGATGACATGAAGTGGCGTACTGAATACATATTCAGTTTTAATGGAGGTGCAGTGAGCTAGAAGATCTCAAAGCAATGTGTGGTGGAAGATTATACAGCAGAGTCCGAGTATATCGCAGCTTCTGAGGCAGCTAAATAAGCAGTATGGATTCGAATATTCCTCCAAGAGCTTGATGTATTACCTAGCAGTAAAGATCCTATCACACTTTATTTTGATAATACTGCAGTGGTGGCACTTGAAAAAGAGCCAAGGTCACATCAGCAGACAAGGCACATACTTCGGAAGTATCATCTCTTGAGGGATTTTTCTCAGAGAGGTGAATTTGCACTGAGAAGTATTTCCACGGAAGACAAAATGGCAGAACCCTTGACTAAAGCCTTGACTCAGCAGAAACATGATCATCCTATGAGGTCTAGCGGACTAAAAGTCGCAGGCAGATGGCTCTAGTCCAAGTGGGAGTTTGTTAGAGTTGGTGTCCAAAGAAACAACTGTTTTTACATTGATTACATGAATGTACATTTATTATATATTTTTCATTTTTCTGCATGACTATAATATAGTAATGTCCTGGAATATTTGTTGCATTAATAAAGTCATGGCAGATCCCCGCTATGATGATAACCTTGAAGTTCTATAACAATATTCTTAAATAAATTTCTACAGTTGGATGACATACTATGAAAGGAAACATATTATACAGACCGTCATGTGCGAGTACTCATAAGAAGATGAGAATCTCTCTCATGGATTTCACACATGGTACCCTCCAAAATAAGATATTATGAGAACAGACCCGCCAGTAGTAATTTTGGATGTCTTGGTGTCATCAGAAATTACTATCTGCAAGCGTGTGTAATGGTCCTTAGACTGGAAGATTGTCATTAACTTATGTCATGACTCGCGCACTTAGATTTGCTGAAGAAAACCATCCATATTTATTTAAGTAGATATCTCGAGCCCATTGAATTAAATAGAACTGTCGCGCAAATTCCATGGACATGGAGTAATGACGAGTTTATTTCTGGAAGTCAAAGAATGACATATCAAGAATGTAGTTTTATGATAGTGCCTTGAAACCTTCTTGATGAGATATTGAGACAAAGGGAATAAATTACATGGTAATCATTCATATGATGTGACACGTCAATGCGGTGTCAACTTCTTTCTCTTGGGTGCCTTGACCCATTGCTAGATAGTAATCTTGGACATTAGGCAATCCCACCTAATGCCAATGAGAAAGAGGACTAGAGGGTCATACACTAAGTATATCCATGTATCTCAAGTAGAATAAATATTATTCCCCTACATGGTTTAATACTTATTCAAGGAAGCCTAAATCGTTTTAATGTTGGAGGAAGAATAAAATGAAAACAAGTACATGTCGTGTATTAATGATTACACGCCGTGTAGTTTTTATTTTTGAAAAACAAGTAAATGTTGTGTATTAATGATTACACGCCGTGTAGTTTTCATTTTGGAAAAGAAATAAAAAAACAAGTACATGATGTGTATTAATGAATACACACCATGTATTTTTTTATGAAAAACAATTACATGCCATGTATTAATGATTACACACCATGTTGTTTTTCCAGTCGGGATTTTGAGGATATAATATTGTTTTATTAAATGATATTTATTATAATCAGTGTGGTCGTATGTCATTGAATTAATAATTCGACATGGGGGATTTCAATAAGAGTTAATGAAATAAATAAAATGTGTAACGCATTTATTTATTATCATAACTCTATAACCTCAAACCCGATTATAAATTTCCTCACAACCCCAACAATTTTCCCCAATTGTTGTGCACATAAATTCTAGAGAATTCCCTCAAGGAAGAGAGAACTCATTACTTCAAGAACGCTCTAAATACTGAGAGATATCCTTATTAATCGGATCAAGATGATCTAAGGTGGACAACACAATCAAAGGTTTCTCCACACTATCACCTGGAGAATCTTTTGGCGTTGTCCAGAGAAATGTGTTGCACGTGTGGATCACCTCTAGAAGAAGTCTACACTTGGCTTCTGTGATGCAATGACAAATCACATCGGAACATGATAAAAATTTCAATGAATAAAGAACACCCAAAAAGTTACTCCTTTTAATTTAACTAAATTAATTATAATCAACTTGTAATGATCCTACTTTGTGGTTTTAGGACTTTCCTTTTCTTTGTCTATTTGTGTGATTCAATCCGTGGAGACTGGCTTTTATCATTGTATTGATCTTGAATTGATCATTTCTAATGACAAAAGGCCATGTCGTCACATCCACCCACGAGCTGTCGCTATGCCCGCAACCTTCAATACATAGGTTTTATTGAGTACAACTATCATCCCATAGGTGGATGGACAGTCAGAGCGCCTATACAGGTGATTGAAGATATGTTGCGAGTGATTGTTCTAGACTTCAGTGGGTCTTGGAAGAAGCACCTAGAACTAGTGGAGTTCTACTATAACAAAATCTATCATAAAAATATTCATATGGAACTACATGAGGATATTTTTTCTAGTCCATGGATATCACCTCTATGATGGAAGGAGAAAGGTGAGTCAGAGATGTAGGGACCAAGTCTCATGTATGGGACATCAGAATAGGTACAAATGATTCTGAATCATATGGATATGTATCATTATATACATATGTCATATGAAGAGAGATGTCGAGGAACCCTAGAGTTTACAGAGGGTGGTCGTGTATTCTTTTAGGTGTCACCTAGTTTGTGACACCATGGGATATAGAGACAAGGAAAGTCGATGCCTAGGTTTGATGAACTATTTTAGGTTGGGCAGATAATCTGGCTGGTGGAATACCGACTGGCTCTTCCAAAGAGATAAAATGTTACACATGATGTTTTCCATGAGTTAAAACTATAGAGGTATCACCCTGACCCTTATCATGTGATCGATGTGGATGATGTAGAGATTGAGATAGATGTGTCCTTCGAGGAGAATCTGATACATTTGTTGGATCATAGTACGAAAGTGTTGATATAAATGTATGTGATTATATTTTGTGTATTTTGGAAACATAGTAGTGTTTAGGAGGAAACATTTGAAATAGAGGAAGATATGCGGGATCAGTGGCATGATCTCTTTGACTCATAATCTTAAAAATTCTTGAGAGTAAAGGTCAAGGACAAGTTGTTATAAGTTAGGGAGATTTTAAAACCCCAACCATTTCTGGAGATGTCCCTATCTCATTTATCGGTAGTATTTTTCTTTGTGATGATTAATTTTCATTTGGGTTTTACCTTGGGGTGTCTTTAGGTGATATTTAGAAATTTTGGAAGGAAATGGAAAAGTGCACGGTTGGCGCATGGTTTTCCCAAATCGTGTTTCCCATCCCAGAAAACCATGTAACCCTGGAAAATGGGGATTTTCATGGTTAGTGAATGGTTTTTCAAACTATTCACTGTAATCAGAGAAATTGTGCACCCCCTATATAAGTCACATGGTTAGGCACATAGTTAAGAGAAATCGTGGAGCCCGAGCAATGAACTGTGTGTAGGAGATTTTACTCCCCCAAACATTATAAAACTATTTCTCAAACCTCCATTTAATACCCCCAAATTACCTAACATGGCCCATAATTAATTTATCTCAATTCAAGAGCCTCCTAGATGGATTACAATATTTTTATACCTCCATTCGGGGCGATTCAAATCCCAAATTAAAGATCTTCAACCCTCTCAGAAAGAGGATCTCATCTCAGGTGGTTTCCATTATCTTTTTAATTCTTCTTCAATCCGTTGAAGGATTTTTATTCCCTATTTCGGTTAGATATAGATCTAGGATTATGGATATAGATCTAGGATTTATGTTATCTTTATTTTTTATCATTATTTAGGTTTTAGAACTGGATCATGTTCTTCATCGTTATTCTTCCGAAATTGGGGATTTCCATTGGGTGATCACTCGTCAATGAATAATGGTATGAGGACTATAATTAAAATCCAATATCCTTGAATGAAATTATGTGTATGTAATTTTAGAATTTCTATTTTATTTTTATAAATTGGGTTCTTGATTGAAATAATTAATTTAGTGAATTAATTAATTAAGGGAGATGTGATATTGGGGATATTTTAGATTATAAATTTGAAATAATTAATTGTAGAATTAATTATGAGATATTCAGAATTGTGAATTGAGTTAATTAATTGTGGAATTAATTATTATATATTGATAATTGTGAATTAAATGATTAATTGATAAATTAATTATGAGATAATAATATATTTCAATTGAGATAATTAATTGTTGAATTAATTATGAGATATTGAGTTAGTTGATTTGAGATTATTAATTGATGAATTAATTATGAGATGTCGAGATGGTGATTTGAGATAATTAATTTTTTAATTAATTGTGGGTTAGTGATTAATTAATTTTTGAGTTAATTAAAGGGATCATTGTGATTAATTAATTGGATAATTAATTAAGGGGAATTATGTGATGACTAATTGTTGAATTAATAATTATATTGGAATGATTAATTAATTGGTGATTTAATTAACGAGACTGGTCCAATTAACTAATTGTTGAATTAGTAATGAAATTTATATGTATAATTAATTTTTGAATAAATTATTTTTTGATGAATGATAACAAGGGAATTAAAGTTTGAATTAAAGAATGGAAACATGTTGATTCAATTTTGTCAATTAATGAATGGTAACTTGGTAATTAAATTGTGAAATTTTGAATAGGAATAAGGTTATTCAATTGTGTGAATCAATGAATGGTAACATGGTTACTTAATTTTGAAATTATGAATGGGGACATGGTTAATCAATAGTGTAAATTAATGAATGCTAACATGGTCATTCAATTATGTGAATTAATGAATGCTAACATGGTCATTTAATTGTGAAATTATGAATGGGAAAATTAAAATTCAATTATGTGAATTAAATAATGGTAATAATGGAATTTTGAGATATGATATTCTATGGAAATAGTTTAGACTCCGACACAGGATGAAGTAGGTATTGAAATTCCGGTGTCCATAGGAACCCGAGGGTTTATGTGGATAAATATAGATTAATTGATAATGTTATAAATATTTACTTATGATTTTTAATTATTTATTTATACAACTTCATACACTTTAATTTGATTGGATATTGATTTAGATGCCATTAGTGGTGGCCTTATGAGTTATACTCGCACCCTACTCGCGTTACCTAATTGGTACCCGAATAGATTTCATGGTTATAGAACATATTATGGGGAAAGGAATTGTGTTAGATGGATGAGTCGGGATGGAACATAGATGAGGGAACCAAATGTGGTATGAAACCCTCTTGGGAGTTTTCAGTGTATTTTCTTTTGATTTTCATTTTGACACTTGGAACGTACTCTACTGCGGAATATCTATTGTTTGGTTTTGATATTGCATTTCCAGTTTTGTTCATAATGTGATATTGGAAACCTTATGGTTTTGGTTATATATTTTGTTATTGTTTATTTACCTTAAACTAGTGTATTACTATGAAAAAGATGGTATAGTATCACCATGACTGAGGTTAGACCATCGCTACTAGTCAACATACTCCAGTGTACAGGGCGAAATGTTTGAGGTCATGTGACTTTCCAGTTTGGGTCATCAGTTTGTGGCACCTGGGTTAAGAAATTACATTCTAATTCAAGAAATCAACTAAAATAAAGGAAAACTAAGGATGGATTTTCATTAAGAAATCATATAAAATGGAAACAATGATATTATAAAGAATAAAGAAAAAATAGATTATATGACGAACTTATTAATTTCGAGGTTTCAATTTATCTTATCCATGGTATCTTTCATATTATTTTCTCTAACACAACGAATTATATGTAACATCATCATATTTGATATCAATAAATTTTGACCATAAATAATTATTCTTAAATATTATGTTAATTAACTGAAACAAAACCCTCAGGAGTGTCAAACTAGGTATTCAACTAAGACCACTTGTTTCCCACTTAGTGGAGATCGAGTTAATACCCAGACAATTTTTTTTGTATTATTACCCCTGGGTGAATCTATTCCAAAGCATATATTCAATTTTTTTATTCAGATAAATATTTCATTTCATGGAAACTACATTCAATTTATTATGAAAACACTTTATGATGTTTTATATAAACTTATCCCTATGGGCTTTACATAAGAATCATTATCTTAATAACAATAAACATGAACTTTATCAGATTCCATTAATAATAAACCAAGAATCTAGTAAATTTTATTTCATGATTTATTATATAATGATATATAAAATATAAGGTAGAAATCAAGAGATGTAGTGTATTTGGAAGATTGGAAACATAATACAATTACACAAACATAAGATACAATATCTTTATTTAAAAATCCATAATGTAATATTTAAATACAAATAATCATATTTTTTCTGAATATGATATCCTAGGGAAATAAATAAAGTTAAATTTTGAGAAATAAATATTAGTAAGTAAATAATTTGATTAAATCATAACGACAATTAATATATATGAGTCAAAAGTCATGTCATAAAAAAATAAAATTAAAGGATCTAATCTTCTCCCATGAAATCATTACATGATATAGATGTCATCATAAGATCGTATAATCCTAGTATTGTGGCATAAAAATAAAATGTGTCATATTAAACAAAAGTCAAGGATCACTATAAAGATAACATAACATAGTGAGCTAAGATAACTTCTTGAACACCATACATAGTATCTTAAGATATGAAAGAATTATCCAATGCATCAAAGGGGTGTATATGTTTTGTCCCATGAAACACATTCATAACATGTGAAATCTTATTTATTCCACATATGGATATCATACATAGGGTATAATCATAATAAACCCCTAGGAAATGTAATTTGGTTATATTATATTGTCTTATAGAATAAAAAATTGAAATATCATAATGATTCCTATGAAACAAGGGAATAAATCATTATTGGTCATTCATAAATAATTAATGAAGAAATGGAAGTGAAATTAATTTTCATGTGAATTGAAGCCATAATAAATTATGGGGATGTTTTATTTTAAATTATCCTCTTAAGTGGGTTTTTAATAAAAATATTTAATAAATTTTAAAGACTATAAGAGAATAATAATTAACATAAAAAATTAA
Organism: Viscum album; assembly: GCA_963277665.1. NCBI lineage: Eukaryota > Viridiplantae > Streptophyta > Magnoliopsida > Santalales > Viscaceae > Viscum > Viscum album. The sequence continues at coordinate 570,911,693 of OY728130.1, read as the reverse complement.
ATAAATACAAATGGTTTTCCCTAAAAAATTAATGTTTTATATAAAATTATAATGTCAAATTAATGTGATTATTTTTCATATGAAAATAGATAATAATTTTATTAGTTCCCTATCAATTATTTTTCTTAAAATAAGGAATTAAAAATGGAACATGAAAAAAAATTATTATACCCAACAAATAAAGGTAATGTAAACTCAGTATTTATGAAGTGTAAATTTTTACATAATATAAAATAATTACATGAGAAGAATATATCTGGAAGTGGAGAAAATGAAACAAAATGTGTAACCCAAAAGTAATCAGGGTGGTTCGGATAATATCTTACCTCATTCCCCTAATTGATTCGATATGTTCATATAACTAACTAAATAAATAAATAATATTTATTTAATTATTTATTAATAAAATTTAAAATATATACTTCATTTGTTATTATTATTTTATGTACTCTAAGTCATTCTATTATAACATTATGATATTATCCACCTTCCCGTAGATGTTCATTACATGGTTTGACGGTCAAATTGTTTTATTGGTAATTATAGAAGTTTTTTTATAATAATACCATAACAATATAAGTGTAATGGGATTATATTAATTCAGTAATAGTGGTTTATATGGTCCCAAGTATCTATGTGTGTTCTGACTTAGGTATGATTCGTTTATTTTAAATGTTATCGTTACATGGTTAGTTTATTTAGCTGGGTTTTTCTGACATTAATGAACATATTTAGTTTTATTTATCCTTAAGTATATTATTATATTATATAATATAAAAATATATTAAATATAATTATTTAGATCATTCTTACCAATAATATGGGAATTTCAACCAGCCAAGGAGGTGTGGGTGAAGAATGGAATATTTTCTCATATAGGTGGTGAAACAAAAATAGTATGAAGAACATTTTCATTTTGTATTAAAATGGGTGGGCTTATATAATGGATATTTCACTAGTTATAAATGTATATCACATTAATAATGTTGATGTTATCAAATATCATGGATATAATATGTTTTATGAGGTTAATGAGGAAATTAATTTGAAAGTGTTTGGTTGGGAACGTTGCATCTTTATATATCTTCTATTATACTACACCTTAATGCCTTTTAATATAGTGTTTAGGTGAGATGATAAAATTTAGGACATATATAAGGGAGGTGGGGAGATATTGTTTTTAAATATTTCTCAATCTATGGTTTTTAATGCAAATAGAAATGGGTTGAGGAGGGTTGAATTTATAAGTGGAGGAGAGAGGTATTTTTGAATATAATATTCATTAGTTTAATATTTTGGCCCATGACTACCAAGGGTGGTGATTCATGAGAATATATATAGTACATTTTCTATTTCATTCTAAGATAATGGTTGCTACATCATACTATATAAAATTAATGTTTTATTTGACTTATACAATAAAATACATTATTTTTTTATATTTCACTATTCACTAAAAAATAAAAGTTTTCAGGAAAATAAAAAAAATCAACCAAATATAATTTTGACAGGATTATTAAAAAAATGAAATACATTTTATGGAATTATATTTATAATTTTTATGTTTATTATATAAATAAAATCTTTATTTATTGAAATAAATAGTTTTTTTGACATTGAAAAATTTCTAAATATTAGAGGAATTGTTATGGTTTCATAACATTATGGAATCATATATATGAAAATATATATTATTTTACAAGAATATTTGATTAATATTAATCTTTATTTAAAATGATCAAATTTTTTATAAAATTTTATTTAAATAAAAATTAATCTTATATATTTTGAAAAAATATAATTATGATTTAATTGTGTCAATAATTTATTCTATCATATTTAAAACTTTTATTCCATAATATTATAATATATATTTAATATAATTTTATTTAATAATATACCAAATATATTGTTATACTGTCCCATCAATCTGGTTATTATTCTAAAGGCCATGTTACCATTCCTAATGGTTAGATGGCTGTTATTAATGGTCAAATCACATTTCCAATGATCATATTAGTTTCATACTTCCTCTAAATACCATATATTCACATCCTTCATTATTACGTTCTTTTTCTCTCAAGGTTGTAATCTTCATTTTTGAAAAATTCATATTACATTAATAATGTTTTGTATCTTCTTTACTACGTTTTTTGATGAGTGTGATTATTCTAGGGCACTATAGTGATCAAAATATCCAAATTATATTTATTTTTATTTTATGATTTTACTATTACATTATAAAAATTGCATTTTTAGGGATATATTTTTTCTCTATTTGTAATGTTCAAATTAATTTAACAAAGTGTTCATTATATTTATTATGTGGTTCATGTGTTATATATTACTAAATGAGGACCAACTATTCCTATAATATACTGACAAATATTGTTTCGTTTCTATGCATAACCCAAATCTTATTACATAAACATGTCACCAAATGGATAGAGTCACCTCATTCATTTCATTCGTCACAGAAGATAATTCATGGGATCCTAAAGGTCAAGGCCAGTCATATGGAATGATCATGGTCTTGACCAATTTATTATTTGGATAAATCTAACAATTAGTATTTTAAGTAAATGTAATCTAGTACTCTTATCATACAAATTTACTTTACATTTATACATTCTTCTTGTGATTTAGTTTGAAATTATATTCCCTCTACTAAATCAATATGTTCCAACTATATTCATGTGTAAATATTTACAAAACTCATAATATGTGTAACTATCAAAAATTAGAATTCATCTATATATAGAAAAATCCAAATTAATCCCAATCATAAGGTAAATGAAAAACATTCAAGTAAAATCTTATAATAATACGAAATCCATAATCCCAAATACATTAAGTAGGGTGCGACAGGTATCCAACCCACACTTTTATATAAAAAACCTATGATTTTGGGATATAGAGTTGACCAATCCAATGTCCCACTACCCATATATATTAAGTAAATAGTTATATAAATTCCAATATAATTATATCACTTAATAGGTTTAAACATTAATTAACATCTTATTTAAAGATAATAACATAGTTCAAGCCAATATTATGGTGGAAGAAAACTAAACCAATGATCACACATTGAATGTAACTTCATAAGTTCCTTTATGATTATTTAGAGAGGTAGTTTAAACACATTTAAACTATATGATACCTCATAATTCAAAACATAAAATTTTATTTTCATGATTAATAATTAAGGGATGAATTTGAAGAAAGAATAGTTAATAGATTTATGACTGAGGTAAGTATTGATTTACAATTCATAGATAAATAAAATTATAACCAATTTATAATTTGATATTTAATTTTTATGAAATATAGAAGAAACTTCTTATCAATTACATGGTTTTAATATAAACATTTTCATTTTTAAATATAACTGTAATTTTACGAGACATTATTATATATTAATAAAAAATTCAAATATAATATTAATACATGACAAATAATTAAAAAAATATATATTTTATTTTTTTCAAACCATTGATCATATCAACTAAAAAATCTATTTTAATGTTATAAATAATTTCAAAATAATTTCATTCGTTATAATCATTTTATATTGAAATTTTGGAACAATACATAAACTAATATAATAATTTTTTATTATATAACATTTTAAATTTATAAACACTTTAAAAACTATTTACCTCATATCCACTTTAAACCAATAGAAAATCAACCAAAACATTTTCCCATGGTTCAAAGACCCTTCTTAGATTTGGTGTGGGCCCAGAAGTCCTTCTTTGGAACTAGTTTTTCAAAATTTAAGAAAAATAATATTTTCTTAATAATTATCCTCAATATATATTTCACCATGATATAGTGTTCCCTAATTACATCTATCTAATTAAGAATCACCACACCATTCATAAAATTCATTTTTTTGGCAATTTAAAGTTATCCGTTCCATTTTAAGGTGATCTCGTTTCACCTAAAAAATCTATTTCACTATTCAATTTTATAAAGATTATCATATCATTTTGAGAATCCATATCATGGGGTAAAGTTATGACTATTTCACAAAAATGAATGTCAACAGGTACATTGAAATGGTCTACTCAATGGAAAAGTCCATCATGACATAGAAATACCTTGAAAACAATATAGAGTTATCAGGTACAATTCATTTTCATCATGAAAAAGTATATCCCCCCATAAAATCTTTCTACATCCTATTTGGTACCACAATTCATTAGTATTGAATAATTTATTATGACCATAGTTATTTTTCATAACTATTAAATTGTGGTGATTTAAATAGAATAATCGAAATGAGAATTTTAGAATGTTCTATGTTATGGTTCCTAGTAAAAATTGTTTTATAGTTTCTTCATTATATATAAAATTAAATTAAATTTTAACTAACCTTCTCTAATATCACTCAAGGGTGTTAATATGATGAATATCATCCAAAATTAAGTATAATAACATACCAAACCCGAAAAACATCTTGGGTTTATATATGTTTTCATAATGAATAAAAAACCAAAAATAATATAGCATGCATTTCACTTGTCGATATGTACTCAACCATATGAGTTTGAATAGATATCCTAGGAGACACTTAAGGATATATATTTCCTAGGTTATACATGTATCACATGAATATAAAAATTATTTGGAAGAATGTTGGCGAAAAATCCATCTGAATGGAGAGTTAAGGGTTTCAGGATGATTATGTCAGTTGATAAATCTAGTTGAAAATGATCCATTAGATGTGATTGAAAAGAAGGTGTTTTGAAGATAGAAAAAATTGCTTGAAAGAATTTGAAATGGTATTTAGTAACGGAAACTTGACTATATATGATCTTTTATATATTAATTATAGATATATATACAGAACTACAAAGAAAAATGAACAAAGTCATGGATTCTGCATAGCGACTATGCTATGAGAACTGGAAACAAATTTTTTCATTTGTGGCCAAAGTCAGTGAATTTGATGCTGCCTAAATGGGGTTATTATAATTTATGGTCGAATTCTAATATTTTGAGGCCACTAAAATGGGTGTTTTTTTTAAAAAACTATGCTGTTTCAGTGGACTTTGCAAGGGGTGCCAAGCACTAGGTGAATCGCAGTGTGAGTGCATTACACGGTTAAGGATAATTCAAAAATGAATTAATAGTAATTGTGATTAGCAGGTTTTTCAAGTTTCTATATTTTATAAAGTAACCCAAATCAATTTATAAATTAGGAAATTATTGATTAGAATTTTTTTGAATTAATTTTTCAATGTCTAAAATTAATTCATTAACGAAGTCGTTTGTGAAGGAAATGAAAATTAGTCCATGGATGTACTCATTTTTTGGTGCAGAGAATCTCTTAAAGGGAGTGTTGGTTTTTTAGGATTCATCCAACAATTAATTAAAGGTACTTCATGAAGTACTTTCACTATATGGTGCAATTAATTTCATGTAGGGATTAAAACAGTTTGAGAGAGGACTCTCTAAAAAACCACTATGTGGTGAAGTGTATTTCATCTCATAGATAAAGAAAAATCTTCAAAACACATTCATGTATGTGTGAAATTATTCTGAATTTATTCTGATCAATCGAAAAATCTTCTGAAAGAGTAGTTTTCACATTTCAGTTGATAGAGTAGTGATCTTTCAATTTTGAATAGTTGTAAACCATGAGGGCTAGTTACTACGCCCCATACTTTGTAATAGTAGTTTACTTTACTGGATTAGGTAAATTGGAATGTTGTGTTGGTATTCACCTTAAACATATCCCAATTAAGGTTAACCATGTAAAAATCGATTTGTATTGTACATGTTTTAATTTCTATTTATTATGTTCTATGAGACGGAGAGAAAATATAGTTTTTTCTAATGATGAAACATGATGAAAAAGGACATTTTTTTAAAATATTTCATACCCTAATCCCCCCCCATCTAAGGGTATTATCCTAGTTGGGGTAACATATTAGGTCACCTTCATAGTTTTTAAGAATCATGAGTTTTGAGGGAGGGGATAATGATAGAAAAAATCTAATCATTTTGAGGAAGTTATCACATAGGAACTCATACAAAATATACCACACACATTATATAAGGATCTATCTAACTTATATTGGAATAAAATAATTACCACATTCAACCAATATTGATTTTATGTTTCATATAGTCATTATAATTGACCCAAAACTTGAAATATTTTATCATCCACATTGATTAACATTTAACTTTTAAACGATTAAATAATACATTAAAACTCATCATAATCGTCATCATATGAATGTTATAATTGATAAGGATTTATAGTGAAGAATATGTCTTTCCAATAGTGTATATTATCATTAAATTTAATAATTTTATGCATAAAACCATGAAATATTGAGAATCACCATATTGTGTGTCACCATAGAATAGACCTTGACATGTTATTAAACCACTGTGATATGGCGGTACATTTAGAGTAAATTTTTCAATAGAAACTACTTCACATAAACTTGTGGAAAAAATCACTTAATTAGTGTTTTTAGATATAGTTTATTGAGGTTTTACAAGACACCACACTTTTCATTTACATGAAATCATAAACTATATATCTATATTAGAATAAATCACACCCCTTCATTAAAAAGTTATATAAAATTTTATAAAATCCAACCAATTTAGTCAAATATGACATCATAAGGTTACTTATGAAACAATAGTAAAACTTACTTCATATGATCACTTTCCATAAAATTCTCACACCCCAAAAAAGATTACCAAATATAGATTTTTTTTTCAACTATATTAGATTATTTGAGAGGCTGGTTAAACCATTTTATGGAAATTTATTATACTTTATCTAATCCAAACCAATAAATGAATGTGATTCACTAGAATAAAATAAGGTGTTTGTAAGGGTAACAACGACACGGAATATACCCCACACCACCTTTGTTCCTACCAGATTATACACTTCCATGACATGATGTTTTCTATAACTAACTCTTTTACATTGTTTTCCCATGTTCATAACTCAACCTAACCTCTAATAATTAATCAGTCCTTAGATATGAAGAAAATTCCTAACATATTCTTTGAAAACACCGATCTTCATGAATGGTCCATCATGTCATTAATTATGCTTGTAGAAAATAGTGAGGGTGGTTTTTTATCTTAATATGGAAGATCTTACGCTATTATGTTGTGCTTTATATAATTTTGTAAGATCTGGTATTAGAAACACATATATTAATGATGTGTTTTACAATCATATAAAATATATATCAGATAAAATTTCATGTATAGTGAATAAGAACTAACAACTCATAATGAATCATGAATAAGGTGGTTTACGTCGATAACCTAACTACCATAAAAAGGAATGATACTTATTTCAAGGTCCATTGTGAACTTAGATCTTAGATCATATTTCACACACAAAAATAGTGTCCAGAAAGGCCTAATTAAAAAAAATAAGTCTTTGTACTAAAACTCTAAGTAATTATTTAAATTAAATAGGTTTACCTACTCCTGAATCTATGGTTACATATTCCTTTTAAAATGGAGGTCTCTCCCTCCTTTCCCACAAGAATGTCTATGGAATATAATAATAAAAATAAAAAACATTATTACATACTCTCAAACTCTATAACACCCCTAATACATGTACAATATATCGATTTTTTTATTTATTAAAGAATAATAGTGATGAACTACTCTTAAAACTGATCTTGTTATTGACTCAAGCTGATCATGGGAACTTAACAACTTATGAGAACCCCCCATTAGTTCACTTCCACACATTATAATATCACCACCAATAGAATCTTGTGCTTCTATACATCATGATAACGTTGGAATTATATCTCCACATCCACAAAATACCTCATCGTTTATTTATCAGAAATATATTGATCCTTCATTGATAAATTCTACCACTGAAAGTCCTAAAAAGTAACCATGCATGCTTCTATACTATCTGGATCTAACCTATAATGAAAAGTAACTAAAAAATCATGCACTCACTATGTATCTACTACTCTTTTTCTATAAAAATGTAGAATATATATAAAGAATAAAACATCTCAGCCTAAGGAAAATGTAGATGTATCTATTTACACTACATCAATAATTAATCAATAAAATTCAATTATAAACACATGAAATCATCATGAACTAAAATGGTATGATGTATGGACCCATAGTTATGAATATATAGCATAAAGTTTACCCAATTACACTATTAATGATCATAATTAAATCAATTTCTGTGTAGGGGACATCAACATTATTTTTTAGTTTCATAGAGAATCCTACTTTGGTGACATGAAGATATGGAGTGACCTTCAATGTCCACCTCTAATAGTTTATGAGGTGTTGACTACTACCGATCATATAAATTCACAATTAAGGAATGAATTATCATTGATCAATCATATATTATTTAACACAACCAAGAACTTATGGTTTCTAGGATCTTTTTTGATTATAACACTGAAATCTTAGGTTTTGAGGCTAGGATCATGATTATGATCTGGTTATAGTGGGACATGTTGGAAATATCGGTCAGTAGGATCTATTTCAATTAATAATATGATATATTTTGTTTTGAGGATTAGATATAGTAACATATCTAGTTTCGAATCTAGCTTCACTGCGAAGGATCATATTTGCTTTTTCTCAGGAATTTAGTGCATCGACCATGGGTTGTGTTCTCCTGTGGTGTCATAGATGGTGATAGAAAACATATTTTTCATTTTGGAACACATTGTGGTAGTGATTTAGAAAGTGGAAGAATATGATGGGTGACTTCCATAACTAGGGGTTTCTTATGAATCTGAGTTTTTTTGCCAACATCTCAGTCTTTGAGCTACAAGAACTCTGGGTCACAACTATTTGGATGGAAAGGGCATGACAAGAACTAGTAAAATAACTCAGTACAACATAATTATAGTGTAGAGACACTACTAGGTGGGTTTATGTGATTAGAGGGATTGGTATAATGATGCTTATCATCCATCCTTCCATCACCTTAGAGTGGGATAGAGGGGTTCACTTCCATGTGACCAAATTTACTTAAGACCAGTATAAAGATGAATATTAATAGGCATGTGGTGAAAGAGAAGGTCCACACCAGTATCACATGGTAGGAGACTTGAATGGGAGATGAGTGTGTGGGAGCATGACATCTCTTCCTCCTCCAGCACAATGGATGGAGGGGTTTCTTGCCTCATAGGGTCTGTCCAACATAATGAAACATTCCATGGAAAGTGGAACTTCCATTTTCCTTCTAGGATCATAGTGTGATGAATACTAACATGGGGCATTATGATGTTTGATTGGTGACATGAAATTATTTAAACTCTCACTCAGGGACATAAGGAAATGAATAGGCCACTGGAACATGGGGACTTTGGGACTTCTCACATTGAAACTATGTGCCTCTGGGGGTCTGGGTCATGTAAGGGTTACCTCTCAACCTAGAAATAAATTTGTATTTAAATTCTTTATCAAATGGGTCTCAGCCATATCCTATTAAAAAACATTATTTAATATAATATAAAAGAATTCATGCATGGGTATTCCACAGACACTAATACTTCATTATCCATCAACTCAAAAGGAAACCATGACCACATAGTAATCTTCTCTCACTTGGATCTCCTTCCATCGAAAATAACATAACCCAAAACCCCCATTGATGAAATACTATAATTCTAAAAAATAATAATGAATAAAAGGATGGGTATGTGTGTCTATTTTTCATGTTTCTCCTCGAACATCTCATGTCTCAAGTGAATGGGAATAAAAATCACCATTGAATGAAGTATTCATAATTATTCAATTTACAGACACAAGAAAATAAAAATAAAAATAAAGAACAATTAGACACCCGCCACATGGAATCAATCACATTTTTTTCATTACTCCAACTATATTATCACATCAGTATTACAACATTCACATCAAAACATGTGTATCATAAAATTTATAGTAAAATATCCATATATAAACCATCACGTCTAATTATCCTCCCCAATAACAATAATATATATAAAACTATAAAAAATACTCATCGTTACACTAAAACATTCTAACTAATATGAAGAACCTAAAACTATATTAAAACAATTATAATGGTATTCCAATAAAAAAATTAATATCCCTATGTTAGGAATATTATATCCAACAATGTCGCACAATTATTATAGAATAGTGCATTTTTTGAATCAAAAACATCATCATTGAATAATACACACTTCAAAACCATGTAATTATTATTTAAAAAATTATTATAAATGTTAGAATCATAAACAACACTATCAATTAATTTAACGAATATAACAAGTCACATCAAAAAATAATACATGTTACAATGAATAACAGCACAATAATTACCATAACACATCATTATAATTGGTCATCCTCTAACATCATATATCTCATCACATAATATTCTCTTACATCCACATATCATTGGGAAATATACTACAACATTCCATTAGTCATTAAAAAATTCCATTTAACTTCACATAACCATTTATTAATATAACCTATATTCCTTCACTATTCCAATCACATCATTATCAATAATTTATTATGGTTTAAAGTATAAGATAATAAATGTAGAAATTATACATAATATTAAAAAAAACACCTAAAATAATCTACATACATTTTATTCACATTATAAAAACCAACCACTTATTTATCTTCTTATTTACCTTATTATTCCATGACAATTAAATTCATCAAGATTTATCATAATCATAAGCATTATCTTTATCAAACAAAAAATATAATTTCTATATTCTTTATATATATTTTTAATTTATGTTTTTCATTTATTTTTTCATTTCAAACCATTTAATTTATCAACCACATCATTAATTATATTATATAAATTCACTAAGAATGAAAATAAATAATTAATAATCAATAAACAAAAACACCACACCCTTCAAAATGCAATTAACAATATTATACATTGGAAACTACAAGAGTTATAAGGTTTTATGATGGGTCATAAATGATGTTATTCTACCACTAATGTTTTTTTACAATGGTTGTTCATCTCTAATATGTTATCGTAGAAAACTATATCACATTTAAGGTTTTTTTGTGATGAGTCGTCTTAAATAATTATTACTTGTGATGGAAAAATCCTATGTCACAATATTACCCTTAGGATTATTTGAATAGAAATTTCTGATAGCCTATATTAAATAATTTTTTTATAGGTTATGAATCCGCCACATATAACTTGATGAAATTATTAAAAACTCAATTGCAACAGATATAGAAATTTGTCACAATTGCCAATTTATTTTCTAGAAAAAATGAAAAAAATAAAAACAAATGATTTGAAAAATATATATATTTAAAATAAAATATTAAAAACAAGGATAACATTGTCACATCATTTAACACATAATATGTTTATCATCCCAAAACACAAAACAACCATAAAAAACAACTCACCAATAAATAGTATTATATATATGAGGATAACTCTAAGACTTAGAGGGGGTACACTTCATACCAACACCGTATGTAAGTTATTTCATAAAATCCAACATCTAATCATCTCTCTGACACTAATACTTATGCTCTTACCTCCACCTTCTTTGTATTTGTTGTATCATATCATCCCAAGCTATGAACCTCTCCTTATATTTTATAGATGATGGTGATGAATTTTCTCCACTATCACCCTTTGAGATTAATGATGACATCAAAGAACTACCATAATAACTCTAAGGTTTCATTATTGATCCAATACCTGTCACCCAACCTTTCTTGAAACCATGAATTTTTTCTTGTATTCATGCACCCTCCTCAAAACATTACTCGCAAATGGAATCTACTTCTATCTCAACTTGAGTGTCTCTTGAATGATAAATCGCATCCTCGTACATTTTCTTCAAATATAATTATAAATTAGAATAAAAATAAAAATAAAATGTATAATTTTTTATCTTAAAATGACTAACCATAAAATGGTGTTGTTCGTCATTGGAACTATCTCATGTACAGGGACAAGTTTACATCTTATTGTAAACATTGGACTCTATAATATTGGGATCAGTAGCAGCATGTATAATATTTCAGAAACATTACATTTATACTATATAAACAATAATAAATAAAATTACATACCATTTATCATAGATGTATACTAAATTTAGAACTCTCTTCCCTTTGTGTGACCTCCTTCCTCCTCCAGATCTAATGTCTAGTGGATGAAATCCTCTTAAAAATATATATAAGAATATAGGAGAACAATCCATCCCAAACATGAGATGATATGTAGTCAGGTCGATGGGATAATCAATAATGATAAAAAATTGTAACAAAGGATCTATTTATGGCTCATATTCAGAGGTTCTGTTAAATAATGATGAAAATATTCATGTATAAAAATCCTCATTCCTTCTATATTAGTGATCTCTATATTTCATTAATCAAAGACAATAAATTCCCCAATAAAATTAAAAAAACCTGTTAGTATATAAATAAATATGAAATAAATTATATTATTTAATAACCTAAAATCTAATGGTTGAACATATGGGGAAATATGAAAATGAGTGCCCACCTCGTGAAACTCGTGGATCTTCAAAATAATTTCATAGAATCTCACTAGCCATCCCAATAACTAAATTCCAAAACAATGTAAAAAAATTTAAAATAATATTTCCAAAATGAATATAAAAAATAAATTTAAAGTAAATAATTTATAAAATTGAACATGCCTCCATAAATTAGGAACCAAATCAAAACATGGAAATCTCTATGGAACAGGGTCTTGAATCATTAATCAATCCAGGATGCACCCCCTCCAAATATGAAAAACATTCTGAAAATAAAATGAATCAATCTCATCATTAGGAAGACCTTCATCATCGAGAGAATCAAATAGATCATCTGAAGCATCTCTAGCCATCTGAAAAAAAAATATTACCTCTAAATAATTGATAATAGAAATATCAAATAGAAAAACAAGTAATTACTATAATATAACATTCTCACGTGTAAATAATTATTAATACATATATTAAATAATAAAAACTAATTAATACCAATTCAAAATATTTAACACTAAATAAATACCATAATATAATAATATTACTTGTAAATATTTTCCAATATAGATATCAAGTATCAAAAACTAATAAATAACTTGTAGAATATAATATTCTTACTTAGAAATAATTTTAAATAAATATATGAAATATAAAAAACTAATAATTACTGGAATCAGTGAAATAAAATAATAGATCATATGGGTTATCCTTTAAAACAAAAATATAACCTCTAAATAATTTTTTATAAAAATATGAAATATAATAAACAAATAAATACGAAAATATAATGCATCAATATTCACCTTCTTTCTCGTATTCATCAATGAAAATGTCTTCATATTCATCTTCATAATCGTAAACTTACGTCAAACTATTAGTTTCAGCATACCTTATTGCTTAATAAATATTATCAATATCATTGGCACTTAACTGGGGGGATTTAATCATCAATATTTATATCCCATCGGGTAAGAAATATATTTTTTTTATTGAAAAATGCTAACATGTTTCTCTTCCATAGAAAAATATTCATTTTCATGAAAATTATTTTCTTGAGATTTTATATTTATTAAACTCCACCATTCATTCAAATATCTTGACACATCAAAGTAATTATCACAATAAACAAGAATTTCTTGATGTTCCAAAAAAAATGTTTCATTAGATTCAATAAACTATTATATTTATTGTCAATGTATCTAAGTGGTTAATGAAATCAAAACCCTCAATCAGTATCAAATAAATGGAATTTAAAAATTTTTATATAATTTATCCCCACATAACAAAACTAAATTATTTCATTCATCATACCATAAAATTCATCTTCATATTCTTTATGATGTGATCCTTTCAAACAAGCACAATTATTCAATGATTTATTTGATTCACTATATTTTCATGTATGGAATATAAATCCATTAACCACATAACTATTATAGGATTTTAACAATTTCGATGGAGGGTTTTTGAGCACATGTTATTGACTATTAGTTTTAATTTCATGTTGTATTCCCTACAAAAAAAGGAAAATTATTAATAATTGATATCATTAGAAAATTGATTTAATTTTCTATCGAAAACAAAATAAATTAATAGAGTTTGAAACTAATATAAAATTATCAAAGATGAAGTTCTTTAAGAGCATCAGGTGTAATTTTTATAAATTGTTCTTTGATATGGTTTTCATATAGTCTATAAATCAAATCATTTATAAAAATGTATCTATTATAATGTTTTTAAAATAATAATAATGTGAATTGCTTTTTTATCCCATTGCATCATTTATTCACAATTTTGTAGAACATATGTATGGTATTTATGATGTTTTTCATCTAAAATCCATCATTCATGATAACCTCCAAAAAAATATCTGGATAATTAAAAAATGTCAATTAATAGTCTAAGACATCATCAAAATTTTCCTCATTGGACCCCGAAGACTATGTTTTGAAGGATATTCTGATTGAAAATAATAAGAGCCGAAATCCAAAATTTCCTATTATGAGTATAATTCAATAATTTACCCTTTATCTAATTATTTGTTACATAATTTCTTCATTAGTGTTTTTATACATCTCTAAAATAGTTTCATCAATCGAAATTATATTATCCCTCAAAATTTAGCTTCACATGGAAAATAAATTATTAAATGGGCCACTAAGTTAAAGAAGACCATTAGGAGTATTATATAAAATTTACATAAAATAAAAACAAAATATTTTCTAATCATACTAAATTCATAATAATCAGATGTTGATGAACAAATTTATATTAATATATATGTTATTTTAGTCAAAAAATCACTTATTGATGAATTCAATACTCCTCTAAGACCAGAAGGCAGTAATTATTCTATTATGACATGAAATTCAATAATTTTAACCTTTTAATATGTCCATTTATAACTAAATAAAAACAATTAGATGTATAACCATATGGTATCCTCAAATTCCTAACCCATTTAATGAAAAATAAATGAATTTCTTTAGAAAGTGAATAAGATAATTCTGGATTCAATAAATTTTGTGATGTTTCATTGTCAAATAATTCATGTCCATGATGCCTTAAAATTTGAGAAAAATCTATCCATGCCATTACATTATCTTTGGTCTTATCATGATTGTCCAACAAAGTATAAAATATATTATCAAAAACATTCTTCTCAATATGTATTACATATAAGAAGTGATAAATCGATAAATCATTCTAATATAGAAGGTCCCCAAAAATAATCTTATTTATCCAATTATTATCTCTCTCAAAACATTTTTCCCATTTATGGTTTTTCCAAATGTAATAGGTGGTAATGAATATAAGATATATTTTACTAAAATACCATTGAGTACTACTCTAGGTTTTTCTCTTTCAATTATACCTTTTGTGAAATTAACAGTCAAAATAAATTTCCATTCCCCCATTTCCAAGAATTAACTTTTTGTACTTATCCATTTGGTACAGACATGATTTTAGACCATGTAACAAATGGGCCCCAATTATAGCACATACAACCCACCATAACATGGTAGTCGGTTCATGGCCCACCAAGTACTACTAGTTGCCCCGCAGACACAAGTTCCCCACCCTAGGGCCCACCCAAATTCCTGAACAGGTCATCTGACTAATGACTATCCCCACAAGACAACACAAGTCCTTTTGAGTGTTTTTTCCTTCACACACACACACCCTAGGATACTCCCCAAATGATCTCCCATCCTGATCACTACTCCAGGACAATCACACTTTACTGTGGAGTTCTAATCAGATGTGCTCCAAAAAAGGATGGTCCATGTTGTTGACATGAGTCATATCATTTAGTCATTTAACCCTTTTTCACTCTGGGGTGTTATATTCACCCCCCCCCCCTAGAGCACAACGTCCTAATTGTGGGCCCTATACCTCAACCCAGGAAGTGCACCGCACTTAAGGTTGGGTTCCTCCTCTAATACCAAATGTAACTACTAGGCCTTGATCACAGCATAGACAACCCACATTGACATGGTTGTTGGGTTTTTTCCCACCAGGTACCACCAGCTTCCCTACAGACACATGGTCCCCACCCTAGGGCCCACCCATATGCCTAAATGGGTCATCTGACTAATGAATTTCCCTAGAGGACATCACATTTCCTTTCTAGTGTGCTTTTTCCTCACACACACACCCTAAGAAACTTCCTAGATGGTCACATATCCTGATCACTACTCTAGTACAAGCACGCTTAACTGTGGAGTTATAATTAGGTAGGTCCCCAAAAAGGAAGGTGCACCTTGTTGACATGAGTCATATCATTTAGTTTTTTAACCCTTTATCATTTAGGGGTGTTACAGACCATGTGTACTCCATCTACATAGAATTCCAAACACATGAATTCCATTGATCATCCACATTAATAGAACCTACAGTGTAACATTCATATCTGTAACTATATCAAATGTATTTACACTATTGTTACACTATGAAATAAACTCATAAATTAGTGTCTTCTAATAAACATAAATATTTTCCTTCAGATTTCCGGTAATTAATAACACTATATATATATATATATATGGTTCCTTCATAAAAATTTAAGAATGTAAGTTGTATAGAGTAATTAAAACAAGTCAACAAGAATATTGAATATTGCAAGCACTAAATAGACAAAAACTATCAAGAGAAACAACCAACCATATGTTACGAGGCTCTGAACAAAAGAAAAGGATACATATGATCAATTTGATTCTATAAATCACCACCATATGATTGATTTAATATTTTAATGACCAAATTATTTGATTTATTCCATTTCATTGATGAATCTATGTTGTAAGACATAAAAAAATGTTGTAAATGAGGTGTACTTGGAAAATACCTTAACTATTTCATATAAAATATTAACATTACTTACTATACCTCTTTATACATTGATTCTCTATATGTCAAACAATGTTGGATAGAGTAGAACACTCATGTGGGGGGTGAACTGTGTTTCCAATAGATAATTTTGTTTTAAAAAAATTTAATCATAACCCCCAATTTGAAAAACATTTCTAGTTGAAAAAATTGTAGAAATATATAATTGGATCTATTGAAAAATTTATGAAATGCTTGATCACTAATCAGTTAAAATAAATTCAAAAATACATTTTGAAAAAATCATCTAGTATCAAAAATATCATATAAAACAATAATTTATGATACGTATTAGAATATAGTATTTTAATAAAATATAAATAGAAACTGGTTTTTTTAAAAGATGATGAAAAAAATGAAAGAAAAAAATGAAAATTTTACAAGGGGTTCGGTCTCAAGATTAGAATTAATCCTATCTACATTGAAATATCCTACTTACAAATAGTAAATTATAAAATAAACAGATCCACACATTGGATTGGGTTTTATAAACAATATTTCACATGTATATCTTGGCACAAAAACTCTTCCACAGTAATACATGGGATTAAAATAGAACATGCCACACCCAAAATCATCCACAGTTGTATGTGGGAATAAATATGAAGAAAACAGATAGATAGTTACATCCACTCTCTTCTTTTAGTATAAGAGACTCTGTGTGTGTATAAACAGAGCAATACTTTACAAAACTCAAATAGTAAAGAACAAATGGAATGATAAAAAGATTATATATTTGAAGATGAGACATAACTCAATTTAAAAGGTTGTAGATGTCTTGATTACATTGAATTTTTCTTTGGAAGGAGCATAGAAAAGACTGATAGATTATGTTGTAAAATAAGGACCCATAGAATTCTATAAAAATATAATTATTGAGTCTGTTAAAGACAATAGATCTTTTACGATCATATGATCCTGATCATTTTTATTCCATCATATTTGAGTCAATGATTTCATGTTCATGCATGTGAAACCACTCCACTATCTCACATCATTTCTCACATGAAGAATATTCAATATATTTATAACTCACTACACTTCTAATTATCCATCATAAGATATTAACAAAGTAACCTAGATCCTCATAATGAGTAGAAAATCTTGGAAGCACTGACATTGTCATAAATGGATTGGTGGAGTGGGTAAAAAATATATAATCACTATAAATCCACATACCTTCGACCAGTATTTATTTTTTAAACTAACCGATTGAGAATTAAATTCTAAATTAGCAATAGATAGTTATTTTTGTACTCTTGAAGAAGATTTTTACTGATGAAGATACATATTAGTGGTGTATCTTTTGAATAGAAACTTCAAGATAAAGATGGCATGAATGAACTACTATTATCATAAACTGGTGGTATATCCTTAGTGGTAGATCAGTCTAGAAGTAGTTTCATACCCTTCGTATATCATTTGAATGGTAGATCTATGCTAGTAGTAGATCTTATGAATGGAAGATCTATCTTGTTGATAGATCCATTTTTGATGTTAGATCATTTTGAACATAAAATAAATCTATCTAGATTTAGATCATTGTAGGGAGATCCAATGGAATAATGCCTTAATTGACGATAGATCAATACATAGTTAAATTTCATGGCTTATCCAGAATATGGATTACTATCATAAAACATTAATATTATTATAAACACAACAAACATGATTTGTGGTCATTAATATAAGGAGGTTCTAAACGATCTCAACCTTTTTAATGATCATAAATAATGGAATTTTTATCCATATATAAAATATTTAAATAAATAAATAATAGATACAAATGATTATTGAATATTGTTCTTAACATTCTAGGTCAATATGTGATTCATATAGTTATTGAGTTAATCCATTAAAGTCATTCCAGACAATTTACTCCCCCGTTTTGGGATTATAAAAAAGAAAAAAAGGATAGTAAATGAAATAAATAATGAAAAAAAATATTAATAAATTATATATTAACATAAATAGTGAAATTATTACATCATGAAAATTTATTACAAAAAAAACTAAAATCTCTATGGAAAACATTTTAGAATCTAATGAAGTATCTTTCTCTCTGATAAAGACATGATACTATTTCTCATTTACTTTTCTAGTGGTAGGAGAAACATATGTGGATAAACCAGGTTTATGAGGTTGGGGAGGCCAGAAAATAGTGGCAGGAGTGGCCATGTGTCTAATATGTCTCAAAAATTCAATAAAAGTGAGGCTGAAGGGGCTCACTGCAATGGAAGTAGTATGTAGAGTTTTAAATAATGGTGAAAAACATATATAGTCAATGTAATAGTAGTCTGGGGATCTGTTGGAGCTATCACAACTATCCGAGAAGTATAGAAAAATGTTTCCATAATATTCAAAAACTTTTTCATCACTCAATCACCTTTCTCGATTTCCTTGAAGAAATTATTCTTCTCATCAATGAACATCTTGAATAGAGGTTCCAGAGTCTTCATCTAGGTCAGCTGATCCCCGAAGGAACTAGTAACTGAATCATTTATCATGTTATCGAATGAGAAAATGAATTGGGAATTAATCTCAATATTTGTTTAAATCCAAGATAAATTGTAACACCTCATGTTTTTACGAATTTGTTTCTAATAAATTTCATTTTTATAGCTTCTATTATACAAAACACTGAATGTCAATGAATCGTGATATAATATTAATATTATTATTTAAACAAGACCATTATAAAATATCCATCAAACATTGTGGTATGAATAGTAATAAACTAATTTTTAAAATTAATTATAAATAACTTATATAAAGGAAATATTTTTATAAATAAGAACATGAGTTTAAGTATTGTTTATATACTTCTAAAAATACTCCATCAAAATTGATTTTTCTTTATCTTAGTGAACAAATAATAAAATTAATTTTTTAATTTTTTTGAAAATATATAATAGAAAATTAATTTAATTTTATTAATTAACATGTAAAAATTATCTTAGGGTGATTTTTTTGGATTTTTTAAAGAGATTAATTTTTCAATGAATAATGAAAAAGTCTTTTTATTGAAAAATTCCATTTCATTTAAAGAATTTATAAAGATAAAAAAAATTAAATTTATTTTAAAGGTTAAATTAGATTAATTATATATATATTCTATTTAATTAATTGGAATCATTTTAATATTGTATGTTGACAATAAAACATTATCTACTTGTACACATTTTCTCTTTGTAAAGTCGCTCTTTCGTCGCATCTGCGAGTTTAATTTTAAATTTATTCTTGAAACTTATATAAGTTGAATTTTTAAAACTAGATTTTTTATTATTAATAATAATAATTTATATTATCTACTAAGTTCAACTATTTTTCTTACCATAATTAATAGTGAAGATAGTAAAAAATTATTTTCCTTGATTAAGGTAAAAATGCGTTTAATGGTGGTTAAACTAAAAATATAAGTGTTAAAAATAAACACAAACGTGTATAATTAATATTTTGATACCATATTTATAAATTGGATCTTCCTAGGTTATTAAAGTTTTCATTTCTTATCATTTTTACATGATAAAACTTGGGAACACTTTATTCTTTTCAAAAACTAGCAAGTGTGTCCTCACCCCCCATTAAAAAAATGTCACGCCATCTTCTCTCTATTTCAAATTTCCAGAACACATTAGATCATCCAAAAACTTCCCAAATCACTTCTTAAAATACCTCACATCATCCCAGAATATTTTATTTGGTCATAAATCTATTCTCAAAAGGATTTAGGTATAATCCTAAAGCGGTGGTCTGAGAAGAGGAAAACTTACTGACCAAGTATTTTTAAAATTTATTCTTCCACTCTATCAATTATTATTAAACCATGATGTTTTAATATCCTAAAAATATTATATATAATGATATGTTTTTATTTTAATAAAATTACATAGAAGCATCACCTCCTCCCACAAATTGGAATCAAAACCATTGATCGTGTGTACAGCGGACTACCGCCTCGTAAACCGACGTAAATCATTTTCCATCACCACTTCTCATGTATGGAGATAATGAAGTATATAAAGTTTATATATGATATTTTTTATATAATTATACTTATGGAATTATAATATCACACATTCATTCTTAATTTTTATTCTATAGAGATTATGATAAGGTCACTCGTGTGTACGGTGGTCTACTTCCTCGTGAAACAATGTGATTCGTTTCTCACTTATTCTTTACATGGAATTTAACAAGGATTAATTTTATGTTTCTATATTATATTAGTTAAATATTAATAATTTTATCATATTTTTATATGAAATACTTTCTTCCCTAACCATCCATTAAAACAATAATGATAATATCATTTGTGTGTATGGAGGATTACCACCTCATGAAGCGATGTGAATTATTTTATTTTAATGCATCATAATGGTTGTACATATAAGTGTGTTTAAATAAAAATATTATATTTAATATATAATGATAATTATATTAATAAAAAATAACACTTACCTACTTTCCATAATTATCAATGAAAAATTGAAGTGTTACTCATGCCTACGTATGACTTACTATCTCCAAGATTGTAACGTAGTTCTTACTTCATAACCATCCACAATTATTGGTTTTAAAATAATAATTGATATATTTTTTAAATTATTTTACTATTATTAGTATATAGTTGATGAATCAGGACTAATGTATAAATACCTAACCAAATAATATGTCAAAAACGAAGTAGTTATCACCTAAAATAGTAATTTTAAAACATAATATTTATTAAATGGGTTATAAAATATTATATGAAAATCATATATGGTATAATATATATGAGAATATTTCTGGAATAAATTTTTAATAAATCAATATTTATTATATAGGATATTATAACACATATGAATAAATAATTACTGAAGGTAAGGGATCTCTACAACCCACCCTTTTTTATTTATGACTATTATCTCTAACTCAAATTCTATCTATTTAATGTTGAAGAATGAATCTAATTATATATATGTATTACTCTAACATGTATAACTAGGCTATTCAACTCTCATTTTATGGGGTAATACATGCTTTCTGTTCATCTCTCAAATTCATTCATTATGAAACTTCTATTTATTATGATATGATGCAAGATGATGCAATCCATTTTAATTATACAGGTAATTATATTGTCATTCCTTATGATTGATTTATTATGTGTCACCCATAAAACATTGTGTAAAATGAATTTTACTAGTGGTCCTAAAATTATATATTTCTCCAATTCACAAGGTAGTGTTTTGGTCTCATGAAACATTATGTATGGGATTAGGGATTGAAACTAATAAATTATGGCATTATATTCACCATGTGATGTTATCTTGTTAGTTAGACTTAACTTATTTTTATTTCTTATTTTATGTTGTTTCCACTTTCTAGTGAAGCCATGGTCTTATGATGACATGATCCTTATGTTATTCATCCATTTTATTACTCATGCACCTTCTACTTTATGATTTTATGGTATAACTTTGACTCAAATTTTATTTTTCCAAATGATATTTATTCCCTTAATATGATTTTTATCACACCCATTTCATAAATATTTTCCCAATGTTATGTCATGAATAATTAGGAGCACATTTAAATTTTAGGATCTCATTATGGAGAGTAAAATATAGATTCCTTATTTTATATTTATTTAATGTATTATTAACCTAGTCTATTAAATACACTAGTACTATTTGATCCTTGTGTTGTATTAATGTATCTTTATGTTTAAGAATCATGTAATAATATATGTAAAAGGATTGATTCACTAAATTTTATATTATAGGAAAGGTTTATTTAAACTTTTTAAACTAGGATGTGAAAAAAAATTGAGAACCGTATGGTTAATTCTATTGATGATTTTAAGGATAAGATGAAGTATAGAAATATATCCTAGACTAATAGTGAGGTATATAAAATGTATATTCCATGAAAATACCTCACTTTATAGATAATTCAAGTTTATGTGGATCTAGAAATGATGTGACTTGGGGTATGATCTTGGAAAAAACCTAAAGATCTATACTTAATTAGGAACAAGCTAAGGAAAATTTGAGTTTCTGCAAACCTCATTTGACACTCCTAGTGGTTATGCTTTGGAAATTCAAAAAAATATTTTTGAACCATTATGACATACAAGAAGAATATGTTAGGTTATAAAACCTAACATGAATCATTAACATGGAGAAGAAATATTAGAACCTATAAATTCATAGGTTAAGGGATATATTTCATTTAAGATTGATATAATTGATGGTCATGGTATCACCATTTATATGTTCAATAGTTCAAAAATAATCTTCCCTAATTTCCCTTCTCTTAATAAATTGCTAGAAATAGGAAAAATTGAGTAAAAAAACATTATTAGGGGAAATGTGATGAGTTCCTAAATGAGATACCCAACCTAATGGAAGTAGGAGTAAATAAATTTATGAAAATAATTTCACAGATAACTCATGTTCTCAACTAAAACAACAATTATGATTAAATCCCAATTCCCCCAAAGAAAGGGAAATTTTCAATTGAAACCTATATGTGACAAAGGCCTCCAATAATTAGTTTATATTTTGATACTTTGATTATGGAAAAATGAATCAAATCCCTTAAAAAGATCTTCTATATCCCTCAATGATCTAAGTAAGATAAGGTTGTGCTGGATGTTTTTAATTTGGGGGATAAACCAATGAATTTTGGATGTTGATTAAAAATATGAAACTAGAAGAAGATATTTAAGAGTTTGAGTGGATTGGAATTCTAGAAAATGTTATTCAAAAAATATTTCCCTCTTAGTATTTATCATAAAATGGGGTGGTATTTCATTAGCCTTGAGAAAAAGGGTGACGAATCCATTAGGGAATATGATGAAAACATCACAAGACATGAAAAATATGCCTCTAGCATTATTATATCCCTGAAAAGTAAAGATGTCCACTTCTTCGGTGTGCTAAACACAAGTCTGTGAAAATATTTGGAAATTTAAGACTTCAAAATCTGTGAGGAAATTTTCAAATGTACCTTTAAATTTAGAATGGAGATAAATGTATCTAAAGGTTATCATGGGGATAAGAAGTGGGAAATAGATTTTTAAATTTGTGGTGTAATGTAGAAATATAATGGTTGAAAGAAATTCTAACATCCCTTTATTGAAATTGTGGGAAGAAGAAACATGAAAATTTTATAAAGGGGACTGGGTAGTTTTTTAGGTTTGGGATGGAATGGAACCTATCTATTAATTACCAATTGTAAAAACCCACTAATGTGATAGAGGAAATGAATCCTATATCTAACCCTCAGTATTTATTCCAATGCTACAACTTCAAGGAATAAGGACACTATGAGAACCAATGCACGATGCCATGGGTTGTAAATGAAAAATTACAAGAACAACCCCAAGGCCAAGGGAGCATGGGAGGGCTTATAAAATCACAACTTCAAAGGTGGATCCTGAAAATTATGTGGTTATAGGTATACTAATTATTCATTCAGTAATATAGAAAATAATTACAAATTTTGGTTCTATTCATTATTATATATAATTCAAATTTAGTTGAACTATTAAAGGACCACCTCAAAACATGGCAGTTGAGTTACCATTGAATACAATGAATCGGTCATTAATAACATCATATGTATATAACTAATCCACAGTTAATAGTTGTGGGATAAAAATCCCTAAAAATCTTATTATTATTATTTTAGTGTATTTTGATGTAATTTTTTGAATGGATTGGATTTCCAAATATAGATCCCATATAAAGTGTCGAGAGAAGGTAATTACCCTCCCAATTACAAATATCTATAAAACATTATACAATTACAAGGGGATGATGAATCATCATTGGTATCATCATATGAAGAATGGATATTGTTTCTTTCTAAGAAGGCATATCATTCTCAAATGATCAAGACTAAGGAAAAAAGTTCACCCATGAAGACATTCCCATTTTTAAGGATTATTATCACGACCCGTCCTCGGGACCTGTGCCGTGACTACCCCAATCCCGCCTTCCATAGGTCAGGGGCTGGCAACTAGCACCAAGGCGTAAATCCCGACAAAAAGGGGAAGGAATTGCCTTTATAAAGTAAACAAACACCACAGAGTAAGCAAGCAGAAGTATACACTAAGTAAAACTAGGTACAATAGTAAGTGCAGAAAGTAAATGGGCCAGAGTACAAACCCAAACTGAAAGTAAAGTACAACTGGAATGAAAGTACAGCAACTGAAAGTAAAGCAGAAATGTTGAGCTGTCCACTGGAAGTCCCACTTGAAGGGTGGGTCCAGATAGCCTCCTCAACTCCTCGGGTCCAGCCGTCTGCTCCGTGTACGTCACGCCCAGTGGTCCAACTCCAAGTATTGACCTACTCCAAAAGCCTCAACCAAGATCAGAGATGTCCGTCATCTGCATCCAACACAACGTAGTGTGGGCATAGCCCGTGCAGGGGTGAGTATACGCTACTCAGTAGGGACTCTGAGACCCCCGAAGGTCTCCTGAAATCCACAAAGGATAATCCACAGAGGAAAGATACAATCACGAAGTAACATCCAACACTACTTAGGTATATGCCCATACATATACCTAAGTCATCAATTCCTATTCGGCTCCAACATCCGAGCCCAAGTTCATTCACGTCAACACAGGATAGTACTACCCAATCCATACAGGAAATCACAACACAATCCACATAGAAAGAAAGTCAATCATATCGAATATAATGATTGAAAGTAAATAATCAGCTCACAGAGGTATACTTCTTTGTAAGGTGATAGAGATGATCAGATGTATCCACTGATTCATCTAAGCTGGGACCCACATAGGTTACTAAACCAGCTAAGCTGTCGGACCAACATAGGATACAGACCAGCTACTCTGCCAGACCCATGTAGGATAGCAAGAACAGATTCAAACACTTCCAGAACCACGTAGGATACGAGAACAGTAGTCATCACCGTCGAACCCATGGAGGATTTCAGTACGGTCTTCATCGCTGCCGAACCCACGGAGTATTTCAGTGCAATCTTCATCGCCGTCGAACCCACGGAGGATTTCAGTACGGTCTTCATCGCTGCCGAACCTACGGAGGATTTCAGTGCATTCTTCATCACCTTCGAACCCACGGAGGATTTCAGTACGGTCTTCATCGCTGCCGAACCCACAGAATATTTCAGTGCAGTCATCGTCACTGTCAAACCCACGGAGGATTTCAGTGCAGTCATCATCGTCGTCGCAGTCACATCCAACTCTAGGGTTCCCGCACACAGTATGCTCGATTCTGGGAGGGTCTCCTCCATGAGCCAAGGGTTCGATACATCAACTGACACGTAGTCCGGAGTTGATGTATTCCAAAGTTCCGTCTCGACAAAGGGAACTCACCGCGACAGACGGCGCATCAATCGGACGCCCGGTCTGAGAGTTATTGGATTTTTCGTTCCAGGGGTCCGGTTGGTTTTTAAGTCAAAACCTACCCGAATACACTTCAAATACGTCCAAACCTCGAGCGGAGTAATCCAAAAGGTCCATCTCACTAATAGTAATCCAACAAAGTCGACAGCACGTCAATCGGACGTCCGGAGCTCAAGTTATAAGTGTTTTCGCTCTGAGGGCCCAGTTGGTTTCGTGCTCAAACCAACTCGGTTGTACCAAAAGTTCTCCTAAACATTGAGTTTAATATACCAAAACGACCTTCTCAACCCAAGGATCGCATCGCAACAGACGGTGCATCGATCGGAGGTCCGTAGCCCAAGATATGGGCAAAAGAACGAACCTGTCCGGTTTTAGGGGGTTTTGGGCCCGGACCGACCCGGCCCGAGACCCCCTAGGTCGGCCCGAACCGGGTCCGGGTCCGGACCATTAGGGCGCAGCCCGACCCTACCGGCGCGACCCGGCCTCGCCGGCGTGACCCGGTCTAGCTGGTGAGGCCCGGCCCGGTGCGGCCGGTCAGGCCCGGGGCGGCCGGTTGGCCTGGCGCGGGTGCGGCCCGGTGTGGCCAGCCCAGCACTGGCCGAGCTGCCATGGAAGGGGGGGGGGGGGCGCTGCCCCCTGATTGAAACCACGGCCCCCCGTGTGGGGGTTTCTCCCTTTTCCAGCCAGGGGTTATGACCCCCGGTTTCCTCGATCGTCCGACCCGGCTGGCCGGTCGTATTGCCGCCGTGGGACCCCGCGGTCCCGCCCCTCTGATGCGCCGGTGGTTCCGGCCGCCGCTCCCTGCTCCATCGTGGCCAAAGGTCGTGGCCTTGGTCCGATCAGCGTGGCGCGATGGCGCCGCGGACCTTCATGGTTCACCGGCGCCGCGCGACGACTCCGCACCCCTTTGCCGCGGTCCGACTCCGACCGCGGATTCTTTCGGTCTCAACGGTGCGGCGCGACGGCGCCGCGCTTCTTCGCCGCATTCCTCTATGTTTCCACAAGGTGTCGTTGCACCGCACCGCCTAATTTTGAGCTGCAACAAACAACATCAAAGGGGAAGGAGGGTCGGCTGTGTTGGTGCGGTCTGACCTCCTCCCGTTAAAATGATAACAGGCAGCCCCAAAATAAAGACAAAGAACGGCAAGAATAATCACGAACAAAATTCCAAACCCCTACCTTGATGAATTCATCGAATGAGGTTTGTCTTTTGAAAGGGACATCGCGGAATACGGCGTTGTGGAAGGAGGATCGTCGGCGTCGCGGTACACGGCGTGGCGGTACACGGCGTCGTGGAGAAGAGGACTGTCGGCATCGCGGTACACGGCCTCCTGTCATCGATCTCTGAGGAATCAGCGTTATTCGTCATCCTTCGTCGGAGGTCGGCGTTCTTCGTCGGTGACGGTGTGTTCTTTGCATTCTTCTAGGAGGAAGATGAAGATTCCCAGGCTTGAGCAATTCCTCTCCAACCTTCTCGCACAACGAAATAACCCTTAAAGAAATAAGACTTTGTCTAATTTAATTAACACACACAAGCCAACATTCAATTTGAAATTCAAAATGAATTCAACAATTGATTACATTGAATAACTTAATTCAATTCATTAATTAAGAGAGTTGACTTGGTATTTAAAAGGGGTGCGGGTGAGTTCCATATTAACTGCACGAGAGGGAGGTTAAAAGGGATTTTAAGGGGTGGGGATCGTGTGGGCCCCAACTAACTAATATCCTACCTATTGGAGTTAGGATATTAGTGGGTCCCATTCCAACCACCATGCCTAGTTTATCACTACTTAGAAGAGAAATAAAATTTGTAGCACAATATTTTATTTTATTCTTTAGTTAACCCATTTAATTAATAACCTCACCCGAGCAAACGCAACTCCGGAAAAGGTGTTGTTAAGCAATTATCGGCGCTGCAATTCCATCAGTGCCCTCGGATTTCGATTCCGAGTACCGGTTCAAAAGTTAGGAAAACCCGCTCGTTCATTTACTGAACGTACCCGAGCTAAACTTTGGAAATTGATTTCGGGCACACCAGGCCTCGGAATCAGGTGCCGTCAGAAACTGCGTTCTTGTAAAATCCCAAATAAAATTAAGAAAAAAAATTCCCTTGAATTTTACGGGTCTTTACATTACTCTCACCTCAGGGCTTTACATCCCCGTAAAGATACATCATAAACTAGGGGAACAAAAATGGGTACTGAGCACGCATCTGAGCCTCCCGCTGCCAAGTGCTCTCCTGGAGGTTCCCGTGCTGCCATCTAATGCGCACTATAGGTATCAACCATCCATGTATGACCCGCTCTTGTCGATCCTTGATCTCCACCGGGACCTCCGCAAAAGTCACCCCATCGTCAATGATATGCGTCGGGTCATGCACGTATCTCCTCAGCTGAGATACGTGGAAGACGTTGTCTACCCGGTGCAACTGAGGTGGTAAAGCCAGGCGGTAAGCCACCTCGCCTATCCTGCTGAGAACCTGGAAAGGTCCGATGAAGTGTGGAGATAACTTGCCGCCCCGGCCAAATCTCTGTAATCCACGTCGAGGTGAGACCCGCAAGAAAACATGGTCGCCATCCTCGAACTCTAGTGGTCTCCGCCTCCTATCAGCATAAGACTTTTGTCGGCTCTGAGCTATCCTCATCCGCTCCTGGATGACCTGGACCTTCTTTGTCATGGCCTGGACCATCTCTGGTCCCACAAGTGATGATTCCCCAGGGTCTGTCTAGCACAGAGGTTATCTGCAAGGTCGTCCGTACAATCTCCTGAACATAGAGACGTCTCAAGCTCTCTACTGAGCCCTTCTCTCTGATGGGTAAGAAGTGGGCCGACTTGGTGAGTCGGTCGTCTATCACCTAAATGGAGTCGTGACCTCTGTAAGTACGTGGAAGTACAGTCATGAAATCCATAGATATCCCGTCCCACTTCCACTCTGGGACCTCCAAGGGTTGTACCAAGCCTACTGGTACCTGGTGTTCCGCCTTCACCTACTGATAGGTGAGGCATCGAGAAACGAACTCAGCTACAGCCTTCTTCATACCCAGCCACCAGTGCTGTCGTCTGAGATCCTGGTACATCTTCTCCACTCCAGGATGTACCGTAAAAGGGGAAGTGTGAAACTCCCTCAGTACCTCCTCCTATAAAGCAGCTGGTACCATGGTACATCCTCTGAAAAGGACGACGTGCTCTCCTCCTACAGAGAATCCATCAGGTGACTTTCCTGAGGATATCTGCGCACGCCGTGTCTCACAATCAGTGTCCTCATGTTGTGCCTCTCTGATCCTCTACAATAGTGGAGGAGTGACTGTGAGTGACTGAAGAAATTCTACACCATCTCTATCCACGAAGGATGTCTGCAAAGCGGTTAGCTGCTCTATCGCCTCCCCGAGTAGCTGAATGTCCATCCTCCTACTGAGAGCATCGGCTACTATGTTCCCCTTTCTAGGAGTATAGACTATCTCAAAGTCATAGTCCTGGAGGAACTCGAGCCATTGTCACTGTCTCAGATTCAGGTCCTTCTATGAGAAGATGTACCTGAGACTCTGGTGGTCAGAGTAGACTGTAAAGCGCTCTCCCATTAGATAGTGTTGCCAAATCTTAAGAGCAAAGACCACTGCTGCTAACTCCAGGTCATGGGTAGCGTAGCTCTTCTCATGCTGCCTCAACTAACATGATCCATAGGCGATCACTGCCCGCTCCTGTATTAGGACACATCCGAGTCCGGTCCCTGATGCATCGCAGTAGACTACGTACCCTACTCCATCCTCTGGTAGCCTCAAGATAGGTGCACTGGTCAATCTCTGTCTCAGCTCCTAGAAGCTCTGCTGGCATCTTTCTGACCACACGAAGGGTTGCCCCTTCTTCCTTAACGTTCTGCAAAGCTGCAAAGATTTCTCATTTGCCGAAAACAGAAATCCAGTCTCATCCCCTGGATGAACCATGTTCCTTGCCTAATACAGTCAATACCGACATGGATGATACTACTCCATACCATGGATGACATCATAAGGCCTCGACACTACTACCAAGAGGTCCAACCCTTAATCTCGCCTCCAAGGGTTGAGTCACACTGTCGGCATCAGTGTGTGGTCACTAGGTCTCTTCCAGTAGGAATCTCGTATGTGAGGGTCAAGTCAACAGTTTTTAACCAGAACCTCTTATTATTAACATACAAAAGACAAGAAATCAAATGTCACTATTGCAAGTTCCTTTTATTACTGCAACTCAAATTACAAGGACATAAAGCAACACAAACAACGAAGCTAGAGGCATTATGGGAAAAGGCCTCCATGCCTGGAGCTAGTACCGCACTTGTCCACCCGCTTCCAGAGCTCCATGATCGTAAGCTTCAGCTGCCTGAGGTTGTGCTCTCCCCTGTGGTCGGGGTGGACCTCCTGGTGGTGGTGGTGGTAGTAGAGCCTCAAAACGTCGTCCACCACCTGCCGCTTGACCAGATCCTTGGCCTCGTCCTCCCTCTCCCTACGGACCACCACGGTCGAACCTTTGCCTCTTCCTGGGTGGTCCCTCAACCGTCTGCTGCCCCTCTGTATGGCGAGTCGGACAGTCACAAGCCAAGTGGCCCTGCCCACCGCATGCATAGCACTGTCTGCTCCTCAGATGGCCGGATCTGTGTCGTGTGCCCCACACTTCTGAGCCAGTGTCCTCAGGTCGTCTGCCTGATGGTCCGGTCCGCCTGGACCCCTGTGGGATCCGTCGACTTCCAGTTGCCGACGACTCTGCTACGTGCCGCCCTGCGGTAGGTCTCGCTGCTGGCGTAGGCTCGGTAAGAAAGCTCTCTATGATAAGAGCTCGCTCTAGTACTCCTTACTATGTAGGTATGCTGAGGGAGGTCATCGATGCCCTGATCTCATGCCTCAATCCCTGCTCGAAGGTCCGGGCCCGGAAGAATGGGTCACGTACCATATCCGCCGAATAGCGCGAGAGGTCGGTAAATCTCGCCGAGTACTGGGCGACCGTCATGCTGCCCTGCCGTAGCTGTAGAAGCTCCTGGATGCGCACCGTATGGAGGGTGGCTGGGACGAACTCCGAGTGGAAGAGGCTCTCAAAATCTGTCCATATGATTGATGCCTTGTTGTGCACCTGGAGCATCAAGCTCCACCATCTGCCTACTGCTGCGTGCAGGAGGCTCGCTGTAAGGATCACCATGAGGTCAGCTGGTGTCCCCACTAACCTAAAAAACTTGAACTATAGCCTCCATCCAATCCTCGACTGCCTGAGGGTCCATATCCCCGCGGAACCTAGGTGGTCTCTGACGCTGAAACTCATGAAGTTCACTAAGGCGACGTGCACTATCAGCAGCTGGGGCTGGTAGCATCGGTGGCTCAGCGGGTAGAGGTACTGTCGGTGCCTACACTGAAAAAGGGCCATGCACTGAGGCCTCGTCGCTCGGTGGGTTGTCGTCACACACAAAGCTCGGAACCCTATCTGGCTGCTGTCATGGAGCCATCCGGTAAAGAAATAGGTGTGCCATGGTCAAATAGTATACCTGGTGAGCTGACACAAAGTAATCACAAAGAAAAATTTTGAAACACACACGCAATCAATGTTTTCGTGCATTGAGTTGGAAATCAGAAGTCTGGGTCCTAGTGTACGGATACGTCGGCTGCCGCACCAACATTGGACTCCCTGGACTGATAACCACACTCAATACCCTTAACACTATTGCTTCATATAGAAGAAGGATCAGAGTCCTAAGTTCTGCGGTAGAACCGAACTCCTCTGATACCAATTTGTTACGACCCGTCCTCAGGACCCGTTCCATGACTACCTCAAGCCCACCTTCCATAGGTCAGGGGCTGGCGACTAGCACCAAGGCGTAAATCCCGACTAAAAGGGGAAGGCATTGCCTTTATAAAGTAAACAAACACCACAGAGTAAGAAAGCAGAAGTATACACTAAGTAAAACTGGGTACAATAGTAAGTGCAGAAAGTAAATGGGCCAGAATACAAACCCAAACTGAAAGTAAAGTGCAACTGGAATGAAAGTACAACAACTGAA
The DNA here is from genome assembly GCA_963277665.1 of Viscum album. Classification (NCBI taxonomy): domain Eukaryota; kingdom Viridiplantae; phylum Streptophyta; class Magnoliopsida; order Santalales; family Viscaceae; genus Viscum; species Viscum album. Next base: position 570,879,354 of record OY728130.1, on the reverse strand, counting down.
AGTAAAGCAGCAATGTCGAGCCATCCACTGGAAGTCCCACCTGAAGGGTGGGTACAGATAGCCTCCTCATCTCCTCGAGTCCAGCCGTCCGCTCCATGTACGTCCCGCCCAGTGGTCCACCTCCAAGTACCGACCTGCTCCACAAGCCTCAACCAAGATCAGTGATGTCCGCCGTCTGCATCCAATACAACGTAGTGCGGGCATAGCCCATGCAGGGGTGAGTATACGCTACTCAGTAGGGACCCCGAGACCCACGAAGGTCTCCCGAAATCCAAAAAGGACAGTCCACAAAGGAAGGATACAATCATGAAGTAACATCCAACACTACTTAGGTATATTCCCACACATATACCTAAGTTATCAATTCCTGTTCAGCTCCAACATTCGAGCCCAAGTTCGTTCACGTCCACACAGGATAGTACTACCCAATCCACATAGGAAAACACAACACAATCCACATAGGAAGAAAGTCAATCATATCGAAGATAATGATTGAAAGTCAAGACTCAGATCACACATATATACTTCTTCATAAGGTGATAGAGATGATCAGATGTAGCCATTGATTCATCTAAGAAGGGACCCACGTAGGATACTAAACCAGCTAAGCTGTCGAACCCACATAGGATACAGACCAGCTACTCTACCAGACCCACGTAGGATAGCAAGAACAGAGTCAAACACTACCAGACCCATGTAGGATACAAGAACAATAGTCATCGCCGTCGAACCCATGGAGGATTTCAGTATGGTCTTCATCACTGCCGAACCCACGGAGGATTTCAGTGCAGTCTTCATCGCCGTCGAACCCACGGAGGATTTCAGTACGGTCTTCATCACTGCCGAACCCACGGAGGATTTCAGTGCAGTCTTCATCGTCGTCGAACCCACGGAGGATTTCAGTACGGTCTTCATCACTGCCGAACCCACGGAGGATTTCAGTGCAGTCATCATCACTGCCGAACCCACAGAGGATTTCAGTGCAGTCATCATCGTCGTCGCAGTCGCAGCTAGCTCTAGGGTTCCCACACACAACATGCTTTATTCCGGGAGGGTCCGCTCCACAAGCCAAGGGGTCGATAGATCAACTGACACATAGTCCGGAGTTGATGTATCCCAAAGTTCCATCTCGACAAAGGGAACTCAACACGATAGACGGCGCGTTAATCGGATGCTCGGTCTGAGAGTTATTGGTTTTTTCGTTCTAGGGGCCCGGTTGGTTTTTAAGTCAAAACCAACCCGACCGCACTCCAACTGTGTCCAAACCTCAAGTGGAGTAATCCAAAAGGTCTGTCTCACTAAGAGGAATCCAACAAAGTCGACGACACGTCAATCGGACGTCCAGAGCTCAACTTATAAGTGTTTCTGCTCCGAGGGCCCGGTTGGTTTCGTGCTCGAACCAACCCAGTCGTACCCAAAGTTCTCTGAAACCTTGAGTGTAATATACCAAAACAACTGTATCGATCCAAGGATCGCATAGAAACTGATGGTGCTTTGATCGGAGGTTCATAGCCCAAGATATGGGCAAAAGAACAAACATCTCCAGTTTTAGGGGGTTTTGGGCCCGGCCTGAGACCCCCTGGGTCGGCCCGAACCGGGTCGACCCAAACCAGGTCCAGGTCCGAACCATTAGGGCATGGCCCGGCCTGGCCGAGTCGGTGCGGCTCGGCCCGGCCTGGCCGGCCCGGCCCGGTGTGGCCGGTTGGCCTGGCACAGGCGTGGCCCGGTGTGGCCAGCTCAGCGCTGGCCAAGCCGCTGCGGAAGGGGGGGCACTGCCCCCCTCATTAAAACCGCGGCCCCCCATGTGGGGGCCGCTCCCTTTTCCATCTAGAGGTTATAACCCCCGGTTTCCTCGATCGGCCGGCCCGGCTGGCCGGCCGTGCTGCCGCCGCGGGACCCCACGGTCCCGCCCCTCCGACGCATCGGCGGCCGGTGGTTCCGGCCGCCGCTCCCTGCTCCGCCGCACCCCTCCGCCACGGCCCCATTCCGACCGTGGCCCTTTGTGGTTCACCGTCATGGTGCGATGGCGCTGCACCCCTTTTCCACGGCCTGACTACGACCGCAAATTTTTTCGGTCTCAACGGCGCGGCGCAACGGCGCCACGCTTCTTCGCCGCATTCCGTTATGTTTCTACGCGGTGTCGTTGCACCGTGCCGCCTTATTTCGAGCCGCAAAGAACAACATTAAAGGGGAAGGAGGGTCGACCGTGTTCGTGCGGTCCGACCACCTCCCATTAAAATTATAACAGGCGGCCCCAAAATAAAGACGAATAACGGCAAGAATAATCACGAACAAAATTCCAAACCCCTACCTCGATGAAGTCGTCGAGTGAGGTTTGTCGCGGGAAAGGGACATCGCGGAAGAGGGTGTTGCGGAAGGAGGATCGTCGGCGTCGTGGTACACAGCATCGCGGAGAAGAGGACCGTCGGCGTCATGGTATACGGCTTCGTGTCGCCGATCTCTAAGGAATCAGCGTTATTCATCGTCCTTCGTCGGAGGTCGGCGTTCTTCATCGGTGACGGTGTGTTCTTCGCGTTCTTCAAGGAGGAAGATGAAGATTCTCAGGCTTGAGAAATTCCTCTCCAACCTTCTCGCACAACGAAATAACCCTTAAAGAAATAAGACTTTGTCTTATTTAATTAACACGCACAAGCCAACATTCAATTCGAAATTCAAAATGAATTCAAGAATTGATTACATTGAATAACTTAATTCAATTCATTAATTAAGAGAGTTGACTTGGTATTTAAAAGGGGTGCGGGTGAGTTACATATTAACTGCACGAGAGGGGGGTTAAAAGGTATTTGAAGGGGTGGGGCTCGTGTGGGCCCCACCTCACCAATATCCTACCTAGTGGAGTTAGGATATTAGTGGGTCCCACTCCAACCACCATGCCTAGGTTATCACTACTTAGAATAGAAATAAAATTTGTAGCAGAATATTTTATTTTATTCTTTATTTAACCCATTTAATTAATAACCTCACCCGAGCAAACGCAACTCTGAAAAAGGTGTTCTTAAGCAATTACTAGTGTTGTGATTCCATCGGTTCCCTCGGATTTCGATTCTGAGCACTGGTTCAAAAGTTAGGAAAACCCGCTCGTTCGTTTACTGAACGTACCCGAGCTAAACTTCAAAAATTGATTCCGGAAACACCGGGCCTCAGAATCAGGTTCTGTCAGAAACTGCGTTCTTGTAAAATCCCAAATAAAATTAAAAAAAAATCTGTTGAATTTTACGGGTCTTTACAATTATACATATTCATTATCTAAATAGTTTCATGTCTTTCCTCCTAACCGAGAGGTTCAATTAATAATTGATCTTATACCTGGATCCTTTCCAATATCCAAGAAACCATATCTAATGTCCCATTTTGAATGTGAGGAGATAAAGAAACAACTACAAGGAAACCTAGATAAAGGGTTTATATTCCCAAGTGATTTACTCTCGAGTGAACCTGTACTCTTTATCAATAACAAGGATGCGTCAATGCACCTCTCAATTGATTATCGTGAGCTCAATAAGATCACGATAAAGAAAAATTCTCCTCTACTATGAATTAATGAATTGATTGATAATCGTCATGTAACTCAATAATTTATCAAAATGATCAACCTTCATTCTGGATATCATCAATTGAGGGTGAAGGAGGATATATGAAATACAACATTCCTTAAAAGGTATGGACACTATAAATATATAGTGACTTAATTTGGATATACTAATTCCCCCTCTATCTATAATTATTTAATGAATATAGTCTTTTGAGATTACCTTGATCAGTTTGTGGTAGTCTTTATAGATGATATTCTTATATATTCAAATAAAATTTAAGATCATGATGATTGCTTTAGAGTTATAATTAATACCCCATGGAAGGATAAGATGTTTGAAAAGTTTACAAGGTCTGAATTTTGGTTACAAAAGGATTAATTTTTGGTTCATATAATCTCAAGTGAGTGTATATCGATGGACCAATCAAAGAAAGGTGTTATTGAATGTTGGCCCAGACCAACATTTGTGACTGAGTCACAACGTTTTATTGGTTTCGATAAATATTATTGATGTTTTATGGAGAATTTATCGTGACTATATAATCCTAAGACCATGTTAACTCAAAAAGGAACTATATTCCATTGGAGAGATGAATGTGAGGAAATTTTCATGGAACTAAAGAAAATAATTATAAGATAACTAATTATAACATTAATATATAGTGGAGGAGGGTTTTTAATATATATTGATTCATACATGTAGGGATTTATTTGAGTTATGTAACACCCCATGTTTTTTTGGACTATTTTTTCTGAAATAAATTAAAATTTCATTTATGTCTTACACTGCACTTAGTTAAACATTCCTTTCACATGACACCGACTTGAAATACGTTACATAAGAAAAATGATTCATATGATACATAGAACTTAGAGTCAGTGTATATGACACAAAACACCTACTTGGTGTATGATACACATAGCACCGACTCATTGTAGGTTACATGAAATACTGATGTTTCTACGAAATATCATATTACTCTTATTATTATTTAAATGAGATAATTACATCTGACCTATTAAGAATAGTTATAAGAATTGTAATAACTAATTTTAAAATATTTTTTATAATTTTTTATATAAATTTAATATGTTTATAGAGAAAGATATAATTTTTTGTAAGGTCCTAATATGTTTAAAAATACCATTTTCTCAAATGATCTCCTTTTAATGTACTTCTGTGAAAAATAATAAAATTAATTTTTGACACAGTTAAAAATTTAATTTAATAAAATAATATTTACTTTTCAACATATAATTTAAAAAATATTTTAGGACTACCTTTTCCGATTTTTCTAAGAAACATCATTTTTGGATGAACACTGAATAATACCGAATTTAATTCAAAATTGATTTTTTATATAAAACATCTATAAGGTTAAATTACATATTAAATTTGTTTTAATGTTTAATTAGATAATATTTTCATCCATTAATCCAATTTATGTGATTGGAACAAATTTAACATTGAAATTTGATAAAAAAACATATCAAACTTTTGAACTTTCATACTTTAAAAACCTGCATAGTCAACCTGACTCCAGGATTAAATTTAAATTAATTTCTGCAACTTGTGTGATTTAAATTTGGAAAGAATGGATTAAAAATTTGGAATCATCAAAATTTATAATTTATAATAATGTCAACTTATTTTTTTACCAAAATTATTAGTTAATGTAATTAAAATTAGTTACACCTAATAACATAATATTATTCTTAACTTGGGACAAAACCTTAATCTTAAGGGTATAAATGACATAAAACTTTTCCAAAATCCATTAAATGTCTATATTTAGACACTATAATAACTTTTATCAACTTTTTACCAATATTGGATCCACTATAAAAATAAAAAACAAGGGTGGAATTCACTCTTCAAATATTTACAAGAGTGATATTCCTCCCCCACTATAAAAAGGATCATTTCCTCCCATTTCCTCAAAACCCTCAAGCTCTCTAGCTTGAAAAATATATTACCAAATAGATCAACAAATTTACTACATTAATCCTTGAATCCAAACATTTTTAATAAATTCTTTCAAAGAATTAATCCTTTTGGCACAAACCAAAAGGATTTACTCGATTAAGAGGTAATATCTTCTATCAAGTTCATTTCTTTTATTTTTTTTTATACAACCCATACACTCTCTTTATTCCATGATTTCATAAGAAAACTATTATATTCAATGTACTAGTATGTTTTTATGGTATTTTTTCAACCTAAACAAACACATACTTCCATCTAATGGGTACGATGAACTACCACCTCACCAAACGATGATTGTTCATTTTTACTTACCACCTCTCATGGTGGACATTATGAGGGAAAATCTATTTATATATTTCATATATTATATTTATTATGTAATTATGTTTATTTATTAATTCTAAAACATTTATATGTTTTAATTTCCATTTGGTGTAAATACGATAATTTCGTTTCAGGAAGTGTGAACTATCATCCCCTCAAAGTGATGTGATTCCATCATACACTACATAGAATGTATTACGGATGTGTTTAGTGAATATATATGATATATATAATATAATAAAGATAATTTAATAATTATATATATAAATTTTATGCGTATATATATATATACATATATTTCTTTTACTTTATTTCTTTTAAACAAGACAATTTAATATAAATAGCATTCATGGGTATGTACGACCTACCCTCTCCATGAATGGTGTATTCCTTTTCATAATAATATATTATATATATTTTGATAATATAAATATACTAAATATATATTATATTCATATCATGATTAGAATTCTGGAAATTATGATAGAAGTGTAAGGACCAAATATATAACAAATTAAGACACATGAAAAGAAAAAAGAGAATATTACCTGAAGTGAAACCTTAAAATAGGATTGTTAACAAGAGGGTAATATAAGGTTGTAATAAAAACATATATGGTATTATATATAAGAATATTGTTCTATAAATGATTTTTAATAAATTTATATTTGTTATATATGTTCTTTTAATGAGTATAATGAGAGTTAAGACAGAAGGAAAGAGGATTTCATCTCACTTTTTTATTTCAATGAGATATATGATTTATTCACCAATCATTAATTTTATGTGGTTTTTATACTGAACAAGGATTTATTAAATGAATAATATACTTAAAATTATGGTTATTTACATATCCATATTATGATATTTTTCTAATGGGTTTTAGGTTTCAAACGTTACCAAATCAGTAAAATAGTTTTGTCCCAATTTTCCTTCTTTTAGACTCATGTTTTAATATGAACGTAAATTATATTTCAAGGTCAATATAAGTCCATTTTCAATGTTATATCATGAATATAATTATTTTAATGAAGTTTTAAACTTCATTTAAATTCATTTACTTACATTAAGAGTATGATCCCAAGTAACTAAGTGGTAATATTTTATTAAAACAATATCATCACTTTTCTATATTGTTAATGATTATGATTGATTGACAAAATATAATGATAAATTTCCCATGAACAGTCATGAATTTTATAATCATATATTTTTTCATTAAATACTCATGTATTAGTACCATTGTCCACTCTTTGGTATGTAAGATGAATTTTTAAGTCAAATTTGATCATCTCTCTCTTTGGTCGGAAATCTATTTTATTCAAAAAAAATGTTTCAAAAATATATCCAATATTTTTAAAATATATTTGAAGACTATTTCAAGGAAATGTTTTTAAAAACATTGTTTAGATTTCAATTCTTCTTTTATATGTTTTCAATGATATTTTCAAATAAAAAGGTATTTTCCTTTAAAAAGAAATTTTCAACATATAATGCATATTTTCCTCAAGAAATGTTTTTAAATGATTTTAAAAAAATTATTTCCCATATAATATAACATCCATTGGTGTTAATAATGAATTTCTATGGAAATTATTCAATGTTTCCATTCATATTATTTCCCTAAACAGATTCATTTTTGATTGAATTTTGTTGATGATGCCCATTCCTCTTTAATATTTTATTTGATTTTGAAACCCAATTATTTTCATGGGTTAGGATTATGATGAAATATTTATGGAACATGTATTTTTCAATAGGTTGTTAAATTATTACATGTTTGTAATAATTATTTTATTTCATGGGTTATGATATGATTATTTATGATTTTTTGGCACATGTATGTATGATTTCATTAAGAGATGGGTGAGACGTATATATCCATTCAATGCATTGGAAAAAGATTCATATCTCATGAGTTAGACTAATATGGTCTGGGGAGTGAAACTTAACTACTAAGATTTACATTGGAGTAAACCATGACTACCTAGATTGTAAAGGGATTGAACTTGTACTTCTAAAATGGTCTTGTAAGTAATGCCTTGGATAATTTGGAAAACATATTATATGATTATGTGTCAACCATAATTGCATGTTTTATTCTTATGTTATGCTTTAATGGAATGTGTTCTTCATTTACTTATGATTCATGTCTTTTGAACTACCATGCATGATTCCATGATTACTGTTTATGAGCTTTGATATATGGGTAATGATATTATATTTTCATGATCATGTCCTATTACCATTTTTCTAAGGATTATGCTTAAATATCTCTGTTGTTTACCCTTAATTGGAGTATGAAATCACCCATATTTATGATTCCTTACCCTAGGTTATGAAGATATTCATTATTTTTTATGATTATAATAAGGGTTCAATCCATGAAGAACCTAGTGGGGGATTATGTAGATCATTTATGTATTAGTTTTTATGTTCCTTTTTTCCAAATGCACTAGAATAATATGGTCGTTCGTGTCTATTTTTTTAATGTTTTAAAGTTTCCACAAAATTTCTGCAATTTTAATGTGCAAAAAGATAGGGTAACTATAGTTTTTATACAGGAAAATGTTTAGTTAACCATTGTAAGATAGGATTAGAAAACATTAGTGAGAACCCTAAGGACATGTATATGGATAAGTCTAAGGATAATGAAAAGTATAAGAACATTTCATGGAATTTTGGTAAAGCATAGAGTGTGTGGATTCCTAGAAATACATCATTTTCTGGATACTACAAGGGACGTGGGTTTGGAATAGATGTACCTAGGGTTAACAACTCTAAAAAGAAATTTTGGGCCTGAATCAGGGTAATCTGTTACATGACAATGGGCCTTACCACACATTTGGTTTGGCACTCCTCGGTGATATTATTTGGGAATTCAAAAACTATTTGTGAACAATCAAGAATGATTTAAATATAAGTTGCCTATTAATAAGTGTAGATAAACCTAAGGTGTCCTAGATTAATTAAGGTGTCTTAATTTATACATCTTATAAGTTACTTTTCATGATTATGTGGTTCTTCAATATAATAATTGTTTATCACTCTATGATTTCTAGTTTTAGTCAATGGTGGAACTCGAGGGAGTCGTGTTAATGCTGATTGCAATGGAAAATGAAATGATTTTTCTCGTGAGCACCTAATTCTATGAGAGATGGAATGAAAAACCCTGTTGTTATGCTCAAACATCATTCTCGAGATATGAATCATGGTGGACTCCCAAATAAGCAAAGTAAGGAATGAAATTCTGTTGATTATTTCATGGGGAAAAAAACATCGACTTTCATAGGTTCTTCTGATCAACTTGTTACCGAACAATGGATTAGTACTACTAAAAAGAAATTCTCCATTTTATAGTGTTCAGAGCATGAGAAATTCATTATAGTTGTCTATAAATTATAAGGAAAAGAAGAACTATGGTGGAATCCAATAAAGAATGCAATGAAGAAAGATAATATGGAATCTAGGGATTTAAATTACTTCATGAAATTATTTTTTAGTAATTAGTTTCCTCAGATTCTTCATACCAGGATAGATAAATAGTCCCTTGAGTTGAATATAAGGTATAATGAATATTTTTGTACCAATGAGCCTAATTTCATGAGACGTGAGAGGTACAATTTAGGAATTTTCATCCAACCTGAAAGTAAAGTTCATAGGTTCATCAGTGGCTTAAAGCTGAGTCTTAGAAGGGCATTTTCCATGAGAGAATTTATTATCCATGAAGAGATTGTTCATTGTTTAATCAAGGTTGAAATGGATGTTAGAGTAAAGCATTTATCTCATGGTTTTTAAAAGAAGATGAGGATTTAGTTTAAAGGTAAATATAAAAACCATGAAGAAAATAATATGAGCTTTCAATTATGCTTCAAGTGTGGGAAAAAGAATGGAGAAAATTACGTTAAGGGGTTTAATAAATTTTTTAACTATTCAAGGGAATTCCATCAGGGAATTTGATTACTGAAGTTATTGGAAGAAGTTATCTAATGTTGCCAATGGGGAAAAAGCGGCACAAAAAGAACCTCTCATGATCTAGTAATACATGTGTAAAGAGAATGTACATTATGATAACCACATAAAAAACCTAATGGGTAGTGATGATGATCGAAATCAATAACATCTTAAGAAGAGGGATAAGGGTAAATCTCATACAATCTCTATTTCTGATTAGGTGTGCAACAAAGATGTTATGAAAGGTACAATTTCCATATACCCTATAACTAGTAATGTCATATTTGATTCTAGATCTTCCCACTCTTTCATATCTAAAGAATCTTCAAAGGGTGTCATGATTACACCAAAACAATTATATGTGGAAGTAGTAGTGAAAACCCCTAATTGAATATTGATTTCCTCTTAAGTCTATGATTCCTATCTAGTTTAAGTTTATGGGAATGTGCTTCCTAAAAATATTTTCAATCTTCCTTTATTTGAATTTTATGTCATCTTAAGAAAGAATTGGATTTCTCTATATTAATACCACATTAATTTTCAAGGAAGGTAATTTATTTTTGACATTTAATGCCCTCCTATGATCATCTGTTAATGTGATGATATGTAAAAATTTCCAATGGAGAATTCATCCAGTGTATGGGTCTTAATTACCATTCAAATGTGTTTTTTTATCTCAAATGGTTGGGGGAGAAACATGACATCGATGATTTGCCTATTGTTCCAGATTTTTTCAATGAATTTTTGTAATATTTTCCTATACATCTACCAAAACATGAAGTTGAGTTCTCAATAGAACTCATACATGGTTCCAAACCAATTTCAAAAGACTCCTTATAGAATGGTCCTAATCGAGTTACGGTAATTATTGAAGAATTTCCAATAAAACCCTGATAAGGGATTAATTTGGCCAAGTGTTTCTCCTTGGGGTGAACCCATCATTTTTCTGAGAAATAAATATGGAAAAATAAAAGTCTACATTTATTATCATGAGTTGAACAATGTCATAATCCAGATAATTTATCATCTTCCATGTATTTAGGACTTTTTTGATACATTGTGTGGAGATCAATACTTTTCCAAGATTAACCTTCATTATGGATATCATCAATTGAGGGTCAAGAAAGATTATATATCCAAGATGGAATTCCATATAAGGTAGGTAAACTATGAATATATTTTTATGCCTTTTTTTCTTAATAATTCCCCTACTATCTTCATAGATATAATGAATAGAGTCTTCATAGATTTCCTCAATCTATTTGTGTTTGTATTTATTGATGATATTCTTATATATTAATAGAGAAAGGACGAGAATTAAGATATCTTGATAATTGTACTAAATTCCCAAAGTAAGGATAACATATATGAAAAATTAAAAAATTGTGAATTTTGGAAAAAAAAAGGTTTCATTTTGGGTCACATAATATCAATAAATCATATAGCAGTATATCCATCAATTATGGAGGCTATTGAATACTAGTCTAGACGAAAAATGGTGACAGAGATCCATATCATTCTTGATTTAGCGGGATATTATTGAATATTTATTGATAATTTCTTAAGACTATCTAATCATCTGACCAAGTTAACTCAGAAGGGTGTCAATTTCTTCTAGATAGATGAATGTGAGGAAAATTTCAAGGAACTAAAGAGAAGGTTAGCCAATGTACCTGTGTTACATTACCCTATAGTAAAGATGGGTTTTTAATATATATGTAAGCAGCCAATAAGGTGTTGTGATGTGTTCTTATACATAATAACATTGTTATCTCTTATGCTTCATAGTAGTTAAATATTCATGAGAAAAATTACCCAACTCATGATTTGTAGTTATAAACGGTAATTATTTAATTAAAGATTTGGAGGAATTATATTTATGGAGAAAAGTGTGATATATATTCCAATCATAAAATTATGAAATATATATTCATACATAAGGAGTTTAACATGAGCTAGAGAGGATGAATAGAGTTGATAAAGGATTATAACTTCTCAATACATTACCACCATGGGAAAGAAAACAAGTTGGTTGATTCATTGAGTCAGAAGGATCATTCTAGCTTATCTATTATGAGGATAAAAAACTATCTGATTTTTAGGGATTTTAAAATTATGAATCTAGAAATCATCAAGTAAGGGGGGAAATATTATCTTTATTAAATTAATGTTGAACCCTCTATCCTGGTTAATATTAAGGATGTGTATATGGAATATGTAGAGTTCTAAAAGAAATTTATAAATGTTCATGTGTTTATCTTTGATCAGGAGAGAATGATAACGTTCCTGAAATCGGTATGTGCTCCTTCCATACCAGATTTTAAGAAGGATTTTTTAGAGGAAGCTCATATTTCTTTATTCTCTATTCATCTTGGAAGTATGAATATGGAAAGGGAATTGATATAATACTTATTGGTGGGATGGAATGAAGAGAGATATTTCTAATTTTGTATCTCAGTGCTTAGTATATAAACATGTTAAGTCTAAAAGATAAAATTCAGAGGGGATGTTCCATTCATTACCCATACCATAATTCAAATGGGAGAACGTCACTATGAATTTTCTCATTGGACAACCAAAAACCTTTAAAAGGTTTAATTCTATATGGGTGATAGTTTATTGCATTACTAACTCAGTACACTTCATCAATATCAAATATTACTTCTCTCTATATAAGCATTCCAGGATATACATTATGTAATTGATAAGGTTGCATGGAGTACCACACTCTAATATATCATATCGGGATATGTGGTTTGCCTAAATGTTATAGAGATGTCTTCCATAAGAACTTGTATAAAATTTATTTTCAACGATACTTATAATCTTGAGATAGATGGTCCATTTAAAAGTACATTTTTAAACCCTAGATGGTATGTTATGTTTTTGTTCATTGGATTTCAGAGGTTGTTGGGATCAACACCTTCCTTTAGTTGAGTTTTCATACAAAAATAACTCTCACTCTAGAATTTAGATGTATCCTTATGAAGACCTCTACATGAAGAAATGTAGGGCTACAACTTTCTAGGATGAGGTTATATAATGAATGATATTGGGAACTGAGATCACTGAATAAATGGTCGAGAAGTTTTAAACCATTTAGCAGCATATCAAGACTGCTCATATTCGGCAAAAATGTTATATTGATAACTGCCTGTGTGATCTCAAATTTGAAGTTGGTGAAAAGGAGTTTTTATGAATTTCACCCTGGAAGAAATTTATGAGATTCAGGTATAAAGGGAAACTAATCCCTAGGTATAATTGTTCTTTCGATATTCTTGATTGTATCAGGATGGTAACCTATTGCTTAAAACTTCCTTGAAATCTCTCTCAAATCTATGATGTGTTCCATGTATCTCTCCTGAGAAGTAAATACCCGACCCTTTAGATGTACTGAACTTAAAGGTCATACCACTATAGATGAATATTTCTTATGAAGAACAACTAGTTGAAATTTTGAACTGATCAAAGAATGTTCTACAAAACAAGGCCACTAGCCTGGTAAATGTTTTGTGGATAAATCACTAGTTAGATGAAGATATGTGGTAACATGAGGATATTTTGAATCATAATTATCCACATTTTTTTCCTTGATGAATATATTTTAGGGAAAATTTATTTTAAGGGGAGTTGAATTTAACACCATGAGTTTTTATGGACCTTTTTTCTTGAATAAATTATATTTTCATTTATGTCTTGAAACGCACTAACTCAAACATTACAATCACACGACACCTAATTGGAATGTGTTAAATAGAAACAAATAGATATATTATATATGGAACATCAAATTGGTGTACATTACAAGAAACACAAACTTAGTGTATGTTACACAAAACACTGATGTTTCTACGAAACATCATTTTACTGTAATAATTATTTAAATGGGATAATTATAACCAAGATGTTAAACATAGTTATATGAATAGTAATAAATACTTTTAAAATATATTTTTATAATTTTTTTATATAAATAAAATATATTTATAATGATAGATATAATTTTTGGTAAAGTCATCGTATGTTTAAAAACTATCATTTTCTCAAATGAACTACTTTTAATGTCCTCTTATGAAAAATAATAAAATTAATTTTAAAAAAATTATATTTAGTGTTATAAAATAAACTTAATTTTATATTCATAATTTATAAATTAGATTAGAGTGAAATTTTGGGATTCTTTTGAGAAAAAACATTTTTGGTTGAATATTGAAAAATACCAGATTTTAATTCAAAACTGATTTTTTGATCTATTTTATTTATAAGGATAAATTAAATTTTAAATTGATTTAGAAGATTAATTATATAATATAATTATAATTTAATCTAATTTTGTTCATTGGAAACAATTTCACGATGAAATTTTATTTAAAAAGAAAGAAAGTTTTCGAACATTTTTTCCTTTAAAAACCCACATTATCGATCTCACTGCAGGATTAAATTTATATTAATTTCTTCCACTTCTATGATTTTATTTTAGAAAAATTGATTCACTATTAATAATAAGAATAATTAATAATGTCTAATAATTTAAAATATGTTTTTGTCCAAAAATATTACTGAAAGTAATTAAAATTAATTACCTCGATTAATGTAAAAGTATGCTTAACTAAGGGTAAACCTTGAACTTAATAGCCTAAATGACATATAAAATTTTCCAAAATCCATTGTATGTACATATTTAAACCTTAAAATAAATTTTATATATTTTTTTCCATTATTGGATCCACTGGAAGCATGAAAAATGTGGGTGGAATTCTCTCTTCAAATATTTACAAGAGTGTCACTCCTCATCAACTACAAAAAGGGATCCATTAATACAACTTTGTCACACCTATAAAGCCCTTTGGATACAAATATATCTAGAAAATAGCTCCCCAACATTCCTCCCTTCTTCATGGAAGCCTCCATTTGGGAATAAAGTCTTCCATGGAATCCTTTTAGAACAAACAAAAAGGAGTTTCCTGATTAAGTGGTAACATCTTCTCTCAAGATCCTTTATTTTATTTTATTTCTCCACCCAATACACTATCTTCATTACGTTTTTAATTAAAAATTAATTATATTTAAAATAAAATGATGTTTAGATTCTATGGTTTCAACTTAATATTTCACAAATTTCCATCTAATGGGTAATGAACGTACTGTTTATGTGTACGGAGAACAACGGCCTCACACAATGATGATTGTTCAGTTTCCCATACTGGATCTCATGGTGGACATTGTGATATAAAATATTTATATATACATATATCATATATTATATTTATTATTTATTTATGGTTATTTATTCAATTTAAAACACATATCTTTTTTACTTTTTATTTTCTGTAAATAAGATAATTTCGTTTGTGGAAGTGGGGACTACCACCCCCTCAAAGCAATGTGATTCATTCATACGCAACATGGAATGTATTTAGGATTGTTTTAAAGAATATATATGATATATATGAAATAAAAAATATAATTTAATAATGATATATATATATACATATATTTATTTTACATTATTTCTTTCAAACACGACAATTAAATGGAAAAAACGTTCATGCGTACGTACATCCTACCATCTACATGAACGATGTATTCCATTTCATAAATATATATTATATTGATTTTTATAATACATATATAATGAATATAAATGACATTTATATTATTATTTTCATTCATTAAATCATTATTTAATTATAAGGACCAAATATATAACAAATTTAGACACATGCGAATAACAAAGCGAATATTACCCAAAGTAAAACCGTAACATAGGATTGTTAACAAGATGGAAAGAAAATTTCATAGTCAAACCATATATTATATTATATATAAGAATATTTTTCATTAAAATATTTATAATAATTTTCTATATATTATATAGGTTCTTTGAATGAGTGCGACGAGAGTCAAGGCACAAGGTAAGGCGATTTCATCTCACTTTTTATTTCTGTGAGGTACATCATTTATTCATCACCCATTCCTTTTATATGGTGTGAATACTACCGATTGATTTATTAAATGATTCATATAATTAAATTTATGACTATTTACATATTCATTTTATGATTTTTCATTCATGGGGTTTAAGTTTCATTAGTTACCAACTCTATAAAATTGTTTTCTCTCAATTTTACTTCTTTAGGACTCATGTTTTGTTATTCACCTATATTTCATTTGAGGTGTAAATACATCCATTTTACATGTTATATCATGAATATCTTTATTTTCATGATATTTTATTCTTCATGTAATTTCCTCTTCTTACATGGAGTGTATGATCCCAAGTAACCATGTTGTAAGAATTCATTAAAACAATCCCATCGCTTTTCGATATTGTTAATTATTGTTATTCATTAATGAAATCTCATGAATAATATCTCAAAAACACTCATGAAATTTCTTCTCCTCTAGTTATTCAAAATACCTTCCTTTCTTAGTACAATTTTTAAACTCTTTGGTACTTCTAACAATTTTTTAAGTAAAATCATATTATCTCTCTCTTATGTTGGAAATCTATTTTATTCAAAAACATTATTTTAATGGTTGTTTCCAAAATTGTTTTCAAAATATATTTGAAGACCATTTTCAAGTAAAAATTATTTTAAAAACGTTTTATAGTTTTATATGATTCATTTATATGTTTTCAAATCTATTTTCAAAGAAAAATTTCTTCAAACGGTTTTATGTTTTAAAAAGAGGGTTTCAATGTATAAAAATGTTTTCCTCAAGAAATGTTTTTAAAATATCGTTAAAATTTATTTATCATATAACATAACATATATTTTTGTTACTCATAATTTTATAGGAAATGTATTCAATGTTTCCATTCATATTATTTCTCTTAGTCGATTATGCTTTTATGGCATGATGTGGATGAAATGAGTTTCTCCTTCATGGGTTATATACTTTTGAAACCTGCTTCTTTTCTAGAGTCGTGTTTATGATGAAATGAATATGGAACCCATATTTTTCAATTGGTTGTAATGTTATTACATTCTTATAATACAAATTTTAATTCATGGTTTATGATATGATTATTTATGATTTTGTGGCACACGTATGTATGATTTCATAAAGAGATGGGTGAGACATGTATCTCTCTCCAATGCATTGGGTAAAGATTTATATCTCATGAGATAGACTAAGATGGTATTAGGAGTGAACCTAGATTACAAAGATATTCATGGGAGTGAATCATGTCTACCAATATTGTATTAAGAGTGAAATCATTCTATTAATATGACTATGTGAGTGAGCCATGACTACCATGATGGTATGAGGATTGAACTGGTACAACAAGTTGGTCTTGTTAGAAATGCCTTGGCTACTATTGAAATCTTTTTATATGCTTATGTGTCTTCCAAAATTACATGTTTTATTCCCATGTTATTATTTGATGCTCTATTTTGTTCATTTCCTTATGATTTAGGTCTTATGAAATTCCAAACCATATTCCATCATTCATGTTTATGTGTTTTGATATGTAGTGTATGATCTTATATTTCTTCATGATCAAGTCCACTTACCCTTATGCTCATGATTATGCATATGTATCTCCCTTGATTACTCATACCAAGCATCTAGGATCACCCCTTTTTATGTTTAATTCCCATAGGTTATGAATATATGTATTATATTAGATGATTCAAAGATGGGTGCTAGTCAAGAATAACCTAGTGGGAGATGATGTAGCTCATTTATATACAACTATTTATGTTCCTCATTTCAAAAGGAACTAGGCTAATATGGTCTTTGGGAATATATTTTTTTAATGTTTTAAGTATTCCAATTTTTTTAATTTTAATGTATGAAATGTGAGTGTTGTTATATATTCTTATGAAAAAAAAGGAATGGTTATAGCTAATTCCTTAGAAAAACTTAAGGATCATGAGAAAACTTACCCAACTCATGATTTGGATTTATCTACTATATTTTTTGTTTTCAATATATAGAGGAAATAACTTTATAGAGAAAATTGTAAAATATATATATATCACAAAAGTTTAGTGTATATATTCTCATAGAATTAGTTGAACATGTTCTATAGATTATGGTTGGAGTTGATTACAGATTATGAATGCTAAATACATTACCACCTTGAAAAATGGAACAATGTGGATAATGCTTCAAGTTGAAAGTATCATGATAGTTTACCCATGTTGAGGATAATAAATGATCCATATTTTTTTATTTTTAAGGGAATAATATTTACTTCTTGAAGGAATGGTATTTATCTTATCGTTCTCAAAAGAATGTTTAATCATCTATCCACATGAGGACTAAATAGGTATAGAATGAAGATGTAGAGATATATAAGAAGGAGATATATGGTCCTGAGATTAATCTTATTTGTAATGGGGTGATAAGGTTCAATAATTTTGGTTTTGTACCCTCCATAGTGTTTTCAAGAAGGATCGGTTAGGGGAATCCCATAGTTCATCATTCAGTATTCATCATGGAAGTAAAAAAGATATATAGAGATTTTAATTAGCATGTATGGTGTAATGACATGAAGAGAGATTTCATAGATTTTATAACTCCATCTTGGTCTGTTAGAAATTTAATGATGAGAGAAAAAATCCAAATAGGATGTTAAAAACATTACCTATACTAGAATGGAAATAAGAAAACATCACAATGGGTTTTGTTAGCGGACTCCCCAAAACATATAATGGGAATGATGTTATATTTTTTGTAGTCTATCACCTTAAAAATTAAACACAATTCACTAATATTATAAAATATACCACTCTATATCATATTTAGATGATATAAATTATGTAATTGGTAAGGATTCATGGATTACCTCATTCCATTGTATAGGATTGAGATCCTTTGTTTACCTCGATGTTATGGAAAAGCAATCAGCAAGCTCTTGACATAGGGTTTAGTTTCAACATTACGTATCATCCTTAGACAAGTGGTTAGGATGGAAAAAAATTCCAAACCCTATAGGATATGTTGATATCTTTTTCTATGGGCTTCAAAGGTGGTTGGGATCAACACCTTCCTCTAATTGAATTTTTATACAACAATATCATTCACTTGATAATTTAGATGGATCCTTATGATGCCCTTTAAGGAAAGAAGTGTATAAATCTAATGTGTTTGTATAAAGTTAAGAAATAAATATATTAGGACCAAACCTGGATAATGAAATAGTAGAGAATTTTTTATCTATTCAACAACACATTGGGAATCACAAATTCGGGAAAACAGTTATACTGAAAATCACCCGAATAATCTAAAATTTGATATTTTGATAAGGTGTTTATAGAATTTATCCATGGAAGAATGTAATGGGATTTAGAGGGAATGGAAAACTAATCTCTAGGTATATGAGTCCTTTTGAAAAAAAAATTACATATCAAGATGGTATTTTATCAATTGGTGCTGTCACGACCCGTCCTCGGGGCTTGTGTCGTGACTACCCCAAGCCCGCCTCCCATAGGCCAGGGGCTGGCGACTAGCACCAAGGCGTAAAATCCTGACAAGAAAGGGGAAGGCATTGCCTTTGTAAAGTAAAAAAACACCACAGAGTAAGAAAGCAGAAGTAAACACTAAGTAAAACTGGGTACAAAAGTAAGTGCGGAAAAGTAAGTGGGCCAGAATACAAACCCAAACTGAATGTAAATTACAACTGGAAAGAAAGTACAGCAACTGAAAAGTAAAGCTGCAACGTCACACCATCCACTGGAAGTCCCACCTGAAGGGTGGGTACAGATAGCCTCCTCAGCTCCACGGGTCTAGTCGTCCGCTCTGTGTACGTCTCGCCCAGTGGTCCACCTCTAGGTACTGACTTGCTCCACAAGCCTCCACCACGATCAGCACTGTCCGTCGTCTGCATCCAACACAACGCAGTGCGGGCATAGCCCGTGCGGGGTGAGTATAAGATACTCAGTAGGGACCCCGAGACCCCCGAAGGTCTCCCAGATTCCACAAAGGATAATCCACAAAGTAAAGATACAATTACGAAGTAACAAACCATACTATTTAGGCATATACCCATACATATACCTAAGTCATAAATTCCAGTTCGGCTCCAACATCTGAGCCCAAGTACAACCCAGTCCACACAGGAAAACACAACTCAAATACACACAGGAAAGCACAATGTAATCCACACAGGATATCAAGTCAATCTTATCGAAGATAAGATTGAATGTCAAGACTCAGCTCACACCAGTATTTAATCAAGAAGTTGAAACCATAGCTGCTGGGAAATTCCTCCTCTATCGAGTACAGTGGGTCTGCCGCTACAACCAAGCGCTTCCCACTAACCTTGGACTGTTGTAGTATTCCACCTGTCGAGTACTATGGGCCTGCTGCTACAACCAAGCGCTTCCCACCATGGGTCTGCCACTACAACCAAGCGCTCCTCCTCATAGCCTCCAGAGGTACTCCTTCTGTTGAGTATCGTGGGTCTGCCGCTACAACCAAGCGCTCCTCTGTCGTGGGTCTGCCGCTACAACCAAGCGCTCCCCCTCATAGCCTCCAGAGGTACTCCTTCTGTTGAGTACCGCGGGTCTGCCGCTACAACCAAGCACTCCTCCATCGTGGGTCTGCCGCTACAACCAAGCGCTCCCCACTGGGCTACCCGAAACACACCGAGTCAATCGATCAGCAATCGTCAAGTCTCAGCCAGCTCTAGGGTTTCATAATGATTGAAAGTTCTGTAGTCTTCACCGCCGAACCCACGGAGGATTCCCGTACAGTTGTCGCCGTTGTCGAACCCACGGAGGATTCCCGTACGGTTTTCGCCGTTGTCGAACCCACGGAGGATTCCAGTATGAAATTCATCGTCGTCGCAGTCGCAGCCAGTTCTAGGGTTTCCGCACACAGCAAAATCATTCGGGGAGGGTCCGCTCCACGAGTTGAGGGGCTGATACATCAACTGACACGAAGTCCAGAGTTGATGTATCCCAAAGTTCTGTATCGTCAATAGGAACTCAACGTCACAGACGGCGCGTCAATCGGACGCCCGGTCTAAGAGTTATTGGCTTTTTCGTCCCAGGGGCCCGGTTGGTTTTTAATTCAAAACCAACTCGACCGTACTCCAACTATGTCCAAACCTTGAGCGGAGTAAGACAAAAGGTCCTTCTCACTAAGATGAATCCAACAAAGTCGACGGCACGTCAATAGAACGTCCGGAGCTCAAGTTATAAGTGTTTCCGCACCGAGGGCCCTGTTGGTTTCGTGTTCGAACCAACCCGGACGAATCCAAAGTTATCCTAAACCTTGATTGTAATATACCTAAACGACCGTCTCGATCCAAGGTTTGCATCGCAACTGACAGTGTGTCGTTCGGAGGTCCGACCATGTTATGGGAAAAAGACCGAAAGAAGTCCGCGAATAGGGGGTTCGGGCCCGGTCCGACCCGGCCCGATACCCCCTGGGTCGGCCCGAACTGGGTCGACCCGACCCGGGTCCGGGTCCAGCCCATTAGGGCGCGGCCCAGCCGGTGGGTGCGGCCCGGCCCCGCCGGCACAGCCCGGCCCGGCCCGGTGCGCTCGGCCTGGCCAGCGTGGCACGGCGGCTCGGCCGAGCGGAAGGGGGGCTTGCTGCCCCCATGTTTGCATAACCGCGACCCCCATGTGGGCGGCCTCTCCTTCGGCCAGCCGGGGGTTACGACCCCCGGCTTCTTGGAAGCTGGCCAGCCTGGTTCGGCCGGCCGATTGCTGCTGCCGCGGGACTGCCGGAATCCTGCCCTCCTGCTCCGGCGCCGGCCGCCGGAAGCCGGCCGCCGCTTCCTGCTCTGCCATGGCCTTGGTCCGACCGGCACGGCACGATGGCGTCGCGCCCCTCCGCCGTGGCCTCGCTCCAACCACGGCCTCTTCGAGGTTCTTCGGCGCGGCGCGACGGCGCCGCGACTTTGTTCGACTTCAACGGCGCGGCGTGACGGTACCACGCTTCTCCGCCCATTCTTTATTATTTCTGTGCGGTGCAACAGCACCGCGCTGCCTTGCACGTGCCGCAACACAATCAAGCATCAAGGGGGGAGGGGAGTCGGCCGCGTTCGTGCGGTCCGACCTCCTCCCGTTATTGCGATAACAGGCGGTCCAATTTGAAATGAATAATAGCGATGGAAGTATTCACGAACAAAAACAATAAATCCCCTACCTCAAGCGTTGTTGTCGAATGAGGTTTGTCGCGGAATGGGAAGTCGTGGAAGGAGACTCCGTAAGCGTCGTGGAAGGAGGATCGTCGGAATCGCGGAGAAGAGAATCGTCGTTGTCGCATCGTCGATCTCCGAGGATGGTGTCTCTCACCGGCTGCGGAGATGGAAGAAGATGGTATGACGAACTCCCCTTTGCGGTGACGGAGTTCTTCGTCGAAGGCTTGGTGTTCTTCGCGTTCTTCGACGAGAAAGAAGATGTTCTTCAAGAGTTAGAGCAAAACATCTCCCAAAATCATCTCGCACAACCAAAACAACCACTTAATGAAATAAGACCTTGTCTTATTTAATTAACACACAAGCCAACTTAAAATTCGAAATTCAAATTTAATTCAAGAATTAATTACTTTGAACAAGTTAATCAATTAATGAGTTGACTTTTCAATTAATGGGGGGGTTCGGGTGCGTTACCTAATTAAAAGAGGGGGTTTTAAGGAAGTTGAAAAGGTGGGGCTCGTGTGGGCCCCACCCCACAAATATCCCACCTAGTGGTGTAGGATATAGTAGGTCCCACTCCAACCACTTAGCTTAGGTTAAACTAGTATAAATAAAATAAAATTGGTTGCACCATTTTATTCTATTCTTTACTTAACCCAAAATTTAAAAAACCACACCCGAGCAAACGAAACTTCGGAAAAGGTGTTCCTAAGCAATTACCGGCACTACGATTCCATCGGTGCCCTCAGAATTCGATTCCGAGCACTGGTTCAAAAGTTAGGAAAACCCGCTTGTTCGTTCACTGAACGTACCCGAGCTAAACTTAGAGAAATGATTCTGGGCACACTGGGCCTTGGAATCAGGTACCGTCAGAAACTTCATTCTTGTAAAATCCCAAAGAAAATTAAGAAAAATTTTCCCTTGAATTTTTCGGGTCTTTACATTACTCCCACCTCAGGGCTTTACGTCCCCGTAAAGATACATCATAAACTAGGGGAACAAAAGTGGGTATTGAGCATGCATCTAAGTCTCACGCTCCCAAGTGCTCTCCTGGAGGTTCTCATGTTGCCAACTGATGTGAACTACAGGTATCGACCGTCCACGTAGGACCCGCTCCTGTCGATCCTCGATCTCCATCGGGACCTCCGCAAAAGTTGCCCCATCATCAATGATATGCGTCGGGTCATGCAAGTATCTCCTCTGCTGAGATACGTAGAAGTCGTCGTGCACCCGGTGCAACTGAGATGGATGGGTCAAGCGGTAAACCTCCTCGCCTACCCTTTTGAGGACCTAGAATTGTCCAATGAAGTGCGGAGACAACTTGTCGCCCCAGCCAAATCTCCGTAACTCAAATCGAGGTGAGACCCGTAGGGAAACGTGGTCACCATCCTCGAACTCTAGTGGTCTCCACCTCTTGTTAGCATAAGTCTTTTGTTGGCTCTTAGATGTCCTCTTCCACTCCTGGGTGACTTGGACCTTTTATGGTCCTACAAAGCTGCTAAGATTTCTTCTTTGCCGATAAGAGAAATCTAGTATCATCCCCTAGATGAACCACGTTCTTTGCCTAATACAGTAAATCCCTACATGAATGATACTAATCCATACCAAGGATGACGTCGTAAGGCCTGGAAGCTACTACCAAGAGATCCAACCGTTACTCTCGCCTCTAAGGGTTGAGTCACACTGTCGGCATCAGTGTGTGGTAACTGGGTCTCCTCTAGTAGGTATCTCAAAAGTGAGGGTCAAGTCAATGGTTTTTAAACCAGAACCTCTTAGTAACAAAAAAAAGAGAGGACAGGAAAGTAAATTCCACAAGGAAAGGTGTCTTTTATTACTGCAGCTCAAAGTACAAAGACACAAAGCATCTACAAACAAACATCAACAAACCTAGAAGCAACATGAACATAAGTCTCCACGCCTGAATCTTGTCCCGCTCCTGTCCATCTTCTCCCGGAGCTCCATGATCATAGGCCTCAGCTGCTTGAAGCTGAGCTCTCTCCTGTCCACCCGTTCCCTGCGGTCGGGGTGGTCTCCCAGGTGGTGGTGGTGGTAGAGCCTCAAAGCGTCGTCCACCACCCGCTGCTCGGCCAGCTCTTCTGCCTTGCCTGCCTGCTCCCTGCGGACTGCCATGGTCAAACCTCTGCCTCTGCCTGGGAGGTCCTTCGTTTATCTGCTAATCATCTATATGGCGGGTCGGACAGTCACGAGCCATGTGACCAACCCCGCCGCAGGAGTAACACTGTCCGCTCATGGTAAGTCGTTCTCCACCCCGAGTACCTCGCACAAACGATCATGTGTCATGCGGTCGACCACCTGTAGGTATAATCCTCTTGGACCTCTGCGTCATCTGTCTACTTCCCGCTGCAGAAGACTATGTCGCATGTCGGCTAGTGGTGGGTCCTGCTGCTGGAGACTGCTCAGCAAGGAAACTCTCCACTAAGAGGGCTCGCTCCAACACCCCTGTCTGCGTCGGGACGCTGTGAGAAACAACTGAAGCTCTAATCTCTCGCATGAACCCCTGATCGAAGGTCCGGGCCCTGAAGAATGTGTCCTGCACCATGTCCGTGTAATAGCGCGAGAGATCGGTAAACCTCACCGAGTACTGGGCTACCGTCATGCTGCCCTGCCGCAGCTGTAGTAGCTCCTGGATGCGCACTGCACGGAGGATGGTTGGGATGAACTCTGAGCGGAAGAGGCTCTCAAAGTCCGTCCAAAGAATAGATGCCTCATCGTGCACCTAGAGCATCAAGCTCCACCATCTGCCTACTGCTGCGTGCAGGAGGCTCGCTGCAAGGATCACCATGAGGTCAGCTGGTGTCCCCACTAGCCTGAAAACTCGAACTATATCCTCCATCCAATCCTCAGCTGCCTGTGGGTCCCTCTCTCCCCGGAACCTGAGTGGCCTCTGGTGCTGGAACTCATGCAGTGTGCTCAAGTGGCATGCATCGCCTACTGCTGGGGCCAGTGGCATCGGTGGCCCAACGGGTGGTAGTACCGATGGTGCCTCCGCTGGTGCCTCAACTGGAAGAGGTCCATGTATTGAGGCCTCATCGCTCGGCGGGCTATCAGTACGTACAAAACTCGGAACCCTAGCTGGCTAACATCGTGGGTCCATCCTGAAAAGAACAGGTGCGCCACGGTCAAAACAGAACCTGGTGAGTTGACCCAAAGTAATCACAAAGAAAACCTTTGAAACACACATGCAATCAATGTTTTCATGTATTGAGTCGGAAATCAGAAGTCAGGGTCCTGGTGTAAGGATACGTCGGCCGCCGCACCAACACTGGAATCCCTAAACTGATAACCACACTCAATACCCTTAACACTATTTCTTCACATAGAAAAAGATCAGAGTCCTGAGTTCTGCGGTAGAACCGAACTCCTCTGATACCAATTTGTCACGACCCGTCCTCGGGGCTCGTACCATTACTACCCCAAGCCCGCCTCCCATAGGCCATGGGCTGGAGACTAGCACCAAGGCGTAAAATCCTGACAAGAAAGGGGAAGTAATTGCCTTTGTAAAGTAAACAAACACCACAGAGTAAGCAAGCAGAAGTAAACACTAAGTAAAAATGGGTACAAAAGTAAGTGCAGAAAAGTAAGTGGGCCAGAATACAAACCCAAACTGAATGTAAAGTACAACTGGAAAGAAAGTACAACAACTGAAAAGTAAAGCCGCAACGTCGCACCGTCCACTGGAAGTCCCACCTGAAGGGTGGGTATAGATAGCCTCCTCAGCTCCGCGGGTCCAGCCGTCCGCTCTGTGTACGTCCCGCCCAGTGGTCCACCTCCAGGTACCGACTTGCTCCAAAAGCCTCCACCACGATCAGCATTGTCCATTGTCTGCATCCAACACAACGTAGTGCGGGAATAGCCCATGCAGGGGTGAGTATAAGCTACTCAGTAGGGACCCCGATACCCCCGAAGGTCTCCCAGATTCCACAAAGTATAATCCACAAAGGAAAGATACAATTACTAAGTAACAACCCATACTATTTAGGTATATGCCCATACATATACCTAATTCATAAATTCCAGTTCGACTCCAACATCCGAGCCCAAGTACAACCCAGTCCACACAGGAAAACACAACTCAAATCCACACAATAAATCACAACGTAATCCACACAGGATATCAAGTCAATCTTATCGAAGATAAGATTTAATGTCAAGAATCAGCTCGCACCAGGATTTAATCAAGAAGTCGAAACCATAGCTGTTGAGAAACTCCTCCTCTATTGAGTACAGTGGGCATGCCGCTACAACCAAGCACTTCCCATTAACCTTGGACTGCTGTAGTACTCCACCTGTCGAGTACTGTGGGCCTACTGCTACAACCAAGCGCTTCCCACCATGGGTCTGCCGCTACAACCAAGCGCTCCCCCTCATAGCCTCCAGAGGTACTCCTTCAGTTGAGTACCGCAGGTCTGCCACTACAACCAAACGCTCCTCCACCGTGGGTCTGCCGCTACAACCAAGCGCTCCCCCTCATAGCATCCAGAGGTACTCCTTCTGTTGAGTACTGCGGGTCTGCCACTACAACCAAGCGCTCCTCCGTCGTGGGTCTGCCGCTACAACCAAGCGCTCCCCACTAGGCTATCCGAAACACACCGAGTTGATCGATCAGTAGTCGTCAAGTCTCAGCCAGCTCTAGGGTTTCATAATTATTGAAAGTGTCGTAGTGGTCACCGCCGAACCCACAGAGGATTCCCGTATGGTTTTCGCCATCGTCGAACCCACGGAGGATTCCAGTACGAAACTCATCGTCGTCGCAGTCGCAGCCAGCTCTAGGGTTTCCGCACACAGCAAGCTCGTTCGGGGAGGGTCCTCTCCATGAGCCGAGGGGCTGATACATCAACTGACAAGAAGTCCGGAGTTGATGTATCCCAAAGTTCCGTATCGTCAATAGGAACTCAATGTCACAGACGGCGCGTCAATCAGACGCCCAGTCTGAGAGTTATTGGCTTTTTCGTCCCAGGGGCCCAGTTGATTTTTTAAGTCAAAACCAACCTGACTATACTCCAATTGTGTTCAAACCTAGAGTGGAGTAAGCCAAAAGCTCCGTCTCACTAATAGGAATCCAACAAAGTCGACGACACGTCAATCGGACGTCCGGAGCTCAAGTTATAAGTGTTTCCGCTCCGAGGGCCCGGTTGGTTTCGTGTTCGAACCAACCTGGCCAAATCCAAAGTTCTCCTAATCCTTGAATGTAATATACCGAAACGACCGCCTCGATCCAAGGATCACATCTCAACTGACGGTGCGCCGTTCGGAGGTCTGTAGGCCATGTTATGGGCAAAAGACTGAAAGAAGTCCGCGAATATGGGGTTCAGGCCCAGTCTGACCCGGCCCGATACCCCTGGGTCGGCCCGAACCGGGTCGACCCGACCCGGGTCCGGGTCCCGCCCATTAGGGCGCGGCCCGGCCCGGCCTGGCGTGCTCGGCCTAGCCAGTGTGGCCCGGCGGCTCAGCTGAAACGACCGAGCGGAAGGGGGGGCTCGCTGCCCCCCTGTTTGCATAACTGCGGCCCCCCATGTGGGGGGCCGCTCCTTCGGCCAGCCGGGGGTTATGACCCCCGGCTTCTTGGAAGCCGGCCGGCCCGGTCCGGCCGGCCGGTTGCTGTTGCCGCGGGACCTCCAGGGTCCCGCCCTCCTGCTCCGGCGCAGGCGGCCGGAAGCCGGCCGCCGCTTCCTGCTCCGTCGTGGCCCCGCTCCGGCCGTGGCCTCTTCGAGGTTCTCTGGCGCGGCACGATGGTTCCACAGATTTTTTCGACTTCAATGGTGCGGAACGACGGTGCCGCGCTTCTCCGCCCATTCTTTATTATTTCTGCGTGGTGCAACAGCACCGCGCTGCCTTGCTCGTGCCACAACAAAATCAAGCATCAAAGGGGGAGGGGAGTCGGTCGTGTCCGTGCGGTCCGACCTCCTCCCGTTATTGCGATAACAGGCGGTCCAATTTGAAATGAAGAATGGAGACGGAAGTATTCACGAACAAAAACAATAAATCCCCTACCTCAAGAGTTGTCGTCGAACGAGGTTTGTCGCGGAAAGGGACGTCACGGAAGGAGACTCTGTAAGCGTCGCGGAAGGAGGATCGTCGGTGTCGCGGAGAAGAGAATCGTTGGCGTTGCGTCGTCGATCTCCGAGGATGGCATCTCTCACCGGCTGCGGAGAGGGAAGAAGACAGTATGACGAACTCCCCTTTGTGGTGACGGAGTTCTTCGTCGAAGGCTCGGTGTTCTTCGCGTTCTTCGACGAGGAAGAAGATGTTCTTCAAGAGTTAGAGAAAAACAGCTCCCAAATTCCTCTCGCACAACCAAAACAACCACTTAATGAAATAAGACCTTGTCTTATTTAATTAACACACAAGCCAACTTAAAATTCGAAATTCGAATTGAATTCAAGAATTAATTACTTTGAACAAGTTAATCAATTAATGAGTTGACTTTTCAATTAATGGGGGGTGCGGGTGCGTTACCTAATTAAAAGAGGGGGTTTTAAGGAAGTTGAAAAGGTGGGGCTCGTGTGGGCCCCACCCCACAGATATCCTACCTAGTGGTGTAGGATATAGTGGGTCCCACTCCAACCACTTATCTTAGTTTAAACTACTATAAATAAAATAAAATTGGTTGCACCATTTTATTTTATTCTTTACTTAACCCAAAATTTAAAAGACCACACCCGAGCAAACGCAACTCCGGAAAAGGTGTTCCTAAGCAATTACTGGTGCTGCGATTCCATCGGTGCCCTCAGAATTTGATTCTGAGCACCAGTTCAAAAGTTAAAAAAACTCACTCGTTTTTTCACTGAACGTACCCGAGCTAAACTTCGGAAAATGATTCCGGGTACACTGGGACACAGAATCAGGTGCCGTCAGAAACTGCGTTCCTGTAAAATCCCAACGAAAATTAAGAAAAAATTTCCCTTGAATTTTACAGGTCTTTATAGGTGCTTCCACTAAACCTCTCTCAAGACCATGATGTGTTCCATGTATCTCTTATGAAGAAGTACATACATGATACATCACATGTACTGAAAATAGATTTCATACCATTAATGAATGACCAATCATTTGAGGAATAATCTCTAGAGATTATGGATCATATATATAATGTTTTATTGAACAATACAAATTAATTTTGCAATGTTTTGTGGAGAAACCATTAGTTTGAGGAAGATATGTGGGAATATGAGGATGTAATGAGGTAGAAGTATCCTCAATTGTTTGTATGGAAGTTATAGAATAAAATGGAAAAAATCATTTTATGGGGGGTATAATGTAACACCCGAAGGTTTTTTAAATTTTTTTCAAATAAAATTAACTTCTTTGATATTTTTCATTACATGAAACATTGAATTTTAATGAACCACAATAAAATAATAATATTGTTATTTAAATAATATTGTTATAACCTAGAAATTAAGAATAGTGGTGTGTATATTAATAAAAAAAATTATAACGATGATGTTTTTAGATAAATAATATACATTTATAAACAAAGCGATAATTTTTTTCAAAGTCTTTATATGCGTTGAAAATGTTTTTCTAAAAAAAGTGATTTTTAATTGATTTTTTGTGGACAAAGAATAAAATTAATTTTTTATAGTTTCAAAATATTATTGAAAAAATTAAATTCATTTTTGAAAAAAAAATCATAATTATTTTTTATTTAATTTTTTGGAATTTATCTGAAAAAATTAAATTTTTGACGAATAGTGAAAAATACTAGTTTTTATTGAAAACTTCCTTTTTGTTTAGTGAATTTTTAAATATAATTTTTTTTTTTAAATTTTATAAAAAGTAATATTTTATATTTTATATATTTATCAACATGATTTAAGTCATTGTAATCAATTTTATATTGAATTGTTATATTAAAACAATATCCACTTATGAATACTTTCTCCTTGAAAACCCTCCCTTTCATCACGTCCACGATTTTAGTTTTAAATAAATTTATGAAAATTATGTGAGTTGAATTTGGAAAAATGGATTGAATACTTTTATTAAGACTAATATATATTATCTAAAAATCTCTACTTAAGTTTTTTTCCCTAATTAATAGTGAAAATAGAAAAAATTATTTTCCACAGTTAAGGAAGAAATGAGTTTACTAGGATATTAAACTAAAACAATAGGGTTTAAAAAGAATCCAAAACATATAAAATTTATATTTAATGGTAAAATTTGACCAGATATATTCTAAAATTTATAAATTATCTATTTATTTTTTTGTTACATGAAAAAATTTGGGTACACATTATTCATTTCAAAAATTCCAAGTGTGTCCTCTCCCCCACTTATAAATGGTTTCCCCCTCTCCCATCATATTCACACGTGAAAAAACCATTTTTTAGGATAATACCTGCCCAAATAAATTCCAAAATTCCATAAACTCTTCTTATATGTCTTATTTTTTTGTAAATCAATTATTGGAAGTCTTTGGGTATATTATTAAATATGTGATCTGAGAAGAGGTAAAATACATAACAAAGATTTTTTCTCATTTACTCTTCTACCACATTCTATTATTATTAACCCATTATGATATAATAACATCATTATATTAAAATTATTTTTTATTTTTATTTTAATGTAATTATTTACAACCATCTCCTTTATTTTCAAATGGGAAGATAAGCCATTGATCGTATGTATGGCAGATTACAACTTCACAGACCGACACAACTAGTTTTCCAACACCGCTTCTCATAGATAGATAAAACGAATTGTATAATGTTTATATATTATGTTTATTATTTAATTATATATATTGAATTATAATATCACACATACCTTACTACCTTCTGTTTTTTAGAGAATATGATAATGACGCTTGTTTGTACAGATGACAACCACTTTGTTAAGTGTTGTTAATCATTTTTCCCTCTTCTATTAACATGGAAAGTAGTAAGTATTAATTTTATATTTATATATGATACTCATGAAATATTAATAATTAGGGAATATTAATATATCATATACTTTCTTACCTTACCATAAGTTAAAAAATTAATGATAACATTGTTTATCTCTATGGTGAACTACTGCCTCATGAAGCGATGTGATTCGTTTTAATTTAAAGAATCACATGGGTGGTAAATGTAAGTTTATTTAAGGAAATAATATTATATATAATATATAATTATAATTATTTAATGATAACATAAAAATTATGTTTTTCCCATTATGATCGTTGAAAAATAGAAAAGTTTTTCATGTGTTCGTATGACTTACTATCTTCATGATTGTAACATAGTCTTTCTTTCATAACCATCATAAATTATTGGTTTTAATAGAATAATTGATATATAAAAATGAGAATTATTTTATTATTATTATTATTATGAAAATTACTAACATTTACTAATGCATAATGACATAATCAAATCTTAACTGAAAAATGAATCTGTTATCTCCCGAAATTGTAATTTTTATAACTAATGGTTGTTAAACAAGTGATTAAATATTATAAGAAAATAATATATGATATAATATATATCTTTATCATTATACAATACATTTATAATTAATCTATATATATTATGTAGTAGATTATAACTCATAATAATAATGAGATAATCAAAGTAATAGATCTCTCTAACCCACCCTTTTCTTTAGGTTATGAACACTCTCTCTTTAACTAACTTTCCCTCTATTTAATGTTATGAAATGATTATAATTATTTTTATATGTCTCTAACATGTATATATATCATATTAACCCTTCTTTCTAGGGGGTAATACTTTCCTTATGTTTATCTCTCAAATTCATTAATTATGAAACTTCATTTGATTATGATATGAAGATAAATTATGCAACAATTTTTTCCATGGGTACATATTATGTCATTCATTATGGTTGATTTTGTATATGGAATAAATATTCATGTAGATAAGATTAATTTTATTAGTGGTCCTAGAATGATATATCTCTCTAACATATTTGATAATGTTTTATTCTCATGATATCTCATGTATGTGATTATGGATTGAACATTATTAATTATGGTAATCTTTACACCATGTGATATTGTCATTGGAGTTAGCCTTGACTTATGTTTATGACATTTTTTATGTTTGTTACACATTCCAATGATTCTAGGATTTTATGATTCCATGATCATTATATAATAATTCACTTTTATTACTCGTGTACCTTCTCTATTGTGATATCATTTTATACCATTGAATCACATGTTATGCCACCTGATTATGTTTACTCCGTTACATGTCTTTTCAACTCATCCCTCTCTTTATGCTCTTTCCTGAGATTATACCATCAAAATATAAGATCTTTATTTTATTTTAGAATCTCATTATGGAGAATAAAATAAGGAAGACATGTTTTAGTTTTCTTTTATGTATTATGAACCTATTCATCCAAAGACACTAGGACTATTTTATCCCTGTATTTTATATGTAACACCCGAATTTTTTTTGAAATATTTTAGTTTAATAATTTTAATTAATAAATATCATACATTGCACGTAATCATGAGTTTATGGGTACTAAGAGATGACCTTAGCATAAAATCACAATTTTAACATAACTGATAGGTTAGCGGTAAAAAATATAATTAAATTATGAAAATGTATGGTGAAGTCATTCGCTACCAATTATTTATGAAAATATAAATCAATTATTAATTTTTATTTTTAAATTGATGTAAATACTATTAGTAAATTAAATTGATGAAATATATATACTCTATACATAATAAATTGTTTTTTATATTTATCCAATATATTTTTTTGTCATAGGATATGAATAAACCCTCTTCGATGTATAAAAGAAAATATTTTTCATAAGGGTAATTTTCGGCCTTTTAATGGGGAACCCATTTTAAATTAAGATCATGATAGATTAATAATTTTTATATAAAAAAATAAACATGATCTTTGGAAGCGGGATATAAAAATATGCTTTGAATTAAATTTTTATATTTTTCTGATAACTTTAAAATTTTTATTAATAGAAAAAACACACTAAATTTTAATTTTAAACAAATTTTTTCATCAAAATAATTTACATGGTTAAATTATAAAGTTTTAGGGCTTTATAGTATAATTATAATATATTTTTATCATTCATTATAATGTATTTCATTAGCAGTAATTTTACATTGAATTTAGATGTAAGAACATTTCAATTTTTTGAAATGTTTTAACTCTTAAAACATGTTCTCTCTTTCCAAAAACAGGACTATTTTTATATTAATTGTTGAATATTATATGTTTTTAATTTTTAAAAATTGATTTCATATTTTGAATCAATAGTTTCAAATTATATAAAACTATTTTATTCTCTATTTTGGGTCATTATGAATAGTAACTTTGGTATTTTATATTAATATGGTAAGCGGGTAAACCTAGTAATTAAGGGTAAGAATACTATTTTAAAATTACAGTAACAAATTTTTTAATATACTTTAATGAGTTTTTTTTTTACCTAAATATTCCTTCGATCAAAATTGTGTCCTCTGGAAGCCACTTGGATGAGATTAGGACATTTAATTTATATTTATTTAATGAAATGTAAAATATGTCTCACTCAAATTTTAATAACTAAATAATTTTTTATATAAGGTTATACAGTTGATACATTAAACTATAAATACTCATTTGAAATATAAAATGTGTTAATTTATCATGATAATTTATTTTAACTTTTTTGGAAATAAATAATTACCTTATAGACTTATACATGGATGATGTAAAAAATAATTAATTGATGGGAAATTAAAAAAAACATATTTATTAAAATGATGACAACCATAAAAAGACCCAAACACTTGAAAAATTATTATTTTTAGAGTATATCTCAACCATAACCATCCAAGTGTTGATTTAGTGACCATTTGGATCTTTATAGGAGAGATTGTGAAAATTATATTATTTTATATAAAGTGATGTTAATTTTTTCACATTCATAATTTAAAAATTATAACACTTCATATGATATATTTTACAGAAGATAAATTTGAATAAAAATATTCTTATGAATTCTTGTATATTTATATTCCTCTTAGTATTTTATTTTTAATATTTATTCAACAAATAAGTATATTAAATAATTAAAAGATTGATTTAATAATTATTTTATTATTAGACATAACAAATAAATGTTATTTAAAATAAAAAAATATAATTTGGGATAATTAATATTTTTAATGAATTTTTAAGATGATATTGACCACTTAGGAATACAGTAAAATAGTTGGTTTGAATTTATCATGTTATCTTACTATTTTAAAAAAACAATGAATTGAATAGTATCAAAATCGACATTATTGATTTTTTATCAAAATATTGTCATATTATATTATTTAAAAATAGTGAAACATTTTATAAAAATATATAATATTTATTATATGGTCTAAAATTTACTAAGTTATTTATGTATGGACTAATTGACATCATATTAATATATACTATACCCTTTTAATATTGAAATATTTGTTACCCAAGTTAAAAATAAATTAGAATAACTAATCGTTATTTAAAATGATAAGGTTTAAATAGATAGAAAAAATTGTCTACAATATATTGGTTGATGCTATTACAACTCTATATCATCTCATATTCTAAATTGGTTCATTATTGAGGTTTTTTATGGGGTTTGGTTTTATTTTAAATTAATATTTTTGAAGATCTGAAAAATTCCACTCGCCTCAATTATAAAAGGGAACCTTCTCTCTCACCTCTTAAATTCAATTTCAGAATTCACACTCATCCATCCCTTATTATTTTACCTTCTCAAATTCCATAGTTTCTTTCTAGAGTTTTCTTCTTCTTCTTCAAAGACCAAATATAGTACTCTAATATGAGATTTAGAGGAGGTACGTCGAAGAAGAGATAATATCCTCCAACGATTATTTAAAATATATTTCTTATTCTACTTCATCTTAATGATTTTTTCTTTATAATTTAATAACTATAGAATAAATTATATAATTATATGTTATTATGATTATGTAATAACAATATTTCACTTTCTATCCATCCTACGAAAAACAAAATCACTACGTGTGTGTGCGTACAACTTACCATCTCCACACCATTGCGTAATCTATTTTTCCACACCACATTACATGGATTGGTATAATTTTGGACATAATAAGTATATATGATTTTTAAAACATGATATTGATTCTTAAATATTATACACCATTCACTTGAATTCCATTCAACAATTATTGGAATGATATTGTCGCTCGTGCATACATACGACCTACCGTCTCCACGGTGTGATGCGATTCATTCTAGATGATCTCAATTAAATAATGGTTATATGAATGTATATAATGAAAAACTATGATATATATAATGTTAATATCATTTTGTAAAGATATAAGTTTTATCTATGAAGTAGAACCTTAACTTATTTGACAAAACATTCATAATCAAATGAAGCAGTTAATATCCGAATAATAAGTGATAATAAAATGTTATCAAAAAACATATGATAATATAAATATATATGTTATAAAAAAAGGGATATAATTCTGAAATAATTCAATGAAATTATTTAAATAATTATACAGGAGGTTCAGATACATACAAGTGAAATCAGACCTAAAAGGTAATGGATAATTTCACAATCTCATTATTATCTGAGATTGTCTATACGTAAGTATTTAACGGGGTATATTTATCATATATGTATATGTTTACAAAATATATAATATTATTTCTATTCTTCTATAGTTTTTTTATGTCAATTATAACTAGTTATGAATTTTTAATAAACGGTTTGAAAGGAATCTAATTTCATTATTTGATACGAGGTACTTTTTGACTTCTTTAGAAAAAGTATGAGGAGAATGTTTTTTTAAATTATATAGAATGAATGTATTTTTACATATTCATAACACCTTATTTACATGAATGTTACTATACATGTTTTCATATTTTTTTCAAATATATTGTTTTCTTTTAAAATTGCGTGACATTTTCAAAAAAATAAAATGATTTTGAAGAAGAATGGATATTTTCCTGAAGAATTAATTCCAGTGTGTTAAATAAAAATTATTTTACATCTATGATGGAATTATTTAATAGGTTTATGTTTCAAGTATAATATCCTTATTATTCCTATGATTTTATTATGTTTATGATGTAATTATATTTATGAAATCCATTTTTTACATGGATTATGTTATGGTGTAATGATGTTTAAAGAAACCCATTATATTCCTTGGGTTAGGATGAATGATTTATGTTATTGTGGAACACATAAGAATTATTTCATTATGATATGGTTGGGACCTATATCTCCCTCCAATTAATTTGGTAAGGATTTATATCTCATGAGATAGGAATGAATGGAATGGTAAATGATCTCAGTTTAGTAATATAGGGATGGAACGAGGAGTGAACTCGGTTTAGTAATGGAATTTTCCCGCTATGATGGACCTAGCAATGAACCTTGACTAATATGAAATTATTTTATATGATTATGTGTATTACAAAGAAAATCATGTCTTATGTTATGACTTTTGGGATTATAATCATCTATTCTTATACAATTCCATGATTTATCCCATGGCATGATATCACGATCTTTCATATACCAGATAAGGATTTTAAATGTTAATTTCTTATGTTTTATGATAATTATATGATTAATAAATCCCTTGTTTACCTTTATTGAGAATATGATATCAACCTTTCATATGTTTCTTTTCCCTGGGTCATGAAGAAGGGTATTAAGTAATTAATGTTAAAAATGGGTCTAGTTATGATGAAATAAGTGGGAGACAATGAAGATTTCTTATAAACCAGTTGTTTATGTTTCCTAGTTTCTAATGGAACTATACTTGTATGTTCCTGTCATGGATTTGTTATAATTGGTAATGAGTATTATTCAATATTGAAGTAATATCAATGTCTGTAAAGTATGATTCATTGTATTTTTTATCATAGGAAATGTATAGTTAGCCTTTGTAAAATATGATGAGAAAACCTTAGTAAGAACCCAAAGGATATGTCAAAGTATTTATTACAATACTAGTATTTAGAAATGATCATGAATAACCTAGTATAAAAACTAAATTATACTAAATTGATATTTTATTCATGATTATGTGGTTTCCCATAATTTTTTGTGTTGCTCATACTATGCTTCTTGGTTTTAGTCAATGGATGGTATCTGAAGGAACCACATTAATGCTAAATGTGATGAGAAACGCAATGATTGTCCTCTTAATAAACCAAATGTAATGGGATTTAGAAAGAAAAATCTTATAACTATGATCACCAAACATTCCCAATATTTGAATCAAGCATGACTTAAAAATGAGAAAAGGATGGAATAACATTCTCTTTATTCCTTCATGAGGCAGTGTCTACCTTCTTTTAGTGAGTCTTATGATCCATTAGTTGGTGAACAATAGATCATTACCACTGAAAATATATTTTTAGTTCTCCAATGTTGAGTAGATGACAAAGTCATCTTAGTGGACTATCATTTTGAAGGTGAAGCTGATAAATAGTGTAAAAGTATCAAGAATACAAGGAAAAGAGATGAAATTCAATCTGTGGAATGGGACGAGTTTAAGAAAATATTTTCCAATAAGTACTTTCCTCATATTTTTTGAACAAATATGTATAAGGAGTTCCATGAACATAATAAAAAGGGTGATGAATCTATTTGTACCTATAAAGAAAATGTTACAATACTTGCAAGGTATGCTTCTAGAATGATTATCCAGCCTGAGAATAAAATTGTTCAATTATATAGTGGTTTAAAACAATGTCTCTAAAGGTAATTATCCATAATGGACTTTAATATCAATGAAGAAATCGTTTGATGTTATCTCAATGTTGAGATGGAGATTGGGGTAACCCATCATTACTATGGGTCTGATAAGAATAGAGGAATGGAATTCAAGGGAAAATCTAAAGACTATGCTGAAAAGAATATGAGTTTTCCCTTATGCTAAAAGTGTGGAAAGAAACATGGAGGAAATTTCCTTAAAGGGACTAGTGAATTTTTTAGGAATGGAAAGGATGGTCATTGGGTAGTTGAATACCGAAGTGATGATAAAAATTTGTCTAAATATGAAAATAGAGAAAATGATACATATAATACAACTCTTATACTTCAATGTTACAAGTTAAAGGAAATGGGTCATTATGCCAATCAATGCCCTAATCCAAAGGTTATCGATGATTATTGATGTCAGGAAACTCTTAAGGCCAAAGGAAAAGTCACATGAGATCACTATTGGTGATGTGGAGTATGATAATGAAGTGGTGAAAAGTACACTTACCATCCACTCTGAATTAAAAAATGCTATATTTGATTCTAGATCTATACAGTCTTTTATTTCTGGAAACATTTCTAAGGGTATTTTAATATTAACTCAGCAACTAGATATTGAGTTAGTTTTCACAAATCTTAATGGAACAAATGACGCGTCAAAAGTTTATAATTTTTCTCTGGTTGTTGTTTGTGGGAATTTTCTTCCTATAAATCTTGTGATCCTTCATATAGTGTAATTTTATGTGAATATTGGATTGGATTGAATTTCTCTATATGTTGCTGATATCAATTTCGAAGGAAGGGAAGTCACATTTCATATTCTAGATTAATCTATGATCATCTATCGATGCAAAGATGAATATATCCTTCCAGTATAAATTTCATCCATCTCATGGGTATTGATCTTTATAAATAAAGGTTAACTTTATAAAATGGTTGGTGGGAAATAACCAATTATGAATACACCCATTGTACATGAGTTTTATGATGTCTTCCAAAATATTTACCAGGTCTTCCACCAAATCGCGAAGTTGAGTTTTCAATAGAACTCATACTGGGTGCTATTCCTATTTCAAAGAAATATTATAGAATAACCCCAATTGAGTTGAAATAATTTAAGAAGAAACTCCAAGTTAATCTTGATTAGGGATTCATATGCCCTAGTGCATCACCTTGGGTATCACTTATTCTATTTGTTAAAAATAACGAAGAATATATGATACTTTTCATTGACTATCAATAAAATTATAATATCATTATCAAAAAATCATTTTCCCCACATTGATAACTTATTTGACCAACTACACATAACACAGTACTTTTTAAATATTGATAATTCTTTAGGATATCATCGATTAAGGATCAGAAAGGAGGATATACCAAAGATGAAATTCCATATAATGTATAGACACTATGAATTTATAGTGATTCCTTTTGGTCTTACTAATTCCCTTATTATATTCATGAATATAATGAATAGTGTCTTTAAAGACTATATTGAACAACTTGTGGTAGTTTTCATAGATTATATTATTGTCTATTTGAAGATAAAGGAAGACAACAAAGATCACATGGTTATTGTTCAAAAGACCCTAATAATGGAGAAGAATTATAAAAAATTACCAAGAGTGAATTTGGACTTCAAAATGTTTCATTTTTTAGTCACATAATCTCAAGAGAGGGGATATCTGTGGATCTAACAAAAATAGAAGTTATTAAAAGCTGGCCGATACCAACAACGGTAACTCATATCTAAAGTTATCTTGGTTTGGCAGGATATTATCAACTTTTTTTGAAATATTTTTCTCGATTATCTAATCCACTCACCAAGTTTATTTGGAAAGGATTTAAGTTCATTTTGACAGAGGAATGTGAATATAATTTTAAATAGATAAACATAAGGTTAGCTAGTGCACCTATTCTCATATTTCCTTGTAGTGGAGAAAGGATTCTGATATATGGTGATGCATACAAGAAGGGGTTTGTTTTTTTCTCATTCAAAATGATATGGAGATCTCTTAGGCCTCACGACAATTGAAAATACATGATAAAAATTGCCTAACTCATGATTTGGAGTTAGTTGTGGTAATATTTTCAATAAATATATGGAGGCATTATCTTTATGTTGAAATGTGTGATATTTATACCGATCATAAAAGTTTAATTTATACTTTCAAACTAAATAAGATAAATTTGAATCAATGAAGATGGATGGAACTGAATAAAGATTACAAATTATCAATAAATTACCACAATGGGAAAGCGAACAAGGTGGTATATGCTTTGATTCGAAAGGACCATGCTTTCCTATCCATGATGAGGATCACAAAAGATAAAATATTTAGTTATTTTCAAAGGATGGATATTGAAATTTTAAAGGGGAAAAATATTATCTTTTCCAATTAAATGTTCGAATATCTATACATGTGATGATTAAGAAGGCATAGAAGGAAAGTGTAGAGATGCAAAAGAAGGTGAGAAATGTTCTTAAATTAAACAATGATTGTGATGAAATAATAAGGGTCATAAACTGGGTTTGTATTCCACTCATAAAAGAATTAAAGTATGAGATATTGTATGAGGCTCATAGTTCTTCATTCACTATTCATCCTGGAAGTACAAAGATGTACAGAGTCTTGAAAGAGTATTTCTAGTGGGATGGCATGACACAATATTTTGACGAATATGTCTCTTGGGGATTTATTTGACTACAAGTTAAAGCTGAGAGATATAATTCTAAGGGTATATTGCAACCATTACACATGCCAAAATGAAAATGGAAAAACATCACTATGGAATTTTTCATAGTACTTCACAAAACATATAAAAGACATAATCTTGTATGGGTTATAGTTGATTGCCTTATGAGGTCGGAACACTTCATTTCTATTAGAGAGTATTTCTTTATTGATCATATTTCTAAGATATATGTAATGTAATTGGTATGATTTACTAGAGTAACACTTTCTATTATATATTATTAGGATCTGAGGTTTACATAGATGTTCTAGAATAGTCTTCAGCAGGCTCTAGATATAGTGTTATGTTTCAACACTTCTTATCATCCGTAGACAGATGATCTAACTGATAGGAAAATTCAAACACTATAAGACATGTTGATAACCATCTCTATAAATATAAAAGGATTTTGGGATTGAAACTAAACTTTGGTGAAATATTATTACAAAACTATCTTCTAGTATAGTATTCAGATGACTCTTATTGACACCCTCTATAGAAAAATTTATAGAACTAAAACTTTCTATAATGATTTTGGGGTATGAAATATCTTAGGACCAGATCTTGTTGATGAAATATAAGAAAAGTTCGGATATATTCAACAACACATAAGAGAATCTTAGAGTTGAAAAAAATGTTATGCTGACAACTGAAGAAAAAAACTACAGTTTTAAGGGGGTCACAATTTGTTCTATAAATATCTCCTTGAAAAAGAGTAATGATATTTTGAAAGAAGGTAATTTTGAGCCCTAGGTGTATCTTTCCTTTTGAAATTATCGATCATGTTGTGAAGGTAGATTACCGATTAAAAAGTCCACGGAATCTCTCTAAAGTTAATGATTTTCTCCATGTATATCTCTTGATAAATTAAATACATGATCCTTCACATGTACTAAACTCTGAAGTCGTACCACTAGAGCAACATGTCTCTTATGAAGAACAACTGATATAGATTATGGATCATTGAAAGAAATTTCTATGAATCAAGATCAGTCGCTTGATTAATGTTTTTTGGTGGGAGAACCAATTTTAGGAATCTATGTGGGAACATTAGGATGTGATTAGGGAGAGATATCATCATTATTCTATCTCAAAGTGATGAATTCAAGTGCAAAATTTAGTTTTAGGGGGGTATAATGTAGCACAATGATGTTTTTATGAAATATTTTATTTAAATAATTTTAATTCCACAATTGCTTTCATTGCAAGAAATCATGAGTTTAAGTGAACCATGAGACAACCTTAATATAAAATGACCATTTTATAAAAGATTTTATGTTATAAAGAATTAATATAACTAACTTATGAAAATGTATGGTGAAGTCATTCGCTACCAATTATTTATGAAAAATATAAATCAATTATATATTTGTATTTTTTAATTGATTTAATTACTATTAGTTAATTAACACGATGAAATATATATGTTATATACTGAATAAAATATTATTTATATTCATCCAATATATATTTTTGACATAGGATATGAATAAACCCAATTTGATGTATAAAATCTTATATTTTTCAAAATGGGAGTTTTCTGCCTTTTAATGAATAACCCATTTTAAATTAATATTTTGACATGTTAATAATTTTTATATGACAACATAAATATTTTCTTTGAATCATGATATAAAAATGTACTTTGAAATAATTTTTAATATTTTTATGATTACATTCAAAATTTGATGAATAGTAAAAATACACTAAATATTAATTAAAAAAATCCATCGGAATAATTTATTTGGTTAAATTATACCTCCAATGGCCCGAAGGCCTTCATTTTTTATTGATTTTTGATAATCCGCCTTTCAAGGGGTGAGGTGGAACCCTTAAAAGGCCCGTAAACGTAAGCATTACATGGCCCTTAGGACTTAGAGGAATTCATTGCCCAAAGGCTTCAAACATTACATACAACCCAGACTAACTACTTGGAACTACTCCTCCCTAGCATCTTCATCATGAAATCATCTCTCCACCTTCACATGTCTATTCGGCTAGGTTTTCCCGTGCATGCATAGGCTTGTCTTGATGGCAGGTGTCATACCCTCTCATTCTTGCAATCCGTTTAGCTTCTGTTATGGTGAAAGCTCATTGCTCCTCCTCCTTCTAAAGCTTGTTATTTGTAGGTTATTTGGTTTGCATCTACACTTTAAGGTGGCTTGAAGGCCTTGAGGTGGCCCAAAGGCCTTACTGGCCCGAAGGCCTGGGTGGCCCGATGGCCTTAAAGGACTCGGGGACCAAATCGGTGGCCCGAAGGCCCAAATGGGGGCATATTCCCGGCTGCTATAGTTCCAAACAGTGTCAGCTACAGTTCCCCCTACAGTACCTGCTACAGATCTGAATAGTTCCTACTGTAGTACGTGCTACAGTACTGCTACAGTACTACTACAGTAACCCA
Organism: Viscum album; assembly: GCA_963277665.1. Lineage (NCBI taxonomy): Eukaryota > Viridiplantae > Streptophyta > Magnoliopsida > Santalales > Viscaceae > Viscum > Viscum album. The sequence continues at coordinate 570,836,519 of OY728130.1, read as the reverse complement.
GAAATTATCCCCCACCTAGATTTGATCTCGGGTCTCTTAGATGCACTTAAGGAGCCCTCACCAACTGGGCTGAGGCTCATGTGCAGTTAAATTATAATATTTAATGGTTTTTATGTATAAATAGAATATATTTTTTTCATTCAATATAATTTATTTCATTAACAAAAATTTTGCATTGAATTCATATATAAAAACATTTCAATCTTTTGCAATGTTTTAACCGTTAAAATTTGTTTTCGCTTTTTGAAAATGGGATTAATATTAAATTAATTATTTGGAATTATTTGTTTTAAATTTTTAAAAATGGATTCCATATTTGGAATCATTCTTTCCAAATTATGTAAATAAGATTTTTTTATTATTCGACATTATGAATAGTAACATCAGTAATTAATATTAATACAGTAAAATGGTAAACCTAGTAAGTAAGGGTAAAAATTCTATTATAAAATTACCCAAAGACAAGTATTAATATAACTTAATAATCTTATTTCATAATAAATCAACCTTGGGTCGAAATGGTGTCCTTTATAAGACACTTGGATGAGTTTTGGACATTTAATTGATTTTTATTTAAAGAAAAGTTATATATGTCTCACTCAAATTTTAAGAAATAAATAATTTTTATATATTGTTATAGAGGAGATAAAATCTATTATAAGTAATCATTTGAAAAATAGTTTTTTTATTTATCGTGATAACTTACATTTAATTTTTAGGAATTAAATAATTACCATAATGACTTATACTTTGATGATGTAGAAATTAATTAATTGATGATGTATCTATAAATAATTTTTTATTAAAATTCTAATAACCATGAAAATACCCAAAAACATGACCAAATAATATTGGTTGAGTATATCTCGATCATAACCATCCAATTGTCGATTTAGTGACCATTTGGAGCCATATATAAGAGATTGTGACACTTATATTATTTTATTTAAAATGATGTTATAGTTAAAAAATTCATAATTTAATAAGTATAACATTTTAAATGTTGTATTTTCTAAAAGATAAATTCAACTAAAAATATTGTTCCAAGAGCTAGCATATTTCCTTCATATTTTATTTCATTTATAATTTTTATTCAAAAAAAATTATTTTAAATAATTACACAAAATTGATGTTATAATTATTTTATTAATATATATAACAAATAAATGTTAATAAAAATAATATAATAAATATAATTTTTGATAATTAATATGAATAATTAATTTTAATGATGAAATTTACCTTTTATTAATATAATAAAATAATTTTTACTATGTTAAGATATTAATATTTTAAAAAATAAATGATTTGAATAGTATCAAAATTGACAGTATTGATTGTTTATCAAAATAATGTAGTATTAAATTATATAAAAATCTGAAAACATTTTTTAAAAATATTTATTAATTATTATATGGTTTAAAATGTTATAATGTATTTATTTATGGTCTAGTTTTCATCAAATAAGTAAATATTTCACCATTTTAATAATGAAATATTTGTTACTCTAGTTAAAAAAATAGAATAACTAAGTGTTAATAAAATTGATAAGGTTTAAATTGATATAAAAACTTGCATAAAAAGTATTTTTTATGATGTTAAAACACTATCCCATATAATCTTATAAATTGGGACATTGTGAGGTTTTTATGGGGTTTGGATCTTATTGTAAGATAATATTTTTGTAGATCCCAAAAATGCCCCTCACCATAATTATAAAAGAGAACCTCCTCAATCACCACTTCAATTAAATTTGGGCCTTAAAACTCATCCATCCCCTAATCTTTTCCCTTATAAACTACCATATTTACATTCTAGTGGATTTGGTCTTCTTTAAAGACCAGCTCTAGTGCTCTAAGAGAATATTTAGAAGAAGCATGTCAAAGAATAGGTAATCTCCTCTAACGATTCTTCTAAAATTCATTATTCTTCTACTTACTCTTAATGAGTTATTTCACTGTAAAGTAAAAAATATTGTTTCAATTATATACTAATATGTTATTATGTTTATGTAAAAACAATATTACACTTTCTATCCATCCTATGAAAAAGGAAATCGCCACGCGTGCATACGTACGACTTACCGTCTCCTCACCGTGGTGTAATATGTTTTTCACCACCACATTACTTGGATGGGTATAATGATGGAAATAATATAAATATATTATTATTATAACATGATATTGACTCTGAAATATTATACACCAGTCACATAAATATCATTCAACAATTGTGGGAATGATATCGTCGCTCATGTGTATGTACATCCTACCATCTCTACGATGCAATGTGATTCATTCAACATGATCTTCATTAAATCATGATTTTATAAATGTACATAATGAAAAAATATGATATATTTAATGTTAATATAATTTTTATTAATATAACTATGACCTATGAAAGATAACCAAAACTTATTCAACAAAACATGGATAAGAAAATGAAGCAGTTAATACCTGAATAACAAGTAATAATGAAATGTTATTAATAAACAAATGATAATATGATTGTATATGATATAATAAAAATGAATTTGATTCTGAAATAAGTCAATGAAATTATTTAACTCATTATATTGGATTTTCAAATAGATACAATGGAAATCAACCCTAAAAGGTAAGGGATGATTTTGTAATCTCATTATTATCCGAGATTGTTTATATGTAAGTATTTACTTGGGTATATTTATCATTCATTCCCACATTTAATAAATATGTAATATTATTTATATTATTATGAAATTTTTTAAATCCAATTTTACACATTAGTGATTTTTTATTAAATGGTATGAAATGATTCTATTATCATTATTCTAAATAAGGTATTTTTTGTCTTTTCCGGAAAAAGTATGAGGAGACTATTTTTTACCATATGCGACATGAATTTTTATTTATGTCTTCATAATGCATTATTCCATGAATAATCCTATACAATATTTTATGTTTATTTTAAAATAAATTATTTTCTTTTAAAATTTAGTGGCATTTTGAGAAAATAAAACATTTTTGAAGAAGAAAGTATATTTGCCAAAAGAATTAACTTCAAAGTGTTATATCAAAATTACTTTCCATCTAAGGTGGAATTATTTAATAGGATTTTGTTTCAAGTATAATACCCATATTTTTCCTATGATTTTTTTTGTTTATGATGGAATTATATTTATGAAATCCATTTATTTGACATGTATTATGCTATGGTGTAATGATGTTTAAATAAACCCATTTTATTCCATGGGTTGTGATGAATGTTTTATGTTATTATGGAACACATAATAATGATTTCATTATAAGATGGGTGGGACACATATCTCCCTCCAATTCATTGGGTAAATATATATATATATATATATATATCTAATGAGATAGAAATTTATTAAATGAGAAATGATCTTGGTTTAGTAAAATAGGGCTTGAATGAGGAGTTAACTCGGTTCAATAATGGACTTTGTATTCAATGATGGTCTGAGAAATAAGCCTTGACTAATATGAAATGACTTTCTATTCTTATATGTATGCCAAAAAACATCATTTCTTATCTTATAACTTTATTATTACATTCATTGATTATTCTAAACATTCATGATTTATCCCATGGTATGACATCGTGATCTTTCATATGCGGGATAAGGATTTCAAATGTTATGTTCTTATTTTTTATGATTATGATATGATTGATATCTCCCTTGTTTACCCATACTGATAATATATGGTCACCCTTTGATATGTTTCTTTTCCCTAGGTCATGAAGAAGGTTATTAAGTAAGATATGTAAATAAGTTTTCTATCTATGACAGAATAAGTTGGAGACAATGAAGATGTCTTATAAACCAGTTGTTTCTGTTTCCTGGTTTCTAAAGACCCTATACCTATACAATCATGTCATGGCTTTGTTATATTTTTTAATGAATATTATTCAACTATGAATTAATATCAATTTATGTAAAATATGGGTCATTATAGTATTGGTGGATATTAATTATAGACACCATGAAATGTGTTCCGTTCATTTATCTGCAATTGAAGAAGTTTTTTCATCTGTCGTGACTCAAAATGACCTGAATTGGGCTTGAAAAGATCATGGTGTGACACTTTATTTTTCATGTGGGTTAATGACAGTAGCGAAGGAACCGGTCCGAAGGGTCAGGACCGCAGCCCGGCAGTGATCCCAAGCAGGGGGGTGGGGGCGCAACCCCCATGGTATGGATGAATTATTTTGGCTAAGTCCCCAAAGAGGCGCCTAAGGTACCTATACACAAACACTTGTGTGCCATCATGCTGGAGCGGAATGAAGTTGTAATTTTTGGTAAGTCCCCAATGTGGAGCCATGGACAATCCAAAACACCGTCGGCGCACAAGTTACTTGCACGCCACAATTTTGTGTGTAATTAACATGCACGCCCAATCCCTTTTTCACCCAAGGTCACTTGTTTTCTTATAAATTGACCCTTGGGTTCTTGATTTGGGCAGACAAATTTTTTGGAATCCCAATTGCTTCTTTGGTCACCCTAGTACCTCGGCCCAGTCTTACGAAACTTTCAAGGTAGTTCTTCAACACCTTGATCGGAGTATTAATGGGAGAATCATTAGACTTAAGTCCTTTTAGTGTTTGAAAACCATAACACTTGCACACCTAAAGTCCCCAACCTCCCCAAATTAGAAATATTTGCATGTTGCCTATTCCTTTCATTAGAACTTGAGCACCCTACATCTGGGATCACCTGTGAATACTCCTGAAGGATTGAGTAAGGTCTCTCCCAAGTATTACCATACATGTTATTCATCACTTAAGTGAACATTGGGTCTCCCAATTCTACTTGTGTGCCCATTCTTGTGTGCCCATGTCAAGTTGAGTGCCCCTTTTTGATTCACTTACTCTCTTCAGTATACAAGACATCAAGCCTTCATCAAATCCATTCATGGTAAGGATTCTTCTTCCTTAGCACCCTTGTCTGAAAGGGATTTTGTCGAGACCTCCACCAAAACCTCCTAACTTATCAAACCTTCGATAAATTCACATTAGAGTGTCTCTTATTTGGGATTGTATTTCCACAGTCATAGGTTTCTCACATTTGTTTCACGATGGGGTTAGCATTCATGGAGTGTCTGTGGATTTGTATATCAATAGTCACATGGAACGTTCTCCTAGAAATAATGTTAGGAAGCTCTTGGTTTGGAGGAGGGTTGGGTTCTGGCCACTCCCCTCTCGAAGAGATGGCTCGAAACCTCAGGTCGCTGGTAGGGAAGGTATAGTTCACACTTGCTTTTCCAAGAAAGTATAGGAGAAGTCTCCCTCCCCTACCAAGATCAATTTTAGGGAATCCATCCTGGTGTAAGAACTTAACCTTTATCCCTTACTCCTTACATTATACCCTTGCCAATTAAAATAGAACAGAGGAAAACATTGTTGCCTATCCCTCTTCCACGGTGGACATGTCCTCTTACACCAATGGAGGAGGAAAATTTTTAAAGTGCAAGTGAATTTTTTAAATATCCTACATCCTATTGTTTCTCACACCGAGCATGACTCGCATGAGCTTAGAGATTTTTAATGATTAAATCATATTCACAAACACCCATGTTGAATGAACTATGAGAATTATGATTCCCAACATAATTAGGATATGTAGGAAGCCTTCTCAGGGCCCGAGCTCATTGGATATCCTCTTCAGTAATCTATCCCTAATTCCCATAATTTGGGAATCCTCCTCGGGAATAATCCCCAAATTAAACCCTCTAATCACCATGGAATTCTTTTTAGGAAGTAAGCCCAAACTCATTTCTCTCAAAGGACTATACTCTTATATGAGACTTATCCAACTATGTGGGATTTGATTCCAATCTATATGGGATACGTAGGAATACTCCTTGAGGTTCAAACACAATATCTTAAATAAATTGTGTTCTCCTTGGGCCATATTCTCAATAAGGTTTGATCCTACTTGGAAACACATATCCTTTCCATGTTCCTTGGGCTGCTTCAGCATAAGTCCCACATTATGTTTTTTCTAAGAACCTTTCTCTTAGATTTCCAGACCACATGACATTAAACTGTATGACTAGGTCTTTATCACGTTACCATAAAAGGTATGTTGTGTCCCATTCAGTGGCACTGAACTACAAGGGTTCTGATTCCTTTTACAAGGATATGTAGGCAACCCATTTTTATGGGCACGATCCCAAGATCAAACCATACCTTCGTCTCCCTGGATAATAATAAATTCCATAGTTCCCTGATGAGTGGCTTAAAAACTAGTATCATCATAATGATGATTAAAAGAATATTGAAATAGTATATTGAGGATACCATTGATGGAGAACCTTGAACACATACAGATATCTCTATTGATGAAGAACCTTGAATACATAGTGATGATTATAAATTTTCCACATGTTAATAAGTGATTACAAATTCTATGGGAAACATATTCCATACATGGTTAATTAATAAGGATTCATGAAAATATCTTAAATTTATAAAGAGAGTCCCGGAGTAGACAATAATTCCCCCTAAAAGGGTGTGATGAGTCCGACCTCACATCCTCTCTCCCAATATACATTCTTATGTATCGTAAAGTTTATTATTAATGAATTCTTACATTTGGAAAGTAGGTCCTTTTTAGATAAATAATTTTTGGAAGTTTCCGGTTCCATAAATAAATCTAATATAAACATCCTGGAAGTAGTGATTCTTAAAACTATAATACACATTTCTAGGAACTATGAAACACTTATAATTACTAATCATGAAATAATATGTGTAAAAGTATTTCACAACTTTAGGAATAATATTTTATAAACTTAGTGATATTATCTTTATCACTCGTTTCTTTATTAAAACATTATATTACTAACATATGGATATGATCTGCATGTGATTTTATCTGGTGATGATCATCTAGGTAAGAATAAAAAAATAATCCAACACTTTATGAAGTTCCTCTATTACTATAGATTTTATTTAATCATCATCCACTGAATCATGATCAAGATGTGGTGAAGCTCGAGAATAATATGATTAAGGAGTAGGAAGAGAATCCAACCTATCCAAAAGAGACAACTCTCTCATAATAATGTTTCCACTAAAATACTCCATAAGGATTTAAATAATATCCTTATTCTCCACTATCCTCTTATTATCACTTTACAAACCATTAATATTCATAAAAATATAGGTTGAATGTGAGAAATGACTAATGTAAAAATCATATTCATATCCTCTTCAACGATGTTACTTTTCAGAATGGAAGAAGATCGATCAATCCCACCATGGTATGACAACAATCATGCCATGAAGGAAATTAAGTCAGTATTTTTCACATATTTGGTAGGAGGAGGAAAATGAGGAGTAAGGGGAGGAGTTCTCTCATAACTATAAAAAGCTATATCCTCATGCCCATACTCTATAGTAGGAACATCAGAAGGAAATTCCTCTAACCGGCCTTCTTAATAAATCCTCTCAACCAATTATCCCTAGGATAATTTGTCATAACTAAAATGGGACTTACACCATGCTCTGGTGGATAGAATTGGTCATCATTAGAAACCATGGTCTAATATGACTCATAATATCCACAAATAAACATTCTATGGTAGGAAGAAAGAGTGGATTTATAAATGTTCCATATGATACATGAGGACTCTCGAAAATATTAGGTTTACTTCCCACTTCTATTGAACTAGCCTCTAAAACGTATTCTGCATATCTCATTGTTTTTGTTTATCCTCCTCCTCATTAGAAGAATATACCACAAAACTGTCTATCTTCAATACAGGGTCAACCAAGTCTATAGGTTAGGTAGGGTGATGCACTAGATTACATATCTCTTAAATATTATCAGTATCAACCACCCACTTATTCATCCAAGGATTCTAATTAACATTCATCCTCTTGCATACAAACTGACATATACCGAATCCACCAAATTTTATCACTATTTTTTCACCTTTAGTTATTAATCCTTTGCCTTCTAGAAATGTAGATATCAATTTCAGGTTGGCAAAGTATTTTTTTACTAGAAATTTCTTTCTTAACTCTATCATATAAGCCATTAAATACCTAAATAAATTGATATTATCTCTACTTTTCATATTAAATAGTATAACAACATCTTGGTACCTCATGACACTGAAATACCCCTTTATAGGAAAAAGAATGTGCTATATAAATTGGACAAGTATCCTTCACTCATCGACAAGCTGGAAAGATAATGGTATTCTTAAGGGTTCATTCCCATTCAATTCTAACGTTGAATCATCAAATAAAATGTTCCTTTAATTACAGGTATGAATCCCTAAAAAGAATTGAAAATACCTACAAGAGGAATATTGAGGTATCTTTCCCATTAAATCTAAGAAAATGTTTTATTTTATCCATAAACCACAGTACTAATAACATCATTTGTTTCCCCAAAATCACACCATACAAACTAATAAAACTGGTTAACCAAATGAGAAAAGATAAGTTTGTATTTCCTTGAGAACCATTCAAGCCATCCTTAGTATTTGATCACTTTTTTCATAAGTGACTTTCTTATAACTAACCAATTGACAATAATTTCCTTTTCTGGAATAAATATATAGAATGAAAGTTGAGGGTTCTTTTGTTATATAGTGGAATGAGTAGATTTATGTCATGACCTCTTTAAGGGATGCAATTATCCTACATACAACTCAGAAGGGTTCTTAACTCTCACCATTTTTACATAGATTTTAGGGACTTAAAAGGTAGGAGATAAAGGTTCATGGGTTGAGATAGAGACGATGAAGGTAAGGTTCAAAAGGAGGTGTGATATACGATTCTAAAATTTATATCGTAAGATGATTTCATAATTTAGGGATTGAAAACGTAAAAAACAAAAACCAATAAATATCTTATTATCATAAAATAGATATGTTATAATGTAACAGTTGATTATCATAGATAAATCTTCAATGTTAAATATCATAAAATTCAATAAAAATGGTATATCACCAAAAAATTATTACAAAATAAAATCACCAATGGTGGATCACCATTGGTAGATTACAAATGGTTGATTACCAATTTTTGATCACCAATGGTCGATCAACTATATTTTTATTTTTCTACCATAATCAAAAATAAATCAATCAAAAAAATAATCAAAAAATATCATTCCAAGTCCATGAATTATAAAGATTAATTTCAAAAAATTAAGAGGATTTATGAAGATGTCAGCAAGATAACATTAATTACCGATGACCTCTATAGTTATATCACCCTTTTGGAAATGGTCTCTCAAAATGTGATGCAATATGTCAATATGTTTGGTAATCAAATGATTCACATGGTTCATGGAAATGTTAATATTAATTTTATTATCAGAATCTATAGGGATATATCAAAACCAATATCCATAGTTTAATAAAGTGTATTTCGTCTAAGGATTCCTTTTAGAACAACTTCTATAAGCTATGTACTCAACTTCAACAGTGGACAATGAAACCAAATTATGCTTATTACAATACCATGATACTAGGTACTTTCCTAAAAGTTAACATCTTCCTATGTTTATTTTTATATCCAACTTATATCCACTGAAGTCAACATTTGAATGACTCACCAAATCAAATTATTTTCCTCTAGATAGAATAATCATAAATTGGTTGTAAATTTAAGGTATTTTAAAATTATTATGATGTCATTTATTTGTGACTCCATTGGAGTTTCTTGAAAACAAGAACACATAGACACACTAAACATAAAGTCTAGTCATATTGAAGTTAAGAATAAAAATATTCCAATCATACCTTTGTTTTTGGTTTGATCAACATGTTTCCTAGTTTAATTAATATTCGATTTATAGATTATACCCATGGGTGTATCACAACCTTTAGTACTATCCATAACAAAGAGTTTTAGGATATCCTTTGTGTGTGTACATTAATATAAAAAAATTCCTTCTTTATTTTGAAAAAACTGAAATCCAAAAATGAATTTAAGTTCCACCATTAGAATAATTTCATGATCATTTTTCATAATATTTTAAAATTCATTACACAAATAATTATTTGGAGATCCAAAAATAATATCATCAACATAAATTTTTACAGTTAAAAAATCATTTGAAATTATTTTAATAAACATCGTAGGATCAGCTATTCCTTTTTTGAAACCATTGGAAATAAAAAAGGTGTTGAGCCTATCATAATAAGCTACAAGGGATTATTTCAAACAATATGAAGCCTTTGTTAATTTAAAAACATGATTTAGAAAATGAGGGTTTTGAAATCATGGGGATTGTTAAAAATATCCTCAATTATATAACAATTTGAGGATGCACACCTGAAATCCATTTGATATAGTCTGTAATTAAAATATGCTCTATAGTCTAGAAACATCTTGTAAGATTCATGACTATCCAATGGAGAAAAGGCCTCTTCATAGTTAATTATTTTTTCTTGACAATATCCTTATGAAACCATTCATTATTTATTTCTAACTATTATTTTTGGCTCGTTAATTTTTTTTCTAAACATCCATTTAGTGTCAATAGTTAGGTAGTCCTTGGGTCTTTCAACTAATTCACCCAATCTATTTCAGTCAAAATTATTAAGTTTATCTTGAATAAATATTACCTATAATTCATCATTAACTGGTTTTGTGATGTTCTTAGGTTCTATCTATGACAGGAAAGTGTGATGTTCAACCAGATTTCTAAGGGAAGCTCTACTCTGAGTTCCTTTATGTAGGTCACTAACAACATCATATTTGGAATTATATCTATGATTCCTAACAACTCTAGGAATATAATCATTTAACACATCATTATCATCTATATTTTTGTATTTAAGATGTTTTTTAGAGTTGGGAGATATTTCTATAGGATGCTATACAAAAAACGTCACTAGGTATTTCATTTATTTCTAAACTAGAATGGTCATACTCAGTATTTTCTAAGGAGGTCTTAGGTTCATGTGGATCTATCTAATAAAATATGAAATGAACAAATTATTCCACAATATTGGTTCTTCTATTAAATACCCTATATGATTTACTAGATGTAAAACATCCAAGGAATATTCCCTCATTACTCTTGGATAAAACTTAGACCATATTCTCTTTTTTCTAGAATAAACATATTTTTTAATAAAAAAACAAATTTCATTAACCTTTGGATCTCTAAAATTAAAAAATTCATATGGGATATTCTTTATTTGAGGTCTAATTATAACTCTATTAATAATATAGAAAGCTATATTTACATGTTATTCATAAAAATAAATGGGTAAATCATACTCATTGACTATGTTCTGAGAAATTTCTTGAAGGGTTTTATTTCTTCACCCTACTACACAATTCTACAGTGTGGTCTTAGGAGAAAAGTATATGTCACTATAGACATGTTGTGAGCATAAAGTTTGAAAATATTTATTTTAGAACTCCTGAGCATGATCAATTCTTATTTTCTTAATTATATGGCCACTAATATTTTCTAAAAATATAGAATAATTGGAAAAAAACAATGAGATTCACTTTTATTAGAAAGGAAATACACCCATGTATATCTTTAATAATCACCCATTATAACAGAGGAATACTGTTTTTTTAGAAAAAATAGAAACTCAAAAAGTATTAAAAAAATCCATGTGAACCAAAACTAAACATTGAGAAGTTGAAACTACTTTTCTTTGATTTGAAATATTTTTTTTGCTTCTTTCCCTTTTGATAGGGATTACAATCTTTTTATATTGGGAATTCTAGTTAGTTTTAATCCTAAATTAATCATTTCATACTAAGATTCCTCACTTAGTGTATATTGTAATGGCCCAATATCCTATTCCAAAACTAGGATTCTTTATGAAAGTCCCATAAACATTAAACATTATGAGAAAATAATGAATTTAAATCAACTACATAAACATTATCATTACCCAAATCAGTAAAAAGTAAATAATTTTTCACTTTAAAAAAATTAAATGCATTTTTTCAAACATAATATGAAAAAAAATCATCAAAAAAATTGTAATGCTACATAGGTTATAATATAAAATATTTATAAATAAGTAATTAGAAATTAATAATGTACTAGAGTTATCGATTTTCCCAAGTCTAATTATTTTTCCATTAGAATTTTCACAAAAGGTGACATGTACACCGTCCACATTGATTATGTTATTGAATAATGAGTAGTTATTTGTCATATATCTAGATCATCCACAATCTAGGTACCATAATTTCTTACTGGAAATTTTCATGAAGGTTTCCTTCCAAACAAATTTATATAGGTAATTATTTTCATAAACATAATTTCATGGGTCTTAAATGTTAGTTATAAAAACATTAGGAATCCATAATTATCTAACTAGCTTCCTATAATAATATCATAAGATTTCAGAAATACAATATTTGTTAGGTCCTATTGAATAAGAACTAGAAGGAGCATAACTAGAACAATGTAAAAATCTATTCCTATAGATTTTAATCTGACTGGGGTTATATCAAATTCTAGTGGTATATTTCAGTTTTTTTTTACCAAGAATCTGAGATAATATATTTATTCAATCATTAAATCTCTCCAAAACATTATTTCATAGTTTTTTAGATAATTAATGCTCATTATTTTCTTTCAGTAGTTAATAATTTATATATTTTTCAATAAAATGATCAGTTTTAAAATGAGGAGACATAGCATGACACTTCATTAAATATTTATACATATCCATTAATTCATTGAATGTATCTGTCACCATATTAAAATATTCAATTAATTCATCACTAGATATATTTTCAAAATTGTGTTTATTTTTTAATTGATTTGAAATATGGCCATGAGATTTAGGAAAGATATTTAATACCTCAAATCTGTTTGTCATGAAATACATATTAGCTTTGTCCTTTATTTCATCTCTACTCGAGTCTGAATCACTCAAACTATATTCAAAATCACTCAAGGTTTCTTTCATTTACTTTTTTAATTTATATCTTTTATCCTCATACTTATTCATATAATTGATCTTGGGACAATCTTCTTTGATATAAACTTTTCTTCTGCATTCATATAAGAGCACATCATTTGAAGTATCATATTTCTTCCATTATTTTCACCAATTACCACAATTATAATACTTTCCTTTATAATTTTATTTCATTAAAAACATCTTGTTTTCGTAAAAAAATTTGAATCATCTGGACAAATGGGCCATATCTTTATCATTGTCTGAAGCTGATTCATCATCACTCTAAATTTTTTCTTTGATGTTTTATTTTTTATTTTGAGTAAAATGTACTAAAATCTTCTAACATTATTTTTGGTTCACCCAATTACACTTTTTTACATAAATTACCTCTTCATACATCCTTATCCTTCCAATTTCATCTTTCTCTGGAAGCATACTATTATCACATTATTCACTTATTGAAACTGTTGTTCAACCCCATCTTTTTTATAAATATATCAAAATTCACATGAATTAATCCTTGTTAGTAGTTTCCATTCAAAGGGTATGCACTATGTTGACTATTTCATTGAACCATATATTCATGTTATACATATATTAACTATACATTATCTTAAAAGTTTCATATTTTATTGAACAATTATTTAAGGTCATTTCTTTAACTTTGGAAGTTCTTTCATGAGAAATATCCAAAGAATCCCAAATATCAAAATAAGTTACACATGAAGATATTATATTGAAATCATTTTGACCTCAATAATATCATAAATAAATCATGTATTTTTATTCACATTTATAGGCTTATTTAGTAGCATAAGTCCAATTTACTGTAGGAACCGTAGGTTTTTTGAAATTTTCATTCTATAACAGTAAAAATATCATATTCTATACTCTAAAACTTAATTTTAATTTTAATTTTCTAGTGAGAAAAATTATTTCCATTAAAATAAGGATTCATATTAGTGGAATTTCCTTATAGTATATTATTATACACAATGAAATAAATTTTTATAATATAGAAATATAATATCATTGGGTAAAACTAGATTTTAGTAAAAAGTATTTTTGAAGATCCTTTGATACCAAATGTTGGTCGGTGATGAGCATTCAAGAGGGGGGTGAATTAATTTTCTAGTAAAATTTCTATTTAAAAACAATTTCAAAATAAATCCCTAAATTGGTAAAAAAATATGGTTAACAAAAATAGAAGAAATATATAATTTTATCTTTTGAGACATTTCTCAAAATCTCAATCAAGGATCTATTAAAATTAATTTTGAAATATCCTTAACATTTGACAAAAAATATACTCATATCAAAAATGATATATAAAACACTAATTTATGTTAACTATCATGGTATAATTTTGGTTAATAAAGTACAAGTAGAAACTAGTCTTGTTTAAAGATATCGAAAACAAAAGAGATAAAGAACACCGCTGAAATATTTCGAATCTTCCAACATTTTCAAATGTTTTGAATCTTCTAATATATAATTTCTTATAGAAAAATTTATTTGTTCCTTAGGAAAAAAATTATGAATTCAATGATTCAAATCATATAACTATTTTAACACACTTAATGTAGGCAGTATTTATACCAGATCTATTCGTATTTTTGAGATTATTTATCCAATCATGATATCATAATAGAAAATGTTGTCTAGTTCTTGGGTCCATAGTTTTCAAAGAAACAAATTAATTAAGAATAATTATTACTCATTATGTCTAATTATAAATTATTATTAGATTTTAACACTCTAGAATATTGTATTGAATATTTTTTGAATGAGGAGTTGAGTTAGCATGAGATTCCAGGGCCCGTAGAGTCTTCGTGGAGATAGAATAAAAGTATTAAAAATATTATATCATGTGTGTTCTATTTCCCCAAAAATATTGAATATATCCCAAATGTCACATTATATGGGATATCTAAGAGAATTTTTAGGTCTAGTATATTGGGTGTACCCTATATTTGACCTAACATTTGTGTGTGTTGAGTGTTTGGTAAAATCACTCACGAAGGTAATTTATTTAATATTTTTATTATTATAATTTACAAAAAAAATTATGTATCTTTCGAATAGTGTATCATATAAAAAATTAGTGAAAAAATTTATATCCAGGATGTAGGGTTTACCCTAGGTGTGACATAACAATTGGACATGTTTGGAGTTTCGTGTAATGTCCTAGTTCTAGGTACCGCCTAGAGGTGGCTCGTACTCGGTTGGTCACATGGCCTCAAGTGCATTTCCTCGAAAGCTAGAGGCTTCCGACTAGAAGAAAGGGAATTGGGTGTGATAGTGGGAAAACTATTCCTTCATTGGAAAAGTAACATAGTAGAAACAAACATATAACATTAGCGGAAGAAATAATACCATACAATAAGAAAACAATGGAAGACTGAAAAGAAATAAACAATTACAATGTATATATAAATAATGATGCATGTGAAAAGTATCTAGGAAAGAATACAAACAAGTCACAATTCTAGAATACAGTACTAAACAAAAGTACAAAGGAAAACAAGTAATATAAATCCAAAATCATCACAAGCCTCAGCTTGGTCCCATTATCTCTAGCTCCATAGTAGTCAAGTACATAAATTAGAAGGGTGATTTACCTTATCTATATCTACGACATTATAATATGTTTAGACATAAATGCTTGACCCAAACAGGGTGTGAGACAAATCCTAGTATGCAACCACCCAAAGATCTATGTCTACCTGTTAGTGAATATATATATATATATAACATGTAACTTTCAAAACGAAGTAATAAACAAGGAAGTAATCAAAAGTAACCAATCCAATAGTTCAGGCTACATTCAGTTACATTTATGAATTATTCAACCAAAAAAACACAAGAAATCCTTTGGGAAGTTCTCATAGACTAAACCCTATAGTTAAATATAGAAAAAGACTCTTCGAGGAGGCACTCACCATTAATTACCCATGTGGTATAATAATGGTAAACTACATAAATTCTGAGGGAGCACTCACATCCATCACCCCTATGGTCACACAATGTGAAAAGTATAACAGACACTCTAGGAAGCCCTCAGTGTCCATTTCCCCTATATTCTAACTACACCAGGTTATCACGGCCTTATGTAATACAATTGTTCACAAACTATATCCATCAGACAAATTAAATCTCAAATACTACATGGATAAACAACTATAATGCATATAAAAATCATTTCATTTAATAATCACTCCATCCTAACAGCACTAGTCATGGAAAGAAAAAAAACATAATATGAAATTCTAGACCCAATGACCAATATCAAAAAAAGATAAGAAAACACATCGATAGAAAAGTAATAAGCCCCCATCCATAATCAAACACCCATACTCAAGAAAACAAAGCATAGAATGCATTAATAGGGTCAAATTCCCTAAACACGCAATTCCCTAAACTAGGGAATTGGGAACTTTATGCACATACAACTCAAATATATCTACGTAAAGGCACAAACCACTTACCTTAGTATTGTATGATTGATATAGATGAACCTCAGCCTTTGAATTAACATAGAACATGGTAAATCTACAAAAACATCAAGAACTATCAACCAAGGATATCTCACAAAATATGGGAAATCAAGAGAAAAGGCTCTAGAAAAAGGGGGAAATCACTGATACGATATCAACGCAATAGATGGTGTCTGATTCAGAGCACAGACACTCGATCAGTAGCTCGGTAAAAGTTTAACGATTCCCATCGCTCCTAGACAAGATGGGATTAGAAGAAGTTGTTTCTGTAAACGAGACGTGGCACTAGTCCGATATAATAATTAAAAAAAAATACACAGAGTGTTCCCTGAGGATACAAAACATGTATAGGCCTTTAACGGGTCGTGTTTTAGGCGGTCTCCAGGTCACCTTACATTTCCATGTACTCGGTTGTTACACGACTAGTACATAGCTACCCATAGAAACCTGGTACACATAGTTTACTACTTAGTACACAGCGTGTACTCCTAAAATTTACAGAAACTCCTATTTTTCTCAAAAACTGTAATGCCCCGACCCCAGAATCCAGGAGAAGATGCCTTATTTTAATACATTTCCATGATTAAAAGGAATCATATCCCGAAGGACTGATCAGTTTATTAGTCTTGGAAACAAGATTGATACATAAGTTTGACATTATAACTTGAAAATAAAAACAACACTAATTTATTTCATTAGAAACATCAAAGATTCTAAGATTATTCGTGCAAGTCATTCATTACTAACTTCTTCATATCCTTGGAAAATGAACCATAAAAAAGGGGTGATCTCAAACGCTCAGTAAGAGTAAGAAATACATCATAAGATAACATAAACATTAGGCATGCTGAATAATTGAAAACACATGCCTTTATAAATAGTAAATATGAACACTTTATGGCAGGAATATGAGCTGAGTAAATAATTCCATAATAAAACATAGTCATGGGTATTCTACTATTCGAATAACCACATGAAATATCAACAGCTAATCTCATAATGATGGAATGCATAATTCTGGACATCATAACCACAAATTCAAGGCCTCATTCCAAGACTACAAATAATATTTTGTCAAGGCCTTGTGCCAAGACACTAGTTTGTATCATGAGACCTACCAATGCATCGAGGAGATATAGAGGGATCCACCCATCACTTACTAAGTCCAATTCATTCATCATATGAATAGGTTGAAACATAATATAGACATTCATACTAAAACTAGCATTCGAAATCTCAATATTTTAACCACAAACCATGAATGGTATAAAAATAGCACATCCATGGTCAAACATAACTCATTAAATAAAATATGGAAGATTTTATTATAATAAATTAACCTCAATCAAGAATAATTAAGTATATTCACATAGTTGAAAATAATCATCAAAACTATTTGAGATAAATATCCCCTTTTTTCTTGAAAACATTTAAAAGTCTCCCTATTTATCAAGGGGTCATTTAAAATAGAATTTTGAATCAAAGTGTCCCATACCAATTTTAAACATTTAAAAGGAATTTTAATTTTAAAACCTTAATTTCCATATAAATAAATCCTTAAAACCATTTTTAAAACCTGTATATTAATGAGAAAGATTTAGAAGAATAAATCTTTAAAACATTTAAAATGATATTTTAGTTAGAGGTCCTAACCAAATGAGAGAAGTTTAAATACGAATAATTGAGGTGATAAAAACATTATAATATCATGAGAATAAAGGTATTCATGATATATTATGTCAAAGTAAATTATACACACCATATAAAAGTGAATTGGTGCATAACAACAAAGAATTATCAATAGAATGTAAATTGAGATGAAATCCCTTATAAAGGTTGTATCCTTAGGTTAAGGATAAATTAATGAAATGATTGTGTGTGAAAAATATATATACTCTCAATATTATTGGATATTCAGTGTAAATCAATCAGAATAAATTCACACATATTCTTGTAAATACAACCCCAATGACTTGGATGTTTAACTCAATGAATGGAAATTGAGTTTAGATTACACTTATCAAGTTCATATAAATGACTTGAGAAATTATCAATGGAGTGATTATGTGTATCAAAAGTATATCCACACAAAGGGTAGTGGGAATTACTACATAAATAATAAATAGTGATTCCACACATAATCTTGGAGTAATATAATCAATGAATTATGTGTATAGCCCAATGAGTGGAAATTGAAATTTGAAATTCCCTTACCAATTTGGTAACCCACGAAACATACACCCCATTAAAGAAGGATCATAAAAAGAAGATGTAATTACCCATAAATTAATGTATATTACACCAAGAATACAATCATGGGTATTACATACACCACACAAAAGGAAATAGTGTCAAATATAGCCTGAATCTCAAGGGAATAAAAAGTGAGATGAAAAACCCTTACCACGTTGTAATCAATCGAGTCATATTAACAAAAGTTAATAACCATAAAATTAATTACATAATACCATGAACATAAATTGAATCATGATAATATATATCAAATGGGAGTACAAAATACACCACATGCAATAAATAAGTGGAGGACAATAGAAATATCACAAAATTAAGAGTGAGATAAGAAACCCCTTACCTCAAGTCCGACTTGTCTTGTATGTTCCTTGTTATTCCTGTGTAATAATCATAAGTTGATTTATAATTGATTAAGAAAATTTTTAAATTTTATTTTTCCTTTTATATCACTTATTATATTTCTATAACAATTAGTTAATTATTTGAGTTCATATTGGATATTTTATCGATGTTCGAAATTTGAGTAAAAAATAAACTTGTTATAATTACAATTTTTCCATGTGATCAAAATTCCATTATCTCCAGAATGATATACAGGATTTAGATATCATATATATATTATATATCAAGTATATATATGTATTTATAACAGTACATAACATTTGAAGATAAGAAATGAAATGCACCGTTCATGGAGATGGTAAGTCGTATGTACACATGAACGCTACTTTCATTTATATTTTGTATTTAAAAGGAATTAAAACATGATGATACATAGGTATATTATAATTACATTATAATATCATATATAATATAATTAACTCCATCCTTTATGCATCCCATATAAGGAATTAATGTGTCATATCACTTTGAGGTGGCGGTAGTCCGCACTTCCTCAAATGAAATTATCGTGTTTTACCCATAATGGGAATCTTAAAGGAATGCTATAAATTGAAAATAAATAAGCATAAATAAAACATATACATAATATATATCATATATAAATACATTTCCATCTTAATGGTCACCATGAGAGGCGGTAGGAGATTATTGAACAATCATCATTTCGTGAGGCGTTAGTTTTCCATCCACAGAAACAGTATGTTCTTTACCCATTAGATGGAGGTGTGTATAAGTGTAGTTCGAATCCATATCATAACAAAATCATAGTATATTGAGGATACTTGTGTTTTTATAAAATAACGGAATAAAAAGAGTTTAGGGGTTGGAGAAGTAAAATAAAAGAAAATAAGTTAAGAGAAACCATTACCATTAATTTGGGTAACTCCCTTTGGTTTGAACCAAAAAGACTTCTTGAAGTGATTTATGCCTAAGGTAAGGCTTCTAGGTGGAATAGAGGGATATTGAGAGATTATTTGAGAGGGGTTTGGACCATCCAAGGGGCTTGAGAGGTTTGAGTAATGGGTTAGATGTGGTGTCCTTTTATAAGGGAGAGGAGGGGCTCTTTAAAAAAGTTTGAATATGTTATTTTATTATAAACATATATTCGGTTTCAAAAGGTCCAAAACTTATTAAAGTAGAATATATGATTACTCATTTTTGAAATAAAATAATCCAATAATAATTGGAAAGGTTTTGGATAAGTATTTAATATTAATAATCTTATTTATTTAAATCGTTTATTAATGAGGTAAATACTGCATCATTATTATGTCATAAATAATTTAATTTATTTGATGTCTAAAAATTATAAAAAAATAAAATAATGTAGGAAATATTTTTATATTTCCAATGATTATTTATAGTTGAAAATATAATTTATATAACCCAGTGTAAAAATTGATATACTAAAAGATACTTGTTAATGTCAATTTTGTCTTTACTTTAAGTTAATTAAAATAAAGTTTCATTATCATTATTAAGTGGCTCCATGGGGTCCCAAAATTGACCCAAGGATGAAAATGGTCGTCCATGACTCCTACAATAACATTATGACAAGTGTTAAAGTAAATTAGTATTATTATAATATTCTTTTTACCTTGAATTACACTATTTACCTTTAATCGCGGTAAATAAAAGTCAAAAGTTACTATTCACCAAAAATTATTTTATTCTTATTGAACCACATTTTACTTACTAATAATAACCGTGTATGTCATGTTTTTGAAATTTAATTCATATAAGTGGTAAAATTTCATTTAAATGAAAAACCCATTTTTTTAACTACTACTAAGTGGTTTTATTATTCATCAAAAATTGATGTTTTTCAGAAAAATACCAAAAATTCAGCCTAAGATATATTTGATATTAATAATTAAAAAATGATGTCTATTTTACCAAATTCAAAACATAGAAGTTTCATTAATTAATATAAAATTAATTCCCATTGTCAAAACAAAGAGCGTGTTTTTAAGAAATAATAACTATCAAAAGATTGACACTTGTTTATGTATAATTTCAAAGTGAAATTAATAACAATGACCAACATTGGATTAAATGGTAAAAATATAGTATAATTATACTTCCAAACCATTCAAACTTATAATTGAACACTATAAATTATTTTGATTAAAAAAGTTGTTTTCAATTAAAATTTAGTATTTTTCACTATTCACCCAAATATGAAAGTTATCAGAAAAACACCCAAAAAAATCAAAACTAAATTTTTATGTCCCGATTATAAATAAAAAGTTTATTTTATCAAATTGAATATATAAAATTGTTAAATATTGGATTTAAAAAGGGTTCACCATTAAAAGCTGGTAAAATTGCATTTTTTTTAAATACTTCCTTTATTTGAAAAAAATTAATTTGTTCTTATGTTATGTATAAGAAACAAATAATATGGATGTTAAAATTATATGGAATATATAAAATTCAAAATTCAGTTAATAACATACATAACTGCTTTTGAAGATCTAGTTTTGTAAGTCGTTGTGCATTCGAAATCGATGTTGTGTGAGTTGCAAGCTATTGAATTACATTAAAGGGATAACATACTATGAAACCTTGGGGTGTTACAAAAGCCCCCTAAATCAATATCCATACCTGAAATGAATATCTGATTTCTTAGAAACCTCCCCCTTAAAGAAATTCATCCCCGAATTTCCCTAACAAGGTAGCAAAGAAGAAGAAGAATCCTCAAACAGCTCTGGCCACTGCGATCGCACATCGGTCTCCATCTCCCAAGTCTCGTCATGTACTCGCCCGTGCTTTTATAGGACTCGTACCAGTGGAACAAACTAGACACAAAGAAACTTCATGTTACAATCAAAAATCCAAATAGGATACTTCTCGAACGATGCACCCACCTCCAACTCAACCTTCTTGGGTTGAAAAACATGCTACGGGTTTGAGAAGTAAAGTCATAGATGATAAATGTGGAAGACGTCATGCATAGCCCAGTAGCTCTAAGGTAACTGCAACTGATAGGAAACCATACCGACTCTCTCCAAAACCTCAAAAGGCCCGACATATCTCTGTAAAAGCTTACCCTATCTCTTAATCCTCATGTGTCCCAACCTCGGTGTGACACACAGGAAAACTTTATTTCCTACCTCAAACTTCAGAAGTCATCTCCATTGATCAGCATAAGGCTTCTTCCATGAATGTGCACTATCCATCCTCTTCTGAATCAACCCCACCTACTCTGTGGTCTCCTAGACAAGATGAGGTCCCAGCAAAGCTGGCTCTCCTCCTTCCATCCAGCATAGGGGTTATCAGCATGTCCTACCATACAAATCCTCATAAGGTTCCATATGAATAGTTTCTTGAAAACTATTATTGTTGGAAAACTACACCATAGGTATACGATTCTCCCAGGAACCTCCAAAATCTAGGATTCATGCTTGTAGCATGTCCTCCAGCCCCTAAATCATGCACTCGAACAAGACATCTGTCTGGGGATGGTAAGTTCTACTTAGATGTACCTGTATAACCAAATCCCTCTATAGTTCCTTCTAGACCCGAGAAGTAAAACTGGAATCCCTGTCTTAAATGATGGAGTGCGGAACCCCATGTAACCATACAATCTCTTAGATGTAAAACCTTACAAGCTCCTCAACATTAAAGGTATCCCTGATCAGTTATAAGTTTGAAACCTTTGTGAGTTTGTCAATGACAACCCAAACTGCATCATTACCTCGAGGTGACCTCAGTAAATCTCTCACGAAGTCCATCACGACATCATTCCACTTCCACTCAGGAATAGTTAACTACTATGAAATCCCTTCTGGTCTCTAATGCTCTACCTTTACCTGCTGACTGGTGGAACACCTCATCAGAAAACATGTGACATATCTCTTCATACCGGTTCACCAATACTGACGTTGTACATATCGATACATCTTGGTGAAAACAAGCTGAACTGGCCAAACTGAGGACTGAAAATCCAGCATCATCCCTTCACGTATGTCTTCTGACACCCATACATGCCCATGAAAACACAATATCCAATCCTCTCTTGTGGTCCATCCATTAATAGGGTCATCTACTAACACACTCTCTTATAGAACTAGGCCTTCTGAATCTGATAGATGCCTCATTTTCACTCGATCAAGTAGAGTAGAGGTAATAGCTACAAAAGAAAGAAATGTATGTCCACGTCTATCATGCACCTCAAAATGAATCTTAGAGAAACGAACCATAAGCTTCCACTCACTACTGGGATCCTAATCTTATTTTATATGAGTCCTCCTACTCAAAGCATCAGCCACTACGTTTCCTTTCCAATGAATGTAGTCAAGCTCAAAGTCAATGGACTAAAGGTACTCAACCCACCTTTGCTATCTCAAATTAAGATCACACTGAGTAAAAATATACTTGATACTTTTGTGGTTGTTGAAAACCAGAAATTATCTCCCAATGGATAATGTCTCCAACAACGTAAAGCATGAACAACTGTAGCCAACTCAAGATCGTGCATCGGATAATTTCCTCATGTGGTCTGAGCTTCTCCCAGCCTGATACTTGATGCATCACCATAAACTTTATAACTCTTTCTCAGTTCTGGAAAAACTAGTATCGGTGATGAATTCAACCTCCCTTTCAGCTCTTGAAAGGATGAATCTCATGAATCTGTCCATAGGTACTTGACACCCTTCTTAGTTATGTCTTCCAGTGGTGCTGCTAAGCGTGAAAAGTCCTGTATAAAATGTATGTAGTAACCATCCAGCCTTATAAAACATTGTATCTCAAAGACCTTCTTTGACTACTCCTAGGAAACTACTACTCTCACTTTCTTTAGGTCTATTGATACTACTGTCTCTGAGATAACATGACCTAATAAGTGAATCTTTTCCATCCAAAATTGGCATTTTGAGAGCATAGAATATAACTAATGCTATCTTAGTTTACTCAATACGATCTCAAGATGTGTAGCATGGTCGTGTTGAGTGTGAGAGTACACCAAGATATCGTCCATGAAAACCACCACAAAGGAGTCCAGGTATGAATGGAACACTCGGTTCATCGGTGCTATGAAGACTACAGGTGCGTTCGTGATACCGAACGACATAAACACATAATTGAATAGATCGTACCTTCTCCTAAATGATATAATAGGCATATCTGATGGTCTAACACGCAATTGATGATAAACAGATATTAAGTCAATCTTCGACCACACCCAGGATCCTTGAAGCTAATCAAATAGATCATCGATCCTCGGAAAGGGATATCATTTATTGACCATTAGCTGGATCAGCTTTTGGTAATCCACAAAAAGTATGAGTGTACCGTCCACCTTATTTGCAAACAGGATAGTTGAACCCCAAGGAGAAGTACTGGGTCGGATGAAACTATTTTCTTATAACTCCTCTAACTACCTCTTGATCGCCTGTAACTCTGGTGTAGCCTTCCTATAAGTACGAATGGACACTGGTGCCGCTCCTGGAATAAGCTCAATAGAAAAGACTAGCTCTTGCTCTGGAGGATAACCTGAAAATTCCTCTACAATGAAATCTCTAAAACAATCCACTATTGGAGTAAATTATATCTATTAAGTCCCCTGGTCATCCAGATACAAACTCGAAATCCGGGCTATCACTCCTCTAAACCCATGATGCTCGGGTCCTGGTCTGCTCGCCTGGACTCCCCAATTTCCCTTTTGTAGAATCAAACTTCCCTCTGGTGACGTAAATCTCAACCTATGGTGATAGAAATAAACAACAACTTGGAAGGTAACTAACAAGTCCATTCCGAGAATGAAACCATAGATTTTCATCCCCAAGACATAAAGGTACCATAAGAAGTGACACCCACAAACCTAAAGAGGGAACTACTTGCACAGATGTACACTTACAGTTCTAGTCCCCAAAGGAGGGTCTAGTGTCAAGACATCAGTAGGGGTAATGATACAGAGACCAAGGATCTCCATAACAGCAAAAAATATGAAACTAGGGGAATCCCCATAATCAAAAAGTGTAGAAGCTAAAACTGAGGCAAATAGAATCGTACCTCTAATTGTAGAGGGTATGAGATCCTACTCCTAATGGGTATGTTCTATAGAAAAATCCTAACCTACGCCACGACCCATTAAAGATGTCAGCATTCCCTGATCTAATCCACCATGCAGCTCTCGAAAACCTAGTGTCTGAAAACCATGTCCACACCCTCCACCTCGTCCTGAATGGTCGGATGAACTCCAGTTCCCAGACTGAGGAGAAATTGTTGAGTCAATAAGTTTTTCCTTATGACTTTTCCATTCCTTCTTGTTTTAAAAATCACAAACACCTTATCTTTAAGAAAATCACTTTTATAAGGAAAATTGCTTTTATAAGGAAAATCGCTTTTATAAGGAAAATCACTTTTATAAAGAAAATTGATTTTATAAGGAAAATCGCTTTTGTAAGAAAAATTATCCTTATCATATTTTCATCCATATTTTTCTTAAGTATAAGATTCGAATTCATTTCTATATTCTCGGAATTGTTTGAAACTTTGATATGAAGTATTCTGTTTTAGGATCCGAATTCTGGATAAGAACTGTAATAAAGTTTCACTCCGAAATCAAGATGAGAACTGTGATAAAGTTTCATTCTGAATTTCGGATAAGAACTCTGGTTAAGTTCTACTCTAGATTCAGGATACGAATCCTTATGAAGTTCGACATCGAATTCTCATTACGAATTCTAATGACGAATTCTCATTACGAATTCTGATGAAGAATTCTCATTAATATTTTTGATGATGAATTCTCATTACGAATTTTGATGACGAATTCTCATTACGAATTTTGATGATGAATTCTCACTACGAATTCTGATGACGAATTCTCATTACGAATTCTCATTCCGAATTCTTATTCCGAATTCACCTATTAAACAGAATCTGATCATTTTTGTTTTATACACTCTGAATTTATTTAGACTCTAAAAATTATTTTTGGTTAGACTCCGAACTTTCATTTTGCTTATGCTTTTATAATTTGTCTACTCTTTAATATTTTTTTTCACTCTGAACTTTCACTTCAAATCTTCACTCCGAACTTTTTAGTTAAGACTTAAAATGATGTCGTACATTCTGTTACACTTGTTTTTTTATAAAACGATGTCGTCTATTCTGTTATAAACTAATCGTTGGTTAAGTTACACGTGTACAGGTCCCTCCGATTTTTTAGGAAAATATGACCATTGGAAAGGAGGCCGACCTTGCCTATAAATAGGATCTCATTTGAAAGAGATTATTTAGAAAAACTGATGACTGATGAATGACTTCTTTGACATTGTGCATACATGATGTTGAAGTGATTTCTAGAGAGAGAGGCTCTTATTAACTCTCAAAGATTCGTGCAACTTCGAATGTTAGTGATTACATTCGAGGACTTCCGGGGATAGGAAGACAGAGGTTTCCAACACCTTGAAGTTGAGGGCTTCCTTGCTGAGGAAGACAGAGGTTTCCAACTACCTTGAAGTTGAGGGCTTGTGGGGATTGCAAGACAGAGACTCTGATCTTCGTATCGAGGGCTTACCCTGGTGTGGGTAAGAGAGACTTGCTTGAAATTATAAATCAAGGGACCTTTATCCAAGGTTGTTGGTTACCCTTCTCTTTGGGTTAAAAGACTTATATCTTGTTACTTGTAGTTTTACTACTTCTTTATTTCCGCTTCATTTTGTATTATAAGAAAAGTATAACTTACTTATACTTCCTTACTTGTACTCTATTTCATTTAGATTCTATATGCTTTAAGGTAGAATCTCATATTGTAATCTTTTTCTAAGTTTCAATTTCCGGAACCATATTTCCGGAACCTACTTTCGGAATCTCTTTCCAGTTATATGAGATTACATAGGACTTGAAGTATATAACTTCATTCCTTTTTCAGTTTTTTCATTTGGTGTTAGAGGCGTTGTGAATTTTCTTAGTTTAACTTTGTTAAACTTAGCTCTTTCCTTTGTTTAAAGGAATTTTTAAAGTGTACAATTCACCCCCCCCCCCTCTCTTGTATTTTGAGCATCTACATCATTATTTTGATCCTACAATTGATATCAAAGGAGGTCTCTAAAATACTTGTACTCACGTATAAGTTTTTCTTGCTCACTTTATCATTCCGAACTTTCCCATTCCGAATTTTTTCATTCTGAACTTTGTTATTATGAATTTTTTTTAACAAGTTTGTGTACCGAAGGTTGTCTTAAGTATGGCGGGAATTAATGTTGGTTCCATTGATAATCTAAATCCTACAAGACCACCAATATTTGATGGTAATGACTATGAGTACTGGAGAGATCGAATGAAAACTTTCGTTATCAATACTGGAGTGGACAACTTTGTTATGCTTACTGGTGATTATAAAATTCCTGATAAAGAAGTTATAACTTTTACTAACCAGGAAAAGAAAGAGTATCAACTCAATTATAAGGTACGCAATACTCTACTGTGTTCAATGACTATAAATATATATAGCCAAATTTCTTCTTGTGAAGCAGCTAATTGTATCTGGAAGAAGTTAGAGGTTACACACTTTGGAACTTCTAAGGTGATTGAGACTAGGAGAGATATGCTTAGAGCTGAATATCATGGCTTCAATTTTACTTATGGAGAACCAATATGTAAAGTTCAACAGAGATTTATGACTATCATCAACAGCCTACAGTCTATGGGAGAAAAAGGTTTAGATGATGAAGCACTTGTGGATAAGATAATTAATATTATGCCCAATCAGTGGGAATCCAAAAGAACTGCTATAGATGAGAACAGGAAGGTTACTCAAATCTCTCTTGATGAGTTATTTGGAACTCTTATACAACATGAAACCAGAATGAAGAGAGATGCTAACAACATCAAAAAGAAGAATGGTAATGGTACTGTTTCTTTTAAAACAACATCAAATTAGATGAAAGCTAAGACTCCAGAGAGAGTAACCAGATCCAAGTCTAAGAAAGTTATTTTCCAATCTAGATCTAGTGAGAGTGAAATCTCTGAGAATGAGTTAGAAAATCTTGCTCGAAGGATGAACAAGATAGCTGGCCAAAGAAGTTTCCAATCCAAGTATAAGAAAAAGGAAAGGAAAGATAGAAAAGATAGAGAAGTCACTTGTTATGAATGCAAGAGAGATGGACATATTAGACCAGATTGCCCTTTGCTTAAAAAGAAAGAAAGGCATTCAGACAGGAACAGAAATACGTATTATAAAGCCAAATCTAAGAAAGGTTTGAAAGCTAATAATACCTGGAGTTCCAGTGGTGGTGACTCTTCAAATGAATCTTCTGATTACGAATCTTCAGGATAGAAGAATCTTGGTCTTATAGCCAGATTACCTATTAATAATCATTGTTTTTTGGCTAAGGTATGAAATGCTGAATCATTGACCAATGTTTCTTTAAATTCTAATGATAGTAAGTATTATAACTCTTCTAATGAAGAATCCTCTTCTGATGAAGAAAATACTTTACCTACTTATGAATAAGTCTCTAGGTTTGCTGAAATTCTTGAAATTGAGAATTCCAAACTCAATAAGAAACTTGATAAGGAAAACTCTAGGAATTATATTCTTACAAAAGAGATATCAGATCTTTCTAAAGATCTTGATAGGGAAAATTTTGATTTTGAAAGTATTTCAAAAAATCTTGAGGAAGTAAGTTCTGAGAAGAACAAACTTTCTAAAGAATTAGAAAAAGTAATTTCTAAGAAAAATGTTTTTGAGCCTAGCTCTAGTCCTAAAACTAATTATTTTGAGGATAAAAACATGGTTATAAAACTCAAGTCCAAAATTTTTTCCTTAAAGAAGTGTTTATCAAACTTTACCCATGGTGAGGAAAATTTTGATAAAATGTATTCCCAAATATGACCTTTAAGAAATAAATCCGGATTTGGTTATACCCATGCAAAACCAATTTTTAGTAACAATTATTTTGTTCCTCAAAGTGCCCCATTTTGTACTAAGTGTCAATGTGGTGGTCACTGGGCAAAGAATTGTTCCTTAAACAAAACCCAATCTCTAGGATTTCACAAAGCTTACTTTTCTAAGAAGATGTGGGTTCCTAAAATTTTGTTATCTGGTAATCTCGGATCCAAAAAAGTTTGGATTCCTAAAGTCTAATTCTCTTCTTGATTTCAGGAAAATAAAGAGAGTACCAGCAACAATACATGGTACATGGATAGGGGATGTTCCCGGCACATGACTGGTAACAAAAGATATTTTGAAAAGATTATCAAAACGAAAGGAGGAAAGGTAACTTTCGGAGATAATGTTAAGGGTGAGATTTTTGGTATTGGTAATATTGTTCTTTTAGGTAAAACTTTGATTTCAAATGTTCTTTTTTGTTAAGGGTCTTAAGCACAACCTCATTAGCATAAGTCAGTTATGTGATGAAGGTTACCTTGTGAATTTTAGGAATGATAAGTGCCTAGTTCACAATTCCAAGGAAGAATTTATTCTCTCCGCCAATAGGCATGAGAATGTTTACACCTTAAACTTAGAAGACCTCAGGAGTCAAGATTTACCTTGTCTAAGTGCAATGAAAGATCATTCCTGGTTATGGCATAGAAGACTAGGTCATTGTAACCTTAGAAACCTATGTAAACTCTCTAAGAAGAAACTAGTTAAGGATCTACTGGAGCTTAGATTTGATTCTTCTAAAGTTTGTGATCCTTGTCAATATGGCAAGCAACATAAATATAGTTTTAAATAAATCGGTGAAGTCTCAACAACTGATGCTTTATAGTTAGTACACATGGATCTTTTTTATCCAACACAAACTGGAAGTATTGGAGGCAAATACTATGTGTTTGTTCTAGTTGATGATTACACTAGATTTACTTGGGTTTATTTTCTAGCAAAGAAATCTGAAGCTTTTTCTTATTTCAAAACCAAGACTATCCTACTTCAAGGTTTTTGGTTGCAAAGTATTCATTATAAATACTAAAGATAACCTACATAAATTCGCACCAAAATCTGATGAAGGAATTTTCTTAGGTTATTCCACAACTTCTAAGGCTTATAGAGTTTTTAATAAAAATACTTGTACTGTTGAAGAAACATTACATGTAAAATTTGATGAGTCTGATCCTTTTGTTTTTAAACCATCCCAGCCAACGTCCTTGGATGTGTTTTCAAAAACTGATTTTCAACCTTCGACAGAAGAACCTTCTGATAAGGATAATGTTCAAGAAGAGAATTCTGAAACATTTACCCCGAAAGACTTTCTACCCTATGTTGATGAACAGGCTTTTCAAAACCCAAATCAGGTGTTTCTTAAGAATCATCCCAGTGATAGTATCATTGGTGATGTAAATCAACCTGTAAGGACTAGAAGTTCCTTAAGAAATGAAGTAGAACATCTAGCATTTCTTTCCCAATTAGAACCTAAAAGCACTGATGAAGCTTTAAGTGATGATGATTGGATCAAAGCCATGCAAGATGAACTAAATGAATTCGAAAGGAATAAATTCTGGACCTTGGTTGAAAGACCCAAGGAAACTTCTGTTATTGGAGTAAAATGGGTTTTTAGAAATAAATGTGATGAAAATGGAGTCATAGTAAGAAATAAAGCTAGACTTGTTTCTAAAGGTTATAATCAGCAAGAGGGAATAGACTATGAAGAAACCTATGCTCCAGTAGCCAGAATTGAATCTATCTGTATTCTACTTGCCTTTGCAGCATTCTTTAATTTTAAACTTTTTCAAATGGATGTGAAATGTGCTTTTCTTAATGGTTATGTTCAATAGGAAGTTTTTGTTGAACAACCTCCTGGCTTTGAAGATACAAAACATCCTGATTATGTTTTTAGACTTACCAAAGCTCTGTATGGACTTAAACAAGCCCCACAAGCATGGTATGATAGACTCACTAGATTTTTGCTTCAAAATAACTATGTTAAGGGAAATGTATATCCAACCCTTTTTATAAAGAAAGATAAGAAAAATGTTTTTATTGTTCAAATTTATGTTGATGACGTCATATTTGGTTCAACTCAGCAATCTTTGACTGACTCTTTTGCAAGTCTAATGAAATCTGAGTTTGAAATGAGTATGATGGGTGAGTTAACTTTTTTCCTTGGTTTTCAAATTTCTCAAAAACCAGAAGGAACCTACATATCTCAACATAAGTATATTAAAGATCTTCTCAAAAAGTATGGTTATGAAAACACTAAGAGTATAAGTACTCCTATTGGTACCTCAAACTCTTTAGATCTTGATGAAGCTGGGAAACCAGTAGATCAAACATCTTTTAGAGGTATGATAGGAAGTTTACTTTACTTAACAGCTAGTCGACCAGACTTAATGTTCTCATTATGATTATGTGAAAGATATCAATCCAATCCTAAGGAATCTCACTTAAAGGCAGTAAAAATAATTTTTCGCTACCTTAAGGGAACCATGGATCTAGGATTATTTTATACTTCTGGAAATGATTTTGTTCTAAAAAGATTTTATGATGCTGACTTTGGTGGATGTAGAATGGATAGAAAGAGTACATCCGGAACTTGTCATTTCTTAGGAGATTCATTAGTTTCTTGGTCCTGCAAGAAGAAACATTCTGTAGCACTCTCCACTACTGAAGCTGAATATGTAGCAGTTGGAAGTTTTTGTGCTCAAGTGTTGTGGATGAAACACACACTCACAGACTATGGCTTGAGTTTTACTAAAACTCAAATTTTGTGTGATAACACAAGTGCCATTGCCTTAAGTAAGAACCCTGCACATCACTCTCGTGCAAAACACATAGATATTAGGCATCACTTTCTTAGGGATCACACACTAAAAGGAGATATTATTCTTCAGTTTATCGGAACGCAAGATCAACTTGCTGACATTTTCACAAAATCTTTTCCTTCTGATAGATTTGAATACATTAAACAAAAGTTAGGAATGATAACTATAAGGTAATCATTCTTCATTAACTTTCTGTTGAAAAAGTCTCCTTACAATAATAAACTCCTTTTCATAGGGGGAGTACATTTGATTGTTAGAATAACTAAATTTTTCAAAGTTAGTTGTTCAAAATTTCCGGAACTAAAATTTTCCAGATTGGATATTTTTGTATAGAAAACTTCTGGAATGGAAATTTTCGTATTGAAAACTTCCAGAATGGAAAATTTTGTACTGGTATTTTCATAATGAGATTTTCGTACCGAATCTTTCATAATGAGTTTTTCGTTTTCAAATTTTGTAATGAAATTTTCGTACTGAGTTTTCCGTACTGAGTTTGTTTTTCGTAGTGAGTTTTGAGAACTTTGTCTTTTCGTAGTAAATATTTTTTCGTAGTTTTCTTAAGAATGTTACCAATTACGAATAATATTCCTAAGCCAATCCGAAATGTATGATTTCCTTACTCAAGTTTTCGTAATTATACTTTACTTGATGGAATTTTATTATATTTTGTTTTTGGATTATAGTTTTCTTAATTCTTTGTTTTAATAAAAACCTCAAAAGATCGGATTCAAGTTTTCTTGAGAATTGGTTTTCAACCGTCAGATCTGATCTCAGCTTGTCACAACCGTTCGATCAACTGAGGAAGTTGAACCATCTTTTCATTGCCTATATAAAGGGGACCCCAAATGGTTGTCCCACATCGGTTTTCAAGCTCCAGTGTCTCGAAGCTCTGCCTCTCCGTTTTAAAGCCGTTTCGAACTTAAGATTTCTCCATTCCGAACTTCTCAGAGGTCTTCAGATCTGAATGTATGTGGAAGTAGCTTCTCAAGACATGTCTTTTTCTAAGTCGATTTCCAAGTGGTTAGTATATAGAGAAAGGTTGGTTCATCCTGATTTCTTTAATAGGTATGATTCTCTTATATCCAAGAACATAAAGATTAACGGATGGGAAGATGTTGTTGTATCCAAGCCCGGAAATCAAGATGAAGTGTTTTCGGATTTTCTTATAGAGTTCTATAAGACAGTTTCCTTCTATAAGGAAGATGGCAAGAAGAAATTGTCGTTTAAGTCTTATGGAAATACTTATAAACTTTCTTATGCCAAGGCAGCCAACTTGGTAGGGCTGAACAATGAAGGAGAAGCCGAGTTCATTTCTCATGTTTTTCCGGATTCAAAGGGAAGTTTCGACAAGGAAAAGGCATTAGAGACTCTCGGACTGGAAGATGACAAGGATCCGAAGATTTCTTCTATGTCTACAAATTTTTGGATTCTAGAGTTATGGGTGCAAGGCCTTATCGTACCGAGAAAGGGTGACAAAGATAGTTTGAAGAAGATTGATATCTACATCCTAGATTTTCTGATAAATCTGAGGAAGTTTAATCTGATGAAACACATTCTTATTACTCTTGAGAATGTTAAGAAAGGGAATTTGAGAGCTCAGATCATAATGTATCCAGCAATCCTCTCAAAGTTGATAGTTCGGTGCCTTGAGTATTTCAAGGAGGCTTGCAAGTCAAAGCCAAGAGTTTTCAAGATTATGTTGGTGAGTGATGGTACTCTTAAAAGGATGGATGTAGTCTTCGACAAGAAGACTGGTCAGTTTATTGATTTACCTGCTCAAGAAGAAGCAGTTCTGAAAGTTGATGATCCGGAATCCTCTAAACCAGTGAGGAAGAGAAAGTTGAAAGAAGTTGAAGTTGAAGCAGAGAATCAAAAATCTAAGGAAGTTCATTCTGCACCTCCTAAACCAAAGAAGAAGAAAGCTTACCCTGATGAGGTAGTTGCTAAATGGAGGGAAATCAAAGAGAAGAGAGTGCAAGGGGAGCCTCAGTTTGGCTTGGATCCTGCGGAGGATAAGGCCTTGAAGGAAAGAACTATGGATGAGATAGAAAAACAAGTGAAAGAAAAGAAGCTTAAGAAGAAGATGTCTGAAGCTGAGGTAGCTCAGGCTTTGTTGAAGTTCAATGAGATGGTTTCAGAAAACATTCCTGTTCCGAGATCTTTTTCTCTGGAATCTCTACCTGAGACTCCAGGAAGAAACTTTGTTGCTTCAGAAGAGGCAGTAGCTAAGCCTGTTGAGGAAGTAGAGCAGATTGAGCAAGTGGAAGAAGAAGAATCTGTTGTTGAAGGAAGTGGTGAAACCGGAGATGTTTTAAAGCAAGTAGATGATTATAAGGGGACACCTTCGGAACATTTGTCGCTTCGAACCTCAGAAGCTGAGTCTTCTAAGTTAGTCACTCCAGTGATGGATGAGGATAAAGGAGAAGTAGAAGTAGCTTATCATGCATAGGAAGAACAACTTCTACATGATATTGCTCAAATGGAGAATGTAGAGGTTGATGCTCATAAAGTTGTTGATGAGGAAGACAATGCTTTTCAAGTATCTGACAGTGAAAAGAGAACTCTGGAACAGGACTCCATTCCGAAAAAGGACAAGGGAAAGCAACATGTTGTTGAAACCCCGAGCTCTATGGTAGTAAAGAGAAGGGAAGTTGGTGACTCTTCTAAGAAGAAGGTTGAGCTTTTTGAAGAAGAATATTCTCCAAGAAAAGTTTCGGATTCGGAGTCATCTTCATTGGGGAATGACATTGTCGTTCAGTCTTTAAAGAAGTTGGTAGGTACTATTCCGACTTTCTCAAGTATAGATTCAAGATTCCAGATGCTCCAACATGCTTTGAATTAGAAAACAGACTCCGTATCTATGGTTATGGACAAGTGTGTGGAGATAGAGGCTTAGTTCAAAACTTTCTTTGTCGGCTATGAAGCCCACAAAAGATCTTGCAAGAGGATGACTAGTTGGTCGAGGAAGACTGTGGAAGAGATGAGGCTCTTTGATGAATTCCAAGACAATGTGAAGGATGCCTTTGAGACAGAAGACAGGAAGATAAATGAACTTACTTCATCCTTTGAAGAAAAGTTGACAGATGAAAAGAACTTCTAGATTCAAGAAGTCAGAGATCTGAATGAGAAGCTAAATTCTGTTTCTCAAAACTGGAAGTTTGAAAGGGATCATCAGATTGAGTTTGAAGAGAAATTGAAGGCTCAGGAAGAAAATTTTAAAGCTCATGAAGAAAATCTTAAAGCCCAGGAAGAAAAGATTGAAGCTCAAAGTGAAAGAATTGTTTTGTTAGAGAAGCAAGTCGAGGAAGACCATAAAGACTTGAAGAAGATAAAGACTATTCTTAAGGGTCTCATGGCAAAGGAAAAAGTTCCAAAATAGACAGATCCGATCTTTTGTTGTATCTAAATTTTTTTGTTGTCGAGCTTTCAAACTTAATGAAATTTGTGCTTGCTTGTTTCTTTTGTTGTTGCTACTAATTTTTTTCAGGTACTTTGTTATACTTTCCACTTCCTTGAATTATTTTTGAAAATCACAAAGGGGGAGAAGGAAAAGAACCCTAATAAAAGTGGAAAAGAATCTTAACAAAGGGTGAGAAAGAAAACAAACTCTAATAAGAGTTTATCTAAGGGGGAGTTTTTCATTAAAGAAGACTTTCTTATTCGTAATGAAATGTCATTCTGGAAATCTAGAATATGATCCTTAGAGTTTCAAGGCCTAAGGGGGAGTTATTCGTATTCATCAATATCCTTAAAGCAAAGGGAGATAAGCCTTAATGTTTTTCTTTCTTCTTAGAATTTTTTTTCGTAAGGATGTTTGTGCTTTCCAAAAAGGGGGAGATTGTTGAGTCAATAAGGTTTTCCTTATGACTTTTCCATTCCTTCTTGTTTTGAAAATCACAAACACCTTATCTTTAAGAAAGTCGATTTTATAAGGAAAATCGCTTTTATTAGGAAAATCGCTTTTATAAGGAAAATCGCTTTTATAAGGAAAATTGATTTTATAAGGAAAATCGCTTTTGTAAGAAAAATTATCCTTATCATATTTTCATCCATATTTTTCTTAAGTATAAGATTCGAATTCATTTCTATATTCTCAGAATTGTTTGAAACTTTGATATGAAGTATTCTGTTTTATGATCCGAATTCTGGATAATAACTGTAATAAAGTTTCACTCCGAAATCTAGATGAGAACTGTGATAAAGTTTCATTCCAAATTCCGGATACGAACTCTGATTAAGTTCTACTTCAGCTTCAGGATAAGAATCCTTATGAAGTTCAACATCGAATTCTCATTACGAATTCTAATGACGAATTCTCATTACAAATTCTGATGACGAATTCTCACTAAGATTTTTTATGATGAATTCTCATTACGAATTCTGATGACGAATTCTCATTACGAATTCTGATGATGAATTCTCACTATTAATTCTGATGACAAATTCTCATTACGAATTCTCATTCTGAATTCTTATTCCGAATTCACCTATTAAACAGAATCTAATCATTTTTGTTTTATACACTCCGAATTTATTTAGACTCCGAAAATTATTTTTGGTTAAACTCTGAACTTTCATTTTGCTTACGCTTTTATAATTTGTCTACTCTTTAATATTTTTTTTCACTCCGAACTTTCACTTCGAATCTTCACTCCGAACTTTTTAGTTAAGACTTAAAATGATGTCGTACATTATGTTACACTTGTTTTGTTATAAAACAATGTCGTCTATTCTGTTATAAACTAACCATTGGTTAAGTTACACGTGTACAGGTCCCTCCGATTTTTTAGGAAAATATGGCCGTTGGAAAGGAGGCCAACCTTGCCTATAAATAGGAGATCATTTGAAAGAGCTCGTTTAGAAAAACTTATGACTGATGAATGACTTCTTCGACATTGTGCATACATGCTGTTGAAGTGATTTCTAGAGAGAGAGGCTCTTATTAACTCTCAAAGCTTCGTGCGACTCTGAATGTTGGTGATTACATTAGAGGACTTCCGGGGATAGGAAGACAGAGGTTTCCAACACCTTGAAGTTGAGGGCTTACTTACTGAGGAAGACAGAGTTTTCCAACTACCTTGAAGTTGAGGTATTACGGGGATAGCAAGATAGAGACTACGATCTTTGTATCGAGGGCTTACCCTGGTGTGGGTAAGACAGACTTGCTTGAAAGTATAAATCAAGGGACCTTTATCCAAGGTTGTTGGATACCCTTCTCTTTGGGTTAAAAGACTTATATCTTGTTACTTTTAGTTTTACTACTTTTTTATTTACGCTGCATTTTGTATTATAAGGAAAGTATAACTTTCTTATACTTCCTTACTTGTACTCTGTTTCATTTAGATTCTATACGCTTTAAGGTAGAATCTCATATTGTAATCTTTTGCTAAGTTTCAATTTCCAGAACCATATTTCTGGAACCTACTTTCAGAATCTCTTTCCAGTTATAAGAGATTACATAGGACTTGAAGTTTATAACTTCATTTCTTTTTCAAGTTTTACATTTGGTGTTAGAGGTGTTGTGAATTTGCTTAGTTTAACTTTGTTAAACTTATCTCTTTCCTTTGTTTGAAGTAATTTTTAAAGTGTACAATTCACCCCCCCCCCCTTCTTGTATTTTGAGCATCTACATCATTATTTCGATCCTACAGAAACTGGTGGTCCTATTCCTGAAAGTAGATCCATAGAAGAACTCCTATCACCAGCTACTGGTGAGAAAAACTAACTGAAATACTGAATATGCCCCATATTCTTGCATGATTGGCACTCCACTGGGACTCTCGAGAAATGTGTCCTTATATGCCCGCTCTTCCCACATGGGTATCACACCACATGGCTACCTGAGGAAGCATTCTACCTACTCGGATCTCCACACATAGACTCCCTGCGGTGCTTCCTACTATCAGTCGGAGGAATACCAACTCCAGATGTTAAACCACCCTAGCTCACAACTTCAAAATCCTTCAGGTTGTGCTCTGTGATAAGCACCTTATTGACTATAGAAGCGATGGAATTCAACCTGAATATGTTCACTTGAGATCGTATGACATGCCTGAGACCATCCTCAAACATACTCACAAGAAATAACTCATCACCCCAAGGAATTTGTGTGAAGTGATGCAGCTCTATGAAGCGAGAAGAGTACTAAATAATTGATAGAGTACCCTTATCCAAACTCATGAAATCTCAGGCGCGATTGGACCTCAAAGTCTCTGGGTAGAATTAATCATAGAAGGAACACTATAACTCATCCCAATACATTGCCTTTTGGAGTCATCCCTATGATATCACATCCCACCATATCTTGGCGGAATCCCAAAGCATGTACGTAGCGAGCTCCATCCTTCTCTCAAGAGGCATCTCCAGATGCTTGAAGATCGAAAACATGGCTTCTAACCATGATTTTGCAACCTAAGTTCCTCCACCCTCTAAGAATGTGGGAGGATGTTGCAACTGAAAAAGCCGCATCAACTCTACCATATACTGGGCAGGATGCAGTGCTCTCCTGAAGGTCTTCATAAACCTCATGAAGCCTTCTCGAAATTGTTCATAGGCACCTGTATGTGGAATGATAGTTGGAGTCAATATGGGCTAGGTGGGAGGATCTACTGGTAGTTTTTATCATCCACGTCTAGTGTCTGATCATTTCCATGTATCTGCAATACAACCAGAGGATGTCTCGGTGGCATGAATTTGCAAGGTCAAGTACACACCTTTGATCAAGATTACCAAGGACTAAAATTTAGAAGTTCAAGAAGGGAATATTAGAAAGAAAAAAATATTTTTTTCAAAACATCGATACATGGCGTGTATAAATCCTACAAGACGTGTTCCCTTAAGCCTTCACATGGGAGTGTTCTTCTTCCAACACTGGTTGTGTAGTCCCCATGCACACGGCGTGTTCTTCCTAAGGAAACATTGTGTACTTGAATCAAATTCCCCTACCCGAGTTCCTCCACATGGTTAAACCACACGGTTCTCAATGAATAAGACTACACAACGTTTTTGTGCCAAAAAAGGCATGTAGAAATTAATATTCACCACCCATGTTGTTAGTCACACTGTAGGATACACAATTGACCCTACACAGTGTGTTTATGACAGAAACAGCACGTACTAGAAGGATTTTATAGACCTGTGTCGTTAGTCACATGATCGGACACATGGTCTCTACAACACGGCGTGTACGTCTGGTACACGATGTGTTCCATCAAAGATTTATGAACCTTGTGTCTCTACACACATAGAAATTCACATGGTTAAAAACTAAATGGAGTTTACTTAAGAAAAACATTTCCTTTCTGAAGTAGAGTATACATGGCGTGTATTCATTTTTACACACTATGTATTTTGAGTTTTTCCGAAGAGTCGGACTCAAAAACTACTTTGGAACCCATAAAAACACTGAAATGAACATTAAAGTGAAAAATTCCGGTCTATGGGGGGCCATACTCACTATGAATCAATTATTTTAATTATATTAATGTATATCAAAAGGTATAATAGTGAAATAAAACAATTGATCCACCAAATTCCGATCTATGAGTGCCCATAATACCATAGGAACCAATGTATGGGGTTCATTAAAAAGAAACCATACACAATCCAATACCATATCCAATAGTAGGTATTCTATCATGGAATCTATCACAACAACATGCATATCTAGGACAGCGTCTATCACAACAACATTCAATTGATAATGCACCCTAAATGGAATGAAAAGAATGCATGACGTGTGATCTCTAGAAAGTGACTATATGATGCATGAGATGGAATACCCACATCCCATTGGGTTACAACATAAATAGAACCTCAATAATAGAAATTAAAACAACACAAAATATGTGAATCACCCAACGGTGAAATCAAATAAACTGTAATAATTGCAAAACCAGAAAATTGCAATATTCAAGGAATATTGGTTTTTCCCTATACACGGGTTAGATACTCCTGGGAACATCTTTTTACCAACTACCTATTCTTTCTTATCCCTGTCTACAGGATCCAAATAGTAAGTCAAAAAGAAAATAATTCCTCGGATACCACTTTGTAACATCCTGGTTCCCGGTGCCACCTAGAGGTGCCACATACCCAGTTGGTCACATGGTCTCAAGCACAATTCCCCAAATGCTAGAGGCTACCGACTAGAAGTGAGGGCCTCAGGTGTGATATTGTGGAAACTATTCCCTCCTTGGAAGAGTAACATAGTGGAAAAAAACATATAACAGTAACATAAGCAGTCATACAATACAATAAGTAAGCCTGGGAAGAATAAAAATAAATAATCAACTGCATCATATATATAAATAATGATGCATGTCAAAAGTATCTAGGAAAGCATCCAAAAAATAACAATGATGGAATACATTACTAAACCAAAGTACAGAGGAAAACAAGTAAACAACTCCTACAGCATCACAATCCTCATCTTGGTCACATGCTCTCCAGCTTCACGGAAATCAAGTACCTAAATTAGAAGGGCACTTTCCCATATATATACCTGAAAAATTATAATCTGTATGGGGCCAAAAGAATGACCCTAACAGGTTGTGATATGGATCCCAGTAGGAAACCACCCAAATATCTATTCCTAACTATCAGTGAATATATATATATATATCAGGAAAAATGCAAAATGAAGTAATAAACAAGGAAGTACCCAAAAGTAACCAATCCTATAGTCCAAGCTACATTCATTTACATTTATGAACTATTCAACCAAACAAACACAAGAAACACTCTGAGATGTTCTCACATACTAACCCCTCTGGTTCAACTTAGACAAAGACTCTCTAAGAAATAACTCACCATCTCATAATGGTAAACTACAGACTCTCTGAGGAAGCACCCAACATCTAATTCCCCATGTGGTCTCGCAACGTGGAACTATAGACACTCTTAGGGAGCACTCACATCCATCCCCCCTATGTTCTAGCAATGTGAAAAGTATAACAGACACTCTGGGGAAGCCCTCATCATCCATTCCCCCTATGGTCTAACTACACCATGTTCTCACGGTCGTGTGTAATACAATCTTGCACAAACAATATCCAGAAGCCAAAGTAAATCTCAAATACTACATGGATAAACAACTACAGTGTATATAACAAGCATGTCATATAATAATCACTATATCCTAACAACACTAGGAATGGAAATAAAAATATCCTAATAGGAATTGTAGGACCCAACAGCCAATATCAAACAAACATGGAAAAGCACATCCATAACAAGGTAATAAACCCTATTCATAATCAAACCCCAATACTCAAGAAAACAAAGGATAGCAGGTATTAATAGGGTTAAATTCCCAAAACACACAATACCCTAAACTAGGGTATTGGGCACTTTTTGCACATACAACTCAAACACATCTACGGAAAGGCACAAACCACCTACCTCGGCGTTGTATGATCGATATAGTTCAACCTCAGTCTTTGAATCTACCTAGAGCACGATGGATCTACAAAAAATGCCAAGAATGCTCAACCAAGGATATCTCACTAAAGAGGAGAAATCAAGAGAATAATATCTATATGAATAAATATATCACTTAATCCCAACACAATCGACGGTGTTCGATTCAAATAATAGATGACCGATCGGTGGCTCGGTGAAAGTTTGGCGATTCCCGTTGCTCATAGACGAGACGGGTTCAGAAGAATTCATTTCTGTAAATGAGACGCGACCCCAATCTAATATAACAATTAAAAAAAATACACAGTGTGTTCCCTGAGGATACATGGCGTGTATAGCCCTTTACCAGGCCCCACTTTAGGCGGTCTCTAGGTCACCTCACACGGCCATGTACTCGGCCATTACACAGCCAGTACACGGTTATCCGTGGCAACTCGGTACACGACATGTACTCCTATGTACACGGCGTGTTCACAAAAAATTTCCTGAAACTCCTCTTTTTTCTCAAAAACACCTAGAATCAAGATCCAGACCAGAAATGATGATCCGAGTTCTTACATTTGGTAACATGGAATAAAGGGGTAATTCATTTAAAATTTTTATTAGAATTTTTTACAAAAAATTAATGTATCTCTCGAACAGTTTATCATAAAGGAAGTATGATACCAACATTATGTATGAGATGCGGAGTTTATCATAGGAACAAAAAAACATTTGTGTATAACAAGTGTTTGGTAACATCACATATGAGGGTATCCTTTTCAATATTTTATTAAAATTATATATTTATATATAAATTGTAATAATTTACTAATATTTAAACACTATTATTATTATTTCCAAATTATTTATTAATTTTTTAAAATAATTTAATAATTAAAACTTTTTTATTATGAAATTTTACTAATTATTTTGGTTTTTAAAAAATGTTGTTTTTTTATTTATTTTTTACAAGTAAATAATATTTTTTATTGGCCATTACAT
Source organism: Viscum album (assembly GCA_963277665.1). Classification (NCBI taxonomy): domain Eukaryota; kingdom Viridiplantae; phylum Streptophyta; class Magnoliopsida; order Santalales; family Viscaceae; genus Viscum; species Viscum album. The sequence goes on along the minus strand of OY728130.1, from coordinate 570,794,329 downwards.
ATATCTATTACCTAACACTTAATATTTATTAATTATAAATAAAATTTATTAGAACATATTTATTATTACTACTAATTATTTTTACTATAATCTCACTTTAATAATATTTAGAATAAGACATACCATTCGACAATCTATTAAAAATAATAAATTTCATATAATATTTATCCAGCTGAAAATACACATTGTACACAATATATATATGTATATTACTTGAAATATTTTTCAATCATATATATATATATATATATATCTGAATATTATTACATATATATATAATTATGTATATATAATATATATATATATATATGATTATATATACATTAAATAATCTCATAATCAAATATATATACATCAAATATATTTTTACAAGTATTTTTTTACAAATATACATATCAAATATAGACATACATACATACATACATACAAATATTTATATATATGTATATATGAAAAACATCTCACATTTTTTTAAATGTTTATATATGTGTATTTCAAGTTAATATATATATATATATATATATTGCAAAAGTTGTTAATCAAATATATATAGATCAAATATATTTTGTCATGTATTTTAGACAAATATACATATCAAATCTATATAAACATACATATATATTTACATAAATCCAAATATATCAAAAACCATACAAATTTTTTTTAAATGTCTATATATACATATTAAAATTTTAATATATATATATATATTACACAATTGTTTAGTCAAATAAATACTTATCAAATATATTTTTACATTTTGAAAAATAAATATCAAATCTATAAATACATACATACATACATATATACATACATACATGCATACATATATATATATCAAAAACATTATATTTTTTTAAAAACATTTATATATATATATTCACATGTTAATATATATATAAAAAACCTTACATATTTTTTTAAAAGTTAATATATGTATATTTTCATGCTAATATATATATATATATATATATATTACACGGTTTTATAATCAAATATATATATATTAAATGTATTCTAAAATGTCTTTTTTAAATATACATTTCAAATCTATAAATGCATACACACACACACACACACATATATATATATATCAAAAAAATTACATATTTTAAAAATGTTTATATATGTATTTTCATTTTTAAATATATATATATAGATATATATCAAAATGTATAAAAAACTATATTCACATGTTTTAAATAAATGAAAACCAGTCCTAATATAACAATCAAACATGGTTTAACATCATAACCACAATCAAAGAATTTTCATAATTAAACAAAAATTATATCCCAATATGAATGAAATACCACTGACCAATTAAATAGATTTATATAAGCTCTTTCAATATTTTATATCTGTAAAAAAATTCCATAATAATGATATTTATTACAATGACATAAAATAATATATTTGCAGAAACCCTAAATACCAAATAGAAAAATATATTAAAGCTAAAGGTTAATTTTTTTGGAAAATACATCAAATCAATTTGAATAACTCGTGTGGAGTCATTGGACAAACAAATAGGGAATAATAAACTTGTATTAACCCTATATGCCTAATAAAACATAAATATCAGGTGAATTTTTTGATATAGGGTTTGAACAAACTAATATCTGCAAGATTGAATGGGAAATTAAAAAAAATGAAAGAGGAAAATGAGGAATTCATACTTGATGGATTCAAATGAAAATATTTAGGAAATCAGGATTCACATAATATTGGGGGGGGTCCTTGAGTTGTGAAACAGGAACACTGTGTGATTGGGAGAATCATGAGGGAGGGGAGGAGAAAAGGGATCATGGTGTTTTAATTATTTTTTAATGCAATGGTTTAATATTGGAAAATTTTATATCATTGCTAAATGTAATTTTCATGGATCCTTTGTGAATGATTTAATTATCCATCGCAAAACATCTTGGAGGGAACACTATTAGGGTAATGACACACATGTGCATCGATTATTTTGTAATGGGTTTAAATTTCCCATTTTTAATTGAAGTAATTTGAGATAGAATAAGTTTTCCATCACAAAATGATATTTATATAGACTATTTGTGATGTATCACTTCTCCATCACAAATAACCTTTCAAAATTACCCATTTTTCAAGAAGTGGAATCCTTAAATAGAGATACATTGAAAATAATCACATTATTCATCCATTCATGAATCCAATCTCATAGAAATAGGGATTAAAGGGGTTCTCCAAGACATCATAGTAGATATCTATGGAATTATTTTTACCATTGAAATAAGATTCAATATGATCACTTCCAAGAATAAATATATCATAAGATATCATAGAACCTTAATATAATATCCCCAATTATATAAAATTGTTTCAAAATGTTGTGATGAAGTAATCATAGAAAATATAATTGTTTTGGGTAGTTTGTAGTATTTTTTACCGAACTCCCCAAAAACCATGGTGTGGCGACATACAACATGATATTTTTTCAATATCCAATTTAATATATAAATTTTATAGAGTTTTTTATATACCATACAAAATATTTATCACCATTTACCAATTTGAATTAACACATATTTGACCTTTAACACATTCTGTTTAATTAATAAATTTTCATTTTTTCCAATTTTCCCAAAATCATGATAAGAAACCATGAGATCTCATATATCCCACATTATATAGTCTAATTATACAATATATCAACAAAAAACTATAACATATCATTAATAAAACACTTAATATTTTAAATTTTATAATATATTTTATGTACCCAAAAATTTCCTCAAAACCTTTCTAAAAAGAACAATATTTCCAAATATACCAAAACAAGTTAAATTATACCATTCGTTGTTTCAACAAGTCATGTAGACTAACAACTACATTCGAATCTATGACTTATATCCCAGAAAAGGTTTATATGATGAAAATGTTATAGAACTAACCATAACATACTATATATAAAACTGCTTGGGTTTCATGCTTGGTTGAATTTATCCAAAAATATTAAATTTTCATGTTTTTATTCCCTCTCCAATGTGAAAAAAATTCATAAATATAATAATCATGAATTTATTAACCTATAAATTGGATACCCCTTGAATGATTTTCTGATGAAAAAATATGAAACATACAATCATAAATATGTAAAGAAGACATCAAAAAATATAAATCTTCATAGATACTATCTATGTATATTGAAATCAATGATATGGGTATAAAATGATCAACATTGGAATGGAAAAAAAAGATTTTAATAAGTGTATGAATGTCATAGTCAATGAAAAATTTTCAAAATATGATTTAGTTCAATATTTTGGAAGGTGGGACCTGATAATATTATATATGGATTGAAATGAACATAGGAGAACCAAAAATATTGTGGTAGTGAATTAGGTTATCACAAGTCATGTGAGGTTTCATTGAAGGTAACATAGACTTATTTATTTACATGGTATAAAAGAACAGAAGAGATTCATATCATTGAAGGAGATTACCCCCACCACATTAGGAAGACATATTACAGGATGAGATAATTATGATAATGAGTACATTGCATGATATGATGATGAGGTATAAATACATTCCTTGTATTATTAAATTGATATTATGATAGAAGTAAACATAATCTATGATAAATAGAAAAGAAAATGATGAAAAGGGTGTTTCTCTATCCCAGACAATGACATTATATATCATAAAAGATGATATGTAATATAGCATGTTATAATCTAAGTAACAAAATATTAAAAATAGAAGGTTTAAAATACAATACCATATATCATACCTATAAATATATGTTTATCGCATTAAAAATATAAATGACTTGCTATTTTAATAAGAAAAAAAATTATACTCAAGATTCCCTTATGATTAAGGGTTATCAAATAATGATTGAGAAATGTGTTCGGCATAATTAAAACTTATAGTCAGTGTAGAAATGTTAAATTACACATGGAAAGAAAAATAATATAATTTTGTGTGCATAAATTTTACATATAGTAAATTCAAAGAACCTTAAATGGATTTTATGGAATATAGAGAACATCAAAAAATGATGAATATCATGAATAAAATAGGGAATATTTTTGTTAATGGGAAACACTCTAGGCCAAGTATATTTGTAGGGTTTATAATGACTAATTAATAATTAATCATTTTATTGGACATAATGAGAAACCCAAAATATCAAGATATACCATTTGTAAAACTGAAACAATGTTTAAATAAATGAATAAATCTTATATCCTTAATAAAATAATGATGTCACAAAAGTAATCATTCAAAATTCTTGACTAAGGTATCAAGTAGGTAACCAATATAGTCGATACTCTAAGGTGTATTCAAGGATCAAATGAATCAAAAGACAATCAAATGGAATTCGTATTCACCCACAACAAGCTAGTTCCTCTCAAGGTAAAGAGATAAGGAAGAGATATTATAGAGTGAATCCAAATAATGAAATGATCAACCCATATGTATGGTTTCATCATATCTATATATGATTCAAGTAAATTCTCAATCCGCATGAATTTATTCATGTTTTACTGAACTCATGGGTAAATTACAAACAATTATAATTTTTTAAACCCTGTTACAATTCCCTTAAATCATAAGTAGATTCATTCTATGTGTGTTGTTGATAAAATACATAGAATAATTATTTGGATATTATAATTGTAATATTTGGATGAAATTAGTAGGATATAACCATGATTTTCAATACACAATTTATAATTTATTCAATATTACTTATTTTACATATATCATACTATATGAAATATCCATGAATACATCATATGTAAATGGATTTATGGAATACCACCATAAATATACCACTTATACTAAATCCACAGAAAAATTGTGTTATTTCACCTTATTTTTTATCATATAAAAAAATTTAATGAATCCACATAAAGTTTATTAGATATTTCAAATACACTTTTTTAAAGACTATTTTATCATATTATATTAAATACCTTATGTATACCTATACAAAAATCCATTTGGATAAACTCAAAACAAAATAGGGAATATATATTTTTTAAAATAAATCTTCACTTAATTAAATGTTTGAAACCACAAGACTTTATAACATTGTCCAATAACATTAATTCTAATGATTATAACTGTATGAAAAGAGAAGTCACCAGAAAAGCATTAGTTAAATTCAATCTACAAATGGATCTGGCATGCTCTCTATAAAGCACTTATTTCATTATATCTTTTTCCACCTATTTCTTCATATAAAACCATGAATTTTCATATGATACATTTGGATAGGATAATAATAAAACATAAGAAGTAATGTATTTTATCTCATACGAATACTCATATTTTCTTAATAATGCACGTTTGTACAGATTATATTGATGAATACTTCACATATCATTCACCAGTACAGATAAGAAAATCACATGATTCTCATATAATAGAGAAACACATAACATATTTTTTCTAGTTACATTCATCCAATTCATTAGTATATCTTAATTGAGGGACCAGTTTTCATACTCTCTATATGAAAGGCATAATACCATCTTTTCTAAGCTCAAATTATTTTCATGATCTGAAACATACATAACCACATCCTTATTATCCAATACTGAATGCTTGTATAAGAATGATAACCAAGTATGAGGCTTTTAAAACTAGGTATCTCACAAACCTTAGGTATGGGTTAATCCCAATAAGAACCATGAAAAACTTTTATACTAAAGCCACAATTTATGACACTCTGTGTGATGTATACATAGATGGTAATCCAAGGAAAAGACCCTATTTTTTCCTTATGAGTATATTTTGTAACTTGAAACAAGAATCCTACTCACACTATCATGAAAATAGAATCGTAGCTTATAGTATCAGTTAGGCATAACACCATGTTTCACTTTGAGAGGTCAATTACAAATTCCCCCTATGATATGTAAAAACATAAACCCACATCCAATGTGAATGAATGAAAACATAGAGATTTGCTTTTCTATAACATGGTAAATTTTATATTCATAAACTCTTTTAAGAATTTTTAAAAACTATATATAATTCTTGGTCTCATCATATCACATATGATAGACTACCATATCATCCTTTTGTTTTCAACAAATTTTCAGTTTTTAAATATCATTTATATTTCTATATAATTCTTTCCACATCCCTATACAACCACCTAATAAACCCATTCCATTAAATTCTTTAGTGAGAAACATGTATGAAGAAATCTATTTTGAATAATGGTTAGTCATAGGTATCATATTCCTAATGTTCAAATCCTTGAACAAGTATCTAAACTTCTTTTCTCCACATCGTCAAATATTATAATGTTAATAAATTTTATAGTCAATATAGTACGTTTCAATTTTTATCATCTCAATCATCCTAGATCATATTCCATTAAAATTTACCCTTGAAATATTTTGGTAAATAATTTAATTATTTACAATAATATTTTTACAATACACCCTAAAACCATTAGGATATAAAGTGGAATTAACCTTTCTTTGAATTTTTTAATAAATTATTTGTTAACATTGAACTCATTTAATTTTAAAAATAATCCTAGAAGGCTCTTAGATTCTATATTATCATAAAAATATACCTATATAGAGAAAAAAAATAACCCTTTGCATCAGTAATAAAACATGTTTCTATGTTATTGGGAATGAATAAATAAAATATTTTACCTATATCATATATGGTATTCGATGTGTTTAGTACATTACTCAAAAAATAATACTTCGCATTAAAATGTTCTACTAATGTTTGGATTTGAAATGATCGGTGCATAGGATGCAGATACATTGTGGTGAATTTGGTGCATCTTATTTTTTACCAATTTCTAAATAGTCATTGAATTTTTATCCCCCTTTGATAATATCAATCTATTACTAGTTAAGACATGAATGAATATATTTAACACTTATGTAACATGGATCAACCACATGCAATGAAAATAAAGAAATAAATATTTCACATGTTATTTTTTCAAGGCCTAGTGAAACGAACTACTCTTTATCTTGATTGGTTATTCACCCCAATCACGGAATCTACACTATAATCTAATGCCAATTACAATGAATTTAGTATGTCTTAAACATACAATTAAATTGTCTCACTATAAATCACAATTTTTCATCCTATAAGGCTTTCATAATTAGCTTCACACTTAATTCATGGCTTTGAACCATTATGTACAAGCATACAATGGGTCACAATGGTTCCACAACATCCGATCATGTATATGAAGAAGTTATCTTATAAGCTCGTCCTTTGATTTGGTTCAACATGTATTCTCATAAATTTATCTACATCCAAATTTTTATCTTCATTCCTTAACTAAAATTATTCAACTACTATAGATTCATAAACTAAAATTCTTATAGTGTGGTCTATGGATATTATTAAACTCCTTAATCTTCATCAAAACATTCTTCCAATCTTCCCATATTTCCTCACTTAAACTCGACATAATGAACTAAGGAAATTCCATATCATTAGAGAAATACTACAACAATCCCTGGAACTCATGTATTCTTATCTCTTCTTCCTCTATTTTATTTCATCAAAATTTCTAGTTAGTACAATTAGAACGTCTTTAAAACATTCTTTGATACCCACCATATGCAAAACTTCAGTACACGGCCATATTCTCCACATGTCTACTCAGTAGAATGTAATAGATTCTTATAGTATATATTCTTTGAGATCTCTTAGATATTCAGTCTCTATTCTAGATAATGATTCTCCACACATAACCCCAGTTTAGCCACACCTTTTTTTCATGGAAACATATACGATTAGACTCTACCCTCTTCATAATCCACACACACCTTAATTATATGATTCTTTATTAAATTCCACCTCTCATTTCCAATAGTCATAAACTGAATCCTCCTAGACCCTTTCTCCCCAAATTAAATTAGAATTATATAATCCCACTTTTGATTCCCATGATTCTTTTTTCCATCTAAGACGATATTCCAGGAATACTCTCATTTATTGCTTCTCCATTTTGGAAATAAACCAAAATGATGATTACAAAATATCAACAATAGACTCAATGTATTATCAAAATACTCTCAATAGGATTAAATAAATCATCTCATCTATTCTCAGATGAATATATACAAGGTTCTTTCATCATATAACCATATCATATTCCATCAATGAATTTCTATATTTATGAAATATAGAAGTCTCCTCACTTTTTAGGCTTCAAAAAAGTCTCAACTATCCCTTTTGACTAAATTCATCTCCATTATTACAACTAATAAGATCAGAAGACTCACTCAAATAACACAGATACTATTACTATAGAATATGATATACATCTTGATATTGGATGTGTCTTTATCTAAATTATTATTTATTACTCTATAAATTCATTTTTTATCATCAAGAAAAATAATCCTTCTTTTCTTCCCATTTGTTCTTATTGAAATCAGCTTAATTTGGGGGTAATATTAGCTTCATGGTGTTTAATAGACAAAAGAATTGATTTTTCATAATTAGACATATATTTCTTCAAAATTAAAAAAATCGTCAATATCCATTAATAATACATCTTTGTTCATCCCATTATTTGGATGAATATTGTTTTATTGAATCATCAAGGAATGAATCACAAACCCATTAAGGTTTTTATGATGTTTATATCCTAATTCAAATAATCCCTACATCATCAAATTAGATTCCTTATTCACCAGATTTAAATCCAAAGAACATGAATATTTCCTCATTAAGAAAACAAAATATATCTCTAAGAACAAAACATATATGTTCTTCTAGTGTACTTCACATATATTTTCTTTAAAATTCATACAAGCAGCAAGTATTATGACGGGTCTCAAAGGATTAAAATAAAACATAAAAAGAATTACATTCTTACAATTGTGATGTTTTTTCTTCATCATGAATTATGATAATGTATTGATATATGACTATTCATGGGCATTTGAGATGCATCAATGAATTATGATCATTAGAAAAATACTAATTTCCATTTGGAAATTGTTCAAATCAACGCTAATTAAATTTCATGGATAATACAGAAGTCATATGTTTAGAAGAGAAGATATATGATGAATTAATATAATAAGAAATGATGTATGTTCATCATTTTAAGACTTATGATCATAGAAAAGTCATATGTTTTAATAGGCAAATAATTTCATTTAAAAGATTCCAATTATTTTATTACATCACCAAAAATCAAAGACATCGTGAGAAAACTCCCAAACTTTATAAAGGTGTCTTTGACACTTCTAAACCTTCATCCAAGTATTGTATAACATTATTTTTAGTAACATTTAATCCCAAAAACAATTATATGGTTACTCAATATTTTAGGTTATCTTCTCCTCAACAATAAACTTGATTTAATCCTTTATAAATATACTTATACAAGATTTATAGTCCATGTTAGTATTTTTACCTTCTTTAAATAGTTTTCCTTCATTAAAAATAAATTAGAAAATTATTATTCACATTTACAACCAATCATAGACATGAAAACTCAGTCAAACAATCATCTAATTTTTGGGATTCTACATTGAAGATGACTAAACGTGTTCTTTAAGAAACAACCAGTTATCCATACACATTTTTATAATATATGAATGTTCCATAACATCCCAATGGAATCATTCTATTCTATTTACTTTACCAATAATGGGTGGTTATCTTCTATGTTATGTAGTGGGTAGATAATCCAGTCCATCACCAATCTTCTCCAAGACATGCACTGAATTGGACAATGAAAAAAACATAAAAAATCAAAATAGTACGTCAATATCCACCATTGGATTATTATTCTATACTATGAAAATAAAAAAATATGATATGAATGTCAATGGTATAAAAGTGTTCACATTTACACTCCCAGTTAATAATAATAAATGAAAATGGGTGAAACAATTCTCCCCCCCATCAACACACAACATATGCATGGGTAGGTCATCTAAGAAAAAACATTTCCCACCTCAATCATATGATTTCAAGAACCATATTCTCCCCAATGATATTTCATTTCCATTGGAGAAGTAAGGAACCATAGATTTAATATCAGCAATAAATTTTTAATCTATGTCTCCATGGGAATGCTCAATGTATAAAACAAAAGTGACATTAAAAATGTATCAAGGCCTTCTATAAACATGTATTAATGTGTTAGAAACTAAGAATATCTATTTTTAGGGATATAATATTATTTTTTAGGATGATTCATTCACTTACACTCATATTTAAAAAAATATGTGAGTGTTCAAGTGATTTTTTTACTTCCCCATTTTCATTGAAATAACTTCCCCCTTTTTAAATAGATAAAGTAAAAACTATAGTTGGGAAAGGAGAAATAATAACATACCTCAAATTTAGAAATTACACTGTATTTATATATATTGGGAATCATGAAAAATGAAAATTTTCTTGAATATTTTAATTAATTATTTTCTCACTCAAGATATGTATCCAATACATCATCACAAAGGTAATTTTTTTTCATTAATTATCACTAAGGTCATCACCAAGGTAATATACTTTCATAAATAATCACCAAGCAATTTCGGTATTGTTTTGAGAGTTGATACAAAATGAAAATGAATAACAATCAATTTTTTCACCATGATCAGACTTTAAATCTGTATAAGTATAAACAACGTCTATATAAAATCACCATCAATCCCCATCATTGAAATAAAATAACCTTTTATTTTGGAATAAGATGGACTTCGCCACCTCCTTAGTTATAATGCTGGGGATGGGACTTATTTCTCAACCCTAGACCACTTTTCTTAGAAGATTTAAACTATTTGTTCTTATCTATTCCAACCACCAATAAATATTTATTTTATTTCAAAAAGGGAAGCAAAATTAGTGCAGATCAGGACGGCCTGAAGAAATGAAGACCGAGATCGTCACTAATAACATGGGCCGCCCCGTATGGGGAAAGGGATCTAAGGGAACAAAACACCAAAAGGGGGAATTCCAGGGTTGAAAAGGAGGTCAAGAAATCAGCCACCTTATTGCCCTCGTGCCTCGTATGGAGGATCTCCATGTTGCCAGAAAGGAGACACTTGCACTTTCGAATCAAGTGAGTGATTATCCAGGGGAGGAGGAGGTATCAGTGAGAGAGCTCCACACAAGTCTGGAATCTGTCTCAACAGTGTTCAGAGTAATGTTTTTGGAATGGAAAAGGGAGATTGTGCTGAGCAACTCCATCGCCTCCGCCTTAAGAGAATTCCATGGTCCGAAGAAGGCCGTAAAATAAAAAAAACCACTGAGCCCACCATTTCACAGACCACACAATTTTAACTCAAGATGTCGGAGCTGAAGGCTCCATCTACATTGAGTTTCAGGCCCGAATTGGGGGGTATCCAGCGAACCCATGGCCACCGCTGCTTGAGGATGGTACAACCTAGAGAAGCAGGCCTGGAGTGGAATCGGGTGAGGGAAGGCACAACATCTTTATGAGGGAGGAGACCAAGCAGTTATGAGGCGAGACACCTGACTCTGGCCAGCAATGCAAGAGAGGAGTAGCGAGACTCATGGCGCACCTGGTTGTGTGCCTGCCAGATGCACCAGCAGCCCGCCTCCAGAAGGGTCGCCCTGGTCGAAATCTCATGGCTATTTTACAGGTAGCCGCTGAACCAGCTCCAGAGGAAGTCCTCAGTGGAGGCCACAACACTAGGAGGCAGATGTAACTCTCCGAACGCACCCCAGATCCGCACGACACCCACGCTTGGAAGAAAAGATGCAGTGTGGATTCCTCGAAGGTATTCATACGGCAAACACATCTGGAGGAAAGTTGGACCCCCTTTTTTTTAATCTCCAGATCCGAGGGGAGAGCTTGATGTCTGATTCTCAAAATCAGGAAGGAAAATCTGATTGGGGTGGCCTTGCACCAGAGGCATCTCCCCCACTGATCGCTCTCAGGCTGGGAATGCGTATAATGGCAGTAGGCCTTGGCTGAGAACATCCATAAGGGGGAGCCGGTGAAGATGAAGCTATTAGGGGACCCATCCAAACTAATGTTTTTTAATGAGTCCTTTTGTGTGGGAGACAGAACCGCCTGGAAAAAGGAGGGGTGGGCACTGACATCCAAGAAGAAAATGCTAGGTGTAGGGAAGCCTGGGAAGTCCAGCAGACCAGCCCCCCATTCGCACTACCAGAAACTGATATACCCCTAGCCCAGGACCCACTGTGAGTGGCACATGAGCACGGGGAAGTGAGCCCGAAGAGATCTCCAGAGGATTGAGGGTGATTTTCCATTTTCACGAAGTCTGAATCCATACTTCCCTCTAATCAGTTGGCTCCACAAGGAGTTACCCTCAATAACCTCCCTTGTGAGCCTGCCCTTGAGGAAATACATGGCATGTCCCACGTCTCTAACCCCAATGCCTCCCAACTCCACTGGCCTGGAAATCTTACTCCAAGAGGACCACCTGCATCTCCCCTCACCATGGCTATCCCAAATAAATCCATTCTAGATTTTCTTGAACTGGACAATCGTAGACTTGGGGGCCTTGAGGGTGGAAAGAACGTGCATATAGATAGAAGAGAGGACACAATTAGCAAGGTTGATCCTTCCTCCAAAGGACAGGAATCTATTCATCCAATTGAAAATGCAGCTGGTAATTCTTCCGACCAGACCATCGAAGAATCGGGCCCGAATTCTGCCAGGGGATATGGGAGCTCCAAGGTAAAGCATAGGAATGATTTTTCTCTGAATTCCCTGGATGGAGAAGATGGTGTCCTTTCTTTTTTCTGGGCAGGATGAGGGAAAGTAGACCCCACTATTGTCCCTCTTCATCATTTGTCCACTCCATAAAGCATACTCATTCATGATTCGGATAAAGCCCCGGATTGAGGCTCTACCCCCATTAAGGAAGAAAACCATATCACTCGTGAAGAGGAGATGGGACACTCCCGGAACACGATCCCCTCGGTGGTAAGGAAGAATACGACCACATTGCAAAGAGGAGGCCACATACTTTCTCAGGACATCCTGCACCATAATGAAGATTCTAGGAGAGATAGGGCTGCCTTGCATGAGCCCTCTGATCGGTTTCAAGAAGCTGCATTGCCTCCCCATAAAAGGCAGGTTGAGCCATGGCGAGCTGTAGCATTGAAATAGGAGGTCAATAACCCATTTGGAAAATCCCATGCTCCTCATGTCTCAGATGATTAACCCCCATTCCAATCTGTCGTAGGCCTTGTCCATGTTGGACCCTCTATCCTTCCTGTTAATCTCGCCAATCATCTCCTGGGCAATCGCCATTTCCCCCTGAATGGACCTCCCCTAAATAAATTCATGTTGTTCCTTCGCAACCCAACTGTGAATAAACTGATAAATTCATCAATTGATGAGGTTCGAAAGCACCTTATATGTGAATCTTCACATGATGATAGGCCGATACTGTGCAATGGAAGTAGGATCACTAACCTTGGGTATAAGGACCAGGGTAGTAGCGGTGGCAGCCCATGGCAGCCCACCGCCATAGAAGAAATCCTGAATAACACTAATATGATCCTCTTTAATGATACTCCAAGAACTAACAAATAAGGAACCCAGGAAACCATCTAGGCCAGGTGCACTCTCCGGATTGGGTGAGGTGACTGAATCCCACAACTCCTCCTCTGAGACGTGTTCGAGAGCCTCATTGGTGTGAGCGGAGACCACTCTAGGGACTGAGCTGAAAAGAGTGGTCTGATCCTAGGGATACCCATTCTGCCATTGGGAGTTAGGATTACACAAGGAGGAGGTAAAATACGAGTCAACCATACCACCGATGACATCCAAGTCGCTAGTAAAGGATCCATCAACGCGCTGGATATTCGTAGCCCTCCGCCACTACTTCTCCTTTAGACAAGAATGAAAGTAGACAGAGTTACGGTCTCCCTCCTTGAGCCAGATTGCTCGAGAACACTCACGAAGGAACCTTTCCTATTCCAGCAGTCTCACACTGAATTGCTGCTTATTGAGGCAAAGAGAGGAAAAACTCCCTCATCCCAGAGAAACATCCAGGCGGGCCTCATCCCTCTCAATCTCTTGCTTCATTCCCTCCAAAGCAGTCTGAACAACAGAGAGAGAATCTGACCAGCCTATGAGAACATTCTTTAAGCACCAAAGCTTATTGTGGAGGTGATCCCAGGCCCCCCTTGTAGGGGATATCCAAGAGGAGTGGACCAGCTCAAGAATGCTAGGGAGAGCTGTCTAGCTTTTGCAGAAAAAGAAACCTCGACCCCAGGGAGAAGCCGGCCTGAGGTGGACAAGAAGGGGGAGTGATCGAATAGAGCGCTGGTCATGTGTGTGACCTCTGTGTTTGGGAAGTTAGAGATAGCTTGGAGGTTTCCTAATAAGTGGTCCAATCTCCACCTTGTCCTATGGACTCCTCTATTATTGTTTCACCAAGTGAAGCTATCACCACAAAATCCTAGATCAAGAAGCCCCTCCTGAGCCACAAAGGAAGAGAATTGGGCCCTATCACTCTAAGGGGGGGAGCTTCCCCCCTTCTTTCCTGATGGGTCTAAGATACAATTAAAGTCACCCCCAACCTGCCTGGGTTCGTCCCCAGGATTAAAAGTACTAAGATCCATCCATAACCTCTCATGGAGCCGCACCTCACATTTGGAATAGACAAAGGAGAAAAAACAATTGCACTGTCCAGAGTCCACCTTGACTGAGATATGCTGGTCAGAACCTGCCAGCTTGTCAACCAGGATAGAGTCTTTCCAAAAAATCTATATATGTAGATTTTCTGGCTCACCATGCAAAAATAACGGCATCCCTGCTCTCCTAGCACACTCCCCAATCCCGGACGAGCTAGAATTCGACTCAAGAATAACCACAATAGAGGCTTTGTTCCTAACCACCTCATTGGAGATAAAGTCCGTCTTGAAACGTGCTCCTAAGCCCCGTGCGTTCCAGATAAGAAGTGATAGAATTTAAAAACAGGGCTCCCGGTCCTGACCCCAGGAGAAGGTCCACTAGGGAGCTCCCTTGAAGAGAGAAGAAGGGACTTCTCCACAGAGCGGGTGCGCATCCTGCTAGTGGGGGGGCTGGGGGGAGGGGAGCGGGAAACCAAGGAAGGGGAAAAGCAATAGGATGAGGGGCTGGCATGCTCGAGGAGGAGGGCTGGGAAGAAGGACTGGGAGGGGAGGCATGATGAGGACCAGACATTTGCGGGGATGACTCAGTGACAGGCCCAGATAGTAGGCGCGGGGGGGGGGGGGGGGGGGGGGGGGGGGGGGGGAAGGGGGCGTACGTGAGTGCCCTGAAGCAGTTGGTCAAGGAGATAGGTAGTAAGGGGAGGTCAGAAGCAAGGGATTGGGAGCGGGGCTAGGGAGGATCACAGAGGAGGACGTATTTCCCTTTGGCAAGCCAACGGGCACTGCCCAGGAAGGCAGAGGGGGGGAAACAAGCCTGGGAGGGGAGGCCCTGGGGGACATAGGGGACTAAGGCCCGACAAGGGGGTGGAGCTGGGGTTCTGGAAGAATGAGGCTAAGGGGTAGGGAGAGCTGGAGGGCTGGGAAGATCTGGGAGAGGGGAGATGGGGATTAAAGGATAGGGAGAATGATAGTGGGGTTCAGGGAGAGAAGGAAGGGGGGCTGGGTGGCTAGGGGCCACAGGAGCGGGAAAGCCAAGAGAAGAGGGAATATTGGGGAGAGGGGAGGCAGGATTCTGGGCAGGGGCCAAGGGGGCCACGACCCCCTTCACCGAGGAAACACGCCCGCCTAGAGGATGGATGTTGGAAGACGCCTAAAAGGACCACCTGCAAGACGACGATCTCATGTATTCGGACACCACATCACCAACCAAATGGCAGGCAGAGAAAAACCGGGGCACCGCTGAGAAAACAATATCCTGGATCTAGTCTAGAACCTCACCAACACTAAGATGGATCTTGGATGGTGGGGGAGAATATATTTCCATCGCCACACAAATCCGAGCAGCCACCGAACTTTGGAGGGAGAGGTTTCATTAATCTGCACAGAGAAACTCCCCGATGGAGTTTCCAATGAATTCCAGAAACTTTGCACACATGAAGGGAAGGGTAGGCCGGGTAGGGATAACCAGACCGAAGCTAGTGGCAAATCGCGATCTCGGTGAACCTCCGTGGACAAGAGAGAAAGAAAGAATCTCCATCAACCGAAGGATCAGGGGCATCTGGCCCAGGCGTGGATGAAGTCCTCACGGGACTCCAGGACAATGAGGAATGATCTTTAGTCGAGGGACGAAACCCTAGCCAGTCATTTGAGAGCCCAGCGCTGGACAAATTCTTAAGAAGACCCCAAACTGGGGCTTGTAAACCCCAAAACGAGCCACCAGGGACCAGCTCAGCTCCAGCGAGGCCTCCTTGAAATTAGACTCCGACACAAGGACAAGCGGGACCCCCTGTGAACCATCGGAAATCCCAGGAGGAAGCTGGGGGGAAGGCACTGGAGGAGCTGAGGGGGAAGATGCCACCAGGCCAGGCGAGGCACTGAGGAGAACCTCCTTCCACGTGGGCCGCGAGGAACACCGCGATGAAAACACTAGTCTAAAGGTCAGGTCGCTCTAATTTCTGATTAATATTATTAAACAAATGGTGAAATTGAAGGAAATGAATTACAATAGAGAAGAATAAGCGAGGGTAATCTGTTCTCATGGGTGGTTTTTCTAAAGATAAATCTTCACTGCACGTGGAAAATAATCATATTGAATAGCTTTGCAACCAAACAAATTTAATTGATAGAGATACGGTCAAACGCTATCAATCTAACCTAGAATCACAATTCATGGTGGTATAACTAATTAAAATATTAGAGTGCATTAGGATCAGATTTCAATTGTAGAAGAATAAACACTTTCATTTTTCATGAATTAATTATCTTAATCATGTTTTTTTTCCTCCACTATTAAACAAAGTTGGTCCATGATTTAATAACAAATATGAGAATAATGAGTTACACTATGAGACCAATTGAATATAATCATTGTGCAAGAGAATAATGTAATAAAAAACTTTGATACGCACCCATTTCAACTAATTCCACTCTCCCCTATAGATTTAGTTGATCATCATTGGGTGATCACCAACTATAAATGAGCCCTATTCCATAGGGAAGAGATCATGAGAGAGAGAATTAGATGAACAAGAAATGAAAAGAGATATTGGAATTAAAATAGAAATCATTCAACCGGTTGTATCAAATAAAGGAAAGAAAAACATATCTGAAATAAAAACCTATGGAAGCCCCCTGGTGGTTTTTCATGCTCCCTCAGGTCCAGAGTGTTTTTGGAATGGCCGTCAGAGGCCTCCTTTTGTATCCAAAATCTTCTGAATGTCTTGCAGCGTCAATTTAAATTTTCACGCGTCACTGTCATCACAACATGTACCTAAGTTACACGCCGTGTACTTCAGATCCAAGTTTTCCTCCATCGTGTTGAATCTATGGAATCTTCATACACTAGTTTGACTCTTGTTGTGTCATGTACTTGAGTTATACGATGGGTAATTGTAGTTCATAGTGTGTTCCATCATCACAAATTGTCTAGCACAGATCTATTTCACATGATATTGTCACAATATGTACTCTCAGTACATGATGTGTAGTCATTTTTCTTCAGTTTCCAACTCCACTTCTCTCTCAAACATCTGGTGTCGCACCGCTTCTCTAATTTCCATGTTTTCCTTTATATTTATCAAAATGAAAATCATATATAAGAATTTGATAAAACATAAATATCAAGAAGAAATATTATATTAAATAAATTAATATTTGATGAATTTATATGTTAAAAGGCATCAAAATATGTATACAAAATAGAAATATCAAATACCACCACACTCAAATATTTGATCTCCCTCGAGCAAAACCTCGTCATCAAATCACCAAGGTTACATACATCAATAAGGGAGTTTTCAAATTATGATGCTCAGAAAACAGGGTTATAACTGAGTACTGTAAAATCACAACACATACCGAATAAAGAATCCAAAAATCATGCCTCACTTATAAAGTGAAATTCGCGACATTTTTCCCTTTTCACACCCATTTGTCAAATTTTCATCAACACCCATGCCATTTATGATTTACCTCATCATTTAATTCTTCCAATCATCACTCAAGGTAAAAATTTAATGGAGTTATGATCACACCTCAAGTACATGTTCCTAACAATAGACTTGTAGTTAATCTACTTTCTCAACCCCATAAAGACAAATATCATATTTAATCATGAGGGCTTCGAAATAAGGATCAAATGACTCTGTGGCTGAGGGTAAGTTGGTAAAATGTTGAAAATGAAGTAATTTTCAAGGACGAGGCTAAACTATAACATACAATTCATGATATTCAAAAGACAATCTCAATGAAATTCTCCTCAAAAAAAGTAATTCCTTCTCACACACCCTCCAAAAGCATTCAGTGAAGGCCAAGAGACAATGTAATCATAATGAAAGATAACCCTCTCTTGTTGCTATCTTTTTTTTCACATTTTGTTTTTTTGTTTTTTTTTCATTTTAAAGTCATGATTGGAATAAATTTCACATCCACCACATAACCACATATGATAAATATCATTGGTCTAGAAAATTTTGATTTTTGATTCTCCCAATTCACAACCCATTTTTTCATCATTTTTTTACAACAAGAGGGATATACAATGGAATATAATGAACATAAATATGAACCTTCCCCTCAATCCCATGATAAAACCACAAAGTCTCCCCTCAATATATCACATCCCAAATGCACCATAAACAACCCCTCCCCCCACACTCATTCAATTTAATATCATGACAAATACAAAGAGTTGGGTAGGAAAGGAAATAATGGCTTTTAAAGTTGGTTAATCCTAACAAGGTCATCCATGGATTCTAAAGGTTAATGGAGGATCAATGTGTAGGTGGGTCTTAGGATAGAAGGTTTCATTAACAAAAGGACTCAATCATTTCAAAAGTGAATTTGTAAAGCCATATATTTGACAAGATAATAATGCAAGTTCTACTTGGTTTACGTGCACCAAGTTTCACTCAAGAAATATTCTCTGAAAAATATGAATTACATTGTATAGAATCCAAATAGGAATGGGAATAGAATATAAGTCAACCTGGCTGTCATGACCCGACCCTACCCGGGCTCGAGCCGCAACCACCCCAAGCCCGCCTCCATAGGCCAGGGGCTGGCGACCAGCGCCGAAGGCACAACAACTCGGGGAGGCCTTTGCCTAAGTACATATACACACACACGCATCACACTCAATGCAACAATGCAGAGTAAAAGAAAAGACAAGCAAAGAAAAGGAAATGGCAACTGCTATATATATACCACAAAGTGCATCGACCTCTAGAAGTACAAAGCAAGTACAGAAAGTAAACTGAAAAGAAAAAGGGGCAAACACGCGCCCAACCAGAAAAGTGCCACAACCCGGCAACAGGTGAACAAAAGAAAACAGCTGGTAGAGTCCCCCACCTGAAACCCGACTCCGACCACCGCACGCGGTCCAAGATCCCAAGCTCCTAAGCTCCTCTGACGTCACGACCAACCTGTCCATCGTCTGCAAGGGCACACCAAGTGCGGGCAAATCCCAAGCAGGGGTGAGTATAAAAATACTCAATAGGATACCCCGAAGGCTCAAGAGAGCAACAAAGGAGGTACCGAAGGGTGAGCAGTAGAGCGAACAGGGAAAAGTAAAGGAGCACAACAGAGAGGGCAGTAAGGAGTACAGTAAAGAGTCCAGATCAACCCAACAAGAGGAAAGAAGGTAGACTCGTCCAGATACAAGGAGCTGGAAACAGTGAGAAGATGAACTTCTCGTCGAGTCTTCGCTACCTATAGCAGGAGAGTAGACTCGTCCAACCATGAGAAGCTAGACACGGAAAGCACGTGACATACCCCTCGTGTCTTCGCCTCTCCTGGAAGGAGAGTAACCAAAACCCAAGGAGTGGGTACTGGTACGAGGTATATACATATATATGCTCTGTCAAGAAGCCCGAACAAGCTCGTAAGGGGATCTCCGTCCCGTAGCTCAGCCCAAGAAAGGTGAGTCGCCAACAGTCCCAGAAGTAACACCATCGATGTCCAGCATCCCACACATCTACCCCGAACTACAAGTCAAGGGATCAATCACCACACCTCGACACTATCCGCTTTGGGCGGCACTGACTCGCCCGCACGGTTTTAGATCGTGTCACAAGGACGCGTCTCGGTGGGGGAAAAGCTCCTCGTACTTGAGAGTTCTGGGGGAACGTCAACCACAACTCGTCACTGCCCTGCAGTCGAGAGGTCTCAAAGTCAACAGGCGACCCCCTGCCCAGCCCCGCTGGAGGGTCCCTAGAAGTCAACAGGCTCCCACTACAGGGAGACCCGAAAAGTCGACGAGTGCCACACTGGACAGTCCCGTAACAGGGTAATCCACTGGAGGGTGACCCGACTAAAGTCGGCAACGGGACCACTGCCCAGCCCAGCTGGAGGTAACCCGGCATCGGGGACCACTACCTAGCCCAGCTGGAGGTAAGCCCGACATCAGGGACCACTGACCAGCCCAGCTGAAGGTAAGCCTGGCATCGGGGACCACTGCCCAGCCCAGTTGGAGGTAAGCCCGGAACTGCTCTGGCCATCCCTATTGGATGGTACTGCTCGGTGAACACCGTTGTACTGGCCATCCCTGCTGGATGGTAACCCACTGACGAGCCCTGCTTGATACAACCTCAGCCCTACTGGAAACAACCTCAGCCCTACTGGAACAACCTCAGCCCTGCTGGAACAACCTCAGCCCTGCTAGAACAACCTCCTGGGTAGAGGATTGGTGCCCGCGTAGTGTTGGTCACACCGAAACCACAAGCTCTACCAGGGGGCACATAGCAACAGGAGAAACTCCCCAGGCCTCACAAGGAAATCCCGCTCCAATTCGCTGAGTCACTGTCGAAGCGGACCGAGACATCTCATCCCAGAAGGTGGGGAAAACACCCACACTGTATGAACACCCGTAGTCGCAGACGGTGTCACAGTCCGGTAAAAGGGCACAATACTGAAACCCCTCACAGCTAAAGAAACAGAGGAAACAAACCATCTCTGTCGGCCAAACCATCGAGAAGAGGACCAGGGGAAAACCACTCAACCCTGCTGGTCAAACAAAAGAGCACCAGGCCATGGGAAACTCCACCCTGCTGGTCAAACAAACGAGCACAAAGCCAGGGGAAAACTCTACCCTGCTGGTCAAACAAACGAGCACAGAGGGACCCTCTACGTCGCGAGAGGTCAAAGTACGTAAAGCAGAACATGGCACGCACATGGGGCCCACATGACGTGTGGCCCCAAGTCAACCCCAACTGAGCACACAAACATCCTCAGGTACAACAACCACATGTAACTCCAAGCGCTCCCGTATACTCCCAGAGTATACCTCGTTCTAGCCCAAAGTCTATCGTGCACACGGCACCCAGCGTCAATGCGAAGGCGTGACGTAACAACTCCACCTCAAAGGCCCAGGCACGACCAACCACATCTCGTGGACCAATTATATCACTCTCCCAAGAGTGCGTGATCACACGACAAGGGTCTGCTACAAACAAGGTAGGGAGAACCACCACTGGAGCACATTTCATGCTTCCACATTTAATAAGATCGCTCAAGAGGCTCCGCACAACCAAACAGATCACACCGTTGTAATCCTTGCAGAAAAACACGTGACTTAGAATACTTACTCGCCTCAAACAGATATCTAACAGAAAAGTCACCAACACCGCCTCACGCCCGAACGACGTCCTGTGATCCCGAGCCGCAGCCCTGAAAACAATCGGTCACATCGCACCATTGCGATCCCCTCAGGAAAACACGTCAAAATCACTACTCACTTGAGTGCAACGGATATCCGGAGAAAAAGATACGTTCCGGCGCACCGCACACGAGCGGTGCTTCATGGGACCCGCAACCCGGTCCCGAAACTCAACGAACGGATCGCATTGTTGCGAACCTCTCAAAAAAGCACACAAGATGGACTATTCACTTGTCCAAAACGGTCACCCGGTGATTAAGATGGAAAATCACCGTCGACGCCCATACGACCCTCGTGAGCCCCGCACCATCGTGCGGAATTACAGTGGGCAGACTACACCAACGTGATGCCCTCGGAAAAACACCCAACATCGACTGCCCGCACGCCCCGAACGGACGTCCGAGGAAAAAGTCGTGAAACGCTGCACGCAGCTCAAAAGACGGGCCGTGGGGCCCACGCCTCAACTCCGGCTTCAATGCCCGGAACCACCCTGGAAACCTCCGCCTTGACGTCAGGGTTCCAACGCCACTGACGGCGCTTAAATCGGACGTCAGACGCGTCCGCGCCGTCCAAAACAATTTCCCCGAAAAAACGTCAAACTTACTTAATGCACGAGTCGTGCTACCGAAGCCCCTCGTTTCGGGAATTAAAATTCCCGAAACCATCTCCAAAAGTCCGTCTCTTCGATACAGTTCCACCGCCGCATACGACACTCAAAACGGACACCCATAGCGGAAAATACGGGTGTCTGAACACCAAGGGGGCAAGGCCCCTGGGGCTGGACCGGCCTGGGCCGGCCCGCGGCTTAGCCGCGCGGCCGGCTGCGGACACGCGGTCCGTGCGCAGACCGGCCACGAGGGCCGGTCGTGGCAGCCGCGTGAAGACCCGCGCGGTGCGGGTCTTTGTTGCCGCACAAGGGTCGCGCGCCGCGGCGCTCCGCCTGGCGCCGACCTCCCCCGCTGCTGAAGGTCCGCCGCGCCCCGGTCTCGCCTAGCCGCTCCACCAGACACCCACGCCGCCGCCCGAGCACCCCGCTGCCGCGCCAAGCGCCTCCGCCGCCCCGCCATCCACCTGCGCCGCCTGGAAGACCCACAAACTTCGGCGATCAACCCCGGCCTCCTCCGAGCTCGGATTTTGATTCCGAAAGATGCATTAGATAGATAAAAAACTCTACTACGCAACCATGGCCTTTTCTCGATAATCCAACAGCAATTCAACAGTATTAAACATGCTCAAATTAGGTGCGGGAAGACAAAACGCAACAAGACCCTACCTCGTGGGCGTTGCCCGGAGCTTCGCCGCGATCCGCCGCCTTGCCGGAGCTGCCTCGCCGAAGACGCCTCGCCGGAGTGGAGGAGGAGAGGAGGGAGGGGGAGCTCCTGCCAGGAGATGAAGAGAGGGGAAGAGAGGGGGGGGGGGGTTAAGTGTTTAAATAGAAACACACTTAACCACCCGTCTGCCGGCCCGAACCCGAACCTCCAGCGGGGTTGAGGTTAAGCATCCCCTAGGCCAAACACCACCTCCTGAGCACAACGGCAGTCTCAAAATTTTAATCTGAGACCCCGTTCAAAAGTTATAAAATTTAACGTCTGAATCCGCTAAATTACGGAAACACCCCTGGGGCCATTTTTCACAAACGGCCCGCGCCCGTGAAAGTTATACCCCTCCTAAGGTAAACGACACGCTCCGAACTCAACGGTGCCCTCATTTTTCCAATATGAGCCACTGTTTATGAGATACTAGCATTTCTCCATTAAATGAATAAATAAATAAATAAATTTATCCGTTTAACCTTCCGAAAGCGAGCGAGGGGTCCAAACATCCCGTGCCGACATGTTTTATGTCGTTCCTAGGGTAAACACCCCATTCCGGACCCATACGTACACTCGGATCTCTGATCCGGAACACCGTTTAGGAGTTATCCCATTTATTTGGCGTTTCCAGTGTGAACGCACTGAAAATTTAATTCCGGCCACTCTGGGGCTCGGCATCGCACGCCGTCTGAAGGCGCTGCTCTGGAATATCATTAATAATATTCCAAAGTCTTTCGTAGCAAAAACCGGGTTCTTACATCATTCCCTCCTTCAAGCTTTTCATCCCCGAAAAGTAAAACTAGGGAGCAACACAGGGTACTAAGCCCACACCTGGCTTTCTCATACCTAGAAGAACCCACACACAGCTTTGCGTCACCGCACACAGACCAAAGGATTGATCTGTTCATGCTAGGTCGGCCCTTGTCGATGTCGTGCACCCACTTCGGACTTTGGGGTTAGGGCAAGGTGGTAGGGAACCTCTCCATCCCTTTGCACAGTTTCAAACGGCCCGAAGGCTCTCGGGGGTAGCTCACCTCCCCAACCGAACCTCCACGTCGCACACCGCGACTGGAATCACCGCCCGCACCTGGAACAAGGCCCGTTGATTCCCTCCTTCAGAATATCCATATGGTGAAACACCCAAGGATATCTGGTCATGCAAGATTCCACAGTCGATGTCTCTCAACCAAGACTCTCTTACACGCTGGGGGAGCGATGGAGTCGACGCCATCGACTAAAGAAAAAGGTCTCACGCCTTTTTCCATACCAACATAGGGTTACACCTGACGCCCTGCGTCACCCTGGTAACACCTCAAACAAGGAGTAGGGAGAAAAGCCTTTCACACGCATAGCCTAACAATTCTACTACAAAAGTAGAAGATTCGCAAGGGGTACCTCTCACCATCCCATGCTCTGCAGGATCGTAGACATCCAAAGCTCGCGGCTGTCCGTGGTCTCAACTGTCAGCTCCCGGAGCCTGACGTGGACCGCCTAGTGGTGATGGGGAGATCTCGTAAAGTCGTCCCCCACTACCAGCTCCTCCCGCTCCTCTGCTAGCACCACTTCTCTGGGTACTACTCTGATCACGACACTGCCTCTGCCGTGGTGGGGTGCCTGTTGCCTGCCTGAAGCTCTCAACAACTCGGGTCGGGCAGTCTCGTGCCAAGTGACCTTGCCCGTCACAAGCATAGCACCGACTCTCTCCGGGATTTACTGGTGCCCTCCGGAGCCACCGTGGTGTACAACCACGCCCCTGAGTCCGGTTGTCAGAAAGCCACCTGCGTCGAGGTCTTTCCTGCCGATGCCCGCAAGCTGCGACAGATGTCTCGGCTCCAACGTGCCTGCTGCCACCACCAACTCTAGAACGTGACAAGAATCTCTATGTCACTAGCGCCTGATCTAGCACCCCGACATATGTGGAAATGCCCAAGGGTACTATGAAAACAAGAATCTCTCAGCGGAGACCCTGCTCAAACTTCCGCGCTCGGAGGTTGTCGTCATGGACCATGTCCGGGTAAAAGCGTGCACGGTTTGCAAAACTAGCAGCGTACTCGGCCACCGTCATCCCTCCCTGCTGAAATTGCAGGAGCTCCTGAATCCAAAAGGAGTGCAAGCAGGAGGGAAAAAACTCCTCACGGAACAACAACTGAAAGTCACCCCACGAAAGCGACGACTCGCCAAGAAGCTGAGTCACTAGACTCCACCAACGCCAAGATGCCCCACGAAAAAGGGTGGCTTCCAAAGACACTCTCTGATCTGTCAGCATCTGCACAAGACTAAAAAGGTGAACCAATGCCTCTAGCCAAACCTCTGCTGCCTGAAGGTCTGGCTCACCACTGAACCTCAGTGGTCTCTGCTGCTGGAACTCACGGAGCGCACTCAACCTGCGCTCAAGCTCAGCCTGCTCTGCTGAAACTGTATGCTTCTCAACAGGTGGGGGTGCTGCTACCGGCCCACCCGGAGAAAGGGGCTTGCATGATGGGTCCTAGACTGAGGCCTCGTAGCTCACAGGGTCGTCGTCACGAACCAAAGATGGTATCCTGGCTGGCTGTCCTCACGGAGACATCCTGAATATTATCAAGGAGTTCCGCGGTTAGATGAGCATATATGTATATACCAACAGCAAAAACGATGAGGAGCTGACTCAAGAAGGACAGTCAAGACTCAGTCCTATGTGATGCACAAACAAATTTCCCTACAACAAGTGTCTCAGCATGCCGAGTCGACAAGCGGGTTATCAAGGTCCTGGTGAATGGATACATCGGCCGCCGCACCATCACTGGACTCCCTGGCCTGAGAGCCACTCTCGAGACACATTAACATTGTTTCCCTATATCCCAACCAATTCCTCTTTTAGGGACATCCGCACAACGTCCCAAGGAATGAACCACCTCTGATACCACTTTGTCACGACCTGACCCTACCCGAGCTCGAGCTGCAACTACCCCAAGCCCGCCTCCATAGGCCAGGGGCTGGTGACCAGCGCCGAAGGCACAACAACTCAGGGAGGCCTTTTCCTAAGTACCTATACACACACACACGCATCACACTCAATGAAACAGTGTAGAGTAAAAGAAAAGACAAGCAAAGAAAAGGAAAGGGAAACTGCTATATATATACCACAAAGTGCATCGACCTCTAGAAGTACAAAGCAAGTACAGAAAGTAAACTGAAAATAAAAAGGGGAAAACACGTGCCCAACTAGAAAAGTGCCACAAACTAGAAACATGTGAACAGAAGAAAAAAGCTGGTAGGGTCCCCCACCTGGAACCCGACTCCGACCACCGCACGCGGTCCAAGATTCCAAGCTCCTAAGCTCCTCTGACGTCACGACCAACCTGTCCGTCGTCTGCAAGGGCACACCAAGTGTGGGCAAAGCCCAAGCAGGGGTGAGTATAAAAATACTCAGTAGGATACCCCGAAGGCTCGAGGGAGCAACAAAGGAGGTACCGAAGGGTGAGCAGTAGAGCGAACAGGGAAAAGTAAAGGAGCACAACAGAGAGGGCAGTAAGGAGTACAGTAAAGAGTCCAGCTCAACCCGACAAGAGGAAAGAAGGTAGACTCGTCCAGATACAAGGAGCTGGAAACGGTGAGAAGATGAACTTCTCGTCGAGTCTTCGCTACCTATAGCAGGAGAGTAGACTCGTCCAACCATGAGAAGCTAGACACGGAAAGCACGTGGCATACCCCGCACGTCTTCTCCTCTCCTGGAAGGAGAGTAGCCAAAAACCAAGGAGTGGGTACTGGTACGAGGTATATACATATATATGCTCTGTCAAGAAGCCCGAACAAGCTCGTAAGGGGATCTCCGTCCCATAGCTCAGCCCAAGAAAGGTGAGTCACCAACAGTCCCAGAAGTAACACCATCGATGCCCAGCATCCCACACGTCTGCCCCGAACTACAAGTCAAGGGCTCAATCACCACACCTCGACACTATATGCTTTGGGCGACACTGACTCGCCCATACGGTTTTAGATCGCATCACAAGGACGCGTCTCGGTGGGGGGAAAAGCTCCTCGTTCTTGAGAGTTCTGGGGGAACATCAACCACAACTCGTCACTGCCCCGCAGTCAAGAGGTCTCAAAGTCGACAGGCGACCCCCTGCCCAGCCCCGCTGGAGGGTCCCTGGAAGTCAACAGGTTCCCACTACAGGGAGACCCAGAAAGTCGACGGGTGCCACACTGCCCAGTCCCGTAACAGGGTAATCCACTGGAGGGCGACCCGACTAAAGTCGGCGATAGGACCACTGCCCAGCCCAGCTTGAGGTAACCCGACATCGGGGACCACTGCCCAGCCCAGCTGGAGGTAAGCCCGGCATTGGAGACCACTGCCCAGCCCAGCTGGAGGTAAGCCCGACATCAGGGACCACTGCCCAGCCCAGCTGGAGGTAAGCCCGGAACTGCTCTGTCCATCCCTGCTGGATGGTACTGCTCGGTGAACACCGCTGTACTGGCCATCCCTGTTGGATGGTAACCCACTGACGAGCCCTGATCGATATAACCTCAACCCTACTGGAAACAACCTCATCCCGGCCTCAGCCCTGCTGGAACAACCTCAGCCCTGCTGGAACAACCTCAGCCCTGCTGGAACAACCTCCTAGGTAGAGGATTGGTGCCCGTGTAGTGTTGGTCACACCGAAACCACAAGCTTTACCAGGGAACATGGAGCAACAAGAGAAACTCCCCAGGCCTCACAAGGCGATCCCGCTCCAATCCACTGAGTCACTATCGAATCGGACTGAGACATCTCATCCTAGAAGGTGGGGAAAACACCCACACTGTACGAACACCCGTAGTCGCAGACGGTGTCGCAGTCCGGTAAAAGGGAACGGTACTGAAACCCATCACAGCTGAAGAAACAGAGGAAACAAACCATCTCTATCGGCCAAACCATCGAGAAGAGGACCAGGGGAAAAACACTTAACCCTACTGGTCAAACAAAAGAGCACCAGGCCAGGGGAAACTCCACCCTGCTGGTCAACCAAACGAGCACAGATCCAGGGGAAAACTCCACCCTGCTGGTCAAACAAACGAGCACAGAGGGACCCTATACGTCGCGAGAGGTCAAAGTACGTAAAGCAGAACATATAATGCACATGGGGCCCACACGACGTGTGGCCCCAAGTCAACCCCAACTGAGCGCACAAACATCCTTAGGTACAACAACCACATGTACCTCCAAGCGCTCCCGTATACTCCCAGAGTATACCTCATTCCAGCCCAAAGTCTATCGTGCACACGACACCCAGCATCAACGCGAAGTCGTGACGTAACAACTCCACCTCAAAGGCCCAGGCACGACCAACCACATCTCGTGGACCAATTATATCACTCTCCCAAGAGTGCGCAATCGCACGACAAGGGTCCGCTACAAACAAGGTAGGGCGAACCACCACTGGTGCACCTTTCATGCTTCCACATTTAATAAGATCGCGCAAGAGGCTCCGCACAACCAAACGGATCACATCGTTGTAATCCTCATGGAAAAACACGCGAGTTAGACTACTTACTCGCCTCAAATGGATATCCGACGGAAAAGTCACCAACACCGCCTCACGCCCGAACGACGTCACGTGATCCCGAGCCTCAGCCCCGAAAACAATCAGGCGCATCGCACCATTGCGATCCCCTCGGGAAAACACATCAAAAGCACTACTCACTTGAGTGCAACGGATATCCGAAGAAAAAGATACGTTCGGGCGCACCGCACACGAGCGGTGCTTCGTGGGACTCGCAACCCGGTCCCGAATCTCAACGAACGGATCGCACCGTTGCGATCCTCTCGAAAAATCACACAAGATGGACTATTCACTTGTCCAAAATGGTCGCCCGGTGATTAAGATGGAAAATCACCGTCGACGCCCATACGACCCTCGTGGGCCCTGCACCATCGTGCGGAATTACAGTGGGCAGACTGCGACAACGCGATGCCCTCAGAAAAACACCCAACATCGACTGCTCGCACGCCCCGAACGGACGTCCGAGGAAAAAGTCGTGAAACGCTGCACGCAGCTCAAAAGACGGGCCGTGGGGCCCATGCCTCAACTCCGGCTTCAATGCCCGGAACCACCCTGGAAACCTCCGCCTCGACGCCAGGGTTCCAATGCCACTGACGGCGCTTAAATCGGACGTCAGACGCGTCCACGCCGTCCAAAACAATTTCCCCGGAAAAACGTCAAACTTACTTAACGCACAAGTCGTGCTACCGAAGCCCCTCGTTTCAGGAATTAAAATTCCTGAAACTGTCTCCAAAAGTCCGTCTCGTCGATACAGTTCCACCACCGCAAACGACACTCAAAACGGACACCCGTAGCGGAAAATACGGGTGTCCGAACACCAAGGGGGCAAGGCCCCTGGGGCTGACCGGCCTGGGTTGGCCCGCGGCTTAGCCGCACGGCCGGCCGCGGACACGTGGTCCATGCGCAGACCGGCCACGAGGGCCAGTCGCGACAGCCGTGTGAAGACCCGCGCGGCGTGGGTCTTTGTCGCCGCACGGGGGCCGCGCGCCGCGACCCCGGGGTCGCCGCTCCCTGGCGACCCGCCGGCGCGCCGAGGTGCTCCGCCTGGCGCCGACCTCCACCGCTGCTGATGGTTCGCTGCGCCCCGGTCTCACCTGGCTGCTCCACCAGACACCCATGCCGCCGCCCGAGCACCCCACTGCCGCGCTAAGCGCCTTCGCCGCCCCGCCATCCGCCTGCGCCGCCTGGAAGACCCGCAAACTTCGGCGATCAACCTCGGCCTCCTCCGAGCTTGGATTTTGATTCTGAAAGATGCGTTGGAGAGATAAAACACTCTACTATGCAACCATGGGATTTTATCGATAATCCAACAGCAATTCGATAGTATTAAACATGCTCAAAGTAGGTGCGGGTAGACAAAAGGCAATAAGACCCTACCTCGTGGGCGTTGCCCGGAGCTTCGCTGCGATCCGCCGCCTTGCCGGAGCTGCCTTGCCGGAGACGCCTTGCCAAAGTGGAGGAGGAGAGGAGGGAGGGGGAGCTCCTGCCAGGAGATGAAGAGAGGGGAAGAGAGGGGGGGGGGTGGGGTCAAGTGTTTAAATAGAAACACACTTAACCACCCGTCCGCCGGCCCGAACCCGAACCTCCGACGGGGTCGAGGTAAAGCATCCCCTAGGCCAAACACCACCTCCTGAGCACAACGGCGGTATCAGAATTTTAATCCGAGACCCCGTTCAAAAGTTATAAAATTTAACGTCTGAAGCCGCTAAATTACGGAAACGCCGCTGGGGCCATTTTTCACAAACGGCCCGCGCCCGCGAAACTTATACCCCTCCTAAGGTAAACGGCACGCTCCGAACTTAACGGTGCCCTCGTTTTTCCAATCCGAGCCATCGTTTAAGAGATACTAGCATTTCACCATTAAACAAATAAATAAATTAATTAATTTATCCGTTTAACCTTCCGAAAGCGAGCGAGGGATCCAAACATCCCGCGCCGACATGTTTTATGTCGTTCCTAGGGTAAACACCCCATTCCGGACCCATCCGTACACTCAGATCTATGATCCGGAACACCGTGTAGGAGTTATCGCATTTATTTGGCGTTTCCAGTGTGAACGCACTGAAAATTTAATTTCGGCCACTCCGGGGCTCGGCATCGCACGCCGTCTGAAGGCGCTGCTCTGAAATATCATCAAGAATATTCCAAAGTCTTTCATAGCAAAAACCGGGTTCTTACACTGGCTGTGGCATGAAAATAAATAATCAGTTTAATTAATGCATGCTTCTAGGAATCAATATCATGAAATGAAATCATATTAGTAATAATTGTTCTGAAATTCCAAATTAACGTGTGAAATTGTATTCCAAAATCTCCATTATATATTTTCATTTATAGTCATCATATTTAAAATTTTCCAACATGTCAAAATATTTCTCCTCAGTTATCTCCTTGATTAATGAGTACAAGACAATATGACAAGAATTTTTGTGGGAGAATCTGAATCAATTTAGTTCATGCAACAATTCAATTAATTGTTTTTTTCAAATCAGGTTGTGAACAAATATAAAATTGTTAAAATAGTACTCCCCTTCCATTGATGATTCTGAATGAGTATCTTAGGTTTTTTCTGGCCAGGTACATGACTTTTAATCTTATTACAAAACATGTTATGTTCCAATTTCAAGCTCTTTAGTTGCTTATAGCTCCTTCCTTCTACATACCTAAAATATAAAAGTAAATAATATAAGTATAGGCCATTGTGAATTCAAAATATTTGTATAAAATAGGAAAAGAGGAAAACCACAGGGATATTTATTTAAACTAATAAAATAAAATAAATCTACATCCTTTAAAGTTTTTTTAACATCTGGGTTGACTCTTTTTAGCTATTCTTTTTTATGGTCATTCAGCTCATCCTTTTACCTTTTTAGCTAATTGGAAAATGGTACAAAGCTAACCATCGTGGATTTAACTACTTCTGTCTTTTCAGTGCATCTGGGGTTATCTTTTGCTTCATCCTCCATTTTTTCTTCTTAGATAGTGGTGGGCTTCAATTTGAGGATAGATGTAATGAAAATAATATGAAATAAAGATATTCCCATATTTTATATTTCGTCTTCTCCACCACTCCTTCTTCTTTATATTTCATTGGTTCACATTATATAATGAATTCCCCAATCATATCAGCTTTGGTATCCTCATCATATTGAAATTTCATGAGGGAGTCCCTGTTATCTTTAGTCTCAAGAACACCTGTGAGGTGGATGGATGTTTTCTCATTATCCTCTTCCTTCAAATTTTATTCATCCATAATAAATTTGATGGATTGTATCTCCTTGAAATCCCACTCCTCTTCTTTTAACTATACATCTTCCTCTGATTCTATAGATTGTATTCCTTCAACCTTCTCCTCCTATTCTCATAGTTCAAAAAGGGTTTCCATTTTTTTATCTTGTTTTATGTGTAGTAGTGAAGCCTCTTATTCTGATACTTCTTCTAAATCTAGAGGGTCAAATTTTTAAATTTTTCCAACATGATCCAGGTAATGTTCTCTGTTTTATGCCTTTAATTTTTCATTCCATTTCATTACTACAGTATTGAATTCCACCACCTTTTCTTATTCTTTGTCTTCAAACAAATCAATCCATGCATTAGATTTTAATGGTAAGTTTCATACTAGGGAAAATAAATTGGAAATAAAATTAAAAAGATGAGAAATAAAATCTCCGTGTTCACTGAGTTGGGCTTCATAGTCATCCATCCACTTATACAACATTGGAATGAACATGGAGAGAAAAGTGGGTAGTTTTTCATCATAATTCTTCTCCTAATGTTGAGGAAAGGAATGATCTTCATGAAAGTAATTATTGTAAGTTTTTTTATTTCAACTGCTTGGACTTCCTCCTCTTCTTAATATTCTTCATATTTAAAGGCACATGTATCTTCATTAGAAACTATTGGTTGGAAATTAAGAATAGAATTAAAATTTGAAAGGATTTGAACTAGGTGAGTAGTAAATTCTCACTGCTCATTGATTTAAGCCTCGTTATAGTCCATCCTTTTTTCCATTACTTTAATGAAATTGTTGAGAAATCAGGATAGTCATTCATAAAGATGTAACTCTTGATTTTGTTGAAAGTACTAGTTCTAATTAGTGTATTAATCGGCCCACAAATTTCCTATGTAGAATTGAAAATCAGGAGCTCCTCCATCGGGCTGATAGTAGTTGTCATTCCACTGTTGTGGTTAGAATTCATAGTACTCATTATAACAAGACTCATCCCGACTATTTTCATGCTTTATCCACCCATTTGAATTCAGTGCTTTCTATACCGTTGGATACTCCAAATATTCAATGTATTGTGATGGTGGTGCGGCATAATATTGGTTAATTTCAAAACTCCTCCTTCACAACATGAAAAACTACCAGACACATACTATTTGATTAAAAAATGGCTTTAAAAATAATTAACTAAACTAAAATTAGTAAATAGAAATGGGAAAAGAAAAGTCTTTGACCTAATAAATCAGTCTTGAGTCGCCCGAAATGCTCCCCTTCTCACAGGAAATGGCACCAGAATTTGACTAACCCAAAAGGTGTCATCAATTCCTCTAGGAGTGATCCAAATTATAAATTTATATTAACCCAATCCATGATAATTACAAAGGAGTAATATAGCAGAAGTGTGGGATCATAACCATAGAGAGCGGGGAAGATAACGATGAAAACTCTAAACTAAAAGTCAGGTCACTCTAATTTCTGATTGATATTATTAAACTAATGGTGCAGTTGAAAGAAATAAATTATAATAGAGATATAGAAGAGAGGGGAATCAGTCTCCATGGGTGGTTTTTCAAAAGATAAATCGTTAATGCAGTTGAAGAATAATCATATTAAATGGATTCACAACCAAAAATATTGAATTGATAGAGATATGGTCAAACCCTATCAATCTACCCTAGCATCACAAGTTATCGTGGGCTGAAGAATTAAAATAGTAGAGTGCATTAAGACCTGATTTCAATTTAAAAGAATAATCACATTAATTGGTCATGAATTAATTATCTTAATCATGTTGGTCATCGTCCACTATTAAACACACTTGGTCCATGATTTACTAAAAAAATATGAGAATAATGTGTCTCGATATGAGAAAAAACTGAATATAATCATTGTGAAAGTGAATAATGAAATAAAACACTTTGATACCAACCCATTTTGACTGATTCCACTCTCCCCTATGGATTTATCCAATCATAAAAGGGTGATCGCCAATGATGAATGAGACATATTCCACAGGGAAGAGAAAATTACAGAGAGAATGAGATGAAAAAGAAATGAAAGGAGACATTGGAATTAAAATAGAAATAATTCAATCAATTACATCAAATAAAGGAATGAAAAAAATCTGGAATAAAAACCTATCAATGGAACCCCCCCTGGTGGTCATTCTTTCTCCCTCAGGTCCAGAGTGTTTCCGCAATGGTAGCCAAATGCCTCCTTTTGTAGCAAAAATATCATATGTGGCTTGTAGCCTCAGTTTCAATTTTCACGCATAGATATCATCATGACGTGTACCTGAGGTACACACCGTTTACTTCAGATCCTAGTTTTCCTCCACTGCGTTGAATCTGTGGAATCTTCGTACACAATTATGAATCTTGTAAAGTTGTGTACTTGAGTTATACAGTGTGTACTAGCAGTTCACAGTGTGTTCCGCCATTGAGAATTGTCCAGCGTAGATCTGCTTCACGTGATATATTCATGACGTGTACTCTCAGTACATGGTGTGTTGTCATTTTTTTAGTTTCCAGCTCTGCTTCTCTCTCAAAAGACTGGTGTTGTGCTTCTTTTCCAATTTCATTATTTTTATTTATATTTATCCAAATGAAAATCCTATAAAGAGTTTGAAATAAATTAGTATCAAGAAAAAATATTATGTTAAATCAATTAATATATGATGAATTTGAATGTAAAAAAACATCAAAATATGTATAAAAAATAGTGATATCACCTAACATTTTGGAGTAGAATGTAAATCTTTCTACTTTCATCTTTATTCTTAGATGGATTATCTTTAATTCAATGATATATCTTTGTAGTTTCACTCTTCGATGTTCTCTCCAACCACTTTACATCTTCCAACAAATATTTCCATTTTATCAATCCATTATTATATAATATCACTCCATTTCATTTCTAGGTTTACATCTTCTTTATATAAACAGGTTTTTAACTATACTACATTGGTTATTTACCCTTATCATATTAATGATTCATTTTATAGACTTTCATGTCATGAATTATTTGGTTTCATGGAATATCATATTGTATCTTCTTCACAACACATTATTAGAATATGACATAACATCATTGGGTATCCTATCATATTATTCATTATGGGTTCTAAAAACTAATCCAATCCAACTATCACTTTCTTAGATGTATTCCCTCTTTGGTTCCAACTCCCAACCTCTAAATTTACATTCCAAAGATTGATTAAAATAAACAATGAGTTGGATTATCATACCTTAATAGAAATGTCCCTTTTATCTTGTACGATAACCTTATTATTATCTCTCACTAGTTACTTATTTGGATTTTTTATTTCAAATTCATCATATGTTCACTCCTCAATGAAGACATCAATTTATTTTATTTCTCATATACATCACCCATTATATCTTATTCTGCACATAAGTAACATAGTTATGGATGATTGGAATATACCATCATTCATCAAATGTGGGTCCATAAATGATGAAATAATCATATAACTTATCTACGATATCATGTCTGTTATTACATGATATGTATTTCTTCTTCAATGAAAACATCTTCATTAAAGAATTTTTTTTCTCACTTAAAAAATTTCTCCCCTTATATCATAACCTTATCTGACAAACATATGTTGAAATATTTTGATAACCATCCATGACCATATTCCCAAACCTCCATAAAATCATCAATATCTAACAAACCACCCCCTTATTCATTTAGGCTAAATCTACACAGATTCTTGTACATTATTTTTTCTGTCATGCTAATTTTGAACTCCACTTGTGGAACAAATCTACTATAAATTATCACATCCATCCCTAATGATGTGGTAGGATTATAAATTTTTTTATAGCCACCATTTCTATTTATTTTATATTTTTCAATCAATTTTTTAGAAAATAGACCGAGTACATGTATTATTTTTTTGTATTATGTGTAATATTTGTAACATCCCATTAATAATTATTTGTTATTCCTCGACCCTAATTTTGATCTTCAATTGGATGCAACTTTTTTCACTTTGATTTTGGATAAATTTAGATAATTTTCGATGTTATTCTGGTTTTGAATGGTTGGTGCATGGTTAGGGAAAACTATACTATTTGGAACAAAAAACCATGAACCTATTGAGATCCACTAGAAGGTGGCACATGGTAGGGTGCATGTTCAGTTCAACCATACAACCAAACCTCCAAACTATGAACCCTGTGGACCATAGGAAAAATGTAGTTGGAGAATGGTTAGTTTAACTATTCATCTAAACTATACACCCCAAATATAAATCCAACAGGGACACACAACTAGGGAACATAGTTTATCTAACCGTGTGGCACTCCAAATGAAACTGTTCACACAATTTTAAATTTCTATGAAAATTAATTTAAAATTATTAAACCCCATTTTTATGTTTCATAATCCATAAATTTATACCTAACATGTTTTTATATCTTTGAGGCTCTCAAGAGTATAAATTGACTCATCCAACCCCTTTATATGGTGTATCAAAGCGACGTTGATCTCGGTTGATGTCCTCTGGGTTGGTAAATCTCCTCTCTTGTAGTTTTTATGATATATTTTTCTATAATCCTTATATTTTGATGGATAATAATTTAATTGATGGGTTTAAACACTATTTTATTCTATCTATATTTTAGGTTGAGTTCCTAAATATTTTGTGAATTCATTCTTCTTTGGTAAATCCCGTTGCTAGTTTTTATTTCTAGATATTTTTTTAAACGTTGGTGGATCCATAATTATTTTCCTTATTATTGAAATTATGAATTTCTTCGTAAATTTATATGAGTTTTTAAATTATTTGAAATCATGGATTTGAGCTAATTCTATCTTGGATTTTAAATGGGTATGTAAATTGAAAAAACACCGATTTCAAGGGAATTGAAATTGTGGGGTTGATTTATGAAAAGTTATGTATTGATTTAGAAATTTTTATAACAAAATTAATTGATCTATATTTTGAGATATTGGATTAAATTTTAAAGTGATTTGAAATGTAATGGTGTTATGTAAAACCTACGATTTTGTTTTGAAAATAAAGAGTCATGTTAAAAAATAAAAATTGGGAATAGAGATTTTAAAATATTTTAAAATGTTTTAAAAAATTGATTTCCAATTTGATAAATTGATTGAATTTTTGAAGCTCATGGGAACATGGGTTGTTAATAACTTTTTGTGATAATAATAATAGGATCTTGATGCCCTAGTTCTAGATTTATGATGAAAACACTAACTAAATCAACTCAGCACAGAATGTTTATGTGGATTTCTCATATTGGGGTGTAGTTTTTTTCCCATATGGGTTCCCATATTGGGTTATTAATTTTGTATGAATTATTTTTATGATCTAAGATCATAGATGAGATGTGAGAGTATCCTATAGCCAGTAAATAACGTACCTTAGGGATTTTTTCCATTGTTATATGAGTTTTTTGATTTGATATATATCCCACTGAATTGTTTAATTGTTGTATTCTTAGAAACTGATTTAAACAAAATGATTTATGTGAAATGTTAATTCAAGGGTATTTGAAATATTTTTTGATATATCTGCTATATATTTTAATGAAACCATGATTTTTTTTAAAATATTTTATGTTATTTCAATTCCATATTTTTATATAAATTGATAGGATAAATTGTTAATTTTATGTTATTTATTATGATCACTTGGTGAGACCGTACTAGGATTTACCACTAGCACCCTACCTTTCCCATAGTGAATTTGTATAATTTATTATGCATGGTATGAAAAAAGGTAAAGCTCCACTTGGATGTGGTTTTGTTTCTTGATCCTTTATACCATGTAGTGATGATGGAGTTAACTTTTATAGATTTTATCCACTTGTTTCATTTTATGTTTGAGTTTTCATCTTATTAATTACAGAGTACTTAGATGATGCAGTACTTTGGGTTTTATTTCACCATTTTGTTTCTAGTTGTTTCTCAATTATTAGTGTTGAATGTGATGAATTTTAATCTTTTATATTATACTTTTTTTATAGAAAATTTATTCTCTCTTCGATCATGTATGATTATAGGTTTTACTCACCAAATCATGGGGATGAGGAATTCCCATTTGGCTATGTTAGTCTCATCTTGGTTATTAGGGTAAGAGGCTATCTAGGATGGTTTCAAAAAAAATTAGTATCAGAGATGAAGGTTAATCATCTTTCCTTGATGTCAGTATACAATTTGACTTGTTCTGGTAGACAGTATGTAGCATTTTCCGGACTTTGGAGGTATTTATGAGTGAGTTCCATACCAGCTCTCATGTTAATGATACTTAAGTCACCATGGGTGGTTGGGGACATTCATCTTGAGAAATAATTTGATCTAATTATAGTATTTAACCAATATTTAATTTTTTTATTTTTTATCTAAATCTTTATATCTTATCTAATTGAATTGATATTCTTGTTTATATTTTATTAGTAATTGATTTGAGTAATCCTTTGAAGCCTTCAATGTTG
This sequence comes from Viscum album, assembly GCA_963277665.1. Lineage (NCBI taxonomy): Eukaryota > Viridiplantae > Streptophyta > Magnoliopsida > Santalales > Viscaceae > Viscum > Viscum album. The sequence goes on along the minus strand of OY728130.1, from coordinate 570,756,050 downwards.
CCTTTTTTATGTTGTGTAGAATCATGCCTCAGGGAAGAAATTTGAATAAGATATCGGAGGAAGATACTGAGGAAAAACATTGATTAGATCCTCTCATATACTATAGTCTAATTGAGATTATTATATTTCTTATCCAATCTCTTGGATATGAACTTGAACCTATTCCCATTTAGGGATTAGTTGTTGAACATCAAAGGGAAGAATCTCAGACTCATGCTTAGGATTTTCTTCACCACAATCCACTAACTTTACAAGGAAATAACAATATTCATGAGGATGAGGATTGGTTAAAAAAGATAGGATGCCTTTTTTATTTCTTGGAAATTCATGACGACATTAAGGTCAAATGTTTAAACTTTATGTAAGAAGTCCTATTAATAAATGGTGGGATACAATGGTAATGATGTAGAATAACAATGGTTTGGATTGGAAGTATATTATATTTATTTTCACTGATAATTTCTATCTATAATCTATGGTACTGACTCAGGATATGGTGTTTTTTATCCTCCAGCAGGCTGACTAGACCATGATGCATTATAGAAACCGCTTTGAAAATTTTATATAGTTATGATCGGATACTGTATATAATGAGAAAATGAAGGCTCAATGGTTTTAGATGGGTATTTATCTAGATATTTATTAATATTTTTTATTATTGAAGCTCACTTAAAATACTAACATACTGGATTGGGAGATGGTGGTTGAGCATGGCCTATCTGGTAAGTCAGTGTTGGCGAGAGTTCATTTTTCTTCCAGTGGTAGTTCTATGAGTTACTATAAAGTAAAGGGGAAGCGTGATGAGTCTCATAGTGATTCTAAATTTTATGCCTCCTCTAAACCTACTGATGTTCATATAAGAACCCCTTTTACTTTTTTCTAGTGTTTCATTTTTGGTCATTCGAGATGTGTTTGTACTAACATGCCGATGATCTGCAGTTCTTTTGGTCGCTTAGGACACCTAAAGAAATACTTATATTTCTTATATACATGGTTTAGTGAAACAATAACATAAGTACATAAATGTACCATTGCGAAATCAAATTATTTAAGATTAAAGGGGTTATTTCCACATGTATCTTGGATGAAGCTACTTTACACAGTGGAAGACTCTAGAGAGGAAGGTGGTTTAGGTCTAGTGACTGTGAGAGGTACCTTCACTGTTTTTATCATTAGTTACTGATTTATTTGATACTAGTGCATATCAATCATTTATATCAACTTGTATTCTAAACCTACTAAATCTTCCTATAGTGATTTTTTCTTATGTGTTGAATATTATTACACCACTCAGAACGAAGAGAGAGCATCGTCATCATTGTTCTTCTTGTGTTTTCTCTTTATAATAGATTTAGGTTGTCTTTAATTTTATAGGTCATGAAACAAAACCTCCTGACATAATTATAAAGATACACTTTCTCATTATTAATAAGTCCCTAATCGACTTCTATCTTCAGTGAGTCTCATTTACTATGTGTGATGGGGAGTGCTAAATCATTCAAGGGGAATATGACGCGAGGTAAAGTAGAGAAGGACCTTTTTATCTAGAGATGGGGAAAGTAATATAATTTTATTTCTTTTGATCTGATTTAGTATTCGTTGAGTGATGACCTTCATCCAATGGTTTTCATGTTTTCCAATGTGTTTCCTTCTGATTTTTATAGTTTGTGATTGGTAAGAGATGTATATTTTTCTATTGATTTAGTACATGTTTCTCAAAAAATTCCTATTAATTATTACTATATGGACAAGAATATTTTAAAGAGTAAAAGACTTAGTTAGATGATCTATTATAGAATATATTTATACACTTGAGTGTGTCAGCTTTTTTGGATATTGTTCTCTTTATGATGGAAGCTGGTAGAACACTTTGCCTAAGTGTTGATTACTGGAAAATCAATAGAGTTGCAGTTACAAAAAGTGTCCTATACCATATATTAATGATATTTTTTACCAGTTGAAATTGGAAAATTCATTCTCAAAGATTAATCTTCTATATAGTTATCACTAGTTGATAATAAATGAATCTGACATTCAGAAGACCACTTTCATGTAGAGGCATGACCATTATGAGTATCTATTCAGGCCATTTTGACTAACAATTGATCATTACATATTTATGTATTTGATAAATAGAATCATCCATGGGTATCATGATATTTTCATGGTGATATTTTAGGTTGATATATTGTTTTACTCTATTTTTTAGAAGGATCATGCCTGTCATCTAAGAGTAGTTCTAGAAATGTTGAGAAATAACTGAATTTATGCCAGGCTATAGAAATATGATTTCTAGATTTTGGTAGTAAATTTATTAGGACACATTATCTATTAACGAGGTATTTCATTTTATCAGGATAAGGTGATGTCTATAATGACATGGGAATATCCATTAAATTATTTCGATATTCATAGATTCTTGGGTTTATTAGGGTGTTGTTGCCATTTTGTAAATGATTTATCAAAATTTTCTTATCTTATATTTTCTATCACTCTTAAGGGAGTGAAATTATAGTGGAATGAAAAATTTCATAGTTATTTTTTGGAGGTGAAATTTATTCCTAATTCTGCACTGGTGTTTCATCTTCCAAAGGCAGTGGTAGAACTATGTGGTCTTTTCTAATGCATTAGGCGTGGGTTTGGGTTGTGTTACTTTGTAGGGTGATACTGTGGTAGCCTGTGGTTTAGGAAATAATAAGACACATGAAAATAATTATCTATCGCATAAAATTGAACTCATAGCCATGATTCAGTCACTTTAGAGTTAGCAGAATAACTTTTTCAGAGAAGGGTTTGACATCTTTTCTAACCCAAAAAAATTATGTTACATCTTCTATAAAAAAGAATTGATATACGAAAGATGTTTTGGGTGGAGTACCTATAGTGTTTATATATTGATTTTTCCTACACCCTCAATAAAGGGGAATGCAATTTATGATTCTTTGAGTAGGAAACATACAACACCTTCCATGGAGGAATCATCAGAATAGTATAACTTGATGACTCTTTTTGCATAGTTGTATTTAGGAGTTTGAGAGGAAGATACCAAGGTGGTCTTAATAAGTGTTCGGATGAAAATTTATTGTCCTGAGATGATGTTTCATGATAAAAAAATGATGTTGAATTCATTATAATAAGGTACTCCCTTAATGGAAGGGTGATCATCAGTTATTGGATATTCTCTTTTTAGGGAATCCTAGGTTTTTGGAATCGGTTTTTATGCATTTTTCTGTGAGAAAATTTGTGATGGGTGATTTCTATAATTCCTAATGGGTAGTGAACCCTAGACCTAAAAATATTTTTGATGATATGTGTATTTTATTTTAGTGTCCATGTATAAGAAAAAACATCATTGACTTTGTTTCACATTATTATACATGGCATCATGTCAAGGATGTGTACAAGGGACCTTTGGGTTTCCATTGGCCACTTCTAGTGTCAAAGTGGAAGTGGTATGATTTTTCTATGGACGTTCTGGGTGTGTTTTAGTGTACCCTTAAAAAAATAATGTGATATAGGTTGTGATCAATAGGATGACCAAATCGTCTCACTTCTTATACATTAGGGATATAGTTGAATTGTAAGAGTTTAGAAAGATCTATATGAAAGAGATTTTCCATTTTAATGGAGTTCCATCTATTATAGTCTCTGATAGATATCTATATTTTACCTCTTGTTTTGGTCCCAAAATTTTGTAGGAGATGGGATCTCATGTCCATTTGAGTATGGAATACTATCCACATATTGATGGTGATATAGAGAGGTTTATATAGTTTCGAGGACATGCTTCGTACTAGAATCCTGAATTTTTTAAGACAATGGGATATCCATTTTTGAATGGTTGAGTTTTCTTATAATAATGGTTATTATTCTATAATTTGGATGGATCCTTTTGAGGAATTTTACGACCATCCTTGAAAATATTTTTTGAGGTTTTCAGATATTGGTGAAAGTTAATTATTTGGACCAAGAATGATCTATGATATGACAACGTTTTCTTATAATAATGGTTATTATTCTATAATTTGGATGGATCCTTTTGAGGAATTTTACGACCATCCTTGAAAATATTTTTTGAGGTTTTCAGATATTGGTGAAAGTTAATTATTTGGACCAAGAATGATCTATGATATGACAACAATGACTAAAGTTATTTTTTATAGAATATTGACCTCATAGAGATGATATAAATATTTTATTGACTATTTTTGGTGACAGTGAGAGTTTTTAGTTGGTGACCATGGGTTTTTAAGAGTTCACATCAGTAGGGTCATTGATGGATTGGGATGAAATGGACGCTTTCTCATAATTTTGTGGTATCTTTTGATTTTGTTGAAAAGGTGGGGAAAGTGGATTACCCTTTAGAACATCCACCATTTTTTGCATCGATACATAATGTGTTCCTTGTATTTCAGCTTCTGAAGTATATTTCAAACCCATCCCATGTCCTCTTTTTGAAGGATATTGATGTTGAGCCTAATTTATTTGTAACCAAGCATCTTGTTAGATTGTTGATTCTAAGAAAAAGGTACTTCATGGGATTATGATGCCTTTAGTCCATGTATTATAGTAGCATGTTTCTCATTCTTCATGATAGTTTGGATCATGAGGTACTAGTGATAAAAAATTGGTCTCATTTATTTGATATGGAATCTTATTGATAGGATTTATAGTGATATAATGTTTTTATACTAGGGAGTCTGTAACATCACATTACTTTTTTTAAGTATTCCTTGACCCTATTTTTTATCTCCTTTTGGTTAGGTCTTACTTCGGTATGTTTCATGTGAATTTTGGATAATTTTGGATTTTCTATGGGTAGTGAACGGTTGGTGAACAGTAAGGGAACACCATACAATTTGTACTAGAAAACCATGTACCCTATTGTGAGCCACTAGAGGGAGGCACATTATAACAACACACAATTTTTCTAACCATGAGGCCACACCTCCAAACCATGCACTAAATGGATAGTAAAAAATGATTTTTTGGATCACGATTAGATTAACCATGAAGCAAAACCATACAACCCAAAATGAAGTCCAATAGGGGTGCACTGGTTGGGATCACATTTGTTCTAACCATGTTCCCCTCCCCAAGAAACCATGTGTGCAGTTTTTAATTCCTATGAAAATTAATTTTAATGTCTCAAATCCCCAATTTAATTTTCCTAATCACTCTATTTAAAACAAACACAATTTTGGACTTTGGAGTATCTCAAGAGTAGAAATTGAATCCTCTAAACCCTTTCCTTACTGGATTGAAGAGGTGTTGATCTTGATCAATATTCTTTGGGTATGTGGAAATATTCTCATGTAGTTTCTTCTGAATGTTATTTCTCTCCTCCTTTGAGTTTGATGGATCCTAACATAATTTATGGATCTATACTCCATTTTATTTTATATTGATTCTTGGTGGTGTACATAGATCATCCATTCCTTCATTATTCATTGTAGAATACCATTGGGGGTGTTGATTTATTAATATTTCATTTAAACATAGGTGGTTCCTTTATTATTTTCCTTATGATTGAAATTGTGAATTTATTAATTTAATTGAAATGAGTATTTATATGATTCAAAAGAATGGATTTGAGATGATTCCATATTTTATTTGATATGTGTATGAAAATTGAGAAAAACAACAATTTCAAGGGAATTGAAATTTTTGGGATCGATATTTGAAAAATGATTTATTTATTTGGAAATTGTTTTGATAAATTGATGTGATTTTGATTAAAATAAAATGGATTAAAATGAAAAGTGATTTGAAATGACACAAAGTGATGGGAAACCTATGATTTGGTTTTGAAATGAGAGATCCATGTTGAAAATTGAAATTGGGTAATTTAATTTTAAATTATAATAAAATTTTATAAAAGGATTCCTTTCCAATATTATTGATTGATTGATTGATTGAAGCACATAGGAGACTAAGTAGTTAGTAAGTGGTTGGGAAAATCATGATTGGATCTTGATCCCATAATATAAGATTTATTATGATAATATTAACTAAACCAAATAATATTTGGATTATCATGATGAGTTCCACTATTGATGTGTAGTTTTATTGACCAGAATAGGTTCCCCTATTATGGTGTTGATTGTGTATACATGCTTTTTATGATCCATGATCAATGATGAGATTTGTGAGGATCCTATATTTAGTAACTAACTCACCACATGAAGTTTTACCAAGGTTATCTGAGTTGTTTTGTTTTATATACAAGCTAATGAATTGATGTACTCATTTATTCATTCCAACTAATTTATTTAAAAATTCTTAAATAATTTTTTTCATTTAATCCTAGTTAAAATTTATTTTGATATATCTTCCATCTATTTGAGTTAAATAGTGTTTTCATTTAAAAAATGGAAATGAAATTACATACCTTATTTTAATAGATATTGATATTATATATCATTAATTGTTATGGTATTGATTATGGAAAACTTGGTGAGACCATAATGGGATTTATAGCTCACACTATACATTTCCCTTCGTGCATTTTTGGACATTCTTATTCCACAAATCAGTAAATGGAAAGCACCCAATGGATTTTATAGATGTTGTTGATCCTTTGGACCAATGAGTGATGATGAATGTAACCAAGGGATATGTTATCCACTTGTTCTATGGGATGTTTTTGTTTTCTTCTTATTAAATACTAAGTACATTGATGACATACAACTTTTGTTTTTGTCTTTCCTGTTTTTTCTAGAACATTCACCATTTGGACTGTTGAGCATACTGAATTTTAACTGTTTATATCTCTCTTTTCTATGGAAACTTTATTCCCTTGTTGATCATGTATGATTCCAGGTTCGAGTTTCCAACCCTTGGTGATTGGAAACACCCTTCGGGGTATGATAGTGTTCACTCGAGTATCGGGTTACTAGGGTATCTGAGCTAGTTTGTGACAATGTTCTCCCATGTTCTTGAGATGAAATCTAATATAATAGTCCTTATAATCAAATTACCACATGTATTAACCCATTTTAATAGAAAATTATTTCCCAAAACTTATTTATTTTCACAACTATATGGGTGGATCCAGGTTGTGTTACATCTTTATTTTTTAGTTTTACCTTAATCTCTATAGACTTTAACACAAGTGTTCTATTCTATATCACAAATGATTTCTGCCTGTACTCCATCTGATATTCCATATTATAATTTTTTTTAATTTGAATCTAGATATTTTATTTCAATGTATGATTAAGCTGAAAAAATTATTTTTTATTAATATATAATTATTGTTCCTTGACACTCATAAAAGCTCTATGTGTGTATTCTAATTCAAGGACGTCCTCATTATTAATTTTACTCATCTTAAAATTACCATTAATGTAGAAATTCATGTTCCATTTATCCTTGGAATGTTTTTCTATTCATATTTATAGGTATTTTTCTATAGATCTAAGCTCCATGATAATTGAGTATCATATTTTCAACTATCCTATCAATGAAACTTTCGTGGATTCATCATCATCTATCATCTGTTTTCTTCACTAGATCCTAAATATATATCCAAATATAAGATAAATTATTTTAACAAAACCTAATTTAAAAACATTAAACCGTACAATATATTTTATTAGTAGATATAATTCAATCTGTCTAATCACAATTTGAAATAGAAACACTAATCTATCAACATTCCTTTAGTGGGTGATCTTTTTTCCTTCTTTTGGTTATTCCCATCTTAATGGACTATTTCATTCTCATATTTTACAAAATCATACATGAGACATTTACATGTTTCACAATAATATTGGAATTTAATATATACATATTAGGATTATCATTCTAAATCATTTTGAATCCACATATCGTATATTAATATAAAAATACCATGGAAAATGAGATTTAAATTCAACCTATGGTACAACTACATTTTGATACCATTAGAACTTATAGATGAATTATTTGTAGATGCATACAAGTGGGGGTGAATAAGGTCTTTCCAATTTATACCAATTATAAAATAGTTTTTGAATATCTAACCCCCTTCAGTAGTGAAACTCTTTTACTAGTTACGATACAAATGACTATATTAACCATTTACTTAACATGAAATGACCAAATGTAATAGAAATAAATAAAAAAAGATGGAACATTATTCTTTTATAATTTTTAGTATTATTGTTTACACATTGTGGATATTGAATATTCACCAAAATAATGTATTCTCCACTAGAATGAAATGTGGATTAAAATGGGTTTATTATGTCCTAGACCTATAATAACAACATCTAACTAGAATTATCTTCCCTATATCCAATGGATATTTCATAGAAACATTCACATTGAATTCACGGCTTTGAATAGTGTTCTCCAAGAATAACCTAAGATATATAGGTTCCACAACATCACAATATGTACATGATTAGGTTGAATTAAAATCTCATCCTTTAAAGAATATCAAAATGTTTGATTAGTGATGTAATCCAAATATTGATCATCATCCCTTAACTTAGTGTCTTTGAATATAAATTTTCCTTCACCATAGATTCTTGTAAATCGATTAATGAATATTACTCACATCTTAGATTTTATTCAAAAACTATTTCTTGGATGAAATAATAAAATTTTAATTTTTTTACTAAGGAAGAAAATATTAGGGATTGACTGTGAACTCAAACATAAAACAACCATACCAAGGAATTCAAGTATCATAATAAATCACCAATTTGTTGCAGAATAATTTAAACAAATTTATTCCATGAACCTTATTTATAATCCATTCTAAATGAATCTCTTTCCGATTTGGTTCATCATTAAAAATTTCCTCAAAGAATATTTCCATTAGGTTTCTAGTATTATGGTATTTTTCATATAGATATTACCATCATCAATGCAATGAAAAGTACTCAGTCTTATTAATTGGTCCATGATGTTTTCTAATCATTAATACTAATATGGATAAATCATTAACACATTTTTTTTATCTTCCTACACTATTTTATTTATTTCCATAACCTCTACCACCATATTTTCCTTTTAAAGTACAATATATTCTAATTCGGATATAGGCACTCAAGAATCTTACTTTATAATATCTCCTCTATTTCTAGGATAAAATTGGGCCTTTCCAGTAGAGAAAATGTTTCCACCCTAATTCTAAGAGGACATTCCATTAATTTCTATAAATTATAGAGTTTTTTCTTTGGGGAAACCTTCCCTAACCATGTTCACCAAATCTCCTGCCACCTCTTTGATGGGGTCCTCACTATAAGCCTTTAGTTCTTGATTTTTTTTGTCATGGACCTATTTTCTATTATTTTTGGTAGGGAGGAGTAGTCATTTATACATATGGTTTTCTATATTTTGTTAATCGGTTAGAACCCTAGGTCAAGTCTTCCATTCTTAGTATTTTTACATGTTTGTAATATTTTTCTATCATGATAATACTCTTTACAATCAAGGGAGACTAAAATAGATTCAACTACCCCATAAAGATCCTCAAATGTAGAATGTACTTTTGATTACCACTGGTTAGCCTTCATCTAGTTTCTAATTTTATATTATGCTCCCATTATAGGACCATACTTCCTTTCCCATTTAGACTGTACTGTTTCTCATCCTTCAACATTATCTTTATGCAATCTTTCATCTCCAAGAGGATAGAACCCGTTTTAGATCATAAATTCAATCCTCACTAGAGAATTTGAATATGAGGATAATGATTTCCCCTGTACATTAGTATTTATTAATATACTCTAGGATAAGAATGAAAATAATAGAATATATCAGACAACTTTATTACATGGATTCAAACAATGGTTTCAGTTCCATTAGTTTTAGTTCTTAGAGAGGTATCTTATTTTATATGGACCACTAAATCGAATTTATAAACAAAAATATATTAACTTTTGGACGTTTTTTTCCCAAATTTCCCTCAATTTAGACAAATAGAACTACAAGAAACATTTTCCCTCAGATCTGACTACTTCAATTTTCTTACATATCTAGAAATACTGGAGGAAGGCCTCATTATTGGAGAATATGAGAACACAAAATCATAAGTACACAACTCAAGAATTCTATAATTCATATTAAATGAAGAGATACAAATATAATTACCATTTACCTTATTAAAAACATCCAATCCATGAGATTTCTACTCGCATATCCTGGAATAATTATGACACACCCATTTCATATAGCTAAATCTAAAGCTCAATGAGAAATTATTGAACATAAACTATAACACCATTGATTTCTTGCATATGAATTCATCACTAGACTTAATCCACATAGATTCTATGGGAGTCTTTGATACATAAAATTTCACATAATTTTGGAGAGAAATGGGGTGACATATGGTTCTCGATATATTATCAAAATCCACAAATCTTACAAAAATTTTACCAATCATATTATGGATTTAAGGATTTTGTAAATAGATTTTTAATTTGGTGTAAACTAACAAAAATATCTATTAATGGGGGATATTTATTCTAGTTAAAACCATAGTCATATATAAAAAGGAAATATTGAATGGATTAACATGAGATACTACCTTTAGAATAAGAAAAAGCGACTTGATCAACATTATAAAGTGAATATGAAAGTGGTGGGGATCAAATAGCCAAACAATTGCATGAAAATTTAGAGGAAAAGTTTCATTAATCAATTTATCAAAAATATCTAGAGTTGGGATAATCTGAAAAAAGAAATCCAACATAGAGATGTTGTGGGAATCTGATGCCTTGGAAAACTCCTAGAGGGCAAGGGGTATCTTCAAGACCCCAAAGCGAGGAGATAGAACCTCCTGGCAGGGTTGAATGTAGGAAATGTATGGTAGAAGGTCCAGTTGGGTAAAGAGTGAGAAGACCAGTGAGTCCTTCCTCCTCAAAAAGAAGGTAGGATAGGTAGTATGAACATTGATTCCACTTCCATATAAGATTCTCATCCATAAAAACTACTCATTAGCTTCTCATAGTTCTTCACAAAAAAGAGGAATGCGTAAACTCGGTCAAGACAAAATACCTATAATAATACTACATTGTTTTCATGTAATAAATTATTCTTATTTCTTCATCTTTTTCTATATTACATTAGTAGTACCAGTCAAAAAACATATCTCTTTTTCAAAATAGTCTTCAAAATCTCACAGTTTTATATATTTGGTATTGGTATTGTTTCTCCTTACTTATTCTCTATTGAATGATCCAGATACTTCTTGTTTATATTCATCAAGAGATATAATATATTCAGTCTCAGGTCATGATAATTATTTGAAACACATGGGGTATGTTTAGCCATACCCTTTTTAAAAATATGTATATATGCTTGGCCTCTACACTCCTCAAGATACATGCATCCATTTATTGTTGGAAGATCTACTAAATGCCTCATCTCATTTTCAACATTCATAAATGGAATCCTTGGATAGAAGTTTTTTTCTAATTTAAAATCAATGTTTTATAATCCAAACATTTTTCCATGATCATCATTTCAACTCATTGTATATTACATGAAAACCCCCATTTAATACATCTTATTTTTAAAACTCTAATAAAAAGATCTTTAAGAAATATATACAATAGGCTCGACATATTCTCATAAACTTATAAATATGATAAAACATAGCTTCTCATTTTTATTGGAAAAATATATACATATGTATTTCATATATATGATATAACATTCATAATCATTGAATTTTAAGATTTTTGAAATCTAGAAGTCTTATAAAATTTTAAATTGGTAAAATTTCTACCCATACACCTCATCTCCATTGATTTCATTTATCTCAATCAATAAGATTTGAAAACTTATTCAAATATCTATAATTATAATGGTTTATAATCTAATACATATCTCGAGCATTGATGTGACTTCTTTTGAATTATTCCTACAAACATGTTAACTACAATTTTCATCATTAAGATTAATTCTCATGATACTCATATAATTTTTTATTACCTGAACTAAGCTTAGATAATGTCTAGTCTTAGATTCATGATGAGTAGGAAACTTAATAACAACATTATAATATTTATACATGATTTTATCATAATTGAATTTTTTTGGAAACCCTATTAATACATCAATTTTAATCGTCCCTTTCTATGGATGCAACTAGTTTCATGAATCTTCTTTGATTAATTCATAAACTAATTTAGTTTTTTATGAATTATATATATTTTTTGAATTATCCATGAATCACCCTAATAGTTTCCTACTTCCTCATATTTAAATCAGGAATAATTGATTTTTACCAGCAGTAAAAAACACAAAAAAATTCTATATATATAATACTTACCTTCTGCCTTGGTACACCACATAATAAGTCTTTTATTGACTTAAATTCACTAATTATTATGATGGGTATAAAAATAATTATGATCCAACATCAAAATTCTTACATCCATTAATAGTTAATGACTTATATTCACCCTCATGTCATAAGATCCAATAATTACCATATTTGTAGAAAACACTTAAAGAAAATCATCAGTAAGAGATGACCTACAATGCAGTTATATGATCTTAAAAGGAACATGGTCCACACTAAAAGAATTATGACCATAGTGATTTAATACAATTCAGTACTAAAATACATACATTTTGTAATTTTAAATTTTTAATTCCAACATTGAAAATCAGAGACTTACTATGATAACTCTCATGATTCTTCAAGGTGACTATAACCCTTATCAATAATTTTCTATGTTTTTATGACATTTATTTCATTTAATTTTATTCCCAATAACTATTAGATGGTTTATCTATATATTGGGGTCATTAACATTGAAGATTTAATAAACAAGAATAAAAACTCAATAAAATCTTATAATGTTAGGTATTCTATATTGACATTTCCCACCCACATTCATTAATAAGAAACTAGCTATTTATACACCATTTCAAACATAATAATTTTATATCTTATCTCTAGTGGCATTACACTCATCAATATAAATTACCCATAATGTGTGGTCATTCTCTACATCATGTAGTTTGTGGGTACTTCAATTCATCACCCATATTCTCTGAGTCATATATTTATATTTTCATTGAAAATAGTCACAAACACAATCTGAATGTCATGTTAGGGAAAAATATTTCATATTTTAACAAAAATATGAATAAAAACTTTTATATTTTGATAAAATATTAGTTTTATTATATTATAATAGAAATATTTTGTAAAATATAATGAATCATAATTTTTTTACTAAATTTATCATATCATTTTTTAACAAACCATAAAAAAAAATCCAATCATGTAAGGGAAATGAGATAACTATTCACACCCTTAATTATAACCCATCCTATCTAGATAAATTAATTTATATTAGAATAATTTATGTAACAAGTTTTTACATCATCACTTGAATTCATACTACAATATCTATAAAATCATTCCTTGAATTTTTAGTTTATATATATTTACAACATTTTCAAAAAACATATAGTTGGAATCACAATCCATTAAATCATAAGATTCATTTATATAACTATGATAACTAGCATGTACTTTATGTGGAGTTTCCCAAACACATTATAATGAGTAAAATTGTATTATATGAAAAAAATATTTTTCTCATGATACCTCCATTATGTTTTAAAAACATTTTATAACAACTTCAATAATCATTTTTGAACACTCCAACAACCATTTCTTCTCCCAGTTTTATCTTTTACCACTTTTATTGTTAATACAACATTAGGTCCTACACATATTATGTCCTTCTCATTTATCTTAAAAATATTCAGAAATCAGTGTAAAATATTTATTTAACACCTTAAAATTATCAAAAAATATTCCATTAAAATGTTTTCTATATAAATAATAATCCTTGTAAAAAACCACCAGTATCTCTAGGACATTTTCATGCTTGATAATATGTAATATATGAGAAAAAAAATAATGTTTATTTTGGTCATTTTCAAACTAATTATTTTTAATCCTTAAGTTAATCATTTTATACGTCACATATGAATCAAGAATTATTTTTTCTAAATAACCTTTATTGGTGTATACTCAAGAATGTGTTTCTATAACATATATAATTTTCCTACTTTCTTAAGAACAATTATTATGTTTTATGCTAGTAAAAGATGTTAGATACATTATGATTTTTCATTCTAGATATTAATACCATTTCAATGCTATATGAGGATGAAAGTATTTATTTTAAAAATAATATTTTATTATATGAGTATCATTTTTTACAAATATATGTTAAGGACATTTATTAAATATGCTCCTACTAAAATGTTGGCCACTTTTATATTCACTATATCAAATAGTGGGAAAAGAATAATATTTCACTATGAAATGTGTCTAATTTATTAAACATCTCCCCACATAGCTATTGAGGTAGAAAATTAATCCAATCAAATCAGATATGAATCTTGGATAATTAGGTGGATAAGTCTTTATCATAATCCAACTTATGGATAAAATGATATATATATATATATATATATTCATTGGGAAACCTTATTAAGGATTTACTAGGTAAATATAACCTAATTAAAATAGAAAAAATGGCATATGACTCTTAGGGTAACCTCGTTACATGCTGACCATATGCAAGATAATTTATGGGAATACAGATTTAGCATGAACATACCTGATTGGGTTACCGAAATCATGATAAGTGTTCATTTAAGAAGGATTCCTAAACATAGTATTTGGAGGGAATTTAATATCAAAATCTATTCAAATTTTATTCCCTTAATATGTATGCATGCATATATTGACTTAGTTTAGATACACATCCCATCCACTAAATCAATAAGGTAAAACCATACTGATGTAAATATCATTACTCAACCGTTAAATTGAGAATCTAACACAAATTTAAATACAATTATTCCCACACATATAGAAATGTGTTAAATTTATATGGTATATGAATGTCTTTCTTATAAAGTCTTAGAATCATATAAAATCAAAAGAGTAATCTTTGAGAGGTAGAGAGACAACCCCACTTCTATAAATAAGACACAAGCCTCCTAGATAGTGTGTGGCTGAACATAAATTCACTTTACTAAACAATCTATTACTGAAGATAGATATCAATTCCATCATAACTATTACACATAATAAATATAAACTATAATAATCATTTTAAATTAAATCTCACAACCTAGTAAAAGCCAATGTTAGTGTAGAAAAAAATAAATCAACTATCATAATAAGCATGTGAATCAATAGATATATGCGTGAAAATTTATAAAAGTGTTTTAAGAGTCTATATTAACATATATACAATAGAATTCATAATATAACATTTATATTTATGAATTTCAGGTAATAAGATAAATAAATAAATAATTCATACATATACAATTATAAACACCATAATTTATCTAGCATTATGATCACTCTATAAATCAGTAGATATAAATACTTAAATTTAATTTTAATATGAACTTATTAATATTCTAAATTATATTCCATTTTGAATAACTATATGATATTATATGGAATAAAAAACATTTTTTTATTTATATTTAATTGTGAAAATTTTTTCCCAATATAAAAATAATTTTTTTATAAAATTTAAACCTTGATAATATCAATTATATATACTATTTTTTATATCATTTAAATAATTTCTCCAATATGAGCTTTTAGTTTGAACAATTAAAATTTTATACTATAAAATAATCATAATTTTAAATACAAACCTCTTTATATTTTCATTACATTTTTCTTCAAAGACCTTTTAAATTTACCTTATAATTTGAATATAAAAATTTTATATCTACATTATAATACATTATATATAATTTTAAAATTTTAATTTAATATTAATATATATAATTATTGAATATTTATTTATTAAATGTTTCAAAAACAAATTATAAATTAAATATAAAAAATATATAATTAAATAACTTATAAATAAATTTAAAAATAAATAATATCTCATCAAAACTTTTATAATGATATATTGATATTTTATAAAACATATAATTAAATTCTATAATTTAAATATAGAAAAATATATGTTTTACTATAATATTGTTTTTAATGATGTAATATACCATATTACACAATTAGTCAAGCTAGGAATGTGAAACCCCACACACATTCTTTATTAATCATAAATTATGATTGATAAAGGGGTTTTTGTGTAGTATAACCAGTGTAGACCCCATGTATGATATAATTGGCATGCATTGGGAATTGTGGTATATAATATGGATTGTAGGAGAATAACCTAGAACATGGAAACTTGCATATGATTAATATGATGTATTTTAAATAATTTCCTAGAATAATTTCCTTTCATGATATAAAATCAATGGGGAGTAATATTTAATGATTTACATCGATATCATTATAACTACACGATGCTATGTTTTGTTTCTTTTGATCAGGGCCATCATATAACACAATATCTAATATGATATGATTCGAAATTATAACAACATATGAAATTTTAATATAAACTATTTTAATTTCTTACTTATATTCATGATTTATATGTCATAGAGTTATATTCAGAATAGTATTATCAAGTAAATTTTAGTTAAAATTAAAAATCATTATTTCTAAAAAAATGTGCCTTTATGATTTATATAGTATTATTTAAAATAATTATATTAAAATTATATTACATAAATTTGAAAAAATGTGTTATTTTTTAAATTATTCATGTAAAAATCATCTTAGGATGAATTTTTGAAAATTTTCTATAATGTTTGATTTATCGATGAGTAGTGAAAATTACTAATTTTAATCGAAAAAAATAATTTATTTTCTTTTATTTACAAAGTAACATTCTATATTGGAATGTTTTTTAAATTTTTATAATTTAATTTATATTATAATAATATAATCTATTTCATTTATGTTGAAATTATACTCTAATTAGGTATAAAATAATTTGTACAATTAAAAGAAATTTTCATGTAAAACTTATTTTTATTGTGTTTTTTATATTTAATTTTTAATTAAATTCTACCACTTCTGTGAATTGAATTTTATAAAATGGATTCCATATTTTTAAAAATAATAATTAATATAATTTAATTGGTTCAAGTTAATTTTTTCTCATAGTGAATAGTAAAAAAATTAATAATATGTTTCCATGTTTATGGTTAAAACATTGGGGGGGGGGGGGTTAAAGTAAAGAGATCTAAGTTAGAATAACCTAAATAATATCCTTTATCCAATTGTTTTTTATTATTTTTTACAAATATATATTTATACAGTCAAATATTATATTTTAAAATTTTATTTTGAAATTGGGAACCCATGCTTGACATTTGAGAAGATAAGTTATATTTAATTGAAATTTAAATCAATATTTCTGTGCTTTCATTTTAAGGCATTGTTGGAAGATTCCATTACGTTTTGAAATTATAAAAATGACTTAAAAATAAATAATTTATAATTTAACCAAAAAAATCTCATATAGAAATATTTATTACATTATTTCGAGATCAATTGTTTTTGTATAAATCATTTATTTTCATAAAATCGTTTTTCATGTTTTTTGTGTATATATATTATGTATAATTTAATAAAAATTTATAAATTGAACCTGATAAAATTTATTCCAAATTTTGAATCATAATTTCTAATTTTTATAGGATTCCCCTTTTATTTTTGGTCTTATAATTATGTTATCATGTTAAATGGAATGTTATCATGGTTAAGGTTAAAATGAGTTTAAAGTTGATCAAAAAGGAGATAATGATGAAAATATATCTAAAATTATGTAAATGTTATTGCATGAGTTTATTTCCTCTCTATCAGGTTTTATCTTGAAATTTCGGGTGCCTTGGTTCCACTTTTTGTGATTATGATATATATATTATTTAACATTTTAAGAAATTCCACATGTGTCCCTCCCCTCACATGTAAAAAAGGAACCTCATACCCTCTCTTCCTCATACCTTTTTAGCACTCTAGTTTTTCCATTACCTAACCAAATACCTTCCTAACACCCCTCACCACATCCTAGTGTCCCTAATATGATCTTAAATCCATCTTAGTATTAATTTATGTATTAACATAAAGGGGATGCACTAAAAGAGGTATAGTTCTTAACTGAGCATGTTTGTTCAATTTATTTTTATAACACTTATATATCTTCTTAATACATAATGAAATAATAACATAAATATATTCCAAATAATTATATGTTATAATGTTAATTGAATAACCTATATCCATCTCATATCCCATCAAAAGGAAAATGAAACCATAGTTATTGTGTACAGCGGACTACCGCCTCGTGAACTGATGTAATTAATTTTCCCACACCGCCTCACACAATTAGTTAAAATGTTGGATTTAATACATAAATTTTATATTAATGACATATTTATAATTCTATAATGGTAATATATCATCTATTTTCTCACCTTTCACTCCATTTAAAAATGAGAATGTCATTCATGCTTACGTGTGGATTACGAGCTCACCTAAGCAATACGATTTAGTTTTCATCACCACAACACCTTGATAGTATATATAAGTGTATTTAAATGTATAATAATCTTATTATGAATAATCATAATTCTAGGAAGGTGAAATTTTACTTACCTTATTCCCCTCATCTAATTTGAAAAATGTAATTGTTACTCATTCGTGCATATAACCTACCATCTCCATGATTGTAATGCAATTCATTTTTCATAAAAATAATTTAATGCTGGTTTTGAAACTAAAATTAATGTAAAAAATGAAAATCATGTCATGTTTTTATTCTTTATATGATTTAATAATTACCAATTTGTGCATAGTCATCCTACATAATTCATTTTGGAACTATGAGCAAAATACCTCCAAAATGAATAATGTGACCTTAATTGATTATGTAATTGAATATAACATGGTAAAAATTAAAATAAAATTAATAATAAACATGATTTTTTATAAATAAAATAAATATTTAAAAAAAATTCTTATTTAAGAAAATTACGATCATACGTAATGAGTCAGACTTGAGGTGAGGGACACATGACCTTAAAACCCTCATTTTAAATAACTTTATGTTTTATTTTCTAAATAAATTTTCCATTATCTATATTATTAAAATAATTCATGTATCTATTTATGTAGATATAAATGAATTATAACTGACTTTTTTTATCTCTTTTGGATTAATTGAATTGTATTCAAAATGAATCTTTTAGCGTATTTATATGGAATGTTTTGATGAAAACAAAAAAAGAAAATTCTATTTTAATATATACAGAATCAATGGTACTTTTCTCTGCTATAACCATTATTTGATGTTTGGATTACATGAAATCATTCATTATTTATTTAAATAAAAAACCACCTTTAATTTTTCTACGTATTTTCAAAAATGGTTTCTAATAGAGTTGATATTTAGATATCTGTAAATGTTTTTCAAATGGGTCGAAAGAATATTTTTAAGAAAATGATTAAGAAAATACAATATTTCATGTGTTATGATTATGTTATGGTTATTGGAAATTTTTTATGACCATGGGTGAGCCCGATATAGTTAATGGAGATGGTTGAGCCTACTGTAGTTCTCGAATGAATTTTGTAATGAGATGGTGTTAATTGATAATAGGTTTATCCTAAGAGATTATTGTAATTTATTTGGTAGGTTATTCAATTTAAAAGAGTGATTATAAGTGTGATATGAAAATGATATCCCCATTTAACTTCATGACTTATATATTCTTGATATATAATTTCATGTAAATATTATGACTTCATATGTTAATATAATGAGAATATGTTTAAAGGAATGTTTTTTCTACATCAATATGGGTGAAATTTATATCATTGGGAAAATATTTATCTATTTTTTCATGTCTAAAAAGAAAACATTATATAATTTGTTTTTCCTTAATATTTTTTATGAATTTTTTTCTAAATTTTTTTTAGTTAATTTTATATATTGGGTATGAAATTTGTTTTCTAAGTCCAAAAAACTTCTTGAAAAAGGAAATTTTATATGAGTATTCATGGATTAATGATTTTCAGTCATTTATTTTATATGTCCCTTACTAAGAATTTTTTTGTTCATTTAAAATTTTTAATCAATTTTCAGATAATTTTAAGGATTATCAAGGGAAAAAATGAGGTCAAGATTATAATTTTGACTAAATTTCATGAAAAGAGAACTTTTTGTATTTTAAATGTTTCACAGTATGCGAAAAATGAGAGGACTATTGAATTTTTTAATGTATATGTTTTTATGTAATAGTTATAACCTAATTCCCTAAAAATATAAACTATAAAGATCCAAAAAATATAAAAAAGTGAATTAATGTGTTAAAACTAAGAATTATATAATTTTTAAGTCATGACCATATAGTTGGAATCAGAGGAATGGTTTAGATTACATTTTAAATTATGATTAGAAATATTTGGTGATAACCTTGGGGGTAAGAGTAAGATAAGGGTGAAATACACATGTATTTGAAATGTATAGATTTTTTTGTATTCTTGAATTGAAATCATGATTTGGACACTATAAATTTCATATAGATGTTTAAAAAATACACATAGGGGTAGAAAATTTGAAAGGTTCATATAGGGTTTTGTCAGTAGTGTATGATGAGTGGGCCTATGAAAGAACACCTAGTAAGAAACTCTTGCTGGATAATTATTTGGTTTATTTAACATCTCTTTTTTAACTATTTTTAAAAAGTAGAGGATATAAACTATAAAACCTATGATAATAAATAGTGATACAAGATAATACTAAATATTTATGTGTTGAGAAATATAATATTGAACATAAGTTTAATGGCATATATACCCCTTTTAAGGTCTTATGTGTTGGGAATAAATTTAGAGAAATTTATTGTGTTTTAATGTATGGTTTTGGTATATATATAACAAATAACTTTATCATTTGAAAATGTAATTTTAGGGATAATGGATTTACATTTTTTTGAAAAAAATTTAGAGATATTGAAAAAAACTATGATTTATATGATCTTTGATGTTTAGGTAATTAGGGGTTGTTAAAATTTATGTACATATATTTTATCGTATATATTACTATGGTATTGAAAATTTATTTGTTAATTAAGTGAATAATTATATGTTTTTATGAATAAAACCATAAATTTAGGGAACATTATATGATTATGGTAAACATAATAATATTTATAAGATGGATTTTTTTTGGGAATAAAGTTTCAATTATATTTTGGAAGAATATACGATTTTAATGTTGCTTTATAATGATTCATGTTTTTTATGGAAATTATTAGAATATTATTGAAATTATTTTATTAGGTAATATACATTTTTTGTTATTCTAAATTTTTAGTGACTTATTTTTTGGATTTATATTTTAAATTTATCTCAGAATAATTTGTGATCAAGACACTCTGATTTTTAAGTTTTGAACATAGAGTATTTTGATGAGTTATTTATGAAATATTTAAAGTATATCATTTCATGTTATTTACAAGGATTTTAATATTAATGTATCATTTATATATTTTAGATATTAGATTACCTTTTTCTTTCCTTTTGGTTTTGGTTACTGTTTAATGATATATGTCTTAGCTTGTTGTCATTTTTTGGATTATCTGATCCATTTTAAGTTGATTTTACAGCTTCATGAATGAAAAAAACTCATCATTAATGTGAATTTCATGAATTAATATATGAGACAAAAGAGGGAATTTATCAAAAAACAACCAATGGATGAAATTACTCTTATGAAATGGAATAAACTCAAGTAAGTATATATTCTCAAATTATATTTCTAATAGAATTCTTCAAATCTGGGGACATTATATTGAAATAATAATGTTATATTATTACATTTGTTTATAATGAATTGATATTATATTTAATATCTCTTTGGTTTATGTATTTTTCTTTATTAACATTCTCATTATCATTCACATTATTTTTGTAAATTTCTCTATTACTATCCATCGATAATTGGACATTAATTTTGTCCTCCATGTCCATATTTTCACATCCTAATAAGGTTCACCTACTTGGATACCTAGTTATGTTTTATTATATATGGCCTTATTATTTTCCTTTCCATAATTTATAGAGAATATTTTATTAATAGTTTTTATGATGTGGGGTTTCAATAAAGATATATTCAAATATCAAACCCTTGATTACGAAGCTCATCTTTGAATTGTAAGGGAGGAATTTTCAAAATGGGGGAAGCTTTTAATAACCCAAGAAATTTCAAAATAAAATAAAAATTAGTCATAATTAAGATTAATTAATTTTATTTTTTAGAGTTATATTCATTATAAATCTATTAGTTAATTATTCAATCAAAAATAAAAAGACATTATTTCTATCCAACTTTTGGTTCGATGCATTAAATGGTTCTATTTAAAATAGTGATTTAAAAATAATATAATTTTAATTTTTAAAAGGGAACATAATTTTTTTAATTATTAATGTAAAAAAATGGATGATTTTTTGAAATTTTTTTATAACGTTTGATTTTTCAATGAATAGTGAAAATACTGATTTTTATTGAATAATGGATATTTTTTCAAGTATTTATAATGGAAAATTATATTTTAGATAATTTTAAAATTTATTAATATTCTATTGATTAAATAGAATCTAATAAATTTAATTTTAATCAAAATTATACTTGAATTTTGATTTTTAACATTTTTATAGTTATAAAGGAATTTTAATGGAAAGATATTTTGTGTCGTGTTTTATGGGATTAATATTAAATTACATTCTTATAAATTATTGAATTTAATTCCAGAAAATTAATTACATATCCTGAATGATAATAATAATTATAATTTAATTGGGTTAATTTAATTTAGGGTCTTAATGACTAGTATAAATCATAAAACTTTATTACTACATATGAGGTTAAAACATGTTTTAGAGGGTTAAATTAAATGAATAAGGGTTTGGATTACATAAAAACATTACATTATTCTATTATATGAGTTTTTTTATCAAATATGTTTTTATAGAGTTATATAATGAATTTTAAATGATTATTTTTAATTTTAGAACCTATTATTGACATTTAATAAGTAATTTACATTTTATTAAAATTGAAACCTATGTTGGGATCTTTGTATTTAATGGAATTATTGGATGATTTAATTAGGTAAGGGATTTTTAATCATGTATAATAACATTAATTTGTCTAAAAATTTACAAAAATAATTTTTTTGAAACCACTTTATTACTTTATTTCATGTAACAATCATTTTGCATTTAAAACAAGTATTTTCATAGAAATTTTTTATGTATTTTGTTTTATTAAATTAAAAGCGACCATTAAAAACATTATAAATTGAAAATGTTAAAAATGATTGAAAGTTTTGAATCATCAGGTTAATTGTTTCAAATTTACCATTTTATTTTTTGTTTTATAATTCGGTTTTCATGGTAAAAAATTTATGTTATCATGGTTAACGTTTAAATGAGTTTAATGTGGCGTAACTTGGAGATAAGGAATAAAATGTGTTCAAAATGGTATAAATATGTTTTTTTGAGTATATTTAGACACAATATCACTTTATCTTATAATTTTGGGTTCCTTAGTGACACAATACATGATTATAATATATATATATATATATATATAATTCAATCATTTATGTTTTTCTAAGTGTGTCATTCCCCTCACTTGTAAAATAACATATAATATACTCTATGTATCACAAATTTTTAGCAATATAGTTATAAAAATAAATTAAAAACCCTTCATAACATACATAACCATGTTATAGATGACATGGAACCAACCTATGATGGAATTAGTTATAATTCTAAAGGGGTTTTCTGAAGAAGTGGTATAGTTCTAAGCTAGGGTTTGTGTATTATTTCATTTTCAAACATCATAAAATATTATCAAATAATTATAAAATAATATTATTAGTTTCTTAAATATAATTTTATGATATTATGTTAATTTTATAACCTATATCTATATCTACGTCCATCAAGTTGGAAATGAAATCATCGTTTGAGTGTACGGTGGACTTCCACCTTGCGAACCAATGTACTTCATTTCCAATCATCACTTCTCACAGTTGGTTATGATGTATTATTATATATATATATGATATATATGATATAATTATCATTATATAATGATAATATATCATCAATTTTCTTACCTCTCTATCCATTGAAAAAATATATCATCGTTCGTGCGTACTTATGAATTACCACCTCCATGAAGCGATGTGAGTCTTTTTTCATAACTATATCACATGGATGTGTATATAAGTATATTTAATTATATAATATGATTTTTCTGATATAATCATAATTATGGTAATATAAAATGATATTTACCATATTTACCTCATTCTCTTTAAAAATTGAAAATGTTATTCATGCGTACGTACGACCTTTTGTCTCTATGATTGCAACACAATTCATATTTCCTAAACATCATTAATGGTTGGATTTAGTATATAATTAAAGTTTAAAAGGAATAACTATTTCATGATTATTATTCTAATGATTATGTAATAATTAACTCATTGACCATAGTAATCAAATAGAAGTCATTTTGGACATATGATCCAAATATAATCAAAACCTCTAAAATGAACATAATTTATTGTGTAATTGAATATAATATGGTAATAAAAAAATAATTTTATATTGTAACATATATGGAGTAAATGGTTATCCCCACCACCTTAAAAATTATATTTGATTAGCTACCTCTATAATGTTTCATGTTTTCTTCAATGAAAACCCTTCCTTCCCTTTGTTCTGGGTATTTTTAAAAAGGGTTTTAAATAGAATTGATATTTTAATATCCAAAAATATTTTTCCTATCGGTGAAATGAATATATATATATATATATATATATGAGTGTTATTATGATGTTGAAAATTCAATATTTCATGTGTTATGATTATTTTATAGTTCTTATACATTTTTCATGATGACAGATGAGCCCAATACAGCTCATGATGATAGGTGAGAGAGATATAGCACTCCAATAAATTGTGTAAATGGATAAAGTTTAAATTATTATAGAATTCTCCTAATATATTATTATAATTTACTAGGTAGATTATTCCTTTTGTAAAAGTAATTATAAGAGTTATGTGAATACAATTTCCAAGGTTACATACATAATTTATCGATGTTTTTTATGGGTTTTCATGGATGTTTTATGATTTCACAAGGAACTATAATGAGTTTAAGTTTAAATTAATGTATTTGAAACATCATTAAGGGTTAAATGTATTAATGTTTGCAACATTTTCCATGTTATTTTCATGATTTCTGTGAAACCTTTATGATTTTCATTTTTCCATATTATTTATTAGGAAATTTTTTATAGAAATAATTAGATAGTGAAGTCGATCTCTTAAGTTAAATAATGTTTATTATTCTCAAATTTTTTCTTTATAAAACAAAAACTTTTTATGAGTATTCCTGGAAAAAATAGTTTCATTATCTCCTTTTATATTTCTTTTACTAGTCTTTTTTTGTTCATCCAACATCTTCATATATTTTTCATAAGTTTATATGGATGAGTAGGGGTTAATATGAGGTTGAGATTAAAATTATAAAGATATATCATAAAAAATAAAACATATTGGTATTTTAAAAACTTTATATTGTGGAAAAAAATAGTGAAATTTTACCCTTTTTAATATATATGATTTTTATGTAATTGTAATGGCCTAATTTTATAAAACTCCAAAAATTAATGATCTTGAAAATGTAATAGATGGATTCTAAATAGAAAACTCAATAGTTTGTAAAAATTAACACCAGGTCCTTCAAAAACCAATTAATCTATTTTTTATTATATGATATGATTTCTAAAATCATATAAAATGGATCCATCAAAGTAAAAAAAATATTTCAGATCATATGACTATATGTTGAGAAAATTATCTACTGAACATTAAAATATATAACATAACATGAAATAAAATACCATATTTCTTCATACTAAACATGATTTTTTAATTCAAATATCATTTAATTTATCTAAGAAAGATGGAGAGCATTCAAGTATCACCATAGAATAGTTTTTTTACCTAAGAATACAATATAGTGTCCACCCTAGGGTCTGTATTTTAAGGAGGAAAATTACTAACATTGAAACTCTATTTTGAAAATTTATAAATAAGAATATACAAAACAATAAAATCTAAAATATGGGAGGTTTCTAAAAATTATTATGAAATATATGTATACATGATATTAAATATATTAAAATTCAACTGATTATACAATGAGGTTAATGGGAAGATATTTTTATCCTTAGAAGTTCACAATGATGAAATCATTATATAGGTAAAATATAATTCATTATATTCTATTCAATTTAGAGAGAAACGCTTATCACTCAACACCCTTTTTTGAATTGTTATTATCACAAACCAATAACTCTTCATGTGGGAAAATCTCCATTAATTCATCACAATAAGGCTATATGACCGTATGAAACATTATAATTTCAATGGATAGTATATTGATGAGAAAAAAGAATAAAAAATAGAAATTGGTGAAATAAGACACCCCAATAAATTTTATTTGTACTTAAATATTAGAGTCGGACAAAAAGTATAAATTAATGTTTACAAAAAATAACACTACTTCCCCCCTCTTACAACAATGAGGGTTCATTCTCCAGTGACATGTAGATAAGATAAGTGTGGTGGGGGAAACCCAAAATTGAAACAAAATAAAGAGACAAAGAATGTGAGAAAAATAATATATATTAGATGTGAAAAAATAGAATTATTTTATAAAATGAAAACATAAATAGCTATGAAAAATTGTTATCTAAAATGGACAACTCCTAGATAGGAATCATCAGTACAATTGTATTGTAAGGGGCGAGGGAACATTTCACTCAATATATTATCTCTGAATTTTGGAATGTTATTGGCATTGTAAATGGATGAATGCTTGAATTTTTCCTTCACTGTAGTTTATTTTATATATACTTACGTTACCTAAACAAAATAACCACCATATTGTACATTTTTTAGAAATAGTAATACAATTTTACTCTAGAAAACATTTACACCCTTGAGGCTATTCATATTCAAACAGTTCGGTTTCACATACCATTATGAAATTGAAATCGTCAAAATCTCTAGTCGATAAAGTTAAAGAAAAATTTCCACAACGTTTTATTGATACATCATAAAAATTTATACTCATTTAGATTTTCCCTATGTTATAAGAGGGAACATATTTAAAATTATTCAAAACTGGTAATGGGCTCTGATGACCTATCTATGATCTCA
This sequence comes from Viscum album, assembly GCA_963277665.1. Taxonomy (NCBI): domain Eukaryota; kingdom Viridiplantae; phylum Streptophyta; class Magnoliopsida; order Santalales; family Viscaceae; genus Viscum; species Viscum album. The sequence goes on along the minus strand of OY728130.1, from coordinate 570,728,863 downwards.
TTTTGGGCCTCTAATTATTGGATTTTGTTTTTTTATTGTTGTACTAAATGAATCCCAATAGACATAGAATCCTAAGAATTGTTTTTTTTATTTTTATCAGTTTATAAAATGTTGTCATCAAAATAAAAAGGAAATAAAAATAGTCAAAAATCTAAATAAGGATACTTTTGTAATTATGTTAAATTTATCACTAAAACCTAAAATTGGGACAACTTCCAATAAAATAATAAATTTTATGAATTACAATATTTAATTATAGAATACAATGAAGAAAAATATGACTTTCATAACTCTGGTACCATTTTATTGTTTCAAATGAACAATTAATACACAATCAATGATGCGATAATAACAATAACCCCAAAATCACATGATCTTCCATTTTTGAAACCAAACTCACGTTTAAAAAATGAATAACTCACATTAAATTCAATAAATAATTATACTTAAACTATTTTCATTCAACATGCTTGATGAATATATATAAGATACATCCAAAAAATTCATCCACAAGGGTGTATTGACGATTCGACAGAATCACACAATAGCTGAGTAAGATTCTCCATCACCTATATCATGCTATTGCCTCTCAAATTAAGTATATAATAAGAATTTTAGTTCATAGAGAGAATAAAAATACATCAATATTATGGTTTTAGAATATTTAAATGGGATTCATTGAAATTCTTTGTCCCTAGGTATTTAACAACTTCTTACAAATTTCTCGAGTAAATGGTAATCCATTACAATGGTCTAAAACCATTTTTCTAAGAACATAACTTTTAAGTGAATTTATCCCCCATAATTTAATGATATATTATATATAATGGTGATCTAAATATTAACAACATAATATTCGATTGGAAGTAGCATACACTATAAATAAAAAAATAAAATTTCAAAGTTTGTTAGAAACATTTTGTTAGTTTCGTTTGGGTAAAAAACTACTATTTGTAAATCCTATGTTTCCTAAGAATTTATAATTTTATTATAAATGATTATATATAATCAACGCTAAATGAAAGAGTAGTTGTGGTTTTTTATATAACTATTACTAGTATAGATATCAGTTGTGATTATTTAAAAACCATAGCTATTTAAACACTATTTTTATAATAACTCCCACATTCTACTATAATTATCCTTCCCCTTATCAATCTTTATTATTATGTGAAAAACCTCCCCTTATTCTTTCTCATTCTTTTTCTTCTCATCTTTTCATCTGATTATTAAGCTGGTTGGATCTAGGTGGAAGGGAAGTTCCAAGAAGCTCTAGTCCTTTATTACCCTAATTATTCTCTGATTTTAATAAAATCCATGAGATTTATATAGATATTTCAATTATGGTATTTATAGAATTTTATATCTCAAATATACATTTTTTTTATAATTCCCATTTATCATTTAGTAAAAATTTATTGGAATTAAATTTTTATGGATATAAAGACTCATGTCCACCCTCCTATTCTATCTATAACACCTATAGTATGACTCTAGTGTTCCCTAAAATCCATATATGGTGATCCAGTATTATGATAATTTTGTAAATTTATTTATTATTTTATTTATTATATATTACGTAGTTCATTTTTAGATGATTATTTTGGTATTGTTTTTGGTTTAGTTTTCTTTTTCTAATTTTTTTGTTTTAATGTATTCAGAAATTTTGTTTTAGATATTTGTTTTGAAAAGTCACTATTAATACATTATAAAGTAATCATTATTTTAATATTTAATATGTATAATTTTTTTCATAGTTTCCATACTTATGGTTTGTAATTTTATTTTATATTTATTATAAATTGTATGTATTTCTTATTTAATTAATTTTTATTGAATATATGATTACAGAATAGTTGTTATGAAAATTTTCTATGATTATTTATTCATTTAATATTATAGTTTTTTAAATTTGTCTTTTTTATTTATTGAAATTATATGTTTGATTCTTGGTATTTAGTATAGTTATATTAAATATAAAAAATATTTGAAGGGAAATAATTTCAAGTCACATAATTATGGTGAAAATGATATATAGTAAAACCCTAATAGACTTGATTTTATAATTTCAAAAAATAAAAAATCATAATATCATTTCATTATAATTACATTTTATTTGATGATTTTTATCAATATAATTTTAGAAGTTATAATATTATTTTTATATTATAAATGTTTTAATACTCTATAATGCCTGTGTTTTATTTTCAACATTATTTTATTTAATTAATATGTGATTCCTTTTGACACATATATTTATCAATTTGATTTAAATATATAAATTTTTTATTATTCTACCTTATAATAACCCTCAATATGTCAAGTGGTTGGAAGAGTTTTCTGATTTTTCAATTTCACATTGATCTACTGATGGAAGAATAAAGTTTTTATTCCCTCATTTTATCTTAATACAATTATTGAAAGGACATGAAGATCATGATCACATGATATTGAAAAGAATTATAATGGGTATACGAGAAGGATTTATCTTGGTGATTTTTATATTTTAAAAATTATGATTTGTGATTATCATCAGAATGAGAAATCTTCTACCCCGATAGTAGAGAATGAAATTTAAAAGTTGATTTGTTATAATTTTAACACTACAATACAACATGGTTAATATTGTAAAATATAAGTGGAGCCCTTTTTTATTTTTTAGATCTTAATAGAATATAAATGTTAACTATGAAATCAACTGATTTTAATTATTTAAAAGATAATATAAATTAGGTGTTTTTAGAAGGATATAGATAATATTCATGATTTTCCATTCTACTGAAGTATTATTATATCATGTGATTATGTGGAATTATTGATAAAACAATGTAAAATATTTTGGTATTATTTCTTGATGAATTTTATGAATCCACATTCTCTCAATAATTTAATTATATAAATAATGTTTTTAAGATTTTCAAGTCTCAATTATACCAAGATACCATTATTTCTAATTCAATACATATTGTATTATTGAGAATACATATATAATAGAGACTGGACAAGGGGATATAAATGTAGTTGGAGATTGGATAATCATGATAAAATTTAGAATAAATTTACTATGAATAAGGATAATAAAAAATTAATTTGAAGGATTAACATTATTTTCCATTGAAATGATGATTGAAAATATTATTCATCTATTATAAAATAGAAGAGAAAAGAAAGTGTATTGCTATGGAAAAAAATAATGATAGGTTTATATTACATTTATGCTATTCCAAATCATAGAAATACTTTGATTAATTATATCAAAATTTCAACTTAGATCGATGTTTTGAGTGTTTTGGCTTGGATATTGATGGATTTAATCCAATTGGGTCATTAGAACAAATTATAACACATGGATAGTTATTTTGGTCACTTATAATTTAACTCTATTAGTGTTTATAAAAAAAATTATTTGATTATTTTTAGGATAATTATAGGAAACAAATTTCTAGATATGTCATTGATGTATAAAATCATCCTCATATAGAAAATGTACACATGTTATGGGACAATAATGTTTATATACATGATGTGTTGATTACTAAAAGGATTAAAATCCATGATTCTCTATTGTGGAAGGTTGTTGGTATCATTGGATGAGGAAAATTTCCTATTGGGGAAACTCATAGAAGACCTAAACATCAAATTTTCAACTGTGACTATTATTATAGAAGACTATGATATATTAAGAGATTTATGTGTAATTATTCATTATTGTATAAATTCATACGTAGCAGTTTTACATTTCATGATTTTATGGAAGAAATGATTTTAATGCACTACTAAAATTGTATTCATGTTTTGAAATCATGTGAAATTTTAAACTATTGATAATAAATTTTATTAAGGGTGTGGATTGAATTTTTTTTGAAAAATAGTATAAATAAAACTAGATATTTATGATACATTACAATATAAGTAATAAATAATTTTATTTCAAATTATCTTTTTAGGAATATCCAATATTATTTCATAATATTGATGTTATTAACATTGGATAGATTTTATCAAAAAATCTTGTTTTTATAATATCAAACAAGAAAAAAAATAAAAATATCATTATAACACTAATAACTACTTGTAAAAAATGTATATAAAGAAATATATATGGGAAAATTATATTGGAAATTATCCTATAATTGTTTTTTTCATTGAAAAATACAGAAAACAATATTTTACATTAAATATAGTATAATTTTAATGTTTATGTTTGATATTAAATTAACATTTCCAGATGTGTTGACATAAAATAGTGAATGTTAAATGGGATTAAAATCCGTGATCCATATATTTTGATAGAAAATTGATATATTTTTCTATAAATCCTTACCCAAACCATCGAGTCCACACCTAGTGCTAAATGAACTCATGTCCACCTCCCTGTATGAAAGAGGCTTCCAACTAGTAGTGTGGTCCTCTATCCATCAGTGGGGAGAATATAGTCTTAGTATCATTTCATGAAATTAATAACAACAATAATAAACAAATTAATAAATTCTAATACTAACATGAAGAAATATAAGGATGACATACATTCCATATGAATAAAATACTCCCATTGTGGCATGATGGACTAGAGGGAATAAAGTAAATAATAACACAAAAGTAAACTATGGATCCACAAAAACACATCCTTTTCCACTTCCATCACTATGATTTACTGTTCAACTATCAACAGTAGTTCAATTTCCATTTTTTGGTTCCCTCATGAAATCTACAGGCGTAATGAAATTACAATGTATGGTGTGATTAAACTATATAGTTTTACACTAGAAATAATACCTTACCTGGTGTTATCATGTATAACTAATGTATTCCATACTAATAATAAATTTGGAACAATATTAAACACCTAATCCAAAACCAATTTTCCTTGCACTAACCAAGCTGCCACAACACTTGGTCACACCATCATCGGCTCCATGATGGAAGACTAATAGATGATATTAGTGGTAACAAAAAATAGAACCTATACAAAGTCCTTTTGGTGTCATGTGTACATGAAACTATGTGTCATCTATCCATCAAGAGGACCATGTAACCCTACATCCTCTAGATTGGTAATATCGACTACTCAAATAGACCTATATAACTTTTAGTGATTTGAACTTGTAAAATAAATTCTACCTTAATGGGATGCATATTGCGGAAACATGGCTACCTATTACCTCCTCCCAATGATTAGGTCCCTCATCACTATGTTTACAAACCAACGTGAATCCTAAATAAGGGATAAGTATGACATGATAGTCCACCTACCTCAAGTACCACTAATATCCACCATGGCATGGTAACGCACATACATGGTGATCACACAAGAAGGAATTTAATATCATCATGAGTATATAACAACATACATAACAACATGTGATCATAATAAAAAAAAAGAAAAATCTATACTCTTATCACTTATGGAATAAATATCACAAAAATTTTCACATTAGACACACACATGCGATCAAAATCTATAAAAATATCATATAAGAAAACACATAAATCATAGTGTAGTAATATGTGTAAAAGATAGGCCAATAGGTAAAGAAAATCCTACCTTATTTTGTTGACATCCATGTCAAAGTATTTCAAAGGTTTCTATGACCAACCACTTTCACACACCAACCAAAACAACAACCACTAACCAAGGTCTAATAGGGATGGTTCCAATAAAACCTAAAGTTGGATCTATAGTAAATAAAAAGAAATCAAGAACAAAAATAGCACTAAAATAACTTGAGTTCAACTGTAGGAAACCCTAATAGTTTTTTAGACTGAAATCTCCACAGGGAAAGGTAAAAGTTGTGGTGCAGAGGTTTACTAGAAACTAGAATCTACAGTTCAAACAATAGGATTTAATATAACGATGTTCCAAAGATCACAACCACAATATATAATCACCCACTACGATGTAGTAATATTCTAAAATAATCCCACCATAGTTCCAGGGTGTTATGGCCGAGGAACTCCATGATGTAAGGGATAGACTATGGTGTGGAGTTCAGGACACCACAGTCCCAAAATGGAACACCGCAATGTATAAAATAAGGGTATTTGGTGTATGATGGGTACATTATTTCATCGAGATGTTATGTGGTGTTTGGAGTTCTTGGAATGATACTAAATGGGTAGGAGAAAACCCATATTTATAGGAGATCATTAGAGGATCCATCAACATGAAAAATCACTCTAAAATCACTTTTTAATTACACTAATTAAAGAATAAAACACATTCCCCTAATTCCAATATGAAAATAGTTATTGGAGGCATTAACCAAAATAGTGATGACCCAATTGGCCATTTGTAACTGGTGCATAAAGGGTTCTACGACCTAGTGTAAGATAACATGACACAAACTTCCATGAAAAACATTCCTCGACCATGGTTATGGTGAAATTTCCATAAGAAAGGGATAACATGGTGTATCATCATCCTACTACAGAATAACCCATTCCATTCAACAGTACTATAGTGCTGTCAGGTGAATTATAGTGTAATAACCTATATTGTAGTGTGGACCTATGTTCTACGGCACAATAACCCTCTATTTAGTAGTATAATTCACAATCAACTCTATTAAACATCAAAAAATTCTAATTAACTTCATTCTCAACCATGACATGGTAAAATAAAAAAAAGTAGATAAATAAAACTTTTATTTATGATCATGAGTTTCAAATATTTACAATTCCACCCCCTAAAAGACATCTCGTCCTCATGAATAATCTATAGGTTTCCTTCAAAAATAATTTGGGCCACTGAGTTTGAATGTTAGACTCTCACTCCTAAGTATCCTCCTTTATCATCCAATTTTTATGCTAAATCTAGCAAAGTTGTATCATCTTCAGTCAAAGTACTTTGTCACAATGGTCTAGAATCTTCACTGGCCATTCCTTATAATATGGATCAGTCTATAACTCAACCTCCTCATAGTCAGTGAAATGTTAAAGATCAACCAAGTCCCTTTGTATCTATTACCCATGAAATATTTAGTGAATTCCTCAATAGTAATATGGAAAACTCATTCAGTTTTCCACTCTCCCTATTCTCTCAATCAAATCAATGGTTCCCAAAAAATGTGGGTCTATAATTCCCTTATTCCTCATATATCTATGACCAAAATGAGGATTCACTCTTAAGAAAACTAGTTCACCCACAAAAACAAACAATGTTCTCTCACGGTATGTATAACATTTATATTTGATCTGAAAGGTGATCAACCTATTATTAATAAGATACACTCTCTAGAAAGTCTCCTGAACCATGTTAGAGCCAACAAATACTACCTCACTATAATTATACCAGTAGAGTAGTGAGAAACATGACCTCCAGTACAGAGTGTCATAATGTTACATCTAAATTAAATCCCTATAAAAATATTTATATGAAAACAAAACTAGGTATAGGTGATCATACCACAATTTTTCAAAGTCTTGGATGAAATATTGAAACATATCCTCTAATATGTGCATTTTCCACTCAGAATGTCTGTATATCTAAGTATTAATACAGTTCTCAATCTCATCTATATTCCTTGGGTGTTTTTAAGTCTATCCCAAACCATGATGTAAAAAATGTGTCTTTTCCTAATATAATGATCAAGGTCACTCCATATAGGCATATGATCTTGTGGAGATAGATATTTTTATTCTTATATACTTTAAGAGTCTCTCAGATTAGTAAGAAGTTAGTCTTCGTTATTAGCTGATCAACAATCACGCATACTACATCACAACTCATTGGGGTCGTGGGTAACTACATCCAAAAATCCATAATTATGTCTTCACACCTCCACATGGGTACGTAATTTGGATGCAAGAGACCACTAGGTTTCTGGTGCTTGACCTTCACCCTTTGAAAGGTATGACATTGAGAGATGGAATAAGAAATATCAATCTTCTTTCCATGCCACCAAAACTGGTGCCTGAAGTTCTGATATATCTTATTCAAAGCATAATGTACTTCCCACCTAGAGGTATGTAAATATATCATCATATCATATTTAATCGATGGATGAACTTATACTATCCCACAAACAAAGATCACATTGTTGTTTTCAAATGACTCTATGGTAATCTGATCACCACTAGCCAGTTGTTCTCTTATCAGAACACACTCTAGGTCTGACCCCTGACAATTCATCACCCTATGTACAAGTGAGTATGTTGTCACTAAGGGTTTATAAGTCACAATACCATGGTCATTAGAATAATCCATCCTTCAACTACTTCTCCTCTAAAGGACTCTCATTAACCTCCTTTTCAGGATCCATCTTATAGTTACAATATTAGGAAATACATTATGAAACTTCCATCTCAATGAAAAAATTATATAGATACTTAACCCATCACCCCTATCTCAGGTTAATTCTACTCTATGTGAAGATATAGTGAATTATTTTGTGGAATATATTGACAAAAAAATTTCTAATCAAAGAGCTAGTGTACCAAAAACTTTAAAGTGTGGAAAATTTCTTCTAGAACAAAGTCATGTATGGGGTAGTTTTTCTTGTCATTTCATAGATAAATTGACACATAGGCTACTACCTTCCCTCTCTATATTATCACCACTCCCATTAAACACCTGATACTTCCTAGTAAACTACATAATATACCCAAGGCTCAATGTGTGCTAGTACTAGAGCTTTCATCAACCTTATATTCAGCTCAAGGAAGGAATCTTCACATGGATATATCCATACTTACTTCACTCCCTTATTTTTCAGAACTTTCATGGGTGTTGACAGTCAAGATAAGACCATGATAAATCCTCAATTATAAAAAAATAATACATGAAATCTCATGTTGTCAATCATGTTCTAGGGATGTGTCCAAGACATTATTTCCTCAATATTATCTAGGCCAATCAATATACAAGTCTCAAAGAAAACACATCTGAGGAATATAAATTCTAGAATCCAGAAGCCACACTTCGAAAATTTTTCATAATTTTGACGTGCTCGAAGAGTACATAAGATTATCTATATGTGCTTAGCTTGCTAATATGTTTTCTTCGAGTAGACGTGTATTTCGTTGATAAATACTATGAAAAATGTGTCCTTGTACGGATGGATGATATTTTTCATGAGGGCCATCAACACTGTATGTGAGTTTATTATCTTAAATGACATATCAATTCACTTATATAGTCCATACATACTCCATAGAACCAACTTTAGAATAACATCCTCTATAACTCTCAAATGATTAGAGCCCAACTGTAGATCAATCATGGAGAAATACTAGACTCTTTATAATGTATTTAAATGGTCATGAATCTTGGAGAAACATTTTTTTCTTAAAAATCACCTGGTTAAGATTTAGGTAATCGATGAAAATACAAATACTACTCTACACCTTCTAGGAAAATTGCAAAGGTTCACCTTATAGTGTTATACCAGGACGAGTAAATCCTTTCAACTCTAAGGAATTCAGCTATACCTTGATCTCCTTAATCTTGGTCAGTTATATATGATATGGTGTCATTGAAATGTGGTGTACCCTAGTACTATCAAAATCTAAAGATCAAACCCTCTATCAGGAGGGAGTTCTGAGAATTCATTTGGAAGGACTTCCTTATAGAGATCCATGTATTGAGGAAAATATGAGGGTATTATCACTGATATTTACAAAAGATCCAAGCCTAAACATTGGGTGGCGATCATTGTAAGATGACTCAAGTATATTATAACTCTGTATGCTCCTAGTTTCAAGCTTCTATCATCAAAAATTTATCTCCCCTTTGTGACATGAATGAAACATGCCTCTGATACAAGTCTATGTGATATGAGAAGATGTCCAGATAGTCCATGTGGGTAAATATGTTGAATTTTATCATCTCCATTATCATAAAATGTTATAAATGTACATATTTGGTGAAAACTATGAGGAATATGGGAATTTCTAGAGATGGTCCAATTTTGTACCTAACGTTGTACCATGAAAGACTAAATAAGATGAAAAATTTTCTGGTATGTCGGGTGAAATAACTAATTGTGTAGATATAAAGGAATGTAATTTTACGATATCAAATAAAGTACTAGAGAATGTGGATGTGATCAAGAATATACCTTAAACTGTAGATGAACCCTCTCCACCATATGCTGGAGTCTAATCTACAAAATAGATGTGTTGTTCTTCAGCCCCGACGACCCTGTCCTTGAGGGGTTCTACTATTATGGTTCTACCACAAAGAACCCCAAACCAACCTATTTTTCCATATATGTGTATGTCTCCACCTCCTAGCTTAAACTGTAGTGAAAACGGTTATATATTTCTTACCCTTCCACACTACCAACATTGAGTCTGAGGTGTTGGGTATACCCAATATTTTCCAAACTCGAAATAGTTTATGCATTATGGGTTAGATATAGAAGGAAATTAATATACTAATCTATGTTAAAATCGTTTTACACTATTTTGGCATGTGTTTGGGGCCTTCCACTTCCTATCATCAGTTGAACGAATCATGTCAATTGAAAGAGGTCCATCGATCTGAGTGGTGATGGGTATGAAGAGACTGACTTCTCATTCATCCTCCAGTATACTGTCAATGTTTGTGTCATTTATCAAGACTTATGGGACATATATAGGTCAAATATATAGATCTTATGTGTATGGTCATGTAAAAATTTTATTTTTAACATCTTATCCTTCTTAGCCTCATTACCAACTAGAAGCATTGAAAAACATAGGGGCTAAATGTAGTGAGAAGAGTATGCTAATATTGTTAGGGATACCTTCTGAAGATACATGAACTCATGTAATCAATAGATATTCATCTTATAGGGGATGGAACTCTGCAAAAAAATCCCTTGAATTCTTACCATGTGACTCTTTCTCATCATCTTTCCTAATTCATAACTCCCAACCAATGTTTAATGGGTCCTTTCAACATGAATGATTCCAGTGTTACCTGCATATCTATCTTTATCTCAAACCGAGATAAAATTATATCTATTGTGTCCATCCAATACATAGGATCCTATATTATATTGGTAACTTGGAAGTCTAGGGGATTCTATAATTTGAAACCATTGGTATAGTCTACCCTAGATTTCTATGGTCATTGGTTCAGAACCACCTTCTGCACCACTAATGATGGTTCATGAAAGTGCTATGGAGCATCCTTCTTAGTCAGTAGTCTCACCAAATGTTTATGAAGAAAAATAGTTCACAACAGAAGTAATATTTGGAATATTATAATTTCCCAACTAGTATATGGTATCATTATGTTTCTCATAGGAGAATACCCTCAACCTAAGGTATATACCTCCTATCACTCTCCCTATATCCTTTCCTGCTTGTTTATTCACATTCATATTATATATACTATAAAAAATCATTCTCAGTTAAACTAATTAATTTTAATAAGGATATATCAATATAGATATATCACTAAATATGGAAAACTATCCTCAGCAGATTACACAAGTCATCGAATTAAATTAATGAACCACAATATAGAAAAAAAGTATATATATGTGGAATGTGAACCTTTGTGTATTATCATGATGCATGAACATAAAAAATATCATAAACCACATATCAGAAACATGTGAATCACCCAAGGTTAATTTTTCAAAGAAAACAGAAAAATAATAATTCCACATTTTATTGCAATTCAGATGTCCACTATAGAGTGATTTCTAAGAACATTCATAGTTATCCTTCCCAAGTCCCATTTATCATAACTCCAATCTATCCTTCCCCATACCAAGGTAAGATAAAAGGGAATTTAATAAAAAATTTGTGGTTTGATACCACTTTATAGAATCCCAATATGATTCACTATGTCTAATTGGGGTTCTATATGACCTCATGTGCACCTCTCTGCACAAAATAGGCCATTAACTAGCAGCAAGGGTCTCAATCAGTCAGTGGGGAGGCGATACCATTATTATCTTGTCTTGAAACATAGAATAATAATATAAAAATAGAAAAATAAATAATTATAGTAACATAAGTGAATATAAGTACAAAATAAATCACATATGAATAAAGGACTCTAAATGTGGCATGCTTGTCCAGAATAAATAATGATGCTATATAAGAAAAAGAAAACTGTAGGTCCACAAGAAAAAATCTCCATCCACTACAATATTAATTCTTTACTTCTCATCCATCCACCATAAGTACCCTATCCTTTACTATGCCACTAATGAATTATAAAAGAGCACTGTAATTCCTGAGTATAGTTTGAGTACAAGACTTAGTAGAAAACCACTAATATTTCGTTATCTAGTGTGATCAAGTATAACAATTGTATTGCATAATAATAATAAATCCAAAACAAGCATAAAAATAATCAAATAACGATAAGTCATGTACTTATCATACTACTACAACCCCAGTTCATACATGCTTCATCTCCATACAGGATGACAAATAGAAGATGTGGGTAGTAACCAAAGTATCCCATGTACGGAATCATCATGGTGTCGTGTGTACATGCAGTCCATCATCATCTATCTATCAAGAGGACCATGTCACCAAGAGTACTCAATACTATTACTATCAAGTAATCACATCGAATAGGATACCTATATGTGAGTGGAACATGTATTATCAAGGTTACCTCAAGTTAACACACGTCACGACAACATGGCTACTATATACATCTACCCAGTGCTTAGGCCCCTCTTTAAAATTATCGCAAACCAGCTCACTAACCGACTAAGGGATAAATATGTCATGATATTCAACACAACTCAAATACCATTTATAACCTCCAAGGAATGGTAATACACATATATGGAGAGAACAAAAAGAGGCATAGCATATCATACTGAGTATATAAAAGCATAAAAAAGAACATGTGATCAAAATAAATCATGAAAAAATATAGAATAATATCACCCATGAAATCAACATCACAAAAGTTATCATGGGATAAAAACACACAAAAACACACCTAATCACAATCAAGAACAATATAAAATAATACAACACAAAAATAATTTAATGGTAACAAATGTAAATGAGAGAAAATAGGTAAGTAACTTCCTACCTAACATCATTGATATCCATGTTAGTTTCACATAGTGGTGTTGATGACCCAATCATGTTCACACACCAACCAAAACCATGATCACCAGCCAAGGTCTCCTAGAATAGGGTTTAATCAAACATGAAGAGGGATATAGAGTAATAAAATGATATAAGGATAAATAGTAGAACCAAACATACATGAGGTCAGCTGCTGGAAACCCTCATGTCTTTCAAGATATAGAGATCCAATTTACAAGGAACATGATTAGTCAATAGGTTAACTAGTAAACAAAATCCATGGTTCAAGTAAATAGTCTATAGTGTATGGGTGTGAAAGAGATCACCACTATAGTGAAAAATAACCCGCTTTGACATAGTGGTGTTTAGTAAGAAGGCCATTATGGTGCAAGGTTGTGATAGTGGAGGTATATAATGATGAAAAGGGTAGACTATGATGTAGGGTTCATGCCACCATGAGTCATAAGGAGAACATAGATATGAAAAATAAGTGTCTACAATGTATGAGGTGTGATATTCTATGTGGATCTTGTTTAATTCTTCTTGAGTTCTTGGAATGATGCTGAAAGTGGTGGAGAAAACCAATATTTATAGTGTATCATTGGTGGTTCCATCCATGTAAATAAATTAAATAAAACCAATATTTAATTCCCCTCATTAAATATGAAAATGTTTTCCCTTCATTCACATCTAAAACCACCTATTAAAGGCATTAAACTGAGGGCTGAAGACCAAAATATCCATTTGTAACTAATGCATAAAGGCTTCTACGGTGTGGTGTAAGACACCAAAACAAAAAATTCCACGGAAAAAGCTACGTGAACATGTTTATGGTGAATAATATTTTAGTTAGGCTACCATGACATATCCTCATACTATTTTTGAGTATCCTAGACTCCTGAAATTCACTACTATGCAACTTTAACTCCTTCGGCATAGGTTTCTATCTTATGGTGTGACCTTAAGTGATGTGTTGAAGTGAAACTTTTTTTGGTAGTAAATTTTAAAAAAAACCAATTAAACCAAAAAAACCAAACTCTATTTAGTATCAACTATAAAATTGTCAAATACACAATCAAGGGAAAAATCATACTATTTGTAATGATAAAAAAAATTAGGGATTTATATTTTCATTTTATAAATTGTTAACATATAGAATAAAAACTATTCTAATTGAGGTATTCACATAATTTTGATAAATAAATATAAAAAAATTAAACCCAATTGAGGAAGAAAAACTTCAAGAATTAATTTTAATGGAACTTCATCATTTTGTGATGATATTTCCCTCATCATTTTTCACTATGTTGATTCATGTAATTGTGTATTTTACTAAGTAAATTAAATTTCCGTGTACTGTACATTATTGATGGATATATCCTATATAGAGGAATTGTGTTATTAATTTTTTATCGTTATTATATTAAAATTTTCAATATAATTAAATATTTTTTTTATTCTAATATATTAAAATATTTCATTATGAAGCTATGTGATTTTTTTTTGAGAAACACAAAAAAAACTAGATGGCTCTATTGTTAAATGTAATGTGGGTGCCAAGTGTCTCAATTTTTTTTGATCTATTTAGATAATATTGATATAAAATTCATCTATGTTGTATGTGTTCATGATATGGATAATCAATTTCATTACAATAGTAAATCTGAAAACCTTCTAATTTTATCTCATCATGTTTGGAGAGTATAGTCAGTTTCATTGAAATAACCAAAGTTCACACACAAAAAAAGATATAGGTTCATTTTTGTGAAATTATATATTACTAAATTCAAAATTTGAGGTCACAATCAAAGATATGACATTATATATATACAAAAAATGATAAATAGATAGAAAATTACATTAAGACGATATTAGATATTGGTTTTTACATCATATTAGGTCATAATAAATTTTATATTTTTTATATACTAATAAAATTATCTTATTTGACTAATAATATTTTATATTTTTACATATACACTATTAAAATTATTAATAAATCTAAAGTAATAGATGATTTTCAATATTTGGATTAATGACCTTTGATTAAGTCATGAAGATATAGTGCTTATAATATTAATGGATTCATTTTTTGAATAGTTTTCAAGAAGGGGGTATTAAGAACATAAAATTGTGGAATATTCCCAAAATTTATAGAGTTGGGATACTATATAATATTTATTGAAGTTATCAAATTATATTATCATGGAAAATGTTCAATTATATTATTCAAATGAACATGGGTCGATATGTACCCAAGTATAAGGAAATATTCATTCCAATTTACTTATGTTAACTTATCTCAGTTGAAGGATAATGGTGAATGTGAAGAAAACAATCCATACATTTTCTCTACAGAAGATAAAATGATATATTATGTGGATGACGGGATAGATGAAGTGTGGTGTGTTGTATTATATTCCAAGATGAGTGATTTATATTATATTATTATTAGCATTGAAGATTTATTTTTATGATAGTGAACCCTATTAATAATAGGAGACTAGTCTATCTATTCCAATTGAGATTGGAACATTTGTTCCTTAATAGGAGGGTAAATATGATGAAATCGTGTTAAAATTTTATGATAAATATTATATGATAAACAATTAATTTATTTATTTCATATTAATTTCACCTTTAACATAACTAATTTATGTTTATTTGGAATACATTAATTCAATTACATTATGAGGCCATTTTAAAAAAATATATATTATTTTATATAATATATGAAAAAACTAGTTAGGGTTGTATTAAACCTTCATGGGGGTGAATTAGTGTTGGTTTCTTTTGAACAAATTTAAATATTTTTATACAACTATATTTTATCTCCTCACTTTCTAATATGTATATAACTCTTTTTATCTCATCTCACCATTATTTCTTCATGAAACACATATGAACACACCCAATAAGAGACATTATAGGTTTCTATATGGTTCAAATCTCAATATAATAAGTCTATAACTTTTTATTTATTTGGAATATATAGAGACCATACTACCATCTAGAATAATATTATATGTCCAATGAAAAAGTTTTATCTTTGGAAACTTTTAGTAATATATTATAACAACAGTACACAGTGCATCATTCACACTTTTAGAATCCTACATGTCCTTCATACTACCATAATAAATGTTTATAATAGAAATTTATAAAAAAAAGAAAGTCCTACATCAATATTGAATCTACCTATTCATTAATTATCATATTTTTATTCTTCTACTTTTCTTACGCATAAAATGATATACAACCACCTATTTTTCTTTTATATGAACAGTTTTCCAAACAAATTTGTCCTCTTCAAATCTTCCAATTTTAAATGTTTATCCTCTTTCCTCTCTTATAATATTTATAAGACACTTAATTTTACTATAAAAATAATGATTTTACACTCTATCCTTCATCTAAATTCATCTTTTATTATTCTTCTTAAATTTAAAATAATATAAAAACTTGAGCTCTCTTATATTCTTGATATCAACTCGTACAAATTATTTAGGTTTTTGTGGTGTGTTATATATGAATTATTATATCTATGATATTTATAAAATATTCCATTATTGCTTAATATTAAATATTTTCTAACACACACACTCCATCTACTTGTACAATATGTATAATTATAGAATTATATATATATATATATTTGTGTGTGTGTTTTTCTATCTTCATATTTTTGATGGATGGAGACATCGGTTTCTCTATGATCTTTCTCCTTCTTTTTATTTTTTTCCACCAAACCATGTAAATAATTGAACTAAAATATTTACGTATTTCATGATTTCAAATAACCCTGAAATATCATCTCAAATATTTGAAAATTCCAATTGAATCGTGTATTCCTCTAAAATCCCACAAGAATAACATCTAGTGTATTTTTCTGAGAAATTGTATTCCGAAGTGTAAAAACATTCATGGTATTCACCTCCTTGAAACCCTATCAATATTCTCTTCCATATCACTATATTTACATAATATCCTCTAGTATTTAAATGAAATTTAAATAAATGAAAACATGATATTTTCAAAATCCTGAAACCTTCTTCATGGAAAGAGTCTTGGTAATTCCTTCTTCAATATGGATCATGATAAATATTTTGTTGATGTTTATTTAATTCAAAAAAACTTCTTACTCAAAAAATTCTAGATTAGAATGAATTATTATTCTTTAATAATTTCTTCAATTTTAGAAAGGATCCCCAATATTACCAAGGATTCATGATATATTTTTCAATGACTAAAATATCACCACTATTGTATGATTTACAAACCAACTCATATGTGGATTACAAATACATATATCATATGTACATTGCTTACTCCTATATAGTTCACTCTTATATATCCACCCATACATTGAACTCCATAAATGAACACCATTAAATAGAATGAATCTGCTATGGATCTCTTTATACTAACATAGAGTGTGGATCCCCTTATAGAGATCATCACACATGGTTCCAGAACCTTACATGGCCACTCTTACATTGATGACCCGGTTTTTTATTCCCATAAATAGATGTCTGTTTTTATGATACATATATGAATATCAATTCATAAATACCCTTATGTGGATTTTATTTTGTGTGGATTAACAAATACATAACTCTCTTACATATAAATTCACTTACATAGATTTAAATACACTGAAATATCTTATGTAGAAATAATCTTATAAAATTATTTATCCATGTTTGAAAATTTAAACAAAATTACATTATATTTCTTCCAAACATCTCTAATAAAATTTTATGAATCGTTAAACACTCCAAAAACCATCAGCACACATGTGATCCTTTATTTTTGGTAATTTTGATCTCGAATTTTATATTGAAATAAAATCTAAGACATTAACAATACCAAACTAAAAATCTCACAAAACCATCCTTTATTCATTGTAAATATTATCATTGTTATTTTATTCATAAGATAAGAATTTATTGGTATTCATTAATTTTTTTTTCATCATAAGGATAGTGAATTTATCAATATAACTTCTCTATGGTACTCAAATCATCAATGAACTCATATCCTTATCATAAATAATTCATCCAAGAGATTTTAGGGAAAGAACGCATTCGTCTTTCATACAAGATACGATAGGCATCTTCAAATAAAACCTCAAGATGTTTTTTATAAATCATTATATACATAGAATAAATATATACCTTCTTGGGAACTTATTATTCATCAATACATGTTTTTATTCCCAACAATATTCCAAGATAATCCCCTTAGTTATTATACATTGACATAAAAAATAATCGATACTATAACCTAATTCATATTAATTGAAAAAAAATTAAACAGACACAAACTGGTCTCCATAAACTCTAAATTTTTATTTTTTTCAATACACCCATAAAATCATATATAAATATGTTGTCTCTGTATTCATTATTTTTGTTACCATTTCTCATCAATAATTAATTTCATTTTACTCTCCCCGTTATTTAAAATATGTATAATGTACTTGAGAGATGATTGTATCAATTAATACTTATGAAATCTTGCATGAACATTTATAATCTAAATTTGTCTAATCCATTCTTGATGTAGAACAAAAGAGGTTTTAGTTTAAAAAAAATGTTTCATATTACTAAATGAATTTGATCCCAACTAAAATGACACACTCATTACCTTTTTAACAAGTATTCCAATTAATTATAGATTATATAATGGACTAAAAATAATTGTGATAAAAAATTATCCTAAAATATATATAACAAACTGAACTCCATTACACATTTCACCACAAAAGTCAAAAAAATTTATGTTAAAACAATAAGTAATAAACATAAGATTATATATTTGAACACACATAAAATTACAAATTCTAATTTATTTATTAAAAAATTTCTCTACCCTAATTTTTGGATCTGATATTTTTTTTCCAAAGATAAGAAAATAATAAATCATACCTTTTCCAATGAAATTTGTTTATCCACCTTCTAGAATTGAAATATTTTTACAAAATAATATTTCTAAAATATTCTTCATGAATATACACTTGTATCCCCCTCAAGGAGAGACTCTAAATAATTTCCATCAAGGTGGGCCTCTTCTATAAATGGGTTTTCAAGAATTCTAAAGTAATAATAAACCAAAACAAATCTTTTTAAGAGTCAATATAGATTTTAAATCCTTGTTCTCATCATTTATTTGATTATATTTTGGAATCATTAAATCATTTTCACATTCTCCCCCAAGTCCATGTTTTCACCTCTAATTCTCTGTAAATTTTTAACATAAATACAAAACTCAGATGTAAGATAATAATGTAGGTCTTATTATTACTTAATGAGAATAAAAAAGTTGAGAGCATTTTATTATTCAAGTTTCAATACTATTTATGATTATATTTATGATTCTCTGATTTTAATTTTCATTATTTATGTGGAATTATTTTAATATATTTTTTTTCTGAATTAAAATAATTTTATTTTGATAAATGTGTTTCATAAAAGTGGTTAATTGATTAATAGATGAGAGTTCATTATTTTTTTCAATGGTAAACATGAATAATTAAATAATTGATTATGATAATGAGCATGTACCCAAGCGGTAATGCCTCATTCTTGACATCCAAAAGACCCATGATCAAATCTGGGAAGGGATGAATTTATAGGATATGATATCACTACTATAATAGAGAACATTATCAGAATTATAACAACAACGAAGGTACTATAGTAGGTATTGTAGCAGCCTAGGTTTTATAACAGTACTATTCAACGAAGGGGCCTTTGGGCCAAAAATTGGCTTTCAAGACTTGTATTTTGGCCTCTTGTCCTTGGGAATTCAGGCTATGTAATGGGTCTCCCTTTTACCAAACAAAAATAGCTCATTTCTTTAATATTAATAAAATGAGGCTTCAGCCCCAACCTTTATAAAAAATTAAATAAATGATTATATTTTATGAATTTATATATTTAATAAATCATGGTTATTTTATTTATTTTTTATATATCTCTTGTTTTTTTATGATATATTCAATGAATTATTGTTTAAAATGATATTTTCATTGGTGTTTCAGAGTTTATATATTTGGAATTTTCTTTTCATATGTTCCATGTTTGATTTTAAATATTTCTTGCTGGAATAAAATTCTAAAAACTCTAAATGAGTCAATTGTAATTATTTTTCACAATAATTTGAATAATGAGTTTTTAATATTCGTGATCCATGAATTTTATATTAAAAAAACTATTTGAAACTATTTGAATCTTTTTTTTTCATTTTTTGATATCATAATGAATTTGATGATGGAATTTTTTTTTAATTTTTTATGTTTAATTATATTTATTTTTTGGAATAATATATTTTCCGAACAAGATAATTTGAATTCAATCATGCGAGGGAAATTTTGATGTAGTAGGTGTGACATACATTTTAGGTCTTTAACTTAAGAAATGCCTGGTGACCTAGAAATTAATTTATTTAGTTTCCCAAAATGTAATACTTGTAAAAATATTTTCATTAGTAAGGGCTATTTAAAAGAAATTTTAGTTGGGTTACATATATTATAATTTATATATAATTATCTTTGAAAAATAAGTTTTGGTATCTCCCCTACATAAATGAATTCTATCCAAGATAATTCTGCATAAAATAAATCACTATTTCTTAAGATGAATTTTTAGCTATAATAGAGGATATCCATCTATGTTAATTTTAGTAAAATTTATGTTGTTGATGGAGAATATATTTTATGGAAAACTGAACTTTCTTATTATAGGTTGACTGAGCCTGATCTCATTAAATTAAGTTGACTGATTTTGATGTGATAAATAAAATGGATTATTTCCAAAACAAAAGATAAGGAAGTATAAAAAAATTTAAAATGAACCCATAGCTACAAATGGTGAAGTAATTTCAGAAATGATCCTTATTTTCAATTTATGATGATCTAAGAATAAAATTTCGAGTAATAGGTGTTGAGATACAACTAAAGTCGGTGAGTCGATGATGAGGATGAACACTTTGTTTGGAGTTTAATTCAATCAAAATATGAAGACACCATATTCTGTGTAGTATCATATCTATTCAAGGAATATGAATATTAAAGATCCATATTCTATCAAAATTGGTGAAATTGATGCTTTAACACTACCTAATATTAGAAAATAATAACCCTCAAAATATTTGAATAATGATTGAATAAGTGGATCCGATTGAGATATTATTTTTTCCTAATTGATGTTGAGATTAGAAAGACCCAGATAAAGGATTTAATAAATATGAGAATCTATGCTTAGTGAAGGATAAAGTTTGTTAAGGTGATTTAATTATGATGTCAAGACTTCAATTGTAGATTTCAAGTGATAGTTCTTGTTTTTTTTACAGGTACTATTTAGAGAGGACGTCATATGGAATCTAAAATTTTCATAGTATAAGAACAATGAAAAATGGGGATGAAAATTTATTGTCTTCTTGATGTTTTAACTAAATGAATGAGAATCAAATGAAGAAAGATTTAGGTTTCCTAGTTGAGATATGTGAGATTTAAATTTTCCTTATAATGATCAAATCTCAATATGGTTTTGAGTTATTTCAGTACGAGTCTTTGATAAATTTAGGTTCTGATATATCATGAAGACCTGAAGTATGAAAGGGATCTTAATTGTGAAATCTAATCAATGATATGAACATGGGTTTTTTATTTAGTTAGTATTCATTACCTTCAATGACGATGAATGTTTTCAAAATAAGAGAATGTGATGGAAGATGACTAAATAAAATGATATTAGTTGGAATAATTATTTTCAAGAGTTTGTGGAGGAATTTGTCAGATAGTTTTATGAAGATGATATGGGTTGTGATATAAGTCCAAATATATTGATGACTATCAATTAGGAAAAACACATCAATTTATAAAAGGGATTTGGTGTGATATGATGGTTATTGGGAGGAAAAATCATAATAGAACTCAAAAAATATGGTGTTTTTTTATATGACATATGAAATTTTTAGGGAGGAATGGATTTATAGATGAAAAAAAATTTGAAGAGAGATAATATAATAATCATAAAATGAATCATGTTATGAGTGGTGGTTATATAAGGTATTTTATTCAATAGATTATAATCTCTTCCAACTTTCATGATTTTGTTTTGGGTTTTAACTGATTTTTTTGAATGAAAAATGATTCAAATCTAAATTTTAGGGTAAATCGGTTATTTGGTAATGATTTATTACTTTTTTCATGATTTATTTACTTGATTTTTTCTTTATCACCAATTATTAGGGAGTAAATTTTCAAAATGTCAATGAAAAATGAAAATTTGTATTGATATAATTTAATAAAACTATTTAATCAATGTTTAATTAAATATAAGAGAAGTAAATTGTGATAAATGAAAAATTTGTTATAGTGATTTAATTATTGCAACATTATTTACATGATTGAGTTATTTAGTTAAGAAATTATTGAATTAAACTATACATAGAATGAATAACTAACTAACCTATCTAACCTAATTTTGTTCCATTTGAATGAATCTCATAAATAATTAATGATGGAAATTATTATTAAAATCATCCAATTGATTTCTATATTAAATCAATAACCGTTTCCTTATTCCATACATTCTTTTTTTCATCAGTCAATCATTATTTCCAAATGTGTATTTACATTACACATTCTTTCATAAAAGTAAATTCATGAAATCTTTGTTAAATTATCTTAAGTGTTTTTCTACTACATGGTCACAAAAATATATAATTTTCCTTCTCCATGGGTTCAACCATAAAATTATTTTCTATTAGTGTTTTCTAGGGAAAGTAAAAAAAACTAATTTTTCAGGATTTAATGAAAACGTTCGCAAAATTTGGGTGTCATTTCTTATTAAGTCCTATGTGGAAAAGGTTTGATAAAATTATCCATAAAATTTCATTAAAAAAACGAAAAGTTATAAGAATATTCATAAGGGTATATTCATCAGTTTATCTTTTGAAATTTTAGATCCATTCATCCTAGATATAAATAAACTCTTTTGTTCTCATAAATAAGAAAAAGTAAATGTTATAATTGAATGTCATATAGAAAATTTGAATAATAATCCAAATGTAAATAATAATCAACATAAACCAAGAAATAATTTTGATAATAGAGTTATAAATAGGGAGTTTCATGTTCTTATAGTGTCTCATAATTGATCTTATATTAGGAAAACACAAAGGGATAATCATTTTAAAATTAAGAACCCACATGTGTCTAGGAATTGATCATAAAATGTTTTTCCTAATACCGAATCACTTGATTTAATTTGTGATATTTATTATATGGAACAAAAATTTCCATTAAGATGGTTGAGTGAGGAGGAATTAAATAAGTGAAATTACAGGAAATTGTCTAAAAAATGTATAAGGACATTTTTAACATGGGATAAATTGTATATTTCTTTTTTATGGAAATGTTTCTCTGGAAGAATAAAATATGATATTTGACATAAGATTACTAATTTTCTTAAGGATGAGGTTGAGTTGTTCCATGAAGTTTGAGGTAGTATTAGAGCTAGAATTAGATAGTTTCCTAAATAAATATTCACCACACAATTCAGTATGGACACATTTTATAGTATCCTTACCCCATACCACCAAATCCTAGTTGATCAATATTCTAGAGCTGATTATAGTGAAAAATATATATGAATATTTGAAAGAAGTTGTCAATAAACATGATAAAAACACAAAAAACAAGTGTTCTAAGATAATAACCATTGTTAGTCTGGAGAATAATTATTTCCCTATAGAATTAATAAATTATTATTTATTTTATAATGTAAATAATCAAAAATCATAGACATAAATTCCATAATTATGGTATGTTTGGCCATTCATAGTCCTGGTACCCAAATTTTGATATGTATACCAAGTGACTTGACAATATAAAAAATACTAGTTATGGAATTAGGGTAATTCCTAGATATGATCCATTTTCTAGTAACTATAATCAGGGATATTTAAATTCTATAAACTATACATGGAAATAACAAGGGGTTTTTATGACTATTGCTCCACCTAGTTTGAAATAGTAACTAATTTGTCCATTCCAGAACAAACAAAGAGATGAATCTTTAAATAACTAAGGATATTTCAATGTTGATGTGATTTCATAAAAAAATATTAATGATCATTTTGATAAATAAAAATCTAAATATATTTTAGATAAAGATCAATCTCAAGAAAGAATCCAAAATCCAAAATTTCGAATGAGTCAATTGGAAAGTGGGATGAGTAATATAGAAAAATTTAGATTATATTTCACTATTGAATTGAATCCAATGGTGGATTTAATTGGTATTATAACTTAGTTTTCTTAACAAACTCACCATGAAGTTAACAATGATTCTAAACCTCCTAAAAAATATAATCTATATGAATCTAGATACATAAATATGGGAATTTAATAACCTAGAATTATGTGTAACATCAACAAAAACACCTTAAAATCTGTTTTTATAGTTCATATTAAAATGTAAAAATACATGAAAAATAAAAATAATAAATGGATGAAAATTATATATATGATTTTTTTGGAATTTTAACCATCTTTATGAATTTATCTCCAAACATTAACATTCATAAAATAATTCCAAAATCAAGAACGTAAACTAATTTAATTTGGTCGTATTTTTAAGAAAAAACAAATCAACATTCCTTTTCATGAATCCTCGGTTCAGATCCCATCTTATTCCAAATCACTGATGAAATTATTTTATAAAAAAATTTGATGGATACGCTAATTATAATTTTTCAGAGGAATGCAGTGTCATCCTTTACAATAGTATACCTCATTAACATAATGATTAAGTAATATTTTTATTACCTTGTACCTTAGGGGATAGTGGTATGTTTAACTTCTTGTGTGACCACAATGCGAGTATAAATTCAATGTATATATTTTTGTAAGAAAATGAACATAAAATTTTAGCAACCCACCACAATTGTATTATAATTAGAAAAATGCTCCATTACTCTCCTAGTAGTAAATGTTGATGATTTTATATTCAGAGTATGTAAGATATATAATATGGATTATTTTTATCATTTTAGATATAGAGTGTGATAGTTAAGTTCATATCATCTTTGGTAGACCTTTCCCAAGAACTGGCCGAGCTTTTATAGACATTTACAAAGGTACATTGATTTCTAATTTAGGATTCCAGAAAGTGGAATTTATGGTTTTTAAAAGAACTAATGTAATGAATAATTTTTTTTGGAATACTAATATTATTCCAATATATATCAGGTACTTTGGGTTTTAATTATCTCAAATTTCCTTCATATTTTACTGATGTTTTTGTTTTTAAGTGTAATCATCTATTTTTATCATGATTTTAATTATTTAGGTTTTTAAAATTATTATGTATATAAATCTATAAAATTTTAATGAAATATTCCATTTTATAGAAATTTATCTATGTGAATCATTTTTCTACATAGAGAAATGACTATATGTGAATTAGTCTATGTAAAAATCCAATGTGAATGTTTCACCTACATGAAATGGATGATCCGTGGAAATGGATATATGGAATTTTATAGAATTGATGAATCACATACACGAGCAATTATCTGAATAGAAAAAATAGCTACCTGAATCGTTTAAATGGATTAAAATATTACATAATATTTATATGTTGTAAAATCTTCTATGTGGATCCATTTGGATATATGATTAAATTTAGGTATGGAAAATTTGACTATATTCTCAGGAAGGCTATATGAATTAAGGAATATATGTGGCCAAATATTCTACTTGAATAATGGATACATGCATAAATTTGGCGATGTGAATTGAAATATGAAAATTCAGCTATGTGGTGAACTACAATCAATTACATCATGAAACAACCTAGTATTTAGTACAATTGGGGTAATTTCTTTGAGAGTTAGTGATATAGTATTGTTCATTTAATGGTGTATTACCTCTTTATGATAAAATATATTTATAATAAGTTAATAGTATTGAGAGAGGAAAAAATTACAAGAATAATTTAAAGGGTTATACTACTGGTGAGGTATTTCCAAGAAAAGGACTTGGGTTTTAAAATTAATATCTCCAAATTTTATGTATATATTACCATCAAATTAAAATAGAAGGTTTTCATGCATTTTAATGTGATGAAAGGGTTTATAGTGAAGTTATGAATAAATGAGAAAATAATAATATAAGTTTCTTCTTTTGTATCTAATAATTTTCTCTCAAATATCTTCACACATTGTTCTATTTATTCAAAAAAGATGAAGAAGGTTTGAGACCTACATCTATTATATATTGACCATTCATGTTTTTTAGATGAATCTTCTCGAACTATATTTTATTCCTATCATATATTATTTATATTTATTCCTTATTTCATTTGTATCATATAATTGTGAACTCAACCTATAATGTATCTGTTTATCATTTCATTCATCATAAATGTTCCTAGATAAAGAACCATGAAATTGTAGTTTTTAATGCATTTATATAGTCCAGTTGAACAATTATGTGCTATTATAAAATTTATTGACTACTTTAACTCTATTGTGAAGTCCATGAAAAAAGGACATGCAGTCCCTGGTAAAAGGACTTGTCTTTTTAGAATCATGAAACTCATGGAGAATAGGTTTGTTGGATTCAACTAGGGGTATTATATTCCCCAAAATGCTATATATCTCTATGTATGATGTCTTTTATTTGTTATTTTATTTTTGATGTGCATATTTTAATAAATTATGATAAGTATTTTATAACATAAATTGTGTGGTTTTATATGAAAATAAAATTTTAAGATCTTCTTTCACCCACCTCTTGAGTCATAGTGCAGTATGTCTCCAAAACCAATTGGTTTCAGAGGTAGGGACTATTGTGTTCTTAGTTTTCAAAGTATGATGTCTAAAGATCTCATTGAAAGTAACATTATTAATGGAAATAGATAAGGTACATTAATGGTAATATCTTGCTATTTTTATGCTGAGAATTATGGTTGCTGGAAGGTGTAGATCAACTTATAATGTTATATAGACCCAACCAGAAACATGGGATTCTGATGATGAATCCAACTATGACTTAAAATATAATTATATAAAAGTTATAATATATAGAGTAGGTCAAAAATATTTTAACTAAGATTTAAAATGTCAAATAAATTCTTAAATTTGGGATACTTTTTTATTATCTTATGAAGGAACATTCAATATGTGTGCTCTCAGATATAATATTGACAAGTTAATGTTTGATACATTCAAAATTTTGGAAAGAGATATAATTAATCAATTAAATGAAAGGATTAAATAGATTGTAAACAATTTTTTTTCTTTACTAACACCCATTCTTAAAAAAGATCAATATTTACAAATTATCAAAATCTTCCACCTAGATGGAGTGGAATCTCGGTTATTATTGAAAAATACACATAGGTAAAGATTTTTAAAATTAAATATCTTTTTTGAATTATGATGTTGTACAAGGATAAAATATAACTTTTAGTTGGATAACATAGATTATTAAATAATGAGAACTTAGTTTTAAAATTTTTAACTTCAAAATATGAAAATAAGTGAAATGAACATAAAAATGAGTCAACTAATAATAATGCACTAAATAATTATACATTATATTGTGATCTTGATTAATTTTAATGAAATTAATAATGGTCTATAATAAGAGAATAAAATTAAATAAATCCTTTATCAATTACAACAATAATGATATAAATTATAAGGAAGTAAGGTTGTAGGAACTTAAATTGATTGGAAAAATCAAACTAGACTTTTCACATCTATAAGACAATAAGATGTTAGAGAAAAATTATTCCACAAAGCTTGATTGTAAGAAGAAATCTATGGATTCCATTAAATCCACATGGAATTCTTCATATGGTTCTAGTGATGTTACATATTCTAAATCACAAGATGAAAATTCTAATAAAAAGTTCAATATGTTCTTTATAGCACAAACAAATGATGTATATTCATATGATTCTTCTGAAAATGAATCTGAATCACAAAATAAAAACTTCTCAATTAAGGAATTAATTTTTTTTTATCCATTTTAGAAACCAAATATGAATAATTAAAAAAGTATAATAAAAATTTTAATAAGTCATTCGACGTTATTGATCATGAAAAAGAGGACTTGAAAAGAAAATATATAATAAAAAAAATTAAGCAAGAAAATTATACTACATCTGTTATTGAACATGGTAAAATAATTAAAAAAATTTAAAACAAATAAGTTTAAGTATTTAATGATGTTTCAAGTGTTTTCACCGAATGTCAAAATTATTTAAAAAACATCATTTGTAAGAATAAAATCCATAAAAATAAATTTTGGATAAGTATAGTAGGTGAATATCCAAGTAATAACAAAAACTATTTTGTTTCATGTTCTAGTAAAATGATCTTTCCAGTTTACTTGTTTTCATTATGGTGAATTTGGGAAGTATTATAACAATAGTAATTTGAGAAAAACTCAATTTTGTGAAGTTAAAAATGATTTTCATTGAACAAGATTTTATAAATTTAATCCATTAATTTATGGATTCATCAAATAGATTTGAATTCCAAAATCATTAGTTCTTAATATTACTAGACCCCATAGAATATGGGTACCAAAATAATTTCTTGTTTGATTTTCCTTTCTTATGTAAAGCCCAAAGAGAATCAATGAAAAATTTTATATAAACAGTGGATTATCAAGGTATATGAGTGGATAATTATCAAATTTTCCCTCATTTTAAAACATTTATGGAGGATATGTCACGTTTTGTAGCATTATAATGGAAATATTATGGTAGTTGGATCTATTTGAAATCTATGCTCATTACTCATTAAAAAAGATCATTATTTGGAAGAATTAAGGAAAAATCTAATATGTATCTCTAAATTTTTTGATGAAGGTTACTTTTTCTATTTTTAAAATAATTATTATTCTATTTTTAAAGATAAAATTATTAATTTTAATTATCATAATATAGAGTATTTCTATACTCTAGATCTTAATTCCTTGAGTATATGGAAAGTGAAGCATTTAAATACTGGAAAAATGAATACTGGATTCAACGTAGATGTTTGGGACACTATAATGCCTATTCTATGATAAAATTGTAAAAAAATAATTAATTTTTAGATTTAACTAAACATAAATTAAAATAAAAGATACTATGTGATTCATTCCAAGTTGGAAAGAAACACAATTCATCCTTCATTAATGAATTTTCTACCTCTACATACCTATAACTTATTCATATGGATTTGTTTGGGATATCTATAATTTTAAGTCTAATAGGAAAATATTTTTCTCATGTGTTACTAGATGATTATTCTAGATTTACATAGGTTTTTGAGTGTTAAGAGTGAATCTTATTACATTTTTATATGCTTCAGAAAACTGGTTTAAAAAGAGAAAGACACCAAAATTATTTCATTGATAAGTATCCATGGATTAGAAATTTAAATTCATGAATTAAATTCAAATTTTATAAAATTATATATCAAACATATGTTTTATATCCCCAAGAAAACTCTTTAAAATGGTGTTATTTATTGGACTAATATTACTTTTTGATAAATTTCATGAAAAATATTGTGTGAATATAACCTAGATACTCATTTTTGGGAGGGTGCTGTAAATAAAACATGTTATGTCATAAACAATATTTTTGTTAGAACTATTTTTTGGAAAAAACTCTATGATCTATATAAAAATTGAAATTCAAAATTTTTATACTTTAATGTTTTTGTTTAAAAGGTTTATATTCTAAACAACAAGGAAAATCTTGGGAAATTTCATCCAATGTTTAATAAAGGATTATTTCTTATAATTTCTACTATATCCATGGTATATAGAATTTATAATAAATGATTAATGATTGTTAAAGTGTAAAATCATGTGACATTTAATGCATGTGATCCTTTAGATCAAAAAATAATTCATGTTGATGAACTAATTGATTATTTTTGAATTATTAAACCAGAACCTCTCTTTGAAAATAAAAATGATGATGAGTTGGAACCTGATTTTCCAGAACCAAATATTGATAGGATGGATAATACTGGTACAAGAACTATATATCCAAGATTTTATATAACCTTCTATAACCTTCCCTGTATATAATTATAAGAATTTAAGATAAGGAGATTTGGACAAAAATGTATGTAGAAAACATTTTAGAGTTTTCTGCATTATTGTCTCATCTAGCCCTATTGAGGAGGATTATTGTGACCACTTACTATCAATAGAGATATATCTAGGTCATTCATGATGGGACTACCAATTATTCCCTCCATGTGTTGGGCCGTGAGGGAATATTGACCTTATGGTGGGTTTAAGAATATAATTGGGGATTACACATAATTAGGAGGCCTATGGAGACCTATTGGGATCAGTAGGGACATATTTGGGGCATGCACACTAGGTTTACCCATTATTCCCTCCTTCTATTGGGACATGAGGGTATCTCAACCTATTGGTGGGTAAAATAATATGATTTTGGATTAGACATGACGAGGAGGACCATGGGTATTTCTTGGGGGGATCTCATGATTATTACATGAGGAATCATACACTTGACACATAAGGAATATCTTGTTTGAAAAAGGAGTCATAAAATGATTTTTATATAGGTTATACTATAGTTTAATGTTGTGTAGTGAGAACTAATAAGAAAAATATTTCTAAAAATTGTTGGTGTGGGACTTATTTTGATGTGGCCCTTTGTGGTAAAACCTGATATATGAGTTTGGTGAAGAAGTTTCAGGAATTGATTGAGGAGAAATTAGACTCATATAATTCAAGGATTCCAAGAGGAGAATCTCAAAACATGGCATGGTAAGGGGACCATGAGAATTATATAGACTCAAGGTATTTTAAGGAGTATAGAATTGAATCTAGACTCAAGGTATTTATGGGAGTGTATAGGTTTATCTTGAAACATGTTATTATATGGGCTGGACTCTTGTATTGGTCTCAACCCAAAATATACTCGACCTGTCCTGAAATAAATCATTGTGGATATCTCTATTTTTCATGGGAATCATTGATGAAATCAAGGGTACCGAGTCTGAGGCCTATGACTACAAGTCAGTAGTGATCCGGATATGGGGTGCGGGAGAACATGCCCTACAGTATTTACCTGTGGGTACTAACATATGGGTTTATCAAAAGATAGGTTTTTCATGATGATAAACAACTTTGTAAAAAGTATCTTTAGAAAATAAGGGATCCAAATGGATACGAAAAACATTATTTTTTGGAACTTTGGAGTTTCGTGAAAATTGGAGTTTCATGAGGTATGACCATGTTATGAAAGTATCATTCTTCATGGAAATAGGTTTCAAGAAAAATCATAAAACTCTATCCCATACATGGAATAAAACATGTGGGGGAATTTTAAAAATGTTACCCATGGGTAAATGAGTTACATGAATTCATGAAACTCTATGGAGTTTCAAGAATCGAGAGTTTGATGTCACTACTTAGAGTCTTACTTCTTTCAATGATGAATTGAGGGGGTATTAATAGTTGATAGGTTCATTGAAATATTAATTTCATGAAGGTTGTATTATTGAAAATATATTGATTTTTTTAATGGATTTACATGTTCTCAAAAGTTTTATTTTTACAATGGTACATGAATTTCATAAATGTTAGCATCCTCGCAGAACATCGAGCTACATAGTTCTCTAACATCCATTTGTGAAGGACTCAATTTCAAAAAAGATTATTCTTCATGAAAGATTGAGTATTTTTAAAATATTTAGTTTCATGAAATATTGCGTTTATGAAAGTTTGAGTTTTTCAGAAGTCTAAATTTCATTAAATTATATACTTTGTTCCAAAATCTCCCTTGAAGGCTATTTTTAGATGTCTATATTCAGACAACAATAAAAGTCAATCTATACGTTTTATTTGGCTTTATGACTAGTCAAATCAAAGCCTACAAAATGAACTATTATTCTGAACCATTTTTATCAATATTTGGTCAATTATTAGATATTTTTTTAATTCAAACAGGAATAAAGAAAACATTTTAATTTTTCTTATCCAACAAAAGAAATGTCAGAAGACTGTTGAGATTCGATAAATTAATATAATGAAAAATTCAATAAATAATATCCATTGATGATTTAGGATTCTCATTCCTACTCAATGTGTATCATCACTGTACAGTTGATTTTAGGGGTGGATATATTTACTTTATCATTTTTTGTAAGCTCTTCAAGTTCCATATCCAACATGGTTGTCCCCTTAAGTGGGAACTTAAATTCAGGTTATTCCTGCTCTACCTCCTGATAGTCATCATATTTTTATTGTCCCATATGATACTAAATATTATCTCTGATTTCATATTGTAGGATCTTTATTTCTTCTATGTTGAGTGGTTTTCACCCACTTCTTCTTCCATCCAAGTAGATTTGTTAAGCTGAGACTATTTTTCTTTCAATTCTTGTATCTTAATTTTACTATTTTCTTCCTCTTAGATTCCTCCACATCTAAAATGATGATTCATTGGTTTTTTTGGGTGTTGATCCTCTAAGGGAATTTGTGGGACATATGAGATAAAAAATTGATCAAAACATAATGAGAAAGGTATGGGTTTGTTACATGTTATATTTGATCAATCCAATTAATCTGGGTATAAATTTGTGATCCATTATATCCTATGTTCACTCTTTCAAACTTTTACAAGTGTAGATAAAAGGAAAAGAAAAAGAAAAAGAAAATAATATGAAATCAATAATAATATAAAATATAATAAAACATTGAATACTCTACCAACTATCCGTAAACGGTGCCAAGTTAATCATGCATTAAGTATACTACCCAAGATAATCAAGGTCAGTTGAATTTTTTTTCATGTCCATGGTCACTTCGACACTTCAAATTATTTCCAATTATTCAAAATAAATTATTATTAGTATAATATTTTTCTTCAATAAAATTAATTTAAATCAATAATTAAAATTAGAATTTAATTATTCAAAAAAGTATGCCCAAATTCCTTAAATTAATCAATTAAATATCCACTTTTTTCAAAAAGACAATTTCCATCATTTAAAATTCATATTCTAATACAAATTCAAATAAAATTAAAACTTAAAATTAAATTTTCTAAAAAATTGATTTATGGATTCTAATTTAATTCAAAAATGGATAAATCAATTAAAGATTAAAAATATCAAATCCCATTATGAATTTAATTTTCAGAATGAATTTTTAAAACATAAATTCATAGTTAAAAATAAAAGGAAAATTTTTAATCAATGTATGGATTCTCAAATTACCAAAAAAATAAATAATTCAATAAAAAATTATTTGATCTAATTAGAAATAAAGTTTAATATTATCAAAATTAATAAAAGTCATTATTTTACTAAGGAATTGGATTTAATTAAGGGTATTTCTGAATAATAACATAAAAATAATGTTTAAATTTTTATCTCATTTCATTTTCTCAAAGTAGTGATGTTTTCGTGAGTAGAATATCTATGAAAGAATACATGGTGGAACCCATGAAAAATTCCTCAACTTAGTAGAAACATGATTATCATGTGAGGTATAGTGGACTAAAAGTTGTATTCAGTTGTCACTAGTCCAAGTGGGAGTTTTTTTGTAGTTGGTATTCTAGAACTAACTGTTTGTACTTTGGATTAATTTTATTTTGAAATATTTGAACAGTGATAATTTTTTTATACTTTTCATTTTTTACACATGACTATAGTGTAATAATTTCTTGGAGTATCTATTACATGATAAGGTCATATTAGTTCGTCGTTATAATGAGAACTCTAAAATTATATGGTGATATTCATAAACATATTTCTACAGTCAAATAACATACTACGATGGGACTCATAGAATGTTGACTATCAAGTCTGTGTACTGGTAAGAGGACGAGACTTCATCTTATGAAGTTATCAATTTTTAATTTTTGAGATGAGAGATTTGGAAAAAATAACTGACTGTATAAATTATGTATGTTTGTGTCATCATACATTCCTTTCTATGTGTGTGTATTGGTCCTTATATTTTTAGATTATTATTAATTAATTTCATGAATCACACAAATATATTTTTTGATGAAAACAATGATGCCATATGTTTGTGGGATGTATGGTACGATGGGTGTGTCAAAAATGACAAATTATTGATAATAATTAGAGGAATTATTCATCTTTTCCATATTTATGAATGTTTTTATCTCATCCATTTTATTGAAATATAATTGTCGCATTAAATTTTTGGGCTATGATAAAGTGAATAATTCATTTCACATAGTCAAAGAGAGATGTATCAAGCATTAAATTTATGACACGTGCATGAAAAATTCTTTCTGAGATATTGTGAAAAATGTATTATATTCTAAAATGAGTTATCTTATGTGGTTTTCAATGTTGTGACATTGACTTTTTTATATTGGGATACTTCACCCATTACTAAATAGAAATCAAGGAAATTAGGAAAGTCCACTAAATACCAATGAGGAAGAAACCTAGAGAGAAACACATGAATTATATCCTTTGATCTAAAATAAAATATATTTGAATTTAATTATTGGAATAAAAATTATTTTTCAGATCGAGTAAGAATTTTATTCATGTTTTATTGACCAAAAACTATTAAATAAATATTTATTCATCAATTTGTGAATAGAATATATATTTAAATTATTGAAAATTTAAATAAAGATTCATTAGCTAAATTTTGAATAGAATATCTATTTATGAATAAATATTTAATGAAACATTTATTTTGGTATTCGATAGATGTTATGAAGGATGAGTGAACCAAGATCGTGTTTGTCGATGAATATTAATTTTCAGGATGGTAAAATATTATTTATCATTACTCCATATATCACATTCCAAAAAATATTTATTATTATATAGAATGTGGTTATATAAGGGTTATTATATTATTTATAGGTAGTTGTGAAATTAAATAATATTTTAATATAAACTCTAACTCTATAAATAAATTTCACTGTCTATTTTTTAGGGTTAGTGAAGAATTCAGAACCCTGGCATACAATGGAATCCTCTATTGATTCTTCTTTCCTCGATCTTCTCAAGAACCAGAATAACTCCATCAAGACTAAAGTAACTTGAAGTGATCAATAAAAACAATAAAATGGAAATTTATCTACCATTTTTCTCACCCCAAATAAATAGGTGTTGTTTAGAAATCAAAAAATAATGTGTGTATAATTGCGACAGAGATTCTACACTTAGATCATACATGGGAAATGAAGGTAATGTGAGAAGTGGTTTTCATATGATCAATAAAGTCAATGAAGAAATATCCTAATAGGCAGTATTATTTATTTAGAAAAAATTAAATTAATTATAAATTTAACATGAAAAGGATCCTCTATGGGTCTCGAGATTTCAATGTCAATATTTGATGCAAAATATTTTTTGGCCATGATGATTATGTCTTAAACAATTGAAGAATGATCCATAAAATATTATAAAACCCTTAATGGTTATTTGTCCTAAAATTATATTATTCTTATACTTAGATCTTATAGGATAGGCATAGGGCCTGAGATCACTAAATTTTTTTGATGTTATTCTTACTAAAATGAGGTAACATGTAGGGTCCTGTGGGGGTGGCATCATGGAGGTCAAGGATTTCACAAGGGTCAAGGGGTTCGTGAGTCTAATACTTTCCCAAAATGTTTTTACCATATAGAATAAGGGTGAATTTATTCCAATAGATGGGCTTTCATGAATGATAAGATACCAACATGACCCTAAGAAGTGTGAGGCATAAGACTCTATCTTGAAGGGTGATAGATTTTGTGAAAGTAATCTCTAACATGATCCCAGGTTTTAAAGGTCCCATGAGAGGTTGTTCAAAAATGGTATATATTTATAATAATCCATGTCCTCTTTTGGTCCTGAAGGTTAGAGTTTAGTGAAATGGGATCTTGATGGGTAAGTAAAAGGGTCTGATCACTATCAAATGATGGATTAAGGGGGGTATTTATCGGCACCATGAATGTTCATAAAAAAATCACATGAAATAATATTGTTTTCATGTAAAATTATGCTTCATCATGCTCTAATTTCCCTTCGTGAAACTCAAGTGTTTAACAAAGTATTAGAAATTTTTGAATCTAAACACTTATGTATTTTCTATTTTCATTTTTCCCTATATTTCCCTTATATGGTATTTTTTATTCTTGTTTCATTTTGTGATGTGTATTTTTTTGTAATCAACAGAATGGTTATCAATGTTCATATGAATAAAAATGGATTCGTGCATTTCATGGATTTTATGATAATATTTGACTCTTTATAGTTGAGAGAATATGTTCTAAACCCAAAATTAAAATAAATTCAACTATGTAGAAAATATTTTATCCAATTAAAAAAGGAAGTAGATACCAACAAAGTTGAAGAGTAAAAAAAATCTCAAGCTATTGAAGTATGATTCTGAGGGAGAACCTAAGGGAGAAGAAAACCCCTCTCAAAGAAGATCTTAAGACATTGATACTACATGAATTAGAAAAATATACTAGTATCCTTGTGGAAAAGGAATAATAGGTTGACATGAACTATATAGTTGAACTAGAAAGTGATGAAGAAAATTAGATGATTTTGGATTCAGTTTTTCTTATTAGGTTTAGGAGTTTTTTTCGAGCTGAAATGACATTGTGTGTGTGTTTCTATGACTCTGAAAATTTATGATCCCTATGGTAACTCATTTATTTGGTAAAAATGTAAATTCATATTAGGTTTATCATTTTGTTTTTGACCTGAAATGGAAATGTTAAATACAATTACCAAGTATTCCTATTCATGGAACCAAAAAAACCCAATGACTACCAAATTGATGAAAGAAATATTATTATTAGCCTCTTTTCCAAAGATAGGTTGGCACTAAGGTTTGTTACCAAGGATTCTTAGGAACTCACATTGGATAAGATGATGGGTGGTTGGGATCATACCACCAAGTCGGTGAAAATTATTTCTTATACTGGGAATCTATTAAATATTTATGAAATGCTCATGAATCCTCTCTATAATTCAATTAGAGGCATGGTTACCCTTCTATGTTAAAAATAATTTATTAGTATATTTTGATGTGAATTATTATAAATATCAAAAAATTTCAATTAATATCAACATATGTATGTATTATAGGTTCTTCGTTAAAGAAATAATATGTATGTATTATAGTTTGTCTGTATTTCTTTACTACTTAATGTTATTATTTTATAGTTGTGTTATTGGGAACCCTAAATTTGTTCATCATCTAGGGATATTTTTTTCATTTTTAAGTTGGTATACGTCGTATTATGGGGCTTTTTATGTATCCTTGTAAAAGGAATAAGAAACTACATTGTTTGGTTCCACTTAATAAGATGCTTTGTACCATTTAAATCCATGTGAATAGGATTAAACCTTGTATTTTAATGTCATACAATGAGGATATGAAGGTGAGATATTTCTATCAATGGTTAGTTTGGGGCTTATACATAGGAGGACCTTTCTTTTTAAATGACGGGAATATGTCCCAGTGAGAATGGGTTAGATTCATAATGAATTTGGCCCCATGATACAAGGTTTTGGTTTTACAAACAGGGATATACCCTGTAATGTAAAAATTTAACCATATTAGGGTTATATCCTAATGAATTATATATGATGGAATCTAGAGGGAATATGGCCCTTTAGGCACAGGGAATTATGTCATCATGGATATGTCATAATGAGAAAATATCTAGGGATTATAGCCCTATTTTAATAAATGTACAAGATAATGGGAATATAACCAGGCAAAGGAAATATGTTGATGATTATAAAAAGAGGATATGTTGAACTGAGGATATTAGGTTTGAACCTCCATGAGTTTTCATGCATATCTTAGTGAAATAGGAATCAATTTCCACATAATCTGAGATGAAAAATGTATGTTTATGTGACACGATAACACCACAAAGTTTTACGTAATGTGTTAAAGACATTATGGGGAAAAATTTATTATGTTTGGTTTGAAACATGAATAGTTTTCCTATGTATCATATTACAGATAAGAATCAGTTCAAGTGTATTTTGATTCTGTTTCAGTTTAATATTATATGAGTATAACATTGGATATATAGTTTAACATCATGATATGACGGAAACAATGTCATTATAAGGTGTGATAATATATGATTGAGTGATTATTATGCATATAATAATGAACTAGAAGATATGATGTGGCTGAAACCTAGTGAGTAGACCTATTTTAGAGGTATTTTGATTATGCTAATGGAAATATTGGCATGGATCTCTAAGGCCTCATGAGTCACACTATGTGTGAGAAAGAGTATATTATAGAAGATCAGGTGCATTGTATGATGATTTTTGAATTATATTTGAATAAGAATTGAGAATTGAGGCTACCTTGAGATGGTTCATTGAAAATATATCCCATTGAAGGAATGTCTCATAGGAAAATGTGACCCTTTTAGAAGGTAAAATACATGACTAGGGATTACACCTAAGGATGAGTCCCATCATGGATATATTTTCATTGTGAAAATGAAATAATAAACTATGATATCTAAGACCTTATGAGTCATTATTTATGTTTTGGAAAAGATATATTATAAGATTAATCACACTGAAAAATTCAATTTTGATGGGACATGCACAGAGAGATGAATCCCCATGTATGAGTGTGACTCATAAGGAATATGGAAAAGTGGGAAAATAAAGGGGCTTACATTAGACTATATTCTCATGGAATGTGGTCATTCTTCATCTACTTATGGGTGATTAAAGATAAGTAGACTCAATAGGAATATTCTCTATATACTATAAATTTTATAGACTTTCCATAGAGTGTATTTCCATATGAGTTATATTTTGATTTCATGGGTGTCTTTAAGTTGTTATAGATTTAATGAGAATGGAATATAACACAAGGGGTTTAGGTATCCATGTTAATGGTTCATGTTGTGGTGATCATATGAATGACCTATGGCTATCCGATCACATAAGGCGGTCACAAAAATGAAGATTTCTATTGTGATCGTATAACCTGGATGGGGTCAGATGATCAAGTGAAAAAATTATGGCTCTCCAATTTCATGGGTATAAGGGTGGTTAAATGATTTTATGTTGACTAAGGCATAATTATATCTCATAATTGATAGTATTATAGGTGATCATGTGACTGATAACAGATCTGGTGATCATGTGAGTAGATATGTGGATGAGGCTCAGGTTGTTCCTTAGAGAGTTTTTCCAAAATTGGTAGCTCATGGTCACCATCGTTACCCCCCATCCCTATATTTATCCTATTTTTGTTTAAAGGTGAAACTTTGGGGTATATATTGGAAAACATACTTGATATATATTCATCATTATTTGGAAGTAAGTCCAAATATTGTTTTTAATGTTGATGAAGTGAGATTAAATGGGC
The DNA here is from genome assembly GCA_963277665.1 of Viscum album. Taxonomy (NCBI): domain Eukaryota; kingdom Viridiplantae; phylum Streptophyta; class Magnoliopsida; order Santalales; family Viscaceae; genus Viscum; species Viscum album. The sequence goes on along the minus strand of OY728130.1, from coordinate 570,689,442 downwards.
TGAGTATATTTGAAAAAATTGACCGAGGGCCAGATTAAATGGGAATGTGATCCTATAAAGGAAACACAATCATGAAACCCTATAGTCTCTGATAAAAAATATTTGATGCATCGCGTGACATGAAATGATCACAAAACTATCAATCATAAACTGATTATTTCAAATCCTCTCATGACATAGGGTGATCATGAATCAAAATTACTCTTGGGATTGTAACTTGAAACATATAATAACCAATAATGATTTCTAAATTTTTTTTCATCGACATTATATTTTATCCTTAATCTCATGAAAAAATAATATCATGTGTCATTGAAACACCCTAATATTTTGTGAATTATTTTTGAATTAAATTATCATTTTTGATATTTTTTTTCATTTCACAAAACACTAGAAAATTTTATTTTCTATGTTTGACTTGCATTATATGAAACACCAAATTAATCGAGCACTAAAAACAATATAAATTTTAGCTTTCTCTATACAGAACACTATGTTAATCTTGCATTACACGCAATGATTATTTTCCTCAACGGCTTGCATAACACGCATGATCGAGTTCTATAAAAAAAAATATTATTAAAAAATATTTATTTAATATAATAATATATAACTTAGTAGTTAAATTATAGTTTATGGAAAGTATTAAATAATTTATGAAAATATATGGTTTACATAAATATAAGATGCATTCATAAGTTATCAATTAATTAGAAACGAATATGAAACCAAGTAGAATATAATGATTTTTTTTAATATTTTTATAGTCACAAAGATATTTTACCCTAATAATACTAAATTAATTACAATTATTGATTTATATTAATTTAATATATATTTTTATAGTCAATAAAATATTTTTGGTATTCATCCCATATAATGGATCGACATAAGAAAAGAAAAAAACCTAATTTCATCTATGAAACCTATATTTTTTTAATAAAGGTATTTGTAACATATTTTAATGGATAAAACTTTTTAAATCAAATTTTGGAACTTTTATAGACACAATATGTTAAAATAAACTTCATCTCTGAAATATAAACATAAAAATTAGGAAAGGATAATTTCTTCGTATTTTTCTGTAAGGTTTCTTTTTTTAATGAATAATAAAAAATACTTAACTTTAGTTCAAAAATGTTTTTCATTTAATTTATTTATAAGTTTAAATTATATTTTAAATTTTATTAAAAGTTTAAATTGATAATATTTTTTAAATTAATACAATTTTGTCCATTTATATAAATTTCACATTGAAAATGGAGACAAAAACTTTGCAAACTTTTAAATGTTTTTACTTTAAAAACTCGTATTGTCAACCCGACCATGGGATTAATTTTAAATTAAATTCATCAACTTTGGTGATTATAATTTAGAAAAATGGATTCCATATTTTTAATAATCATCAATTATAATATCTAATATGATCAAAATAGTATTTTAACAAAATTATTAGTGAATGTAATTGAAATTAATTACATCGATTAAGGTAAAATGAAGCCTAACTAAGGACTAAACCATAAATTTAATACCAAGCATGACCTATAATCTTTACCAAGATCCATAGGATGACCATATTTATACTGTAAACTTCCTTGGATCTAAATTTTATCATTATTGGATCCACTTGCAAAGTGCAAAATGCGGGTGTAATTCTCTCTTCTAATATTTACAAGAGTGTCACTCCTCCTCCACTATAAAAAGGATCATTTAGTACCACATCCTAACACCTCTAAAACTCTTTTTCATGATAAATAACTGACCAAATATCTTCAAAAAATCCATATCTTCCTCCTAGAATCATTTCCATGGTAATAAGGCAATAAAATGAAGCATTTTGGCAAAAACCAAAAGGAGTTACCCGATTTAGAGGAAATGCCTTCTCTCAAGATCATTTCTTTTATTTTCCTTCTCCACCCCTCCAATTTATTCATTACATGATTATATTAAAAAACCATTATCCAAAATATACTATTTTATTTTAATTATATGGTTTTTATATGCACTTACCCACTCCTCCATTTAATGGGTAATGAACATTTTGTTTTTGTGAACGGTGAATAACCGCCAAACTAAATGATTATTATTCATTTTTCCTTTACCGCTTATCATTGTGGACATTATGATGGACACTATGTTTATATATTTATAATATTATATTTATAATTTATTTTATCCTATTTATTCCATTTACAATATATATCCTTTTTACTTTCCATTTGGTGTAAATATGATAATTTCATTTCAGGAAGTGTGGACTACCGCCCCCTCAAATCGATGTGATTCATTCACACACTATATGGAATATATTAAGGATGGGTTTAGTTAACCAATACGATATATATGATATAATAATTCTAATGTAATAATTATATATATACATATATATATATACATATAATTATTCAACTTTATTTCATTCAATATGACAATAAAAATCGAAATAATGTTCATACGTACGTACAACTTACCGTCTCTATGAACAGTGTATTTGATTTAAAACTTCTATATGATATAGATTATTATAAATAAAATACAATGAATATGAATTATATTTACATCATATTTTAAATTATGTAAATCATGATATAAGTATAAGGATAAAAGATAAAACAAATTAAGATTCAAGCGAAAAACAAAACGAATATTACCCAAAGCGTAACCTTAACATGAAATTGATAACAATAGGGTAATATAATGTAATGATAAATACATATATGGTATTATATATAATAATATGGTTCTATAAAATATTTATATTAAATTTATATTTATTATACAGGAGGTTTGAATGAGTACGATCAGAGTCCAGACACCAGGTAAGATAATTTCATCTCACTTTTTATTTCCATGAGATACATTCTTTATGCACCACCCATTACTTTTGTGTGGTGTATATACTTCACATGGATTTATTCAATTATTTTTATAAATAAATATATGGTTATTTACATTTCCATTCTATTATCTTTATTTCATCTTGTTTACATTTAAAATTTACCAAATAAGAAAAATAGTTTTGTCTTAATTTCCCTTCCTTGAGTCTGATATTTTTTTATACACCTAAATTATTTTTCAAGGTGTACATACTTCCATTTTACATGTTATATAATTAATTTAATAATTTTAATTATATTTTCATGTTCATTTATTTTCATTTTTTACATGGAATGTGTTGTACAAGTTACCAAGTTATAAGAGGTTATGGTAACGATCTCATTGTTATTCAAGATTGTTTAAGTTTATTCTTTATTTGATGAAATATTATGATCAATATCTCAAGAAAATTAATGAATTTTCTTATAATTTGGATATTCATAATATTATCATGTATTGGTTCCATTTTTATACTCATTTTTTATAAGATAGTTATGAATTTGTTTTAAGTAAATCCCGACTTTACCCTCTCTTCGGTCAAAAATCAATATTATTTCAAATCCATGGTTTCAAAAAAGGGTTTCCAAGAGAATTATAATAATATCATATGATAGATAAAAAATATTTTTACCCTTTTTTTATTTTACCAATTTTTAAAGGAATATTCTTATCACTTTCTGATCAAGGCATTTTTTTAAAGTTTTACCATATAAAAGGAATATTTATTTTACCTCGAATGATATGTATGTATTTACCTTCTGTAATTTATATGAAACTTTCTTTTCATGACTAATGTTTTAAACTTTAATTAATTTTTCTTTTTTTGTATTCTCAAAAACTTATTTTAATTTTTTTTCCAAACTCCTTTTATAAGATTTCAAGGAAAATGGGTTTCAAAAGTTCTTCAATCTAATTTTATAAATTTTCAGGTAAATTTTTTTTTAAATTGTTTTCAAACAATAATTATATGTTTTCAAATTAATTTTGAAGTAAATAGTTTTTAAAAGGATTTATTTTTCCAAGAGAAAGTTTAAAGAAGAAATAATATTTTCCTCCAAAAATATTTTAAAAATATCCTTCCATGTTATTTTCCTTCTAAGATAACAATCATTGATGTTAATCATTCACCTATGGAAAATAATCCAAGGTTTCCATTCATATACTTTCTTTAATGGTTTATGTTTTTATGAAATTGTGATTATGACACGCAATTCTATACCAAGAGTTATATAATTTTGTTACCTGATTTTTTTCACATATTATGATTTGATGAAATGATTTTGAAATTTATCTCTTTTCCATAAGTTATGATGTGAGAAAATGTTATTAATACCCATTTAATTTCATGGATTATTATTTGATGTTTATAAAACCCATATATTTTTATGGGTCATGATATGATGAAGTTTTATTATATTGTGGAACATGTTTGAAAAATATTATTATGAGATGGGTGTGACCTATATATCTATATAATGCATTGGTTAAAGATTTATATCTCATGAGATAAACTAAGATGGTCTTGGGAATGAACCTTGACTACTAATATGTCCATGGGAGTAATCCATGACCACCAAAATGGTATTAGGAGTGGACTTATTCTAATAATATGTCCATTGGAGTTAACCATGACTAACAAGATGGTATGAGAAGTGAAACCATGCTATCATGATGGTCTTGGTAGTGATGTCTTGGATTCTATGGAAATAATATTATATGATTATGTGTCTAGCACAATTCCACATTTTATTCCAATGATTTGCATTCATGGTTTAGGTTAATTATATTCTAATGATCAATGGTTTATGAACTACCATGATTTATTCCAAGTTTCATGTCTATGATATTTGACATGCAGGGTATGATCTTATATTTTCATGATCAAGTTCTCATACCCTTATCCTCATATTTATTCTTACATATTTCCCTTATTACGCTTACTAAGCTTTTCATCTCATCCCTTTCTTATATTTCCTTTCCCCATGTTACGAAGAAATATTTTAGGTAGAATAACTATTGTTGGATATCATAATGGGTTATATTGAAGATCCTTCACCTAGATAGAAGATTACTTTTCAAAGTTCCTAAAGACACTAAACTATTATGATCTTCAGGAATGTATTTTTGAAATGTGCTGAATATTTATAAAAAAGATTTAATACCCATGTATGTTAAGCTAGGTTCATTTTAGTTGTTATCAAAGGAAAGGTGTAGTCAACCTTTGGAAACTATAATGATAAATATTTAGTGAGATCCCTAGGTATATTTCTAAGGATATTGATAGGGTTGTCTCTAAGGATAAGTATAATGATGAGTTAACATTTAGGAAAATGTCATGGAATTTTGGTAAAGTATAGAGTGATTGGTTTCCTAGAAATAAATCCCTATATGGATAATTCATGTTTACATGGATTTAACATAGATGAACCTAGGGGTAACAATTCTAATAAGATATTTTGGGCCTGAATCTGGGTAATCTTGTACACCACAATGAGCCTTACTTCACACATGGTTTCACACTCCTGGGGAATATGTTTTGGGAACTCAAAAACTCTCCACGAACCATCATGAAGGATTTAAATATAAGTTGGATATGAATAACTTAGGATTAACCTATGGTTTCATTTATTAAGAAAGGTGTCATGATTTATACATCCTATAATTAATTCATTTCATGAATATGTGGTTTTCTGCTATGATAAGTAATGGTCACACTAGGATTTTAGGTTTTATTAAATTGAGAGAACAGGAAGTAAAATTGTTAACATTTATTTTTTCAGATGTGGAAATAATGGGAATTATGTGAATTTATTTCCGAAGTGGAATCTCATAAATAGAATCCGGAATATGGTACGAGTATTGGTTATACTTCTGATGATAATGAGACAGAAAATGACATGGGTAAGGTATGTGATGTTCTTCTAGTATTTTTTACATTAAATATAAGAATCATTATTATATTTTGGTTGAGGAACATTAAGACATGATTAATATTTCTTATTCTAGAAAATAGATATTAAGGAATAAGTTTATGATGCTTGAGTAATGGTTTACGAATAATGTTGGACAAATGAAGTATTTATGTTTTGGAATTCAAATATTATGTTATATGAATCATGGAATACATCAGTATTTTCAGTATATGCTTTCATTAAGGATTGAAAAGGATATTTCAAATAGTGATGAAGAAATAGAAAAGTGATTTCATTGAAAGGTAATATTTTTATTAGGGGTAGGTAACCCTTAATCAATGACTAATGTTGAGAGAATGTTGTTTGGATAAAGATATGATTGATATGTATAAGTAAATTGGATGGTACAAATTACCTAGAACTAATTATTGACAAATTATACTATGTCATCAAGGATTATGTTTAAAAATTATTGAAATTAAATAATATATCCAGTAATCATTGGAATAAGGAATCATGCATTTTTTCAATAATGATTTATGGTAATTCAGGTAATTACCATGTTTCAAAAGAATATATGATGAGGGTATTCAAATTTTTGGAGTATGACAACCAAGAAATGATTTTTGATAAATTAGTGGATTAAAGCTAATATGATTTCATAACTCCCTTTATAAAGTTTTGGATTTCAATTTTTCGAAAGGTTTATATGGTTAACCATTCATGAAATGTTTAGGTTTAACAACAATGGAATTATTTAGGTATTGAGATTGTATTGAAAATGATGGTTAAAGGGATATTTAGTGATTAACCTTATTTCATTAATTTCTATCATATTTTGGAAATTATATTAGCATGGTTTTAGATAATAAAATCATATATGTTGGTTGATAACCAATCAAATCTGTCAAGGCCATGGGTCTTGACTCCATGACTGAAGAATGATAACAATTTCATGCCTACCACTGTCCTACGTGTTGTCTTGGTTAATGTAAAATTAATTTTGATTAATAAAAATTTATGATCAAACATTAGTTTTAATTTTATGTTTATAGATTAATTTAGTAACCATATTGATCTTATACGAATATTTAAAGATAAATAATTACACTTTTTATTCTTTTATGGTCCTAAAGATCTTTTAGAAGTGTATTTTAGCACTTTAGGCATAAAAGTTAATTTCTACATGACCATTACAGAAATTAATATATGAATTAGAAATTGATAAAAGCACAAATAAAGAATGAAAATTTGTTTATATAAATATATCATGTAACAATATTTCTTTATATTATTGTTCTATAAACTAATTACTCAAAATGGGGATAATGATAAAAATAAAATTTGTTATCATAATACATTAGTTTTGATGAAATGATGAACTTTGAAATCATCACAGATTTATGACTTTGAGGTCATGAACTTTTCTTTGATCATTCAAATACTTTTGATTGATAACCCCAATCACTCAATATAAATATTTATAATTTTCTAAAATGTCCAATATTCACCCACAACTTATTTTCTCATATGTGGAATCCCAGTTATATGTTATTTAGGGTAACTATTATGGTCAAAACATTCCCTTTTTAAGGGATGTTTTTGTATCCATTTTTACAGTGTGGGTTTCTATGAAAGAAACTTTCAAGTATTAGACCATTGATAATATAGAATAAATTTTTGGGAGAAATTAATTTTAAGGGGTGTAGAATGTAACACCACTAGAATCATTGAATTATTATTTTTCATATTAATTTAACCTTTTGTGATATTTTTTTAATTTCTCATAACACTGGAAATAATTTATTTTATATGTTTGGAAAATATTATATGGAAAAAAAGTTAATAATGAACTATAGTCAACATAAATTTTATTTTTCTCTACATATAACACCAAGGTTAACTTGCGTTACATGAAACAATGAATTTCTTCAATGGATTTTGTAACACAACTAACAATGTTTTATGAAAAAATAATATATTATTAAAACATTATTATTTAATATAATAAAATACAACCTAGTAGTTAAATTAGAGGTTATTAAAAATAATAACTACTTTATGAAAATATTTGGTTTAAAAAAATAAGATGAATTCATAGGTTATCAATTAAATAGAAATTAATATGAAAACTAATTGAATATAAAGAAAAATATCGATATTTTTATGGTCATAATGTTGTTTTACCCTAATAAAATTTAATTAATTAAAATTAGTTAAATATACTAATGTAATATATATTTTATATATTAAATAAATCATATTTGGTATTCATACCATATTTTGGATAGACATAAGATAAGAATAAAACCTAATTTTATGCATAAAAACCTTTATTTTTTATAATGGTAGCTTTAACGCCTTTTAATGTATAAAAAATTTCGAATCCAAATTTTGGAACTTTTATAGAAATAATATGTTAAAATTAAATTCATAGCTTAAAGAGAAACATAAAAATTATCCAAGGATAATTTGTTTTATATTTTTCTATAAGGTTTCATTTTTTAATGAATAATTAAAAATACAGAACTTTAGTTCAGAACTGTTTTTAATGTAATTTATTTTTAAGGATAAATTATATTTTAAATCTGTTTAAAAGGTTATTTATATAGTATTTTTATAATTTAATACAATTTAGTCCCGTTAGATCAATTTCAAATTGAAATTGGATATAAAAACATAGAAAATGTTTGAATGGTTTTACTTTAAAAACCCGCATTTTCAACCCGACTACATGATTAATTTTAAATTAATTTCTGGAAATAAAGTGATTAGAATTTGGAAAATTGGATTAAATATATGTAATAATCTTAATATATAATTTATAATTGGATCACCTTAGTTTTTGACCTAAAATATTAGTGAAGGTAATTAAAATTAATTACATCAATTAAGGTAAAATTAAGATTAACTAAGGACTAAAATATAAATTTAAGACCCAAAATTACTTATACACTTGTCCAAGAGACATTTTGTGGACATATTTCTACCTTACTCTCCATTATCTTTAAATTTGATAATTATTGGATCCACATTAAACATGAAAAAATGTGGGTGTAATTCTCTCTTCAAATGTTTACAACAGTGCCACTCCCCCTCTACTATATAAATGTATCATTTCCTCCCACGTACTCACTTATATAATGCCATTTGTATCACCCAAGATCTTTCCAAACATATTCCCAACATCCCTCTATTAATAATAGAAGCATTACTTTGGGAGTAAGGACATCCAAGGAATCCTTTTGGCACAAACCAATATAAGTTACCTGATTAAGAGGTAACACCTTCACTCAAGCTCTTTTATTTTATTCTCCTTATCCAAATCTCCCCTTTATTTATTACATGATATTATAAAAAAATAGTATTCAAAATATACTATTATGTTTTTATTCAATGGTTTTTAACTACACTTACACACACCTCTGTCTAATTTTTAACGAACATACTTTATGTGTATGACGAACTACCACCTCACTAAATGATGATTGACCAATTTCAATTACCACCTATCATGGTGGACATTATGATGGAAAATATGTTTATATATATCATATATTATATTTATTATATCTTTAAACTTCTTTATTCTATTTACAAAACATATCTTTTTTACTTTTCATTTGGTGTAAATATGACACTTTTGGTTGAAAAAGTGAGGACTACCACCCCTTCAAAGCGATGTGATTCGTTCACACACTACATGGAATGTATTAAGGATGAGTTTAGTGAAATTATATGATATATATAATATAATAATTATAATATAATAAATATATATACATATATTCCTTTTACTTTCTTTCTTTCAATACGGAAATAAAAATAGAAACAACATTCATGCGTATATACGACTTACCGTCTCCACGAACAGTGTATTAAATTTCATAATTATATATACCATATAATAATATAATATAAATATAATTAATATTAATTAAATTTATATATTGGTTCATATTTTTTAAATCCTAATATAAGTATAATGATCACAGATAAAACAAATTAAAACATAAGCAAAAAATAAAGCGAATATTATCTGAAGCGTAAACATAAAATGAAATTTCTTTCAAGCGGGTAATATAAAGTCATGATAAATCCATATATGGTATTAAATATAATAATATTTTTCTTTCAAATATATATAATATATTTATATTTATTATACAAGATGTTTGAATGTGTATGATGAGAGTCAAGACACCAGGTAAGGTAATTTCATCTCACTTTTTATTTCTGTGAGATACATGATTTATTCACCACCCATTCCTTATGTGTATTGTGTATACTAAAAATGGATTTATTAAATGATTATTATAATTAAACTTATGGGTATTTATATATCTGTTATATGATCTTTATTTTAGGGGGTTTATCTTTTGAAAGTTAACAAAACATGAATATATTTTTGTCTCAATTTGCCTTCTTTGAGACTCATGTTTTGTTATGAACCTAAATTCTTTATCAAGGTGTATAAACATACATTTTAAATTTTATATCATGAATATACTAATTTTAATGATATTTTAAGATTAATTTAATTTCATTTTCTTATATGGATATTATGATCTCAGGTAACCAAGTTATAAGAGTTTATTGAAACAATCTCATCAGTTTTCGAGATTGTTTATATTTATTATTTAATTGATGAAATGTTAAGATACATATCTCAAAAAAAAAATAATTTATTTTCTTATACTAATTTTATTCATAATATGATCATGTATTGGTACCATTTTTCTACTCTTTGGTACATAAGATAGATAAGAAATTGTTTTTAGGAAATCCCGACTTTAACCACTCTTCAGTTGGAAATCAGTGTTCATTCAAAACCATGTTCTCTAAAAAGATTTTCCAAGAATACTATAATAATATCCTATAATCATTAAAATACATTTTTACCCTTTTTATTTCAAAAATATTTAAAGGAATTTAGTTGTATCTTTCTGATCAAGGAATTTTTCTAACCTTTTTACCATGAAAATAGAATATTTGTTTTACCTCGTTTGACATGTAAGGATTTACCCACCATCATTTAGTGAAGCTTCATTTTCATGTTTATGAGGAAAACTTGTAAGAATTTTTTTTAAACTATTAACAAAAAATAGTTTTCAAAATTTTTTCAATCTCCTATTATAAGTTTTCAAGGGAAATTGTTTTCAATAATTTTCCAATCATATTTTATGAGTTATTAGGTAGAATGGGTTTCAAAATGTTTTCATGATTATTTACTATGTTTTCAAGGAAAAAGGTTTTAAATTTTTTTTAATTCCTTCTCTCTATGTTTTCAAAGTATTTTCAAAATAAATGGTTTTAAAAATGTTTTATGTTTTAAAGATAATGTTTTGTAGAAGAAAATGATATTTTCCCTAGAAATGTTATCAAAATATCCTTCCATGTTATTTTCAATATAATATGACATCTATTGATGTTACTCATTCCCTTATAGTAAATAATCCACAGATTCAATTCATATAATTTATTGAATGGTTTATGTTTTGATAGAATGACACTTAGGACACCCATTTCTATTCCAAAAGTTATATATATTGGAAACCATCTTCTTTTCACGGGTTATGCTTTGATGATTTGATTATTAAACTTATCTCATTTTATATAGGTTATTATGTGAGTAAATGTTAATGATACCCAATATATTTCATGGGTTATGATTTTATATTTATAAAACCCTTAACTTTTTATGTTTCATGATATGATGAAGTTGTATTATATTGTGGAACATGTATGAATGATTTTATTATGAGATGGGTCGGACCTATATATCCCTCCAATTAATTGGGTAATGATTTATATCCCATGTGATATACTATGATGGTCTTGGGAATGAACCTTTACTACCAATATGGGCATGGGAGTCAACCATAACTATTAAGATTGCATGATGAGTAAAAACATGATACTAAGATGGCCATGGGAGTGAACCAAGACTACCAAGATAGTATGGGGAGTGTAGCCATACTACTAATATGGTATTTGAAGATATGCCTTGGATACTATGGAAATAATAGTATATGATTATGTGTCTTACACACTTCCATGTTTTATTCATATGTTGTGCTTTCATGGCTTATGTTCTTCATTTCCTTATGATTCATGACTTATGAACTGTCATGATTTATGACATGATTCATGTATGTGGTCTTTGATATTTGGGGTATGATCTTATATTTTCAGGATCATGTTCTCATACACTTAATACATAATTATTATTACATATCTCCCTTATTTACCATTACTGATCATTTGAGATCACCCATTTATTATGTGTCTTTTCCCCAGATTATAAAGTAAGGTTTCAGGTAGAAGTGATAAAGATAGAGATATTTAGGGGATACGTTTAAGATATTTTACAAGGATAGAGGATTTTATTTCAAAATTTTATAAAAATACTAAACTATTATGGTCCTCAGCATGTATATTTTAAATGTTCTGAATATTCATCTAAAATGATGTAATAGACCTGTATGTTAATCCAGGGTCACTATAGTGATCTTTTACTTTAGGTTCTTAACATTATATATTTCATGATATGAATCGAGTGCCTATATTTTTGTCATGAAAAACATATTTTGTGTTTTTTATATGAATCAAGGAGTTTCACATAACCCAGTTGGTCTCACATAATTACAATACTTAGTAGACTGATCATGTGGACATCCCAAGACCATGTGACTGGATTGGGGTCACACAATCGCATGACTGAGGCAGTGTGTTGTATGAGTTATTCCGGGCCATAAAATAAGATTACTTCACTACAATACGCTTTGTTCATATCAGGATCCACATGAAACCCTTATGTGGAACACCTCCTTTATAGAATCTTCAACTAACAAAGCACATATTGTTTGATCTGTAAGCACATTTTGGCTCCATGAATAGTAAAATTAAATCTTGTGAAGCAAACTACATCATTGGACACTATGTTTCTAGGTATTGAATTGTAATTCATCATTAATAAAATAAATACAAGGCCTAACCCCACAAATATTCACTCACCACCACATCACTTGATCAAGAAATACATTTGAGGAATCTATATCCCTCAGTAAGAGTTCAATCATGAAGCTCATCAAGATCCCCCTCTTCTCACAATAATCAGATATTTTCCATGCTAGGATTGTATGATGGATTCCATGACAAAGTGTATGGAATGATGTTATTTGGGATAGTAAAACTCCTCCCCTTATAATTCGAATCATTCAGAAAAAAATTAATTCAATTATAAGGTAATATTGAGTATGTTTTCTATGCTTCTCAATTATATGGTATGATTCTAGAGATGACTCATCATTAAAAGTATGTTTTCCAAGAGGACATTCTCTAATCGAGAATTTTGTATTTTTTTAGATGGATATCTTGACTAAATTCATTGATATCAAAAATTGAAAATTTTCCAAATTCTAGGATAGAAAATACAGTGGAATGGAAGTTAATTTGTGTTTGTATTAAATATAGGATATATGGATGTCACTATATCTCCTACATGGATAGGAATCGAACGAGACATATTTTTGATGATAGGTTTTTCATTCATATAAAACTCTTGTATATAGGGAGAGAACATTCAAAATCAGTTCATAGGTTAATAACTCCATAACAAAGGTTTCAATGTAGATCTACATCATATAAAGGAGAGTGGGAATTTTCATCCTGCCATGGAATCATGGATAGTGACCCATGTCCCAGTAGGGAGTTACACAGATTTGATTCTTGTGAGAATTAGTTAGTCCACATATCATAAGACGATTTAAGTGGATTAAGGTTATACAAGATTTATAATATTTTAATCATTTTAACATCATATTATAAGGACTTCTTACCCTCATAAGGATCATGAGGAAAAAATAAACTCTCTAATTTTATACCAGGACAATGAACTAAGTGACCATAACATAATTATTTCTAGGGACAAATGGTGGTCTCTATGAGCTTTGTAAATTTTTATTTTCACTCAATACATTTTATAATATATTGAAGGATAATATTAGTGGTTGTTAATTGTATTTTACAGAAGTTACTATTTATGGGTTTTCTACTTAACAAGTTTTGTGCATTTTTTATTTGAAAAGATAATTTTTCCTAAACCATGAAAGGTCTATGCCTAATGACAAGAGAATCAAACTCTACTCATAAAACCCCTTATGGGTTTTCAATATGAATAGATATATATATATATATATTACTTTATGAATTTTATGGTCATGCGAGTTAAAGTAACATAGCTGATGTTTTAAGGTCAAATAGCTATTACCAGGATTTCTAGTATTTTTTTTCGTATAGCTTAAACCATTTAAAATATAAGGGAATTTACTTTAGGTTCATAAATCTTAGAAAAAATGTTCAATAACAAGGCTCGACATCCTTTCTTTATTAATTGTTATGATTTATGAGGGTGTGATATCAAGGATACTGAACCCATCTAAATAATGAAATTCTGAAAAATATAAATCTTGCCTCTAAGAAACTACATTAGAGGAGATAATATAATATATACATAAAATTGATAATCTATAACCATATTATAATAAAAGGTTCCGTAATTTTTTAAACAAGGATTATGATTATTGGAGGACCTCCTCCTTGGGATGAGGGTTCCTATGTCTAACAAGACATATTTGGGGCACATATATAGGAGTTAAATCTGGTCACGTATTCATATATAAACATTGGTTTCCCATGAATCTAAATAAAATCAATTCTGATATCCATGGAATATTTTTGGGGATTAAAATTCTCAACATATAAAGTGTGTTCACTGAAGATGAGCACTCAAAGAGGGTTCTAGTACCCTAATAATTATGTCACTATGTATCAAACATTTCAGTGAGGCTGAGTTTTGATAAATTATTGATTTATCCTTCCCAAAAACCATAAGGATCCAATGAGTATGGATTGAATTCTAATAGGTCTATATAGTGGTACCTACAATAATTGTGACTCTTTTATTTGAGCTTTAACTATTCTGTAAGATTTTGAAGACTTAATCTTGATATGTAGAGACTCAACTTTTTCTCAAGAAACTCTTTTCTAGGTTTTTAACCTAATATTTTTTACATCTCTTTCACTAGTAGTTTAGGGTCATATGATTTAAACTATTTGAAGATAAAATTTAAGTTTAAATTTTTTTGAACATGGTGCATATAGTTTTATGTTGTGATGCGTATCACATCTATTGAAACAATTTTAAATTCATAAAGTATGGACTATTAGGGGAAGTTTGGTACATGGTATTGCATGAAAGTTATTATTAACCTGATGTGAATGCATGGTGTAATAGGCATGATCTCAAAAAATCCTTACGAAAAAATGAACATAGTTTAAGGCCTAGATACGTGGACCAAGGAAAATGAAGAAGGATAACGGCATAATAGTTTTCTTGGACTTTAAGTCCAAGAATGACCTGAAACTTCATGAACAGATGATGATGATACTATAATTCATATCCCATGGTCATGAGATTAGGGTTGGTCATATGAGACATGTGTTCAAGGGTTGATCACTAAACATGTTTGAATACTAGGTTCTATCCTAATGTTGTCACAACTAATGGATATCATGGGATATTTTTCTTGGGATAATTATTCTTATGGTTGATAGGCCAAATTGGTGACACAAATAAAGGATCAAAATCAGTACATGTATGCATAGCCAAGAAAAGGTGTCCCTTGGAGCCCAATATACTCTTTACCAATAGCCATTAAATATTTATGGTAATCTGAGATGCTTGAGGAGTGAAATGTATTTGTAAGGATGGATGTTTAAAAGGGTGATAGAGGTGTCCCAAGCACCTGTGGACCATTTTTAGTTGATTATAGTTCTATAATTACACCCAAGGTGATGCATCAGGGTATAGTAAATAAATAATGTGAGTAAATTATCACCTAGAACATTAAATTTAATGAGGACATCCTATCCTAGTGTAGGGGGACAATTTTTTGGTCCCTTATATAAACATGTCTTCCATGAAAGGTAGTTCAATCTTAAGTGAAAATAAATCTACATAGATTAAGTTTAATCAATGTGGACCATTGTGTTTCACAATTTATGCTCATGTGATATGGATGATCCTTAATGGCCTCTATAGATCATGATGGAACAAATAAAATATTCTTGATGAGTTTTCATATTGGAAAAGGATAAAGTGAATAAAATATTAAAATATTTGAATTGAGAATGATGGAATGTTGAATGGTGAGAATCAGTTCACTATTTGTAATAGTGGAAACTAGTGCCCCATTGTCAAATAAGTAACTCATGTGGATTATGGGTAACCATTATTCACAAAACAAAACATACCTTATGGGTTACATCACAAGTTCAAATTCTACTATTCTCACAAACAATTCATCGTAGAGTAATTTTAGATTTTCCAATCCTTTTTAAAAATGTTACTATAAAAGGGTATATTGATGGAATGTGCACTCAAGGACCATGGGACACCAAGAAAATGTGTGTTCAAGGTATAGAGTGATTCATACATAATGTTTTATGAATTAGGTTGGTCAGAATATGGGATATCCAATAAGGAATATAATGCTCCATAATTATTCCATAATGTAATAGATATGATACTAGGGTAAGAGGAATGAACCCCTATTGACCGGGTGGGTCATTTTTACCTCAAAAAATATGGATTTGGACTCAATATGTAATGGGGTAGATTTGTAATTCTCCCACTACTTTATGGTATTACAAAGTGGACTGTACATTGTACCGTTTAAGGTCATATAAAGACCATGAATCTTGTAGTATAACTTCATATGATGAGGACCATTAGGGGATAATGATTAAGGTCGTACAACCATAACAAAGGGTTGGTAATGTTTTAGCTCAAAAAACATTCACCAAGGTTCGGTGATATTTAATATCAATGATATATGACCATTTGGGATTGGAAAGAGGAAAAACAAACTCATTTTATTTGGGTTTTTACTAGATATTCATACCCGTAAATAAATGGTCATAAGAATGAAATGTAATAATATTTCATTGAAATTAGGGATGATGCACGAATGTGTATTGTTGATGTAATTTGAATAAAATTGAATATACGACTAATGGAGAAGTTAAATCATACCAAATAACATTTTAACCAATGGTAAGTGGATATTAGTGGGAGTAGGTTGACCATTATTAATGGTGGAATCCAATTCCACACAATCAAATAAATATATTATGGATATTAATGGGTAACATTCCTCTAGGTAAAAAAAATCCCCTTGGGGTTACTTCATAAGTTCAAGAGAATTTGTGTTTTTCACCATCATTTTCTAGAAATTTTCTTTTATATTATCCAATCCCTATTAAAAATATTGTTATAAAGTGTGATTTAAGAGTACTCATTCATGGTATTATGGTTGGTGTTGAATCAGATATCAATGATATGAAGTTGGTTTATAGCTAATATTTTTTTTGAAGGGTTAGAGAACTATAAAGGTTACGCCACTGTGAACCGAATACATTCTCTAGGTGAAGAGTTTTAAAATAGAATCTTTGAGTGTAAAATCATATAACAGGATTATGTAATCATTGCATAGAACCCATTTCATTTATTTTAATGTCATTTCATAAGGACTTTGGTGTTTTTTAGTTTATGGTTATGTGACAATGATCAAATGTTATAAAATTTAACATCATGTAACAATAAATATAACAACCATGATTTTTACAAGTATAGGGAATCCAGGTATGACAATATATCTAATGGTATCCAGAATCAATCCACACATAGTTCTTAAAAATTTCATATTCTGCATCGATCAAGCTTTACTATGAGAGAAGTGAGAATGGGTTTCAACTTAACACATGGTCATTTAGTGAGATTAAAAAGGTTAAAACACCGGGGTGAAAGGGGGTATTATTATAATTTTTATTTATAATTTTTATATTTTTTGTTGGGGATAGATAGAATATCCATGCATCAGTATGTATCCCAAAAAGTGGGAATGAAGTCACACATAGATATTTAATAGAATTTATCTACCTAGATTTGACTCATACGGAGGTAGAGGGAAGCTTTTTTGATAAAAATTAAATAGTGGTTGGGACCAACAAAAGATATCTAGGTGTTACTATGTATCATGAGTTAACAGTAATCAATCCACATATAGTTCTTGAATATGTATCCAAAATATTCTAACTCATATGAAGGTGAAAAGAAAATTTATATATTTTTATGTGATTGTGGTTGGGCACAGAAGTTAAGATCCAAGTTTCACTATGTATCCTAAAGTAACATAAATAAAGAAATATATAGTTATTAAATGGGTATTTCCTTATGCATTTAAGGCTTTTAAATAAGAAATATGGTTTTAATTATTGATGAAATTTGTGGCTAGGACTAGAATAAGAGATCTTGAAATCACTACATATCCTATAATGACATGAGTCAAGCCACACATAGTTATTGAATATGTGTCCCTCCACACATATATGGATCATACATAGGGAGAATGGGGTATTTTTTGGTAATTTGATTCTATGATAAGGATAAGAATTTCAGGAATCCCTATATATTCTAAAGTAATAGGAATCAATGTATTTATAGTTCTTATATACTCCATACATATAATGGGCTCATATATAAGGATAGGGTTATTTTTATGGCCTTTGGATAAGCCTAGGATAAGAGATCCTCCAATCACTGCTTATCCAATAGAAATTTAAAACAAGTTACATGTAGTTCATGAAGAGAATGATTTCTTGCATATATTTTAGTCATATGAAAGGAATCTGGGTCATTAATTCTTTGAGGCACATGCAGATTATGTTTTCAAGACTTATAATTGTATCAATATCTCAAGTAGGGTAGAAAATTGGTAGTGGGGAATGGGACAGTCCATGCTTTTTAGTGTCATATATGATGGATTTATGGGCTTACTGGTTTTAATGATCTAATACCTTGACCCATGAATGCTGCATATTATTTTCAGGTTATGAGGACCCAATTGTCATGCAGTTTTAAGATATGTGATATGGATCCACGCCACATAGTTTAAAATCATGTGTTTGGGTTTTTGTTGTTTTGTTTAATGTCAGGAAACTATAACGATGACTATATAGTTTAACATCATATGATAAGTACCTAGATTTTATGCAGTTTAAATTCATTCCTCTTAGAATTATGGACTGAAAAAAGTATTTCCTGAGAAATATTTCATTGGGAGGATGTATTATGTGCTCCCTATCCATTGTGTCCATGGAGTAAGCCTTGTCGAAATAGACCTTATGTATGATGTAAGGTCCTTTCAACTTTGGTTCTAGTTTAGGAGATTTTTTGAAGTATCATTTATTGTATAAGAACAAATATCTCCACTCCTTGGAGGAATTATTTGAGGAAGACTTATATATTGAAGGATATCACAATTTTCTTCTAATGGTCCTCAAGGTTATACTGTTTATAGAACCTCTTCTAATGAGGTCACTCTAACTTGTCATGTAATTTATGGGATTGTTCTTCATCCGAAAGTTATCCATAGGTAGTGATTAAAATCAAGGTAAATTTTACTTGTATGGTATGTACTGCCTCTATTCCATAAAAAAATGAATATGAGGTCATATGTGTGGAACTACAGGTTATGGTATGATAATCCCACAAAGCATGAAAAATATTATCTAGACAATAGTTCTTGTCTTTACAGACCATCTCCTAGTGTATATTAAAAAACTCTTATTAAATGCATCTATTTTCCCTTTTATCGATGTTTGATAATAGGTAGAATGGTTTGACACGATATAATACTCCTAATTTGACTTTTTCAAGTTTAAAGAACAAAAATTGGAGTCAATTCCTATCAATATCATGTGAGGGACACCAAATCTTTTAATTAAACTTGGATTCAAGAAGTTAAAGATATTCTTTATCATATCCTGCTTGAGGGGTATGGCCTCAACCCATTTGGTAAATAATTCACTGGCCATTGAGATATTCTTAAAATAATTTGATGTATATGGGGATATATCCCCATGAATCCCATTCCTCATGCTGCAAACTGCCAAGAGTGTTTTCGAATATGAAATAGCTTATGCGGTTGATGGATGAAGTTGAACTGTATCTGAAAATTATGGAATTTTCTAGTTAATTTTAAATATCTTTTCATCATCATGGGACAAAAATAGTATGCCTTCTAATATGACGGGGGATTTTGATTCTTGGTTAGTGAGCACTATACAAGATTACATGAATTTCATGTATGATAGAAAGGGTTTATCCTCCCTCAATAAATTTATGGTGGACCCCATCAACTCATTTTTTGGAAAGGAATTTCTATTAAATTGGTCCATTTCAAAGGAAAATTTTTTACTCATCATTAAATTTTTTCCTTCTTTTCCGAGACAGATAGGAAGATCCCACATTTCAAATTTTTCACTATATCGGACATCTATCCAGTTGAATAATTAATTAGATAAGTATCATCTCATCACACTCTATAGACATGTTGATTTAATGGATTTCCTATATGTGAAAATTTTTACTAGATATTCCATCTTGTAGTGTGTAATAAAAAAGATACTCTTTCATTCTAGGAAAATAGTTTCATTATATAGGGAATCAACACGATAATTTTGTGATCATAGAACATATGTCAGTAGTTTCTCTAAGGGAATATTTTTTATAAGACCTTTTATGAATCCAATGATGGGTGAATAACCTTCCTTATGATTGGTGAATTAATTATTAATCTTCTTAATCACATGTTTTGAATATCCCTTAATATTCAATTAGACCATCTATATCTATAAGGATTGATGTAGTCAAGTGTCGAGATATTGGTATTACACAACATTATTGGTGTATCATTATAATAGAAGAAAAGAATAAGGTGTAACCTACTCAGTCGGTGAAATAAATAAAATACCTAGAATAACTATATTTAGGTTTGTTTCTTTCATTCTCTTCCCAATCAGGCTTTAGGATGCCCCGTCAAAGTACATCTCCCACGTCTGTGGAGTTTCACGGGAATATAAAACCACTTCATCCTGGATCTTGGTACTCACTAGTGTTCTCTCTATAGTAGGATGTTTTCTGAGTAAATTTTCTAAAGAAAAACCTTTAACTGTCTTTTTTGATACAAACAAAATATAAAAGTATTTCAAAATAACTACCCATAAATCAATGAACCCATTTGATATAGGCCAGTTGATTATATACTTGAGTAGGTTGATTCATCAGACTAGGAAGAACCCACGTTGATACAAGTACCGTCACTACTGTTTCACTATAAAAATAGAGCAAGGTAATTCTTCTAGAATCAGAATATTATATCTTGGTATCTAGTATTGTCATAATATGAAAATAAAGACTTTTTACATTCTTGTATCCTTCTTCTATGCAATTAAGGTGCTGATAAATCATCATATATCATCCATGTATATGGAAAATTTCATTAATTATACTGGTGGAATTAGGACTGGGGGATTAGTGGATATTTTTTTGGGTTTTCAAATGATACTTGGAAACATTCATCCCATTAGTAAGAAGTAAATTCTTAATTAACATTGTGAAGGGGATTCATTTTATGGCTATATTTTCTATTAAATTCATCTTGCAGGTGAGTCATACCAAGAACCTTCAAAATTATTTATGGTTATATAGAGGTGAACTGGATAATATTACACAAGTATTCCAAGTATCATCTTTACTACTATAGTGGTGTACCACAATTAAAACTAATATTCCCAGTGTTACCCTAAAATAAAATTTCATAGGGTTCATCTTCATGATGTGTTGTTAAAATTTACCAATAATTTTTTAGAGTTTGGTGATTTGATCACAAATGTTTTAGAAATTGACCACCATATCATCAAAATAACATTATAATATCCATATGGGGAAAGTATTGAAGATGTGGTGCATGGTTAATTGATATTTGGTAATAAAATAATTCAAACTAATGGAATGACTTGGTGGATGAAAATTCGTTAGGGTGCTCAAAAATCTGTTTATTCCTTATATTCGTGGTCTATAATGATATGATTAACTATGAGTACCCATCCATAAAGAGAAGGGATTATAAGATTATGATTAGATCAATCTATAGTTATGTGATTAGAATTAGAAAACCATCCATCATAAATTGTCTGTTGAGATCTCTACAAAAACTATAGTCCATGATATGTCCATTATTTTTATTAATAGGGATTATTTTGGTGATCCATCATGGGAATTAATGTATAAAATGACATTTTATGTAATAATATTATAAAATTTAAATTCCACCGTGGTTGTATGAGTGGGATGCATTCTCATTTCCACCTTCTTAATGCCTTAATGATCATCTATAAATCCCAGGTGATGCGTGGACACATTGGAATTGAGACCTGTAATCTCAGTGTAAGTATTGGTGAATATGTAATAGTTCTATTTAATTAAGGGTATATACATATCCTTCTCTTCCATGGGCATGGAAAAAATATTAATACGGGTTGTGGTTCCTTTTATATACCCATCTTTACATACCCGCCCACATTGATGGTAGTGGAGACAACTTCCTCAAATGATGAAGATGCGTCTCTATGGACATCCTCTTATTTTCCACCTCAATTACAAAATAATTATGTGTTTAATGGATTTCTTCAACTCTGATATAAGATTCAAGGGAATCAATATCCTTTTTTGTATGTTGAGGAGTAACTTCCGAGCAATGATAGTAATGATGTAAGGGAATTATGGTCTGGAGATCCAGTGACACAAGCTTCTATTTTCTTCATCACTAGGGGTAGAAGAAGCATCATTATCCTAAGATTTAAGAGAATATATGATGTCATTTTCAATTTCTAGTGTATATGTGGGTAAGTTATTTTGCCTATATGGTGGACCGAGGGGATCCTAGGATTCAAATTATAGAAGAGGAGTATTATGATTTAGGGAATTATCACTGGATACATTAATATCACCATGGGAAACATATATTACTTCATATGGCCATGTTTCAATAAGAATAAAAATTGATATATAGACATAGGCCATTAAATCTAGCAGACTATGTCAGCTCTCTAGAGCTATAGTTACTGAATCTAGCTAGTTGATAATAAATACATAATCATTATTGAGAAATTTCAAGGGGTTTCAAGCATCATTTCTAAACCATTGGGTGTGGAAACTCACATATCTCCCTCCATCATCAGCTAATTTCCCTCTCACTTATTGAAATATGCCTTATTGTACTATGATTCACAATATTCAAAGGGTTCATTATCAAAATATAACACTCCAAACATTCCATTAATGGGGTTCTTTAGGAATTGGAGGAATGAAATTGAAAGTACTATAAGCTATGAAGCCTAGGTTTTTTGAGTATATGATATTATATCATGTCCAACTAAATTACAATGAATTTTGTGTTAGACAACAGGTATCTAAATTGATAACTGAGTTTTATTTTTCCAAGGGTATTTTTCTCACTCTTTTCATATACCTATTTGGAAAAATCGAAAGGAGACAAATAATCCACATTATTTCCCAAATGATGAATATATAGAACAAGGATAAGATTAATATTAGTCTATTATCAATTATAGATCATCATATGCAATCATTTTTAGGATTACCTAAAAAAAATGGGCATGATATTCCATAGGATTATGTCCTATTGATATTTATCTATGAATGAAATAGTGGTATGAAATTATGCAAAAGAAATTTATACTCATTATACCTCAATTACAGTGAATTATATCTCAAAAGATGGGGACACTAGAGGGCCTTAACTAGTAGTACCCTAAGTTCCATTGAAAGGTGAATAACATCCTAAATTGAGATATTGGATGGGACAACCACCAACTATGTTAGGTTATTATAATTCTAAACCTAAGGCTAATGCTTCCCAATGTGGGGTTTCTCCTTAGCAAGTTTATTATAGGTCGAATCACTTAATGCTGTTGTATATAGTGCTTGGGTAGAAGTTGAGGGCATACCTATCATTAATGGGTTAAGATCATATGGTATACCCACTCACCTAAGATGATAATAAAATTTTACACCATCCAATCAATCATCCAAAATATATTTTTGTTTATATTACTCTTGAGGGATTCAACAGTGCCTCCATTCCTCTTCTGGGATCACTAGAGTGCTTTACCTTGAGTTTTAGACACGTATATTGATTCAGAAAATATGTTTCCTAGATAATGGACTCAACCATGAAATTTTATTCCCTATTCCATTGAATTTTGTGACCTTTGGCTTCATATCGCTGGATTTCTATAAAGAACTAGGGTTCATATGCTTATTCATCATCAGAGAAGGTTTTAACTAAGTGGATGAGATTAAAATAACCAAAAAGTATCTATCTATCTATTGAGGGTTCCATTAGGTAGGGTATTTCCGTACTCCAAATTATGTGGGAAGAAATTCTACAATAGTATAGACTAGTTTGAGAGTTATATGGGACTCTTCTTCATGCACCCTATTTTAATTCCAATAATTTCATTTACCTCAAGAGGATGGGTTTGACATAATCCTTTAGGATGGTGCAAGAGGATATGATGCCATAATCAGTTTATAGATATCTTCCCTAATAATTTCGTGGTCTAGATCAAAATTCTTCTTGGTAATCCAATTATTGAACATTCATTCACATATTTTGATAATTTATCTCCATACACCTTCTTCTTCTGGTTGTATGGTGGATACTTGGGCCACTGATGCAGAAGCATTCCCCAATACTAAATATCCCTAAGTGAACATTTTATGGTGGATATATTTAAAGGTAAAGTGGTTTTAGATTGTGTGGTCCAATATCTGATGAAAAGTGAACTGTTAGGGGTTGTCATTTAATCTAACTTCATAATGTTTTTGGGACTCATGAATCTAAGAGAATCTCTTTTCATGGTCAGGATAATGTAACCAGTGAAACATTATTTCTATAAGTAATGAGGTTTTTTTCATAAAATAATGGGGGACCCTGATCCTTATTTTCCTCTAAATGAGGATAATGTTATTATCGATGAATCAGGTGATGTGGAGATTTTTTAGTGCTTTGGAAACTGTGGGTGTTGGTTTTAGTTTAAAAGAGTCTTTTTATTCACTACTAGGACTCTTCAAATATTTTTCGAGTGTGGATCTAGATTTAGACTTTGTTCATCGGATAACATCCTATGAATTGTTTTTCAAGTCTGAAACCTCTTAGAACCTACCTGAAAGTTTCTACAAGATCAAATACATATGTAGTTCACTATAGAGGTTATTCATACAAAGTTCATGTATCTTCTCTAGTGGGTGTGGAATGATGAGAAAATTCATTTGGACCTCACATTTAGTGATGAAATCAAATCCCCCCCCCATTTTCATGTTGTTTATATTTTTTATATTGACAACCATTATTTTCCATAACATTCAAAAAAATTGAAAAATAAATAGTTGGTGAAAGTCTTCACAACATGTGATGGACCCTATGGGTATGCTACTTTACCAAATGAGGGTTGGAAAAACTAGTTTCTGTAAAAAGAAACATAATTTTTCTACCTCTTTATGGTATTGTGGGCCCTTTTTGGGGATTCACTAGGACACGAAATGTAATAGATACTACTGCAGATCTCTTATACCATCAATGTTTTGGAATTTTTTTTTCAAAATCTAGTCAGGGGGTGGGTAGTGTATACCAATTTAGGGTATGGTTTTATTTTTCAATTCATTGGGTTATGTGTCCCATCTATTGCCTCCGTTTTTTAGAAAGAGACTCAATGGTGATATTGTTTTCTAGGGAAAATATTTTCTAAATCATCTCCTAAGTATGGGTAGCAAGCAAAGCATGATATGATGATAATATAATAATTGATTGTTGACTACCTATTAGAACTAGGATTGGGTGACTATCACAATATAAGGGAATTTTTATCATAATAGTGGGATATCATAACCTTCTTCAATCCTTAAAATAAAGTAGACTTTATATCTATATCTAGGTCCTACTTGATTCTTAGACATTATTCTCATTGGAAAATTAACCCCCTCTTGATTAGTGGGAGGATGAATATTTTCTTATTATTACAGGTGATACCTGATGGGAATATTACACCTAATTAATTCTTTATTGTGCCTTTTACGATTGAATATCTATTTCTTCTAATGTGACAACTTCTCATCCATATAGTGGATTTCAGGCTACATTGAAGGTGAGTGGGATGTAACCACCCCATTTAGTTTATCATTAGTAAAATGGAATTGGGGGAGGAAACATCTTGTTTGGATGTTCCAATATTTGAATAATCCTCTCATTCTGAGTATGTACTCCACAACATATTTTTCGAGATAAGGAATCTCTCTGGAAACAATTTCATCATTGCATGCATTGGTGCCCATGTATTGTTCTATGTCATCTAGCATAATGATAATGACAATGATTACCAAGGAATATTATGTGGAGGGAATAATTGTATATTCATGTATGTTGTAAAGTGACTCCTTTTTTACATTTATTCTCTTCTAGGGGAATATCACGGTCTTCTCCCTGGTACCTTTCCTCAGTGTGTGATTTCAATTTGTGATCATTTTCAGATTTAACATTCTTAATCGAAATTTACCATCGACTTAGTCTACTTATTTTGATCTTTAGAGAATCTATAACCATCCTTATTGATTGTTCCATAGATGATAGAGGTATGTTTAGTGGTGGTAGGAAAAATAGGGAATCCATATCTTGAAAATCACTGTCTACCATAGAAATGACTGATCTTCTTAGAGAATATGATAATAGTACCCCTACCCTTGTGGGATAGGGTTGAAATGAGGTTTCTAGAAAAAAATATTATATTTTTTGAGTATTTGATGATCATAGGAGGGATGGTTGTGGTAAAAATTCCCATTATCCCTGTGGTATTGAGTTATCTTCTAGTTTTTCCTAATCTCTTCTGAACTCACTATGGGATTCACATCCCTAGGGGTGTCGGTGGGGGTAAATATTCCCTAATCCTTTTTGGAAATGGTTGACATAAAATTATCGCTGATATCTTTTGAACACATTGAGGGGTTGAATATCATATGGGTGATAGTGGTGGTAAAAATTACTCCAACCCTGTAAGCTTAGTGTAGTCCTAGATAAACATCATAGAATCTATTAATTAAAACTCTAATTTTGTCTCATTTTAACTCGATCATGATATTGGTATAATTCATATTCAGGTTATAAATTACTTTTCATGGGAAATTTTTCTAAAGTAATGGGATTTTTAATCCTCTAATGAGATCTTTTCTTGAACTTCTATGAGGCTTAGATCAAGATAATAGTAGTGGATTTATCATTTCAATTTCCCTGATTTCATATCTTTTATGGATTACCTATGGGTGAGTTTTTTGGATTTGAACAAATGGTGTGCATGATTTTTAGGATTCTGACCTCTCCCATTGTAATGAAATTATGGTATGTCATATATGGGGAGATCCATTATACTAAGAATTATTTCATGTGTAATTCTTAATACTCACCCCATACCAGAATATATAAGTCAGATTGGTAATCAGTGGTTATTTGATGGATTTATATTATATTGTGGATACAGGGACATTGTAAGCATTCAAAATGATTGTTTACCTTGGTTTCTAAGTTATCAAGAAATTATCAATGTCTATCTCACAAAAAATCTCATTTTCCATCTGTATATTATCATCATATCCTCGATAATATGGGTTCTTACCCTTTATCTAGTGAAGTGTATCCCACACATTCAAGTGTATGTAAGATATCCATTCCTCCTACAATCCTTCCAGGATGTCATAATAAATAGTGGTGATGGGAAATAATATAATATGGAGATTATTCTTATCCAATTATTTACACATATAATTTCCTACCCATTCCACATAAAATGAATATTCCTTTATTTTTATTACTAAAAATGTCATTTTTTCGATGGTGATTAATCATGACCAATAGGAGACAAGGATAGTGGTTTCTACCAGAGGATATCTAATGAAAAATGTGATGTGTTTATAAATATTTATGGGACAAAATTTACTATGGACCCCAGTTTTTTGAGAACCTCAATATACCAAGGTGGGCTAACAAGGAGTGGATTTCCTTTCATGGGTGAGATATCACCATGGGGATCTTTTCTATAGTGTATGTCAGGGGTTGGATCCCCAAAATCATTGATATGATACAGAAAGGAGTAATTCTATGGAATATATGGTCTTATGCTTCATATGAATTGTTGATGGATCCTTAGGATAATATATATATATATATATATATATATGATATAGGTCATCAAGGATACATGCATTGAGCAGGTTTTGATTATGATCATAGTCCTGTGTTATAATTATAATTTTTTTACTTGTTATTTATCATTGACAAAGGATATGAGCCTACTACTTTCTGGCCACTGAGGTATGATTACATAAATATATGGATATTGTGAGGATATGATCCTGTTTTTGAGAAGCTTCTAGAATATTCTGACAACCATTTGAATGGTTGGAAGGAATATGTGGTTACATTTCGGTGACTGTAGGAATATGTCATCTAGACCTATTTGGTGTGGGAATATGCACCCAATTCTGATGTTTATCCCTTGTCAGGACATGTCAATGGACCTTAAAAATGGTTTTAGGGGTATGTGTCTTTTCCAGTATGGCCTCTAAGGATATTGATATATTCCAAAATTATTAGGAGCAAGAATATATTATTACTCATATCAGTAATCATAAAATTCCAGAAACCTTCTAAATTGTTAGCAGGGATATGAACCTACCCAAAGGTAACCACCAAAGTTTTCTGAAAAAACTTAGTTGGAATGAGAATATGAGTCTGATCCTAGTTTTACTTTTGAATATACCACTGTATCTTTATGATAGGGATATGTGTCTCTATCAAGGTGGCTTTTAGAATATTCCAACACACCATAGTCAAATCAAGAATATGAACCCAACCCATAGACACACCCTTTATTGGAGTATGCTGATATTCCTCCTGATAGGGTGAAAATTATCTGATTTCCCTAGATAATCTATTTGGTTTAGTTGAACATGATTATTCACAAATTTACTGGCTGGAATATGGACATGTTCAAGTGAAATTGTGATTGTCGAAATATGTCGGTGAATATTATTTATAGCTACTAGAATCTATTTATAGTTTAGAATGGGTTGGGAAGGAATATAATCTTCAATTCTTGTTATCTATAAGAATTTTTGGAATGTTTCTTCAATTAATTTTGGAATATGTACCCACATATGTCCTTTATTTTCCATCTGGATATATTGATGGGATTTGTGCATGTAGGGGGTAATATGTGCCTCCCCTCTGCTTTCTTCTATAATATACTAATAGTCATTCTATATGAAAAAAATGATATGAGTCTAATCAAAAGATTCCACTATAGTATGAAGAAGAAATTATTCAGTAGAAGAAATGATATGAGCATGGTCCCTATGGTTTGAAACTCTTTACACCTAGAGAGATTTCCTATATTGCTCAGTCTGAGAAACTCAAGGAGCGATATACATGGTGGCTCCCCCAGTATGAGGATGAGGGAAATTGTTTATATGTAATTGATTTTTGTGATTAACAGGAATAATCCTAGGATAAACCTAAACCAAGGTTAATTCATATATGACTTTACGAACACCTTCCTGATGAAAGATATTTATTATCATATTCCTGGGATAGGATCCCAAAGTTGTTACCAATAGAAATAAGCATTTCAGTCTTCATTGAAGCTCTCCTTCGATGGGATATATTTATAGTATTCAGCACTTGGAGACCATTTCATATAGACTCTATGATCAGGATGGTACTATAAAAATGTTACTCCCTTACCATTTAATTTTCCATATGGTGCTAGAGAAATTGAATAGATGATGTTTTCCTTCTTATTATGGGGTCACTATTCTCGTGACAACTGACACACAAGAGCTCTTTATTGACAATTATTCCATCTCATTGAATCAAAGAGAAATCTAAATAATGCTTCCTTGAGACAAAAATACACCACATGATAGAATATCGATTAGTAGAGTATCACAGATATATGTATGTTGAATCAAAAAAATTCGTAGGTATGTGGGTTAAAAGATCTGTCATGTTACCATTTTTTAATTTGTGAGACACACAAAAAATGGATCGATGTGTGGGAAACCCAATTTATTATGTTATCAATGAATTCACATTGTTATCACCATTTATATTTGTTTGAGGCATGAAGAAAAGGACCAATGTTTGATGGTTAAAGACTAATAATGGTTGAAGGTTTCATGTCAAGTTCAATATTTTAGTTTCAAAACGAATTGGTGTTTTTTGTGTGTGTCCATTATTGGGGGGAAGTTCATGATGCTTATGGTAACACTATTATTTGGTTTTCATATAAATTCATGTTATGTTTATCATATTGGTTTTAAACCAAAATGGACTTTTTGTGAAAGTCTTCTAATGGGGTTTATTCATGGAACCTGAACCACCCATCCACTCCAACATCTATAAATGAAATTTTAATACATTAATTCCCTCCAATGGTTAGTGGTCACTAGGGTTTCATACCATTGACACTTAGGAACTCACATTAGCTATAAGATGTGAGTTTAGGCTCATATCACCTTATTAGGGTGGATTGATTCCTACTCAATGACTCTATTATATATTAATGTCATGTTTTTTAATCCTTCCCATAATCCCACTAGGTTACTAGTCTCCCTCTCATGTTAACAATCAGTTATTATCATGCGATGATGTGAATTCCTATAAATATCAAGATTATTCTATAAATATAAATGTATATATATATATAATATGTTCCTCATAAATTGAATCATCTATATGTATTAAAGGTTTTACGTCATTTTTTATTAATTCTTAATTATGATATTTCAAATCCATGTGGATATGTGTTGTAGATCTTTTCATCATCAAGGTATATGGTTATTATTTCAATATTGGGATTGATACCATTATGGGGCTTCCTATGTATCCTTGTGAAAGAAATCATAACCCATGTATTTCAGTACAATATAATGGGATATGTTATACTTTTCATGGTCTTATGACAAGGCCCAAACAAAGTAGTTTAACATAATGTGGTGTGGAAGTGTAGATGAGAGATGCATGTTAATGGGTGTTGTGGGACTTATGCATGGGAAACCCTTCCTAGTTTTTTTTCAATGAGAAAATGGCCCAATGAGAATGATTTGACTTTGTAAATAATGTGGTCTTATGAGACATGTGGATCGATCTACTAACATAGATATGGTCCAATAATATAAATATGATGTTATGAGGGATATAAAATAATTTAGGATATATGATGACACCTAGAAGTAATATAGACCTCTATAAATGGGGTCTCATAACATTAGGGATATGGATGATGATAACATCTATAGGGAATATGGCATCAGGGGAAGAAATGTATATCCTCATAGAAATATAAATAGGTGAGGGAAAGATGCAAATGACCACACAATATTGAGATAGGGAATTGAGGATATTGTGTTTTAATATTAGGGAGGCATTCTATGAATACAATTTAAATTTAAATCAAATCCCATAAAGTTTTGAGATGCACTGTATATGTTCATTTGATGGGATCATATCATATAGTTGTATATATTACGGTAATGATGTTTTGTGGAAAATTTTCTTGTGATATTTTAAAACATTGAAGAATTTTCATACATATATTATTATGCATAGGAATCAAATCCTACATAGTTTTATTATCATGGAGCTTAATGTCATGTGACTAGAACATTGGCCATATAGTTTTTTGTTATTCCGTATGGACTATTGTGTTATGAAAAGGTGTGAAATAAGTGAATTGATTTGATCTTAAACTTATAAGAATACATTATAATATAGGTTGGGGAATACACTTAATGAGGAGACACATTTTGGGGGAATTGTAATTATGATAATGGAACAATCCACTTATATGTATAATCCCATGTCAGTCATTCTTGGTGTGAGAAACAATAGATTATAGAAGATCATATGCATTTTATGGGGACATTTAAATGAGATTTCAATGGATCATACACGTTGTTTCCACACTAGGATGTGTCATTTGGAATATTACCCATTGAAGGAATGTATTGGGAAGAAATATGAACCTTGGATAAGGGATATATGTGTTTGGAGATTACACTTTAGGAGGAGGGCCATTATGGACATATTTTAATTCTGATAATATAGTAATCAACTAATATCTCTAGTCCCGTGTGAGTCATGATTGATGTGGGAAATAATAGATAATGGAAGATCCAGAATATTTTACAATTCTATTTTTATCTAAATTACACCCTGAGAGGATACCCAATGTAGGACTAAGACATATGATGAATATTTCCAAGTGAGGAAAAGATTGGGGCCCATGCTAGATAGGATTCCCAAAGTATGGGTTTACTCCACCAATACCGATGAATGAAGAAATATAATTAAACTCACAAATAATATAGCCCAATCAGCTAGAAAATTGAGGGACATACACCAATGTGGATGCCCAATTGAGTTATATTTGTCTTGATATGGTGTATTACAGTTCTTATAGATGTATTGAGAATGGAATATGACTCAAGATGGGTCATCAGGGTCGTATGAGTGGATCACGGATAGGAGATCTCCTGAATGGACTATGGTTAGGTGATCACATAAGAGGTTCACATGAATAATGATGGGTTATGTGATACCATAATATGAATAGGTTTAGGTTATTTTTTGACATAATGATATATCTATGATTTTGTAGTTATGTGGGTGGTTAGGGGATCGTGTAATGAATGAGGGTTCATGTGACTGTGTAATGGACAAGAGGCTAGGTGATCATGTGAATAATAGCAATTCAGGTGATTGTGTTAGTAGATATATGGTTGAGGTACATGTGGTTGTGAGGAGATTTATCCTAAAAGTGGTAGCTTCTAAACACCTATTTTCGACCTCATATCAAAGTGTCTCCTACATGTGTTAAAAGGAGAGACATTTTTGTGGTATATATTAGGAAATGGATTCGATATCTATGACACTTCATAAGGATGGAAATCCATTTATTTGTTTCAAAGGTAGTGGAAAGAGTCTGCATGGGTCAAGGCCATTCACATGACTACGTTAAAGAATGTGATCAGTGGGTCTCGTGATCCTATCAAGTCCACATGATTGCCTAGCCATTATTTCAACAAGAACTTTTCTCTGATTCATAGTGTAGACAACAGTGATTGCAGACTTGTCTGTGATCTACAAACTACAGGAAATCCTCACATGACTTGGGGAAATCACAGATCGAGTTTACTATTGGGTCTGTAACTTATAGTGTCACATGACTAATAGTGAAATTTTAACTGTTCGTCATAAACATTATATTTTTTCATTAATCATGTTAGCATAATCTATCAATTTTTTCTTTTACTTTTGGTGCTTAACATTTATCATCGCATGATATGTAGCGAGTGCCTTTTTATCCATTGTGGACAATATATTTTTCCCCTATAACATGAATCAATGACGATATTGTAACCTAGTTGGTATCAAAATATCACACTTCATGTTCATGTGATTATATGGCCATCCAATGATTTTGTAACTGGAATGGGGCCACATAATAACGTGACTGAAGTAGTGTGTCATGTGATTCTGTTAGGGTCACATGATCATGTAACATCACAAAATAACCCTTTGGACATCATTAAATCCACATGAAATACTTTTATAGAACACTTACATTATAGAAGGTTCAACTTAAAAAGGGCATATTTTTTATCTGTAATCTTTTTTTGGATCCACGACTAGTCAGATCGAAACCTATGAATACCACTACATAATTGGGCACTGTGTTCCATGTTATTTAAAAAAATTTCTTCAATAATTTACGAAATCCATGGACTATAACAAAAGGTATGTTCTCACCACCATGTCATCAAATCTAAAAATGTTTTTGAGGAATCTCAATCCCTCGGTAAGTAAAAAATAATGCAACTCAAGGAGATTTTTCTTTTCTCCCACCCAACTTTTTTTGTATGAGTGAGAGTTATATCATGGAATTTATATCCAACAAAATAACTTGATTTTTTTAGAATCAAAAGTGATTAATTGGTGAGTAATATAAATAAAAATACGTTTTGAGTAAATTCAAACATATAAAAACATATATATAACATATTTATGAGACCAGTGAAAGATATTCTGAGTTAAGGAAGAATGAAATTAGTTTCTAGAGGATCTGAAATGATTTAATCTAAGAACATGGGGATAAGTTTAATGAGAAACCAATGAATAGAATAATAAAATCTATTATTCTCTTTGTCTTATGGATGATATCATTCTTGTGATAGTGAGATATCTCAGACAAAACTATTGACCTACATCAAGGTGGGGATATAACCATATAATACTATCTGGTGGGATGTATACATAAGGGAGTGTTGTGGGATGTAGCCATTGGTTTTCATGTGTAATATTTAGTAATTTTCTCACTTGTGTAATATGGTGAGATTACATTAAGATAAAAAAATTCTATACTCCAATTATAATTCATAACAAGATATTTAGTTGAGAATCTCTGTCTCAATGAGAGTTGAACACGATAAGGGGTAGGATTCCTAAGAGATTATAAACCTTATAAAAAAACGTATTCTATATTTATTGATTACTTCCATTACATATAGGTGTAATATAGTTAAAAAATGTTCCAATAGTCTTAACTAACATCATAGGTTCAAATATCAAATGGGAAAAATAGTTTATAGAATAAATTGGTATTTTTTAAAAATTTAACAACACATTATCCCCCCCCACACTCTCAATTATGTTTACATGATCCGATATAGACTCTCAGATACTCTTTATTGTTTTCAGATGATTAAATCAATATAAATATTTTATTTTTAACATTTTATTCATAAATATAGACCCCTCATATTGTGGATTTTTATTCCTATCTTAGTCATATGTCTGAGTCATCTGTTCCATAATTAAATAGGAACCTCCTTTATTGTTGAACTTATATCTCCTCCATATAGTATGTCATTTTGGAGGTAGAGGAAATTTTCATTCATAAAATTATCAATTAACATGTTAACTTTGGTATTATTCCTTTTTTTATTACTGAAGGAACTAACATATCCATCACCATCAAGACTTTCATTTCATGTTATATTGTGGTGAATATTTGAAATGTGACCCACATCTTTTAATAGTAACTTTCATCCAAAATTGTTCTCTATAATAATATTAATAATACCAATAAATGTTTATACACCATCATTAGACAGATTTATATATATAAAACACCCTAAAGTATTATATGAGAATAAACTTCTTCATGTGGTGACATGGTTAGAGACTCATGAGTGAATCATATATGACAAGACTTGTTTTGAAAGGTTTAAAAAATCATCATTTACAATATTGATCTATTAATTCATAATTAAAACATAATTTTATGGATTTACCTTCTCTATTCCATTATTCTTCCTTCAACTTATGACACTCATGGATGATGTTTCATAGCCTACCTCATTGGTGGAACTTCATGTTGTATCTATATTGATATTTTGATTTCTTTCTCCTTTATTGATTTTGGTTATGGATTTCTGTTGTTCTACTTATTTCACACCATTACTACTTAACATGTATTTTAGTGAAAAGAGCATCTGATACTAAAATATATCTATCTTATTTCCTTTTTGATTCTTCATTCAAAATTCTATGTTTCACTATTTACCTGGTGAGATTTCCATTTTGTTTTGAATTGCACACCAACATGAGTTGTGTGTCCCGCACATTTTATAAAGATATCAACATCAATGGTATGGGAAACACATCGTTAAAAATATTTTTCATAAAATTTAGTTGACAACAATACCTTGGAACTCACTCATGTCCTCAATTTTTTTTTCATAATCACTGTACTTCAGGTTTAAAATATGATGTATTAGATTTTCTTCATTTTATGTGATTTTCATTGTATACATATTTTCTATTTTTCTCTACAAAATAGAAACATAATGTTCATTGGAAGTTTTTTAGAATATAATCATGTATGTTCACTTATTAATTTGAGAAGTGGAATTCAAAATAAGAAAAAAAAACTCTATATAAATTGTTAAGTTATTTCTAGACACCTTCTCCTATGATTGTCCTCTTATAAAAATTCCCACTGATTGTACTAAAATGGGCATAATAGTCACTACTATGGGCATCCACATCTCTAAAATATACAAAAGATCTTCCATTTTGGTTTTTTGGTTAGAATAATTAAAGGATGTAAGAATAATCATATTACAAGAAGTTTCTTCCATTAATGCAATATAAATCTCAAAAATCTAACTATTAATATGAGTCCAGCATGGTCGAAATAAAGGGAATTGACTCCCACATTGTCCAAAATTGCATCTTATAGAATATTATATGGTCAAAACATTATCTATGAATGATATTGATTAACCACATTGTGTTTAAATGGATATTCAGATATTTCACAAGAGCAGTCACTAAAAACTCATACTAGCATAAATAAAATCTTCTTCTTTTACACAATGGTATTTTAGCACCTAAGGTTTACACAAACATTAAACAGACCTAGAGAGTTCTTTTTAGATATGTTTTTGTGGTTTATTATGTTGTTGTAATTGTCTTGATATGAATTTCATAAATATTTCTTCAATAATTGTTTCAAACCACATTGAATTTTCTAGTCACTAGAGAACCTTCTCAACCCATATAATTTATGATCCTCATTATTTTGATACCACTCTATTAGGGAAGTTAGAGTTTCACGCACCAAAATAAAATATAATTAGAGAAGAAAAATTCTATAATGCGAGGGATTTAAGTGGGTAGGCAGTGTTCCCACATAAATGAGATAAAGGGGGGTTTATTTATTTCTATTATGGTGAATCATTAGTGGACACATAGGATTATAGGTGATATTTTCTTCTAATTAAAATTCATGGGATTGATCCGATGTAAAATATACAGATGCATTAGGATGTCAATAAATGGTCATCTACCCATGAAGATTCTCCTGCCACTAGCTTATCATCACTATGGTGGTTTTCAACTGTGGAAAACATGATATTTCCAACTGAATACCTCTATAAATTTTTGGTGAAACTCTTATGAAAAAATAATCCCCTAATTGTGAGTATCCCCCAACATATAAAACCATTCCCTATAACCATATGGATTCAACGTCATCTAATACATTTTTGGGGATCATCCCTTCAATATTTAACTATAATGGAAAAAATGATGGTGTAACCCATTACACTGAATGATTCATTCATTCTAGATCTATATTCATTTTAGTTTTATTAATTTATTTTTCAAAATATTTAAGTAGTTAAACTATTATGATTATTATTATTGGCCCATTTTTTGTGGTCTCATTCCTCTACTATCGCAAGAGCTCCCCTTATCCATTGTGACAACACATGATTGAATAATGAATCTCCTTTTTCTATCTCATTCCCTAGATCTCAAATTTTTCTGATATCATCGCCCCTAATAAATTTAAGGAGTTCCCCTTCTTCTAATGTAAATTTATTCCACTTTTATGATTCAAAATTAAAACATTATCTTAAAATAATTATTTTATTTCCCATACTTCATAATACCTTAACCTTTAATTTCACTAAATCCATATAAAATTCATCCCAAATTGATTTTAAGAATCTCTCTCAGTTTTCAATATTCTTATTATTCCATATCTATCCCCCAATCAATGGAATCTCCACTAAAAATTATTTTTTTCTTCTAGAAGAATTTTTTGACTTAACCATTCATTCTCAATACTCCATCTTAAAATGCATATTCATATTTTTTAATTATTATAGAATTTAATCTTACTTATTCCTCTTTCATCTCATTTTTTATAGTTAACTAATGTTTAAATGGTTTTTTAAACTTGAATATATTCTTGGAAAGGAGCATAAAGTAGTATTTCTTTATAACTGGTAAACCATCTTTATATGGGGAATTTTATTCTATGGTGATTAAATTTTTATCTTGTTTAGATGAAGTTTCAATTTTATTTAAGATGAGTTTTATGAATTTTTTCATTTCTTATATTTATTTGGTGTAATAATATAGTGTTTGTTAATTATATAATAATATTAAGTATTATTTTATTTTGGTAACTATAAATCTAGTTTGATGAGGTTTTGTAATAGATGAATATTTTGATCTCTGAACAAAGAAAATTTGATGTTTGTTAATTTGGAAAATATTTTTGTAGTCTCTCTATTTATGGTATTATATATAAATTTTTTCCATTGTTATAGATGATTTATGATATAATTCTAATATAAGAATTACTGTAATATTTTTTAAATATTTTTGTTTTTTATTTACTTCTAATAAGACAATTATTTTTATTGATATCACTTTTATTTCTATAAAATTTTGTAATAGAGAATATTTATGATTGAGGAAAAATCAATATTGTTTTTTTGAAATTATCAATATTATTATAAAAAGATATTATTATGGTTTTTATATATTTTAATTATATAATGGGGTTTATATTTTCCATGAAGAATGTCTAATTTATTACTTTATATAGTTTCCTATCAAATAATTAAAACTTATATACAATACAAAGGTAGGGATTGATTAAAAAATCTATATTTCAGTGCTGACTACTATAATTTATCCATAAAATATCTGAAGAAAACAATACTAAATTATATTAATTTTAGAAGAAACAAGTTTAGTGGAGTTAATTCAAACATTCTTATCAAGTCAAGAACATGTATCATATTCCATTAATGTAATTAATTTTAGGGTTTAAGATAAATAATATCTCTTAGACTTGTTTGTTGGGGTGAAATCATTTTTAAGGAAATGGATAAAAAGGTTATTTTTGTATAGGTTAAAACGGGGTAGTGATTCATATTAGTAAATTAATGCAAAAAATAAATTAATATTTGGAATCTCAATTGTCGAAAAAATTAATGTTAGGGGGTAATAATTCCCATCAAATTTTTATTTCCCCATCATAATATTACTTTGATCTGATCAACGTCAAATAAACTCATTGTCCATCCAACCACTACTATCTAACCCACCTATCCATTCCCACTCATGGAGTAGAACAAGGTTTCGTACTATAAAATCTATTCTTCATCGGATAGGGATTTATTTATGATGAGGGGTTTCAAATACATCTATTATTGTTTCTTCCAACCCAAATACCTATACCAATTTTTATGTTTATTACTAATTACTCTATCCAACTTAATTCTCTTGACACAATCCCCTTCCTCACTAATTTTTTTGATTACAATATCTTTATCAAACCTGATTCTAATGTAGATCAATTAATATGTATTTTTATTTAGAAAAAATAAATAATTTTTTTTTTCATTTTTCTATAATTTAAAAAATAAAGTAGGGTTTCATTAGATTTTTTTAAAAAATATCCCACTTCCTGAAAGTGATATTATATTCTAAAAAAACATTGATTATGAACATCATTTCCTATAAAAGATATATTTCATGGATAATTTTATGACACATGCAACATTAAATTAAATCTATATAATCCAAATATATATAGTTCGCACTATAGAAGTCTAAAAATTACATGGATTAATATATTCAAGAAAATTGTTCACTTTTTCCATAATATTTTACAAAAGTGAACTTTTATTCTTTGTTTCTAGCCTGTATGGTACTATAATAACGTATTACTTCATAAAATTATCTCATTTACATGTTTATAGAATGTGCAAATTTATTATTCTAATGAAAAACAATTATATTATTCCTAGAGAGCATGAATCTTGACTCTCATTCAGGGGATACGCCACTACCCAACAAAAATACTAAATATAATATTTGTAAGATCCATACTAATAAAATATTTTCACTTATTATTTACTAAAATCATCATGTAATTTAATATTTCACTAGAACAACAATATTAAAGAACATTGAATCTTCTTCATACTCATGTATTTATAGACCGAAAATCTCACACATGTTTCAAATACTTTTAAAACATTATTCATTCAATTTATGAAAAAATATAAATTTTAAAATTGGAAAATGGAAGACATTGCATCATGATTCTTGAGATATTGAACATTTCACATAATTTAGTTAAAAATGAATTGGTGTAATCAGTATTAACACTTTTCTCTGCTATGTGGAACACTACTAGAGCATTCACCAAATACCAAGGATATCTTATCCATGCTATCCACCATGGATATTATACATATGAATCATTACTATAGTAATTACCAACACTCAATCTATACTATATTGTCATCAACATCACTAGATTGTAGAGCTATGATTATTTATGGGATAAGGTGGAAGTAAATATTATAGATCACAAGGATTTTTCCATGGTAGTGTCCATGCCTATGTGAATTACAACATCATAGTAAGATGGGGAATATAATTTTTATTGTTTTATTTCTCCATGGTCATCCAATAACACCTACTCATATAGATCAGCCTTAATTTATGGATATTCACTTATAACACCTCATCTAGGAAATCATACTTATCAGCTTAATGTTAATAATTTACTCCTAAATGACTTTATAGATGAGGTATATATGTTTAATCCAATTTTTTTCATTACTACCTCTGATTCATCTAACCGATTACACTTCTTATGATCATTTTATAGTTTAAAATAATATCATAGGGTCTGGATTGGTCATTTTTTATGTTTTACCACTTTATATGGGCATTGATAGTGCATAAAGGATTATTTTTTTGTTCAATAACTATATTAATAATACATTTATAAATATAATTATATATGTAAATTATATTATTATTATTTTTAATTAAATATTGGTAATTGTTAACTTTAAATCAAATTTATGTCAATAATTTCACAATAAGAATTTTGGCATGCTAAAATATTTTTTTGGGATTTAGGAGTCTCCATTTAATAAGGGACACAACCTCTATCAATGAAAATATACATATGATATTATACATAAAATTGGTTATCTCATGAATCACCAATTTACTATCCTCAAAATCTATGTGAAAATTCTATATATGGTGATAGGTCAACTTAGGATCACCTGATTCAAACTCAACTCCTAGTTGTAAAATTTAATTATCCTACTCTGACATAGTTATACATTTGATATAAAAAATTAATGTTTCCTAATTTTATAAAAAATACATGGAATAATTAATAGGATTTTTTTCTTCACATATTATAAAATATTTAGTAGGATAAATATCCTGATTTACATTACATAGATCATGGACACACAAACATAAAAAATTCATTAATTCTAATTATATATAATGATAGTCTATGTGAAATACCATCAAATGTTTTTAGTATTAATTCAAGAAACTATAATTTCATGGCATTATAAGAAATATACTACAATCTTCATATCTAGTCCTGTATTTTATAGTCATTCTATGATACTCATCAATATTGATATCTTAAGGTTTTATCACTTTCTTCATGAGACCGACTATCCAATTTGATAAAAACTGCATTTTGGAACCAGAATCAATTTTTTGTGATGATTGTTCTTAAATCACCCTTCAAAGAGTGAACTTGTAATATTAATGTTTCCATACATTTCATGAAACATCATTTTCATCGTAAAAAAATAATTATGGACATGTTAAAAAAATATGAACTCGTTTATTTATTCATCGAAGGGCTTTTAGGGCATCACTTATAGTTTATTTATAATATGATCAAGGATACGCAATGTCTACATCTATTATTAAGGGTTATAATTCCTCAT
This sequence comes from Viscum album, assembly GCA_963277665.1. NCBI lineage: Eukaryota > Viridiplantae > Streptophyta > Magnoliopsida > Santalales > Viscaceae > Viscum > Viscum album. Next base: position 570,647,964 of record OY728130.1, on the reverse strand, counting down.
CATTATTCTTTTCTTTTGTGGGAATCTTGTTTTTTAAACTATATTGGCTTGAGGTGGAGTATTAGAGTGCGTGATTGGTTTTGATGATTTATATATTATTGCTAGAATCTCACATTAGATGATATGATATGCATTCCTATCTATCCATATATAAATAAATATAAATTCCTCCTATTGAGTCCTTATAAATTTTATTCTATAGGAATAATCATAAATTATTTATTGTCCATTGTATAGATTGTTAAAAAAATTCATTTAAGGGAATCAAGATACCATCCAATTAAAGTGGAAATATCATTCTTTAATCTAAAAGTCTATTTCATAAACATATTTGTTTCTAATTTAATGTGTTATTTACACTAATAACTCAAAAACATATTCTATAAACCATATTCCATCTATCCATATCAAAAAATCTACTTACTCAGCAATATTTGTTTTTATTCCATCTCTCATTCCTTTTTTATTTAGGTCATAAATTTATCCCTTTTATAAAGCATAACGTTGAAGAGAAGTTCAATTTAGTAATTGAGGAGTAAAAATTTCACCTATATGATATTTCATGGGTATCCCATTTATTACCCTCATACAGGGTCATTTTAAGGAATCATATTTCATGATATTTCATGGTTTTTCTCAATTTTATTGTTTATAAGTATGGGTAACTATTTATATTCCCATGTTTGGTAATATTTATATCAGAAATGTGAGTGTTTTTATTTTTATTATTTTATGGTTTTTATGTCAATTAAGAAGTTTTTTTATGTTTTTTTGTTTATTTAAGTGTTCAAGGATTATTAGAGAAGTTTTAGAGGTTACTATTAAAATAGTATATCAAAAAGGGTGTTTTTTCTAATGAATATTTTTCTGGGGTCAATGTATGGATAAGTTTATGATAATGAAAAATATGAATCTCGAAATGGTTTTTTTTCATGGTCTGGTGTAACATCCCTGACCCTAGAACCCTAGATTTGGTGCCTCACTTTATTACATTGGCATAGATACAATATTCGAATTCCGAAGGATTGAGAAGTTTAGATGTTTTGGAAACTGAATTACATTTATGAACCTTTCATTACATTTTAAAACAAAAAGTACAACATAGGAAAATATTTTAAGAACTCAATTATTCTCCTAGTTTAACCCTACATATCAAAAATTATACTAATCTTGTAATCCTAGAGAAAATAAAATAGAAGAATGTGGTGATATCAAATGATCAATAAGGGTATATATATATATATATAGAAGAGGTAATCATAAAGAAAAATAAATGATTATTGTAAGGTGATCAATAGAAACAAATTACATTTAATCAATAACCTGAGCATAATATATAAAAAATGGAATATGATCGAATAATTAAATATAAATAATCACATGAGAATTATAATGAACAATGTATATTATACTAGTCTAATGATCACATGGAATATAAATAACTAATCTCATAATGAGATAATGAAAAATGTCAGACATCATAAACATACCACCAAGGAAACGGCCATGAAAACATATATAAATGTGTAAAAACAAAAACTAGTTTGTCTCATGATACCTACAGACGCATAAAAAAGATATATCAGGCCCCACCCATAAATTAGAAATTCCAATTCATTCCTCATATGAAAAAGGTTTAAACATATCAAACATAAATATTAGTATTAAAACTAGTATAATAAATTACAATACATTAACCATAAACCATTAATGGTATCAAAATAGCACACCCATATTCAAAACATATCATAAACCCTATAACACAATATGATAGATTTTATCATAATAAATCATTCTCAAATAAGAAAAAAATCCAATAAAGGATTTTGAAATAGATGAAAATAATCTAATAAAATCATTAAAATTTTCTTGAGATAAGTACCCCTTTTTTACATTAAAATTAATTAAAAGTAATGATATTTTAAAGTAAAATATTTCCTTTAAAAAATCTGTTAAGATTATATTGTAATCATCAAAATGTTAACATTTAATAATGGATGAAAAATCTTCACACACAATATAAGTTAAAAAAAATTATCACCGTCGAAAAAAGTCATAAAGTATCTCATTTGGGAAATGAAAAAACATTCCTTTCAAAAAAATTTATTAGAATTAAAATGTGGGTAAAATGAATATAAATTTTTTTGATGAATAGTAAGAATATTTTGAAATATTTTTTTTGAAACATGGATATTCATGATAAATATGTCCCTATAAATACTTACATATGAACAATCCTGAATAAAAATGAGATTCCAAAATCAACCCTTATCTTTAATTGTCATTTAGTTGAGGGTTTGTTAAACATAAGTAGTATTGTTTAAAGCATGTTATTAATTTTTAAAAGAACCATATAAATATTTATTATATAATATATGATCCTCTTAGATTATCTTATCACTCGTTTGTTAATAATACTTCGTTATTACTCTTAGGTCAAGTGTTAAATGCTTCATTTTCTTAAGTGTGTTTTTTCGTGTAAGTCCTATTTATTAATAATAGGATATATTTTATTTATATACATAATGATATAAGTTTTTTAAATATTATATTCACTAATCATATATATTTTTATAATCATTCTTTATTGGTTAACATGGAGGATAAATCTTATCGCGTCGTGGAGATGGTAGGCCATACGTATGCACAGGCGACTGTATCATTCCCTTAATCATAACTTGGTAAATAATTGGATATTATATTGATTATAATTTCATATTTATTATTTATATCCATTTTATTCAACATTATACCCATCCAAATAATTTGGTGATGAAAAATAAATTACACTATAGCGTGGAGACGTTAAGTCGTACGTATGCATACATGGTGATATTATTTTTCATAGGATGGATTAAAGGTGGTATATGTTTATTACTTAATCATAATAAAATATAAAAATACATATTATACTTGATTTGTTAATTTATAATTGAAAAAAAATTTGAAATGGAAGTATAAGAAGAAATAATTTTGAAGGATTCGGTAAAGAAGATTACCTCTTCTATAGAGAACCTCCTTTGGATCTCCTCTTAGGGATAATAGGGTTGGAATTTTGAGAATAAAATAACCTCTAAAATGTGTCTAGGGAAGAATATAAGGTAAATGGGTTGGTTTTGGGAGATATTGAAGGCCAAAATTAGTGTGATGAAGTGAGGGAGGAGGTTCCCTTTTATAAGAGAGGGGAGGGGCACTTTAAGGAACTCAAAAAATATTAAATTAATATAAATTAATGTTTAAATTAAAATAACTCAAAAGTGAGATATTTAGAATCTAATTTGATTATGATTATAAATTATATCTACCAATTATTTTTATACATGTTTTGGTCACAATACTAACCTTACCTTTTGGCATTAACCCTTAGTTAAACCCTTTAACTCATACCAAGAAAACATGGATTTTTAATCATTAGTGTTAATATAGAAACTATAAAATGTAAAAACAATACCAAATATTCTATTAATCACATATTTATCCTTATTATAATAATTTTGTATAATTTTTTTTATTAATTTTATATCAATTAATAAAATATTATTTTTTTTAAAGTATAATTTATATCAATTTTGATACTATTCAATGTTTGCCTTTTTTAAAAATATCATAAGAACTTTATAACTACAAAAAAACATCTAATATATCAATAAAATTTAAATGTAACTATAAAATATTTTTATTTTATTAATTATGTAAAATTATATTTATTTTATTATTTTTTATATCATTTATTTGATATTTCTATTAGTTAAACAAATACTACATCATTATTTTTCATTCCATTAATTAAATTATTTATTCATTAAAAATAAAAAATAAATTATCCTGATGAATATATGTTTATTATCTTTTAAATTACTATTTAGAGTAAAATTTATCTTCTGTGGAACCCTATATTAAAAATTATTTAGTTATTAAAAATATGGGTATGGCATTTTTAACATAACTTTAAATAAAATTTAATAAATGTCATTTTCATACCCAAGTGGATTAAAAAAGTTACTTCTTTAGACTAACGTTTTTTTGGTTGAACCCATAAATCCAATTTAATTAGGACTAGTGTTGGGGTCATTATAACATTATTTTTACCCTTAATTACCCGATTCACCCTTAACTGTGGTAATTAAAATATTACTACATTTAAGAATCATATTCCCCAAAATAAAAGAAACATATTTAAATAATTTGTAGCCATTGATTCCAAATATTGAAATCAAATTTAAAAATTAAATACATAGATTCTTTTAATAATAAATTTATAATGAATCTCGTTAACAGGGAGAGAAATGGGTTATTAAAGCTTAACCATTGAAAATATTGAAATGTTTTCATATCTGAAATCAATGTAAAATTAATGCATATTTTTGACATTGGATTAAATTATAAACAAAATTAGTTATACTTTGAAACCATTCAATAATATAATTAAAAAAAATATAGTATTATGATGAAAAAGGTTTTTTCAATTGGAATTTAGTATTTTTTTACTTATCATCAAAAACATGAATCTTATTAGAAAAATAAAAAAAATTAACCAATGTAAATTGTTATTTTCTGATTTAAAATAAGTTTATTTTGTCAAATAAAATATATTAAATTATCAAAAATAATAAACTAGCCTGTACCCAAGTGGTAAAATCCCCCAAAATACCAATGATCGATCTCAGGGAAGAACAAAATTCCCTGGTACTATAGTAGGACTGTAGCAGGTCACTGTAGCTGCAACGAAACTATAGTGATGGGGACACTGTAGCGGTGGTGGTATTGTAGTAGGACTATATTAGAAAAGGTACTATATCAATAACTATAGCATCAACAGTACTATAGAAGGTACTATAGCAGTCTGGATATTTTTGTAGTTCTATTCACTAGAGCCCCCTTTAGGCCAAAAAATGGGCTTTCATGCCCCTAGGCCTTTGGGCTATGTAATGGGTCTTCCTCTAACCAGTCAAAATAGGTATATGATTTTCTTTAATAATAAAATGATTCTTCATCCCCAATCTTTAAAAAATGTTAAAAAAATTGGATTTGAAATCGGTTCTCCATTAAAAGGTGGTAAAAGTGCTTTTATAAAAATATACGGGTTTTTGTGAAATATTGGATTTTTTCATATATTATGCCTGTAAAATATATTAGATGAATATAAAAAGTATTTTATTCAATATATAAAATATAGATTTTATTATTATCATTCTCTAATATTAAATAATTAAATTTATTGGGATAAAAAGACATTGTGAGAAAAAAAATTCATGTATATTCAGTTGGTTCCTATATTCATTTATAATTAATTATTAACCACTAAATTCAACCATATATTATCATAAGTTAGTAATACTATTCATAACTTCAAACCTAACAACTATGTTATATCTTATTATATTAAATAATAAAATTTTAATAATATATTGGAGTTTGGTAAAACTTAGCCTTGCATGTAACGCAATCCAACTCATTGTATATGTAGAATAATATTATCATCGTGTTGTGTAAAATGTATGCTATCGAAGAAATATAATTTATTTGAGAATATTCATACTATAAAATATTGGGGTGTTACATTCAACCCTCCTTCACTAAATTGCATCCTAAAAATTTGAACTCAAGATAAAAAATAAGGGTTTCAACTTTTTCAAATATCTTTGTTGAAATCCCACATCGGAAAAGGGGTTAATGAGAACTCCACTTTAAAAAAATAAAGGGAGGTATAACGTTCACTAGAGATAACACATATTAGGGTTCCATTTATGAAATCATGGATGTGTAAGAGAAATATAACCATCCTGTTATGATGAAGACTGATATAGAACTTGGTAAGGAGAAGGTTTAAATTCACAAAGCTATATATGTGTGATGATCTAAGGGACTACTTGATTCATCGGAAGAAAGGGTACTGGGGTAACAATTTTGGATTCAAGATATTTTCCCTATAGTTAAATAATTAATCTACTTCATAGAATAAGATCATAAGGAAACATACTTACTAGATAATTAATGTTTCATCCTTTAATCAATTTCTACCACAAACATATATTTTTCATCAAATGATGTGTTTTTAAGATGATTTTTTATGCATGTAGATTTAGAATCAACCAACATGGATCAAAAATTACACAAAATTATAACTATATATTCCACCTTTCATTATACATTAACCAAAAACAAAATAGTTAGGATAATATAGGAATAATTACCTAAATAGAATCTCCAAAATTCAATAGTAAAACCAAAATTTCAAAATAGATGATTTAGAAAATAACTATCCTTCCTCAAAAATATTCTAGACTTGGATTGATATCAAAAAATCATAATTATATGATCATATACACATCAAAATAACATTAATAAATCTTTAAAAAATTAAATTTCTTAAATCTAATAATCTCTAATGTTTTCTAACCATTTCTATAAATAACCTGAATCACCATAATTCTGCAATAAGATCATATTTGATTCTAAATTACTATTCAACCTTTTTTCCTCAAACTATTCTGTTTACTTTAATCTAATAGGATCTCAATAATAGCGAGTGTCTTCTAAAATAACATTAATCACATAATCACCAAATTAGTTTTGAATCCCATGGTTATCATAAAATTCCTATTATCAAATAGATATTTTAACATAAAAAATCTTTGTTAACCCTAACATCAATTAGGCTAGTAGAAGGCACTGAAACCTTTTCACCCTTCGTTCATGTTTTAAAACCCCGCATCCTTCTGAAAGTTACAGGTTCTCAATCGGTTTACGGTTTGTCCTTTTTTGTAACCATATTCATATAAGTCCCAAAATAAATTTGATCGATATACATGAAATAAGGTTATTCAATATATATAATCTTAAATATGATTTTTTATAAAACACCAATAAATATAAACATTATCCATTTTATTCCACATAGGTTCTTCCTTGATTGAGAGATTATCCTATAGAATGGGACATTGAATCAGGTAATTCCTAGGTTCCTCACATTTAAGTCAATGAATGAAAAATGGATTATTAGGAAGAGTTTTATTTCCATCCATTGCACCCATCATTTATCTCTATAAATTCTTGACTTTATATTCTTATTTCTCATAAATAAATAATTTCTTCAATCCATTGAGACACTTTCTAGGGAATCCCCTTCCACATTTCATTAATTATTGGAATTGATCCTTCTTTTCACCATAGTCTCCACCACTGAAGCTCGTATAAAGATTCATCCATCTCTTTTTTTGTGATTTCAGGAGTTGGTTAAGGTATAAGTTGTTAATCATATTTTAGGAAAACTGATTAGCTATGAACACGATATCTTTCACTCCTATCAACAACCCATTTGGTTTCTCGTCACCACCAAATTTTTCTATCATGTTAAATGTTAACATGACTCCTTTGTGTTCCAACCACTGACTAAAATCAGAAATCATAGAGTGAGTGAAAATAGTTATATTGAGATAAATGTATAATCATTTATAGAATATCCTGATACCATATTTGCAATCTGAAACACATTGGGTTTAACCTTGGTTATTAATTTTCATCATATATTCAAATCCATCATAATGGTTTTTATGGAAAATGTAAATTATCCTTTTTATATATCCTAGGATTGTCAGACCAGGTGAATAATAAGGCCCATTGTAGTTTACTATGTTATGATGAGTTATGACCGACACACCTTGTCATATTTATTACCCCTATGTACATCTATGTCATAACCTTGTCCACTTGTAGTATCCAAACTAGGTTATATTTCAAGGAATACCCATATAATCTCTACCTTGACAAAATTAAAGGATGTTCTTCTATACCTATCCTCAAATTCATTCTTAGGATTATCTTCCCTAATCTGTGTTTTATAAAACTAATTTTCAAGGTTTCTATTAAAATTTATCTAATAAAAACTATAACAACCTTGACCCTAGAAGCTCAGAGCTGGTGCCTCACTTTATTACAGCAGAAAATATAAGATATTTTAATCCCAAAGGACCAAGAAATTTATCAATTTGAGAAACCATATTACATCCATTAACCTTTCGTTACATTTTAAAACATAAATTACAACATAGATTAATATTTTTAGAACACCATTATTATCCTATATTAACCCTACATATCAGTCATAATACTGGCATATAAATCTTGAAAAAAAACATAATAAATGGGTGAGCTCAGATGTTCTGTAAGGGTATATATATACAGCAGAATTTGTTATAAAAAAGAATAAATTTTTATAGAAATGTGATTAACTAAAACAAATTCCATTTAATCAATAACAATATTATAATATGGAAATAATGAAAGATGATCGAATAATACCATATAAACAATAATATGATAATTAAACATAACCATGTATATTATACTAGTCTAATAATCATATGGAATATCCATAACTAATCTCATAAATAGGGAATTCATAATTCTATAGATCATAAACATTTTATCAAGGCCTAGACCAAGACATCATACATATGTGGTTAAAACCCCAAACAAGTTTGTCTCATGAGACATAATGTTGCATTGATGGACTATATCGAGCCCCACTCATCACTTACTATATCCAATGCATTCCCCATATGAAAATGGTGAAACATATCCAATATAAATATTTATATTAAAACTATCATACGAAATGTTAATATATTAACCATAAACTGTAAATGGTATCAAAATAAATCATCCATAGTAAACACATATCATGAACCATAAAATATAATATGGTATATTGAATCATAAAGTATCAAGATCAAATAAACATAAAATCCATCAAAGTACATTGACAGAGATGAAAATAATCTAATAAAATCATTAAAAATTTCTTCAAAGAAATACCCCTTTTTTATATTTAAATAATTTAAAATATGATCAATTATAAAACAAAAAATTTACTTTGAAAATAAAATTTTAATATTTTATGGGAAGCTTCAAAACGTTAATGGGTCATGATGGTGGAAAAATCCTCTCATGTCGTATAAGTTAAAAAAAAATTCTTTCTGTTGAAAAAAGTAATAAAGTACCTCATTTGGAAAATGAAAAAAAATCCTTTCTAAACATTTTATAAAATTTAAAATGTGGTTAAAGATGAATTTAAATAATTGTATAAGAATATTAATAATATTTTGAAATAAAATTTTAAGAAAAATGTACATGGAAGATAAATATGTCCAAATAAATACTAACTTATAAACAATCCCAAATAAAAATGAGATTTAGAAAATAACCATTACCAGGTAGTTTCCTTCAGTTTATGGTGTGTTAAACTCCTATATAATAGTTTAAAATAAGTTATTAATTTATACATAAACCATAAACATATTTATTATATCATATATGATCCTCTTATATTATCTTATCACCCATTTGTTAATAATGTATCGTTATTACTCTTGATTCAGGTGTCAACTGCTTCATTTTATTAAGTTTAATTTGTCATGTAAGACATTTTTATTATAAATAAGATATATTTTATTCATATCCAAAATTATATTAAATTCATAAATATTATATTCACTCATCATATATATTTTATAATCATTCTTGAATGGTTAACATGGAGAATGAATCTAATCTTTTCGTGGAAATGGTTGGCCATACATATGCGTGGGCAATGATATCATTCCCTTAATGGTAAATTGCTATAGAAATGGATCGTATATTAATTATAAAAAATCAATATAATCTAATATTTATTATTTATATCCATTTCATTTATAATTATACCCATCCAACTAATGAGGTGACGAAAAACAAATTACAGCACAGTGTGAGGACGGTAAGTCATACATACGATCATGTGGTGATATTATTTTTATAGGATGGATAAAAGAAGAGATATAGTTTTACCATAATCATAATAAAATATCATAACATATATGATTCCAGAGTTATTATTTTATAATGTAAAAAACTTGTGAATATGGAGTAGAAGAGGAAGTAAGTTTTAAGGAGTTGGTAAAGATGATTGCCTCTTCTTTAGTGAGCCTCCTCTAAATCTACTATTAGTGACAATAAGGTAGGTCTTTTTAGAATAACAGAACCTATAATACGTGTCTAAGGAATTTTATAAGTAAATGAGAATGTTTTGGTTGATCTATAAGGCTTAAAGTGGTCTGAGAAAGTGAGAGAGGAGGTTACCGTTTAAAAGAGAGAGAAGGGGATCTTTTGGGAACTCTCAAAATATTAAATTAATAGAAATTTATTTTCAATTTCAAATAGCTATAAAGTGAGATATTTGTAATCTAATATGAGTATGGGTAGAAATACTCTCAACCAATTATTTTTAGGTATATTTAGGTCACAATAGTAAGCTTATCTTTTGGATTTAACCCTTAGATAAACCCTTTAACTCTTACCGTGACAACTTGGATGTTAACTTTTCTTTGTAATTATAGTTACTATAAAATGAAATAAAACCCAAAATGGACCATTGGTTACATAGTTAACCTAATTCTAGTCATTTTTCTAAAATATATATTTTTATGAGTTTTATTTCAATTAATAAAATATTTTTAATTTTAAAGTATCATATATGTCAATTTGGTTACTATTCAATATTTTTCTTTTTTTAAAATATGATAACTACTTGATAACATAAATGAAAGAAATATAATATATACCTATCATTTCTATGTTATCTATACAATTTATTTATTTCGTTAATTATTCCAAATTATATTTATTTTAATATTATTTATATCATTTATTTGATATTACTGTTAATTAATCAATTACTGCATCATCATTATGAATTCCTTTCATTACATTATTTATTCTATAAAAATTAAAAATAAATTATCATGATAAAGCTAAATATATTATAATAAAAATTACTATTTATAGTATAATTAAACTTCTTTATAACCCTATATTAAAAAAAATTTTGTTATTAAAAATACGAGTATAAAAATTTTAACTTATCCTTAAATAAAATATAATAAAAGTCATTTTCATACCGAAGTGGATTAAAAAGGTTATAACTTATACCTATGGTTTATTTTGGTCATATCCCACTCATCCAATTAAATTCAAACATGTTTTAGGGTAATTATAACATTATTTTTATTCTTAATTATTCGATTTACCCTTCACCATGGTAGTTAAAATATTACTTAATTTACTATTATTATGCCCAAAAAGAAAAGAAACATTTTTATATAATATATAACCACTAATTCTAAATATGGAGTACATTTTTCAAAATTCAAAACATAAAATTTTCAGTAATAATTTTAAAATTAATCCCTTTGATGGGGTGAGAAAATGAGTTATTAATGTTTAAACATTCAAAATATTGAAATGTTTTTAAATCTAAATTCAACGTAAAATTGATGAAAATATACCAAATCAGATTAAATGATAAAAATAATATAGTTATAATTTAAAAACATTCAATAATCTAATTGAACACAGTATATTATTTTAATGAAAAAAGTTATTTTTAATTATACTTTAGTATTTTTTTAGTATTCCTCAAAACATGAAACTTATTAGAAAAATACCAAAAGTTAATCCAAAGTAATTTTATCTCCCAATTTAAACGAATAATTTTATTTTTTTTCAAATAAATTATATAAAAGTGTTAAAAATTTAATTTAAAATAGATTCTCCATTAAAATGTGGTAATTTTTTTTATTAAAATACAGGTTTTATGTAAAATATTGAATTTTTTATTATCTAATTCTTATCAAATATATTAGATGAATGCAAAATTATGTTATTGAATATATAACATAAATATTTAATTAATATCAATCTCTAATAGTAATTAATTTAATTTATTATGATAAAATGAATTTGTGAGCATAAGAATAATTCCTATATATTTAGTTGGTTCCTATATTCATTTCTAATTAATTTTTAACCAATGAATTCAAAAATATATATTTCCATAAGTTAGTTAATGATATTAATTACCACTAACTTCATGGATAATATATATCTTATTATATTAAATAATAATATTTTAATATATATTGTTGTTAAGTAAAACCTAGACTTGTGTGTAACACAAGCCAACACATTGTTGTGTGTAGTGTAAGCTTATCATGATGTTGAGTACAAAATAATCTATCAAATAAATAGAATTTATTTAAGAGTATACATAATGTAAAATCTTTGGTTGTCACACCTGGTTCATATCCTATAGGTCATGTATCATAACCATTCATCATAGAAAATAAGGATGGATAATTCAGTGTATAATGTATTAACCACACACTCTAACCATGGATTCCTCTTTTTGGGATACTGTGATTTATTTTTTTGTTTATAAACCTTCCATGTTTTCAGTATTATTTAATAAATGTTATTATAGAGGGATTAATTTTAATTAAAATGGATGATGAAATATTAAATAAATTATCAGATTTAAATGGTTTTTTTTAATATAAGGGGTGTCATTATTATTTTCATATTATATATTTAATATTTTATGTTATTAAAAATGGAAATAAAACCCCCTTATATTTATTCATATGCGGGATAAATGTGAAGATAAACCCTCCCCCTCTTTTTACATCCCTACTCTCTTCTCTCTCTCTCTCTTATATAGAAATCGAATCATGATCTATTTATGGAAACATTATCCAAGAAAAGAGACAACATTAGTTCCTATTTTGTAACTCCTCTTTCTTGTCATTTTTGGGAATATTTGAATGGAAATCCAGGTTTTGGTAATTTTATTTGAAATAACTTAACTCCCATGGATTTATCATGTTAAATTTTGAGGGAAATATTTTTTTTAAATAATATGATGGATATCCCCATTTTCTTCGATAATTTATGATATTTTTTTCTTACAAGTATGCATATTTTGAGAACTGATCATCGGATTACTGAACATTGGCCCAAGGAGTTCAGATATTTTTGAAATAAATATATAGTATCATTATTAATATGATATATCTTTTCATAGGGATGAATAATTTTATGAGTGGCCAATGACAGAGTCACCTATATTGATTGATATGGTCTTTTGGTGAAGTGTATATGAAAGAGAGTCTTTGGCGTTGTAGTTACGGTGGTTCTTGAGTGGTAAACACCATAATCATACACCCAAAAAGTCATAGGATCAAAACTAGATAGGGGTGAATTTATAAGAACTTTAGTAGTTATTGTATCAGTTAGTATAGAAGTTATTGTAGCATCATAACAATTTTGCCGATATGGGCCTATGTGCCGCATATTTGGTTCTTATAGATATATTAACCTTTCAACACCATATATATTTGTGACCCCGAGTCCTACATGCCACCACAGCACTTCAAGAAAGGGTATTTTGGGCTACAGGTCCTCTAGGCTCAGAAGCAATCAAGTCATACCACATAAGAGTAGGCCCTAGAAAAGTGAATCAGAGAATGTAGCAGCCAACAGAGAATTTATAGACATATTGGGAATAAATAAAGGGTATGAAAATTTTTCATCAGTATCAAGGATCATATATCTCTTCATGGGAAAATTCTAGTCGATCATCCATTTGAGGCTGGAGCTAGGTGCCATCAATGAAGTAGATGATAGGGAGGGATAGTTCCAGTGTAGTCAGATCATTGGGCCATCGGGTTATATACTAAGCCTTGTGCCTCTTGTCCTAATATATATGTAAGGGTTCACTCTCAACCAAGTTAAAAGGGTATTATCACAAACAAACAAAACAAACTAAGGCCTTCTGGCCATTCTATCCAGCTAGGGTATCTATAATTTAACTAAATAATTAATTTACAATAAAATGAATAAGAAAATATTTTTAATCGAGGTGAAATGATTATAGAAGAATTTTTTACATGGTATCCTAAAAAATAATCATGGATAATTATATAAAATTCGATCTGAATGATAATTATATGTATTTGGAATTTTATGAATACATTTAGTTTTTCTAATAAGTTTGGGAAGGTTGTTTTTTATTAAGATTAATGATTTTAGGAATCCCTAGAGAGACACTCTTAGATGGAGTCACATGGGGTTTTCAAATAATATAATACACCTAAAAATTATGGATCCAATATTATGGATTAATATGACCAAATTAGATACTCTATCATGGGTAAAAATTGTACATCCCATTGATGGTTCTTCCCATTGAATTCAATTGTGGGAAAGACAATATAAAATATGTGAATGAGAATTATGAGTCCTTAAAAATAATGAAATAAGATCTAAATCATTTTCATATCATTATTTACATGGGAATGAATTGTATATTTACATTCCTATGAAATTCCACATTATTTTGATTGAATTAAATTTTTATATTGGAATTATTATTTTGAGTTTGTAATGATATGAGAAAGTTTGAAACATTATTTTTTAAATAATTCGTTGATAGAACTTATTTGAATATTACATTAGGTTTTCAATGTATTCATTTCATTATCTCAATATAATAGTTCAGTGTAGGGTAGATTATTAATGGATGACATATTATATTCACTCCTGGATAAAAGGATGAACCTAGTTTTTGTATCCGTAATAGATATTTCTCTATTGGAAGGTGGTATTGTCACGAACCGAATCCAGTCTCCATCAAACCCAGCACCTGACCCTGCCTGCAGAAAGTCCTGACAGGAATTCTCAATTCCCACGGGGGGGAAAAAGTTCTCAGGTATCATAAACTAAAAATTGGGAACGATTTACCTGATTTTAAAGACTTAAAACAACAAACCAACCAAAAAAAAAATCTGTAATTTTCAAATAAAACCATCCTTTACAAAACTTCAGAACTAAATTAATTGTTTTAAAACCACTATCAAAGACTATAACAAATGCGTAAAACGAAATTTTGAAGCCCAATAAACATCCTAATGTCAAGAGGCACAACCCTCAATCCATCTCCGCAATACAACACCACGAAGGACCTACTAGAAACCCGAACCACTGGCACTAAAAACTATCCCCAAACATGCGACAAAAACAACCAAGTCTACTTACAACCAATGGTGTAAGTAGGGTGTGAGAAAAATCCCAATACAATAACACCACTAAGATATTCCATGTGATAAACATTTAGCGATGAAAATAATGGAAGTTTTAAAAACATGAAATGTTAGCTACAATTTCTAAAAGATGAAACTTTAAATAAAAAAAGTTTCCAAGTGGGATAATTTAATGAATCAAAACTTTTAAAATAAATTCCAAAGCTACCAAACTTTCCATCCAATCATATATTATGCTGACGGTAAGCCCAAAGTAACTAATGAGCACAAGCAATAGGAAATAACCCCTAGGCGCAAGCTCGTTGTGGGTCCCAGGTACCTCGTATCTCAGTGAAAGTAACCATCACAAATATACATTCTCGTGTATGATCCACTAGTAGGGAACATACACATAACCTAGTGGTACCCAATAATAATCATCATTATAGTTTAGTTAGTGTTGTAAGTGTCAATCTTGCTATGTGAAACTGAGGCCAAACCCCACGAGATCACTAATATACTAGTACACGTCCACCCACCTATATACCTAGGCTTCCCTCTTATGCTCAAAAAAATTCAACAAGCCAATAAATATAATTTTCACATGAAAATACCACTTTCACATCAAAAATCCAACAAACATCCCACATGTACATCACACAAGTCACATCATCCCCCTTTTTATTCACATTTATTTTGAAATCAAACTCACACCAAAATATCCCACAACACTTTTCACATTTCTTTAACAATTCCAAAAATACTTTAACTTTTTTTATAAAACCATTCCAAGATAGTTAAAATAACATAAAATCCAACACACATGTCACATAATACTCCTTTCACACCAAAATTCATTTTTCACATCACACCCTCACAAAATAGTGCACAGAACGTTCACATCTCTTTCACACTTTTGCAAACCCTTAAAACATATTTATAATACATTTCCAAGATAGAACACATCACAAAATAGTACCTTTCACTTTTAAAATGGACCATTTCAAAATATAAAAAAACCAAAATAGTTTTCCAATATGGTTTCACCTCTTACACAAATCATTAAACCATTAAAAACTTTCATATAACAATTCTAAGGAGTATACCCAAGATTTGCACGTGAAACCAATTTAAAAACCCTCTTTACATTACAAAATCACACCAATACCAACCCAAAACAAAATTGGAATCCCTAGATACATTTTTTATACAACTCAGAAGTGTCATAAAATTACCTTGAATAACACCACAAAAGATACACATGAAAACACACATTTTCAAAAAAATACTCTGAAGAAGTATAACAAGATTTTACACATAAAAACCATTAAAAAACCACTTTAAAACCCAAAATCACTCCAAGAACCTACCAAAGCAGAATTGTAATCCCAAACAACATTTACTAAACCACTTGAATATGTTAGAGAATAACCCAAATAATACCACAAGATTTTCACATGGAAATACACCCAATTTAAATCAAAATGAAACTATAGAATAAAATTCTTAACCATATCCATTATTTTTTTTAAACACACATAACATATAAGGACCATGAAAAATCAGAAAAAAAAATCAATCTAACTCATCAAAAATTGGCCACACATGTAATCACCTACCTTTTGAGTCAAAACCCTTGAATCATGGCGTGAAACCTCAACCACACCTCTTCCCCACCACAAGGGATTGAAAACGAACCTAAAACCTCAATATTAGACCAATAACCTCAAAGAAAATCCCAAGTTATGAAGACCTAGTTTTTGGACAATAGGAACTTCAAGAAAGAGTGGAAGAAAACCTAGATAAATTGAGGAAATCGAAGATAGAATGACTTTAATAATTTCGATCTTTCCCCCATCACATATCTATTTAAAGATGAGGTCTAAGGAAGGGGAAGTGACCTTGGATGATGTAAATGGAGGTAGGGAACGAAATAGGGAAGGATGGGGTGGATATGGGTTTATTTCAGAAGGGAAAAGTAGGAAATTTAAAAAGCTTTTAATAACCTCGAAAACCCTACGCGGTTTTCCTACAGAGTTTGGAACCGTGCGGCAAAACTGTGTGGCCTATTCTGGGAACCCAAAAAACTTCATTAATACTCCAAATTCATGGGTTCTAAGGGGAAAACCAAGGAGGAGAGATATGCCAAGTATAGGAGAGGAAACTTTCCAAAACATACTATCTGCTTCACCCCAAAACTCATCCAACTCATGTGTGAAAACCACCCCAACAACTTACCACACAAGTGGAGTCCCTTGGAGTGTAACTAAGCTAACTCTAAAACACCACAACCTCATACCATTAATTTGAAAAAATAGAAGTCAAATTACCATACAAAACCCCCAATACCAACATCATATATCAGTAGCACAATAGACACAAAAATTTCAAACTTGGAACACTCGGAAACCTAGAGAAAGCTACGAACTAAAAGAGGATTTGAACCGAATCATGGAATTGAAAATCTAGGCCTGAAAATCCTCCCCACCATAAATATTCCCACCCACAGAAAGCTAATGCAAGGCCAAAATCAAAAACCAAACCCAACTGATAAACCAACAAGCACTCCCTTGCAAAGTTTCACCCCCAAAGGCCAAAACACCTCCAGTGATAAATTAAGGAAGGAATACTCTCAAAATCAAAACATACATTAATTTAGTGAAATGATCAATAAAATTAATATTTTATCCCAAAATAAAACTCCTCAAACACTATCTGAACAAGATTTCAACAATTTACCCAATAGAACTACAACAGCAAATAAGGTTGCACGTACCTTGATTTAACCAAACTGTTGGGAGATCTTAAATCCCAAAATTTATGCAAGAAAGAATTAGATAGTTAGATAGCTCTGAGAAATAATACCTACCACCAATCCAATACCAAAGACCAATATGAGTTACTAGTATAGGGAGACAAAAATGACTCCCCGCCATTAGAGACAACTCAAATTTTCCTAAGACAAGATGAGGGCACTAGCACGGGGAGGCCCAAACGGTCTCCTTGGTACATGGGGTAAACTCCCATTAGACCTTTCCAAAATGACTTACATAAATTTAATAGTGGGACTCCCCACCATAAAGACAAACCATGTTAACTGACTAGCATGGGTAGAATGGAAAGATCCCAAAACATAAATAGTTTGGGTGGCCACATGGTTTGTCTGTACAATTTGGGATGTCGTGCACTAACCGTGCAGATCATTCTTTCTGTATGGATTCCTAGCACATGGTAACTACTAATAGTGAAAAGAACTGTGTGATCAAACATGGAGACACCATATGTTTAATCTATTACTATCTTTCACACCAAGGATAGGACTTTGTATAAGGGTTTAAAAAACCATGGTATTTTCCCTGACTATGCGTCAGCTTATTTTTGGTACCTATGGATGGAACTCAAATTATTGAAGCTTCTTCAGCCTCATGGTTAGGATTTGGAACCACCCCAACAGATATTCTTCTTCTAGTGCTACAAACAACTACACCGCAACCCCATATGGATGTATCAAGGCATAACAGATTCCAAAACTCACTTACCCTAACCCAACATTCCACTAAAAAAAGGGCTTAGAATATGCACACACATCACACCTTGTTTATTTATGTGAGAAACAATAGAATGAAATGACACATATAAGAACCTTCCTCTGAAATAGAGGATTTTGATGTTTTTTCAATAGAGACATACTCCCAACATAACAGAGCCTCTCAGGGGATTTCACGACCTTCACCTCTATAGTAAACGTGCACATGATATCACAAGGCATAAATGAACATGACCACTGTTACTGATAGAGAAAATACATAGAGGGGGGGCCTTATAAAACATCCCCAAACATCAAATAATTCCAGAAAGTATCCATAACATCCTATCATGACCAGATTTCCCACACTGGTGGTTTACCATAAACCCTTTATTTGAAGAGACTATGAAGAACCTAGAGTCCCACTTAGACACCATTCACATTGATAACCCCTACCACTTCCACCTTCGATGGATCATGTAACTTAAGAAACTAAGGTCTCTTCCAACCTTCCACGAACACTCTCCCACTACAAGAGAATCAGAAACACCAAAAAGGAATGGTGTAAAATCATTCTATGAAACTCAAGAAGAGACTCCTAACATTGATAAAATTTAGGATTTTCCAATAGAGAAATAATCTGGGTTGCACTTTTGTTGTGCACTAACCATTAATGGGGGTATACCTTATCCAACAACATAGCCCAATGACCCAACCAAGATGGTCCATTAGTCAAAAAATTCCATAAACTAGAACCTAATAGATGAGGGGAACCACCTTAAAGGCTTCCCAAACTTTTCTTAGAAGAGACCACTAACCAATCCTTCAATTGAGCATACCGACCAAACACAAACCCAAAACACAGTTTCAACAGGAGGGGTTCATGGACATAAAACATCCCACAACATCAACATTTTCAAAACACATAATACAAACCATCAAAAACCAGTTATCAAGACATAGTTTTTTCCTTTAAAGACATTTCTTTGAAAAAAAAAACAGTTCAGTAGTTAGAATATCCACCAGTGGTACCCCATGGGCCTCACACATGCATGTTTCCATGCCACCGGGCACCCTCCTCATATCTATATCAGCACTCATTTAGTCATGACATTAGCCATACATCAACCTATATAACCCAATTCATGTGGTATCTCATGGAAATACCAAAGGTTAAAACAAAAACTCTTCCCACTTTTCAAAACCAGAACAGTCAACCAATACTTCCTTTTTCTCAAGACCGCTAACCACGAGAAAAAAATCCCAATTTAAAAATTAACAAAAATTTCAAAAAGACACAAACATTAAAATGAAAACTCACTTTCAATATATTAATTTCAATTTCAAAACATATCATCCAATTAAAACACCTTTCAATAGTTTAGAAAATTCTATTGGAAATACTTTTTCAAAACCAACTTAACATAGTTCCTACATTCAAAAGAGGTGTAAACACACCATGTTTCTATTAAAAAAAATTCTGAAATATTAGTTGCACAATTTCAAAAATAAAACTGTTCCCTCTTTATTACAAAATTGTTTTCATAGAAACATTAATATTCTTAAAACCATGTCATTTTTTTGCTTTAAAACTGAACTTCCAAGCTTTCAAAACTAAAGAACCCAAGACAGTGCGAGAGGAAACTAGTTTCGATGGGTGACATGGAAATATGATTGGAATCCATATTACAATCATTTAACCATCACTAAGAGTGTTATAGGTAATATCCCAAGCTCTACATGGCTTTCCAGGCCCTATGATCTCACTTAGACCATTATCCCAACTCTCTTTTTATTTCCCCTAATCATCATCAAACTAAAAAAACCAAATGACTCTGAAAAATCCCGACTTCCCATGGAGACTTGAATCCTATCATGAGGTGTGGGGATCAAGAACACTACCCATAACCGGAATATAAAGTTCTAAACTTCATAACTCTATACTATCGTTATTGTTTCACAAATATCATGACCTAAAGAGTTAACCTAAACCTACTCTGATACCATTTTTTCACAAACTGAATCTGGTCACCATCAAAACTGGCACCCAACCCGGCCCGCGGCAAGGCCTGGAGGGTGTTACCAATCCCCATGGGCTGGAACAAGTGCCCTGGTATAATAAAACAAAAATTGGGAACGATTTACCAAAGTTTATAGACTTAAAACAACAAACCAATCCAATAAAACAAATATGGATTTTTCAAACAAAATCATCCTTTACAAAATTTCGGAACAGAATTACATGGTTTAAAAAAACTATAAAAGACTATAAAAAAATGAGTAAAACCAAAAATTACAGCCCAATAACCATCCTCATTGCAAGAGAAACCACCCTCAAGCCATCTCCACAAGACAGCTCCAAGAACAACCTCCTAGAAACCCAAACCACTTGCACTAAAAACTGTACCCAAACCTTCGACAAAAACAACCAAGTCTACATTCACCCAATAATGTAAGTAGGGTGTGAGCCAAATCCAACTATGATACCACCACTAAGATATTCAATATGATAATCATTTAGAGATTAAAATCATGCAAGTTTTCAAAAAATGAAATGATAGCTAAAATTTCTAAAATATGTAACTTTAAATAAAAACAATTTTCATGTGGGATAATTTTCAGAATCAACACTTTTAAAATAAATTCCAAAGCTAATAAATTTTCCATACAATCATACTCTATGCTGATGTTAATCACAAAGTAACTAATGAGAACAATAAATTTGAAATAACCCCTAGGCACTAGCTCGTTGTGGGTTACATGTAACGCGTATCTTGGTGAAATTAACCATCACAAATATCTATTCTCATGCAAGAGCCACTAGTAGGGAACATACCCATAACATAGTGGTCCCCAACCATTATAATCATAATAGTTTAGTTATCATTGTATGTTTCAATCTTGCCACATGAAACTGAGGCCAAACCCCACTAGATCACTAGCATACTAGTACATGTCCACCCACCTAGATACTCGGGCTTCCCTCTTGTGCTCAAACAAGTTCAAAAAGACAATAAATATAGTTTTCACATGAAAATACCACTTTCACATCACAAATTTACTAAAAATACCACATGTACATCACACAAGTCACATTATCCCCCTTTTTATTTAAATTGATTTTGAAATCAAACTCACACCAAAATAGCCCACAACACTTTTCAAATTTCATTAACACTTCCAAAAAATCATTTAATTTTTTTTATAAAACCTTTCCAAGATAGTGAAAATAATATAACAGCCCACACACATGTCAGATAATACTCCTTTCACAACAAAATTTATTTTTCGCATCACACCCTCACAAAAGATCTCACACCACGTTCACATCTCTTTCACACTTTAGTAAATCCTTTAAACATTTTTATAAAATATTTCCAAGATGGAACACATCACAAAACAGCCCCTTTCACATTTAAAATGAACCATTTAAAAATATACAGAGACCAAAATAGTTTTCCAATATGGTTTCACATCTCACATAAATAATTAAACTATTTCAAACATTCATAGAACAATTCTAAGGAGTATACCCAAGCATTACACATGAAACCCATTTCAAAACCCTCGTTACAAGACAAAATCACACCAATTACAACCCAAAATAGAATTTTATTCCCTAGATACATATGTTAAACCACTCACAAGTTTCATAAAATTACCTCGAATAACACCACAAAAGATACACATGAAAACACACATTTTCATAAAATACTCTCAAGATGTATAACAAGGTTTTACACATCAAACCCATTTAGAAACCCTCTTCAAAACCCAAAAGCACACCAAGACCCTAAAAAAGTATAATTTTCATCCCAAACAAGATTTACTAAACCGCTTTCTTATGTTAGAGAATAACCTAAATAATACCACAAGTGCTTCACATGGAAATACACCCAATTTAAATCAAAATGAAACTAAATAATTAAATGCTTAACCAAGTCCATCAAAAACAGTTTTCTCACCACTCATAACAAATGAGGAACTTGTAAAATCAATAAAATAATAAAAATAACTCATCAAGAAATGGTTACACATGTAATCACCTACCTTTGGAGTCAAAACCCTTGATTCTTGGCGTGAAACCTCAACTGTACCTCCACCGCACCACAATGGATTTAAAACCAAAATAATACATTATTATTAGACCAAGAACCTCAAATAAAAACCCTAGGTACGAATCCTTATTTTTTGTATAATAGGAATATCATAAAAGAGTGGATTAAAACCTAATAAAATGGAAGAAATCGAATATAAAATTACATAATATCATAATTTTGATGTTTCTCACATCAAATCTCCCTCCAAAGATGAGGTCCAAGGGAGGAGAAGTTACCTTGGAGGCTGGAAATTGAGGTAGGGAAAGAAATGGGGAAGAATGAGGTGGATTTGGGTTTATACCCTATGGGTAAATTTGTAAATTAAAAATTATTTTAATGACCTGGACAACCCTGCACGGTTTGCCTGCACTATTTGGAACCATGCGGCCAAACTATGAAGCCTGTTCTGGGAACCCAAAAACCTTCATTAGTCCTCAAAATTAAGGGGGGTCCAAGGGGGAAACCATGGGGTAAAGATAGGACAAGGATAGGGTATAAAAGTTACCAAAACAAACCATCCTTTTCACCCCAAAACTCATCCAACTAATGTTGGCAAACCACCTCAACAACTTACCCCACAAGTGGTGTCACATGGAGTGTCACTAAGACAAATCCAAAACAACACAACATCGTACCATTAATTTGAAAATATAGAAGTCCAATTACCATAACAAAACCCCAATACCAAGTTCATAGATCAGTATCACAAGAGACACCTAAATTTCAATCCTAGAACACTCATAAACCAATAGAAAGATAAAAACCAAAAGAGGATTTGAATCAAAGCATGGAATTGGAAATTTAGGTGTGATAGGTATATTCATTTTAACATATAGAGAACTACCCACATGGATTATAAAAAATTTACCCTCATGAGTGGGCCAGATAATGAGGGGATATAAAGGTAACATTCACTCTAGTACAAACCTGACGTTCCACTTGGATGTTTATATAATTTCACTTTAATGGGATTTGGAGGATTCCTTATAAGTATGTTACTAAAAAATAATTTCTTTTAATACTTGGGGTTTTTTAATGGAAATTAATATGAGACGTGAATATATAGAGTCTCGGATGCCATGGAATTGATTTTTTTACAAATTAGGTTCATGATTATTTTTTTGGATTTAGGGGATGAAATGATTTGAAATGTGAATTTTTTCATGGAAATGGAAAAATATTTACCAATATTATTTATGTTATATATTATTAAATGGTGTTTTATTTTATTATGATTTAATAGTTTCCTTATTTTAGTGATTAAGTTACTTTGAATATTTTCACATGCATGCATGATATGTTATAGAATATGTTAAGGGTTTTGTTGTGACCTCTTATGGAGTTATTCTCACACCCTTTCATGCACACTTACATATATTTAAAAACATTATGCCTATAATGTATATATGGATTTAGAATTTATAAAAATTGGGTAAGGATGGTTGTATACATGTGAGGGTTGAAGTTTCATATAATGGTGATGTAGGATCCATAATTATATTACATCCTCTACTTTTAATACACTCCACAAGATTGGGAAGTTATCACTTTACACCTTATTCTGGGACATTATCTTCCAGACGACGACTGCCACTAACATATTTCTACTTACACTATATTACTACAAGTTATATAATATATGTTCCATATTCAATCCTCTTAGGATAAAATTAGCAGGACTTGGATGAATAATTTAATTATTTCTAATATTCTCCCACTTAAAGACCGAGTCATGGATTCAAAGATTCCTCTCACACTTCTGAATATTTTGATTCACTTTCCTTACTCAATTGAAACAATTAGTGAAACATCACTTCTCTCTTCCAACAAACCAAGTATAAGTAAGGCACAACACTTCCCTTACCATTCTTAGACTACAATCATGTTAAAAATTTTAACCATATTTTTTACTTTCACCAATATTCTATAGTTCCAACAACCCATCCACTAGTAGATTTTGAATAAAGATATACTAAAAATAAATATGTTTCATTTTTGAGTGAAACACCATATTAATATCCAATTGTATTTCAATTTAACAACTATAAAAAATATTTTTCTCTTTTATAGTTTTGAGTTATTTAAAATAAACTCCTCAACTAGATGATCTGCATCCCCATTTCCATAAGGTAAGTCTACTCATCTTCCATTGTAGAAAGTGAAGCTACCAGTTATAATTGAGACATCCATCTTTTGTTTATTACTATAAAGGAAAAAAACAAAGTTCATTATATTATTCTATATATCCATGTCACTAATAAAGACTTTTTCAACATATATCTATATTATATCATCTATTTTAAAACATAAGGATAGTTATTCATTCCATTGAGATATTGAATATTCCACTTCATTGCTTCATAGTTCTGAATTTCTAAATTCACCATAAATATACTAAAAAATCGCTCAACATTCCTTATATATGGACTTGTACAAATCATGGATTACATCAACCATATGAAAAATGATGCAAAAAAATATAAATAGTAATTATCCTTTTTATCCATATTCATTTACTTCTATTTGGATAACATGAAACATCTGACCAATGGGGTAATCATATGTTTGTATCTTGTCATTCCAAAGCACTATAAAAGATTCATAATGTACTCCTTTTGAGATAATACTAATGTACTTATCATTTATTTCCTTTAAATATACATCCCCAAAATCTATTAATCATTATCTAGATCCATTATCTCAAACATCTCAGACAAATAAAATTCAACTCCTTTATATATTACATTTTTGGACTATCTAGGATTATTTAATCCACTAAAAAATGAAGGATGATGTAAATATCATCCTTGAACAATTTTTGATTGAAACTGTTGTATTTATTGAATGGGTTTAACCCCTTATAAGACATCAAGAAATCAAACTTCTGATTATATTTCCCTGAGTCTTAAATCAACCCATACGGGCTCAGTTTCAGCTTGTAAACTAGGACTTCATTAATTTTATCAATAAAACTATTTATCTTATTTATAAATATTTCCTCCTACCAATCACCATAATGGAATGTTGTTTTTAGATATAAATATTCTAGATGTAATCCTTCTGATTCTATAAGACACAACACTATGTAGATTTTTGTGTTCGCAACAACATAAGAATTTTTTTTATAGAAATATACTCATTCCTTCTATTGAAAACATTTTATAACTAAATTGGAGTTTTATTTTTTATACCATCTACTTACTCCTTTAATTAGTATAATCTTTTTTTATAGTGAATTATTCAATTGTGATATTCTTATCAGTACCCATGTTCCATTTTCATGTAATGATTTTTTTTCTTTTTCATAGTTACCTCTCACTATTAAATAATTATAAGAATCGCTACATCTAAATGAATATTATTTTAAAATCCATTCATAAGAAACAATTAGTGAAGATCAGTATTGAACTATTTCATTGATAATATGACACTATTAAATCCTCATTAACTTCATATGTATCTAAACTCTTTCCAGAACAATTACTTTTGAAATATTACCATCTTAAGATCTACCCTTATATTTCATATTCTCTAAGATTTCAAATACTTATAGACTTTATGTATATTCTAAACAATATTTTTCACTTGAAAACTCTAGAACATCATATATTTTACTTAAATCTACATGAAAATATTCATTTTATTCATTAAAATCAAATATATCATCTCCTTGTTTCAATCCTTATATAGAATTTCCTCCTTAATAAGAACACTATGGATCCTAAAAACCATCCATTTATCATTATCCTATTATTGATACAAATTTTTTCATCATCATACCCTAAAAAGAAACATATTTAGGATCTTTCAAAAAGATCATCTCTATCCTTTTCATGAACATGTATGTATATAAAAAAACTAAAAACATTAAGGTGAGAAAAATCAATCAGTTTTCTCATCTATATCTATTTTTGAATATCTTATAATAGCAGCATAAAAAGATTCCGATTAATGAGATAAGTAGCATAATTAAAATAATTTTCCCAAAATTACTTTGGTAAATCTAGAATATAACCTCATTCCATTATCCTTATCATTCAATGTTCTATCTATTCCCTCTACCACACCTTTTTTTTCTAGTATCCTGGGTACAGTATTATCAATATTGATTCCTTTATTCTAGGAAACCCCTTTTGAACTCTCTACTAATATAATATCCCCTATTATCAAAACATAACTACTTAATCATAAAATTGCACACCATTTAAACATATATCTATATCAAATTAATTTTTTAAAAACCACATATTTTTTCTTGGGAAGAAATAAAAACAATGAATATGTCAAATCATCGATCAAGGTAACATAATACGATGAACCCTATTGAGAATTAACTATAACACATACCCCAAACATCCATGTCAATAATTATAACTTCCATGATTATTTTGTATATTGGTTTTTGATAAAGGACACCTTCTTACTAATTCCCAAGATACAAATATAACTTTTTCGTAATGGATTTGAACAAAATATGACATTCATTTTACAAATATTTATCAAATATTATCATCACTTATATTCTTTAGATGGAGATACCATAACTTCACACTTTCATAAGTTTTCATTCGAATAATAATTGTTCCATCCAAAATTCCTATTAGATAGAATTTGTTTTCATTAACACCATTGGATATTTCCATGGAAATGTTTGTTCTCTTCCATACTCCATTAATAATGGATTTTATAGAAATCCACATCATATATCTCACATCTATAAATCAGATACCCTTGTTATCCTGATAAGTTCAAAACTCCAGACAACTTTATCAAGCCTCTGTTTGATATTCTTACTTTCACATCACTCTTAGCCCCAACCTCTAGCGATTCATCATTCATAAGATAAACATTATCAATCATTCTTGAAATATTGTCTACTTTGTTTCCCCTATTGGATGTAGAGTGTGAAAAACCCATGAATAAATAATCCATGATTCTAATATAATGGTAACAATTAATAGTAAATATATATCATCGTCAACTGTAGTATTTAAAAAACATCTCGAATAAATTCATCTAAAATTGAACCTTCAATATCTAAAATCATTATTTAGTTACCACTTCTTCACATAATTCAAATATATGGGCCTAGGACTATCTGATTTACTTAAACTTCTATCCCACACATGTTTTTCTTTCTTCTAACCTTTCCATTTAATATATAATCTAATACCTTCCTCATTGAATGTGGGTATAGAAGGTACTTGGATTTAATTTCACCCAATATATTTATTTAAAGAGAGGTTCTGAATGTCCTAAAAAACTATGATATTATTATCAAAATTAAATATAACAATGGTAAGCATCACATCCCATGATATGTGAGTGATGAAGGTATAAGTAGATCCCAAATAGTTTCTATGAACTTTACTCCTACTGACTTCAACTAACTAAAAATTATGTTGAATTCATTAACAAGATCACTCACTAGCATTATATTTGATATTCTAATATTGAATAGTCTTCACATTAGAAATATTTTTCATTACATTCAACATTTCATAGATATTGATAAGAGACATCATAATCTCCATGGTGGTCATAACCTTATGAGTGTTTAAGGCAGAATTCCATACCTGCATCATCTAAAATACTCCATATTCCTTTCTATCAAGGATTTCCCATTATTTTTTATTCGTAGAATCTAGTTTGAAATAATTAAATAGAATCTTATAGTTATTATGGAAAAGATATTATTCAATATACATCTATCAGAATCCAAATTTTTATCCGTCGATTTTTTCAATCTGAATATTTCCCTCTTCTAACACTATTCCTTATAAAACAGATAACTCCCACAGAAATGAAAAATCATAAAGACAAGAAGGATTAGAAAAATAATTCTTTTCTTAATGTATGCACTCTGTAACATTATAAACCACAAGTTCAAATAGAACATTTTGGATCTTTGACCATAGAACCAAATTCACCCTCAGAATAATTCAAAATATGAAAAAAGTTTTGAAACTGCAAAATACAGACAAACTTTAAAAAAATGTTTCTAAATTGATAATACAATGTTCTCCTACCACAAATTTAATCATCCTAAATCAGAATGTAAATAACAACACTCTCAATACAAACACCCCATGTCAAAATAAACACTCACACAAAAAAACCACAATGAATTACATTTTTTATACATAGTCCTACTCTATGGGAAGACACTAGTGATTTCATTATGAACATAATAAGAAGATAAAATTTAAAATTTCTCATCCAAAACTGTCCCACTTTTCCCTAATTATTGTTGGTCCCATCTGGTTAACCAATTTTCATTTCTTTTTGATATTTTCAATCAATTGTAAACAAGATAAAAATCCATCGCTAATCACCCAAAAGCTGACTTAGACATAATATTCTTATAATAGATACTGAAAATGCATCAGATTTCATTCTGTCCTTTTTACTCACTCCATTAGATATTTTTTTTCACTTTCCACAAAGTTTCAAGACACTTTCTTTTGAATCATGACAACATTCACCAAATTTTAGTTTCTATAAGCTTCCTCCAAGGTGCGTAACCAAAATTTCAGATTCTCTAATTCTATAATTGATGTAACAGAACCTAAATTTTTTCTTTACATATTACTAGAAAAATATTATATAGGTTATGTATATTGATTATTTCATTGACCTATCTATGATTTTTTTCAATGACGCAACCCCTTTATTTGTTTTATATCATTAATATTATATATTATATATGGAAGGGATTAAATGAGTCTAATAATGATTTTTAGAACATATATAAGTGATTGTATCCCATTCCTTAGGATCTCCCATGTAGGAAATATGAACAGAATAAATATACTATAATTAATAAGATTTATGAATCATTCATACCATACATCGAAGGGAATCTATAACATCTCAGTCACCATCATATGGTATTGAGAGAGATAACTAAGGGGATCAAAAATACATCCCCTCTTTGAGTTGTATCAATAAGTTGTTGAGAATCACATGTTGTACATGTGTGACTCTATATCCTATTCGATGTTATTATATAACATTATGTGTAGGAGGTAGAAGGAAGATATTGTTTAGGTAGAGTGAGGTTCATCCAACCATAAATCAATAACATACAACCACTTCCATTATATAGTTATGGTTTATATATCCTCAAGGATGCTCTTTAGGTTGTTGTATGTACTCAAAAATTTATAAATCTCGAGTAAATCCTGTTTTGGAAAACTCATGTATCTCATGTATGAAAAATGAACTCATGATCTGTTACATTTTTTTACCAACTACATATTGATAAATTAGAGTGACTTGAACCATTATGATATTAATAAAATAAATATTTAGTTTCTCATTCAATCAAAGATAGTAACAGGAATCAAATAATATTTCATGTATGCATCATTATATATCAATCATAATATATATCTCATATATTTATCATGGTAGTATACATCTCAATGATATTTCTTTAAGGAATATATCCACATTCATCCCCCATTTTTTATAAATCCTAAAAGTCTTTGCGTATTTTGACCTTATTTTTTTCATATACCACAACTTATGAAATTATATCCAAAACAGAAATTGGATATATTCTAAAACACATTTTAAATGCTATGATTAACTTCACCTTTCATCACAAAAATTTAATAATTTGTAAATACCAATCTAAAATACCTTTTGAATAAAATATAAAACATTTTTAGAGGAGATCCCTTAGTGAAACACAATTTTTATTTAGTCAACCACAATGTGTAACCTCACATGAATCTATAGTGTTGAAAACATATATGAATCTACAAATCAATTTATGCAATAAATGATAATCCTTTTAACAAAGCATCAATGATACTCAATGTATAAAGGGATCTAGAATAATCTCCAACAAACACATGTGTATCTATATTGTTTCCACCATTATGCGTCATATGAAAACATGTATTATCATATTGTCACTTTTTCCAAGGCATCAAGTGAGAATAGGACATGAAGTGTGAAATTCTCTTATTGCCCACTCACATGTTCTCGATTATGCGAGTATAGAGTGACTTGATCGATGAATACTTCACATTTCATTCATGGTTATGGATAAGCACATCACATTTCCCTTATCTTGATAAATATAAAATATATAAGTTAGTACACACACTCCCATAGTATATCTCAAATTAGGGACCATATTTCATAATCGTCATACACAAGGACAAATCCCATCATTGTTAATCACAAATTCACAACAAGATAAGAAACATACCCAACCAAACCCAAATTGCTAAGTCAACAAAAATAATTAAATAATTAGGGTATCAATGTATGGAGTATTTCATGCTAGGTTTGTATCCAACCTCAGGTAATGAGGATCCGAATATGATCTATACACCAATAATATACCAAAGGCATTTGTATGACAATCCATGTGGAATAATTAGTTGGTCATGTAGATTATATAGAGAATATTATTCTTTATTCAAAACCTCAAGAGAATATTTTTTACTTCTATAATATAATATTACTCTTTCTAACTTTAACATTTTATCATAACCTATAACACTCCATGATGAAAATCAGTTAGATATAAATCAAAGTCACACTTTGAGTGGTCAATTATCCTTACACATCACATAATATATATCAATATATAAATTTATGTATAAAACATGAAATAAATTAAAATATGAGATAAAGTTTTTAATATGATACATTACATACTCTTAAACCCTTTTAAGAATATTTTAAATCCTCAATATAATAGTTGTTTTATCATATCATATATGACAAAATTCCAAATCTTTTTTATGGGCACTGCACGTTTGAGGTTTTTTTACTCATTACATCATATGTAATTCTTGTAACATCTCTATATAAACATATTATACAACCATCCCACTAATTTTTTTAGTGAGTAACATCAATGAGGATGTACATTTTAAAAAAAGTTTAGACTTTGGAATAATATTCCCAACAGTTCAACTTCTTGAGCATATTCAGAACCTCTTATCTTCAAAAGATAAAATGTTATCATGCAGAATTTTTTTTATACACAAAAATATTTATAGGATCGCCATGATCATAAATAGAACCCTATTATATGAAAAAAAATCCTAGGAATACTACAACTACTTAAATTATTTTTTATCAGTACATCCTAAGCTCTTTTATGATTTAGTGACATCAACTTTGTTATGGTAACTAGTGCAACTATTTGTATTACTCTTTATAGTCATACCCAAAATTCTTCTAGGATTTCAACACTAATTAATTATGTAAATTGAATGGTAAATTCTGTCTGTAAATAGTGATATTAACTTCTAATGATAACTAAATGTAACTTTTTATATTTTTCATTTACATTCACAAATCTTACAATATTATGTTATATAATATAAACTACTATATATTTAAACTATTGTAAACCTTTATTTATTAACTTTAAACCTATGTAGGTCTAAACATACTCCCCCTAACTTATTATTCATTATATTATATTTAAAATATTTTTCTAAGATATATAAACCCTTTTGTGTGAGGAAATAACATTTATGACCTCTTAGTAAGAATATTTAACAAATAAACTATTGTTTCAATATCATTTATAGTTTTATATGTGTTTGAAATATTTCATTTTTGAAATTAATATTTTTTTAATATACCACATATGGGTGGAAGGAACACATTTCCTCATATTTTATCAAACATCTTCAAAAAAACTTTATCTTAGATATTTTTTTTTTATTTTCTCCTTTTAAAAATTTGTTATTGATTTCAATGAATCAAAAACCATGTGTACTCAATTAATTATCTCTATTTAATTCATAAAATTTATTTTTTATTAAACCACATCTCTCATCAAACTAGATAAATGAGATTAAGATTAACATAATTTATTTAGATTTCTATGAGATGGGAACATTCCTTAACATTCAATATATTTACATAAAAACCCTTTGTAACATCACTTGAATAAAAAAAATATAATATATGTAAATTATTATATTGACTTTGAACTTATTTATATTTATAAAACTTTTTAAAACATACATCAACATTATACCTTTCAGAATAATATAATTAAATATAATATCTCACCCTAACATAGAAATTCCATGGACTTTATGAAATCCTTCAGGTATTTAGTATAATTACATCATATGGAATTAATATTACTCCTTCTGGAAAACCCTAGATTTTAATCACCCAACATGTTACTTGAATAAACAAAGTTAATCGACAACCAAATTTTCCACTCTCTGTTTGAACGTTTACACAATTACATTATCTATGAAATACTATAGAACCTAAATACCATATACCTAGATCATATGAATTCTCATCACTTTGATATTATAGTCTAAATCTTAATTGATTTAAATAATACTATTAAAAAAATTATAAAGATAGTAAAATTATGAATTCAATAAAAAATAATCATTTACATCCTCTCCTTAAAGCATTTAATAGAATGAAATATTTGATAGAAATGTAAATTTTAAAACAACCACCACATTTTATTTAAAAAAAATTTATATTATCATCCAAAAAGAAAAATTAGATAAATTTTAAAAAACATATAACAGGTTCATCCATTCTTAAAGTATTCATGTTATCAATACAGTAACTCCATTGATCCATTACATGAAACAAAAATATGATATCCAATCTTCAATTCTTTCTCAACTTACATTTATAACAATTATAACACGTATAGTTGATATCTTATATGTACCAAAAATAGAATTTAATTCTATAACAAATAAATATTTATGGAAACATTTATCCTCACAATGTCATTAAAATATTACAACATATTGATTAACATTTGGAATACCCAATAAAATTGATTATATGATACTAAAATTCATTAAATCATTTTAATACCCAATTGTATTTAGTACATGACTGAATACAATGAAACATTTAGTTATTTTTCATCTAATACCTTTTGAATCATAAATGAATCATTATATTCATCCATAAGATTTTTTATTCATTATTTTAACACATGGTTACTCTGGAATTAAATACTCCAACGCATTGAAATTTTCATAAAAACATTTTTTCAATTACTAATATTACGATTTATTTAGATTAAGCTTCTCCTATGATGTATTGATTTAAATGTGTAGTTTTTTAGGATGGTGAAATTCATCTATAGATAAGATTTTTTCATATGAGTATCATGTTTTTAACCATTTAATAATGACATTTATTGAATGGTATCCCACTAAAATAATGATCCCTTTCTAAAACATCATATCCATTAGTGGGAAAAGATCCATATTTCACCATGACTTACACAAGTTTGTTTATGTGAATAAACCATGATTATTTAGATATGGAATCATCCAAATCACAAAAGTTTTGACTCATGGATATTTTAGTGGATAAATCGTTATCCAATCTATCATCTGGATAAAATAAACTCCATTCCTCTAGTATCCTAACCATTTGGGTTTCTTTGCTAGGGTAACTCAAAACCAATTCAAAGAATAAGAAAATAAAGAATAATCAAGGGGTAATCATGGTGAGCTTAATAATACCCAAAAAGGATAATCCCATTTCACTTATAAACTTCTTAGATGACATAATATAATCTTATGGTACTCATGATGAGCTTGATAATACCTGGTTGAATGATGAAGGTCTACGCAAGTTACACATTGAACAGAATCTAAAACCTAATATTTGAAGGGTATTTAATCGTTCCATCTTATCTCCTGTTATTCCATTTTATGAATGCACACTTATTGTAATTTAGTCTTGAATATTATCCCCTGAACCAAACCAATATTCCAAAATGATAATGATTTGTAACTCTTTACACAACCCACATTCCTATGTTACTCACCAAAAAATAGATGTTAAGAATATTCATACATATCTGAATGCATAATGTGTATAATCTATATGAACACTTAATGTTACAGTTTATAGTTATATAATATTGATAATATCCATATGAGTAAGCACAAACAAATAGATATCCAACCCCATTATGCATCCAAGAAAAAGTAATGTACTCTAGGAAAGTAGGTAGTCAAACACCAAGTACCCCCGCAAGGACAATTTACTCAATAGATAATTCAATTCATGATATTTCTAAAATCTAATATTTATGAGAAATTTCCAAAAAATAAATTCATGCTAGTATCTATGATTAAAAATTGAGATCAAGGTATATTGAAAATTAATTTAATTAATTATATATAGCATGTAATACATGGATCTATCTATGAAAAGTAGTATAACATTTAAACTAGAGCATACATATTAAAAATATAGAAAATTTATAACTACGAATAAATAAGGGAATGAATTTTAAATAAATAAAAAATTTAAAAATTTAAACATGAGATACCCATATATGAATAATTTATAAATAAAAGAAAATTATAAAAAATTTATAATTTTTGATTAAACATTATAGGTTCTCCAAAATATTTAATATGAACCATTTATATTCATTCCAATATGAACTCTTTCACATTTTTATTATATGGAATTTTATTTTAAATATATGGTATTTTAGGATTGTGACCAAATTATAATCCAATTTCTATTATGTAAAACATTTACATAATTTGAATATCATAATATTAAACATTATTTAAACTATTATCTAATAATTCATTAAAACACTTTTCATTTGGCTTAAATTAGTTTCAAATAAGGCCCTTTTAATTTATATAGTTCAAATTATTTAATTATGAAAATTTTATAATTTAAATATAATTTTTTTAAATGTTTCCCTTATTTTATAGTTTATAAACCTATATAAATTATCTATTATAATTGTTAAATAAATACTGTTATTTCTATTTGAAAATACATTCCATTTTATTTATTTAAAATGTATTTAAAATAATAACATTTAATATTTTATCAATATTTAATAATAAACGTGTCTTAAACATTTATTAAATGATTATAACCCTTTTATAATTAGTTAATTAATAAAACCTTTTTAAATTATCATATATTTCAAAAATAAATTTAATTAAAAGATATAAAATATTTTTAGATTTTTAGAAAAATATATATATTTTTTGAAGTATTCTATTACCCTTACATAGCTAGAGATACATGTGTGAAGGTAACTCAGTGGTTACCATTACGCATACCTACTATGTTATGGTAACCCCTCAGTTACCTTAACGTAACATAGCTATATAAATTAAATTCCCTTATTACCCTTATATTTACAAGCTATGTAAATGTATCTATCTCGATTACCTTTAGACAGCCTATATACATCAAGGTAGAATCTCAGGTACCTTTATGTAATAGAGGAATGTAATGTTAACACCTTTTTTACCTTTACATAGCTTGGGTATGTAAACTTAAACCATTTTAAAAA
This sequence comes from Viscum album, assembly GCA_963277665.1. Lineage (NCBI taxonomy): Eukaryota > Viridiplantae > Streptophyta > Magnoliopsida > Santalales > Viscaceae > Viscum > Viscum album. The sequence goes on along the minus strand of OY728130.1, from coordinate 570,612,120 downwards.
TGAATTTACACAATTCTAAAATGTTAATCTATTTTCCAATTTATTCTTCATTTCACTATATATTTAATAAATTTAAAATATTGGATCACATTTATTCAACTGAAACGGATTAAATGATTCTAATTACAATTATTACAATATATAGAAGATATTATATTCCTTTCCCAAGGGTCTCCCATGAATGAAATATAAAAATAGTGCATATACTAGAAATGAAGAAGCTAATGTAAGTCATGCATACCATACACCAAAGAGAATGAGTGAAAACTCTATCAACATCATATGTTCTTGAGAAAGATCTATAAGGTCATAAAGAATTCAACCCCTCTCTTAGGGGTATCCATAGTTTTTAAAGATTTTTATATCATACATGCAAAAATCTCTATCCTCTATGATGTACTAGCATCTCTGGATGTAAAAGAGGTAAATAAAGAGAGATTTTGTCTATATGGAGTTCCATATATGTATTTAGAAATCACCCACATCAACTATAATCACATGGATATGGTTTATTGATCATGTGGTTTTTATAGGTGATGGTAAAATTGTTTTTTTAATTATGTTATACATTGGAATACAATTTAAGGATGGCCAAGGTTATTTCCCAAGGATTGTGTCTAGGTTGATTCTTCACTAGAAAGTGGAAGCACTCTTTCATCTCCCATGGAAGATCTGGTTTCATCAGAATTCTATAGTGGTATTTTACATTCATTACCACACATCTCAGTGGTGAAATCGTCTCTAGTGGATAGAGAGGCGGTGGTGCGGTAGTGAAAATATTAGGTTATGGTTTTCTACTATAAGATGTTGCTCAAAGAATAGATAGTGGAATGTATTTTCATGGTCACTTTTTATGAGGCATTGACTGGTTCTTATTTAGATATTAGGTAGTGGTTCTCGATTCCTATTCACAGTGGTAAGACCTAGACAGTGTTGGCATCGTTTTAGTGGCGCCAAGTCTTCTTCCTCAGTATGTAGTGCAACTACAGATCTAGTTCAGAATGGGTTAAATGTTTGAGGATTATTCATCATAGGTTCTTTGTAGATCATCTTCATGGCGGTGTGGCGCTACACTTCTATAGACAAGCACTGGGGTTTAGTCTCCTAAGTGGCTCAGTATTTCTCGAACATGGTTGTTGTTGGTTGGACTATTTAGGGAGTGGTCACATTGGATTTTAGGTTAATCGTAATTTTATCTCATGGGGGAATCATTAGATTCAGATTCATGGTTTCTTGAATATTGGAGTGACCATGTTCATAGTAGGTAAGTGGGTGATGGTTACACAGTAGGTTGTGGAGGAGCGACTTACGGTTAGTATAGATGGGGGATCATGGACAATATATTAACCATGAGTGAAATGAACATGATCTAACATGGAAGTGACAATGACTGTAGTTTGGGTTCATGTTATCTTAGTGCCCATTTGAAGATTCCATGGATATACAATAGGTATACTAACCATAAAAATCATGATAAGTTTGAGATTTCGGCATGTGGTCACTTGAAATTCATTGTGAATTGTAACTTAAGTCGTTTATCAGTTATTTCCGACCATCATATCAACAAAAAATTCACATTTTTAGTCCAGTATTTTTTACCAATATATTAAACAAATAATAAAGAAATTAAAATTATACTTTAATGATGATGCAAAATTTAATTCCAAAAAATTATAAATTCATTTAAAATCAATTAATTTTTTTTGTTCCATAACATCAATATTTGAAATCATATAAAAATAATAACATAATCTCAATTTCAATTTAAATTTCTAGATTACATTGAACTCAAAAAAAATTGACAGAATTAATACTCAAAAAATAAATCCCTTTAATATTTTTAATTCCCGAATCATAAAACATTAATTTTGAATTTCCGAAAATATTATGGTTTTTCAATTTATATCAAAAAATGAATAAATCATTAAAACCCAATAATTGATCAATACGTCCATTAAATCTATAATTCACAAATCTAAAAAAATTATACTTTTACCATAAAATTAGATTAATTTAGGGGTAATTTCAATGAATAACAAACAAAAAAATTATGATTTTCATCTCACATTACTCCCTCATACTTGAACTATTGCACTTCTAGGTAATAATACCATTTAATTCAATTTATTCAAATAAAAAACAATGTTATTTGGTCTTTCCTAAAAACAAATACACAATTTAAAGATGAAGGAAGCATATATTCATCTAGTGTTTAAATTAGCAATGCTTTTATGTGATTTCAATTTATTTTTTCACTTCAATCTAATCAATGTCCCACATACAGATGTTGATAGAATGAGATTTAAGTGGAATCAATGTTTTAACAAGAAGCACTTCATTTTTACTCTATGGTGTTTTTCTCAAACCATAGTTATATTTTTCTCTTTATTAATACAACTCAAAATAATTTGTTATACGTTAATTATCTCCTTCTTAGGTTTTATATTCCCATCACCTAAATGATCTCATTTTTCACTTAGTTGCTTATTCATTTTTTTTAATTTGAATATTTCCCAGCCATGTATGTGTGAGGGAATCTATGAAAGAACTTATTAAAATGTATGTATGGATACTATCACACTATTAAATTCTATAAAAAATTAATTTTGGTATCCCAGTTTCCAATTTCAATCTATATTCAAAGGACTTATTCTATTTTTATTTTAGTTGGATCCCCGAAGTTTTATTTCTCACAGAGGATAAATTACCTCAAATTAAGTTCTAAATCCTAGAGACCTTAGGTTGTAATTCTAGCTCCATAGAAATATTTTCTCCCACACTCCACTTATAAGATATAAGGCCAAACTTTATGTGAATAGTAAAAAATTCACCCAAAAATCATCTATTTCTTATAGTTTCACAACCAATGAATTTATAAAAACTTAGCATGGATTTTTTAAAATAGTTAAGAAAACATTTGAGTTCACAATTTTTTTGAAAAATAAAAACCTATACAAAAAATATTTTATTTTTAGTATTTATGGAATGTTTTCTCTACATGTGTTTTTTTATTTTAGTTTTTAGATTTATGAAAAACATATATTAAACAAGAAAATAAATTTTTTAGTTTTCATATTCTAAGATATTAACTTAGAAGAATTCAAAACTAAGTCTAAATATATTTTAAGCCTCTCCCCCACACTTTTTTCAAAAACAACTTATTATTATAATAGAATTCTCCTAATTATAGTGAATAAATAGTGAAAAATATTAAACAACACCGAGGGTAATTTTAATAATATGTATGAGGTAATATATCCCTTATGTTTTGTGTAGATGGATTAAGCTAGACTCATAATGTTTTCTACTTAGGGAAAATCTATAAAAAAAAATAAAACCTTAACTTTTTTTTATTAAAAATTAAAGGAAAATGAAAAAAATGGAAGGATAAGGTAGGAGAGACATGGGTTTTACCCTCCCAAGATGGGATATATTTATATTTTCAATAGCTGGAAAATCATTAGATTATCCACGATCTGTATACAGGATAATCTTATATGGTAAGAACCACCGCATCCTTGCTATTACACAGTGCTTTGTCTCTACTTCATGGAGACCCCATATAATAATGTAGTAAATTTCCACCCTTGTCCAATGTGGGGTATCCAATAAAGTGGGACTAGAAGGAGAATATATGTTTAATCCTCATCCTCTAAAATAGATTTTGTGTCTTCTTCCTTATTCATTGGAAACACTACTTGTTCTACATATAGAGGTTTAAATAGGGGTGAGTTAATAAAAAATTAAAATTTTATAGTATTGAAATTGGTCAATTTTAGTTTAATGCCCCCCCATATAAAAAATCTTGTACTTTTATCTCTACATGATAATCCCCTGGGAACACTTCTAGTTTTTTCCCACCCTGCATTTGGTGGTTGGGGTATTCTCGAGCAGGATATTCTTTTTCTTAAATTTTTAATGTCTATCACCCTCAAATCCGAAAGCTTATTTTATTGTAAAGGTGGAAAGAAACATGTTATCATATGCCTCCACTATTTAATGTTCAAGATATTCCACTTCACTGATGGGATCTTCATCTTCTAAAACCAGGGCCTCTAGTAACACTATTGAATCTACAACATTAAAACATTGTAGTATACAAGAGAGTTCATATTGTATGGGAGGACAATAAAAATAGTCAAAATAAAATTTATCTCTAATGCATACTCCAACAGTGTTGAATCTGTATCATCAAAAGGGGGTAAGATTCCAATTGAGTTTGAGAATAATTAAATTCAAAAGGTTCAAGAGCATGGTATTCCCCCCTCAAATTATTTAGCTATCATTTCTTATTCATCATAGAGTGAATCTAGTATCACCTAAGAATTATATGGGAGAGTTATATCCTTTATAAATTCATCCTCATAGATCAAATCACTAATTATTTTAGGTTTTGTTCCATGAACCTAGGGTACTCCCCATTGAGTGTTATATATATGATAATATAAAAATATTTGTTATAATGTGTTAATAATTTCATCAAAATGATTAATTTTAACACTTATATTTTTTTTGAGTAGATATAGAATTTATTATTTCTATTTTACACTGATTGATGATCCTTTTTTTGTTTTAAATTTTCAAATAAAACAATAATTACATAGTGAAAAGTAACAATGAATCTCTGACCTTAAGCAATAGAAATTGTGCCTTGTTGATCATGAGGCTATTGTGAGTAGTGGTGAAACAAAAAAATTTATTTTATTATATAATTGAATGAAACATAAGGGTGATGAAGTTTATTTTACCAGGATCATGTGTGAATTCATTATTCACTAGTAATTAGCGGTGTTCGCTCATTTCCCTCAGTATATCCAATTTTTTTCAGGATTCCACAACGGTATTATTTATTATTTGTTATACATCGATGTTGTAACATCATATATAGTGTCAGGCAGTGTATTAGTGTAGAAATTCAGTTCATTTTTCTCTACGTAGATGTGGCTCGAGGTGTCAATAGTGGAAATGATGCTCTCGGTTTCCTAAATTTATGGATAGGCTGGTTCGGATTCGGTTGTCAGGCAGAGGTGCTTGGTTCCTCTCTTCAATGGTCCAGATCTGTTTGTGATGGTGTGACATTAGTGTTGTGGTGTCTTTATCCTGGCAGGTAGTGATGTCGAGATTTGGTTTGGAAAAAGTTGAAGGTCTGAGTCTTCTTTATCACATTCTCTTTGGAGATCATCCTTATGGCGGTGTAGCTTTACTCTACTTCGGGCGGGCACTCGAATTTTGTCCTCATAGTGGCATGGTATTCTGTGAACAAGTTTTTGGTTGGTCAGAATGTGTATGGAACAATCACATTGAACTTGATGTTAAACTTAATTTTATGGAATAAGGGTCTGGTTAGATACATATTTATGGTAGTTTGAAGAATGGTGTGATTGTGCTAATGGTAGGTAAGAGGGTGGTGAAAAAAATTAAATTTTTCATAAAAGTGACTCATGGTTCGTACAGATGGGGGATCATGATCAGTATAATGACCATGAGAGAATGGGTCGTGCAGTAAATTAGACGCGATAGTGACGTCAGTTTGGGTACATAGTGGTTTTGTGATCATTTGATGTTATCGTGGATCTACGATCGGTATATAAACCACGAGGATCACTTTTAGCTAATATTTTAGGTGTAAAGTCACTTGAAAATAAATATACACTTCAACTTATGTCCTTTATCAATTTCTAAAACATGTACGACAATAAAAAACTCAAATTTTTAGTCATGTATTTTTCTTCAATATATATTAAGAATAATAAAGTAATTAAAATATTAATTTAATTATTTGGCACAATTTTATCCTAAAAAAATTAATATTTAATTGAAATAAATTCAAATTTGACTCCTGTAAATCAGTACATTTCTAATCATTCAATAATCACATCCATTTTTAAATTTTAATTTATAAATATAATAACATGATCTCAATTTCAATTTAAATTTATTCCTTTCATATAATTAATAATTTTTTTGAAATAATTAATTATCAAAAAATAAATACCACTAATTATTTAATTCTAGAATCATACAACTATAATTTATAATTTCAAAAAATGCATGGATTTTTAATTTATATCAAAGAATAAATATATCACAAAAACCCATTAATTGATCCATTAATCCATTAAATCATGAATTCAAAATGATAATGAAAATAACTATTTTACCCAGAAATTAGATTAATTTATGGTTAATTTCAATGACTAAAAAACAAAAAATTAGAAATTTCTAGATCGCATATTTTCTATAGCCATTAGGATACTCCTCGAGTTGTTGTATATAATCTTGAATTTATAACACATTGGTAAATGTTGATCTAGATAACCTGTGTATCTCATTAATAAATGATGAACTCTCGATCTGTTACATCTTATGTAACAGTTCCTCAATTATTGCTTATAGAAAGTTAAACGATTCAGATATTTACACATATAATATCTTGTTTATCATTTAATCAATGGATGTTTCTTGCATAAAATATATTCCATAATTTCATCATTATATCATTATATCTCAATCATAAGATATAACTCATTTTTTCCTCATGAATGTACTAGTACCATGCACATAACTTTAGGGAACATTCAACCTTCAATATATAAAAATTTTGGGTTTAGATAAATTGTATCACATGTTATAAACATATTCACATGCATCCAATGTTATCACAATCACTCATGGATGTTGAGGGCATGGGGGAAATCCTACTGAGTCATTTTACTGAACATATTCCCATGAAAATTGTTAAATTTTCATGTTTACACAAACATATATTATTTTGATGGATAGATTTTGTCAGAGACTCTAGGTATTGAGATCACAGCCCATAGGAAATAGAAAATATTTTATTTAAAAAATTCAATATGCATTTTTTTGTCGAGGTGTATAGTGAACCATGATAAACTTAGAATAATTAGTACAATGATCTATAGATTTAAACAATACATATAAAAATGTCACAAAAACCAAGGATTTTTTTTGTAACACCTCAAGATTTTAAAATATATTTCTTTTAAAATAATTTTATTTCTTCTCAAGCTTGCATAACATGCAACACCAATTTCAAAAAAACAATGTTATAATATTAAAATATTATTATTTGATATTTATAATATAGCCATAAGATTTGAATGTGTGAATAAAACTAAATAAATAATGAAAACATTACAGTTAAATATGTATAAAATTAATTCATTTTTTATCAATTAATTATAAATAAAAGTAAAAATATTTGAAAATAAAAAAGTTATTTTTATCAAATACTCTTTTTACGTGTGAAATATATTTTTATTTTAATAAAATAAATTAATCAGTATTGGTGACTTATTTTAATATAATATATAATTTATATATTCAATAAAATTTTTTGACATTCATTTAATATTTCCTTTTAATATGAAATAAGAATAAAACCTGTTTCATGTTTAAAAATGTATTTGTTTAAAAAGATGTTTTAATCTCAGTTTACGTGCTAATTTTAAAATTAATTTATAACACTTATTAAAATTGAATATTTAAAAATTAATTTTATATTTAGAATCAGTAGGTCAAAATTGGTAAATTTCACTGTTTTATTTTTGGTCAATATGAATAGTAACCATGATAAAATTTATCACCTCGCTAAAAGGTAAATAAGATATATCTAGGTTAAAACTAAGTGATAGGGAAATAATTTTTAATTATAATTATTATATGATGAATTTAATTCTAACCTTATCACCTTAAGCTATAAATTTAATTTTTTAATATATAAATTCCCCTGAAGATGGCCTTTATAATATTTTAGAAAAAGTTAAAAAGATTCACACTCGTAGTTTTAACTATATCTAATTTTTTCACATAGGGTCAAAAAAAAGTAATGAATAAATAGAAATGATTTTTTGAATCATAATAAAATTATATTCAGGTTTAAATTTTATTTATATATTTTACTAATTATATAAATACCTTATATTTTTATTCAATTCCAACATAGTATTTCTTCAATTAATAGGAAAATAAAATAAATCTTTTTAAAAATGTTCATTGTAATATAATTTATGTAATTTATAGTGTTTCATAAGTTTTTAAAATAAATATAAAATATCAATGATATTTAAAATGATTATATATTTTTTTTATCTTTTTATTGGTGTTTTTAAATTCAAATTAAATTAATAGTTCTAAAATTGACATTAATTATATTTTATAATAAATAATATATTATAAAAAATTTTAAAATTAAAAAAAATATTAACTTCTCCCAAGTAAGTCAAATATGGGTGAAACAGTCATCCATGGTCCATTTATGAGCCACTTTTCCACTTATGGTAACATTATTGACCCTTTGTGGTTAAAATAGTTGTTATACTAGTTAAGGTAAAAAAAATTCACAAAGGGATTAATAAAAATGTTAAAGGTTAAAATGACACCAAAACATACCTAAATTTCATTGTTTGATGTAATTTCAACCCTATACACTTTATCTTATAATTAATTTCCATTTGGAACCATTTTAGTAGAGAATTGATATATTATGTTTTAGTCTTTTAAGAAATTCCAAATGTGTCATTTCCCTCCCTTTTAAAAGGACACTTTCCTTCCTCCGAATTAAAACACTTTCAGTCATCTATCTATAATATAATGTGAACAAATACATTATCATATTTATTATAAATGTTATCTAAGATATTTTATTCCCAGTAGTCCAACCCTAGTATCGTTAAGAGTAATTTTAAAGTAGTTCTTTTAAAGAAGAGGTAATTGCCTTAACCAGTCACATTCTTTTTAGTTCATCTTTACCACATCTAAATCGATAGAATTTTTAATAAAATATTATATTAAGTATCTTAAAAATACTTAAATCATATTATATTTATTAAATAATCATTTTCCACCCACTTTCGTATCAAATGGGAAATGAATGTATCACTCATGTGTACATAAGGCTTGTCATCTCCACGTAGCAATACACTTGAATTTCCACCACCATATTTAATGAATGTTTATTATAATGGGTTTAATATTTATTTTTGATAATTATTAAACAATTATAATTATTTAATCAAAATATAATTTATACATTCTTACCTACCAAACCATTAGAAAATGATAATGTCTCTCGTGCATTCGTGTATACTACCACCTCCACGAAGCGATGTGATCCCTTTTTTATTTTTATTTTAGTTAGTTTTTAATAAGAATAGATTTAGTTAATATATAAGATATATATGATATAATAATTAATATATAATGTAGAATAATTTTTTACCATTATTTCATTCCATCTATTGAAAATTAAAAACAATGTTCATGCATGCGTATGACCTATTGTCTCCATTAACTGTATAATTGATTTTTCTATATATAACTTTTATGGATGAATTTATATATATATATATATATATATATATATATATATATATGTGCGTGTGTTTTTGTGTGTGTTTTATTAATACATATGATATTTACATCATTATTAAAATTATGATAATTATTGAACCATTCTCAAAGTACAAGGACCATAACTACTAAAATAAAATATTTATGATAAACCAAACATCAAACACCTAAAAACAATGATTTATTTCAGGATATATTAATTAATGGGTGTTAAAATGTTATAACTGGTTAATATATGATATTATAAGTTTATAAATTATTATTTTATATAATTATATTGAAATTAAATTTATTATATAGTATGTAATAGTTCTTAAAAATCATATGGAACATGTGGTAAGGATTTAACATCTCAAATTATCTTCTTTAGGGCTAATGTTATTTTATACACCTATCATATTTTTTAAGGTTTATATACTAGCCTTCGACATTTTATATCATGATTATACATGTTTTCATGATATTTAATGTTTTATTTGATGTTATTATTCCATGTGGCTTATGATTCAACTATTACCAATGCGGTAAGGGTTTTACATTACAATATCATTGTTTATCAGGATTGTTTATGGTTAAGTTTATGATGTTGACATCTTATAATATATCTCTCAATAATCTCTTGAATTTTAATCTCATATAGTTATTTATCGATATTACACATTTCTCAATCATTTTTATCAAATTATATACTCAAGAGACAATAAATTATTCTAAAGAAAATTGACTTTATATCTCATTTTGGTCAAATTTGTTTTCTTAAATATCTATGTTTTCTTAAAAAAGTTGAAAAAGTTTTCTACTATTCTATTATAATTGTTTAAATTCAGTTTTACCCATTTTATAATTTTTAAAAATTGTTTAAAGGTAATCATATTTTCATTTTATGATCAAGGTACTCATAATTGTTTTATAAAAATGTGAATGGAATGTTTTCATTTAACTTATACTACATGAATTGAATTTCCATCAATCATTCCTCCTTAATACTGTAAATCAAACTTTTTAATTTTTCAAGGCTATTTTAAATGAAAAAAAATTTTAAATTTTTTTGTTAATTTTTAGATTTTGAAAAGTTATTTTCAACATAGAAAGGGTTTTTTTCTCAAAAATATTTTAATCATGTTTTAATTGTATTTCTATTAATAAAATATAGAAACCCTTGACTTCCCTAATTCTTTAATAGGGATAATATTCAAGGATACCATCCTTGTTATTCGTCTTGATATTTTATGTCTATGATGATAAGATGTTTACGAAACCCATTCATTTTCCACAGGTTATGATATGATGAAATAATGAAATTCTTTTGAAACCCATTTCTTTTCCATGGGTTATGCTATGACGAAATGGTTTTGAAAATTAATTATTTTCACTAATTTTAATGTTTTATGATATTCTACAATTCATATGTATGATTCTCATTATGTGATTAGAGAGATAGAAATAATACATCAGTCAAATTCATTAGGTATATATGAATATCTCATGAGAAAAATAGGAATATAATGGAGAGTGAACCCATTTTAGAAAGGTAATACATCCACTATGATAGTCTTGCGAGTGAGCCTTTAATAATAAAATTGTTTGGGGACTGAACCCTATTCACTATGATTGTATTGTAAGTAAACCTTGACTAATATTGAAACTATTTTATATTTTTATTTGTATCAAACAAACTAATGTCTTATTCATATGTTATAATCTCATGACTCATGTTCTTTTATTCCTTTATGATTCATATATTATGAAATACTAATATTTTTGACATAACTCAATATTATGATCAATGATATATAGGGTATGGTTTTAAAATTTTATCCTCATGTTCTCATACACTTATTCTCATTTTTTAAAGTGATCATTGACTTTTCCCTTATTTAACCTCACTGAGATTATGATCTCACCCTTTATTATGTTTCATTTCCTCGAGGTATGAAGAAATTTATTAAGTATAATATGTATTACAAGGGTTCTCATTGTGAATAAATTATTGGGGAAGGATTTAGTTTATTAATGATTTAGTTGTTTATATATCCAAGATTACAAAGATATTAGATTTGTATGACTCTAGTATGGATCATTATGTTAGGTAATGAATGTTCATAGTTAAAATTTTAAAACATGGATGAGAAAATATTAGTGAGAACCCATAGTATAATCATATATATTGGAGAAAATCATATGTTATGGTAAAGAAATAAGTGCGGTTTTCCAAAAACAACATCCCTATCAAGTACAATATGTGGATGTGTTTAATGAACATATTTGTATAGGGTTAATAATCCTTAAATGAGTTGTTAAAGTATACCTCATCTATCATTCTTGTTCATGAAGAGTGTTCCCTTACTGTTTACCAGCTTTGACAATCATGGGGGATATAGTTATGATAATTCACATTTTATATATAAACCATAGTTAAGGATTTTAATAGATATTTTTTATGAATAAACTCTGAAAAAACTAATGTTTCAAAGATTGAAAATATTTTGTCTTTATTTAGACATCATATAAATGTTTTTCAGGATTATTTGGTTTCACAATATGATTATTGTTTCTCATACTACATTTTTTGGTTTTAGTTGTTAGATGGAACCAAAAGGAATCATGATAATGTTGAATTTTTTGGAAAATGAAATGATTTTACACCTGAAAAATCAAATATTATGGTATATGGAATGAAAAATCTCATTTTTATTATTATAAGAAAATTAATTTTATGGATCATGATGATGTTCTAATCAAGCAAAAGGAGGGAACAATGTTCTGGTGATTCCTTCATGAGGTAATATCTTCCTTATATTAGTGATTCCATTGATCCTCTAGTTAATAATAATTATATCAGTACCATTGAAAATATATTTTTAGATCTCTAATTCCCAAAACTTGTAAGAGTTATTTTGGTTGTCTATCATTTGGAAGGTGGAGCATGTCAAGGGTCAACTCTTACCAAGATAAAGAGGCAATATGAAGAAATTGTGTAATGTCCTTAGTTTTTAAGGTATTTTTTTAGAATAAATTAAATTTATTTAATGGATTGTGTTTAATGATATACCTATTAAATCTTGAATTATACACTACTCTAAGTCAATCTTTTACTACATAAAATACTCAGTTAGCTTGTGTGATACACAACACTGAGTTTTAAAGAAACCATGACATATTATTAATATAGTCATTTAAACTCAAAAGTTATAACAAAACCATTAAACATACTAATATGAATAGTGATAAATATTTTTTAAATTTAATGGTTTTATATTAATAAAACATATTGATATGAAAATAAATAATATTTTATAAAGTCATAATATGTTTTGAAGAAACTATTTTCTCAAAAAAACATGATTTAAGATCTTTTTGCGAATAATAATAAAACTAAATTTTGTAACTTAGAAAATTAATTCGATAAAGTATACTTTATGTTTGATTTCATAATGTAGAAAATTATCTTACGATGAAGTTTTAAGATTTTTCGGAACTATTTCATTTTTTGATTAATAGTGAAAAATATTGAATTTTAATTTAAAATTTTATTTTCTTATGATTTATTAATATAGTTTAATTATATTTTAATTCTGTTTTAATGTATTTTTAGTTAAATTATAAATATTTTAATCCAATTAATGACATTTTAATCAATTTCATATTTAAATTTAATATACAAACCTTGTAAAATGTGGATCTTTTTTTCATTAAAAACACACTTTCTCGACACGTATGTGGGATTAATTTTAAATTAATTCATGACCCTTATTTGAAATTAATTTTAAAAAATGGATTAATTTTTTTTAATAAACATAATTTCTAATTTCTAATAATAACATTTTAATTTTTGACCAAAGCGATTGGTGAAAACAGTTAATATTAATCACAATGATTAAGTGAAAAATGAGTTTACTGAAGGACTAAAATTTAAACATAAGGGTAAAATGACATATAAACCTATCCAAAACCAATTTTATTACCATATATTAAACTTATAATATCTATAAACTAAATTTTTAAATTGTTAGAGCCACTTGACATGGATAAATAGTGGGTAGAATTCTCTCTTTAAAAAATCTATATGTTCGCCACTCACCTCACTTATAATAGGCCACCCAATACCCCTATTAACACATTCAAAACGAATTGGTTCAGAAAATAAATGCACTAATAACTTATAAACATTGCTTCTCATATCCATGAATATTTACTTTGGGCATAAATAAATCTAATGATGGCCTTTGGTGGAAACCAAAGGAAAATACCTGAAAAAGAGGTAACGATCATCAACAAAATTTTTTATTTTATTTTATCCTCCACCCCATTAAATTATTTTTATACCATGAAAATATAATTTCCTCATAATAATAAATATACTTATACACTATTATGTTATGGTTTAATCCTCTAACCACACACACTTCCCTCAAATGGGTTATCAAATCATCATTTGTGTGTATGGGGGACTTCCATCTCACGAACCGATGTCATTCATTTTTCCATTAAAACCATTCAAGGATAAGAACAATTATTTACATAAAATTTATATATTTTATTAAATATTTTTTTTTCATTTTTAATATTCTTGAAATTTTATATTACAAATACCATCATGTTTTTTATTTTTTGGGAATATGATAACGCCGTTTGTGTGTACGATGCACGATCGCCTCGTGAAGTAATGTGATTCATTCACACATTACATGGAATGTATTAAGGATGGTTTTGACAATAATATATGGTATATATGATATAAAATTACTATTTAATGACACTTTACCTCATAATTTTATTTCTTTCAATTTGACATGAAAATGGAGATAACATTCATGCGTACGTACGGTCTAACGTCTCCATGAAGGGTGTATTTCATTTCTTATTTCTATCATTTATAGATTATTATAAATACTTAAATACTGAATATATAAAATTTTTATATCATTTATATCATTTAGGATATGATTAAATCATGATTAAAGTAATATGATAAAAATATAACAAATCAAAACATATATGAAAAACAAAGCGATTTTTACCTAAAACGTGACTATAATGATAAATTTTTTATGAATGAGTAATGAAAGGTAATAATAAAATAAAATATTATCTTATATGTATGAATATTATTTTTTAAATATATATAATAATATTATATTTATTAAATATTAATTTTTAATGAGTACGACATGAGTCAATACTTAAGGTAATGGAATTTTGTCTCACTTTTTACTGTCATGAGACATATTCCATAATCAACCCTAATTTAATTTTGTGGTGTATTTACATAACATGAATGTTTATTATTAATATTATCCTAAAAAATATTGGGTTTTACTTATCCATTTGAGTATCTCTCTTTCATGGGGTTTTCGGTTCAAATGTTACCAAATCCGTAAAGGATTTTCGACTCAATTTTACAACTTTAGTAAGTATGTTATGATATGAACCTATATTCTTTCATAAGGTGTATATACAACCCCTTTTATATGTAATATTGTTACATTATTTATCCTCATGATATTTTATGTTTCATTTTATGTTATTCCTTCATTGGTATTATGATTCAAGGTTACCAGATTATTAATATTTTTATGTTATAATATCATCATTTATTAGGATTATTTATGATTATCTTTCTTATGATAAATATCACAATAATTATCATGGATTTCATTTTGCATTGTTTATTCATGATATTTTCACTCTTCAGTAGTTAAGATAATTAAAAACTGTTTTTAAGAAAATTTAACTTTTTTCCTCTCTTAAATCATAAATCTATTTTCATTCAAAACCATCATTTATAAAAATATTTTCAAAAAAAAAATTTATTCCCATATTATTTTTTAAAATATATTCTTACCCATTATTGAATTTTTACAATAAATAACTTAAGGGGTATTCACGTCATTTTCTAAAAAAATGCCCATTTGGATTTTATCCAAAATCTGAAAGGAACCTTTGTTTCATTGTCTACGGTATAAACCAAAAATTCTGAAGCCATGAAAAATAAATTCATTAATTTTTCCTTTTTAAGTTTCATTTTTTTTTAAAATATGGTGTTTTTTTTAAAAAATATTCTTAAAAGGGGTTTTTTAAATAGGAAACAATATTTTCTTCAAGAAACATTTTAATTGATTGAAAAAATTACTTTCCCTCTATGAGTACATAAGTTGATGATACATATGACTTACTAGAGATATGATCCAAGAATACCATTCATATTCTTTATTTTAATGGTTTATGTTTTCTATGAATTATTTTTTTGAAACTATTTTCTCTTCCATGGGTTATAACATGATAATATTCTTATAAAACCCACTTATTTACACAGGTTATCCTATGATGAAATGATTATGAAACCTATCTATTTTTTCATAGGTTATGATATGATTAAATGTTTATGATTCCCATTTCATTTCACAAGTTATGATATGATGAATGTTTGTGATCATGTGGAATACATAAATATGGATTTCATTATGAGATGGGTTAGACCTATATCTCACTCTAATGCACTAGGTAAGGATTTATATATCTCATGAGATAGACACAGACAGAATGGGGAGTGAACTCAACATGGTCATATAGGGATGAAGCGGGGAGAGAAATATGCATAGTAATACATGGTTGGAATGAGGAGTGGAATCAGTACATTAATACATGGTTGAAAAAAGGAGTGAAATCAGTTTAGTGAAGGACATTGTCTGCTATGATGGTCATGGAAGTGAGCCTTGACCAATATAGAAATGATTTTCTATTATTATATGCATTCCAAAAATCCATGTCTTATGCCTATTATATTATTTAATGGATCTTCTCCTTTATTTTATTTTTATTCATATCTTATGAACTTTATATCACTATTCCATTATTTAATATTTTGATATAGGGTACTCTTTTCAAATGTTATTCTCATGTTCTCATACCATTATTCTTATGTTATTCTTACTTATTTCCCTTGTTTACCCTTATTGGACATATGATCTCACCCTTTCTTATGTTTCCTTTCCCTAGGTTAAAAAGATATGTAATATGAATAATGAGTCTGAGAAGGGTTCTAGTTATTAATAATGTAGATTGAGATGATTTATCTCACTTATAGGCCACATTTTTTCCATATTTCTAAAGGCACTAAAATAATACATCCATTCGGTGTGTGTTAATGTAATGTAATAAATATTCTTCAAAAACGATTTAATTTGTTTTAATGGAAATCCTAGGTCTATATATGTGGTATGGGAGAAAAGTATTAGTTATCTATTGGAAAATATGATGAGAATATCTTAGAGATACCCAAAAGGATGTGCCTTAGGACTTCTCTAGGTATAAGTATACAAACGAGTTAAAGTATAGGAAAGTTTCCTAGAATTTTTGTAAAGGATAGAGGGAGTGGTTTATATGAAATTACATCCCTGTATGGATACTACTAGTTGATATGGCTCTGTAATTCATGTATATTGGGGTAATAACCTCAAAATCAATGTATTAGTCAAGACTCGACCATGAAATTATGCATTACAATGAACATTTCTACACACCTGGTCTGATACACCTAGGGAATATTTTATCTAAATTCATGAAGTCTTTATAGACAATCATGAAGGGTTTAAATAGAAGAAGACTGTTAATGTCCTACTAAAAACATAAGGTGTCATAGATTATAGAATATGTTGTCATAATTTAGATATTATATAAGTAAGTTACCATAATTATGTGGCTCCCAATCATGATTACTGTTTCTTACACTATTATTTTTTGTTTTTTCCAATGGATGGAACCCAATGGAAATAGGTTAATGCTGAGTGTGATGGAAAATTAAATGATTTTTCTCATTATAATCTAGATATTATTTTATCTAGATTGAAAATACTTACTGTTATTCTCACACAACTTTCTTAAAATTTAAATCATGTTTGAATTACAAATGAGAAGAGTGGAAAATGTTCAGTTGATTCCTTAATAATGAAATGTAAACCTTATTATATAATATATATTGATTGACTAGTTTCTAAATAATGGATCGGTACCATTGAAAAGATATTTTCTATTCTTTAGGGTTTGGATTATGAAAAACCATCTTGTCTGTCTACCATTTGAGAGGTCAATAAGATCAATGGTGGAATCTTATCAATAATATGAGGCAACCTGATCAAATTGAATCCATGGATTAATAAATGTTCAAAAAATTATTGTTTAATAAGTATTTTATCATGTTATTCACAATAATATGGATATGGATTTCCTCGAGTTAAAGAAAAAGGACATAGAATTCATTGGTACCTATGAGGTTATCATCATACCAGAAAACAGGGTTGGTCAATTCTTCAGTGGACTAAAACCAAGTCTTTGAAGGGTGTTATCTATAAGAGAATTCAGTAGCTATAAATATATTGTGTTCTATGCTATCAAGGTTGAAATGGAGGTCATAATTACATATCAATATCATAGTTTTGACATGAAAATTAAGATGGAATTCAATATAAAATCTAAAAACCATGGAGAGAAGAAGATAAGATTTACATTATGATCAAAGAGTGGAAAGAAGTATATAGGGAATTTTCTTAAAGGAACTACTAAATTTTTGAAGTCTATAAGGGAATATTGTCGAGGAATTGATTACTGAAGTGATGGTAAAAATTTATATCACTATTAAAATAGAGATAAAGTTGTATATAATTCACCACTTAATTTATTTAAGTGTAATTAGAATGTTAATTATGCCAACCAATTCCCAAACTCTATGGTGAATGTTGATGGAAGATATCAGAAACCTCTTAATTCCATGGATGATGGGAAATCTCATGTGATCATTTTTTCTTATGAGGGATGCGATAATAATGTAGTGAAAGGTACTTTTACCATCCACTCTATAATTTTCAATGTGTTATTTGACTCTGGGTCTACCCATTATTTCATATGTAAAGCATTTTCTTATGGTACCAAGATGTCGCCAAAAATATTTTTTATATAATTAAGAGTACAAACCCTTAATGTTACATTGATCACATCTCATGTTTATAATTCCTCTCCACTTGATATTTGTGGTAACGTGTTTCCTACAAATCATGTCATTATTCCTTTGGCTGAATTTGATGTCTTCATAGGAATGGATTGGATTTATATACATAAATCCTATGTTAGTATTCAAGGAAGGAATTTATATTTAATATTCCAAACCAACCTATGACCATATATCAATATGATGATAAGTGTGATATTCATATGGATATTACATCCAAAGTATGAATCATAATTCAAATTGAAAATGGGTATTTATCTCATATTATTGGGGTAAAAATTGAAATCATTGATATGCCTATTGTTCAGGAATTTTTTGATGTATTTCTGGAATAGTTTCCTAGTCATCCACCAAAATGTGAAGTGATGTTATCAATAGAACTCATACATGGTGCCAAACCAATTTTAAATACTCCTTATACAATGTATATGATTGAGTTGTATGAATTGAAGAATGAAACTCTAGGAAAAACATAAAAAGGGATTCATTTGACCAAGTGTGTCCCCTTAGGGTGCACCTATTCTTTTTGTGAAAAATAAATATGGGTGAATGTGAATTTTCATCTATTCTCTAGTGTAGATAATGATAATAATAAATAACAAGTACTATCTTCCCCATATTGATGACTTGTTTGATCAACTGCACAGATCTCATTACTTTTCCAAAATTGACCTTCATTATGGATATCATCAATTAAGGGTTAAGGAGGATATACCCAAGATGTAATTTAGTATAAGGTATGGGAACTATTAATATATAGTGATTTAATTTAGTCTTATTAATTCACATGCTATATTCATGGATTTAATGAATAAAGTCTTTAGATAATACCTTAATCAATTTATGGTAGTCTTTATATATGATATTTTTATCTACTAAAAGTGAAAGGAAGAGCACAAGGATCAATTTAGAATTATACTAAAGACCCTAAGGAAGTAGAAACTATATTAAAAAGTTAAATACAATTAATTTTGGTTTCAAAAAATTTCATTATTAGGTCACATATACTCAAGAGTGGGTATATCTATAGATCCTTTAAAGACAGAGGCTATTGAATGTTGGCTAAGACAACCCATGATGACTTAGATCCATAACTTTAATCATTTAGCTAGATATTATCGATGGTTTATGGAGTATTTATCATTACTATCAAATACACTAACCAAGTAAATATAGAAGGGTTCCAAGTTCCTCTAGATAGTTGAATGTAATGAAAATTTTAAGTAACTGAAAAGAATGTTAGTCAGCGCACCAGTTCTTACATTACCCTATAGTGGAGAAGAGTTTGAAATCTAGAGTGATTCATCCAATAAGGGTTTGAGAAGTGTTATTATATATAATAACATGGTTATAACATATGACTCATGAAAATTGGTGATTCCTAAGAAAAATTACCCCACTTGTGATTTGGAGTTAGCAAGGGTAACTTGTGCATTAACGCTATCTAGGCATTATCTTTATAGAGAAAAGTGTGATATATATAATGATCATAAAATTTTCAAGTATATATTCATATATAAGGAGTTTAATATACACTAATTAATATTTTTAGAGATTATTAATGATTATGAATATTTAATACATTACCACCCTAGGAATGAGAACATGGTGGCTGATGCTTTGACTCAAAATGATCATGCTAGATTATCCAAGATTAGGATCACAAAAGATGAAATATTTTTTGATTTTCAAATGTTGGATATGAAACACCTAAATGAAGGTGAAAAAGCTCATCAAACTCAATTGAATGTCAAATCATCTATATTTATAAAGATTAAAGATGTGTAAAAAGAAGATATAGAGATGAAATAAAATGATAGAAATATACTTGACTTTAATCTTGGTCATGAAAGAATGATATGGATCACAAACAACATATGAATTACTTCTACAAAAAACATGAATAAGGACTTATTTGAAGAAGATCATTTTTCATCTTTATTTATTCACCAAGGATGCACAAAGAGGTATATTGATTTGTAAAAATACTTCTGGTGGGATTCAATAAAGAAATATATCACATAACTTATTTCCCGAGGCATGGTATGACAACAATTTGAGGAGAATGAACAAATTTATAAGTGTATGTTATACCATTTCCCATAAAATAATAGAAATGGGAGAATATGACCATGTATTTTTTCACTAGACTCACAAAAACATCTAAAGGTAATAATAATATATTGGTTTTTATCGATCTCCTTATGAAGGAAGAAAACATCATCCCTATCATAGAAAATTTTATTTTGATTAAATTTACCTGATACACATTAATGAAGTGTTAATGTTACATGGAGTACCCCATTACACTTTATATGATTGAGATATGATGTTACCATAATGTTTTGGAAAAGTCTTTAGTAAGACCTTAATATGGGATTGATTTTCATCACTTCTTATAATCCTTATATGGATGGTCAATCTAAAAGAATAATTAAAACCCTAGAGGATATGTGGATACATTGTTCATTGGATATCAAAGGTGTTAGGGATCAATATCATACTCTAGTTGAGTTTTCTTACAAAAATATATTTCACTAAAGAATTCTAATGGACCCTTATGAATCCCTATGAGGAAATAAATGTTAATCCCAAATATGTTAGAATGTTGTTGGAGAAAGAAAGATGTTGGGATATGAGATAGTTTATGAAATAGCTAAGAAGTTTAGAGTTATTCAGTAGCATATCGAGGAAACTCATAGTTAGAAGAACATTTATGATGATAACCATTATTGTGATATAGAATTTGATATTTTTGATAATTTTTTTTAAGAATTTATCTATGTAAGAATGTTATGATTTTTAGGAATAAAGGGAGACTAATCCCTATATCAGTCCCATTGAAATTCTTGATCATATCAAGATGGTAGTCTATCAATAGGTGCAACTCTAAACCTCTATAAATTCAAAAATGTGTTCCATGTATCTCTCTTGAGTACATACATACCCAAACCTTCACATGTACTAAAATTAGAGGCCATACAATAAGAGAAAGATATTTCTTATGAAGAAAAATCAGTGGAGATTTTTCATCGAAATGATAAAGTTCTAAAAAAATAATACCACTCACTGGGTAAAAGTTTTGTGGTGAAACCACCAGTTTTAACAAGCTATGTGGGAACTTCCTGATATGATGAGGTATAACTATCCTTATTTTATTTCACTCGAGTGATGAATATTTAAGGAGAAATTCATTTTATGGGTGGTAGAATGTAACACCCAAAGTTTTTAAGAACATTATTTTCAAATAAATTAAATTTATTTTATGGATTGAATTTCATAGTACACTATGTTACTATTTCATTGAATTATACACTAATTCATTCTATCACTACACACAACACTAAGGCTAAATGAAACCATGACATATTATTAATAATGTTATTTAAACTGAAACATTATAACATAGCCATTAAACTTATTAATATGAATATTGGTATTTTTTTTAAATATAATTGTTCTATATAAATAAAACATAATGATAAAAAATACATAATTTTTTGGTAAAGTCTTTATATGTTTGGAAAAAAACTATTTTCTATAAAAAGATTTAAGTCTTTACATAAAATAATAAAATTATTTTTTAAAACTATTGGAAAATTAAGTGGATAAAATAAAAATAATTTTTGAATTCAAAATGTAAAAATTATCTGATGGTTAAGTGTTGGTATTTTTATAGAATGTTTCATTTTTTAATGAATATTAAAAAATACCTAACTAAATTTAAAAATAAATTTTCATCTAATTGATTTATATATTTAAATTATACTTAAATTTGGTTTCAAATTATATTTAGCTCAATTATAAATATATTAATCCAATTTGGGGCATTGTAATCAATTTTATATGTAAATTGAATATAAAAACCTTGTATTCTTTTGATCATTTTTCACATTAAGACCACACTTTCTCAACTCATATTTAAGAATAATTTTAAAGTTGTTTAAATGATTTTTTATATTTAATTTTTAAAATAAAATACATATTAGGAATCAGAATAACTTCTAATAAGTTCAAATTAATTTTTTATAAATGTAATTAGTGAAAATAGTTAAAATTAATCACACCCATTAAAGGAAAAATGAGTTTATAAAAGAACTTTAATTTAATCTTAAATGGGTAAAATGGAAAATAAATTTTCCCAAAAACCATTTTATAGAAATATATCAACAATATCCATTCACGGGTCGATATTGGTCTATTATTGGATCCAATTTACATATAAAAAATGTTTTTGGAATTCTCCCTTTAAAAAATTTACAGTTTTTCCACTCACCGCCATTAAAAAAGGCCAGACATACTTCCCCTCAACTCACACCTTAAAAAACTATTGGGTCAGACAATAACTACCCAAATAAATTATAAACTTTCATGCTATCCTCATATAAACCTTACTTTCTACATAAATCTATCCAATTATGTCCATTGGGGATAACCAAAAGGAGATTCCCGAAGAAGAGGTAATGTTCATCAATGAAATGTATTGTTTTATTTCATCTTCAAACCCATTAAACTCTTTTGTATCTTGAATATATGATACCCTCCTTATATTTAGTATAAGGATATTTTTTATATTGGTTTTAAAAACATTAACAACACACACTTCCATCAAATGGGTTACAAAATCATCATTCTGGTGTACGGTGAACTACCACCTTGCGAACTGATGTCGTTCATTTTTTCATTACCACATATAAGGGTTGAGAGTAATTATTTACATTATATTTATATATTATTTTAAATTTTTATGATTTTATTATGATTATTTAATTTTTATATCACATATACGTTTATGCTTTTCATTTTTTGGGAATATGATAAACGTCATTCATGTGTACAACAGACTATCGCCTCGTAAAGTAATGTAATTCATTCACAATTTAAATTGAATCTATTAGGAATTTGTTTAATGAAATTATTTGATATGTATAAAATAAAAAATTATTATTTAATGATATTATCTCATTTAATTTTCTTTCTTTCAATCTAATAAGAAAATGGTAACGACGTTCATGCATACATATGACATACTGTCTCTATAAACAGTGTATTTCAATTACTATTTCTATCTTTTAAATATTATTATAAAAACATATATATTGACTATATATTATATTTATATCGTGGTTATAATTTATTATATGTTGAAATTATTATTAAATTAATAGGACAAAAAATACAAAAATTCAAAACATATATGAAAAACGGAGTATTTATTACCTGAAACGTGGCTTTAATAAGAATTTGTTAATGACAGGGTAATGAAAGGTCATATGAAAATCATATATGATATGATATTTATTAATATTTTTATATATTATATGTATAATAAACTTATATTTATTATAAAGGATGTTTGAAACAGTACGAAGAGAGTCAAGACTTAAGGTATGGGAGTTTTTTCTCCCTTTTTAATTTCATGAGGCATGACATAATCACCACCTATTTATTTTATGTGGTGTATTTACTACCCATGAATGTTTATTAGTATTATTTTCCTAAAAAATATTTGTAATTACTTTTAAATTTTAGGATCTATTTTCCATGGGGTTTAGAGTTCAAAAGTTACCAAATCGATAAAGGATTTTTTTCTTAATTTTCTTTATTTTGTACATATATTATGATATGATACTATATCCTTTAATTTTGTGTACATAATTCCTATTTGAAATTTAATATAATTAATTTATCTATCCCCATGACATTTTAAGATTATTTTTTTGATATTTCTTCATAGGTATTAGGTTTCAAGGCTCCCAAAGTGGTAACGTTTTTATACTACAATCTCATTGTTTATCATGATTGTTTATGATTATCTTTCTGGTGATAAAAAAATATGATCCATATCTAAAAAATTATAATTAAATTTCTTATCCTATTTTTATTCAATATATATTAAATTAATGGTACCATTTTCCCACAATTTGGTGTTTATAATATTTAAATATGTTTTTATGAAAATCTGTCTTAATTCCTCTCTTCGGAGAGAAATATGTTTTCTTTCAAAACCATGTTTTATAAAAATATTTTGAAAAATATTTTATTATTACCCAATAATATTTTAAAATAAATTTTTACCCATTTTAGGCTTTTTATAAAATTTATTGAAAATGAATCTTTATGTCATTTATCAAAATAATTCTCATTTGGATTTTACTAAAAAATGTGAAAGGAACCTTCGTTTTAACATGTATGTCATGAATGGAATTTTCCAACATCATAACCAATAATTTCTTCAAAGCTTCCTTTATAAGTTTTCAATGTTATTTTCAAAGAAAATGTTTTTTTAATGTTTGTTTATTAAAAAAAGTGTTTTTCAAAGAAAAAAGGATATTATTCTCAAGATATGATTTACTTGATTGATGAAATTATTTTCCATCTAATTTATGTCCTTTAATAATACATATTCCTGACTTAGGATATGATCCAAGAATAAGATTAAAATTATTTATATAAATGTTTTATGTTTTTAGGAATTATTTTTATGATAATAGTTTCTCTTCTAGGGTTTATACTATAATAATATTTTTATAAAACCCACTTCTGTTCACAGGTTATCCTATGATGAAATGATTATGAAACCTATCTCTTATTTCACTGGTTATAATATGATTAATTGTTTATGATACCCATTTCATTTAATTGGTTATGATATGTTTAATTTTTAATATTGTCTGGAACACATTAATATGGTTTTAATTATTAGATGGGTGAGACCTATATCTCCCTCCTGTCATATGGGTAGAAATTTTTATACCTCATGAGATGAACATAGTTGGAATTGTTAGTGAACCCAATACAGTAATACAAGGCTGGAATTGGTTGTGAAACCAATATAGTAATACAATTTAGAATGAGTAGTGAAATCGGTACAATAATACGTGGCTGGAATGAGGAGTGAACATTTTAAAATAAAAGTCAATGTTCTGCTATGATGGCCTTGGTAGTGAACTGTTACCAATAAAAAAAGATTTTCTATACTTATGTGTAATACAAAAATACATGTCTTATGCCTATGTTATTCTATCATGGATTCTATTATTTTATTATATTATGATTAATGTCTTATGAACTACCTATATTTATGCCATGATTCTAGATTGTGATATTTGATATACAGGCTCTTCTTGTCAAATATTATTGTCAGGTTCTCATACACTTATGCTCATATTATTCTTACTTATATCCTTTTTTTACCCTTACTGAGAATCTGATCTCACCCTTTCATATGTTTCTATTCCCTAGGTTACAAATATATGTGTTATGTATTATGTGTCTAAGAAGTGATATAGTTATAAAGAATTTATTCAAAGATGACACACCTTACTTATGGACCAATTTTTATGTTTCCATGTCTCTAAAGGCACTAACCTAATACGGTCTTTGGTCATGTATTTGTGTAATGTAATAAATATTCCAAAAAAAAAAATGATGTAATGTCTATGTATGTTAATATTAGGTTGCTATAAATTGACTCCAAGGAGTGGGATAAGTTTTAGATCTTATTTTTCATTAAGTAGATTCATCATATTTATTTTACCAAAAATGGATAATTAATTCATTAAGATAAATATAAATGTAATGATTCTTTTAGTACCAATGAGAGAACATATACAAAACATGCAGGGTATGCTTCTAGTATTATCATTCTACCTAAATGTAACATTGATTAATTCTTTAGGGGATTAATTCCATGTCTCTAAAATGTGTTTTCCATATGACACTTCAATATCTATGATTAATAATTAGATGTGCTATCGAGGTGGAAATAGTAATTGGTGTTACCTATCCATACCATTATTTTGATAAGAAAACAAATATAGAATTCAATATAATTTCATAAAATTATGGATAGAAGAATATGATCTTTCAATTATGATCAATATATGGAAGGAAATATGGTGGAAATTATATTTAGGGGATTGGTAAATGTTTTATGTTTAGAAAGGAATTCCATCAAGAAATAGAATGCTGAAATAATTGGTTGAATTTATCTAATGTTGTGAATAGAAAAAAATCTCTACAGAATGCACCACCCACACTATAGTGTTTCAAATTAAAGGTGAATGGGAATTATGATGACCAATGATCAAAATTGAAATTTAATAATGATGATTAAAAATAGAATCCTCTTAATAAGAGAGATAACAGGAAATCTAATGAAACCACTTATTTATGGGGGGTATGATAACAACATGGTGAAAGGTACACCTACCATCAACTTGTTGTTAATGTCTTATTTTAAACTATTTATACCCACTATTTTATATCTTAGTAATACTATAAGGTTATAAAAATTCATCCCCAACGATATGATGTTGAATTTTCAGGGAAAACCCATAACGGTACGATGATGACCTCTTAAGTTTATATTTCTTATTCAGTTAAATTTAGTGGGAAGGTGTTTCCTAAATATCTTTTTATTATACCACTTTTTAAATTTGATGTTCTCTTAGGATTGGATTGGATTTCTATACATAAATCCAATATCAATTTCCAAGGAAGGGAGGTTACATTTGATATTCTGGACCAAACTATGATCATTTATTATTATGTTAATAAATATGTACTTATGATGGAAATGAATCCCATTATTGGGGTATTGATTCTTATTTAAAAGGAATATTTATCTTAGACAGTTGGAGAGAAACTCAACATCAAATATATGACTGTTGTGCAAGAGCTTGTCAATCTATTTTCAAAAGAATTTCCTTTTCTTCCACTAAATTATGAAGTTGAGTTCCCAATTGTACTAATTACTAGTTCTACACTTATTTAAAACACTATATTTATAATGGCCTAGATTAAGTAGTGAGAATTGAAAAGTAAACTCTAGGAGAATATTTACGTGCAATATATTTTCTACGTGCTTCAACTTGTGGTGAACTAGTTAATTTTTTAAGATAAAATTTGGATCGTTGTGTCTCTTTATTTATTGTAAAGAACATAAAAGAAAAGATATCAAGAACAATCATCCTCTACCTTCTATTGATTACTTGTTTGATCAACTATGTAGAGCTGAACACTTTTCTAAGATTAACCTTCATTTGGGATATAATTGATTAAGCGTTAAAAAATTGGATATAACCAAGACAAGATTCTGTATAAGGTATGTAGATAATTTATATACTATGATTCCATTTTTCATTACTAATTCCCCCTATATCTTTATGAATTTAATAATAAGAGTCATTATATATTACCTTGATCAGTTTTTTATAACCTTTATTTATGATATTTTTATATATTAAAAGAGAAAGTAACAATACAAAGATCATTTAAGAATTATTCTAAATACTCCATGGAAGGATAAAATTTATGAAAATTTTTCCAAATTTGAATATTGTCTTTAAAAATCTTCATTCCTGGATAATATAATATCAAGTGAGGGAATATTAGTAAATCCGTCAATGATAAAAATTATCGACCATTTTCTAATACCATCCACTATAACCGAGTACTATAGTTTTCCTGGTTTGGTAGGACATTATCATATTTTGTGTATATTTCTCAACAATATCTAATCCAATAACAAAGTCAACATGTAAGTGATCTAAGTTCCTTTGGATAGATGAATGTGAAGAATAATTTATCAAAACAAAAAAATGTTATCCAGTGAACATGTGATAACATTTCCCCACAGTGGAGAAGGGTTTTTCATCTATAGTGATTCATGAATGAAAGGAATTGGATTAAATGTCATTTAGAATGATATTTTTATCATTTATGCCACATTCAAATAGAAGATTCATGATAAAATTTAACCAACTCATGATTTGGAGTTTGTTTTGGTAATTTTTCAATTGTAGATGTAGTGGAATTATCGTTATGGAGAATGGTGTTATATATATAATGATCAAAAAATATTAAATTATATTATCACATAGAAAGAGTTTAATATACACTATAGAATATGGTTGGAGAATATTAAACATTATGGATTCTCAATACATTACTACCTTTGGAAAGCGAATAAGGTGGAAGAAGGTTTGATTCAAAAGGATCATGCTACATTATCTATGATGAGGATCACAAAAGAAACAATATTTAGGTATTTTAAAAGGTTGGATCTTGAAATATTGAGGTATGGGTAGAAATCTTATCTTTATCAAAATAGTGTCCAACCATCTATACATGTGATGGTTAAATAGTTTTAGAAGGAAGATGTCAAGCTATAAAAGAAGGTGAGAAATTTTACTGATTTTAACCTCGATTGTGATTGAATGATATTGTTTGTGAACTGTCTATGTGTTTCATCTATAGAATATTTGAAAAGGTAGATATTGGATGAGGCTTATAGTTCATAAATCTTTATTCATCCTAGAGGTTTTAATATGTATAAATAACTAAAATAGTATTTCTAGTAGGAAAACATGGAGAGATATATTTCTAAGTATATATCATAGTGTTATGTGTGTCAGAATGTAAATTCTAATTAATAGAAGTCTAAGGGGATTCTATAAAAATTACCCATACCATAATGGAAATGGGAATACATCACAATAGATTTTGTTGTTGGTCTCCCCAAAATGTCTAAAGGACATAATGATATTTGGGTTATAGTTTATTTCCTTACAATGTCTGCACACTTCCGAGATATTAGAGAATATTACTCTCTGGAATAGATTTATAGGATATATATTATAAAATTTGTAAGGATTAATGGAGTTCCACATTCAATTGTATTTAATCGAGATATAATGTTTACATTGAAGTTCTAGAGAATTATTTAGCAGGATATTTATATATATTTTAGTTTTCGTACAACATATCATTATCATATAGATGTTCAGTATAAGAGAACCATTAAAAAACTAGAGGATATGTCTAGATCATATTCTATGAATTTCAAATGTTATTGGGATCAACACCTTCTTCTGGTCTATTGTTCTTATAAAAATAGATTTCACTCGAGCAATCAGATGACTCCTTATGAATCCCTCTAAAGAAAGATGTTTAGAAATTTAACCTAATAGGATTAATTTTTATAAAGAAAGCTATTAGTGCATATTTTAGATTAGGAAATATAAAATAATATTAGAGTCATTTAATGGAACATCAAGGAATCTTATATTCAATAGAAAAGTTATACTAACAATCATCAGTGGGGTCTATAATTTGATGATAGTGATATGAGTTTTCTATGAATTTATTAATGGAAAAAGTTTATGTTTTTTGGAAATAACAAAAATATGAAAAAAGTTATATCGGCCCTTTCTATATTTTTTATTGAGTAGGGATGTTAGCTTACCACTTCACACTTTAACAGAACCTCTCTCAAGTCGGTGACGTGTTCTATGTATCCCTTTTAAGGAAGTAAATACACAATCCATAACATGTATTGAACTCATAGGTCACACTAATAGAAAATGATATTCATTTTAAATAACAACCAATATTAATAATTTATTTTAGAGATAAATTGCAAAGGAATAATACTACTCACCTGGTGAAAGTTCCCTGGAGGAATCATAAATTTGAAGAAATAACTTGGGAACCCAAGGATGTAATGAAATAGAGATATCATCATTTGTTTATATTAGAGTTCTGAGTTTTTATGGTTGAATTAATTTTAAGGGGGTTATAATGTAACACCATAATATTTTTGGATATATTTATCTTTAAATAATTTTATTTCATCAACACCATGTGCTACACAAAACACTGAATTTAAAAGAACCATGATATACTACTAAGATATTATTATTTTAAAGTTATAAAAAATTAATTGGATTAGAGAGTATGAATATGAAAAAATAAATTATGAAAAATTTATGGTTATAAATCAATAAAATTATTTTATTACTTATCAATTAATTTTAAATAAAATTTAAAAAGTCATTTTTCAGAAAAAATAGTTTTTATTTTCGCATAGTATTTTTATCATAAAAACTAAAATTAATAAATATTTATAAATTATTTTAATGAAATTTATTTATTATATATTCAAAAAATTATATTAACATTTATTTAATATATTTTTATATGCATGAAAAAATAATATACTATTTATATGATTAAAAATATATTTTTCTAAAAAATGGTTTTCTTCACAATTTATGCACTTATTTTAATATTGATTTATTACAATTATAGAAATTGAATCATGAAAAATTGATTCCATCTTTATAATAAAGAGGTTAAAATTTATAAAATATACCCCCTTTATTTTTGGTCAATATGAATGGTTAATATGATTACTTTATCACCTCAATAATGGGTAAATTCAGTTTATCTCGGTTAAAACTAAGTGGTAAGGCCAAATTTTTCATAATAATTATTATTTGATAAATGTAATCATACCCTTACCACCTTATTCACTAAATTGATTTTTTAATGGAATATTTCTATGAAAATTAACTATATAATATTTAAAACAAAGACAATTACAATGTGTCACAATCATAGTTTTGAATATCTATAATGTGTTCTCATAGGGGAAAAATAATGTTATGAATGTATATAGATATTTATTTTTAGAATAATGAAATTTATTTCCATTAGATTATTTATTTATTATTTTCAATAACTATAAACTTAATTTAAATAATTAGGCGGCATTGACATAGTATTTCTTAAATTAATAGAAACTGAAAATAAATGATTTTCAAAATATTAAGAGTAAAATAATTTTATATAGTAATAGGGTTCCACAAATTTTTTAGAAAAATATATTATAATTTTTATGTGTACAAGGATTTTCTTCTATTATTGGCTCTGGTTTAGTAACTTTAAATTCAAAATGGATGAATAGTTCCAAAATTGACATTAATGATATTTTATAATAAATAATATTTTATTAGATTATTTAAAATCCATAAAAATATTATATTTATAAAATTGAGTGTATTATGGGTGAAACCATCATCCATTGTAAATTTATGAATAACATTTTCCATTTATGGTAATATTCTGAACACTTTATGGTTAAAATAGTTGTTACCATAGTTAAGATAAAAAATAATTAACAAATGGATTAATAAAGTCATAAGGTCTAAAACGATAGTAAAACCCATAATAATTTGATAGGATTATGTTATTTCAACTATAGACAAATTTACATTGATTTAATGAATATTTTGAATCATTTTCCTTATGAAATACATTATTATATTTTAATCTTCTAAGAAATTCCATGTGTGTCATCTCTATCCCTTATAAAAGGACATCCCTCCTTCCTCCTTACCACATTTTGAGTCATCTATCCCAACAATATCCTCAAAAAATACCTCCTAACATTCCATAGAAACATTATGTAGGTTTTTTTCTTAAAAAAATACCCATCATTGGATCCATAAGAGGAAATGTGAAGGAATTATTTCAATGAAGAGGTAATCACCTTAACCTATCACTTTATTTTTCTTCTTCTTTAAATTATCTAAATATATGGTATTTATTATAAAATAATAAATTATGAATCCTAAATATACAAAAAAATTATTATGATTATGAAATCACCATTATCCACCCTCTTTCCTATGAAATGGGAAGTCAATTTATCGCTTATGTGTATATATGAATTTACTTCTCCACGTAGAAATATACTTCATTTTACACCACTATATTTCATGGATGGTTGTTAGGATAGGTTTAATTTTTATTTTTGATAATTATGAAATAATTATACTTTAGAAATTATAATATCACACATACATTCTTAACATATAATCCATTGTAAAACGATAACATCGATCATTCATACGTGTGTAATACCACCACCATACAATGGTGTGATTCATTTTTGTTTCCATTTTAGTTGGATAGTAATAAGGATATAATTAATGAATATAATATATATATATATATATATTCTTTAAAGATTAATTCTTATTTAACTTTCTTTCAATTTATCTATCAAAAAATTAAAATAGATTTCATTCATATGTACAACATATCGTCTCTATGAAAGATCGAATTCATTTTTCAATATCTAACTATTATAGATGACTATAAATACATATATATATATATAATGAATTTTTATGGTATTTAAATATTTTTTTAACATTATTGAGATGATGGACCCATGATTAATGTACAAGGATTGAAACTACAAAACTAAAATACTCAGGATAAACGAAACATTTAACACCCAAAAACGGCGATTTTATTACTTAGTTATTGATAAATGGGGGTTAAAATGTTATAAATGGATCCTAAATCATATTATAAGTATATAAATTATTCTTATATAGAATTATAATAAATTCAAATTTATTATATTTGAGGTAAGAGTTCTTTTAGAGTATGTGGACCATGAGGTAAGGGTTTATTATCTCAAATTATCTTCTTTGGGACATAAGTTTTGTTATAATATGGTCTTATTTTATGAGGTGTATACACTACACATTAACATGTTATATCATGATAATTATTATATTAATGAAATTTAATGTTTTAATTGAATTTATTTTTTCATGGCTCTTACGATTCAAATGTTACCAAATTAGTAAGGATTTTTTGTTACAATCTAATTATTTTTTGAGATTGTTTATGATTATGTTTCTAATGATGAAATATTATGAACTATTCCATGCAATGTCTTTGAATTCATCCAAAGTTTAAAATTTATATTCCTACTTATAACTGTATTTGTGGCAAACAGGGTTGAACCCACAGGGAAGGTGATTATGACCACTATTCTTCTAAAAACATTCAAAATTACCCAACTGTTGTCAGTAGCAAGGTAGTTTTTTTACTTTTTATTAAGCTGTAGAGTGAAAAAACATTTAAAAAATTGTATCTAAACTAAATTGATGCTTGAAACAGCTGAAAACATAGAGAAACTGCGATATAGTACACTGATAAACGAACAATCTAGTAAAACGCTTGGGGAAAAATCACTATTCTACTGATTTTAAAGGTATTCTGATTCACTTAAAAGTTATTGAAAAGTACCACCATAAGATAATTAATTACCTCCCTCTCCAGGAGTTAAGTCACAGAAGCCAATAAATTTTATAGTTCGCCACTCCAAAATAAATCAACTGTGAACATTTTGAAAATGGAAACATGACTAACTCACCATAAGCCCTAAAGTATTATGGATTTATTATCTTTTGAAAGGTGTTTCCATGAAAAATATCTCCAATTGAGTGTGAAATTTTGAAATTAAGTTATGGTGGTTCATGAAATTGAATGAACTCAGCATTGATCTTGCTGATCAAAACTGAAAACAGCAAAATAATAAAGTGAAAATAAAATTAAAAGATAACTAGGGAAACTTCAATTTATCTTTAAACTAAATGATTTAACTAGTAAAAATGTTCATTATAATTTCATTAATTTGTAATATACTAAACAGTGTACTAATTCTAGAATTAAGATGGAAGATAAACTCCTGAGGTGATTCTCTCCTCCCTAACACCTCTAGCTCCAGGAAGTTGTTCAAGAGTCTCCCTATGATCCCCCTCTACTCAGACCTGGATCATTCCCTCTATATCTGCCCCTCCCCTATTGCTTTCTATTTTTTAAGTACCCAATGTCTTTTTCTGCTCGTCACTGCCACTCTTCTCCGACATAAAATTTGTCTTTTACTATTGCACCGCACACATGTGTTTTTTTGAGACCGACACATTGCGCTATCTTTACTCTTGTAACTAACTTCCAGTGAGTTAATTGGAAGCACTTGGATGTTTTTTTGACTATTGAATGAACCTGCATAAGAAAAATAAACAACAATGTTAAAACTCGAAGGAAAAATTTATAATTTAAGACAATAGTTTCTTAAAAAGTCTTTTAAAAGAATTAATAAACTTTTAAATAATTTTGTTAAATAAATTATTTTATTAATATTATTAATAAATAGTAATTAAATTTAATAATTATATTAAAATGAAACAATAAAGTTATTAACTTTGTTTTAAAATAATAATAATAATAATAATTAATTATTTATTTAAATATTAAATTTATAGAATTGATTAATGAAAACTAAATATATCCTCATGAAAAATTAAATTTGAGGAATTTAATTAATTATTAAATATTAAATATTATTATTAATTAATTATGTAATTAACTTATTTAATTTATTATATTAATTAAAATAAAATGTTAGATGTAAATTAAGATTTTTATTATTTCATTAGTTAATTAAATTAAGTTACATTATTTAATTTTTATAAGTTGTTAAAATTTTAGTTTTAATATATTATATTAAATAGTTAAGTTGATTTTTATGATTAATTATTATTATTAATTTTAATTATAATTATTAAGTTTGTAATTATTTTATGCATATTAACAATTAATTAAATTACATTTGTTTATTTCAATTGTTCTTAAATATTTTAGATTTTTATATCCTTTTAAATAATACTTTTTATAGTTTATTTAATTATTATTATTAATTAATTAATTATTGAATTATTAAGTTTATTATTTATTTATTTTTTATAATGGTTGAATATTTTAATTAATTTATATTTATTTTAGTTTTATTTTTAGTTTTATTTTAATTTATTTATATATAAAAAACTATTCTTCTTCCCCCAATTATCATCACAAAGAAGGGGAGGGTGTGTCTCCCTTCAAGACAAGCACTGCCAGCTTCCTCATCTACGTCGCCGACTTTATCTAGGGAGACTACGCTGGTCCACCTTATTTGTGGAGAAGCCTTCAGTCGGAGGCGTTGTAGATCTGTAGAGCGCGGGTGGCTTCGGTTCCAGCACAACTTCTCAACCTTACTCAAAACGACGCACAACAGCTCAAGAAAAACATGGGATCAAGCGGGATGGAAGAAGACTGGGGGTCAGAGACTACTTTAGGTTCATCTTCGGTGCGGCTATACTTGCAGCGACATGGAGACTTCGGTGGCGAACCCTCCAATCAGCGGCTCGCAGTGAGCTATAACGAAGGCGACATGATCCCTTCCAGCGGGCAATGCACGACTAGATCCAGATCAGTGGCTTAGCTTGAGGTGGCGCACGAAGATCTCCATAGTGTAAGGGCTTTCATGAGGTCAAGTCTGGACTCAACTTTGGATCTGGATGCTAGGAATTCATATATCAGCATATTAGATTTGGAAAAGGTAGGTTTTAGGGATTGATTTGTTCAGATGGATAAATTATTATCGATGTATATGGTTTTGATTTTGTGTGTAAGACTAGTTTTTGATTGAGTACGATGGTGAATGCATGCTGCACGATGATGGTTGAAGAAGAGGGATATATTGGCGTCATGATGAGGTGGTGAAAAATGCATCGGTGTCTCACAAAGGGTGAGCCGTAAGACCGAAAATGGAAGCGATTAAGAATGAGGAAAGGTATCGGTGAGTCGAGTTATCAGTACCATTGGCTAAGAATGAGAGGAACAGTTTGAGTGAAAAGGAAGAGAGGTGAGATGTGGATCGATAGTAAGGGATACTGATAGAAGGAAATGCATCAGTGACATTTGTGCAGTGACAATGGTGGGATGGGCAGCGGAGTAGGGGTCACCATTAGAGAAAATCAAAAGGTCACCATTGCTAAAAATAATGGTTACTTATATTAAAAAAAGGATATCATTAGTTAAAGAAAAGGTCACCGATAGTACAAAATAAATGTTCAACAAGTTACCAGTAGAAAAAAGGGTCATCATTGTAGAAAAAGGAAAGAGTCACTGATATAGTAATTTAAAAGGTTACCGATAGAAATAAAGATCACTGTTAGTTTCAAGAGAAAAGTTCATTGGTAGCTTTAAAAATTAATGGTTACCGATAATAATAAAGAAAATATAAAAAGGGTCTCCTATGGCCATAAAATAGAAAAGGACACCGAAAGTAGATAAGTTAACGGTACTGATAATCATCCACAATGGTAGCATACTAAAAATAAAACTAACAGTAGATAAAAAAATGAACTAACTTTGATACACAAAAATTAAAACTGCATAAATTGAACTTAAAATTAAAATTTAAGTTAACTAAATACAAAGATTGAAATTTATTAATTAAAAGAATGTTAAACACCATAAATTAAAAACAGGATTATTATTAAACATTAAACCTTAAAGTTACAATTCATGTATTTAATTGTTAACACTTAAATTAAAAACTGGATAAATAATTAACCAAGTAGATAAAAGACTAAAATTAAAATTTATTATATAAATTAATTACAAGGTAAACAATGAGTGAAAAAGGATTGCACCGGAGACTCAATAGGTCACTGATGTTTCTTGTCTACGTCCCTTGTAGACAAAAAAGAAAAGTTAATGACTTAATAATTTGTCTACATTCTTTGGATTAAATAATTAATGTTTTAAAACTCTTAACTAATTAATTAATTAACTTGGTGAATACTTAAAGCTAAAATTGCACTATTTCATTTAATTTAATCTAAAATTCATAACATAATCGATTAGTAGGATGATTAAATATATTAATTAATAAAGATTATATACTTTAAGGAAACTAAATTAAAGGATAAAATATTAAAATAATTATTGTATTAATTAAAACAAAAATAAGATTATTGAATGATTATTTATTATTAAAGTCAAATTATAAAGAGTTGAGCATATTAAAATTAACAAAAAAAATTAACAAATAATTAAACTAGAAAATTAAATTAAAATTAAAATAATTATTTTAAAGACTAAAATACATAATTATTTATAAAAATAGATTAATTAAAAAAATTGGGTTTTCTTTTTTATACCCTTTCTGAAGATTTTTTGTAAACGCCCTAGGTTAATGTTTTTTAAAAAATACCACTTCAAGGTGGCATCACAGATACCAACTTTTCCCTAAAAAACTAATTTTATTCTATTTTAATGATGGTTTTTATATATTTAAAATTTAAATGTTTTTTTATTATGTTCATATGGATATATATGTATATATATATAACTTAATGTTTCAATATAATTTATCTTTTATTCAAGTACGTGACTTTTCTAACCTATATAATATAAACTGTAAGACAGATATGAATGAAATTTTAAACATTGATTAAACATATAACATGTAGTTCAAAATAAAAAAGAAAACTCTAAAAAAAATTTGGTGAAAAATTATTAATAATCCTTCTAATCCACCTACATGAAACTTAAAAGTGTTTCAAGTATGTTACTTTTCTGGCCAATATAATATAGACTATAAGAAAAATATGAAAGAAATTTAATACATTGTTTTAAAATATAACAAGTAGTCCAAAATAAAAATAGATTCTTAAAAAATATTGGTGTAAAATTATTTATAAGCTTTCTAATCCACCTAATTGAAACAAAATAATGTTTCAAGTACATGACTTTGTTGGTCTATATAATATAAACTATAAGTCCAATATGAATTAAATTTTATCAAATTGCTTAAACATATAACTAGTAGTCCAAAATAAAAACAATTTCTTAACAAATCCTGGGGAAAAATTATTTATAAGATTTCTAATCCACCTACTTGAAAATTAAAAATGTTTCAAGTACGTAAATTTTCTAGCTTATATAATATAAACTATAATACCGATATGAATGAAATTTTAAACATTTATTAAACATATAACTACTAGTTGAATTTTTAATTTTAATTTATATGGGTGTTATAGTTTATATTTTATAGGCTTTCAAATTCAAGTAGGTGGCTTAGGATCCTCTTCGATATTCATTCTTTTCGATCTCACTTCTGAGTAACATTTCTTATATTCCTTTCATTATAATTTATTTATTTTATTTATGAAACTATTTATTTTGAAAAAAATTTAGATGATTAGGCTATCTTTAAAATTTTATTTACATTGTTTTTATACTGTAGATTTTTTAATATTTTATTGTTATTTACTTTAAAATTACTAATTATTTCTATGTTTCAAGTAGTCAACTATGAAAGATGACAAATATAAATTGTGACTAAAATATAAATGAAAACTGAAATACTGGATAAAAATATAAGAAGAGCTAATAATAATAATATTATTTTTATTTTAGTAGACATAAAACATGTAAACAAATATGTACAATCAATGTCTATGTCTGTGGCGAGGAGATTTCATCCCACATGGAGGTCTGCGAATAGGTCGTCTGTGTCAAGTGCGCAATGGATTCTGATGACCCGAAGAAGGATAATCCTCGGCACTGGAACATTGACTGGAGCATCCTTGATCTGTGTTCCAGTGGGAGGAGTTTTCAACTGTATCTCGTAATGCCCTCCGGATCCTTATCCCACTAGGGTGGTAGAAGGACCTACCTTCATCGCAGTGGGGAACCAAGCATATGATGGATCTATACCCCAAGACAGCGATGGATTTGGAATCCAAGGCTACGATGGATCCCAAGGCTACAATGGATCTAGAACCAAAGATGGTGAGAACTGCAGATATCCTGTCCGGAAAGATGGATCTCATGCCACCTGAGGCACATCTAGAATCGGTTGATCCTGGACTAGTAGAGGGTCGAACTCTGCCTATGGAATAGGTGAGGCCTCACGTGCAACACGACACTGTCTACGTTGTCATGGTCGTGGCTCTTCAGCACCAGAATCATTTTTCAGATTTCCCTCTAGGGCAGGAACCTCCTCTCTCTGGGCCGGATTCATGAAGATGTTCCCAGAAAGTGCACGAAAAGTTTCCCTCCCCTCCAGAGTTTTATCATGGACGACTACCCAGCTAATGACCCCCTTCTCCTCTTCATCACTCATGTGAACAAGCTGCTCTGTGTGACCACCCTGTAGATATATTCAAATTGAATTAGAAAATATTTTAATAAACAAACTAATGGAAATTTATTGACCTACCATCCTCTGTATCTCAATGTCAGGTTCATTAATATACAGTATAGACTTTAGCCTACACCATGGCGCATACTCAACCACCTACGAAATAGATAATCGATTCTTATGAACACCCTGAATATAGAACTCTGCACGTTTGTGCCTACAATCAATAAAGCTAACATGTACTTGGGACCAGTCATCATACTTCCTCCCAGTCAACTTCATCCCATGAAGTCGGTCTATCTGTCTCAATGGTAATGGAATTGACTAAGTTTGGAAAAAATTGTTCATGAATCAGTCAGGCTGCTGCCACTCAATAATATGGAAGTGAATGAGGGGCACTACATCCATAGAATCCTCAAGAACATCAGTACAGTTTGTTGGCAACTCGTCTGTAATACTCTAATATGGAATCCATGAAATCTTAAATGAGAAGAGATTTTGTCAAAAAATCACCTTACTAATAACAAAAACTGATGTTATTATTAAATATGTTAGACAGTGATAGATTTTATAAACATACCTGATCTGGTAAGAGACAGTCCAACTATAGCCGATATACGCCCAAATTGTTTCTCGAAACCGCGACAAAATTGTGTCACTGAAACAACCTGTAAAATAAATCATTGATAGTGAAAAATAATGATAAATTATAGTCAATAACTCATAGTAGAATCAGAAACCAATAGAAATGACTAATCATACTATCATCCCCATTGAGCGTCATGCAACACATCCATCTCGACCGTCAGACCAGCAAGGTCAGGGCAGAATGCTAGGATGAGCTCCCATGACCACATCAGAATAAGGATGATGCATCCCCTGAGACCTGTGTGGTTCTTGTGGGATAGCCTGTATAAGGCTCTGTATGTGTATTCCAAGCAGGATGATCCCCAATTGTACATCCCAGTCTGATCAAAGTCCTCTAGTAGGGTAGATACATCATGTGCAAATGAATCCCCGAGTGATCAGTACACATGGTCCCGCCAATGACCCTTAATATATATGCATAAGCATAATGCATGACAGTCTTCCTATCATCATCATCCTGTAAATGTGGAATCTACGACTCCAAACAAGGCATATATATGGACCCTCCATCTGTAGCACTACGATCATAAAAATTATCAACACCAAACAAGTGTTAAGGATGGTCTGGAGAAGCTGGCACGAGTGAGTCCAATAACGGGTCTCTCATGGATAGGAAGATTGAGAATCACTGAAACAACCTCGAGGGCGATGGTCATCTCTCACTTAGGCAGGTGGAATGTGTGTGTCTCTGGTCTCCACCTCCCAACGTGGTAATCAAGTAGGTAATGATCTAAAAATGTGAAATCTAATATGGTAAGGCCATAGAAGCCACCACAGAAGAAGTATGGTCTAATGGCATGTAGAGGCTCCCTATGATAAAAATGGTGTGCTTGACGCACCCTGATCAATCGATCTGGATGAACCTCTAATATGGCATGCAAAATATGGTTAGGATGCTGAGTAAGTAGTATGGTATCATCCATCTATATATAAACAAATGAAATAATTCATAAGTGTAAAATTATAATATAACATTATGGTTAGAATAATATTATGACCTGTATAATGGAAGACATGACATGTTTATTCACATTGTTTTATGAAGTTATTTTTACCAAAAGAAATATATTTCTCCATTTATTTTGGTTCTGAATTAAATAACGATAACAAGAGGAAATAAGAGAAAAAAATAGATGGAAAAATTATGTTATGAAATAATTTTATTAATGAAAATATCTTTGTAAGAATTTTATTAATTGATATGTTCATTAATAGAATATATCTAGGTTTTTTTATTTTTTATGATGTTTTAGGGTTTAGGTATATGATTTTGTAGTTGGGGTTTAGGTTTGAGGGTTTAGGGTTTCAAATTTTGATATTAGGGTTTAGGAAACATGTTTATGGGTTAAGTATTATGCTTTTGGGTTTTGGGGATTAGAAAACTAAGAAAAAAAGAAGATATAATAATATTTAATTTACAATATGGGTTAAGTGTTATGCTTTTGGATTTATGAAATAAATTCTATTATATAAGATTTTAATTTAAGAATAAGGATAACATTATTTCTTGAAAGCACGAATGTTTTTATGAAATAAATTCTATTATATAAATTTTTGTGTCTTGAATTTGGTTAGACATATTTTAAAGGATATTTATGATTAACTAATTATGGATTGGATTAAGATAAACCATTTCAATTACTAATGATGTTTTAGGAATTTCTCTAATTATATATATTTAATAACTTATGCTAATCATTATGATACTATTATTTCATTATAGAATATATTATTAAAATGTCACACATAATGTTACCAAAAACCATGGTAAAGGGAAGATGTTATGGGGTTGGGGTTTATGTTTGAGGGTTTAAGGTTTCAAATTTTGAAAATATGGTTTAGGAAACCTATTTCTGGGATAAGTGTTATGCTTTTGGGTTTTGGGTTTTAGAAAAGTGAGAAAAAAAAGAAGAGATAACAACATTTAATTTACAATATGAGAATGTCACAATGAAGACAATACATCATTCTGGATGAGACTGTGAACTCAACCCAACAACGTTAGGGCATTATTTTTGGTTATGACCTTCTTTATGACATATCGTGAATCGTAAACTCTACCCTTGTTCTTAAGGCCAGTCCATCTCATTACACATCCTATTGGCCTTTGGTCTCCCACGAGGAAGTAATCAATTCATGTCGGCTATCACTATCTACTAGGCTTCGGGTATTGGGAAATAATGATACTCCCTAATAGATGCCCATGGTGAAGTATAATAGTTTGTAATGGTATCCATCTAGTACACTGGATCAACATATGCTTCCCATGATATGTTCACAGAGGCACATGCTGTGATGGCGTTTGTTCATGGAAATCATAATGCCTTAAAGTTTCCACATTGGCATTGACTTGTTTCTAGTAATACCACCATTTTTTCACCCATGCAATTTTTGATGGTGTCTAAATGCTCTTGAACTTGAAATTGGTATTCTTCTAGTTGAAAAAGTCATTCGTGATAACCAGAAACTTCTTCAATATTCTTTTCAATCTCTCGTTGAAAGTGTCATTCGTATATTATCTCCTGCTGTATTCCATCTGATGCTAGTTTTGGTCTATAAACTATATACATCACGCATCGATATAATGTCTCCTGAACTAGGGCATTTAAAGTTATCTTGAGAAGCCCTTTGAAGACACCATTGATGCACTCAACAATGTTTGTCTTCATGTGTCTGTACCTCTTCCCCCCGTCACATGTAAATGTCAATTTCTCTTTTGGAATCGACATCATATAATCATAAACTTCATGATTAGCATGGTGTATTTGTTCAAAACGTTATTCAAACCACCATTGGTCTAACTCAAATGGTACATATAATAGATGATATTTCACATAAATTTATTTTATATTTATGTTGAAATAGTAAAAAATAACAAATACAATGTGTACCAAGCCTCGTGATTACCTTCTTCATCGGTCCGTTGTGTACTTTTTATGCACATTACTAGCAATGTGTCTAATGCAGAACCGATGATGTGAATTTGTGTGCCTCTATATATTAGGATCTGCCTTGATTACCTCATTAATTTCCCGATGGTGATTAGATATCAAACAAACACCCCGAATGTTGGTGAAATGGTTGCTGATACATGCCATAAAACAACTACATGATTCATATTTTTCTTTCTCTACAATGGAAAAGGAAAGTGGAAGAGGTGAACGATTTTTGTCTTGGGTTGACACAATCAATAATACGCCCTTGTATTTTCCGTACATAATTTTTCCATCAATATGAATAAACTGTTTATTGAAACAAAATGCAGAGATATAGGGAAGGAATTCCCAGAACAACCGATGAAATTGAACATGAGATGGATCAAGTCGGTTATCATGAGACACATGTTCATTTGTATCCATATGGAAAAAAACTTTTTTATGATGCCTCAGTATGACTAGTAATTATGGAAACACCCGATACGAGTCATCCCAATCACCATATACCTTCACAATTGCCATCTGTTTCAACATCCATGACTTATTATATGAAATATTATAACCAAATGTCTTTTGAATCCTATCTTGCACAAGGGATATTGGAACATCTTGACATGTACTAATCATCTCAACAACAATTGATGAAACAAATTCTACATCCAATGAGGTACGATCTTGTGTGAGGCTTGACTAAACGCAAGTATGAGCCACCTCAATCCTCGATATTCTTCAACCACCAAATGTAATGTCTGGAATCTCCCCCAAGAGAAATATACAATAATCCCCATAATTCTCACACCATGTGACATATTTACTATGACATGATTTGTGAACTATATAGCTGTAGTGCCTCTTAATATGAAATATCTTTAGTGTGCTTTTTAATGATTCTTTACCTAGAAAATTCCTTCTAATATATAAGGTTTTGTCCATCTCACTAAACCTATCTGTTACGACTCCAGGGAACTTAGTTTCTGGTGTGAGAACATTATTGTTGAATTCAACCACATGTGTCATTTCTTCTGACCAAGATGAAAGGAGTGGTGGATGATTTATTGTAGGTCAAGGATGATGTACAACTAATGCATTTCTCGAAACCTCCTTCCTAACTTCAGCTGATCCCTCCTAATCAGTAGTGTTCTCACCATTTGATCTGTCATTACGAAAATCCTAATTAGAATTTAGATTGACATGTATATATGAAAGATCATCTAGGTTGTCCTCTTCTGGTTCATCATTTGGAATATGCTAAATTTCATGGGGTGGACTGTCTTAAACCACTCTTGTAATTATACATCTTCGTACAATTGGAAGATGTTATTGTACAGTAGCAACATCAACGCATAACTCCATCATGGTACCATCTGAAAATTGAGAAAATAAATTAATTTCTTGGACCCACTGCGCATTAGCAACCAATGTACAAGCTAGATGCCACAGTGTTGCCGGGAATTGGAAATTTCTATAACTCATAGACTTGATCTCTTGATCGGGTCCCATATTTAAAGAACCACAAATTCTCTCTTGAAGGTCACTTATGGTTACACAATTAGTTTTACTAACCACCATTATTGGTTGTGTACTATAAAAATATCCTTTCTCTATTTGAATAACCTCCCCATAACAAAATAGACAGGAAAACATGACTCACTACGTCAAAAATGTTTCTTCCATCAGAACTCTGTAACAAATATTAATAGTTAATTATAATTAAATATTCATATGTATTCATTTTTAATCCTATGTTCTATTAATTAATA
The DNA here is from genome assembly GCA_963277665.1 of Viscum album. Classification (NCBI taxonomy): domain Eukaryota; kingdom Viridiplantae; phylum Streptophyta; class Magnoliopsida; order Santalales; family Viscaceae; genus Viscum; species Viscum album. Next base: position 570,567,765 of record OY728130.1, on the reverse strand, counting down.
TATAATTAATCATTACTAATAGTAAGTATTATTTCTAAACTATATATAGATGACTAAACTACTTAATATATAACATATTTAATTACTAATAATATATTTTTTAACTAATCACTCATTATTTAATAGCTAGTTAATCAATATTAAGTTATTATTTAATTATTTATTCTTTAATACTTAATCATATTATATTCATTAGTTATTTATAATTAAATAATAATATATATTCATTTTTAATCCTAAGTTATCATTAATTAGTCTATAATTAGTCATTACTAAAAATAAGTATTATTTCTAAACTGTATATTTCTAATTAAACTACTTAAACAAATTTAATTACTAATAATATTATTCAGTCGTTAATGCTATTGTCCTTATTTCATTTTATCACATCACAATTATCATTTTATCATTGATAAATATACTAATTTATTTTATTTTTTCATAGATATTTTAGTACTTTATAATTAAAATATGAATCATCTTAAGCATATCCCCTAGGTGTGTCAAACCTGGAGTGCAGCACGGTCCATTGTTGTGTACCAGGATACCTCGGGTCAAGCCCGAAACCACTTGTTGGAGTTTTCACTCCTAGGTACATCTATGCTAGAGACACATAAAATTGTTTGTATCCAGATAGAGATTTGATTTCTTAGATAACCACATAATCTTTATGATACCAAAATTTCACAATACTTAATCCTATGTTAATCCTAAGATAATCTATACTTAATATATACTTAATCTATACTACTAACAATAATTATTTAAAACTATATATAACTAATTAAACAACCTAATAAACAAAATATTAAGAACTACATAAACTACATAAAAATGAAATATTTAAAACTTAAAATAAATCAATTTAATAAATAAAAAACATTAAATTAAATAAATAAAAAGTACATCTAAATGATCGTTCGCAAAAACCCACACAAAAAATAAATTTATTAGAGAGAGACAAAGAAAATTTAGGAGATATGAAGGAAATAATTGAGTGAGGAGAGGGGGGATATCCTTTTATAAGGAGTTGAGGCAAAGGTGGAATCCCCCGCCCCACTACGGCCTTTTCCATGTCATCGATCTCAGCCAAAGGCAGCGCAGGGGAACAAAGGCGACATCAGCGATGCCGCCTTATTAGCGTATTTTTTAAAAAATTAACCTATGACGTTTTAATGTTTTTTCATATTTATAAAAAACTCTAAAAAATTTAATTATAAAAATACAAAAGTACAAATTTTTAGTATAAAGTGCTTAAATAATTAATTAAATCATTAAAAATTAAGTAAAAAGATGTGGCAAAACTATGTAAAAATAGAACCACATCAAACTATATCTCAATATGAAAATAAAATTTATTATCCAATGGTTACTTCTATATATTTAATTTTTTACTTTCATTTTTCTCACCATAAGTACTAAAGAGAGAGAAAATTTCTTTTTCAAGTAAAATTGACCTTATTTTTCTTTTCAGTTGAAAACATTTCTTCTTCAATGTCCTTATTTTCTAAAAATGTTCTAAATATGGTTTTTAATATTCTTAAATTATTATTAAATTAATATTACCTAGGTTTCAATTTTTTAAGATTGTTTAAATGGAATCTTCTTTCCATTTTTCCAGTCGATGTAATTTTTGACTTTTTTACAAAAAACAATGGGAAACATATTAAAACACAGTGACTCCAAATTAATGAATTCATTGTTCCATGAATAAGGGTCATGGGTCAAATCATTAATATTAAAACCATTATATCTCAACACTATTTTTTATGGGAAGGAATGGTATGAATAGTTATGAGAACAAATTCCCTACACTTCATGCACTCCCACTACATTACAAATATTGGGAAAAAATGATTTACCACCTCATTCTAGTCATGAGGGGATAAGAAAAATAATAAATAACATACTACAATAATAGAGAAAATACAATAGCAGTGTCTACAGTGATAGTTCAAATCTCATTAAAATCTATAAAAGTCACCTATTTCATAGTGTCCTTCTTCTATTTTTAGTCACATTGAGAGAATTCCAATTATCTCATTAAAATTATGAATTCAAATTTAAAAAGTGTATTATTAAGTCCAATTTACCCGACCTTACAATGTTGTTCTACTATGATTTGAGGGGGTGATTAAACTTCTTATTTTTGGCGAGGCTCGATGTGTTTATGTTTTTAGGAATCCTCCTATGGACAGCTTGTAACATGCTTAGATGCTCAAAAAAGTTGGGTATTTGAAACCCTAACCCTACGAAATGTGAAATTTTTGTATAAAATCCCATTTAAGGGTTTTTTGGATTGAGTTGTAACATGTGATTCCACTTCACAACCTCCTCCTTTCTTTAATTTTGGTGGTACTTCTATTTAACAACTCTCCATGACTTAGTTAAGTGTCTACGCTGTGAGTTGTTTTCATTATTTTCCAATTTTGGAACCCCAATGTCATAGTGAGTTGCCTACATCGTAACGTTGTCTTCTCAAATTTGGGCCAAAAGTGGGAAAAAATGTTTTTTCTAATCTTCAGTTCAATATCTCTTAGACATTGCATGACATAGTTATTGTTGCAGTGTAATGGGTCTTGAATGGTAGTGGGACTGAAGGTCTCGTCCTTTATAGCCATGAGAGGTGAATGTTCCTCTATTTATGCCTTCATGGTAGTCATATTAGCGCCGAGATGTATTTTATGGTGATTCCAGTACCCATTAATGGGTTTTGGCTCAATACCAAGATCTCCTAGTTGCTTCAATGGTGTTTTCTAATGGCTCTTGTTGTGGTCTAGTGATTTCAAGGGTGGAAGAGGAGTCTGAGGTGTGTCTGAGGTTGATGATGCATGAGAAGGGATGAAATAATCGTGTTTTGTTAAAACGAATAGTGCCCAACATCACCTGCATCCCACAATGGAAATCTTGCAGGATTCACTATATTATATTATTTAATACATCCCACTAAAATAGCATCATATTAGATGGTTTTCAGAGGTCTCCATGCCCCATCGGTGCTGCCCCACACCGGTGATGTTATCAACCTACCACTACAAAAAATTACCCCATGCCCCAGTTCACGTGAGATACTTGTCTCTACCCCTCTATCGACTTGCGCAAGGGCCATCCCAAGAAACACATCCCTCCCGAGGTTGGGATTTTACAATGGGCCCTTTAGGCCTACTATGTGGCTTATCCCATTGGTTGAGGGCTGGTCAGTTGGTGGTCCATTTTTTAAGACAACTTCCACCTTCATAATAACAAAATAATAATAAATGAAATATAAAAACAAAATGTAAAACATAAAGTTATTTATTTTAATAACTTTATGAAAAATTTAATTTAAAAATGAAAAATTATCAAAAAAATATTAATAATTAAAATATGGGTGTTAGAAATTATAAATAATGAAATTTAGAAATTTAAATCTTAATATTTTATGCATAAAACACTAATCAAATCTACCAAAATTAAATAATTCTTTTCCTCAAGAATATATCTCATATAATAAATTAAAAGGACAACCCCCATTATATCAATATGTAAAATTTAAAATGAATGAGACCAAAAAATCAAAGGGGTAAATGAAATTTCCATCATACAATATAAAAATTCATTCCAAAAATTCACTAGACAAAATTCATTTTCAAATTTAAAAAGAAAATTATTTTCTTCTCAAATCACTCAAGTTAAAATTTATATGGAGGTTTTATCATACCTTGTTTATATGGATCAAACCTGTGAATTTTAAATTGATCTACTTTCTCCAATTATTAATGACAAATTTCACTTAAAATCAAGAGGAGTTTGAAACATAGGATCAAATGATTCTGAGGTTAAGGGATGGTAAGATATTTATTAATAAAGAATGAAAGTGTTCAAAAAGAGGTTAATAGCTACATTTTTGGAATTATAGATGAAATAAATCCAATGGAATTTTCCTATTGAAAATTACAACTCTCCACAATTCCCAAAATCAAGTAAGGTCATGATCAAAATAATAATAGTGAATGGGTTACCCCACAATTTTTTTTCTTAAATTTTATTCCAAATTTTTAAATACTAATATAGGAGAAGTATCACATCCATCAACCAAACCCCAAAAAAATTGGTCATGTAATGTTGGTTTTTGACCCTCTATAACTCAGCCCACATTTTGTCATTTTTATTCCTTTATTTTTTAAGAGGAATAAACGAAGAAAAAAGTAAAATATAACATGAACCTTTATCTCAAAATACAATGATACAACCACAACATATTTTATCAACGTAGAAAATCCCTTTTTCACAAGAAATCCCCCCCACATACTTGAACATATAAAAATCATTTAAAACATTAGATTATGGGTAGGAATGGATAAATAGGCATAAAATGTGGTTATTCCTATCAAAGGCCATTTATGGCCTCTAATTGATAAAGGAGGATATATATAAGATGGGTCTCAAATATAATGGAAAAATCAAACAGTAATTCCACAATAATTTTTCTATAGGATTTCTACAACCATCAATTTGAAAAGATCAAAATCATGTCCTAACTGGTTACATGTTCCAAGTTCTCATAAGAAATTTACAAAGAAAAATAGGAAAAATATCATAGATAACTCTCGAGAACAACATCACATAATTATTGTCAACCACTCATGGAATATGTCATAAAAATAAATAAATAAACATGAAATTATGAAAAATAAAGCATGAAAATCTGAAGGGAATTTTCAAAAACATGTTACTAAAAAGAAAAAACATGATTTTTTGATTTAATGTTCCTTTGTTTTACTTAAATCATATAATCTCCCCATTTTACTTTTTCAATTATTCTGAATTCAAAATTAAAACATGGAATATTGGGGTTCCGTACAATCTTGTGTTTCATTGATAAGAAATTAAGAATAAATCAATGTCTATCCATGCATTTTTTTCATCATTTAAATAGAAAGAAGTAATTCTATAATATTGGGTAGTACCTATAAATGATAAAATTTTAATATTTATCCCCCATTCACTTTAAATCTATTATATATATATATATTTTATTTTATTTTCTAACTACAGTTGTCCTTGTACCTTTAATCACTATGGTCCTGAAAATCTAAGTGAAATAGTGAATGTGTGTTCCATTCTTATTAATGTTCAAATAATAATTAAAGGGATCACTTATAAATAGATCCTAAAATACTATTAAAATAAAAACATATAAAAATGTGAGTTTCCTCCTAAAAGTGATTTGTTTGTCATCATTTAGCTCTACTATAAATCTCTCTATCAAGTGATAAAAGTTAGGAAGGAGGTTTCCTGATCAGAATCTATAAATGGTCAAAGGTGTGATTGTTCAATATATGTGCGGCCTCTCCCCTTTTCAGAGACTTTCATTACATATCCTCTATCTAAAATCTTATCAATCTCCATGGTAACAATCTACAGAGTTATGTCCCATCTTGAATAGTCAAATGGTGGTTCATTAATAGCCTAAAATTTCTTTCCATTCATGAAATTTTTTTCTATTTCCTTTCCCTCACTATTTAAATATTTTTTCAGAAATTTTTTGTATTTCGTATCATCATTTATATCTACTTATTTCAGATTTACATAATCTAACTTATCCATTTCTCTAAGGAGAATAGTTTCCTCATCTTTTAGTAACTCATATTCTCTCAACTCTTCATCTATTTCCTCATCTAGAATTTCCATCACCCTGTGAATGTTAAATTTCACATCTTCTTCAATAACTCCAAAAAATTACCCTCTATTTTGTACATCAACTAATTAACTTCCTATTAGTATGAAGGGTCTTTCAAAAATAATTGTTTTCCTCTCCTTATCCATATCTAATACCAAAAACATTACTGGGATGTAGAACTTTCCTACTTTGATGATGAAATCCTCAACTAGTCCTTGGGGACTTCTCACTGTTATGTCTCCTAGTATAAGCCTAACTGGTGTTCAATTCATCACTCTTAAACCTATTATCTTGAATGTTTCATATGAATTAATTTTTATACTTTTCACCTAAATCAAAATGATCACCACCAAACATATTAGAACCATTTCCAATGAGAATAAAAAATATCTCGGTCACTTATTTTCTTTGGTTGGCTCCTCGATACAACAGTTTGGAAATCTCCCATCAGGGGGATGGTTCTAGATTTATACAGCTTCAAATTTATCATAAAAAACTCCTTCAATAAGATGGAATAGGTAGTCATCTTTGTAATTTATTTAGTAAAATAAATATTGATGCGATTTTTTTAAACATCTTCATGACCTTTTCCATCTTCTCATCAAATTTTTACTGGTTAAATTTATCAAAAAAAGGTATTGGTGTTTAATATGGTAGTAGTGGTTCTTGATCATATCATTCAACTTATTTTCTTTTTTCTTTTATTTCTTTTACTGTATATATTTACACTGGTTCTTTGTTATATTGTTTTTTATTTATCTTAAAAATTATTTAGAAACTATGTGATAATTTCTTCTAATTCCCATATTTTCATGCCACTCCTCTGGGTGATGGCCTTGAAATACCAAGGTCCTAAGACTTCTATTCAACTCAGTAGAAATTTTCTTGGAATATCTTTAAATCTCTTAGAAGTGTGATCTATTGGTATTTCTAAGCATCTAATTAAATAAATTTGATTTCTTGGATCATATTTCAACACCATGATGTATGTACCTTGATTAATATCATGTGTTTTCAATTCATTAAGGGTTTCTCTTATTGTGGTCATAATACTTTCTAGGTTCTCTTCCAAAGATTAAAATTGGAAAGTTATTTTTCGGCCTTGATGTTGGGGATGAAAACCATGTTGTCGTGGCTGGAAAACTTGGCCATGTGATTTATTTTTCTATTGTTTTATTTGTGGTTGTTTTGGATAAGAACCTTGAACATAATGTTTTCTATTATAATCAATGTAATTAGAATATTCATAGTTCATACTATGCAGATTTTTATTATCCATCATTGTATCGAGTTTCCATGACATTTCATTCATTTTGGTGGTGAAAAAGTTGTTTTCCACCACGTTCACCCCATGTACTGTCTTCCTTTTGTTTGGTTGTCATTGGAAACTATTTATTTATGTTTTTTTCAAAATATTCATAAATTTCATATGGTGAAATCCTTATAAGTGATCCTCTAGCATTTGTGTCGACAAATGACATATTTCTCAGTTATAATAATTTATTAAACATCTTAATTAATAACAAAATTTTGATACCATGTTGAGTGAATATTCTTAATATACTTTTAATCCTATACCATGAACTATATAAATATTTTTCTATAAATTGTTAAAATTTTACAATACTTACTAGAAAATATATCAATTTAGATAGATGGAAAACCCTCATCAAGAATTTCCTTACCAAATCTTCCTAGGTTTTCATTGAATGTTGAGATGGACAGTGACCCCATTTGTGATCCATTTCATTCACTAATAATATGAAAATATATAGTCTGATAGCATCATTAATCATGTTTTTGAATTTAATGTTATCTTATAACCCCAAAAAACCTTCAAACATGAGCGTTAGGGTCTTCATGTTATAGCCTGATGAATTTTACCAAGAGAGGGATTATTATGATGATCTTTGACTCTATATTAATTTTCTGGGAAGGAAAGGGAGGAAGAAAAATACTTTGACTAACCCATATGTTTGGGGCTATTCTATAGACAAACAACACTCACATCCCATTGTTTCCTGTTTGAACTCCTTGTACCCCTATTAGTGGAAATTCTTGTAATTATACCTAACATGATCCTTGAATAATTCATTTGATTTATTGTCTATATTTTTACACTAAATCTCTACCGTAGACATTATTTTCATCTTTTTGTTGGTGGTTTTGTTTTTATTTCATAAATTTCCTTTTGATCTCATGATCAAATGGAGGATATTCTTCTTTATTTTTTCCTCTTATGGAGTGTTCTTATATGGAATTTAAACATGAAACCAAATGACAAGAATGAAAAGTGTAAAAATATGAAAAAAGGAAAAAACTAAATGAAAAATTCCTAAAAACATTATTCATTACTAAATGTTTTCCACTGAAATGATGCCAGTTTTGATGTCACCCACGAACTTAGTTACTTTTCTCAAGGATTTAAAATAACAAAATTTATGTGATCAACAATAAAAAATGAATTTTAAATTTAGTAGAGTGAATGATTAAAGTGTATTCATTGAGAATGGGGTAGAAACATCTTAAAATGTTTCAAAAAACTTAAATAAAATAAGAGAAAATGTGACTAATTGGTTTGTTTTCTTAGATGATGAAATCAATATAAAAAGATTCTATATTTTTTGGTTCATGCAAAAATGAAGGGTAAGTATTGTAATTTTTAGTTCTATAGTGTCAGAATAGAACTCTAGTTAGCCTCCCCGTATAGTTCCCACCCTCTAAGTTATGAACCCCCTCTTCCCCTAATAGTTTATAGGTAAATTCATAGTTAGGTGTCCTGAATATTATTTAACCACAAAGAATCCAAATTCATACATTGTTTGTAGAATAATTAGGGGCCACTCGTTGCAATTGGGGTGATTCCTGAGTGGTAAAATCGGTAATCCTACATCCAAAAGACCATGGTTTTAATCATGACATGCCCATTGAGGAATTTATGTCTCAGGCAGCGACATAAGAATGAAAAAAATAGGCAGTGATGTAAGATAGATAATTCAGGCATGATACTTCACTTGGCCTTTGGGTCATATTCATGGGCCACATGGCCTTGCGAATTTAGGCTATGTAATGGTTATCCCTCTACATAGATATAAAGAGGTATTTTCTTTCATAATAAATAGAATTTATCCCCATTGTTTTTAAAATAGGGGTCACTCATCAAGGAATTTAATAGGAAAACCCTTCTATCCCAACACATTCATACATGAGAAGGAAAGGTATAAATAGTGATGAATAAATAAAGTAAAACAACCCATTTAACATTTCCATAAAAAAAACTCCCTACACTCATGCGATCCCCCTACATTACAAAGAATTTTATGAAAGGTTTTACATCCACATTCTAGTCATGAGGGGAGGAGAAAAGAAGAAGGATCCTACTATAGACATAGAGATAATACAACAACCTCCTCTCCAGTAGCTGGTTAGCTCTCATTGAAATCTCCAAATATTCCCCTTACAAAACATCATTATTGGATTTTTATTATCATTAAAAAATTCCCTTTCTTTATATCTATTTTTGAATTCAAATTTTCCTATTGTATCATTTATTAAACTTGAAGTAGTCTTATCACATTATTCATCGATAATTCGAGGGGTGATTAAACATATTATTATTGGTGAGGCCGAATGTTTTATGTTTTTGAAAATCCTCCCATGGATAGCATGTAACACACATAGAAGCCTAATGAAGTTAGGTATTTGAAAATATAACCCTATGTCCTTGTAGTTTTGATGCATCATAGAACATAAAAGGGATACATTGCTTGTAGTGAAACATGGTTTTCCATGAAAAAACGTCCACATTTCTCTATTTTTGGTGCTACTACCATTTGAGCTCCCTTCATGACATATTTTAGGGAATACATTATAGTGTTTTTCTTCAATATTCACTTTTTTCATGGTTGTATCATAGTGGATTGTCCCTAGAAATCGTGGTATCCTCCTTCTAAACCAAGGAATAGCATTTAAGATTTGGCGGAATTTTCTCATTCATGAAAAATTAACAATTATGTAAATTTATCACCTCCATGTAAAAGTGAGGTGACAATGCCACAACATCATCTTATCATATTTGGGACAACATAGGACCACAATGAAACTTCTAAAACCATGGTACAAACATTGATATTTGATCCGAGCTCTCTTGTCCTCTACACCATATAGCCATGGCTGCGATGTAGTGGGTCTTGAATGGTAGTGGGAGTGAATCTCTCTTCTTTGTCAGCCATGCATAGTGGTTCTTCCTCAATTTCAGATTCCATAGCCATCATCACAGTCTCTGATGGTGTTCCATAGTGATTCAAGTACTCTATAGTGTCTTTATCCTCGAGAACAACCACTCCATGAGGCTACAGTGGCATATTATGAGGGCTCCCATGGCAGTATGATTAAATCAAGGGCGGTAGAGGTGGTAGGGGTCTATCTGAGCTTGGGGATGTGTGATTGAGGATGAAACATTCATATTTTTTAGTTAAAATAAATATTTCCATGCATTACCCTCATCCCACATCATAAATCCTAGGATATTCACTCTGATATATTAGTTAATTCATCCCACTAACACCACATAATTTTGGATGGCTATCATAGGATTCCATGCACCACCGGTGCCAACCCACATCAGGGATGTTATCCACCACCACTGCACAATGTTTCCTCATGCCTCAGATTTCTAATCATACTCCTCTCTATTCTTGTTACCACCCACACAATGGCTTTCCCTTACCGCACAACCTTACCGAGGATGGGAATGGTCAGTAGGCCCTCTGGCCCAACTATGTGGATTTCCCCCTTGGATTAGGGTGGGTTGGTTGGTGGCCCAGATTTTTTAGACAAACTACACCTTCAAAATTACAAAAAAAATACAAATTAAGAAAACAAAATGTAAAACATTACATTATTTATTTTAAGTATTTTTTCCAAAATGTCATTTAAAAATGAAAAATACCCAAAAATAAATATTAGCAATTAAAACATAGGTGTTAAAAATTAGAAAAAATAATATTTAATAATTAAAATTTAAAAAATAATTCTACAAAAACATACTCATAAGTAATTTTCATTGATTATTTAATGATTCATATCTTATAAACATCCAAGATTTATTAAATGTATCAATATTATGATCTATTATTTGTGTGTTGTAGATTTCAAATGTTATCCTCATGTTCTAATTACACTTATTCTCAGGTTATGTTTTATTGATCATTGATATATCCCTTGTCAACCAATTACTGAGAATCCAATCTCACCATTTCTCATATTTACTTACCCCAGGTTATAAAGAAAGTTATTAACTTTGATATATCTAGGATGGGTGATAGTTATGAATAACTTAGTGGGAGATGATGTAATTCACTTATGAACCTATTGTTTATATATCTAACCTTCCAAATAAACTAGACCAATATGATTTTGGGATGGGTCATTATGTTATATAATGAATATCCATATAATAAAATGTAATACTTATATATGAAAGGTATGTGTACCTATAATTGGTATTAGAGAAATGTTTAGTTATCCTTTGGAAACGAGGATGAGTAAAATTTTGTGATAACCCTTAGGATAATTCTATGTATAGGAGAACCCATTATGTTATTGTAAATGAAGGAGTGTGTTTTTACTATAAAGTAATCCCTATCTAGACACTATAAGTAAAAATGGTTTTGGAATATATGAATCTTGGGGTAATAACCCCAGTTTGTTTATTATATATCATCCATCATTATTTTGTATGACAAGTTTCCTTTACTACACAATTGGTTTCAAACTCAAGGGATATATTATTAAGTTAACTCTCATTTTCATTATGAACCATCATGAAGTATTTTAATTGATAATGATGATGAATGACCTTGATAAAACGTAAGATTTCATATATTTAAAACAATGATACGTTATTTATACATTCTTTATAAATGATTTTTAATGATTTTTTTGTTTTCCAATATGATTATTATTCCTCACACTATGATTTTTGGTTTTAGTTAATGTTCAGAAGCCAAGGGAATCATGTTAATGTTAAATGTGAAAGACAATGGAAATATTTTCTACCAGTGTAACCAAAAGTTATAGGAGTTAGAATGAAAAATAATATTGTTATACTTATGAAAATTTCTCAATCTAAGAATCATGTTGAGATTCAAAACGAGCAATAGAGGGAACAAAATTATGTTGAGTCATTCATGAGGCACAATCCACCTTATTTTAGTTATTTTACTTATCCACTAGTTTCTAAGAAATGGATCATTACCGATAAAAATATATTTCTGATTCTCTAGTGTTATAAACACTAAAAAGTAATTTTGGTTTTCTATTATTTTTAAGTAGAAGTAGATAAATGGTGAAATCACATTAAGAACATGAAGAAACAAGAAGAATTTTAATCAATGGAATGGGATGATTTTAAGATCATATTTTTAAGAACTACTTTATATATATTCTTTATATGAAAAATAGTGAAATAATTCCTTGATAAAAAGAATAATGATGAAGAATATATTGGTATCTATGAGAAAAATTTTATATGAATTATGAATAGAGAAAATAATACAAAAGAAAAAACCACCCACACTCTAGTTTTTCAAATACAAGGATTGTGGTAATTATTTTAACCAGTTCTCAAATCTGAAGGTTAATGATGATAATCAACATTAGAAAACACATAATCTGAGAGAAAAAGTGAAATCTAATGTGATCACTATTTATGATGAGAGGTATGGTAATTAAATTGTGAAAGGTACACTTATCATCCAATCTATGAAAACTAATGTCTTATTTAAATTTGGTTCTACCTACTCTTTTATATTTGAATTATTTTCTATAGGTATCAAAATTACACCTCAATTATTATATTTTGAATTAGTAGTGAAAACTAATAATGGTATTATGATCAAATCTCAAGTGTATTCTTCTTCTTTGGTTGATTTTCTTTGGAATATACTTCATGAAAATCATATTATTCTCCCTCTGGTTGAATTTTATGTTATCTTAGTCATAGATTGGTATTCTCATCATAAATCCAATATAAATTTTTGAGGAAGGTAAGTCACATTTTATATTCCTAACCAACCTATGATCATATACTAGTGCATCAATAAATATAAACATCTGATGAAAATCACATCCACTATATGTGTCTTGATTCCTACTCAAAATAGATTTTTATATCCAATGATTGGGGAGAAACTCAATATTGAAGATATTCCTATTGTGTGGGAGGTTTTTGAGGTATTTATGGAATAAATTCATGGTATTACTTCATATCATGATATTGAGTTCTAAATAGAACTCATTCCAAGTTCCAAAAATATTTAAAAGACTCCATATAATGTCATAAGAATTTTAAAAACAGTAATATAATCTTGATAAGGGATTAAAAGGGCTTAGTGCATCACCTTGGGGTGCACCTGTTCTTTTTGTTAAGAAGAAAGATGGATCAATGTGACTCTGTATTGACTATTGGGAATATAGAAAGATCATAATCAAGAGAAAGTATCATCTACTATGTATTGATGACTTATTTGATCAACTATGTGGAGATCAATAATTTTGTAAGACTGGGATTCATTATTGATATCATTAATAGAAGATAAATAAGGTTGATAAACCCAATAAAATATTTTGTATATGGTATAAACACTATGAATATTTAGTGATTCCATTTGGTCTTACTAATCCCCCCACTATATTCATTAATTTTATGAAAATTGTCTTTATAGATTACTTTTATTTGTTTTTGGTAGTCTTAATAGATGATATTATTGTATATTCAAATAGAAAAGAATGTCATTAACATAATTTTAGAATTGTGTTAAATACCCTGAGGAATGAGAAGATTTATGAAACATTATCAAGTATATATTTTGGATTCATAAAGTTTCACACATAGGTCATATAATCTCAAGTGGGGGTATATAATTAGGTGTTTCAAAAGAATAAGTTGTTGTCATTATCCCATAAAAAACACTATAACTGAAATCCATATTTTTCATGGTTTGGATGGATATTATCATATCTTTGTGGATTCTTTTTCACATCTATATAATCAACTTACCATGTTAACTCAAAAGGGAAAAATGATCCTTTGGATAGATGAATGTGAAGAAAAATTCAAGGAACTGAAGAGTAAGTTAGTAAGTACCCTTGTTCTTACTTTACCTTTTAGTAGAGATGGGTTTTTAATCTATAGTGTTGTAGAAAAGAAGATACTAGTGTGTTTTTTATTATATAATGATATGATGATAGATTATTTCTCACACAAATTGAATGTTCGTGAGAAAAATTACCCAATGCATGATTTGATGTTTAATGTATTAATTTTTCCATTAAATATACAGAGGAATTATCTTCACATAGAAATGTGATATATATATTCTAATCATAAAAGTTTAAGTATATTTTCATTAAAAAATAATTTAATATGTTCCATATAAGATGATTGTAGATGAATAAATCTTATGACTACTCAATAAATTACCATATCTGAAAAGAGAACATGGTGGTGGATGCTCTGAGTCGAAAGGATCATGTTAGCTTATCTATGAAGAGGAATAGAAAAGAGCCAATATTTTAAGGCTTTCAAAGAATGGATCTTGAAATATTGAAGTAAGGGGAGGAATATTATCTTTATAAAATGAGTATTTAACCATATATCCAATTAAATATTAAATATGTATATAATGAATATATTGACCTAGAGAATAAGGTGAGAGTTTTTTTAAGTTATCCTTGACTATGATAGAATTTTTATGTTAAGGAACAATTTATGTCCTCTTCCTATAATAGTTTTTAAAAAGTATATATTGTATTAGGATTAAAGTTCATCATTATTTATTCATTCCTTAAAGTATAAAGATTTATAGAGATATAAAAGGGTATTTATGGTGGGACAATATGAAGAGAGGTAGTTATAAATATGTATCTCAGTGCTTGGTATGTGTTTGAGTTAAGTCTAAGAGATATAATTCTATTGAAATATTATAACCATTACCTATACTTGAATGGAAATAGAAAAACAACCCAATGTATTTTTTAGACGGACTCCCCAAAATAACTAAAGTCCATAACTCTATCTGGGTTATAGTTTATCACCTTACAAATCCAGTACACTTAATTTAAATAAGAAAAGAATTATCTTTGGATCATCCTGATAGGATATATATTAAGGAAGTGGTAAGGTTTTATTGGGTACCACATTCTAATCTATCTGATTAAAATATATGGTCTACCTAGAAGTTCTAGATAAGTATTTAGTAGACTCTAGATACATAGTTGAGTTTCAGTACAATGTATCATGCTAGGAAAGATGTTTTGTCTCATAGAACCATTCAACCCCTAGAAAATATATTGATAACTTTTCAATATATTAAAAGGTTTTCAAGATCAAAATCTATCTCTATTTTAGTTTTATTATAATTATATATTTCACTCAAGTATTCATGTGGCTTCTTATGAATTGCTCTATGAAAAGATGTGTATAACTCCAAACTTATAGGATAATGTTAGAGAAAGATAGATATTTCGATCTAGGATAGCTGAGGAAATCAGAGATAACGTTAAATCCATTCAACAATGCATCAAGTCATTTCAGATTTAATATAAGTGTTATACTAAATATCATAGGTGTGATATGGAATTTAAAGTTGGTGATAAGTTTTTTGGTGAATTTATCTACAGAATAATGTTTTCATATTCATAAATAAGTAAAATATAATCATTATATGTGTCAACCCTTTTGATATTATTAATCAATTTGGGATGATAAATTATCACTTGGCATTTCCACCGAACATTCTTAATTTCAAGAAGTGTTCTATGTATCTCTCCCAAGGAAGTAAAAACCAAATCCATAAAATGTCAAAAATTTTGAGTTCATAACATTAGAACAAGATCTTTCTTATAAAGATAAAACAATAGAAATATTGAATCATATAGATGATTTTCTACAGAACAAGACAACTCACCCAGTCTATATTCTTTAAAGGAATCATAAAGATGAAGAAACAACTTAGTAACTCAAGGATGTAATGAAATAGATAAATCCTCCTTTTTGGTGTTATAGTGATAAATTTGAAGGTTGAAATTCATTTTAAGATGGGAATAATGTAACAACCTTCTTTTTAGAATATATCTCACTTTAAATAATTTAATTTCTTTGATAAATGATGTTACATGTAGCCCTGAGTTTAAATGATCCACAATATACAATGAAAATAGTATTATGTGACATTTTTTGCCTATTAATTTGATTACTGGGTGCGAATATGACTAACTAAATTTTAAAAAATATATGGTTACATATTTATAAAATGAAATCATTGTTTGTGAATTTATTAGAAATAAAAGTAAAAAATATTTGAAAATAAAAACGTTTTTTAAAAAAAAATTATTTTTTTGAACACGATGAATTTTTATTTAAATAAATTAAATTAATCACTATTAGTGAATGAATTTAATGAAATTTATATATTATATAATAAATTAAATTCTGTAAAATTTATTTATATTTTTTCTATGAATGGGATAAGAATAAACCAAGTTTTATGCTTAAATTTTTATTTTTCTAAAAGAGGTTTTCATCACCTTTTTATTCTTATATAAATTAATTTCTTTCTCTTATAGAAATTGAATATTTGATAATGGATTTTATATTTAGAATTATTAGGTTCAAATTTGGTAAACATTCCCCTTTTAATTTTGGTCAACACAACTAGTAAACATGGTAAAATATATCACCTTGGTAAAGGGTAAATCAGGTTAATCACGGTTGAAACTAAGTGATAAGGCCATAATTTTCATAATAATACTTATTAGATGATCTAAATTCTTTCCTTAGGAACATAATGTAAAAATTTATTTATTAGTGGACAGTTTTCCATGAAAATTACCATATAATATTAAAAATAAAGAATGTTACCAAGTGTCTCCCTCTTTATCTTAAATATCTATTATGTGTTCAAATAAAAAAAAGATTGTTATGGATGAATATAAATGTTTATTTTTAGAATAATGAAATTATTTTCATGATTTTTATTTTTATTAATTATATATTTATCTTAAATATTTAAGAAAATCCGACTATTTATTCACTTAATAGAAAAATAAAATAAACGAATTTAAAAATGTTGAAATTAATATAATTTGAGTGATTTACAGTGTAACACAAATATTTTGGATAAATATAACATATTTTTTATGTGTAAAATGATTATATTTTAATTTCATCTTTGACTTTTTATCTTTAGGTCAAATTAAATAAATTCTTCCAAAATTGACATTAATGATATTTTATAATAAGTATTTTTTTATTAAATTATATAAACATCATGAAAAACTTATGTTGGGATGGGTGAATTTAATCTGGGTTAAAAATAATTCATGTGCTATTTACATGTCATTTTTCATTTATGGTACCATTTATAACATATTATTTTTTAAAAAGTTGTTACCACAGTTATGGTCAAAAATAATTAACAAAGGGATTATTAATAATGGAATGGTTTAAAATGACACATAAACTATCTAATTTTTTTTATTTTATGTTATTTAAACCCTTTACAGTTTATCTTAGTGTTCATGTTCATTGAGAAGGAGTCTTTCTCCCTCCCCTATAAATGGACACCCATCCTTCCTCCTCCTTACAATACTTTGATAAACCTATCTCAACCCTCCCCTAAAAAATCACTTATAAACTTCCTAACACACTTCTATAGGTAATTATATTCCCAAAATACCAAACCAAAGATCCTTAAGAGGATATCTAAATGAGTTCCTCTAAAGAAGAGGTAACCGCCTTAACAAATCACATTATTTTTTTACTTTTTCTTTCCCTCCAATAAATATATGGTATTTATAATAAAATAATAACTTTAGTATAATAATGATACCATAATTTTATTATGATTATGAAATGACCATTATGGATCCTCTTTCCAATCAATTGGTATGTCAAAGTATTTCTCATTCGTACGTATGACTTCTCGTCTCTACGTAGTGATACACTTCATTTTCCACCGCCATATTTCGTGATTGATTATTATGACTGTTTTTATGTTTATATATGATAATTATGATATAATTATACTTATTTAATTATAATATCACACACACCATCTTACCTTCCAATCCATTGGAAAATGATAACGTCGCTCATATGTACATGTGGACTGCCACTTCCACATTGCAATTTGATTCATTTTTCATTTATATTTTAATTAGATGGTAATAAGGATAGTTTTAAAGAATATAATATATATATATATATATATGATATAATAATTATTTGATAAAGGTGAATTATTATTTACCTTTATCTTATTATAGTTTTTCAAAAGTGAAAACAATGATCATGCATATGTACGACCTACTGTCTCCATGAATGGTATAATTAGTTTTTTATCTCTATATTTTATGGATGTATCTATATATATATATTAAAAATATATGTAATTTACAAAAAATTTTTAGATAATGAAAAATGATAAATGTTCACGTACTAGGACTACTGAACTAAAATAATCCTGATAAATGAAACGGTTAACACTAGAAAATGATAATTTTATTAAGGAAATTTTGAAAAATGTGTATTAAAATGTTATAAATTGATAATAGATGATATTATATGAATATAAATTATTATGGTGTAAAATTAGAATAAATTTTTATTTATTATATATTAGGTTAGAGTGCTTTAAAAGAAATTTCAACTTGAGGTGATGGTTTATCATCTAAAATTTTCTTCTTCGGGACATATGTTATGTTATACACCTATATTAATTAATGATGTATATATAATTTCCTTTTATAATTTATTAACTAATTATACTTAATTTAATATCTCATTTGATTATATTCTTTCATGGGTACATCGATTCAAATGTTACCAAAGTGGTTAGGGTTTTATGTTACAATCTAATTATTTATCAAGATTGTTATGATTAAGTTTCCAATGAAAAAAATAATTTGATATATCTATCAAGAAACTCATGAATTTTATTCTTCATCGGTTATTTATGGATATTACATGTTTTCATTTTATTTTAAACACATTAAATACTCAACATATAAAAAACATGTTTTTAATGAAAATCAACTTTATTTCTCTTTTCATTCAGGAAAGTTTTTTCTTCCATATCCTTGTCTTCTAAATATTATTAAGGGAATGTTTTTAATATTTTAATATTATTAATTAATTTTATTTTTACTCATATGTTAATTATTAAAAAATAGTTTAAAATTAATCTTTATATAATTTTCTAATTATGTTACTTTTTAAATTTTTATAAAAAAACGTGAAAGGAATGTTTTATTTTAACTTGTATGACAAGATTGAAATATCCCATATTCCTAACCCCTGAATACTATAAATATTACATTATAAATTTCAAATTATAATTTCAAATTAAAGTATTTTCACAGTATTTTTTTGAAATTTGTGTTCTTGAAAATTAATTTTCAAAGTGAAAATGGTGTTTTCCACAATAAAATTTTAAGGATATTGTAATTGTATTTTTATTCATCGAAGACAATAACCCTTTATTTCACTTAAAATTTATTGAGTATATGATTTAATGATACCATAATTATTATTTATATATTTGGTTTTTTTATGATGATAATATGATTAAGAAACCCATTCCTTTTCCATGGGTTATGCTATAATGAAATTATGAAATGTTTATGAAACCCGTTTGTTTTCCATTGGTTATAAAATGATGAAATGTGTATGAAATAAATTTCTTTTCATGGGTTATGTTTTTTTGAATGTTTTATGATCTTTTGAGACAAATATTTAAGAATTTAATTATATAATCGGTGGTCCTAGATTTATATATCAATCTAATTAATTGGGTAAATATTTATATCTCTTGAGATAAACAAGATTGTAATGAGGAAAGAACTTGGTTTAGTAGGGGAATCTATCTATTTTGATAGATATAGGAGGGAACATTGACTACTATGATAGTTTGGGTAGTAAACGAAATCCAATCTGATAGTCTTGGTAGTAATCCATGAATATTATGGAAATGATTTTCTATGCTTATGTGTATACCAGAAACTCATGTCTTATTCCTATGTTATGATCTCATGGATCATGTTCTTTGATTACATTATGATTCATGTATTATGAACTACCATTATTTATTCCATGACTCAAGATAATTTATATAATTTTTAGGGTATGGGTTAAAAATTTTATCCTCGTGTTCTTATACCCTTATTCTCATGTTGTGTTTAAGTGGTCATTGATATGTCACTTATTTATGATTATTATGCATCTGAGTTCATCCATTATTATGATTCCCTACCCTATTTTTTTAATATAGTCATTAAGTATGATATTACTAAGATGGGTTCTCGTTATGAGGGAAATAGGGGAAGGTGATGTATCTCACTTATGAAATAGTTGTTTATGTATCCATTTTTTCAAAGATACTAGACCTATATGATTATATCCTGGATTGTTATGTAAAATAATGAATATTCATCAAATAATATGAAATATCATTTTTTGGAAAGTATGGGTCTCAATATTTAGTGTCTTTTATATTATCTACATAAAAATATTTATCTACAATATTTTACCCATATTAAAACTCCTCTAGATTCCCTTCTAGACTTCCCAAAAATTACACTTATCTTTTTTACCTGGTAAAAGTAAAAGGTAAGAAAGTGGTAAGAAAAAATTATTAGTAAGAGAAAACTAATCTATATTTCATCATTGGTTATACCATAATAGGATTAGAAAACAAATGGATTGGATTAATACAATATTAAAAATAACAAGGAACAATATTAGTTTCCTGTAAATCATTATAGAATAACGCGTTATCTCAAAAAAAAAC
Organism: Viscum album; assembly: GCA_963277665.1. Taxonomy (NCBI): domain Eukaryota; kingdom Viridiplantae; phylum Streptophyta; class Magnoliopsida; order Santalales; family Viscaceae; genus Viscum; species Viscum album. The sequence goes on along the minus strand of OY728130.1, from coordinate 570,547,251 downwards.
ATATACCATGGATAAGACATGTGGAATCTTGTAACAGTAAAAATTATTCAAAAATCATAATTATAGGAATATATAAATACTGAATTTCAAATAACAATGAATTATGTAACAAATATAATCATATAAAAATTATATCTTTATGAACAAAAAAATCCTCAGGATTCATGTCATGAAAAAAACTCATGCTTCTTATTGTGAACAAACAAAATTACCATGCTTAATATCCATAAGAAATGAAATTTACAGAATTAATATTGTGAAAAATTTTCACTATTTCATATTCTGAACAAAAAAAATTCCCACACTTAAAATTGTGAAAAAACAAAATGAAAATTCTTCATATCGAGAACAAATAGAATTATAAAACTTAAGTTCTTTTTATCATGAGATATATATACCTAACCAATTCATTGGAGGGTGATATAGGAACACACCTTTCATCATTAATACATATTATTTCCATATTAAAATAAAAAATTCATCATCTCATATAGAACCCATGGAAAAAAGAGTGAGATTCTTAAAACACTCAAAAACGTCACATAACATGAACTTCATAAATCATAATGTATCAAAAATCCAATTTTACAAAATAAAACCTTTTATATTAATATATAAAGCCTGATAAAAATATCAATTTATTAAATATAAAAATTATATTGTAGATATAAGTGAAATTACAAATTTTTTCATGAATCCTTTTAAAAAATTTAAGTGTACAATACTTAAAAAATATACATTTCTATGAAGGGAAAAAAGATACATAGAGAAACAATATTACAAATATTTTAAATAGAATATCTATAAAAATGTATAATTTTTTTAAAAAGGATAAGTTAAAATAAATTGAAAGCTAATACATTTAAAATAATATTTAATAACATAGAAATGTAAAAGATATTATATTTTCAAAAAAATGAGAAGTGAAAATAATTTTAAAACATTTAATTTTTAAAAAATATTCAATAACGAAAATCCGAAAAGGATATAAGTTTTATAAAAATAAAATTTGTAATGGATTAAAAACCTTTTTAATTTTTAAATATTAGAAAATTATTTTGAACATTTTGAAATAACCTTGTTGGAAAACCACATAGCATAAAATATTTTAAAATATCCAATTTTAAACGGTGTAAAGATAAATTCATTTCTACCAAATATACCTAGATTATAATGATATAGGTTTTATAATTAATGAGTATAAAAATTCCCTTTATGGATTATCATATTGTACATATCTTAATTTTTTAAGGAAGTTTAAAAAAATCATTATTGCTTGAATAATATTTAATTAAAAACTCTAGAAAGAGATTGACCATAAAATTGAAGTTAGAATACCTTTAATGAACAGTAAATTCCTGATACGATATATATTATAGGTAGTAAACACACCACATAAATAAAAATATATGTGCATTACTAAAGGTAAATTGATATGAGAACATGTTTCCCTGTAACTTTTACTAGTTGATACACTCTAACCTAATTTGATACTTTCCATTTACATGGATGCTCCCTTTAAATTTAAGGGATTTCGAGAAATATGAGGTATCGAGATATTATTATTATGGGGGTGGGATATAGGGAGAGTAAAATCTTATATTTTTAATGAGGAATTCAAATTATAGGTGTTTGTTTCAAAGGATGAAATTGATCCCCTTTTATAAGAGAGAAAAATGGAACTTTTAGAAACACCTATTATATTTTAATAATTCCATTAAATCATTATTATTCGAATGGATAAAAAGTTTTGATATAATGTATTATGTGGTATGTTTAGTTATATCAAGTCTCAACCAAGTGTTTCTTCAAATGTTTTAAACATGTTATAGGTTTTTTACCATTATGTTTTTACATTTTTCATTTTTACTTCTAAACTAGATAAGTAATATTTATCTAAGTGGTTTAATTTTTTTTATTAAACATATAAAATTTCCAATATGAAAAAAATTATTGTGATAGAACTAAATTTAAAATCGTTTAACAAAATTCAATATCTAAATATCATAAAATTAACATCTAAATTAAAACATATAATGTGTAGAAAAATCTATTTTAGTAGAAAAAACTATTTTTTCCATTAGGGACTCTTAATCTTATTTAGCACTACTTACCAAATAAACAACTGATAATATTTTTTTTATAAAGTGTTTTAGATTCATTTTTTAATGAATTATAATTTAATTCCTTTGATAGAAATTCCATGATATTAATAAATAAATAATTTTAAACTAATTATTTCTCTATTACCGTTGTAATTAGAATTAATCCTTGTAATCTAAATTTTTTAAATAAAAATTAAATTTTAGATATTAAATATTATGAAAATTAATATTTAAAATATAAGAATAAGTTTATTAAATTATATTTTTATGGGTAGGGAAATTAATATTAACTTTAGAGCATGTATCTAGTAAAAACCCATTTTTTAAGATTATTTTTATGAAAAAAATTATTATTAGAATATAATTATAAATTACATTGATTCAAATGGATTTTAATTAATTAATATTATTGATAAATTATTTATATAATAATAAGTGACAAAAATGTATTTCATCATGTGATAATTAATTAATCAAAACAGTCAAAAAAAGTTTTCATTAAAATGCTACATGATTTTTCAAAATGGTGAGCATGAGTTTATAAATAAAACATAGTATTTAAAATTATTTATTATAAATTATAAGATATAACATCCTTGGAAAAATGTTTCATAAAATTTTAATTCATATAAAAGTGTTGGTATTACCAAAATCAACAATTTAATTATTCACCTAAAAACCAAGTATTTTATAAGATTCATAAAAATACATCCGATTTTTTTTAGGAATTAAAGAATGAATTTTGATTTATCTCATTTAAATTATAAAATTGGTAAATTTAAAATTTTAGAATAAAATATATCCTGTAAGGACCCAAACTATTATAAATAAAAATTCCCCTTTTGATTTAGTTAAATTTCTTTTTCTGTAATATGGTTATAAATAACACATGAGATTATTTTTTCATTATATTTAATTTGATTTAAAATACTATTAAGTATAATTACCATTGATAAAATAGAATTTGAATAGTGGTCAAATGATTATTATAAATATATGGTTTTATTAAATCCAATTGACACTGAAAAAGGAACTGATGACCTCAACCAGTAGGATCAAACCCTATGAAGCCCATTTATTGGAGATTTTAAGGGAGGTAGAATCTCTAAGATTTTACCCTGACCAAGCCCATGATGAGATCCAAGAACTTATTAATGATCAAAACTATTTAATGGTGAAGTTCAAGCTCATTGATATCACTTCCCAAACCAAGTATGTCAAACCACCTGCTGAAAGTCTCATAATCGCACACCTACCCTTATGTCATTTGCTCGTGTATTAAATGGATATGTATCAAGACATTATAAATATGAGTACGTAGATTATTTTTTATATAACATTGAATATATTTTCATCCTATTTTTGTAACTTTATAAATGTTTTTTTTTATTTTTATATAATGAAACACAAAGAGTATTTTTTGGGTAATATTCAAAATCAATTAAAGAATTTATTTTTATGAATTAATGGATTTTTAAAATAATTAATATTTTAATAAAATATTATTATTAATTTTTTTACCAATTATAAATTATCATATAATTTTTTTAATCCAAATATAATTTTTATAACAGTCCAAAAACTATTACTATAAAAACCCCATAATTTCTTAGTAAATAACGATTCTTAACATAAAAGTGAAAAATAACATATTTAGAAAATTATTTTGATAAAATTTATGTTAATATTATAATAATAATGTCAAAATTATCCAATGGTGAATTTGTTATTATTTTTTGAGACAATCAAATTTTCAGAGACAACCAACAACCTCAAATGCGAAAAGGGTGATCTTTTTACATCACAACCGCTGAGGTGGATACCAACAATAAAGTGGTGATAGGTGTGCTACTTATTCATTCAAGAATATAGAACAAAATTATTTATTCTAGTTCTATTAATTCCTTAATATCACTAAAGTTTAGTAGAACTATTCAAACACTCCCACAAATTATTGAAGTAGAGTTGTTAGTGAAAATGGAAAATTGGGAAATTATTGTGTCACATGTATATAAATCCAACCTTGAAATATTTTGTGTGATGAAATTCCTAGTGAAAATTGTCATAATACCATTGGTATAATTTTATGCAATCCTGGGAATGGATTGGTTTTCCCTATATAAATCCAGCATAAATTTCCCTGAGTAGTAAATCACTCTACGTATTGAGAATAGATCACTAATTTTCTACATGTTCAAGGAGGAGGATGAATATTCATTAGAACCCACATCTCAAGCATGGATATTATTTATCTATGAGAAAGTGTATCTAGATAAAATTATTTATTCTAAGGAAAGAACCATATTTTAAGATGTTTATAACGTGAGGGAATAGACCGATGTGTTTCCCATGGAATTTCCTGGTCTTCCAAAAAAGACGAGAGGTTTGATTTTAAATTGTTCTTATACCTAGGGAATTTATGTTATCTAAGACTCTATATAGAATGGAACTTGTAGAGTTAAAGAAACATATGCATGAATATCTAGATAAATTGTTTATATGCCTAAGTGCTTCACCCTGGGGTGAACCAGTTCTCTTCAATAAGATGATGGATGGGTTAATGCACCTTTTCATTGATTATCATTATCTCGACATTGTCTCGATTAAAAACAAGTATCCTTTGTGAATGATTAATGAAATGTTCGATCAGTAGCATGGGACACAATACTTCTCCATGGTGGATCTATGTTTAGGATATTACCAAGTTAGGGTGAAGAAGCAAGATATCCCCAAGACTACTTTTCTTACAAGGTACGAGCACTTTGAGTTTATATTATTTCCATTGTAACTCACTAATTCTCTAACAATAATCATGTAATTGATGAATATAGTCTTTAGGTATTACCTTGGAAAATTTTTGGTAGTATTTATAGATGATATTATAATGTAATATAAAATAAAGGAGGAGTACTATGAGCATATAAGTACTATGTTAAAGACCTTGAAAAATGATAATCTGTATTCAGTGTATAAAAAATGTGAGTTAGGGTTAAATAACTTTTCATTGTTGATGAATATCAGAACATGCAATGAGATATTATTGGACCCTTAAAAAAAAATAATCAATTGAAGGATGGACGAGGCTAACATTTATGCAGATATCCATAGTTACATTCCATTAGCTGGGTATTATCATTTATTTTTGAGAAAATTCTAATGATTATCAAACCCTATAACCAAGGAAACATGACCAGGATTCAAGTTTTCATAGAATGATCAATGTGAAGAGAGATTCATGGAGTTGAAAAAGAGGTTTATCACTGCACCTGTGCTCACACTACCCACAATTTTAGAACATTTTGTAGTATTTAGTGATGCTTCGAAGAAGGGATTGGGATGTGTGTTAATGAATAATTAAAAATTCATAGCCTATTCAAAAAGGTATTTTCAATTTAACAAAAATAAATACCCAAAACATTATCTGGAGTTGGCTGTAGTGATATTTTCTTTGAAAATATGGCGACATTTTATCTTTGGGGTGAAGTGGGAAATATATACAGATCACAATAGTCGAAGTATATATTGACATAGAAAGAGATGAATATACACCAACAAAGATGATTAGAGATGAGAAAGGACTATGAATACATGATCCACTACCATCCTAGGAAACCAAATAAAGTAGAAGACACTCTATGTAGAAAGGATCCAACAATTCTACCATTAATGATAATTGAGAGGGATATAATATTCTTATATTTTGAATTTATGGACATGGGAATCATAAAGTAAGGCACATCATCAATCCTTTCTCAAATAATAATCAACCATCTCTTCTAGAGAGAATAAAGGATTCATAAAGATATGATATTGGAATTCCAAAGAATGTGGAAACTATAAGAAAAAGGGAAATCCTTAGAGTTCAATGTTATGAAGAAGGAGTTATGAGATTTGGGTCAAGTCTCTATGTACCATCAAATCTTGATTTAAATAAGGACTTGTCAGATGATGCACATAGATCAACCTTCTCTATCCACCCAAATAGCACAAAGATGTATCGATATACCTAAGAAAACTATTGGTGGGAAAATATGAAGAAAGGGATCACTGAATATACATCATGGCTCCTACGTCCCCATGTGATGGCTGGAAGAAAACTTTATAAGGGGATGATGAAATAATTACCCATACCTACATGGAAATGGGAAAAAATCACCATATACAATTTCAATGGACTTATAAAGACATATAGAAGAAATAATTCTATCTACATTATGGTGGATCATCCTACAAAGACTTCACACATCATTGTGATTTGAGAGGAATTATAACTTGATCAAATTGCATGGATATAAATCAGAAAAGTGGTGAGGATTCATGGTGTATCACTTTATATTGTATCTGATAAAGATCCTAGAACCACCTCCATGTTTTGGAAATGTCTTCAACATGATAAAAATAATGAACTGAACTTTATTACATCTTATCATCCTAAAACTTATTTCTAATCTAAGAGGATTATCCAGACACATGAGTACATGTTGAGAGCATGATCAATTGACATCAAAGGAAGATGGGATCAACATCTTCTTCTGGTTGAGTTCTCTGACAATAACAGTTTATAATTAAGAATCCAAATTGATCCCTATGAATCCCTTAATGGGAAGAGATATAGAACACCAGCATGTTGGGATGATGTTGGGGAACAAAAATTGCTAGGACCTGAAATGGTTAATGAAATGGTGGAAAAGGGTTAGACCATTCAACAACACATCAAGGGACCTCAGAGTTGACAGAAGAGTTATGATGACAATCATTGATGAGACCTAGAGTTTGATATTGGATACATGGTAAACCTATACATATCATCATGGAAGAAAGTGATGAGATTTGTAAATAAGGGAAATCCAAGTCCATGATACATTGGCCCATTTGAGATTCTTGATCGCATCAGCGCTGTGGCCTACCGACTAGCACTCCCACCTAACCAATCTCAAGTACATGATGTATTACATGTGTCCCTCTTGAATAAGTACATAAAACCCCTAAAAGGTACTCAATATAGCTGTAGTACTATTATAGAATGATATTTCATTTTATGAGAATCTGGGGACTATTTTAGATTATAGAGACAAAGTTCTACAAAATAAGGCAACTCACCTGGTCAATGTGTTGTGGAGAAAGAACATGTTTTTGGAAGTAACATGTGAATCAGAAAATGTGATGATACAAAGTTAACCTAATATATTTTATTGTAGTAAATTAAAAATTTTATGGAAAAATTTCTAAAGGGTGGAAGATTGTAATAACCCAAACTATAATAAATAAAAATTACCCTTTTATTTAATTAAATTTATTTTTATGTAATATGGTTATAGAAAACACATGAAGTTTTTTATTATATCTAATCGGATTTAAAATCCCATTATATATCATTACCACTGAAAATATATCTATTGTATAGTGGTCACATGATTACTATAAATATAGGGTTTTAATAAATCCAATTGACACAGAAAAAGGAAGTGATGACTTCAACCAGTGGGATCGTACGCTATGAAGCTCATTTATCATATCTTATGAGGGAGATAGACTCTCTATTATTTTCCTTTAACGAATACCAAGATGAGATCCAATAAAATAAGTATAATCAAACCCATTTATGATATAAGTTCAATATCATCGATATCATGACCCAAACCATGTAAGCCCAACCAACCCATGAAAGTATCATAGTCGTGCACCTTACCCTTATGGAGTTTGCAGGTGTATTAAAGGGATATGTATCAAGACCATAGAAATATGAGTTTTTTACATTATTTTTTATATAATAATTAATATATTTTCATATAATATAGTTACTTTATAAGTTATTTTTATTTTGACACAATAAAACAAAATTAATATTTTTGGGTAATATTCAAATTAAATTAAAGAATTTATTTCTATGAATTAATTGAATTTTTAAATAATTAATATTTTAATAAAATATCATTATTAAATAGTTTTTATTAAATATAAATTGTCATATAAATTTTATGAATCCAAATATAATTTTTATAAGTGTTCAAAAACTATTATTGTCAAATAAACCCAGCATTTCTCAATAAATGATAATACATATTTTAAATGTAAAAATGTATATATTTAGAAAATTATTTTGATAAAATGAATATTATTTTTGGTATCATAATGTCAAAATTATCCAATGGTTATTTTTTTTATAATTTCTCAAGATAATAAATTTTTTAGGGTAAGTATTAAATACCGTATAAATAAATGGTGTGTATAATGACACCATAATGACCCAAAAGAAATGTAATAAATACTATAAAAGGTATCAAAACCCAATTATATGTTTTCCCTTTGATATAATTTTATTTTATGATTATTCTAATAATTTTATAAATCCATTATGAATCATCTGAAATCATTAATATATTTTATGGTCTTAAAATCAATTCTTTAAGAGTATGTCTCACCTCTACAAATGTAAGGAAAATATTTTATTCTGGTTGGCCCTTGACCTTATAAAATAACTAAATACAATCCCATTTATAAGAAACCATTGAAAAATACCATGGGAAGGTTTATGGTTTTGTTAATTTTATTATATAGAGTCCAAAACCAAAGTTTGAGAAATGATGAATAATTATCCTCTCTTTTCCTATACAAACCATGAATCTCTCATTTATATTTACTCAAAATTCATGGACCATGATCTTACTCTTACCTCCCCTCTATATATTCCTCCCAAGTAACCCCAATATCTCAAGAATATCCTCCCAAGAATTTGGTTTCACACACTCAAGTAAGGGATCTTTTCATTTCTTCTATTTATTCAAGTATCTTTTTTACCTTAGTCTTTTATCTTCATTTAATTACGATGGGATATGTTATTCCATATACTTTTTATAGTAAAATATTTTTTGAAATTACGGGTGACCCATTATTCTCTCATCAACCCATTTTATGAATTTTTAAGTGACATTGTTATGCTGCTGAAATTTTACCAAGATTTTCCATGCCAAAATAATTGTTTAGTGAATACCATACATATTTACTATCAATGGTATTCAAATTTATACACTTATACCTCTTTGAATTGGTACTTACATGTATATATTCCACACCCTTTTATCATGGATTAAAACATGATGATGAATAGATCCATGTTGAATGATCTATGTGGCACACTTAAGCATGAGAATGAAATGAAAGTGACATGTGTGCCCAAAATTATATAGCGCTACAATGCTTTGGGTAATATATAGTCTCATGAGAAGTAATTTGGGGACAAGGAGTGAACCTAATTCCATTTTGGGATTTTTCTATCATGATGTCTTGGTAGTTAACTTTGACCTATGTTTATGATGTTGTGTTTTATGTTGTTGCCATATTTCCCATGTTGCCTTAATGATTACCATGATATATAATTCCCCATTATTAATATTTATTATTCTCACTCCTTTATAAAAATTATCTAAAATGTATTTAATATTCATGTTATTCCATGTTTTTTCTCTTAGTGGAATTTATATATTATACCTTTCCAATTTATGTCCCCAGGTTATCCCATGTAGTTTTAAGAACGAAGGAATATTATGAACATGTTAAGGAGGTTTTCAATAAATATGATGTGTTCCTTATTTTATGTTATTATGTAATGTACCTAACTACCAAATAAACAGTAATTCTGAATCTTATGGGATGTATTAAGTTTAATAATATGGAATAAATATTGTATTAATGTGGATTAAAGAGAAGGGTTGTTATATATTATATAACGAAAATAGATTTTATTAAAAAAACTTTTCAATATTAAATCATCTCAATTATTTACCTTCTAAATGTAATAACTATTAATATTTTACTACATTAGAGTTTATTATAATTTTTTTAAAAATTTATTCTGAATATGTTTTCATTTTTTATGCTAGGTGTAGCTTATGACTCAATTTATTGAATATAGTATGGATCAAAAATATTTAGTCATTACATTATACCCCCTTAAATAAATTGTTTCATCATAATTTAAATTATCAAATATCAATGGAAAATAGTTAAGGAATTCATTAGGGTAGTAATGAATCTAGGTTTTATTTATAAAAATTATTTAACATTATTAAACTAGGCATGAATATGAGACTTCATCAATTCCTTCACAATATACATATCATAATATAAGAGTTCTTAATATCATTTGAGATAACCATCCCTCATGATTAGGTATCATGAATCTTATTATAGAATTAGTTTTCTAAGTGTCCACACTTCTATCTTTAAATTTATAGACATTCATAGGTCTGTTATTCTATAAAATAGATTGTAAAATAGCCCTGAGGGGGTGAATTGGATTTTAAAAATAAATTAGTGAATATAAACATTATATCAGGGTTAAAATATTTATATAATGGATCATAAATGAAATGGAATACATGATTTTTATAGTGGTTCAAGTATAAATGATCATACTCCACTCATTACCCCTATCAAGAACTAAGAGAGATAGTACCTACTTTAAATACTATAATGGAATATTACAATTACTTTTTATTACTTGGAGTCACAAATCAGTTCCAAATATTTTCCCAGTTGGAGGATTAAACCCAGACTAACCCACTATTCTCTACCTAGAGGAACAACCCAAACAACCTAGCTTTCGCCCTTAGAGGGACAACCCAATTCCTAACATTTTTTTGAGAGTCAAAACTTGGTAATTTACCTTTTATTAGGTAGTATAACTGGTTACAATACACACATAGAATAAAAATAGGAATAATAAAAAACCACATAACTAGACGAGCGCTTCGCAGACTGAGAGTTGAAGCAGTAAACGAATCTCCAAGAACAAATGGTAAAATGATTTTAGATCTTCTTGGAGTTGTATTTTATCACCATAAAATTGAAACACTTGTATAGTTCAATAATATCCTCATCCTACGTGTTTTTAAATGGTGCTATCAACTATATATAAATAGAGTTACCTTATACATAATAACATTAATATATGAAGACCATAATTATGTTGATTTTCATAGATTAATAATCATACATGAAGGTTAAATGAACTAATTTATATTTCTCTATGTCTATTTCCTAGATGAAATTCCACATGTAAATATTTTATGAATGAAAAAAAATCTGGTACGAAAACCTTGATATCCTATAATAAATTCCAAACCTAAAAAACTGAATTCTTAGAATATTTAATACAGTGTGGGATAATAAGAATTAATATCCTTTTAATTTTACATGACAAGCATCGAGGCTGAGTCTTCATATTCCAGTAGATTTACATTTGAATATTTCACGTCTTATAAATTTCTGCGAGAATATCAATACACGATTTATACAATTTTAATCATTTTTAATTCATGATTAAAAAACTTAAAACCTATTTTCATTGATTCTATATAATTAATAAGTAATTTTAGAATAATATTATTAACTTTATCTATAAAAATCTTGTAGAAAATTGAAATTTCATGAATTATATTAAAGAGACCATCACTCTAGGTTTTACAATATGTTGTTGATATTAACAAAACGACATAGAAAAATGCACATAGGAAACTTATGATAAAGGATTCACATAATGTTTTCATGTAGGGTATTCACATAGGTGAATAACAAAGTATATTCACCACATAATAGAATTCATCATGTATCCAAAATTTGACATTGCGGAATTCTAAAATCTATAAACAACATGACATAAAAAAATTCAAAATTATAAAAGACCTTAAAACTAGAAAAATATGATTTATATACAGAGTAATTATATTTATTTAATTTCATTTTAAAAATCATGAATCAATATAATTGAACTTCTATATCATAACTTATCTTCAAAATACAGTAGAAAATTAATTCTGGAAAATATAAAAAATCAGACTGAAAATAAGCAATGAATGATAACCTAATATTGGATTTTATAAAGATAAGTTTAAAGAATTATATATTACAAGTAAATATAGGTAATTTATGTATCTTTACAACTAAATAAAAATCACACAATTTTTAGTTATGAATACCATGTTATGGTCAAAATATATAAGGTAATTGATTCTGGAAAATCCACTATGTGAATCGATTATCTAGAAGAATCATCTATGTGGCACAATTGGATATGTAAATTGGCTACATGGGAATAGTGAAAAACTCTTAAATGGGATTTTAAGGCCCCAAAAAATGTATTTAACCTAGTAACACTATATAAAACATGTATAACATTTTATGAGCATTCCAAACATGAAAGTTAATGATATTCTTTTATAAATGAGTATTTTGTTCTAATCCAGATTCATAACACTTTAATAAATAATCAATACAATGCATTAATACTTTTAAAGGAAATAAAACAATTATATATTTATAATTATCAAAACATAAATTGGATCAATGATCCACTCAAAATCATCCACCTTTATGATAATTTCAAAACATATTATAATTTCAAAAATATCTCCACAATTTTAAAATTATAAAAAATATAGACATAATAAAAAAATATTCTCACTTATAAATGATAAAATTTAATACTCTATTTACTAGACATATTATAAATAATGAATATAATATTTGTGAAAAAATTTAATAAAAATTTATATTTCAAAACGTGTGTCAAGGATATACTTTAATGAGAGAAGAATTTTAAAAAATGATTGTAAACTATAATGAGAAACCTTTTATAAAAGAATATTTTATGAAAACTAGAAGTTTTGAAAAAAATTTAATATCATATAGTACATATAAAAAGACTTAAAATAGTAATATAATGCCCAAATATGTACAAAAATCATGAAATAGAAATATAAAAATCATATTCTAAATTTTACAGAATCCATGTAAATATAAAAATTTTAGCATATAAACAAACACAAAATCCCCCTAAATTCCTTCCATAAAAATGTTAATTTAAATATATGTCATGAAAAGTCCAAATATTGTTTTCTCAAACATGTTAAATTCTATGGGCTATGTAATATATCATTGCGTTCATTTTTTGCAGAAATTAATTCCAAAAATATATTTTATTTTTGTACATGATCTCAAGTAAAATTAAACTTAACATAAATGTTCTTAGTCCCAGTGTGTTGTAAGGAATTTTTAGAATTATATATAGAAGAATTAATTTCACAAAAAAATCGTAAAATTATCAAAAATAAAACTTAAATCAAAATGTGTTTTCATAATTAGTAAATATTAAGTACAACATGATGAAACAACTATATATTGAAATTTGGTAGTTGAAAGAGAAAAAACCTTTGGTTTATTTGAATCCCATGAAACTAAATATTTACAAAGAAAATGAAACATACCAAAATAACTCTTTCAATCTATCTTTTATCCTCTAAAATGAAAATCAAGACAAATTTTGAAATCAATGTTGGTTTTAGTAGAGTAAAATAAAACAATATTCAAACATCCTTTTACATATCTAATAAATCTTGTAATAGATTTAATATTAATTTCCATAGGGTCACTTTGATATCATGTACTCATGAAAACTGAAAACATCAAATAGGTATTAGAAGCAGTTAAATATAATAAACTTCAAATCATTCCTCTATAGGTTTTAAAACCAATAAATTTTATAGATTTATCTAATCCTAACTTTCAAGAATTATACATGTGATTATTTTTACTTTTATAATAATATAAACAAAATATTTTCATTAAACCACTCGCATACTTACATTTATTTATAAAAATACCATCATATCTTCAAAATATTTCAATCCAAGGAATAATTTCAATTCCCCCATCATAATCATCTCAAATTCAGATGTCATCAATTCTTAAAAATCATTATATAGATTTTCATTTGAAAATAAAAATATAATATCATTAATATTATTTTTTACAATGAAAATTTCTTTATAAATTTTCTTAATAAATATTGTAGGATAAACCTATAATTTATCAAAAAAATAAAAATAAATCTAGTTAACTATTCATAGAAAATTAGGGTGTTTTTTACACCATATAATGAATAAGAAAATTTTAAAATATAATTAGGATGTTTTTCATTTTCAAAACCAAGGGTTGTTTAAAATATACATCTTCATAAATATAACACTTTAGAAACTCATTTTTGAAACCAGTTTAAAATAATTTGAAACCATGAATAGTATCATAACAAAATAAACAATTAGTTTCATTTAAAACCTAATCAATATTCTTTGGTGAGAAATCATAAATAAAATAATTATAAGAAGAAACATTAATAACCAATTTTATGGTTTGAAGATTTGATACAAAATTACCAATCACATTTTCTATAGGATGTGCTCTATAATACTTCTGGGATTTTTCATGAATAGGTTTGGTTTGAAAATAAATATTTTCCCCCTTAAATAATGTACTATATATATATATATTTTATAATAATACGAAATTTTTAGTGAAAAAACCTCAATTTTAGTTTAACTTATCTTTATTAAATAGATTAGAATTATATAAAAATTGAATCCCAACATTGATAAACTATTGAAGAAAGAATTAAACTAAATATTTTTAAAATCAATACATATTTGAATCTGTAAAATAAATTCTATATATTAAATGACTTAAAAATTAAACCGATTAAAAAATTGAATTATAAATCTATAAAACAAACACTTGATAAATTTAAAATCATGTAATAAATTTTAAACTATCAATAAATAATTTATCCCCCCTTTAATTTATGTTTTATAATTTGCAAAGAATCAAATCCAGTTCATGTGTACTAAGAATTTTCAAAAAATGAATGCTTCAGATATTTGGTATTTAAATTAAATTTGATATTTTTAAAATTATAAATATAAAACTATGTATAATAGGTTTAAATAACAAAAATTTTCAATAATAATTCATAATTAATAATATAGTAAATCTCTCAAAATTGATTCTTCTATTCCAGAATCAAACTATCAAAATAGTACATGCATAATTTTAATTACAACAGTGAACATTCCTAAAAAATATAATTTAATATCTCAAGGATACATGAAACATGTTATTAGACATTAAAATAATTTTAAAAGCAAGAAAATGATAATTCCATACCAGTTAAATTTAATTTACACCTAAAATAATATATTCATTATCCACTTGAAAATTTAAATTCAAGAGAATGATATATAAACTTGATTTTACAAAATTTAAATTTTAAATTACATGGTATAATCCCAAAATGAAACAAGGTATTCATGCATTGCCAAAATAAAATACTAATCTTATAATACTCATGTCAAATTGCTAAAAATAAAACTATAAAGACATGGATGTTGATAATCAGAATCATAAATTAAATATATATTACCTATGTCTACATATTGGCTTAATTTAATATAAATTAGGTATAAATAATGTCTTAATTTCATATGAATTAGAAAATATACCTTTTGGTACCCAAGAAGTAAATGTTTTAGATATTTTGGACTTCAAATCAGATGTAGACATAAAATTACTTATATGACTAAAATATTGAGTGAACATTGTAGGAAAATCACAAGATTAATGACCATAATATCCATATTTCATGAAATTAATAGAATAGATTTCAATAAATTTTCATTTTAAAAAATTATTTCTAAACATATTAGGAAAAAATGAATCTAAATCAATACAATTCTATTTATCATTAGTTTTCATGAAATAATAAATCCTTCCAATATTTACATTTGAGGAAAATTTATTATAAACTGGAACTTTCAAAAAAACCATTTCTTTTATGAATTTATTAATTCATCTTGTATCATTTTATTTTATTTTTTAAAAAATTAAAAATCAGCATAAAACTTTTCATGTGGGGAAGAATTGGTGTTTCTAATATTTTAATTTTCCTTTTCAGGATTCATACATTGATCCTCAACTTTAGATATATTATCTAATAACAAATAATATATTCTTTCATGATCTTCATTGTTCTTATAAAGAATATTAGTAATATGATCATTTTTATCTTTAAAACGCCACATTTCCTAATCAATATTTATGTTTTTCAGTTTTTCAATTTCAATAGATGAAAAATTCTTCCATCAGTAACTTTTTAATTTCAATATTCAGTTTCAAATGCATAAAATACATAATCTAAATATTTTCATTGTATTGATCATGTATATTCTTTATTTGATCATTATTTTATTTATAAGAATGAAATGAATCAAAATTTAAATTATGTTTACTAAATTTGTATGATTTTACCATGCAACACATTCAATTAGGGTGTTTCTTTCTTTGGATGTATTAAATTAATGTTTATAGAAACATTTCTTGTTAATTTGGATAAATTTTATTCTTATGGTGAAATACGTACTCAAGTGTCAGGTTTTTCAAAAATAATGGAACACCAGATCATTTATCTCAATGTAAACCATTGAATCTTTTTACAAAAAACTTATTCCTTATCTAAAAATATACTTCCCTATCCATATATCATTCAAAATTATTCCTTCCATCATAACGATGATATTTACCGCTTGAAAATTAAGTTAGGATTTTTTAGCACCAATATATATATATATATCGAGATATTTTGGATATATCACTGATTCCAACCGTTGGACCACAATTAAGATGAAAAAAATAGAAATGTAGGGGGTGGATTGGCCTTTTATAAATAAATTAATTAATATCAAGATTATATCATAGTTTAAATATTTATGTGGTGTAAAATAAATGAAAAAGAACATATGATTTTAATTATTGTGGTTTGGATATAAATTATCCAAGTCTACTCTTCACCTTTCTCATGAACTGAGAATGATGGAACCAACTATAACCAACATAATGGATTCTTATACTGAATTTTTCTGATCTCGTGTCACATACCAATTTGAAAGACTTTTCCCCATAGAGTCTTGAAACCAAATAGACCTACCTTTTTCTACCTATAGGCACAACCAAAAATACCTTCCTTTTTTCCTAGAGGCAGAACCTAATTCCTGTATTTTGTTAGGGAGTCACAACCTGGTAATCTAACTTTTATTAGGTGGTATAACCCTTTATAAGTATGAATGTAGGTTAAAACAGTTATATTTAATGAAATATAGAACCATACAAATGCTTTATAATATGAGAGTTGACACTGCCAAAAAATATACAGATGAAAAGGATAAAATGATTTTAAATAAGTTTGTTGTAGTAATTGATCACTAGAAAAATGCAACACTTCTATAGTTCGATAATATCCCCAACCTATATCTTTTTCACTAGTTTTATCAACTCTATATAAATAGATGTTCTTTTTTGATATAAAAATTAAAATTTTAACACTATTTCATATTTCATTTTATCTAGTAAAAAACACATAGGGAATCAATGAACTACTTTTTAGTTGTTCATATCTATTTCCTAGATTATATTCCATGTGTAATTCATTTATAAATGGAAATAAATATTCATGTAAGGAAACCATGATATCCTGTAAGAAAATTAAAAACTATACAGAGGAATTCATTAGAACAAAAAATACAATAGTAAATAGTATGCATTAATATCCTTGGAAATTTCCCTAATAATAATCAAATTTGACTGTTTATATACCAGTATATTTAAATTTTAATATTTCATGTTCCATAATTTTCATTGTGAATATTAATACATTATTAACCCCAAGTGAATCATATTTAATTCATCATTAAACAACATAAAACATATATTTATGGATTATAAATAATTAATAAGTAATTTTACAATAAACAAAACTCTAATTTTATCCATAATAATCATGTAAAAAAATTAAAATGTCAATAATTAGATGAAACAAAGTATGTTTCCACATTTAACAATATGCAGTATAAATTCATAGAACCACATAGAAAAATCCATATAGGTAAGTTAACATATGATATTCACATAAGGGATTCAAGAATGGTATTAACATTGCTGAACCACTTAGGAAGTTAACCACGTAATCAAATTTATCATGAATCCGAATTTTTATGTATCTGAATTCAAAAATCTATAAACAGATTGACTTATAAAATTTCACACATAATACAATCCTTCAAAATGGAAGAATCATATTCACTTTCAGTTGAGTTATATTTGGATAATTTAATTATATTTATTTATAATTAAGAATATCCTCAATAAGAGCTCTATATCTTAATTTATCATCAAAATATATTAGAAAATTAATTATGTAAAACGTTATAATTCAAACTAAAAACATTCATGAAATTATAACCTAATGTAGGATATTATAATGGTTTATTAAGAGTTTTATGTATTCTAATTAAATTTAGGAAATATTGTTATATTTCCAAATCTAAAAGAATCTTCCAATTTGGAGTTTTTTTATCCCATATTATGGTGAAAATACATATGGTAACTGATTCTAAAAAATCAACTATGTTGGAGAATCGTCTACATGAATCTTCTATGTGGAATAATTGGCTACATAAATTGGTTATGTTGGAATATTAGAAAAAACCTAAAATAATATTTTAAGGTACCAAACGACATATTTTTCCTATGAATACTATATGAAACATGTAGAACATTCTATGACCATTCAAAATATGAAATTGAAATATATTTTAAGAAATAAAATATTTTGATCTAATCAATATTACATACACTTTAATCAATACTCAATAAATTTTTTTAATAACTTTAAAAGAAAATAAAACAAGTATATATTTTTATTTATCAAACTATAAAGTTGTTCAAGGAGCCACTCGATGAGGTTGATATAAAATGTGATTTCCTTATTCCCATAAATACGAATTTTTTTTCTATGTGGTGAGAAAAGGTCAATTTTAAAAATAACTCTAAATTTATCTAAGGGTAGTATAATAATACTTGAAATAATCATAATTTAACAAACATTGAAACAAAATCAAATTCCATGGTTATGATAATTAAACCAATAGTTTTTTTTCCATATTTTAATAGTGAAAATTTTGTGAAAACAAACATGGAACATGATATTTCAAAACATGGAATGAATAATATGAATACCTATTGCCACTTAATTATCATGATCCACCTCAGTGATAGTGATATAGTTTAATCTTCTCTACTTTGTTGGTTTAGTAGGTTTTTAGGTCTTATTCTCTTCATTAACTCAATTTTTAGCGAATTGATTTGTTCAATTTAAAAACTCCATACATCTGAATCATTGAAGTGTGATTTGTGCATTAGATTGTACATTATTTTCCTATATTGAATTTTTTGTCCTCTTTATCTCCTTATGAAAAGAGTTAGCCTTGAAGCTAGTCCTCCAACACTTGAAACACATCCTTGTTCCATAAAGGAAACTACCCGAGTGTTTTCTCCCACATTTCTTACATGTTGGTAGTTGGATTATTGTTCCCACATGTGACTTATCATCGAATATTCCATGATACACTACATTACTTTTTTCTTCATATGAATAATAAGTGTCTCTATTTTCTATTTCCATTTTTATTTCACATCGAATAATAGCCTCATAGCTTCCAAAGTCTCCTATAGATGATGCCTTTTGAATTATTGTCTTTACAACACAAAAGAAATAATCTATTTTAATATCATGTTTAGAGATAAAATCAAGGGAATACCTAGGGATCCTTGTGAATTTTCCTTTATATGTTCCAATGGATTCATCCTCCTTTTATTTTTACTCCAATAACTCTCTCTATATTACTTTGAAGAGAATGAGTAAAATACTTAATGAAGAAAACATTCTTAAAATAGTCACATCTCATATAGTCTACTTCCACCATTAGGTTGTATTTTTAATGAAATTCCACCATTGGTTGGACTCACCTCCCAAATGATAAAATTATAGAAAAACAATTCAGGTTCCGATCTTCTAAGAAAGGAAAATATATTTTTCATCTCATTGATCCATTTCACTAAAATTAGTAGATTATAAGATCCACTCCAAGATATTAAATGTTGTATTACTAAAGAATATGAATAATTTTCACTTTCCTTTATGTGTTTGGGAGAACAAAAAAATTCATTTCATTACTCATTAACTAGAAAGACATTTTTATAGAGGTATTCACTCTATATTTCATCCCATTATGAAAGTCATTAGAATATTCATTACATTTTCTATCACATCCATTGTTTACAAGATCTCTTATTACTCCATCAACTTCTAAAATGAAAATATTTAATCAATGATGATAATTTTTTACATCATAATGGAATTATGAAAAATCACCCTAAAAATGCATTACTCTTTCAAATCATCACATTATCTTTCAGTATAACATAAATAATTATTTGATCAATATTGGATTCTTTTGGTTTTTCTCTCTTATATTCCTTAAAAATCTACCTTAATATAAATTTTTTTCATAATGGCATGTATAGAGAATGTGATTAACCAAAGAATATACCTAGGAGTGTTAAACCTAATGTGGGGTAAGGGCTCACTCACTGAGAATGAGAATGTTGCTGAGATTTAATCAACCAACAATTTTTTGGGTTATTATCCCAAGATTAATCTATTCCAAAACTGTGTCCAGTTGTAGTATCCCAATAGTGATGTATTTTTAAGAAATCAACTTAATCCTCACTTTAATAAAATATTGTGATGGTATCATAAAATTATCTTAACGGTTCTCACTAATGTTTTACCATCTAAATCTATAAAATAGTTAAACTTTCCCCTGATACTATCTATTGAGACCCATTCTAATCTTATCATATTTAGAACAATAATCTAAATATTTAAATAATACATCTCACAAATCATCACATGACCCATGCACTGATAGGTTTAGTGTCTTGGAGATTATCTACATAAAAATATTAATATTTAATCTTATGTCGATAATAGAACTCCTCTAGGAACCCTTCCAGTCTTCTCTCAAATTACACTTATCTTTATAACCTAGGGAAAGGAAAACAAAATAATGGGGTGAGAACAAATTCTTAATGAAGTAAAAATTAACAACTTTTCATCAAGGTTTAGATCAAAATTAGATGATAAAACATGGTTAGTGGAGGAATTTCATATTAAAAATAACATAAAAAATACTAGTTACCCATAAATCATGATAAAATAACATGTAATCTCACATGAAAAGAACTTATACCATGTATTTAGAGTATGGAATCTTGATAAAATAAACATGTACCATGGTGAATAATCATAAGCATATATAAATATGGAATGAAATATAATAATGAATAATGGAACAAACATAAGAATATGTAAATTATAACATTGTGAAAAAAACCATTATTCATCTTTTGAAGAAAAAATATGCCCACACTTCATATTATGAAAATAATTACCATTATCCATATTGTGAAGAAATATACCCAAAATTCATATTATAAATATAAAATATTCACAATATTCATGTTGTTAACATAAAAAATAGCATTCTTAATATTGTGAATAAACCAAATGCACATGCCTTATAATGTGAAAAAATAAAATAATCATGCATAACATCCTTTTCTCATAATATATAATTCCTTAACCAATGAATTTAATGGTGATATAGGACCCCAAAATTTATTATTCATACTTATGAGTTCCATAGGAAAATAAAACATTTATCATCTCTTAAATAACCCATGTACAAAGAATGTGTTTCTTAAAATATTCAAAAAAAAAACAACTTAACATGAACATAAGAAATAACAAAGTATCAAATCTATAATTATCCAAAATAATCACATCCTATTAAAATAAAATGGTATATAAAAACATCACATAATGAAACATAAACCTTTGAGAGAAAATACATGTGAAAATTAAAAAGTTAAAAAAAATAAAACATTTAAGTCAAAAATAGTTTCAAAAACAATATTTATAAAGGAATTGATCTATAAAAATTCCACCATTGTCTTAATGTCTCCTTTCCCTATCCCTAAATCTGATAGGTAATTTCATAGTGATGTGGTGAGTTTAGTGTCTGAGTCCCAGTTCGGTGGGTTGTAACCTTGGATCGGTTTTAACTTTGGGTTCGGTGGGAGTTTCACTGTGGGATTCGTGTGCGGTCAAGGAGGCGGTGACGAGACGGTGGATCTGGCATGTAGAAGCCTTTATTTTGTCTTGCTGGAGTTCGGGTGGCTGGATAAGGTGATGAATTTTTACTCTTGGCTTCTTGTTCATGCTATGGTTTTGGATGTGAACTGTTGTGAGTCTTTCTGTGTGTGGTGTGATACTTACTTTTGAATCTTCTAGTCTTGATCCTTTGGTTTTGTGCTGTTTGAAGAAGTGGTGGGTTTTGGGTTCATCTAAAGTTTTTTTGTTGGTTTCAATCTGGTTGATGTGAATTTGGTTTTGGGCTTATCTGTGGATCTTCATTTCCTGATTTCGTTATGGTCTTGCTTTTAATTGGTCTGCAGTGTATGTATTTGGAAGATTGTTATGTATTTGGAAGGCCAATAATTTTTTTTCAATATTAAAGAAGTGAAAGCAATGGAACATGAAATTGTTGAAGGAGTTAATTATCGAGGTTATTCTAGATATGGTTCTAGTAGCAGTTTCTTTAGGAAAGTTTTTCTTGGCTCTACCCTTTTAATTGTTCTCCCTTGGTAGTGATGTATCGACAATGGTGGTTTTCTGGAATTGATGTTGGTTTTTGTCTCAAAATTCTGTGACTCAAGGGATTCAAAAATGTTTTCTTACAAAATGATGCTTCATATGAGGTTCAGGGATAATAGGTTTCACTATATCATGGATTTCCAGAATTGGATGATTGAGAGGGTATGAATTTGGTCATCATTACCATGCTCTTGCTCTTTGGAATGGGTCAGCTAACTGTGTCGCGATTAGACAATTGAAGCTAGACTTTATGGTTTTTAGTTGCTAGGATGAGCTTTTATTTTATAGTGAGCATTTTTTTGAACTTGATTTTTGGTCTATTGGAGAATTATTTATTTTTATTAAGTCTTGATGTCATGGGTTCTCACCTTCCCTTAAAAGGGTTTGTAAATAAAAAAAGTAATTTTCATGAGTGAAACTACATTGTAAACCTTTACTTGTAAAAATATTTATTAATAGAAACTTGAAAACGAAAATAAATTTTAACACTAAAAAATGTAGA
The DNA here is from genome assembly GCA_963277665.1 of Viscum album. Taxonomy (NCBI): domain Eukaryota; kingdom Viridiplantae; phylum Streptophyta; class Magnoliopsida; order Santalales; family Viscaceae; genus Viscum; species Viscum album. Next base: position 570,524,204 of record OY728130.1, on the reverse strand, counting down.
GTGAATTATAAAAAAATTTTATTTTGAAATTATATAAAACTTTTTTGATCAATTTTAAATGACCTTATTGAAAACCCACATTTCTTAAAAGGTTTTTAAACAACCATTTTAAAATGAGATAAAGAGAAATTGTTGGTTACCAATGATATATAGAGAAGAATAAAATGATATAGGATTTTATAATTAATGATCTTAAAAATTATCCATATGGATTATCACATTTGAAAGATATTAATTTTTTAAGGATGTTGAAAATAAATCCTTAGATCTTGAGTATCATATAAATCAAAACTCATGAGGGAGAATTACCCTAAAATTGAAATTAGAATACTTTGAATGAAGAATTAATTCCTGATATAATATATTATATATGAATAATAAAGAAAATTATATAAAAATTTATTCATTTAAAATTAAGGTAAATTGAGAAGAAAATTCATTTCTTTGTTTCCTTGTATACTTGATCACACTTTAACCTCGTTGAAGACTAGATTTTTTCAAGAATCTTCCCTCAGAATTGAAGGGATTATGATAACTATAAGTGACCAGGGAATTATTTTTTGGGTTTGGGTTATATGGAGAGTAAAATAGAATATATTTGAGGAAATATTATAATTATTGTTCTTTATTTGAATATGTTTAGATGATCCCCTTTTCTAAGAGAGGAAATGAGAACTTTGGTTTACAAACTTTATATTTTAATAATTCCATGACACTATTCCAAAGTCAATGTCTCAAAATATTATAAATAATATATTTTAACGTATGTTTAGGTTGATAAACTCCCAACCACATGATTCCTATCATGTCTGAAACATTTTATAGGATTTTTACAATTAAATTTTTACATTATACTCATTTACTTTTTAACTACGTAACTAGTTTTTAACTAGGTGGTTTTATGTTTTTTTAAATATATAACATAACACATATAGCTATATTTGGTAGTTATAGAACTAAATTTAGTAGATATGTAATAAAATCCTAATTATTAATATTATAAAATTAACTTTTAAATCAAAAAAGATAATGTGTAGAAAAACTATTTTAGTAAAAAAATGCATTTTGTCTATTATGGATTTTTTATCTTATTTATTATTTATTACCAACTAAATTTGTATTAATATATTTATTTATGTGTTTATAAATCATATTAAATTTATTATTAAAATTATTTTAACTTAATTCATTTGATAGAAAATCTTTTATATTAATAAAACAAAAATTTTAAAATAATTGTTTCACAATCATTGTTTTAATAACTATTAATCCTAATAATCCAAATTTTAAAACTAAAAATGAAATTTTATATATTAAATAGTATGAAAAATATTATCTAAAAAATAAAATTAATTTTATTAAGTTAACTTTCTGTGGATAGGGAATTTAATCTTAATGTTAGTACATGTATCGTGTAAAAACATGTTTTTTGAAAATTTTCTTTTTAAGAAAAAAATATATGATCAGCACAAGAATCATATATTCCATTGATTCTAATGAATTTAAAATAATTTTTATCATTCAATGTTTATTTGGTTAAAAATAAAATAAATCAAAAACTTCATTTCATATGGTTATAATTAATTAATTAAAATTGTTAAAAATAGTATTCATTAAAACGCTACATAAATTTCCAAAATGTTGATCATGGGTTTATAAATTCAACATAGAATTTTAAAATATTTATTATACACTATAATATTTAAATTTATAGAAAAAATTATCCAAAAACATCTAATTCATATAAAAGTGGTGGTATGAGAAAAATCTGAATTTTTACTAATCACTTAAAAACCAACGGTTTTTGAAAATTACCAAAAATACCTCAAAATATAAATATTTTTTGAGAAGTTAAAAACATAATTTTACTTTATCAAATTTAATTTCTTTAATTTTTAAATTTATATTTTTAATGGAAATTATATATATAAGTACAATTTATTTTATTAAAAATAGTCCTTTCAATGTTAACACATATTATTTCATTACCTTTTAAAATTAATATCTATTACTGGTTTACTATATTAGTGTTTATTATATTTTTATTAATAATTTATTATTAATATGCTTTCATTTTTTACATTTGGTATAGCATGTGAAATTTGTTATTGAACATAGTATGGATCCAAAATCTATATTGTTACATGGTGGTAGCCCCTATGGTTTTTATTTCACTACTTAATGTTCTCATTTATTAAGCGATGACCTATATCATCAGTAAAAAATAACTGATAAAGGATAGAATTTTATGATTTCTCACAAAAATCATTGATAAAGGTGACATTTATAAATGCTAAAAATGGTTGGAAAAAATGACACATTTTCATTGTTTAGTTTAGCACTTATAAAGGTACAACTTTATCATTTATTTTCATAATGATAATAAAATACCCCTACCTAAAAGCATGAAAAATCAATTGATAAAGGAACAAATTAAAAATTTAATTTTGTGGGGAGTTTCAAATAGAAATATTGTAATATATATATATATATAATTGAAAAACATAATGAAAATAAGACACACATATGTCTGTCAAGAATAAAAAATTTTTAGGAGTTCACGGGGAATCCATAATTATTCTATAAAATATTATCTATATTATACTCAATGTATTGATCAATATTTAACACACTATACCCTACCAATTTTAATTTTTACTACCCTAGATCAACATATCTTTATGCAGGATAATACACTTCTTATAGTTAGTTATGTATTGTCTTCACTAACCCTCACTACCCAAGTCAAACTCTATCATATGAATGAATTAGATTCCAAACAAGTCCAGTGAGAAGAAAAATATTCTAACTACATATTAAAAATAAATAAAAAACTAAAATAGAAAAGAAGATGGGGTATATAGCTCACCCACATCCATGAAAAATAGGACTATATATCATAGTATGAAAAATCATTACCATAACCATACTCATCATCATTTTCCCATTCAGATTAAGAATTACCTTGATTGAAGATCTTAAGAATCTTGGCATTAATCCTTATTTAATCCTTAGTGGAAGACCTAATATAAATGGTTCTTGGGATATTGGAGTATTCCTTCCTCAATCTTCTCTTCGAGGGAGCATAAGTGAATCCTTCACTATCAATCACCTTTTTCATCACATATTTGATGATATATTTGAATGTGGCTTCACCAAGACTCAAATATTTAAGGGGATTTTGGTTAGTCACATTTCCATCATCAGAAGAATCCTCGCACCTGTCAAAAATCTACGACGAATTATGTTGTTTCTGAATATCCTCATGGGAGTTATTATTCTGTATGCAAGTGTTATGGTCCTCATCTTTCAGATCCTATCCTAACATAGTAATATCCCTTGGATGCATAAATCATCATCCCAAAAACTAATGTTGCATATTGGTGTCCTCCAGAATAACAAATTGAAGATCCCAACTAGCTTATTGATCAACTATAGTTTCCTCATTCACCTTATCTTCATTATATTTATTTATTAAACCCCGATGCATGTCTAGGTTAGCATTAAGAGAGTCCTCCCCCTCCTCATATCTAAGAAAGTCACCCTAAACCAGCCCCAGGTCTTTTCTAACCCCATCACCCCCTGTATCCTCATTTATAGGATTATTCTTATACATTTATATGAGAATCAGTAGAAACGAACATAGTCACTAAATTACTTAGACTCACCACGACCACTGGAGAACAAAAACTATCCAAATCACATTTTAGTCTACCATAAATACTAAAAAATTTGGGATCAAGAGTTCAACATTTGATAGATTTGAGTCTCCATGATTTATTCACATGGTGGAATGGTACCAGTAGGTGTCAACCCCTGACCTCTATCTGCCCCAATTCAGTTAACATCCAAAAGATATCTCCGAATAAGGTACATCCCAACTGAAAACTGGGTCATCCGATTGGAACCTGCAATAAGCACCTTCTACTCTATCTTCTCATGCCTAAAAACCACCATCATGTGTCCCAGTTTCTTTCATATTGGGTTGAAGTCACACCAGGACTCAAATATTACAGATTTCTTATTAAAAACATCCATCACCCACAGAAATGAAAAAATAATCAATCCACAGTATCGACACATCCACTTTCACACATATCCATTTTGAGATAAGATGAAACATAGCGTGAGTCCTACTATCCAAACATAGGTAACTCCCTACATGATTTCCTAACATGTGATGTCTCAAGGGATTATGGAAAGGGATTGGGAGTTTAGGGAGACTTACCCAAATATCCATTCATGGAAAGTTTCACTTCATGAGAAAATAATATGTCCATTTGAAGAGGAAAAAACGAAATCCATTATAGATGCGAGGAACAATTGACATGGCCATAACCAGATCCTATTCTGAAGAGAATCAAATCATGAAATGTTTGGAATCAATAATCCCTTGTTAGAACTCACTTGAGAACCCCACAATCCAAAAATAGGATGAAAAAAGAGTGGAGGTACTTTTTTAGAGGAAAAAGGGGCAATATTTTGGATCTAAAACTTTTCCACTAAAATCTGGTTCATGGTAAACCCAATAACTAGCCAAATTTTTAAATAGTTTGTTCTTGAAAGTAATATATATATCTATACTCTATCTACTAACAATCATTGGACTTAGTTGGTAATGTGTATAGAAATTTGTTTCATATTTACAACATAATATTATTCTTTCATGGACAACTCTTCGAATTCATTTGAACCTAATTCCAAATAATTTATGAAAATAAAGGAAAAAGAGAATCTTGTGCAACCACATTTTAAGAAAATAATCCCCAAAATTACATCAGGTTAAGCCTAAAATTCCATCTCCTTTACATTATTCATTAGGGATACATGAACCTATATATGAAAATATATAGAACTGGGTATAGATTCTATGTCCCGACATGCATAATCCCTTTGGGCATCATAATTTACAATTCAGATCATGGTATGGTTGAATAAAATGTATCCCCGAAATACTATAATCATATAAAAAATCATAATTCAGATTATTATACAATAAGTTATGTATGAATTACAAAAATCAGTAAAAATAAATAAAATTTAACAAATAGGTCATTTTTTAACTATGATCAATTTATTATAAAAAAAATAAATTGAAATTTCCCTTTAAAATATTAAATTAGTGGGATATTAAAATTTTGATTACGGTATAAAATGAATGAAATTTTTAGTAACATTAATTCCCCACACTAATCCATTTCACTACGAGATAGTTTTCTAATATGGAAATCAAAATCGACACAATATTCTAAAGCTAGAAAATTTAGAAAAAATAAAAAAACAGAATTATATCATTTCACGTTAATGAAAATTAATTCCCTATCATTTTCATCTCGCACATGTAAATTCATTCATTTTTATAAATACATCAATGGACCAATCACAACATATATCATATTAAATTTTCTATTCACTCTTCACTCAAGAGAAATTTAATCAAGATTTATGATTGTAATTGGAATGTCAATGAATCACTATATTCTAATAAAAATTGTAATATCTCTACAAAATGATATATAAAAATGTTTCCAATCATGAGGAATTTTCATGGTGAATTTAGTGGTTAAGGGTTGGTGGGTACAAACGTTTAAAATTTTATGTCTAAAAAGAGGAGGTTGGACACTTAAGTACAATCACATTAATATTCATGTCAAATAGAAGAAATACCTCACTTAATTAACCTTACCAATGTGAAACACCCCCCCCCCATGTGATATGGGCCACAAGTTAAATAGTGAATGAATTTAAGTAATTCATTCTAATTATCCTTTAATTATAATTTTTTATAATTTTTTTCATGGATAATGAGATGATAATAAAATAAAATTATTGATTGAAAATTCATTACCTTGTAATTTTAGTGGGTAATGAGTCACAAATGTAACCATAATGAAAATTTTAAGTTCTTCCAAATTTTTTAATTTATTTTCCTTTTTTCATTAATTTTTTTTTAATTTTTTTGCGAATCAGATGATAAAAATGAAGTACCATAAATAATGAATCATGAAAATTCTTCAAATGACCATAATGTTCCCAAAAATCACACACCCCAAAATTTGGTATATCACAATGAAAACAGATGATAATACATTCCCATATACTCAAATGTGAAATATCCCTGAAAAATTATTATGATTGATGGTAGGTAATAAATAATAGGATTGTAATGTCTCTTAAACCTATAATATTGTTTGAATATTCATGGGGATAATAATGGTAAATGTAAATGTAGATATCACATTAAACTACATCTACCCAAAAAATTCCTCAATCATACCAAAATGTTTTCACAAATTTTAAAAATTTAAAATTGAAAAATCAAAAGTTATTGTCTGCAAAAAAATAAATTGTTCTCTCTAGGAAGTGTGGGTATTATTAAGAATTTTTTGAAATAGTTCAAAATTATTAATTGGATAAGAAAATTCTTATATCTGTTTTTCATGGCTATGGTTTTATAAAATAATACATACTCATAAAATTATTGAAAATAAAATTATTAGAAAAAATTTACACATCAACAGTCATTTAAAATATATTTATTAAAATGTTAAAAAAACCCTCTCAACATCAATTCTGGTATGTAATCCAGTACGGAATATTTTTTGAATCTCAATCTTCCTCAAAAAAACATAGAAACACCTAAGAATGTTGATGGCCCTCCCACACAAAAATTTCACAACCATTTATTTAATATCAACAAAATAGAAAGATAAAGGATGAAAGAACAATTATAAGGAAATGAATCAATTGAGTTTATTCATAAATGGAAGCCTTGAGTGAATCTCCAAGCTGATAAAACTTCAAAAATATAAGAAAGTAATAAAAAATTAAACATAAGTAAAATAAATTAATAAAGGAAAGGGAAAATAGGATAGAACTTGCTTTTAACCCTTATGTGTGTTCTAGTATTTTATTACCCATAGAAAGGTAGTTCCTAAATTCTAATCCCAATTCAAAAGTGTGTGAAATTTCATTGATAAATATGAACCATCACATGTGACTTTTCTTGGTGTCTCGGAGTAGACTTTGAGGATGGTGACCTCTGATGAAAGAAATATAAGTATCAACCCCCAATAAATGACAATATTATATTTATATGTGTATTGGGGGAGGAAAAATAATATACGTGTGATAATTATTGAATTTGTTGGTGTCCGCCTCCATATATTATGTAAGTTGTTGTATAGGAGGTACTTGCATCACCATAGGATGTTTGACTTATTATTTTCACCTATTGGGTGGTAAATTATTTTGAATATAGGTCCCATATAATATCTATTATATTCAATATTTTATACAATTTTATTTAAAAAAATCAACCTTAGTGTAATTAAAACATGAATAATTAATAAATAAAATTCCACCTTCCAGTAAGTCATCTTTGAAATTGATTTCTTCTAGTAGGGCTTTAAAAAACTCAGTCTTAGTAGGTTATCTCCATTATATTCATCTAATGTATGATATAGGTAGTGAAATTGTCATTTTTCATGGTAATCTATGAGGGAATCAATTAATGTTTCATGTTCTACAAAATCTAACCAAAACTCATACATTTGATCTTGATCTCCCCCATGTATATCATTAGACATGTATTCTTCTAAAACCAATTATATCAATGTTTCAAAAAGGTTTAATGGATCATCTTTTAATTCATTGAAGGCCTACATAGGTTCTTTAATGAAATGGATTGGTGGATAAGTCTCTTTGACCACTGGTTCTGGTCGTGTTTTTGGTTACTATAACCGCTTCTCCTTGGATACACGTATATATTCAACTAGATATTTTATTTTACTCTTTAGGTTCTATTTTTCCCCTCTATGTCCTTACAACTGAGATTATCATTCATTTTTAATTTATTATGCTTTCATTTTTACCTATGAGTAGTCATTTTATGCATTAAAATTATAATTGTAATACATCATGGAAAATATTTTATTAGAAATTAAAAAAAAATTGTTTTCTTTTTAATATTATGTTCAAGTATCGTGTCTCCATGGAAATGGAACAAATTTAATGAGTGGAATTTTTATGAATCCAACTTTAAAATAATTTTATACCTTATAATAAAGTAATTTTTAAACACTATGTTCAATCGCAAGGAGGCCACATACAAACACTATTCTCCTATTATCACCATATATAAGTAAAATATGCTACTAAATGTATTATAGATATAGAGGGGGTTTTCAAAGATAAAAATGATATAAAGATATATTAATGGGAAAGACAATGAAACTAAGACACAAGAGTTTTAATAAAGAATAATCCATTTCTCTTAGGAGTTCATAGTGAATCCATAATTATTCTATAAAATACCCTCAATATTTTAATAAATGTAGTGATCAGGATCTATTACACTATATACTCATGGTTTGAATTGTTACTAACCCACAGTGAGATCTTCTTATATAGGATCATACTCTTCCATAATTTATCTTAGATATCACATCACTAAACATCACAAACCAAGTCAAATGCCATTGTATGAATAAATTAGAGAGTGCATGGAACAAATATTGTTGAATAAAGGAGAAGAATATAATAGTAGTGAAAAAGGTAGAAATATTATACCACAATCAATATAGAAACCCTAAAAATATTAGAATAAAATGACAAAAAACATGAAATCAAAAATAAATCAATGTATAACATTTCTCCTTCCTTTCGAACATCCATATATTTTATTACTCTATTTACATGGAGATAATAATCATAGAGGGATAAAATAGAAAGATAAAAAAAACAAAGAAAAATTAGAGGAATAAAACTTAGCTAATTTATATTGAAAATATAAAAGACAATTACATAATAATATTCTCTAAAAATATAAGAAATAGTTTCTAACTCCATTAAAGGGAGGATAGGGTACATTTTTATAGGCACAAGGGTGAAACATTTGTCTCCAAACAATGTCCTCTAAATGTTTTGGTGTGGTATCCCCATAACATAGAAGACTATGGAAAAGGGTTATTATTGAAATTTGTTTATCTATCTATCTTCTATTAACCAAAAAAAATGGTGTTAATTTTCCTCATGTATAAATTAGTATGATATATTTACTCTATAAAATTATTCAGACCTATAAAATAGTTTGAATTTCAATACCCCAATTACCCATGCATTTAAGACTATGAAGAATTATGAATAATTCACAACCATATTTTATGGAAATGATCCTAGGAATTTTTTCTTTGATAAAATTTTTTTAGCCACTTTACCATTGTATTTGAGGAGATATGGTCCTATATTGGGAAATCTATAGAATTTGACACATATTCCAAGGCCTAACTTGCATACTCCTTGTGAGGCCTCATAATGTACTATTCATCCCAAGGTCCAATTAAATGAAATTTATCTAGAAAATCATGAAAGCTAAAAAAATGGAATTTCTAATTTTTTTTAGTGTTATGTTAGAATTAAAAACTATACTTAGCATACATCAAATTCTGAAAATTAACAATTTTTATAATTAAGATAAATATATTCTAAAAACCTAAAATTGTAACAATTATCCATAAATATGAAATTGGTGGGATACAAAACAATTAATTACTATAAAATATTTATAAAATTAAGAGTTTCATCATTCTGATTTATATTGAATTAAATAATTGTTTATAATTAAATATTTATATCATGTGATGTAAGGAAGGAACTTGGGTGGTGGTATGAGATGAGATGTGGTGTGGACATGCTATGTTGATCAGGCTCTATAGAGCTTAGATAGGATGGAAAATCCTTGTCATAGTTAGGTGTTTCATTTAATACAAATCCATATATGTTTTTATTCATGACTAATTTCTTTAAAATATATTGAAATGGATTGGGTAAATTGTTGGGGACTATGATTGCCTTTGGTATAAGAGATAAGATGGTGTTAGGCATCAGATGCTATGAATATGTTCTCTTTAGAACATAAGTGACTGATATCACCTAGGAACTATGTCACTAAGGGTAAAGGGAAATTTTTATATGAAGAAAGACCATGGGTGGTCTCGGGATGCAAGAAGGAGTCTAGGTATCCTTGGAGGATACTCTTAGGTATAATGAATACGATAGCGAGGTATTTTTCCTAGTGATGATAAAATAGATCATTTTAGATCTCTTATTTTTTTAGGGAACACCTCTTATGGGTGGAGTGATATTTTTGTGATTTTTGTGAGTCGCAATTGTCCTTCTAAATAAGATGTGTATAATGGATAGGGTTTCCCATGGGTAATTAGTTAATAGATCCCCATTAAGAGATATGTAATGAGACCCAAGTGTAGGGTATGAGAATTTCTTAGGATTTGGAATCAGGATTCCAAGGGGGAATTAGATGAAATTTAACCTCTTTAGATTAGTTCAAGGTTGGTTAGAGCCAATGAGTTATGGAGTCAACATTTGATGATGAGTGTTAGATGATATTGAAAAGTGGAAATCATGATAGGTTAGGAGAACCCAGTGAATGCCTTGGAGGGAAGGATGAGACGTGTTCAAGATAAGGTGCTAGGACTAAATTTATTAGAGACCTAAGATCATCTAGTGATTTATTTTTTGTTTTGTGTCCCTATGTGTGCATTTCATGTTATCATGTTGTGAAAGAGATTATAGTTGGGGAGAGGGTACCAAGGATTTTCTTTTCCATGAGTGACATTTCAATGGTGGGACTTTTGTGAGATGGAGTCCTTATTGTGTATTAAGTCTACACTAACCATGAGTGAGATGTTGAGACTTGAGACCATTTTGTATCTCTATGAGTGAGCAGAGAAGGTTGGTCCCTACCATGGGTGAGATTATAGTATTCAAATGACCAAGAGTGAGATCATGGATGCCACATGCTATGGAATAAGGATGGTTCATCCATTAGTGAGATAGTTGACATGTTGTTATGGTCCTTCCATGAGTTAGATTATTGTACTTGAGGATTAGTTGATCAGACCTCCATGAATGACATGGGATACAGGGTGATGATGAGATGTGAAATCAAATAACTAACCCTTCAAGAGTGAAATAGGGTTTAGGTTGTTAAGATTAGTTGTTTGGAAGGAGGAAATTATGATTGATAAGGTATAAGTAAATCAATTGACGTATGACCTTTATAACATGATAGGATTGCTATGATAGTGGTTATTGGACCTTATACTGATATAGGTTGCAATCAGGACTTGTTGAATACCTAACTATAGTCTTTAGGTAGGGGCTGGGTATCAGGTGTGATTTCTTTACACGTGATGAAAATGGCATCACAACATAGAACTGAAGTTGGTTTTATTGTTCATTGAGGTGTCCTAGCTATCACAAAATGACCTGAGGTGTATATAGGGGGTAATTATGAGGTGAATTCTAGCTTGGCTCGGAACCAGGTGTGATCATGAATCATGGTGTCCTGGTTAACATTTGAAAAATTGATGTGTAGGGATTCATGGTATCATAGTTAGTACGAGGAATCCACATGCTTGTGTCAAATGTTTATTTTCTTCATGCATACATGTATATGATGGTGTATACTAGAGGAATATGGTGAGACCTAATTGATATTTATTTTTGAAAACCTGTATTGGAATCTAGGAATGTGTTTAAATCATATGTATCATTTCAGGGAAAAGCATATTTTAGTAGTGGATCGAGATGGAGAAGCTTGATGGTATTTGTAGATATTGTGTGTGAGGCCTAGTGATGTTCATGGGGAAATTATGTGTGTGTGGTATTTTTAGTTTATTTTGGTATGTGATTAGACCATTGTTTGATCAGTGTTGTATGATTTTATTGAGATTTTATTATAGAAATGTGTTTATGGAAATTTCATACCCTGATTTTTGTGATGGATATCATTTGGTTATTTATACTATGTAGTATGACTATGTTCTAGGATATAGTCTCCATATTTTATGGATTAGTCCATCACCCCTAGTTGTAAATGACTACTATAACGGTATGAGTTCTTGAGTCCACATGAAACTCTATCTTATATGGTGGTTCTAGGTCCATGTTTCACTATGGTAATTGGTTATGTAAACCATATCATGTGTAAGAAAAAACCTAGATTTGAATATGGATTTCAACTCTTTGAAGGAAAATAGGAGGAGCCAATAAAGAATGATCCCTTCTAAAATGTAGGGTAACATAGTTTAAGTTCATCATTGATTATAAACTACAAGTATTTTATGGATATATATGATGAACCAAACATCACATATTTTAATTTCAAGTGATAAGGGACTTCTATAATATATTTTATGGTATTATGATAATGAACCTACGTAATTTAGTTTATGGTCTAATGAAAATAACCTTATGTTGTGAAGTTTAAGGTCACATGGAAAGGAAATAATTTCATGAAATTTAACATCGCTTGATATAGCAGTTTTTATTTTAAATATATACCCATTTATTGAATACTTAATTTCATTCAATTTAACATCCTGTTACAAAGACATTGTTCCATTCATTTTTGATTCATGAAACATAGACTTTCTTTATCTAATATGGATCATCAATCATGATGACTTTATTTAGAGAGATAATAACTCTCTTTGATGGCACATGAGCCTTGATATCCTATAAATTTATCCTGATTTCATTTATCAAATTCTAGTTCCAATCATTAAAAAAAATTCTCTATCATATATCCCAAAATCCGATGGTAGGGATAATTATTAGGAAAATATTTCTTAACTGCCTCCTTGAGTCTCTTGAATCTCTATAGCGTAAGAAAATTAGTCTTCATGGAACATATATTGTATATATCTACATACTCTATCCTAAAGGAATATTCCCTATTTAATATATTATTGAGAGATATATAACCTTGTTTATTTGGTAAACTTTGTATATTATGATTAGTGTTTTTTTCATGGAAGAATCATATATTTTGGTTCCTCTTGCACCATTATTCTATGATCGATATTCTCATCTGGAAAATACTTAATGAAAAAGAATGTTTTTGTTGTATCCCCTATCAATAAATGGAATGGGATGTAATTGTAATTGTCTCTTAAATCTATCACATCAAATATATTGATCCATGGGAGATCAATCAATTTATTCTCTAGTGAAATAATTAAATACTTGTAAAATTTATTTTATTATAAGTAATACACCATATTTATTCATCGAATACTTGTTTGAAAAAATAGTTTCACATTTCTGGTATATATTTCTTAATCATTATGGGAACATGGATTAATTTGATACCTGGACAGAAGGTCTTTAATCTCGATCAATTTGAGGGTATATCATTACACTATTGATGACTGGGACATCGATGGTACCCCCCATATTAACTAAATAACACTTAATAACATAGGTAATTTATGGGAACTAAGGTCAAATGTTGTTCAAAACGCACACAATGAGGGGGTGAATAATATTAAAATACCCTCAACTATATGGGATGAGGTTATTCCCTGTAAGGAGGACTACTGTTGTGGGATTTTTAATTTCAGAATGGGGAAAATATCCTATAAGAAACTCTTTTATTACTTTCCATATATCTATATTTTATTATTATAACAAATCTATCTATTATTTAATTGATATGGACTTGATATATTCTGGGGGATAACATATAAAAGGCATGAAAAAATCCTTAACATTTCAAATGGAACGATGGGTGAATAATGATGGAAGTCAAGGTGGGTACCTATGTGACTAGATCTACCATTGACATCAGACACATTATATATCAACATTTCATTCTGAGGCATCCATATGGATAAAAATTCCTTATTTAGAGGCATGTGGCATATCACCAGTTTCTTGTTCACCCATTCTAGTGGTATATGATAAGAAACAATTTTGTGCCTCTGATGATTTTTTATGTGTAGAATAATATCTATAGATGGGACACTCATCTAGTCTTGATAAAAAATTTAAGACCTGATTGATACCATATAGATGGAAACAGAGGCTCTCATTTCATAAGACTCTTCTTTCTAAGTGCTATTGTTAATCACATGAATAACATTTATGGATGTAAACTATATATCCTTATCAAATAATTATCTCTTTTTTTTAGATTTTCCCCCTATTATTGTGTATTGATATGGTCCTCATGGTCTCATTTTTTTGGACAATAGTCATTTTACAAATATTGGAGGCCTGGATTACATGAATTTTTTGACTAATTAAATAATCCTTGAATAATCTTATTTCACCTAACCTCATGCGTAATTTTTTTTTGGATATTATGAGGATGATGAGCATATTTCATAGTTAGTTTTTCAAAGGGTATTGGGGTCATTGTTGGTTGATTAAATCATTCCCTAATGATGGAATGTCCATGATTCACAATATTTTAGATCATCTTATCATTAAAATTTTCATATTCTCATATGGGTATTTGTTGATTCTTCTACTTATTTGGGTAAAATTAATGACACACATGAAAAATATAACTTTGGACTATATAATGGTACTTAAACACCACTAAAAATCCTTTTCAAAAAAATATTTGAAGACAAATGCCTACAGAATCATGTGACCCAGTATACGATGGTAAGGGAAATAAATTATGTGATAATTATACCCTACTTCATTTTTATTCCAGATATATGGTAATAAGTTTAGGTTTTTCTCTAGGTAAAGATAAAGTAATCTATAAACTATTAATTATGGATGTGATAATCTTCTTAACACTTATTTTCAAAGTCACCTCACCTCAATCTTATGACATAAGGGTGAAAGTAGTGATTTCTAATTTCAATGAATTTCTTATCAATTATGGGGGGATTGGTGAACTCTTTTGGTGGTTTTATTAATAGAATACTCTATATGTTTTACAATAGTCACATACTCTTAGAAAATACCAATTTAATTTAGGTGGTTAATAATGGTTGATAACTCATCTTGTAGGTTCCCTACATAGATAAAGAGTAAATGTTGTTAAGGGATATTTAATTATGATGAATATTTTAGATTCTCCATTTTATCAAAATATATATGAATCTATCATTATATTACCCCTTGAAATTAGAGAGTTAAATTATAGTTTATTTCATTATAATAGAACTAAATTGGATGATGATTTACGGATATAAGTCTTCTTATCATTCAATATGCCCAACTGTATGGTTATTCTACCAAATAAATGTGAGACTTTCTATAGTATAAAAAATATTCTGATTTTGGTTTCTTATTTTTTTCTTATTGTGATCCTAATATAAGGTTATATAATGAAAAAATGGGTGAGGTCCTCTCTAGATTGACCATTCCATAAAATAATGAAAATTTAGGATTGTTCGAGTTTGGTGTTGTAGGATTCAAATCCACCCACTCAATATATTGTTTCATCTCAGTATTTAATAGTTCACATTATCCATCTATATCCACTAGAAAAGTAATAATAGAATCCAATAATTCCTAGGTTACCACCACCTAATTCATCCTCGTGTTAATTACTTCTAATGGTAATTGATGTTTTCCTAATAGAGGGAACTTATAACAATAAACTGGGGATACAGTCAAATGGTTTAAATGATGTAATTCCAAATTTATTTTGTTGATGCATTCTACCATTAATTTTATGAAATATCTTAATCATGATTAGGTTTAGCTGATGGAGGCATGAATAATTCATCCTGAAAATCATACCCAATGGGTATTCTTAGGTTTATCAATTCATCATTGATCTTCTCAAGATTCTATGTTCTTTCCTTGAACTAAGTATTATTCTCTTATAATAAGACATCAATACCATCGATAGGTGTTGGGTAGGATATGGATGTGGCCATACTATTTAATTATTTTTTTAATAATCCCACCAATTTTTATATAGTAAAATATAAGATGGATATCTAAAATAAGAATTCCTCTGATGTTTGTTATGTACTCTTTTCTCACATAACATTATTTTATTTTAATTATCTACATCTTCCTCAACCTTTTCATGTTCTTTAATTGTATAATTTGATGAAACATTGATTGGGTCATCAGTGATGATATTTACTAATTTCAAACTGACATAAAGAAGAAAATGTTTCCTTAGAATATATAAATCCATTCTATGGGACTGTTCATGTAAATTGGATGATGTTGTAGATAAATGTCTGGATAGAAATTCCCATAGACCAAGGAGTTGGGTCTTCCCCCTATGATGTTTAATCTATAGTTTTATCTTTCAAGGATTCCCTAGATCATATTATATTTGGTGTTGGTTGAGGTCGAATACCACTCTGAGGAGCTTCTTATTGGTTAATTTAATCCCTCATTAGTGAGGGGTTTTTTGAATTTTCCACCAATTCCAACATTGAGGGAGTCAAAATATTATAGATTATATGGATATATAATTGGCCCTAAGCCACTGTTGTGATACAGAAATGTACCTCCTGGATATTATAATTTATGAGGATATGGACCTTATCTTTAGTTCAAATGGTTAGATACCACTTTTAGTCTCCCTACTAGGGTGACCTAGTACAAATAAACAAGGATAACATTTCTTAATTTTCATCTTTTTATGTAATTGGGGTCACACCTCAGTGATGATGACCATGATGAAAAGGATCCCTCTAAGGTAGATCCTAGATGGTTTCCATGATTTATTGAAAATCCTCCTCCAACTCCCTGTGACATGGAATGTATGAATTTAATTTCACTTGGAAGAGACTCCCAAAGAGGTCGGATATTGAGATGGGTATTGCCAAACACTTACTAATTATTCTACATTATGTTATCCTTTGTGACATAATACTTTCCAAATTACCATAGGATTTTAAAATGTTTGGAATTATCCCTTCATGGAGAAACAAATACACTATTTCATTCACTAACTAGTTATATAAGCACTGGGTAGGTGTTACTGTATGTTAGTATATTATAGATGAGGAAGATACAACATCAATGATTATATTGGATTGAGGTGGAACCAGTTGGGTATTTATAGCAACCCCCACTACTGTGAGACTAACCCCATGTATGACAGAGGATGTGAATACTTGAAATATTATTAGCATATGTGTCATTTCAATTTTTAAGGAGAACAAGAAACATGTCGGTGCAATATCACTATCAACAATTCATTATCAATAAAATTAATTCCTAATTAATATTACATGTCATTCTCACTATTCTATTTTTGATGGGTTCTATTCCCACATCATTATATTTTGGTTTTTATGATTCCCAAATGGATCCCCCTATTTTTAAAGGTGGTATACCTCTCAATCACAAGTGGTGGTTATGATTTCATCATTCATATAAAAGTGGTGGTTTGATCAAAATTCGAATTTCTATTAATCACCTAAAAACCAATTGTTTTTAAAAATTCCCAAAAATACATCAAAATATAATTATTTATTAAGAAGTTGAAAAAATAATTTTAATTTATCAAATTTAATTTCTATAATTTTTAAATTTATATTTTTAATGAAAATTATATATATAAATAAAATTTATTTTATTAAAAATAGTCATTTCAATATTAACACATATTATTTCATTACCTTTTAAAATAAATATCTATTGATGGTTTACAATATTAGTGTATATTATATTTTTATTAATAATTTATTATTAATATGTTTCTATTTTTACATTTGGTATAGCATGTAAAATTAGTTATTGAACATAGTATGGATCCAAAATCTATATTATTACAAGGTGGTAGCCCCTATGGTTTTTATTTCACTACTTAATGTTCTCATTTATTAAGTGATAACCTATATCATTAGAAAAAAATAACTGACAAAGAATAGACTTTTATCAGTGCTCACTAAAAGCATTGATAAATGTGACATTTATCATTGCTAAAAATGGTTGGATAAAATGACACATTTTCATTGTTTAGTTTAGCACTTACAAAGGTACCACTTTATCATTTATTTTCATAATGCTAATAAAATAATGCTACCTAAAAGAATTAAAAATAAATCAAGAAAGGAATCAATGAAACCTTTAATTTAGTGGGAAGTTTCAAATAGAAATATTGTAAAAAATATATATAATTGAAATACATAATGAAAATAAGACACACATATGTTAGTCAAGAATAAAATTTGTTTAGGAGTTAATGGGGAAGCCATCATTATTCTATAAAATATTATCTATATTATACTCAATGTATTGATCAATATCTAACACACTATACCCTACCTATTTTAATTTTTACTACCCTAGATCAACATATCTTTATGTAGGATAATACACTTTTTATAGTTAGATATGTATTGTCTTTAGTAACCCTCACTACCCAAGTCAAACTCTATCGTATAATGAATTATAGTCCAAACAAGTCCAGTGAGGATAAAATTATTCTAAATATATATTAAAAATAAATAAAAAACTAAAATAGACAATAAGATGGGGTAGATAGCTCACCCACATCCATCAGAAATATGACTATATATCATAGTATGAAAAATCATTCCCATAACCATACTCATCAGCATTTTCCCATTCAGATTGAGAATTACCTCGATTGAAGATATTAAGAATCTCGGCATCGATCCTTATTGAATCCTTAGTAGAGGACCTAAAATAAATGGTTCGTGGGATATTGGATTAGTCTTTCCTCAACCTTGTCTTCAGGGGAATATAAGTGAATACTTCACTATCAATCACTTTTTTCATCACATATGTGATAATATATTTTAATGAGGCTTCACCAAGACTCAAATATTTAAGGGGATTGTGGTTAGTCACATTGCCATCATTAGAAGAATCCTCCCACCTCTCAGAAATTCACGAGGAACTATGATGTTTCTGAATATCCTCATGGGAGTTATTATTCTGTATGAAAATGTTATAGCCCTCATATTTTGGATCCTATCCTAACATAGTAGGATCCCTTGGCTGAAAAATCATCATCCCAAAAACTGATGTTGCATATTGGTGTCCTACAGAATAAAAAATTGAAGATCCTCACTAGCATATTGATCAACTAGAGTTTCCTCATTCACCTTATCTTCATTATATTGATTTTTTGAACCCTGATTCAAGTCTAGGTTAGCATTAAGAGAGTCCTCCCCCTCCTCATATCTAACAAAGTCACCCTGAACCAGCCCCATGTATTTTCTAACCCCATCACCCCATGTATCCTCATAGAAGGTTTAATCTTGTAAATTTATATGAGAATCAGTAGAATCACACATAGGCACTACATTAATTAGACTCACCACAACCACTAGAGAACAAAAACCCTCGAAATCACATTTTGGTCTACCATAAATACTACAAAATGTTGGATCAGGAGGTTCAACATTTGATAGATTTGAGTCTCATTGATTTATTCACATGGGGGAAGGGTACCAGTAGATGTCAATACCTGACCCCCATCTGCTCCAATTCAGTTAACATCCAAAAGATATCCCCGAATAAGGGACATCCCAACTAAAAACTGGGTCATCTTATTGGAACCTGGAACAAGAACCTTCCTTTGTATCTTCTCATGCCTAAAAACCACCATAATGTGTCCCAATTTCTTGAATATTGGGTTGAAGTCACACCAGGACTCCAATATTTCCGATTTCTTATTAAAAAAATTCATTACCCACACCAATGCAAAAATAATCAATCCACAGTATCAACACATCCACTTCCACACGTATCCTTTGTGAGATAAGATGAAACATAGCATGAGCCCTACTATTCAAAAATATGTAACTCCCTACAAGATTTCCTAACATGTGATGTTTTGAGGGATTGTGGAAAGGGATGGGGAGTTTAGGGATACTTACCCCAATATCCATTGATGGTGAGTTGCGCTTCATGAGGAAATGATATGTCCATTTGGAGAAGAAAAAATGAAATCCATTGTTGATGCGAGGAACAATTGACATGGCCATAACCAAATCCTCTTCCGAAGAGAATCACATTATTCAATGTTTGGAACTGAGAAGCCCTTGGTAGAACTCCCCTGAAAACCCCACGATCCAAAAATAGGATGACAAAAGTGAGGATGTTCTTTTTTAGAGGAAAAAGGGGGAAAATTTTGGATCTAAAACTTTTCCACTAAAATCCGGTTCATCATAGACCCAATAACTAGCCAAATTTGTAAATAGTTTGTTCTTAAAAGTAATATATATATATATCAATACTATTTCTACTAACAATCATTGGCCTTATTTGGTCATGTGTATATAAATTTGATTCATATTTACAATGTAATATTATTCATTCCTGGACAACTCTTTGAATTCCTTTGAACCTAATTCTAAATCATTTATGAAAATAAAGGAAAAAAGAATCTTGTGCAACCAAAATTTAAGAAAATAATCCCCAAAATTACATCATGTTAGACCTTAAATTCCATCTCTTTTACATTATTCATTAGGGATATGTGGACCTATATATGAAAATATATAGAACTGGGTATAGATTCCAAGTCTCGACATGCATAATCCTTTTGGGCATCAAAATATCTGATTCAGATCATGGTATGGTTGAATAAAATGTATCCCCAAAATACTATAATCATAAAAAAAATCATAATTCAGATTATTGTATAATAAGTCATGTATGAATTACAAAAATCACTAAAAATAATTAAAATTCAACAAATAGGTTATTTTTTAACTGTGATCAATTTATTCTAAAAACAAAATAAAGTGACATTTCCCATTAAAATATTAAATTAGTGGGATATTTAACATTTTATTTTAGTGTAAAATTATTGAAATTTTTAGTAACAACAATTCCCCACACTAATCCATCTCACTCCGAGATAGTTTTCTAATATCCAAATCAAAATAGACACAATAATCTAAAGTTAGAAAATTTATTAAAGATAAATAAAACAAAATTCTATCATTTCAATTTCATGAAGATTAATTCCCAATCATTTTCATATTGCATATGTAAATTCATTCATTTTTATAAATCCATCAATGGACCAATCACAATATATATCATATGAAATTTTCTTTTTACTCTTCAATCAAGAGAAGTTTAATCTAGATTTATGAACGTAATAAGAAATTCAATGAATCACTATATTCTAATAAAAATTGTAATCTCTCTACAAAATGACATATAAAAATGTTTCCAATCATGAGGAATTTTCAACGTTAATTTATTGTTTAAGGTTTGGTGGGTAAAAAAATTTAAAAATTTATGTCTAAAAAGAGGAGGTTGAACACTGAAGTACAATCACATTAATATTCTTGTAGAATAGATTAAGTACCTCACTTAATTAACCTTACCAATGTGAAACACCCCCCATGTGATATGGGACACAAGTCAAATAGTGAATGCAATTAAGGAATTAATTCTAATTATCCTTTAATAAATTTTTTATAATTTGTTTCATGGTTAATGGGATGATAATAAAATAAAATTATTGATTGAAAATTCATTACCTTGTTATTTGAGTGGGTAATGATTCACAAATGTAACCATAATGAAAAATTTAAGCTCTTCCAATTTTTTTTATTTATTTTCCTTTTTTCATTATTTTTTTTTAATTTTTTTGAGAATCAAATGATAAGAAATGAAGTACCATAAATAATGACTCAGGAAAATTCTTAAAATGACCATAATGTTGCAAAAAATCACACACCCCACAATTAGGTATATCACAATGAAAACAGATGAAAATACCTTCCTATAGACTCAAATGTGAAATATCCATGAAAAATTATTATGATTGATGGTAGGTAAGAAATAATAGAATTGTAATGTCTCTTAAAAATATAATATTGTTCGAATATTCATGGGGATAATAATGGAAAATGTAAAGGTAGATATAACATTAAACTACATCTACCCAAAAAAATGCCTCAATCATACAAAAATGTTTTCACAAATTTCAAATATTTTAAAGAGAAAAATCAAAAGTTTTAGTCCGCAAAAAAAATTCTCTCAAGGAAGTATGGGTATTATTAATAATTTGTCTAAATGGTTCAAAATTGTTAATTGGATTAGAAAATCATTATATCTGTGTTTCATGGCTATGTATTTCTAAAATAATCCAAACTCATAAAAATTATTGAAAATAAAATTCTTAGAAAAAATTTACACATAAAAATTCATTTAAAATATATTTATTAAATCAATTCGTGCATGTAATTTGGTAGGGAATATTCGTTGAATCTCAATGTTCCTCAAAAACACATAAAAACACCTATGAATGTTGATGGCCCTCCCACATAAAAATTTCACAACTATTTATTTAATATCAAAAAAATAGAAAGATAAGGGATGAAAGAACAATTATAAGGAAATTAATCAATTTAGCTTATTCTTCAATGGAATCCTTGAGTTAAGCTCCAAGCTGATAGAACTTCAAAACTATAAGAAAGTAATAAAAATGAAATATAAGTAAAATAAATAAAAAATGAAAGGGAAAAGAGGATAGAACGTGGTTTTAACCCCTATGTGTGTTCTAGTTTTTTATTACCCCTAGAAAGGTAGTTCTTAAATTTTAATCCCAATTCAACATTGAATGAGGTTTCATTGATATGAATCATCACATGTGACTTTTCCTCGTGTCTCGGAGTAGACACTGAGGATGGTGGCCTATGATAAAAGAAACAAAAGTATCAAACCCCAATAAATGACAATGATATATTTATATGTGTATTGGGATAGTAAAAATAATATAGGTGTGATCACTATTGAATTTTGTGGTTTTCACCTCCATATATTATGTAAGTTATTGTACAGAAGGTATTTGCAACACCATAAGAAGCTTGACAAATTATTTCCACCTATTGGGTGGTAAATTATTTTGAATATAGGCCCTATATAATATCTTTTGTACTCAATATTTTATAAAATTTGATTTAAAAAAATCATCCTTAGTGGAATTAAATCTTGAATAATTATTAAATAAAATTTCCCCTTCAAGTAAGTCATCTTTGAAATTGATATCTTCTCGTAGGGCTATAAACAACTCAGTCTTATTAGGTTTTCTCCATTATATTCATCTAAGGTATGATATAGGTAGTGAAAGTTTCATTTTTCATGGTAATCTATGAGGGAATCAATTAACGTTTCATGTTCTACAAAATCTAACCAAAACTCATACATATGATCTTGATCTCCCACATGTATATCAATAGACATGTATTCTTCTAAAACCTATTCAATAAAATTTAGAAAATGGTTGAATGGATCATATTTGAATTCTTTGAAGGCCTACCTAGGTTCTTTAATGAAATGTATTGGTGGATAAGTCTCTTTGACCATTGGTTCTGGTCATGGTTTTGGTTACTATAACTACTTCTCCTGGGATACATGTATCTATTCGGCTTGACATCTTATTATACTCTTTAGGTTCTATTTTTCCCCTCTATGTCTTTACAACTGAGATCATCATTCATTTTTAATTTATTATACTTTCATTTTTACCTATGAGTAGTCATTCTATGCATTAAAATTGTAATTGTAATACATCATGGAAAATAATTTTCTAGAAATAAAAAAAATTGTTTTTTGCAATTATTATGTTCAAGTGTCGTGTATCCATGGAAATGGAACAAATTTAATGAGTGAGATTTTTTTGAATCCCACTTTAAAATAATTTTTTTACCTTATAATAAAGTAATTTGTAAACACTATGGTCAATCTCAAGGAGGCCACATACAAAAACTATTCTCCTATTATCACTATATATAACTAAAATATGCTACAAACAGTATTATAGATATAGAGGGGGTTTTAAAAGATAAAAATGATATAAATATATATTAATGGGAAACACAATGAAACTAAGAGGCAAGAATTTTAATAAAGAATAATCCATTTCTCTTAGGAGTTCATAGTGAATACATAATTATTCTATAAAATACCCTCAATATTATACTAAATGTAGTGATCAAGATCTATTACACTATAAACTCATGGTTTGAATTGTTACTAACCCACAATGAGATATTCTTATATAAGATTATATTATTCCATAATTTATCTTATATATCTTATTACTAAACATCACAAACCAAGTAAAACTCTATTGTATGAATAAATTAGATAGTGAAGGGAATGAATAATGTTGAATAAAGGAGAGGAAAATAGTAGAAGTGAAAATATAGAAATATTATACCACAATCAATATAGAAACCATAAAAATATTAGAATAAAATTACAAAAAACATTAAATCAAAAATAAGTCAATTTATAACATTGATCCTTCCTTTTGAAGATCCATAAATGTTATTAATACATTTACATGGAGATAATAATCATGGATGGATAAAATAGAAAGATAAAACAAAAAAAATTAAAGGAATAAAACTAAGCTAATTTATATTGAAAATATAAAATAAAATTACATAATAATATTCTCTAAAAATATAAGAAAAATTTTCTAACTCCATTAAATGGAAGATAAGGTAAATTTTTATAGGAGAAAGGAAAAAATGGTGAAACATTTGGCTCAAAACAATGTCCTCTAAACGTTTTTGTGTGGTATCCCCATAAAATGGAAGACTATGGAAAAGGGTTATTGTTGATATTTGTTTATCTATCTATCTTCTATTAACCAAATAAATTTGGGGTTATTTTTCCTCATGTATAAATTAGTATGATATATTTAATCTATAAAATTATTCAGAGAAAGAAAATAGTTTGAATTTAAATACCCCAATTACCCATGCATTTAAGACTATGAAGGATTATGAATAACACACAACCACAGTTTATGAAAATGATCCTAGGAATTTTTTCTTTGATCAAAAAACAATTTTAGCCACTTTACCATTGTATTTGAGGAGATATTGGCCCATATTGGGAAATATATATAATTGGACACAGATTCCATGGCCTAACACGCATACTCCTTGTTAGGCCTCATAATGTACTATTCATACCAAGGTCCAATTAAATGAAATGTATCTAGAAAATCATGTAAGTCTAAACAATGGATTTTCTAATTTTGTTTAGTGTATAGAAATTTATGTTAGAATTAAAAACTATACTTAGAATAAATCAAATTCTGAAAATAATCCAGTTTTATAATTAAGATAAATATATCCTAAAAACGTAAAATTGTAACAATTATCCATAAATATGAAATTGGTGGGATATAAAACATTTAATTACTATAAAATATTTATAACATTATTAGTTTCATCATTCCTTTTTATATTGAATTAAATAATTGGTTATAATTTTTTATAATTAAATATTCATGTCATGTGATGTAAGGAAGGGGTTTGGGTGGTGGTATGAGCAGAGATGAGCTGTGGACATGCTACGTTGATCAGGCTCTATAGAGCTTAGATAGGATGGAAACTCCTTATCATAGTTAGGTGTTTCATTTAATACAAATCAACATATGTTTTTATGCATGACTAATTTCTTTCAAATGGATTGGGTAAATTGCTGGGGACTATGATTGCCTTGGGTATAAGAGATAAAATGGTGTTAGGCCTCCAATGCTCTGAATAAGTTCTCTTTCAAACTTAAGTGACTGATATCACCTAGGCCCTATGTCACCAAGGGTAAAGGGAAATGTTTATATGAAGAAAGACCTTGAGTGGCCTCAGGATGTGAGAAGGAGTCTAGTTATCCTTGGAGGATACTCCTAGGTATAATGAATATGATAGAGAGGTATTTTTCCTAGTGATGATAAAATAGATCATTTTAGATCTCTTATTTTATAGGGATCACCTCTTATGGGTGGAGTGATATTTTTGTGATTTTTGTGAGTAGGAATAGACCTTCTAAATAAGATGTGTATGATGGATAGGGGTTTCCCATGGGTGATGCGTTAATAGATCCCCCTTAAGAGATATGTAATGAGACCCAAGTGTAGGGTATGCGAATTTATTAGGATTTGGAATCAGGATTCCCAAGTGGAATTAGATGAAATTTAACCTCTTTAGATTAGGTCAAGGTCAGTTAGAGCCAATGAGTTATGGTGTCAACATTGGATTATGAGTGTCAGATGATATTGACAAGTGGAAATCATGATAGGTTATGAGAACCCACTAAATGCCCTTATGGTAAGGATGAGACGTGTTCAAGATAAGGGGATTAGACTCAATTTATTAGAGACTTAAGATCATCTAGTGATATATTTTATGGGTTGTTTCCATATGTGTGTATTTAATGTTATCATATTATGAAAGAGATTATAGTGGGGGATAAGGTTCCAAGGCTTTTCCTTTCCATGTGTGACATTTCAATGGTGGGACTTTTGTGAGAAGGAGTCCTTGATGTGTATTTAGTCTACACTAACCATGAGTGAGATGGTGATACTTGAGACCATTTTTTATCTCTATGAGTGAGAGGAGAAGGTTGGTCCCTACCATGACTGAGATGGTAGTATTCAAATGGCCAAGAGTGAGATCATGTATGCGACATGCTATGGAATAAGGATGGTTCATCCATTCGTGAGATGGTTGACATGTTGTTATGGTCCTTCCATGAGTGATATTATTGTACTTGAGGATTAGTTGATCAGACCTCAATGAGTGGAATGGGATACAGGGTGATGATGAGATGTGAGATCAAATAACAAACCCTTCAGGAGTGAAATAAGGTTTAGGTTGTTAAGATTAGTTGTTTGGATGGAGGCTATTGTGATTGAGAAGGTATAATTCAATCAGTTGACGTATAACCTTTATAACATGATAGGATTTCTAAGATAGTGGGTATGGGACCCTACACTGATATAGGTTTCAATCTGGACTTGTTGAATTCCTAACCATAGTCTTTAGGTAGGGTCTGGGTATCAGGTGCTATTTCTTGACATGTGATGAAAATGACATCACAACATAGAACTAAAGTTGGGTTTATTGGTCATTGAGGTGGCCTATTTATCACACGATGACCTGAGGTGTATATAGGGGTGATTATGAGGTGGATTCTATCTTGGCTCTGAACCAGGTATGATCATGTATCATTTTGTCCTAGTTAACATATGAAAACTTGATGCGTAGAGATTCATGGTATCATAGTTAGTACGAGGAATCCACACGCTTGTGTCAAATGATTATTTTCCTCATGCATACATGTATATGATGGTGTATACTTGAGGCATATGGTGAGACCTGATTGATATGTATTTTTGGAAACCTGTATGGGAATCTATGAATGTTTTCAAATCATATGTATCATTTCAGGGAAAATAATAGTTTAGTAGTGGATCAAGATAGAACAACATGATGGTATTTGGAGATAGCGTGTGTGAGGCACAAGGATGTTCATGGGGCGAGTGTGTGTGCGTGGTATATTTAGTTTATTTATGTATGTGATTAGACCATTGGTTGATCAGTGTCGTATGATTTTATTGATATTTTATTATAGAAATATGTTTATTGAAATTTAATACCCTGATTTTTTTATGTATATCATTTGGTTATTTATACTGTGTAGTATGACTATGTTCTAGGATATAGTCTCCCCATTTTATGGATTAATCCATCACCACTGGTTGTAAATGACTACTATAATGGTATGAGTTCTTGAGGCCACATGAAACTCTATCTTATATGGTGGTTCTATGTCCATGTGTCACTTTGGTAATTGGTTATGTAAATCATATCATGTGTAAGAAAAATTATATATTTAAATATGGATTTCAACTCTTTGAAGGAAAATAAGAGGATCCAGTAAAGAATGATCCCTTCTAAAATGTAGGGTAACATAGTTTAAGTTCAACAATGATTATAAAAAACTAGTAGTTTATGGATATATCGGATGAACCAAGCATCACATATTTAAATTTCAAGTGATAAGGGACTTCTATCATATAGTTTATGGTATTATGATAATGAACCTACATAATTTAGTTTATGGTCTTATGAAAATAACCTTATGTTGTGAAGTTTAAGGTCACGGGGAAAGGAAACAATTTCATGAAATTTAACATCACTTGATATAGTAGTTTTTATTTTAAATATATATCCATCCATTTAATACTTAATTTCATACAATTTAACATCATGTTACAAATACATTGTTCTATTTATTTTTGATTCATGAAACATAGTCTTTATTTATCTGATATGGATCATCAAGCATGAGGATTTTATTAAGAGTGATAATAAATATCTTGAATGATGCATGATCCTTTATATCCTATAAATTTATCAGGATTTCATTTGTCGAATTCTAGTTCCAATCATTAATGAAAAATAATTCTCTATAATATATCCCAAAATCCAATGGTAGGGATAATTATTAGGAAAATATTTCTTAACTGCCTCCTTGGGTCTCTTGAAACTCTATAGCTTAAGAAAATTATTCTCCATGGAACATATATTGTATATATATACATACTCTATCATAAAATAATATTCCCTTTTTAATATACTATTGAGAGATATATAACCTTGTTTATTTGGTAAACTTTGTATATTATGATTAGTGTTTCTTTCATGGAAGAATCAGAGATTTTTGTTCCTCTTACACCATTATTCTATGATCAATCTTCTCATATGGAAAATATTTAATTAAAAAGAATGTTTTGGTTGTATCCCCTATCAATAAATGGTATGGGATGTAATTTTAATGGTCTCTTAAATCTATCACATAAAATATCTTGATCCATGGGAGATCAATCAATTTATTATCTAGTGAAATAATTAAATACCTATAAAATTTATTTTATTATAAGTAATGCACCATATTTAGTCATCCAATACTTGTTTGAAAACATAGTTTCACATTTATGGAATATATTCCTTGATCATTATGGGAACATGGTTTAATTTGATACCTGGGAAGAAGGTCTTTAATCTCGATCAATTTGAGGGTATATCATTACACTATTGAAGACTGGGACATCGATGGTACCCCCTAGATTAACTAAATAACTCTTAATAACATAGTTAGTTTATGGGAACTGAGGTAAAATGTTGTTCAGAGCTCACACAATAAGGTGGTGAATAACTTTAAAATAACCTCAACCATATGGGAAGAGGTGATTCCATGTAAGGAGTACTACTGTAGTGGGATGCAGTAATTTTAGAATGGGGAAAATATCCTATAAGAAACTCTTTTATTACTTCCCATGTATATATATTTTATTATTATAACCAATCTATCTATTATTTAACAGATATGTACTTGATATATTCAGGAGGATAACAAGTAGAAGGCATGAAAAAACCCTTAACATTTAAAATGGAATGATGGGTGAATAATGATGGAAGTCAAGGTGGGTACCTATGTGACTGGATCTACCATTGACATCAGACACATTATATATCAACATTTCATTCTGAGGCATCCATATGGTTAAAAATTCGTTATTTAGAAGCATGTGTTATATCACCAATATCTTGTTCTCCCATTATAGTGGTAGATGATAAGAAAATAATTTGGTCATCTGATGATTTTTTTTATGTGTACAATAATCTCTATTGATAGGTCACTCATCTAGTATAGGTAAAATTTCTTAAGATCTGATTGATACCATCTAAATGGAAACAGAGTCATCCATTTCATAAGACTCATCTTTCTAAGTGCTATTGTTAATCACATGAATAACATTGATGGATGTAAACTATAAATCCTTATCAAATAAGTATCTATTCTGTTGAGATGGTTCCCCTATTATTGTTTAGTGATATGGTCGTCATGGTCTCATTTTGTTGGACAATGGTCATTTTACAAATATTGGAGGCTTGAGCTAGATGAATTTTTTGACTAATTAAATAATCCTTGAGGAATCTTATTTCACCTAACCTCATGTATAAAAACTTTTTTTGGATAGTAGGAGGATGATGAGCATATTTCATAGTTAGTTTTTGAGATGTAATTTGGGTCATTTTTGGTTGATTCAATCATTCCCTAATGACGGAATGTCCATGATTCACAATATTTTAGATCATCTTATCATTAAAATTTTCATATTTTCTTATGGGTATTTTTTGATTCTTCTACTTATTTGCGTAAAATTAATGACACACATGAGAAATGTGACTTTGGATTATCTAATGGTACTTTACCACCACTAAAAATCCTTTTCGAAAAAAATAATTGGAGACAAAGCCTTACTGAATCATATGACCCAATATATGATGGTAAAGGAAATAATTCATGTGATAATTATACCTTACTTAATTTTTATTCCAGATATTTGGTAATAAGGTTAGGTTTTTCTCTAGGTAAAGATAAATTTATGTAGAAACTATTCATTATAGATGTGATAAGTTTCTTAACTCTTATTTTCAAAGTCACCTCACCTCAATCTTATGACATAATGGTGAAAGTAGTGATTTCTAATTTCAATGAATTTCTTATCAATTATGGGGGGATTGGTGAACTATTTTGGTGGTTCTCTTAATATAATACCCTAGATATTTTCAAATAGTCACAATATCTTAGAAACTACCAATTTAATTTAGGTTTATAATAATGGTTGATAACTCATCTTTTAGGTTCCCTATATAGATAAAGAGTAAATGTTGTTAAGGGAGATTTAATTAAGATGACTATTTTAGATCATCAATTTTATAAAAAAAAAATATGAATCTGTCATTATATTACCACTTGAAATTTTAGAGTTCAAGTATAGTTTATTCCATTATAATAGAACTAAATTGGATGACTATTTACTAATATAAATCTTCTTATAATTCAATAGTTACAACTGTATGGTTATTCTACAAAAAAAGTGAGACTTTCTATAGTATAAAAAAATAATCTGATATTGGTTTCTTATTTTTTGTTATTGTGATCCCAATATATGATTATATAATGAAAAAATGGGTGATGTCCTCTCTGGATTGACCATTCCATCAAATATTGAAAATTTAGGATTGTTGGAGTTTGGTGTTGTAGGATTCAAATCTACCCACTTGGAATATGGTTTCATCTCAGCATTTAATAGTTCACATTATCCATCTATATCCATTAGAAAAGTAATAATAGAATCCCATAATTCCTAGG
Source organism: Viscum album (assembly GCA_963277665.1). NCBI lineage: Eukaryota > Viridiplantae > Streptophyta > Magnoliopsida > Santalales > Viscaceae > Viscum > Viscum album. The sequence goes on along the minus strand of OY728130.1, from coordinate 570,493,442 downwards.
TCACCGCCACCTAATTAAGCCTCATGTTAATTTCTTCTAATGGTAATTGATGTTTCCCCAATATTGGGAACTTATAACAATAAAATGGGGATACAGTCAAATGGTTTAAATGATGTGATCCCAAATTAATTGTGTTGATGAATTCTACCATTAGGTTTATGAAATATCTTAATCATGATTTGGTTCAGCTGATGGAGGCATGAATAATTCATCCTGAAAATCATACCCAATGTGTATTCTTAGGTTTATAAATTCGTCATTGATCTTCTCAAGATTCTATGTTCCTTCCTTGAACTAAGTATTATTCTCTTCTAATAAGACATTATTACCATCGACAGGTGTTGGGTAGGATATGGATGTGGCCATACTATTTCATTATTTATTTTAATAATCCCACCAATTTTTACATAGTAAACTATAAGATGAATATCCAAAATAGGAATTCTTTTGATGTTTTTTATGTACTCCCTTCGCACATAACACAATTTTATTTTAATTATTTACATCATCATCTACTTTTTCATGTTCCTTAATTGTATAATTTTATGAAACATTGATTGGGTCATCTGTGATGATATTTACTAATATAAAACTAAAATAAAGAAGAAATTTTTTCCTTAGAATATGTAAATCCATTCTATGGGACTGCTCATGTAAATTGGATAATGTTGTGGATAAATGTGGGAATAGAAATTCCCGTTGACCAAGGGGTTGGGTCTTCCCCATATGATGTTTAATCTATAGTTGTATCATTCAATTATTTGCTAGATCATATTATATTGGGTGTTGTTTGAGGTCATATACCACTCTGAAGAGCTTCATATAGGTTAATTTAATCCCTCATTAGTGAGGGGTTTGTTGAAGTTTCCACCAATTACAACATTGAGGGAGTCAAAAGATTATAGATTATATTGATAAATAATTGTCCCTAAGCCACTATTGTGATACAGAAATGTACCTCCTGGATATTATAATTTATGAGGATATGGACCTTATCTTTAGTTCTAATGGTTGGATACCACTTTTAGGCTCCCTACTAGGGTGACCTAATGTAGATAAACAAGGATAAAATTGCTTAATTTTCATCTTTTAATGTAATTGGGGTCACACCTCCGTGATGATGACCATGATGAAAAGGATCCCTCCAAGGTAGATCCTAGATAGATTCCATGATATATTGAAAATCCTCCTCCAACTCCCTGAGATATAGAATGTGTGAATTTACTTTCACTCGGAAGAGACTCCCAAATAGTTTGGATATTGAGATAGGGGTTGTTAGACACTTACTAATTATTCTACATTATGTTATCCATTGTGACATAATCCTTCCCAAATTACCAGAGTATTTTTAAAAGTTTTGAATTATCCCTTCATGAAGAAACCCATACACTATTTCCTTCACCAACTAGTAATATAAAAATTGGTTATGTGTTACTGTATGTTAGTATATGATAGATGAGGAAGCTACAACATCAATTATTGTATTGGATTGAGGTGGCACCGTTTGGGTATTTATAGAAACCCCCACTACTGTGAGACTTACCCCGTGTATGACAGAGGATGTGAATCCTTGAAATATTCTTAGCATATGTGTCATTTCAATTTTTAAGGAGAACAAGAAACATGTCAGTGCAATATCACTGTCAATAATTCATTATCAATAAAATTCATTCCTAATTAATATTACATGTCATTTTAACTATTCTATTTTTGATGGGTTCTATTACCACATCATTATATTTGGGTTTTTATGATTCTCAAATGGATATCTCTCTTTCTAAAGGTAGGATACCTTTCAATCACCAGTGGGGATTATGATTGCATCATTCATAAAAAAAAGAATAGGAGGTATGCTCATCCCTTTAGGGTATTTATTGTATAGTATAAAAAGCTATTAAAAATTTATGTATTTTTCTTGATATCCTTCCCAAAAACAATACTAGTTTCCCTAATGATTTTTTTTAATAAAAACATTCATTCAATATTACATTGTATGAGAGAATTATAATATCCTTTATTTGATCCAATTATTTGGATAATTTATATTTTGATGAAATATAGGAAGGAAATTCGGAAATTATTTAACTTATAGAATGGAATTGGGATTCTATAAAAGTAGTAGTTATGTATTTTGGAGTTGGGATCAGGCCCATGAGAAGGACCTAACTATGAATATCTATCAAAAGAATCGGAAACTTTGTATTTTGATTTCATTTAACAAAGTATTTATTACCTTTTCTGTTCATCCAGTAAAGACCATATATGTTCCTTTTAATTTTATTCATCTATAACATCTTAAAAGTATATTAATGTTACGAAATGTGAACTATTAGGTGAAGGGTACCTGGTAACAGTCTCTATGGGACTTACAATGAAGTGAATCTTTCTGGTTTATCATGATATATGAATTATATGAGGATATTTTGGGAACCAATATGGGAATAATAACTTAAGGAATATGAGGAAACCAAGAAGATTATTTCAACTCAAGGACTATGAAAAAATCTAAAGGAATATATTGACTCAATGAATATTAGGAAATCAAGAGGATTATCTTAACTCATGGCATATTAATGAACCCAATAGGTGAATCTTCCCTTAATTAATATTAGGGAAACCAAGAGCAGAATATCAAATAAAGGTATATTGGGGAAACTAAGAGGCTAATATTGACATAAGGAATATAGGGAAACAAAATGGATTATCTCAAATTAATGTGTTATTGGTATAAAAGTGGGGGTTTTAATTACCAAAACCCAAATGACATTTTAACTAGCCTAAAAATTTTGTGGTGTGACTTGATTTTTCATGGGGGGTGGTGAAAAAATAATAACCCAGTTCTATTTTCCAATTACTTCCAAGGTAGGTGACGTGGGAATATGGCCCCTTGTTGATGACTTGGATTAATTGGGTTTGTATAGATATTACTTTGTTGGATGGTAACTGAGGTGGGTGGAACTAGTAAATGGGTTTCCTAGTTAGTTGACTTGGGTCAATAGGCACCCATGTAGGTGTCTAGGAAAATAGGGTGCCCAGCTAGGTGACCTAGGTGACCTAGGTGAATAGGAACCCATGTAGATGGCTTGATTTAATTAGAACTAAATACGAGGCTTGGGATAAGTGTCCTCTAGGGTAGGAGGCATGGGTGAAGTGGGATCCTAGTTGGGAGGCCAAGGTGAATGGGAACCCAAGTACGTATCCTAGGAAAATTTGGTTTCCTATTAATAGGCCATGATGAATTATTTACCAAGTAGGTGAAATATTTTATTTTGGAACCTAGGTATATGTAATAGGATAATATATCTCCCATGTAGGTAACCTACGTGTTGTGGCACTTGTAACGACCCAAAGTTTTTCAATGGAAATTTACTTCTTATAAATTATTTCATAAAATCACATGAAAACAAAACATAATAAACTACTAAGTGATAAGTGACCATTAAATATAATTTGGTCACTTCTGTGTTTTGAATTTTGAAAATCCGACATACACGGTTGTGTTCAAAATGATTTTTGGAGTCTAATGAAACAAAAAAATGGTGAATAGTGACCTACCCTTATGAATAGTAACATACCCTTATGAATATTAAATCATCAAACATAAGAGTAACATTACCTATGAATAATAAAATAAAATTTAGACATCTTAGAAAGTGACAATTTGACCTTAGTAAACGTTTTTGGTATTTTATAAGTCATAAACAATTAATTATAATTAATTAATTAATTTAAAAGAATATTTATTTCCCTGAAATTTGTTCATAAATTATTTAATCAATGTCTAATAGTTTTTAGATAATTTTATAAGACCCTACGTAATTTTTGAAATAATTATAAAATCAGTTTTAATCTTAAAAACTGTTTCTTTAAGTAAATTATAATTTTAATTAAATATTAAATTAATAATATTTAGAAAGTTATTTTTGAAAAATGGACTTCATTTTTGGATTCTACATGTCGAAAAATGGTTGGGGTAAATTTTTGGGATTTTTCTGAGATACTTGAATTTTTTATGAATAGTAGAATCCAATAATTCACAATAAATGCTAAATAATGTATTAATTGAGTCATCGATGATGTTCTGCTGATGTAAGCCCACTTTTTTCAGGATTACATTATAAAATTACTATTCTTGGTCGTTCAAGAATCACTATTCCTTGTCTTTTGGGGAAATAATAAACTAATGGATTTTATATTAAGGAAACCCCTCTCCGCTCCAATATAAAAGCAACCCTTCACACCCTTATTTCCTCACACCTCTCAAGATTCAAGACTTATCTAAACTCTGCCCAAACACCTTCTATATCCCCTCCCCCACGTCCAAGATCTTCTGGTCTCATAAAAAGACCAATCTTAGGCCCTTAAGGAGGTTCTCAAGAGGAGGACTCTAGAGGTAATTTCTCTCCCTCTTCTCCTTTATTTTCCTTTCAAGTTCAAGTCCATTTCTTGATCTACCCCACCTCTTTTCATATAAATTTTATTGTAACTCCAGTATTATAAATCTACTGTAATTTTATGATACTAATGGTATATTATATCACCCCACCCCCTTTCCCTCTTCCTTTTATTTTATTAAAGAGAGCGTTGTTCATGAGGTGTTAAATTTATCACCTTGAAAACTACATGCTCTCTTATTCCATTTCTACCTTCAGATCTGGTCATGAAACCATTTTTATGGTTGAACCAGAATATTTTATATGTATTATGTCCTATTTAATGTCCTGGAATGGACTTATGGACATATTACTAAGGGATAAAATTAAAACAAGTTCTTTGTGATCGAAAAACCGCTCAAATTAACCCACACAATCTTCATTTGATTCTTATCTAATGATTCATCCACATGAATATAATGTGATTAATTATAAGATAATTAAATCTCCTTTAATATCACTAATAACATGTAATATAATTTCTGGTTTTTTACCCATGTTCTACCCAAACATCAATTTAAGAATACAAGTGAACCACGCAAGAAAAACCATAAAAACGAACATCCCTGAACAATGTCTTTAAACTCTATAAGTCATCAAAACGAACATAATATGACATATTGAAACCAGAATGAACCCTATTTATGTACACATGGTTCTGGATTTCTAATTATTTAATATAATTTCATTATACAAAACATTAAAGAGAAGGAGGCATTCGAGTACAAGGTAAGGGGAAATCTCAAATCCAATTTTCTTCTTTCGGGTTCTCCCTCTTTCACTCAATTTTTGATATGGTTACTCCTCAAAGATCATTTTTTCATCAATTCCTTTAATTTTATGGTATATAAATTTTTTTCACTGATTTTTATGTCCAACAAAATGTTTTCCAAAAGAACTCTTCCTTTAAGAACACCCCTTTTACTTCTCACTCAAAGTGAACGGTTCTTGTAACATGTATGTTATTCCCTCTTTCTTTTGGGAACCCAACGCTTATGAATATGTTATTATGAGATGAAACCCATTCCTTTTCATGGGTTAATTATGTTATATGTTGATTGTGTCAAGCATGATAAATGATAATGTTATGATGTGACGGGTGCGCCCAGAATTATATAGCGCAATATGAATGTTCAAATGTGACGGGTACGCCCGAAATTATACAGTGCTCCAATTCATTGGTTAAAGTGATGAATCTCATTATTAAATGTGAAATGATTTGTGAAAAAGATTCTAGATTGGTTCACGAGTTTTTTTTGGTAGTTAACCACTAAGACATGATGTTTCATTTTTATGCATTGCCACATTTCAAGTCTTTTATTTATGCTCCTCTCATGTTCATGATCTTTTGCCTATGTTATGATTAGGCTCACCACATGCTATATTGTTCTTATCTATCCTCTTACTGGGCTTCTAGATCACCCCTTTTAATGTATATCCTCATGTGGCTACATGTACTAAGGAGAGGACAAGTTCCACTAAGAATCTAGTGAAGAAGAAATTAAATAAATGTTTATTGTTGATGTTGTATTTGTTATGTGTGGTCCTAGTTTTCCCAAGACACTAAAACTTTGGATCCTATATGTGTAATACTATTATGTTGTTTATCTTTTAAATGATGTGATAGTAATGTAAGGCAAGGCTGGGTCGCTATAGTGGGTATCAGAGGAAAGGTTTAGTTAATTTCGGAATTAGGATTAGTGAACCCTAAAGAAAACCTCTAGCATGAGACTAAGTACAAATATGCACACAAGAATATTTACATAGGGATCCCATATGTTATGTTTTTGGTATAATTGTTTAAATAAATAATTTATTCATGACTTATTTACTTATGTTTTGTTCTAACCTTTTCTATTTTAGAAAATGGTGGGAACCAGGAGAAATCTGGCCAACAATTCATGCGAGGGCCAATGTAATGATTTCCCGAACGACATCCCCAATAATTTGGGAGGTGGATTTCAAAACTTCATGGCGATGCTTACCCAATTATCTCCGGTTATGAATAATAACCATAATAATGGGGAACTTCCTCCTTCACCAAAGAGGGAGCAACTGGATATCGAATGTTTTATGCGGCAACGACCACCGACGTTTAGTGGATCTTCTGATCCCCTAGTTGCGGAACAGTGGGTCAACTCCATGGAGAAGATATTTTCTGTTCTTCACTGTTCTGAGACAGAGAAGGCGACTCTAGCCATTTATTTTCTAGATGGAGAATCCGATCAATGGTGGTCTTTGATTAAGAACACCAAGCCAAGGGAGGAAATTGAAGAGATATAATGGAAGACTTTAAGATAATATTTCTTAATAAGTACTTCCCACGAACTCTTTGAACGAATATGGAGAGAGAATTCATAGAGCTCAAGAAAAAAGAAGGATAATATGTCAGAACCTATGAAGCGAATTTCACAAGGCTCGCAAGGTATGGTTCAGGTTTTGTTATCAACAATGATAGCAAAATTGATAGATTCTTTAGTGGATTAAAACCACACCTTCGAAAGGATCTTGCAATTCGAGACTTTTGGAGTTATGAAGAAGTTTTTTGGTGTGATCTCAAAGTGGAGATGGAGTTTGTAGAATGGTCTCATGGCTATGGTGATAAGAAAAGAAAGATGGAGTTTCAAGCTGGTGGATCTAATGACAAAGGTGGGAAGAAAAATCAACGACCCACATGACAAAATTTGGGAAGTTGAACAATGAGAATTGCATCAAAGGGATGGAGAAATGCTTCAATTGGGGTAAAGAAGGACACCATGCTCAAGAGTGTCAAAAAGAAACGAAAAGGAAAGAGAATGTAGCCGATGAAAGGATAGAACCACTCGTGGTTCAATGCTACAACTGTAGGGAGCTAGGGAACTATGCAAACCAGTGCACTAAACCTCGATCCCTTGAGGGTAATCAGCGTTAGCAGCCACCAAAGCCAAAGGAACAAGGGAAGTCTTATGCCATCACTACTGCGGAGGTGGAGCATGATAGTTAAGTTGTACATGTTACACTTACTATTCACTCAAGAATGGAAAAAGTCTTATTTGATTCTGGTTCTACGCATTCCTTTATATCTTGCAAGTTTTCTAGAACTATAGAATCGAAGCCCCGAAACCTTAAAGTAGGGATATCTGTAAAAACACCAAGTGGTTCAATCATTGCAACCCAAGTGTTTGACTCTTCTCCTATTGACGTATGTGGGAAGATTCTTCCGGAAAATCTCGTAATACTTCCCTTGGTGGAATTCGACACTATAATGGGAATGGATTGGCTCTCATTATATAGAGCACATATCAACTGTCAGGAAAAGGAATATATTTTCATATTCCGAACCATCCCATTCTCCTCTACAAATGCAAGGAAGATCATGAATATCCTTTGAAAAATCCTTCAATGGTGTGGGTGTTGATTCCCTATGAAGAATCATACCTCGCCCAAATGGTTGAGTCGAAGGAAAGTTCCCACCTTGAGGAAATAACCATCGTGAGGGAATACAACGATGTATTTTCCAAAGAGTTACCCGGAATTCCCCCAGATCGTGAGGTAGAGTTCTCAATTGAACTCATATCCATAGCTACTCCCATATTGAAGTGTCCCTATAGGATGGCTCCTATCGAACTGGAGGAGTTAAAGAAGCAGTTGTAATAGCATCTAGACAAAGGGTTTATACGCCCTAGTGCATCACCTTGGGGTGCACCAGTGCTCTTCGTAAAGAAGAAGGATGGAACAATGTGGCTGTGTATCGATTATTGGGAACTCAACAAGATCACCATAAAGAACAAGTATCCTCTCCCAAGGATTGATGACTTGTTCGGCCAGTTAAGAGGAGATCAATACTTATAAAAGGTGGATCTTCGTTCTGGATATCATCAAGTAAAGGTGAAGAAGGAAGATATTCAAAAGACTGCCTTTCGTACAAGGTATGGGCACTATGAGTTTTTGGTGATTCCCTTCAGACTTACTAATGCCCCTGAAATCTTCATGGATTTGATGAATAGAGTCTTTATACATTACCTCGACAAATTTGTGGTAGTGTTTAACGATGATATTCTCATCTACTCCAAGAGAAATGAGGAACATGAAGAATATATAAGACTTGTGTTGGCGACATTGAGAAAGGATAAGTTGTATGCCAAGTTCAGCAAGTGTGACTTTTGGATGAATCAAGTCACATTCTTGGGACATGTGATCACAAGTGAGGGAATTTCTGTGGATCCTTCAAAGGCAAAGGCGATTGAGGAATGGCCCAGGCCCTCTAGTGTCACGAAAATCCATAGTTTTCTTGGATTAGCTGGGTACTACCGGTGTTTTGTGAGAAACTTCTCACGATTGTCAAGCACGCTAACTAAGTTAACAAGGAAAGGGGTAAAGTATGTCTGGACGGAAGAATGTGAGGGAATATTCAAGGAGCTAAAGAGAAGGATGATCACTGCACTTGTACTCACACTACCAAAAAGTGGAGAATGTTTTGTGATATACAGTGATGCTTCAAAGAAAGGCTTGGGTTGTGTACTCATGAAAAATGATAATGTGATAGCCTATGCCTCATGACAGTTGAAGATCCATAAGCGGAACTACCCGACGCATGATCTAGAGCTGGCAGCCGTGATTTTTGCCTTGAAAATATGGAGACACTACCTTTATGGTGAGAATTGTGACATATACACCGACCACAAAAGCCTAAAGTATATATTCACACAAAATGAGCTCAACATACGTCAAAGGAGATGGTTAGAGATAATCAAGGATTATGATTTCTCTATTCACTATCATCCTGGAAAGGCGAACAAGGTAGCTAATGCTCTAAGCAGGAACGAACATGCTACTCTATCCATGCTGCGGATTGAGAAAGACCCAATATTCTTGGATATGCAAAGGATGGATTTGGAAATCATAAGGGTAAGGGATACATCCTACCTTGCCCAAATGATTGTGCAACCATCCATCCAGGAGAAGATTAAGGAAGCACAAAGGGATAATGTGGAGATACAAAAGAGGGTGAATGCAGTAAAGGAAGGTAAGCTGCAAGAGTTGCATATCAATGATGATGGTGTGATTCGGTTTGGAATGCGACTTTTTGTGCCTTCTTCACCCGGGATAAAGAAGGATCTATTGGATAATGCACATAGCTCAACTTTCTCTATCCATCCTGGGAGTACCAAGATGTATCGTGATCTACAAGAACACTTATGGTGGTATAACATGAAGAATGATATTGCGGAATATATATCAAGGTGCTTGGTATGTCAGAAAGTTAAAGCTGAGCGACAAAAGTCCAAAGGTATGATGCAACCATTGCCTATACCCATGTGGAAATGGGAAAATGTTACTATGGACTTTGTCACAGGTCTCCCGAAGACATCAAAGGGAAATAATGCGATATGGGTGACTGCCCATTTTATCGCTATTCGGGAAGATCTCTCGCTTGAACAACTTTCAAAGATATATGTGAAGGAAGTGGTGAGACTACATGGTGTTCCACTCTGAATTGTCTCTGACCATGATCCAAGGTTCACATCTAAATTCTGGAGGAGCCTTCAACATGCTTTGAGTACTGAATTAAATTTCAGCGTGGCCTATCACCCCCAAACTGATGGCCAGTCTGAAAGGACTATTCAGACGCTTGAAGATATGCTAAGAGCCTGCTCTCTTGAATTCAAAGCTGGTTGGGATCAGCATCTCCCATTGGTTGAGTTCTCATACAACAATAGCTTCCACTTGAGTATTCAGATGGCTCCATATGAAGCTTTATATGGAAAGCGATGTAGAACTCCAACCTGTTGGGATGAAGTTGGAGAAAGAAAGCTGCTTGGACCCGATCTTGTTCAAGAGATGACAGAGAAGGTTCAAGTCATCTAGAAACACATCAAATATGCTCAAATTAGGAAAAGGAGATATGTTGACAACCATCGAAGGGACTTGGAGTTTGACGTTGGAGATAAAGTTTTCCTTCGAATATCTCCATGGAAGAGAGTCATGCGATTCGAGAAGAAAGGCATGTTAAGCCCTAGGTATATTGGTCCCTTTGAGATCCTTGACCGCATAGGAGTCGTGGCCCATCGTCTTGCACTTCCATCGAATATGGCTCAAGTTCATGATGTGTTTCATGTATCACTACTGAGGAAGTACATACCAGACCCCTCACATGTACTAAACTCAGAGGTGGGGCAGCTGGAAGATGATCTCTCTTATGAGGAGCAGCCGGTAAAGATTTTGGACTGAAGTGATAAGGTTCTATGCAACAAGACAACCCATCTTGTCAAATTTTTGTGGAGGAACCATAAGTTTGAGGAAGAAACTTGGGAACTAGAAGAGGCAATGAAGGAGAAATACCCTCACCTGTTTATGTAAAACGAAATTTCAAGGGAAAAATTTCTTAAGGGGGGAAGAATGTAACGACCAAATGTTTTTCAATGGAAATTACCTTCTTATAAATTATTTCATAAAATCACATGAAAACAAAACATAATAAACTACTAAGTGATAAGTGACCATTAAATATAATTTGGTTACTTCTTTGTTTTGAATTTTTAAAATCCGACATACACGGGTGTGTTCAAAATGATTTTTGGAGTCTAATGAAACAAAAATAACTTTTGGTGAATAGTGACCTACCCTTATGAATAGTAACATAAACTTATGAATAGTAATATGACCCTTATGAATAGTAAATCATCCAACATAAGAGTAACATTACCTATGAATAATAAAATAAAATTTAGACATCTTAGAAAGTGACAATTTGACCTTAGTAAACGTTTTTGGTATTTTATAAGTCATAAATAATTAATTATAATTAATTAATTAATTTAAAAGAATATTTATTTCCTGGAAATGTGTTCATCAATTATTCAATCAATGTCTAATAGTTTTTAGATAATTTTATAAGACCCTACGTAATTTTTGAAAGAATTATAAAATCAGTTTTAATCATAAAAACTGTTTTTTAAGTAAATTATGATTTTAATTAAATATTATATTAATAATATTTAAAAAATTATTTTTGAAAAATGGACTTCATTTTTGGATTCTACATGTCGAAAAATGGTTGGGGTAAATTTTGGGGATTTTTCTGAGATACTTGAATTTTTGATTAATAGTAGAATCCAATAATTCACAATAAATGCTAAATAATGTATTAATTGAGTCATTGATGATGTTATGATGATGTAAGCCCACTTGGTTCGGGATTAAATTATAAAATTACTATTCTTGGTTATTCAAGACTCACTATTCCTTTTATTGTGGGGAAATAATAAACTAATGAATTTTATATTAAGGAAACCCCTCTCCCCTCCACTATAAAAGCCACCCTTCACACCCTCATTTCCTCACACCTCTCAAGCTTAAATCCTTATCTAAACTCTGCCCAAACACCTTAAATAGATCCTTACCCTACATCCAATAGCTTCTGGTCTCATCAAAATACCATGCTTAGGCCCTTAAGGAGGTTCTCAAGAGGAGGATTCTAGAGGTAATTTCTCTCCCTCTTCTCCTTTATTTCCCTTTCAAGTTCAAGTTAATTTCTTGATCTCCCCCACCTCTTTTCATCTAAATTGTATTGTAACTCTGTTATTATACATCTACTAGAATTTTATGATGCTAATGGGATATTATATCACCCCACCCCCTTTCCCTCTTCCTTTTATTTTATTAAAGAGAGCGTTGTTCATGAGGTGTTAAATTTATCACCTTCAAAAACGACATGCTCTCTTCTTCCATTTATACCTTCAGATATGGTCATGAAACCATTTTTATGGTTGAAACAGAATATATTATATGTATTATTTCCTATTTAATGTTCTGGAACTGACTTATGAACATATTACTAAGGGATAAATTAAAATAAGTTCTTTGTGATCGAAAAACCGCTCAAATTAACCCACACAATCATCGTTTGATTCTTATCTAATGATTCATCCACATGGATATAATGTGATTCATTATAAGATAATTAAACCTCATTTAATATCACTAATAACATTTAATATCATTTCTGTATGTTTACCCATGTTCTTACCCAGAAATTAATTTAAGAATATAAGTGAACCACCCAAGAAAAACCATAAAAACAAACATCCCCGAACAATGTCTTTAAACTCTATAAGTCATCCAAAAGAACATAATATGACATAATGAAACCAGAATGAATCCTATTAATGTAAAAATGGTTCTTTATTTCTAATTAATGAATATAATGTCATTATACAGGACATTAAAGGGAAGGAGGCATTCGAGTACAATGTTAGGGGAAATCTCGAACCCAATTTTCTTCCTTCGGGTTCTCCCTCTTTCACTCCATTTTTGATATGGTTACTCCTCAAAGATAATTTTTTCATAAATTACTTTAATTTTATGGGATATACATGTTTGTCACTGATTTTTATGTCCAACAAAATGTTTTCCAAAAGAACTCTTCCTTTAAGAACACCCCTTTTACTTCTCACTCAAAGTGAACGATTCTTGTAACATGTATGTTATTCCCTCTTTCTTTTGGGAACCCAACGCTTATGAATATGTTATTATGATATGAAACCCATTCCTTTTCATGGGTTTATTATGTTATATGTTAATTTTGTCCAGCATGATAAATGATAATGTTATGATGTGACGGGTGCACCCGGAATTATATAGCGCAATATGAATGTTTAAATGTGACGGGTGCACCTGGAATTATACAGCACTCCAATGCATTGGGTAAAGTGATGAATCTCATGAGTAAATGTGAAATGATTTGTGAAAAAGATTCTATCTTGTTTCACAAGTATGTGTGGTAGTTAACCACTAATACATGATGTTTCATTTTTATGCATTGCCACATTTCAAGTCTTTTATTTATGCTCCTCTCATGTTCATGATCTTTTGCCTATGTTATGATTATGCTCACCTCATGCTATATTGTTCTTATCTATCCTATTACTGGGATTCTAGATCACCCCATTTGATGTCTATCCTCAGGTGGCTACATGTACTAAGGAGAGGACAAGTGCCACTAAGTTCCTAGTGAAGAATAAATTAAATAAATGTTTATTATTGATGTTGTATTTGTTAAGTGTGGTCCTAGTTTTCCCAAGACACTAATCCTTTGGATACTATATGTGTAATACTATTATTTTTTTATCTTTGAAATGATGTAATAGTAATGTAAGGAAAGGCTGGGTCGCTATAGGACTTACTTATGAGGATCAAGAAAATTGGTGCCTGGGTAAGTGTCCTAGGTGAAGTGGTTCTCAAGAAGGTGGATTGGGAAAGGTAAATCTCAAGTATCTATCTCTCATTTGGTCCACTTAAAAGGTGGTTTATCACATGGGTGCAATATTACCCAATTAGAAGGTCGTGGGTGTGGAATTTTTATCTGAAATCCATAGGTTTAGATTTAAAAATTAACATAAGGATGGTTTTGGGTTCTCTAGTGATTTAGTTCTCATGTATAGATTTTATTGTGGGTTAATTCATACGTGGACCTTAGTAAATACTCCTATAAATTTTTGGGGGTATATTTATAGGAAACCCAATCCTAGTAACCTATCTAGGGTCACTAACTACCTAGGGTTCCTAGGTGATCCATAAGGGTTCTTGAGGGTAAGGGCATAAAGTTGGGACAGAGGTTCGGTGCATTTAGCATCACTTGGGAATGCATATGTTTATGCCTAGGTACTTGGTTTTTTGTGACATAAATCATGGTATTAATACAAGGGTGTTCATGGAGTAATGTGTGTGAAGAGAGTTCACCTGAGTGAAATACCATAGTTTGGAAAAACCACATTCTGAAATCAAACTAACAAAACATTGATCTATGGGTCATTTTTGGCTCCACGAGCAGTCAAATTTATGCTAAAAAAGTGTATTGTTCCCATAGTTATAGTATTCCCTAATATAAAATGTTCTCTAAGGAAAAAAGTGTCTAAAAAACCTTCAAATATTGGTTTATGGTTTTGATAAAACTTTTCTTCTATAATGGATTTCATACATGGCCTACTCTTAGTGGGATATTCTCACCACTTTGTCACTATAAAATGAAACATTTTTTAGTAGTATCTACCCCTCAGTGAGTGTGAAATAAAGTTCCACATAGGGATACCATTTGTATTTTATTCATGTGAAGGAACACATTTCTTCCAATAAATGACTTGTGTTTTCTATGTAAGGATTGTATCATGTATTCCAATGAAAACTAAATGGAAGACTTTTTCAGTTCCAACATGGTAGAAAAAATAGAATTGGATATCTTCTATGAGATATAAATTGTAAATAGATGGGTGGGGTCACTTTCACATGTGCTAAATGAATGGGATGATTGTTGTCATTACTTTGGATTGACTATAATGTTTGTTTCTATTTTTCTTCTTAGTAGTCTTCTATATTAGATTCTAATAACTCGGTAGAAATTTATTTTATTCTTGTATTGAATTTTCATTATATTATATGGAGTAAGAATTATTATGAACCATGTAAACTCTTATTAATCAATGTTCAGTGTTCTTCTTGTATTTTTATCTATTCTATTTTTTGATTGATTTATAGATTTTCCTCTAGTGATTAAACATGTGAATAAGGTTTAATGAATCATAATTTTGATACAACGAGTCATGGAGGAGTTGAATTTTAGACCTTATGTAAACCTTATTCCTCGTTTTATGTTCTAGAATTTGGTTCATGGGTTTTTATGTAATATGTGTTATCAAAATTTATTTGGAAATTTTATTGATGCCTGAAAAATTATTCTTTAACACTTTCAGAAATCATTTTTTCCTATCCATTACACATTTCCATTTTAATGTGAGTTATAGTTAAGATGGATGGTTTTGTAAGTGGAAATTTTAAATATACATGTCTGAAAAGTTATATTTTAGAATCTAGAGGATTCAAGTGGATTATTATCTTTTTTAGAGAGATCTGGATCTTCCATTTATAATTGTGAAGCCATATGAAATGGATACATTGGAGGGGAAATCCTTAAGTGAAAGGAATTAGGTGTGATGTGTATGGTATTAGCCTAGAACATGGCCTTAAACATTCATGAGGTGAGAACTCTATAAAAACATATACCTATGGTATTTAACATGTGCAAGGATCAAACCTCAATGAATAATTTTTTTTATGTTTTTTCAATTTTTTAAAATGATTATTTTGAAAGGAATGATGGTGGAAAGTCATTTCAATGAATTTAATGTGATTTGGGGTTAATTTGAATGAGTGTAATTGATGATCACAAGGTTAGTGTGGGTATTTATCCCCCAATAATATTTTATGTAATTTTGGTATGTGATAGTCAAAATGGTGAGAAAATCTAGAGTTAATAATTAATTAGAGTTTGATAAGATTTAGGATCTAATTATAAATAATGTGATACATAACCTTAAAGTCTTAGGTACAGTCAGAACAACTTTTTATGTGGAAGGTGGGTGATATTTTTATGAGATATAAATTCATAATAATAGATAAAATATTAGGGAAAGGTTCAAATGGAAATTGTTCATCCTAGGTTATTCATTATGCTAGAACTATGTTAATAAAGTCAATTTAAAAAACTTGTATTGGGAAATACAACTTAATTCCTTAATATATGCCTTCAATTCATGTTAGGTATCATAAAGAGAACAAAAAAGCTAATCAATTCTAAAAAATATTACCCTTTGATACCAATTTATTAGCTATGTTGTTCTCCTTATGATACCTATACCAGAATCAACATTTCCAATTACCTTTTCAAGAGGATGATCTTTGTGAATCTTCTATGATTTTGGATCAGGTAGAGAAGAAGTATGCTCCCCCTAAATTGATTCATTCTTACCTTGAGGTATACCTTCACCAAAATTAAAATCTCTAAATTCACCATAAAAACATTAGAATCAGAATCTAATTTAACATTCTTTTTATCTAACAAAACATCAACTTATTATTCAAAAATAATAGTTATTTTATTATAAATTCTATAAATTTTACTATTATTAGAATAACCAATAAAAATAAATTCATCACTCTTAGCATCAAATTTATCTAAATAATCCTTTTAATTTAAATAAAAACATTAAAAACAAAAACTATAAATTATCCAATAGTAGGTTTTTTATTTTGGAAAAATCAATAAGATGTTTTCTTTAATAAAGGTAAAATAAGAATTCTATTTGAAATATAACATGCAGTAAAAATGACTTCAACACAAAAATATCTTGTAAAATTATATTCACTTGATATTGTTCGATCCATTTTAATTAGAGTTCTATTTTTTCGTTCTACACCACCATTTTTTTGTGGTGTTCTAGGAGAATAAAAATTATAAAAACAGACTTTCTTTTCACAAAATCATTCAAAATATAAATTATAAAATTCACCTACTTTATCACTACGAATATAAATAATCCATATAAATATGCAGTAGATCAATTTTCAGCAAAAACACAAAACAAGCAGCAACAAAGTAGGGAGTGAACAGTAATGTATGGAGTGAACAATAACATAGGGAATGAACAGTAACATAACGTAGGGTATGAACAGTAATGTAGAAAAATTAGGGATTATGAACCATACTTTTCACTGTAGAGATAGTATTTTTCCCATATTTATTGAAAAATTGGACAACATACTTTAACAAACTTCAATAAATTTTTAGAGTTTACAAAAAAAAATTCAGAATTTGGTGAAAAATAATTATTTTCATAAAAACATGTTATCTTTCTAATGAATATAGAATAAAATAATTGTGATATATACTTCTCCAAATATTGACAAAAAATTGAAGCCACAACATTCTATAGAACTATAGCTGTGAAATAGATTTGCAAAACTAAAGATGATTAAATGAATATCAAAAAAACTTTTCATTAAATTGAGAAAAAATATAAAATCATGAAAAACTAGTTGTATTTATATAAAATATAGCTTCATATGAAACCAATATAAGTATAAATTGTATTAAAATAAATATAGTAATATTTTTAAAATAGAAGAACGTATTGTTTCTAAAAATACAAAGGTAACTACTTTGGGGTTTCAGAGTAAATTTTTTTTTTCACACTTCCTCGCAAACGAATTAAGTTTAGATAAATCTATAATATATTTATTGGCATAAGTATCAAAAAAATAAAAATATTGTGTATTTAGATATCATCAAAATACATATAAAAAGTAATTAAAAAAATTCATATGTAATCAAACAAAAGAGAAATAAGAATAAGAAAAAATTACCTCACCCCTTTAGATAGATTAAAAAACAAAAAAAAAATTAAACCAATTAAAACTAATTTAAAAAAAAATTAAAATTAATTTTTTTCTCCCCAAAAAAAAATGTTTTAAAACAATTAAAACCAATTTATTTCTCCCCATTTTTTTAAATAAACAAAAAGTGAAAACAAACTCCCCTGAACAATATGTAGTAATAAAAAGATATAATTACAACCCACCAAGATCAAATTTAATTTTTTTCAAACTGATCATAGTCTAAAGGATTTGCAAAAATATCCTTTAGCTGATTTTTAAATGGTATAAATTCTACGAAAATATCACCCTTGTTCATATGATCTATAATAAAATGAAATCTAAGATCAATAGGCTCTATTCTAGAATGGTTTTAGGAGTTTTGGAAATATACATTGAAGAAGTATTATCACAATGGATAGATAGTTTATCAATATAAACACAAAAATCACATAAGGTTTCCTTAATATAAAAAATTTGAGCACAAAAACTAGCAGTATAGATATACTCAGCTTTTTCAATAGATAAAGAAACATATATTTATTTCTTAGATGACCAGGAAGTTAAATATTTTCCCAAAAAATGACACATACCTGATATTAATTTTCTATCAATTCTACATCCTCTAAAATCAGAGTTCTAATAAGATGTTAAATAAAAACAATTTTATTTTGGATAAAATAAATTAGAATCAATAGTACCCTTAACATATCTAATTATTATTTTTACAGGTCTAATTTATCTTTCTTAAGGATCTGCTTTAAATCTATCATATAAAAAAAATTACAAATGATATCGGGTCTAGATGTCGTTAAATAAAGCAAGATTCTTATCATTACTCTGTAAACAAAAAAATTAATAGATTTACAAAATGGATTAATATCTAATTTACAATTTTTACTCATAATATTTTTCATACATTTAGAGGAATCAAGACCAAATCATTTAACTAACTCTTTATCATATATATATTGATTAAGAAAAATTACATTTTTTATTTGATAAATTTGATGTCCAATAATGAATTTAAATTATCCCATTAAACTCATGTCAAACTCAGAAGAAATCAAGGAATAAAAATTATTGCAAATTATTTCTACTATATGAATAAAAAACCATGTCAACAACATATTTTTTTACAATTAGAATATCATCATAATATATATTAATAAAAAGTGTTTGATCAATATTTCCTTTCTAGAAACCATTATTTAACAAAAATAAATAAATACTTTCATACCAATAATTAGGTGATTGTTTGAGACCATACAAATCATTAGATAATTTAAAAATATTGTTAGGAAACTTTCCACTTTCAAAAAAATGGGTTGAGAAACATAAACTTCTTTAGTTATAAAACCATTTTAGAAATCAATTTTTAAATCCATTTGATATAATTTAAAACCTTTAAAACATTAAAAATCTGTCAAATTTCTAATTGATTATAACATGGAAATAGGTGAAAAATAATATTGAAAGGATATAACTTCTTCTTTTGAGTATCCTTGATCAAAAAGCCTGGATTTATTTTTTAAAAACTATCCATATTCATCTAGCTTGTTTCTAAAGATCCACTTTGTTCCAATTACCTTCTTATCCTTAGGTAATTCTACTAAAGTCCAAACATTATTTCTAATAAACTGATTTAATTCATATTACATTGAAACAATCTAGTTTTCATATTTCTAAGAATCATTAACATTAAAAGGAATAAACTCATAAATAAAAGAAGAATTGGAATAAAAATTTAAAATATAATTTTTATTATTTCACACCATAATCAACATTACAAATTACATTTTCAATAGAATTACCTTTGTGAATCTTCATGGATTTTGTATCATGTTGAGAATGAGTATTCTCCCCCGGAAATATTCCATTCATATATTGAGGTATACCTTCACAAATAATAAAATATATAAACTCATCATCAAAAATATTAGAATTATATTTTTATTTAACATTATTTTCATCAAACATAACACAAAAAAATTCAAAAATAATCATATTTCTCTTATTATAAACTCTTTAAGCATTAATATTATTAGAATAACCATGAAAAATACCTTCATAACTCTTAGAAGAATATTTCAATAAATTATCATTTGAATTTTATATAAAAACTTTATAACCCAAAACACTAAAGTATCCGACATTAGGTTTTTTATTTTTTAAATAATTCATAAGAAGTTTTGTTTAATAGAGGTCTAAACAAAATTCTCTTTGAAATATAACATGTATTAAAAATGGATTTAGTCCAAAAATATCTAGGAAAATTATATTCATTTAGCATTGTTCAAGATATTTCAATAAGAGATATATTTTTCAGTTCAACAACACCATTTTTCTATGGTGTTTTAGGAGAAAAAAATTAGGAAAATATTCATTATCTTCAAAAAATTCAAAATCTAAATTATGAAATTCACCTAATTTATCACTATGAGTAGAAATAATCATACAACCTTTTTGATTTTCAACGAATTTACAAAATGTAGTAAATCTATAAAAATTATCACTTTTATGAGCAAGAAAGTATACCCTAGTAAATATACTAAAATGGTCAACAATAACTAAAGTATATTTCTTTCCACAAAGGATAGAAATTTTAGTGGGGCCAAAATAATCAAGATATACTAATTTTAAAGTTCTACTAATACTTATTTGATTGATAGGTCTAAAAGAAATTGTGTGTTTCTTCCCTTTCAAGCAAGATTCACAAACATTATGTTCTTCCTGCTTCAAGGAAGCTAGCTGTAACACATTATCATGTTTTGATAGATTATGAAACATACTAAAATAGACATGAACTATAAATTTATTCAAAATTATTTTTTTCATTCATTGTAGAATTCAAATATTTAACATGTTGAACAATTAGTTTAGAAAAATCAATAGTATAAATATTATCTTTTCTATTAGCATAAAATAATAAAGAATCATCTTAAAAACTAAACATTTATCATTTTTAAATTTAACATATATTACATCATCACATAATTGTGATATAATAATTAAGTTATGTTTTAGGTCTTAAACATATAGAATGTTATAAATAAAGGTAGAATTTAAAATACCAACATTACTAAAACCTTTTACTTTGCCTTTGGAATTGTCTCCAAAAGTAGAAGTGCCTCCATTGCATGTGTTTTATGTAGTAAACCTAGATGGGTCTCCGTTCACATGCCTAGAGAATCCACTATCTATGTACTATATTTCACTCTTGAGATATCCAATGAATTTTACCTTATCCAATGATTCCATGAAGCACAAGTTATTAGATTCTTTTTCATTTACAGATTATTCACTAGAATCATATTCATCTACAAAACTAAAGCTAGTGGTCAACACCATTTATTACTTATTTTTTTCTTTATTATTTAGTTTATGAAAGTCATTTTTGATATTACCATTCATCCAGTATTCATAACATGTTACATCTGAAACATTGAAATGTGTACCATCTTTCTTATCTTTGTTATATTTTCCTTTTTGAGGGTTTCTTATAAATTGATTATTGATGCCTTTATTTTTCATTCTTTTGTAAACTCCAATCATAATCTAAGCCATATATTATTTTTCACAATCCTATAGATCAAAATCATAAGAGTCAGTATAAACTATATTCATATATTTAAAAGATACATCTTTTCATTTTTTTATCCTTATCAGTTATGTTATTCAGTTTGAGCTCATATCGGAGTAATGATCCAATCAATTAATTAACTATGTAATCTTTGAAATTACTTCATTCATCAATGGAAACCGTATTTTCTTTCCATTTATTTGTTAAGGCTCATATAAAACTTTTCACATGTACTAGGATTTACAGATATGCTCCAAGTGAATTGATTCCATTCACAATGCCTGTGAATATGTGGAATATTTGGTTTACTATTTCATCTTCACCCATCATAATATCTTGATACTCATCATGATTCATTCCATGTTTGGTTTGAATTAATTTTTCAGAGCCAAGGAGAGTTTTTTTATATAAGATGGTGTCTGGCCAGAATTCCCAAGAACTATAAATATAAAGGAAAAGAGTAACAAAATTCTAAAAGACGGAAACATATTACAATCATTATTCTGAAAAGGAAGTAAGTCAACAGGAAGTTCATCAAGCCAGGTGATGTCTTGATTGACTCCATTGTTTTCAATACCATCAACAACCATGTTAGCTTCACGATAAATATGAGTGATGATGTAGTTGATGTCATGAAGAGTACAAATGCAGTTCATCTAATGAGTGGTGATCGGCCACGCAAGAGGTATCACGCCATTCGAAACGGATTGCACCATAGTGGTCGAATCACTCTAAATCTAGAGGTTGTTCTAGAAATGTTGTTTGGAAAAAGAGATGGCATGAATCATACCCATCATTTCAGCTTTGAGAGAGGGAGCAATTCCACAACTACCATAGCAACAACCAATGATTTGACCAGTATGATTAATGAAGATCGTGCCACAACCCGGAGGACCAAGATTTCCTTTGGAAGTGCCATCCACATTCACCTTAATCCATACTGGAAGAGGGGCATGCCAGAAGACTTCAAATGTATGGCGAGGTTGGAAATAGTTTCCAGCAATACATAAACATCGAATGATGCTGAAGTCTTGCACCGTGTTGTTGCAGTGACCCTTTTGGATCGAAGAAGCTTCATGAATGGAAATGAGAATCCGAGTTTTTCCTGCATTAAGACTGGATGATCATTTATTATGAATAATATAATTTATATCATACCAAATCACATGATGAATCTTAGAGACATTAGCAAGAAAAATGTTTTTAATTTGTTGAGAACTATTCAAATCTAAACATCTCTTTAATTGAGTTTTTACCGAGTCATGCATCCACCATCTACAATCAAAAATGTCAAAAATATAATTCCAAAGAGTAGAAGTAGTGGCACAACAGATCCAAGGTGAGTGACATGTATAATCTTTAAAATTTTATGAGTTGTCTTACAAACAACCACATGACTAAAAACACTTCTATTAATATCACAATATAAAATACTAATAACATTGAAATTTAAAACATATCTAGTAGCATCAACTCTAATAATAATTTTTTGGTCAAATTCAGGTAGTGTATATTGTTTTGACATGATTGACCAGTTCTTAATGCTCAACTATTTTAGGTAAGGCTCCTTTTGAGATCTCCAGTAGCAATAATCATTTCCATCACCTTTTGGTGGATTTTGAGGAATCCAAGCATCATTCGGGTTCAATACTACTATATATTAAAATATTTATCCTTATATTGTGAGGTCTAAGAGTAGGACCACACAATTAAATATAAAATCAGACTCTAAAAATGGATCTCCTAATTCTAAAAGGAACAACCATTGATAGAAGTGTTTAGGTATTAGAAGGAGAACAACAAATCTAATAAATTATAAAAAGGATAAACAGATAATGGAAGATGTTCTAGAGGGGGTGAATCAACCAGATTAAAAAAATAAAACAAATAAATTTATTAATTAAAATAATTATAAAAGTTAATTATTCGATTTAATTAGAAGCAACAAAATTAAAGAACACAATGATGTTTTTTATAGTACTTCGTTCTAAAGTGGGCATAAACTACTCTTATACCTCTCTACTCGGTGAGAGAGATGTGTGAACTAAAAAAAATTTAAGGGGAAATCATAACCAAATTACAAAATCCTTTTCTAGTGAAGGGATATCCACAACACTAACTTTTGTATGGGGAGTCACAACCCTTACAACCTGACTTTAGACAGTGGGAGTCACAACCCGAACAGTCTCAATTTTAGGTACTGGGAGTTACAACCCTTAGATCCTTACTTTATAATCTAAGAGTCACTACCCGAGATAATAGAATATAAAATAATGATTTTGTGTGTAAAATTAAAAACTAAAAAATATAGTGCATTTGAGAAATTGTGAAAAGTTTTACAGAATCAGAAACAGACGGAATAATATAAAAAATGAAAGAATAGGTACAGATTTTTTAGGATTAGATTTGATAATATCTTCAAGGAAATTTTAGTCAAGGATGAATTAATTTGGCACTTCAGAGAACATCCAAGTGATGAAATAAATTGTCATAGGATGTTGCAAATATAAAGCAGGTTCAAAGATAAAAATGCTTTCTCTTTGAAAAACAACATATTGAATATGTTATCCATTATGTATAACATTCCTTATATATATATATATATATATATATATATATATATATATATAATTTTAATTAGTTTTAGTAGCTCCCCTTCCTTTGGAAATTCAAAATAAATTTTGTCGATAGATTTTATAAATATATCCATAAAAATAGAGCAACATTTCTTCTTTATTCCTATAGAATAAGTCCATAAAAAAGAATTCAAAAATAATTTTAATGTGTACTCCGATAAAAATATCTAGAATAATATTATCATTGAACGTTTTAAAAATCCGATTTAAATACATTCAAACCTCTTAAAACATATTAAAAATAGTTCATGAAAACTAGAAACACAATCTGTAAGTAAATTCAAATATGTGAATTTAAATATTCTTTTATCCTCCTATTTTATGAAAAAAGACGTTGAAATGGTTTATTAATTTTAATATTTAAATATTGCACTAAAATCATCATAAAATCTCCAATCATAATCCTTATATTTAATGTTAATTTATCCACTAGAAAACCCTTTGAAAATAATCCATATAAATATGCAACAGATCAATTTTTAGAAAAAACACACAAAATAGCATCATCAAAGTAGGGAATGAATAGTAACATAGGGAATGAATAGTAAAGTAGGTAATGAAAAATAATGTAATGTAGGGTATGAATAATAATGTATTGAAATTAGGGTTTTAAAACCAAAATTTTCATGGTAGCGAAATTGGGGTTGCCCATAGTTTGTGAAAAACTCGACTACATACTTTAACAAAATTCAACAAATTTTTAGAGGCTATAAACAAACGATTCAGAATTTGGCCAAAAATAATTTTTTTATAGAAAAACTTATTATAATTCTAATAAAATTGTAATAAAATAAATATTTCATCTACTTCTCTAAATATGAACAAAAAAAGCAACAACATTATGGACAACTACAGCTATGAAACAGCTTTGCATAACATCAGATAATTAAATGAAAATCAAAAAGAAATTTTTAGACTTTGATGAAAACAAATGAAATAAATAATAACAAGTTTTATTTCTATAAAACCATGTTTCATGTGAGGATTATATAATTATAACTTTCAGAAAAAAAATAGAAATGTTTTTAAAAAAGAAGATTGTATAGTTTCTAAAACTACATCAGTAACTTCATTCAATTTTTAGAGTACTAAAAAAGCATTTTCAGACATCGTCATAAACTTATAAAGTTTATATAAATCTCTTATATATCCAACTGTATAATTATCAAAAAAATCAAAATAACTTGGATTGAAATATCATTACAATATATATGAAAAGTAATCAAAATAATTCACATGTAATAAAAAAAGAGAAACATGCATAATAGAAAACATAGCTTACCCAAACTATGTAGTATATGAAGATGAATCATTGATTTTATGTCTCTTTAAATCATTAAAATCAATGATTAATGACTTGGGGGAATTGTTTCCCTCAACATCTGAAAAATGGTGCATATGAAATTATGATTATGGAATCTTTATCAAGGTTCTCCATGTGGATGGAGAATAACTTAACATAATTGGAGATTTTTATGTAAATTTTTTTGATGAATAATGGATACTTTATAAAGTTTCATAAATTTTTTCATTTTTTTATTATATTATAAAATAAATTTTATAGGTTTAATTAATGATTTAGGGTTCTATTAAACTTTTTTTGAATGATGTGGGAAAACATTTACAACGAACCATGGTGGTGGCCTGAGGTGTTAAGGAAAGAACATTTTACCTGAATGACAATTAAAAAGGTACAATTCATAATGGAGAAAGAAAGTACTAAATTAAAATGTTTAGGAATGAGCACCTAAGAAAAATTTGGGAGAAATATATAAGGATAATATCTTTGAGAGGATTATGAAAAAACAAATTTGTAGGGAACAACCCTTGAGAATAGTGTATCTAAGGGAAGAAGTATAAGGTGTACTTTGTATCATTAGACAAGGATGAAAAGAATTTGAAATCTCAATATGGTTTATATATACATTTTTTTGGAAAATTCTACTTTGATATAATATAGGCTTATTATACTATATTACCTTCTCTTATGCTGCAACATAGATGAAGTATAAATTCTTATAGAGAGAAAATAGAAGGCAGTACTAATGTAAAGAGTTCTCAATTTTTTATAGCATGAAAGGAATTAAGATGGAGAATACAATACATGGTACATTGGATTAGGATGATGAGGTATAATGGATGTATCATAATTCAAATGATATATAGATAAACTTATGATTTCATTACAACATCCAAAAATATTTTTTATTTGAAACAATAAACGGTGTGTCTTCTCTTCTAAATTGGAGTCCTTCTAAATATATGGGGCACAAAATTCAGCAATAACATTAGTATAGATGATAATTTAATTTATTTTACTTAAATGGTTTGATAACTATCATGTACATCCATTCTAATGCAAGGTAGTGGGACTAGCTTGATGCTATGATCTGGATATGTGTTTTTGATATGTACAATGAATAATTTTTTTTTTCAATAAGAACCTCCCAATTCGAAGTTACCTACTAAAACATAAATGATATGAAAAAACTCCCATAGTCTCTGATTAAAAAACCCATACATTATTTATGTTCCAGAACATAGAATATAAGATAAACCTAAGTCACCACACTATAATACACAAAAACACTCTGAAATCTAGTTATAAAATAAAATTATTAAATGAAACAAAAAAAATAACTATACAAGAATTTATGTGGGTTAGAATTATTCTAAATCCATTAGTGGAATGATATAAACTCTTTTATTAAGGAATATAGGATGATTAAAATATTTATTAGTCATTAAAAAAATATTTCCACCCTAATTTTTATATTATAGTCTTGAAGTTTAGATTGGTTCCACTAACTTATAATCTCCAATGATATTATTCCCACTAAGATATAATATTCATTTTAATACCTTCACATGGTCAAAGACATCCACCACCATACCTTCTCCCTAAAATGAATATTGTATGTATCTGGAAACTACATAAAAAATAAAATTGTGTATATTTATAGATAAATCATTACGTATCACTTATGTGTGTTGATAATCCCTGTATAACTTCAGAATAAACTATTATGCATCAAAAAAATTGACCCCTATGATGGTCCTTTTTACCCCCACACTTCCCCCTTTCAGGCTCATCCTGCTGACTTCTAATTGAATTTATTCTAGTCTTCCTACTATATACATCTAGACCTTTTCACAAAAACAATTCCATCTCCATTATGGATTCAAAAATAAATCTTCAATAATCTCCCCCATTAATATTATTTAATCACTTAGCTAGAAAATGGATTTCACATGTATAGATCTTATAATTTTCCACTTGAGAATTATTATTTTTCACCGCCAAGAACTTTTTCATCATCCACAAAAACCCTTATAATCTCAATCTTCCTTTGTAGATTCATAATTCCTACAACATATTTCAAATCATACGATCCCAACTAAGGTGAAACAATACCTCAGTACATCTCAGACTACAACCTTGGTTAGCATATCTCTCAGATTCAGAAAGCTATCCACCTTATAAATATAGCACATTTTACTCCAAAACAATTCTAATGATGTAATATATCAGCTAAATATTATTTTTCTTGGAATAAAATATTATTTTATTATAAAAGTGTATCACACTTTTTGAATCATATAAAAATATATGAACCACCTATACATTTCTAATATCATCCAATATCCCCATTAGTTAGATCAAATCCTTCATAGAGTCCTTAATTGATTCATACTCTACTTCCATTTTTTAAAGTGTAACTATAAGTTAATTATTTTACATTTAACTCATAGTTTTTCCACTGTACATAAACACTTAGCCAGTGGTGCTCCTTAGTTTTTCTCCATATCCCCCAAAGTTGGAATTTACAAACCCTTATAGTATTATATCCATTATAAAAAATGGAGAAAATATTTCAAAACCATTATGATATATAATAATCCACTTAACTACTTCCACATTCACTCTTCATGAGTTTTCTATGAACCTACTAACTACTCCCACTACATGATAAATTCCTTTTCATATACATGCCATGAAATACATCAATCTTTTGACATAAAATGAAAAAATAAACTTTTTTACATTTACTAGTGTATACATCCATTATATGTACATTCTCATTACTCCACATGAATTTATAGACTACATGAGTGGTTACAAGTTTTTTATTTCTTATTCCAAAACACTATACCACTTTCTATATGGAGTCATAATAATTCATGATCAATTTTATAAACTATATTTACCATAAAACCTATATCCCAAATATCCATTTCTCTATATTAAGATCCATTATCTCAAAATATCCATAAAACATATCTTTTATATCACCAACCATTTGATTTTATATTTATTAAATAATAATTTCATAAATATAGGTAAGTAAGATGATAAAGCTGCTATTATCATAAACCTTTTGGAAACAAAAATAGTTTTTATTTCCCAAGAAGAAATTAATTTCCATAGTAAAGGTGTTAAACTTTAGGTTATACTTCCTTGGCGCTTACTATAAACCCTGAAGGATTTGTTTCATCTTTAATCTAATATCCGAGTTAAATTTCTCTATGAAACAATCTTTTAGATCCATGTTAATCTATAAATTTAAGTCTTCCTGAGTAAATTTTATTTTCACATCTAACTGTACAAGATTTGACCCCTATATGGAAACCGTTATGGGTACTATATTGAGTGTCATGTTTTTAAAAACTAGTGAAATTATCTAATAAAAATAAGAACATTTCATTTTTTTAAACTAATGATAATCCTTTACTTTTACCTCTATTTACCATATGTTTCCTCCTCCAACTGATAACCCCATTTTTTCTGATGTACTAACCTCCTAACAGGACATTCCATTAGCAAGTATACCTTTAAAATATGTAAGGAATCCAACTAATTCGTCACTGATACCTCCTAATAATTCATGTCACTCATATATAAATCTACGTCAAGTATTTTAGTTTCTTCATTTATAGATATAAGAAAATAGTATAGTGCAATTTTGTATCTCTAAACATGGCATAAAATCCTTATAGACCTCAAAAACTCTCCCATCCACTTAGTTCATTCTGGGAAAACTGCATATGGATCTTCATCTTATGGATCACTCCCTTGAGCTTATGTGGTCCTCCTTCTTAACTTCCCCATCAAATTTTGATTCATCTCCCCCATGCCTCGATTTTTTTGCAGTACCTAGTACAGTCTTAAAAAATTATATTTCTTTCTTCCAGTAGAACTTATATAATTCCTTAAAAAAAATTTCTTTACCTTTTTCAAAACTAAAAAATTTCATTTTAATTCTTATCACAATTTACATTATGGATTTGGATGGGGAAAAGGTTATAAAAACTTAAATTTATTCTCGAGAAATGAAACCCACCACTTTTGGGTCCCTATAATACCAAAATATTTTAGTACATGTTTCCCTTTAAATAAGCAATATATTTTTGATATATTGTGATATGTGAAAAACTAAAAAATAATGAATAATTTTTTATTATAAAAATTAAATACAATAAAATATAGTTAAATAAAATATAATTATCAGAATAAGAGATTTTACAATAGAATTAAATGACACTGATTCACTTTGGAAAATAATTCTGATTTTAATGAATCATTTTTTTTCTGTATTTATTACTTCTAAAGAATTATATAAACAAAATGTATTGATAGAAATCAAGGAATTATAATTAAAATAAATTAAAAATATCAAATAAATAATTAAGTAACTATAAGGAATAATTATTTAATTATTCATGGAAAAATATAAATGATTTCTCTAAAAAATATTTTTATTATATATAATATAATTTTATTTAAAAGTAAAAAATTTCATATTTTAAGTGTAGTATTTAATGAATTGTATTTTTTGTATGTGTAAGAAAATGAATAAACATTCAATCATTGATTAATAATATTTTATTAATAAATATGAAAACATTTATTGTAAAAAGACCTATTTCTTACATTTTAGTAATTTAAAATGATCCTTATAAAAAAATTATTTTAATTAAATAATTTATATGCCTATATATATATATCAAAATAATAAACCAATAATTTAATGATTTTCTACTTGGTATGTAATAAAAATACATTCATTTATTTGCTTAAATGTTTCTTCTAAAAAGTATATTTATGTGTTATGTGTTCATATATTCAATTTAATTTTAATCATATTTAAAAATTGAATACAATGACTTTTTTTCATATTTTGATTTAGAATTTCAAAATATATTAATGTGGTAAATTCTATTTTTTAATAAAAATAATTTCTCATGGTTAGAGTCAGTCATCATGATAAGCGTGAAAATGAGGTTAAAGGGTTAAATTTAGGGGAAATGACTTAAAATATAATAAAAACATACTTATAGGTGGTTGGATAAGCACATTATCAACCTTCCCTTATATTATATGCAATAATATTCAACTTTGTATCCACATGCATTGAAAATTATATTCCTTTTATATTTAGGAATTAGTATTTACACAAACTCTACCTCTTCTCATCAATAAAAGGACCCTTACCATCCCCACATTAACACACATATTTACATAAGTTTTCACTTAATTATCTACCAAAATTATATCCTAAAAAATACACTCTCACTTTAGTATCCTATTTCTATAATAAGTGGTAAAAAATACCTCATTTTTAATAGGCTCCTTAAGAGGAGATTCATCTCTTTAATATAAGTGTTATACTAGATTTAGTGATTAATTTTTATCTTCTCCATATACCACTACATAAATCTAATTTATCACATCAATAAAAAATTTAAATCACTATACATATATAAAAGTGATATTGTTACTATACAAAAACATTTTCTTACTTATTGAGTTGTTATTGTTGGATTGGGTTATACAAAATATACACTAGACGGGGGTGAATTGTGTCTTTTACAATTTCTTTGCATAACCGTGATCTGTCCTTTTAACTTTATAACAAATATTTTGCAGCAAAAAATAATTAGCACATGACACACGATGTATAGTGGTTCGGGGAACAGAAGGCCCCTAGTCCACTCCACCAATGCTCTACTCCATGAGCTTGGTGATTTTCATTATCTGGTCCTCTAATAAACAGATCGTTCCACAACTGAGTACAGGAAGTTGACACCTTTACAATCTTAAGGCTTAACAGAGCCTTCTGGTTCAAACACATCACCGAATACATAACTTAGTATGAGAAGATGATTACCCAATATAAAAGAGTATTTGATCATTGAAAATACTTTCCTAGTTGTTCTTCACAATTGCAATAGAATGCAATTGACAGTATATGGATCGTCGTCTTTAGAAATGATGATCTTTGGATAAAATTAGTTCTGATCCGATCTGGTTGCAGTAGATCTTGAAAGTTCATTTGTAACTTCAACACTAGTTGATTCACAAAAGATATTCTATGTAGATCAGTAAATCTTCCGTCTTGTTTCTTCTTCTTCAGAAAACAGAGCTTTGACGCTCTTCGTAACAGAAGATCTGTAAGTCTCAATTGTCTCTGTAAATTTTCGCAGTGAAAAACATCAAGAGCTTGATATATATATATATATATATATAAATTCTTTTAAAAATTATTAACCTCTATATACAAAATAATACTGGTATATATAGAATAAAGATGAGTGTTCTCCTTTTTAAATCTAGATCTACAAACATTACCTTTAGAATCATGATATTCAAAAGTTTGAATAGCAGAGTAGTCATAATTCCCTTGAAATTTCAACATAAAATATCCGGTTAAATTGATCCTTTGAATCACAAATAAATAGCTTTGAATCATTCAAAGACTCAATTAAAATTCAGGCTTTTAATCAGGCTTGAAATCAGCCTGATAATCCGCATAAATATCGCTGCTTTAATAAAGTCATAATTTAAATATCTGACGTCAAACATAGGATTGGACTGCATATCATACATTATCTGAATGTAAGGTTCACAATGTATGGTTGATCTCAAACGTAAGGTTGATCTCAAATGTTCCTCTTAAATTCTTAAACATATGGTATAATCCATACTTTTCAATCAAACACACAATTGTTCATAAAATAAGGTTGATGAACCATACTTTTAACAAAAAAACTTAACATTCTATACTTATGTAATGATCTTATTCCATACTTTGCTGATTTTCCAAAAATAAGGTTCCTTCCAAATGTAGGGTTCCTTCTAAACTTTGCCGATATCCCAAACGTAAGTTTCCTTCCAAACATAGGGCTCTTCTTCTATAGTTTTCCGATAGTGTATGGTTGTTTAACCATACTTTTCTGATTACTCGTAAAACGCCACATTCCATCCTTACACTATGCTTCCAAACATAGGTTCTGAACAGTTTTTACAAAACACACTAATACAAATACTTTAGCAATTAATTCTCGTTGTTCAAATACTGAAATATTTCTTCCAGTAATAAAAATATAATGAATATTAAATTCCTGAAATACACTTAAAAATAAAATCATTAGAATAAAAAATAAGGGTATTTGTGAGCATCAAAATCCTCATAAATTGATAGAGTATTGTTCTTCCACAACCCCCAATTTATTAATAATAAAATTATGTATTTTTTAAAACAAAACGTGCTCAACAGTTATAACGTGTTATTTTTTGGGTCAGTTTTACCACAGAAATGAACAATTTTTTAATGTTTTCCTCATGAAATAATAATAAAACAAAAATAGTTATAATATGATTTAATATTGATTAATTAATTATGTTTTTATAATCATGGATTGGAAATATTCCAAATTGTAGTCACTAATAAATTAATTCTTTTTTAATTAAGTAATCACCAAAAATGTAAGAACCCAGATCATCTATTCAGGTACGAATCTTATTTTTTGGTGTTTTTTAGAAATATAGGAGTTTAGGGAAATTTAAGGACAACATTTCGTGTACTTAAGAGTACATTCTATGTATCTGGTTGTTGTCGGTAGCTATGTACTGGCCATGTAATGGATGAGTACATGGCCATGTGAGGTGACCAAGAGACCGCGTAAAGCAGGGCCTGGTTAAGTCATTTACATGGCGTGTACATTAAATGAATGCGCCCTTAATTTTCTTTTTATTTGTTAAATCGGACCAGGGTTGAATCTAATTGACATAATTTTATTCTTCTAGATTTGGCTCGTCTAGGAGCAACTGAGAGAAATGACTCTTCTTCAAGCCCCCGATCGGTCGCATGTGCTCTGAATCGAACACCATCTATTGCGTTAGAATTGACACGGTGATTTCTTCCTTCTTTTAGAGCCTTTTCTCTTGATTTCTACTCTTTTATGAGATATCCTTGGTTGATAGTTTTTGACGTTTTTTTAGATCTATGGTGCTCTATGTCAATTCAAAGGCCAAGGTTCAACTATATTGATCATACAACATAAAGGTAGGTGGTTTGTTCCTTTCTAAAGATGTCTTTGAATTATATGTGAAAAAAGTGAACAATACCCTCATTTAGGGTATTGCATGTTTTGGGAATTTATGCATGTTAATTCCTACTATTCTTGGTTTTCCTGAGTAAGTGTTTTTTATTATTAATAGGGTTTACTAGTTTTCTATGTATGTTTTTGCCCATGTTTTTTTGATATTGGCCTTTGGGTCTAGAATTTTTCCCATTATGCTATTTTAAATTCCATGCCTAGTGATGTTAGGATGGAGTTTATTATTATATGAAATGATTACGATATGAATTTTAGTTGTTTATCCAAGTAGAATTTTGAAATTTACGTTGGATGATGGATATCATTTGTTCAATATTGTATTATACAGGGCTGTGGGAACTTGGTGTAGTTAGACTATAGGGGGATTTGACATTGAGGGATTCCCTAGACTGTCTGTTATACTTTTCACGTTGCGATACCATATGGGGGATTGACATTTACTACTCCCTCAGAGTGTCTATAGTATATCATTACGAGACCACATGGGGAATTGATGTTGAGTGATTCCTTAAAGAGTTTGTAGTTTATCGTTAAAAATACCACAAGGGGAATTTATGGTGAGTGCTTCCCGGAGAGTCATTGTTTGCATGTTACTAGTGGGATTATATTGTGTGAGCTTCCCCCAGAGGGTCGTTATATCTATATTGATTTAATTTTATGTTGAACTAGAGGGGTTAGGACATGATAACTTTCCCAGATGATACTTGTGAATAATTGGTTGAATGATTATTAAATGTAAATGAATGTAATTAAAACTATAGGAGTGTTTAAAATTTGAGTACTTCCTTGTTTACTACTTCCTTTTTCATATTTATTGCTATATATATTCACTGACAGTTAGCATAGATCTTTGGGTGGTTTCCTACTGGGATTTGTCTCACACCATGTT
The DNA here is from genome assembly GCA_963277665.1 of Viscum album. Taxonomy (NCBI): domain Eukaryota; kingdom Viridiplantae; phylum Streptophyta; class Magnoliopsida; order Santalales; family Viscaceae; genus Viscum; species Viscum album. The sequence goes on along the minus strand of OY728130.1, from coordinate 570,459,314 downwards.
TGGGTAATGTTTTTGGGCCCATATTGATTATATTTTTTTAGGTATCGATAAGGGAAAACACCCTTATACTTCAGGTACTTGAGTGATGCAGAGATGGAGAGCATGTGACCATGTTATGGATACGATGCTAACTGAAGATTATTTGTTTTCTTTTTACTTTTTTTAGTACTATATTTCTAGCATTGTGACTTTTTTAAATTCTTTCCTAGAAATATGTGACATGCATCAGTTATATATGTGCTCCAGTTTTTTATTACTTTTACTCTTCCACTATTTGCTTATTGTATGGTATTACTACTTCCGCTGTTGTCACTAGTGTAGAAAACGTTTTTTACATCATTTATTTTGCATTTTTTACGTCTATTTTGGCCGATGTTATTGCAGGGGACAATATAGATATTGTCTTTTATATCGGTTATTTTAAAATGACGTAAAAAATAGAAATCTGAATCCATTTTCACGTCGGTTCCTAAAAAACCGACATGGAAAACAGTTCATAGTTGTGATTTATTGAAGTCATTTTTTAAATAACTGATGTAATATGTTGTTTATTTAATCCATTATTAAATATCTGACATAATAAAAAACCCCTACGAATCATTTTTCAGGACAGTTATTAGAAAATCGATGTGAAAAAAATATTATCACCTTGATTATGAAACAAATGACATGATAAACCAGTATGCGAATCAGTTTTTTACATCGGTTACAAAATAAACAACGTGAAAACATATATAATACATAGGTTATTTAAATAAGCTACGTAAAAAACCATCCTTGTGCATTCAATACATTTCTTATAATATAACTAATGTAAAAACCATTTTTTTTTAATAATACAGTTCAACCATTACAATGCGCTACCAAAGAGGACCTAAAACAAGCATAAAGAATACCAAAACCACTAGACAGCCCCCCCACCCATAGACACCCCTAATCCTTTAGACATCCCCCACCCCCTGGACACCCTCCCACTACCCTGGAACCCCCCCCCCCCAGACAGCCCCCACCCCCTGGACACCCCCTACCCTTGGATAGCCCACCCCCTAGACACCCCCACCCCCTGAAGAGACCCTCCCACCCCTAGGACCAACCCCACCATTGGAAACCCCACACCATAGACACCCTCCCACACTAGAAATCCCCCACTCCTCTGGACACCCCTTACCCCCTTGGACACCCCCCACCCCCACCACCCTGGACAACCCCCACCCCTGGACACCCTCCCACCCACTGGACACCACCCCAACCCACTGGATAAACCCCCCCACCCACCCCCAGCCCCTAGACACCCTACCCCTTCGACAGCCCCCACCCCCTGTACACCCCCACCCCCTGTACACCCTCCACCACCATGGAACACCCCCCCTGGACACCCCCTACCCCCTTGGACATCCCCCACCCCCTGGACAGCCCCCACCCCTGGACACCTTCCCACCCACTGGACACCCCCACCCCACTGGATACCCCACCCCACCCCCTGGACACCCTCCCACCCTCTAGACATCCCCCACCCACTGGAAATCCCACCCACCCCCTTGGACACCCCCGGCCCCCTTGGACAACCCCCGACCCCCTGGACACCCCCACCCATAGAAAGCCCCTCCAACCCCCTGGACACCCCCACCTCTAGAAACCCCCCATGGACACCCTCCCACCAAATGGACAACCCCCACCCCCACCCCCACCCCCCCCTGGACACACCTTACCCCCTTGGACAACCCCCACCCCAGGGACACCCCCACCCCTGGAACCCCCGAGAAAGCCCCTCCCACCCCTGGAAATCCCCACCCCCTAAACACCCCCCTAGACAACCACTCTCCTAGAAACCCCCACCCCCTATGAAACCCTCCCACCCACTGGACAACACCCCCCAGACCCCTTGGATAGCCCCCCACCCCCTGGACACCCCCACCCCCTAGACAGCCCCTCCCACCCACCATGGACACCACCACCCGTGGAAACCCCCCACCCCCTAGACACCCTCCCACTCACTGGACAGCCCCCCCCCCCCCCCCCCACTCAGACACCCCTACCCCCTTCGAAATCCCCCACCCCCTGGACACCCCCACCCCTCTAGACATCCCCCCACCCCCCTGGACCCTCCCACCCCCCATGGACAGCCCTCTACCCCCTTGGACACCCCCACCCCCTGGACACCCCCAACCCCTTGGACAGCCCCCCTAGACACCCCCACCCCCCATGAAACCATTATTATACTCTACCAAAGTATGAAACAAGAAGAAACCGGACCAAAAGAAGACCAAAACCAGACCAGAATCCAAAATATAAAAACATCAGTACTAGACCAAAACAAGAAGAACCAGAGAAAAATTAAACATTCACATATATAAAATTCAAAAATTACAATGTCAAAAAAACATTAATCCAACCAAAACAACTACCAAATACATAATTATAATTACAATATTCAAAATTACATTTTACAATACAAAGAAACTAAAATCCAATCAAACATAAAAGTAATTTGACCATTCCACTTGTAAGTGTTTGACCTCTTGAGAACTATAGGGTTTAGGGTCATCAAATAGGTACAAATTAAAAGTCTGTTAGTTAACATGTATAATGAAAAAATCAAATGAAATATTATCGAAAAGTTTATAAGGAAATCTAACCAGGTCAAACTTCAAAAGTGTTCCATTTGTAATTATTTCATACATAAATCTTAACATATAATATCCGCATTCGATGACTCCTTGTTGTTCATGAAGATTATTTTTAAATGAGTGTCAATTCAAAATATCATTTTTATGTACTACATCAAAAAATACAAATTATAAATGTTTATTTACTTTAACTTTTACATATTTGATCTTAGAACACTTTTTATTTGTTTTTTTTCGAAAGTAGACCCATCCCCTATTATAGAATAATATGAATCGGATAAATTTAAAATTAATTATAATATAAACATATATTAAGAAATTGAAACTTACTTTTCCAACATATTCTGAAAACTTTCCCGCACATCACCCTGGACAAAGCATATCCAATAAATTGTTTTCTCCCTTGTACAAAAAACACCTAACATCCAATGATCATTGATATAAAATAAAGTTTAATGTTAGTGGTTTTTTTGTTAAAAGATAATGAACACTTTTCCAGATATATGTTTCATACCCCTCACAAAAAGGCATCATCCAACACTATGTGATTATATTCTGTTCAAATCATTCAGCAATATAAAGTTTTCTTTATTCCTCATCCAATGTATGTCCTTTAAGGGAAATCAATTACAGGTCCATGAATCCATATACACCAGTCTAATCATTGTTCTCACACATGTTATAAATATACCTAATACAAAATAGACATAAGTATAAATTTTTAATAAATATAGTGCAGGGAAAGGTGTAACACCCCAAGCTTCTACGATACGCTTCTCTTTGAATAATGTGATTGCATGTGTTGTACGCAACGTCGAGTTCTAACACACCACAACCAATCAAACTAGCCGTTATGAATAGTAATACCTACTTTTTGAATTATATATATTTTATATTTCAAATGGACTTCATTTTGGATTTGGAATATCGAAATTATCCTAAGTTGAATTTTTGGTATTTTTCTGAGAACTTCCAATTTTTATGATAGTGAAAAATACTTAAAAACAACTTTTTTAATCAAAATAATTTATATGATAAATTGTAGTATTGAGTGGTTTTAAAGTATAATTAGAATATATTTTTACCATTTTATCCAATGGTGTTCATTAGAATTAATTTTACTTTGAAATTAGACATAAACAATTATCAATCTTTTGATATATATTGTTTCTTAAAAACACGCTATTTGTTGTGACAGCGGGAATTAATTATAAAATTAATTAATTCAACTTATATGTTTGGAATTTTGTAAAATAGGATTCATTTTTGAATTCAGAATATCAATTATAGCTTAGGGTGAAATTTTGGCATTATTCTGAAAAACTTCAATTTTTGATGAATAGTGAAACTACTAAGTGGTAGTTAAAAAACTGAATTTTTCATAAAACCTAATTTTACCGCTTCTGTGAATGGAATTTCAAAAATCCGAGAGACACGGTTAATATCAAAAAGTAAAATGTGGTTCAATAAGATGAAAATAATTTTTGATGAATAGTAACTTTTTTACTCTTATTTACCACGATTAAAAGTAAATAGGGTAATTAAGGGTAAAAATGATATTAATATTACCCTAACACATGTCCTAATTCTATTGGACAAGTGTATCTCGACCAAAACAGCCTTAGGAATAAAATATTATCATTTAGGTCCACTTAGATTAGATTAGGATATTTATTATTATTTAATTCAAAAAAGAGTTAAAATCAATGTTTATTTACTAAAACATTTTTAATATAGGGTTATACATAAGATATATTCGATTTTAAATATTCAGTAGAAAGATAAAACGATTTGATTTACTAAATAATGATATTTTATTTATAACATTTAGACTTTAAATAATTTAATTTATTTATGACACAATGATGATGTAGTAATTACCATAATTGTGAAAAATTAAAATAATTGATATTATAAATTCCCAAATAAATATAATTTGAGACTTTTTAGGAATTAAAATAATTTTCTAGGTTAATATGACATGTTAGTATTGATTCAATTAACTTTGTTCGAAGTAATCATTCTGTTATGATTTTTACAAAAATCAATTATTGAATAGTGTCAAAATTGACATAAAAGAGTTTTTAAAACAAATATTATATTATTAATTGATATTAAATTCCTAAAAATCTAAGGTTCGGCCAAGAGACTTATATCATGATAGGCTCATCATTAATGGACCACTTGGGGGTCTCTTGGAGGTATATAGTAAGTTTATTAACTATATATTATAAAAATACAAAGTGACATGGTAAATGTCAAACTAATTAACTAAGAGTTAAAACTAAAAGATAAGGTTAATATAGTAAACCAAAACTTTCTAAATTCTATTGGTTGAATGGTTTTCGACCTATCCCCACCTTAAAATTTGAATAATAAACTTTGGAGCCAATAGAAACCGAATTTTAATTTATTAAAAATTAACATTTCTAGCTTTTCCAAAGGTACCCCTCACCCCTCTTATAAAAGGGCACTCCTACTTATCATTTCTTCACACCTTCAAAGCCTCTTGGTTCGGCCAAAATCTGCCCAAATACTCTCCCAAATTCCCTCACTACAACCTAGAGGCCTTATTTTGATCATAAGGGAAACCTAAGGATCCCTTTTGATCAAATCAAAAGGAAGAACCCGAAGAAGAGGTAATGTTTTCACCACCCCTTTTCAAGTTCCTTTCTTCTTCAACTTCTTCTTTATTTGTTATTACCATTCTAAAATAATAACTCCAGTATCTTATATATATTGTGATGTTATTATAAATATGGTACAACCATATTCAGTATTCTATCCACCCTTTGAATAACATGTCACCATACGTGTGTACGTACGGCTTACCGTCTCCACGTCGTGGTGTAATTGTTATTCAATATATTATTATTTGGATGGGTATAATAATGATGTGTAACTCATGTAAATAATAAATATAACATGTGAATGATTCTGTATATATGATATACCATCCATTTATATATTATTTTAATATCAAAAGAATGATATTTTTGCTCGTGCGTACGTACGGACTACCGTCTCCACGAACGCGATGAGATTCATTCTCCATCGTATCCATTAAAGTATAATTATCATTTGATGATTTAAAAATGATGTTTAAGGACTTGATATCATTATGTATATGAAAAATATACAACCTATACATGACAAACATGGCTTATGTAACAAAACATATAAAAGAAAACGAGTAAGTTAACACCCGAAACGACGATAATTCAAAGATATTATTAACAAATCAATGTTAAAAGATCATATATGATATCATATTAATATATATGATTCTTGTATAATTTAATAACAATTATTTCACCATTATAAAGGAGGTTAACCTACCCCAACAAAGGAAAATTACAAGGTAAGGGTTATTTCACAATCTCTTCATTATCCGAGGTTGATTATATGTAATAATCTACTGGGATCTCTTTATCATCCACATCCATATTTCTTAAAAATGTATTTCAAAACATTTTTACTATTTAAAAGAATATGGGTTAAAGTCATTTATACCCTTGTTTTACTTTTTATAAGAGGTTTATAAAGGAATCTTTCCGTGGTTTTCCAAACAAGGTGCTTTTTAACCTTTTCGACAAAATTAAGGTAAGAATGTTTTTTTAACTTATACGGAGGGTAGGGCTATTTTCTGCCGTTATAAAATTTTCAAAGCTTCCCTTACAAGCTTATAAGAATATTTTAAAAGAAAATGTTTTATTTTATAAATATATGACTCTTAAATGATTTCAAAAATAGAAATAGATATTTCTCTAAAAAGAGTTTTGATTTCATCTATGTCAACATCCTTTGATGGATTTTGTGATTATTTGTAGTTGATTTATTAAGATAAAAAACTTATATATTGTATTGAAGGTTTTGTGATATGTTTGACTGTGGATGTGATATTTTTATACCATTCATAGTTTATGATGAAAGTACTGACATTTCGTATGCTAGTTTTAATATGAATGTTTATGTTATGTTTAAACCTTTTCACATGGGAATGCATTGGACTTAATATGTGACGGGTGGAGCCTGCTATAGCTCCTCGATGCATCGGTAGGTCTCATGAGACAAACTAGTGTCTTGGAACAAGGCCTTGAAAAAATCTTATTTGTAGTCTTGGCACGAGGCCTTGGCTATGTGGTTATGATAGTCTGGCATTATGCATTCCATCATTATGAAAGTGGTTATTGATATTGCATGTGATTATTCGATTAGTAGAATATCCATGTGAATAAGTAAATGGAATTATTTCATTTTTCTTTTTTCCATACTATGTTGAAGTTCAAGTTTAAAAGGCTTTTGTTTTAGTTATACATTGACTTAAATGTTTATGCTTATTTTTGAAAGTTTCCGCTATATTGTTATCCTTACTGGGCATTTGAGCTCACCCCTTTTCTATGTTTTATTTTTTCCAGGATGTGAAGAAGTAAGTTATGAAAGAACTGCAGGGATAGTATGTGGGGATATGAGTGTGGAATATGGAGACTATGTTGTTGTAGTAGTTTTTCACTTTGTGATGTAATGTAAAACTTTATGAATATATCTAGTGTTTCCAAGGCTACTAAACCAATCGTTCTTTCGAGATTTGATCTTTCTTGTGATCATGCCAATGTAATGTAATAATGCACCGACTCTGGGTAACTAGGGTCGGGGCGTTATAGTTGGTATCAGAGGAAGTTTAGTACAAACCTTGGAAGCTAGATTTAGATAAACTCTGATTAGAGAACGTAGACCTAAGATGAACTTTGAGGATTAGTATAGAAGAACTTCCTAGAATTTTGGTATTGTAGAGATTTTGTGAGTTTTCTGAGTAATATATCCCTGTCTGGATATGAGCAGTTAGAGGCGGCTCTGGCACAGATATACCTAGGGGTAAAACCCAAAAGCACCGCTTTGAGCTAGACTCGAACGGGAACTGGTGCACGACAACGGGCCTTGCTGCACTCTTGGTTACGACACTCCCAGGAGATATGCTTAGGATAACTCTCATTTTCTTTACAAATAATTATGAAGGGTTTATGAGTATATACTTCCTCAATGAAAATATTTTTATGATTATGGATTATATCCATAAATAGTTCAATTTATGTTAAGTGTTTTATAAGTATGGGATTATGTATTTTGATTCATAAACTGATCTAGTTTATGCCATTGTTTAGAAATGGTGCCTAGTGGAAGAAATGGAAATTGTATCAATGCACGCACCTCATGTTGGGATTTCCCTCCTGCTCAAGATAATTATAGTGGATCTGGTGATGCAACTGGTTCTGATCAACTAATCACCATACTGGGACAACTCACTCAGGTTATGAATAATAACCTTACCCGTATGGAGCACCCTGATCCGCAGCGTGGAGGATCAATGTTAGATCGATTCATGAGGCAACAACCACCAACGTTCAATGGGAGTACAAATCCCTTAGTAGCTGAGCAATGGATATTTTCCCTAGACAAAATATTTCAGGCTTTGGGGAGTAGTGAAAGGGAAAAAGTTATCATGGAAGTTTACCACCTCACTGGAGATGCTGATCAATGGTGGTCATTGATTCAAAATAAGAAGGAAGATGATGAAGTATCAAATATGGAATGGAGGGAGTTCAAAGATCTGTTTTTAGAAAAATACTTTCCTCGCGACCATCGAGCAGATATGGAAAGGCAATTTCTAAGTCTGAGACAAAAGGAGGATGAGAATGTCACAAAGTCTGAGGCTAACTTTACAAGGTTAGCAAGGTATGCTGGTGATTATATATGTAACCCAAGAAGTAAAATTGATCGTTTCTTTGATGGGTTAAAACCATTTCTCCGTCGAGCATTAGTCTCACAATCCTTCTCGTCATACGAAGACATTGTCTCATGTGCTATCATGACCGAAAAGAAATTCTCTAAGTCTTATGACTTTAAAGCAAAGCAAGAGAAGAAGAGGCATACTGATCAATCTTGGAATAGAAATAAGGGGAAGAAAGGAAAGGTTGAATATCCATCCTGTGGTAAATGTGGGAAGAAACACCCTGGTACTTGCTTTAAGGGAATGGGCGTCTGTTACAAATGTGGTGAAAAAGGCCACCAAGATCGTGATTGCAAAAGGGAAGATGGAAGCTACCAATGTTTAGTGATACAATTGCAGGGAGATGGGGAATTATGCAAATGAATGTCCTAAGCGTCAGGAGAACTTACCTCAGAAAAGGGCAAGGGATCAAGGCCAGGCTTATGCTATCACTACTGCTAAGGTAGAAGCTCCGAAAGACGTGGTGGCAGGTAATTTAATGGTTTCCTCAAGTTTAGAAAATGCATTATTTGATTCTGTATCATCGCATTGTTTCATATCTTCCCAGTTTGCTAAGAAAATTAGATATTTCCAATTTGATTTAACAAGGGAGTTGTCAGTTAAAACTCCTAAGGGAAGTATCATTGCAACAATGTTTTGTGAATCAATCCCCATTAGAGCACATAAATGTTCTTTATCTGATGATCTCATCGTCATACCTATGATTGAGTTTGATATAATCCTCGGTATGGGCTGGCTTTCGGACTATGATGCAAATATTTATTGTAAGAAGAAAGAAGTTACGATTCTTGATGATAATGATAAGGAACACCTTATCTTTAGAGCAGAATCGTCACCACCTAATTCTTATTTAGATCCACCCCCAGTAGCTCAACTAAATTCAATTATTGGGGAGGAAGAGAATGAAATGACTGTGGGTGAGGAAAGGAATGTTCAAATAGAGGATGTACCTGTTGTGAAAGAATTTGTAGATGTATTTCCGGAAGATTTACCTGGACATCCTCCAGAATGAGAAGTTGAGTTTTCCATTGATTTAATTCCTGGATCAAGGCCTATATCAAAGACCCCTTATGGAATGGCCACTGTAGAATTAGTTGAACTAAAGAAACAACTAGAGGAATTGAGTAATAAGGGATTTATTCGCCTTAGTGTTTCTCTATGGGGAGCCCCTGTTCTTTTTGTTAAAAAGAAAGACGGATCTATGAGGTTATGTATTGACTACAGGGAGATCAATGCTATAACAATAAAGAACAAGTATCCCCTACCATGCATTAATGATTTATTTGACCAACTGCATGGAGCTCAATACTTTTCAAAGATTGACCTTCAATCTGGATACCATCAGTTGTGTGTGAGGAAGGAAGACATTCCGAAGATAGCATTTCGAACCAGGTACGAGCATTACGAGTTTACTGTAATGCCTTTTGGATTGACTAATGCACCCTCTGTATTCATGGATCTGATGAATATAGTTTTCAAGGAGTATCTCGATGAATTTGTGGTGGTATTTATTGATGATATCTTAGTATACTCTAAAATCTACGAAGATCATGAAAATCACTTGCGCATTATCTTGAAGACTCTGAGAAGACATGAATTATATGGGAAGTTTAGCAAGTGTGAATTATGGCTTCATGAGATTTCTTTTCTTGGCCATATTGTCTCTAAAGATTGAATCTCTATTGATCCTTCTAAGACCAAGGCAATCCAAGATTGGCCAGCACCTATGAGTATAACTGAGGTACGTAGTTTTATTGGTTTGGAAGGTTATTATCGACGATTCATCCAGAATTTTGCCCGATTGGCTAACCCATTAACGAAGCTCACACGTAAAGGGGTTAAATTTGTTTGGACAAAAGAGTGCAAAGAATGTTTCGAAGAACTGAAGAGAAGATTAGTCAATGCTCCTATATTGACTCTACCATCGGGGAATGATGGGTTCGTTATTTATAGTGATGCATCGAATAAAGGACTTGGTTGTGTCCTTATGCAGAATGATAGGGTTATTGCCTATGCATCACGACAGTAGAAAATTCATGAAAAAAACTATCCTACTCATGATCTCGAGTTAGCAGTTGTGATCATTGCTTTGAAGATATGGAGGCACTACCTCTATGGTGAAAATGTGAGATTTATACTGATCACAAGAGTTTGAAGTATATTTTCTCACAAAAAGAACTCAACATGAGGCAAAGGAGATGGCTTGAATTACTCAGGGATTATGATTGTACGATACACTACCACCCGGGGAAAGCAAACAAGGTGGAAGATGCTTTGAGCAGAAAAGACCACGGAGTTTTGAACGTGATGAGAATTGAAAGGGATCAAATTTTGATGGATCTAGTGAAGATGGACATGGGAATAACCAGGGAAGGTGAAACATCAATGCTTTTTCAAATGGTTGCCAAACCATCTTTACTAGAAAGGATTAAGAGTTCTCAGACTGAAGATGAAGAATTTCAAAAGAAGATTAAAGTTGTGAATGATGGGAGACTGAGAGACTTTGTGTATGAAGATGGAATTTTGAAATTTGGGAAGAGACTTTGTGTTCTCGATATACCTGATCTAAAAAGGGAATTGCTGGATGATGCTCATAGTTCCAATTTCTCTATACACCATGGGAGCACCAAAATGTATAGAGATTTGAAGGAACATTTTTGGTGGGACAACATGAAGAGGGAGACTGCTGATTTTGTTTCAAGATGTATGGTTTGTCAACAAGTGAAAGATGGAAGGAAACAGCCTGGAGGAGTCATGCAACCCCTTCCCATACTGGAGTGGAAATGGGACAATATTACAATGGACATTGTCATGGGGCTACCAAAGACTCCTAGAAGGAACAATGCAATATGGGTTATTGTTGATCGTCTTACCAAGTCATCACATTTTCTTGCTATAAGAGAAGATCTACCCCTGGAACGCCTAGCAAGACTATATATTAATGAAGTTTTGAGACTTCATGGAGTACCCCTATCGATTGTTTCTGATCGTGATCCCCGTTTTACTTCAAGATTATGGAAAAGTCTTCACAAATCCATGGATACTGAACTTCATTTGAGCACTGCTTACCACCCTCAGACAGACGGACAATCAGAACGGACTATTCAAACCTTATAAGACATGTTGAGATCTTGCTCACTTGACTTTCAGGGTATGTGGGATCAATATTTACCTCTGGTAGAATTTTCCTATAACAATAGCTTCCATTCGAGTATTCAGATGGAACCATATGAAGCGTTATACGGGAAGAGATGTCGTACACCAACTTGTTGGGACGATGTTGGTGAAAGAAAACTTATAGGCCCAGAACTAGTGGAGGAAACGATGGAAAAGGTGAAGGTAATCCAAAATCACATCAAAGCAGCTCAAAGTAGGCAGAAGAGCTATGCTGATAATCGAAGGAAGGATTTGGAATTTCAAGTCGGTGATCATGTTTTCCTGAAGGTATCTCCATGGAAGGGAGTCATACGTTTTGGTTAGAAAGGTAAATTGAGTCCCAGGTACATCGGACCCTTCGAAATTCTAGAACGAATTGGGGCTGTAGCTTACCGATTGGCAATGCCGCCAAGTCTCTCCAAAGTTCACGATGTGTTCCACATATCTCTGTTGAGGAAATACATGCCTGACCCAACGCATGTACTCACCTATGAGGAATTAGAACTGGAACCCGATCTATCCTATTGTGAAGAGCCCGTCAGGATTCTTGATACGAGAGATTAAGTACTGAGAAACCGGACGACGCGTCTGGTAAAAGTTTTGTGGAGAAACCATAAGATGGAAGAGGCAACGTGGGAACCTGAGGAACTTATGATGAAGAACCACCCGAGTCTTTTGATGTGATAACTATTCTAGAAATTTCTAGGATTAAATTATTTGAAGGAGGGGAGAATGTAACACCCCAAGCTTCTACGGTACGCCTCTCTTTGAATAATGCGATAGCGTGTGTTGTACGCAACGTCGAGTTCTAACACACCACAACTAATCAAACTAGCCATTATGAATAGTAATACCTACTTTTTGAAATTATATATATTTTATATTTTAAAATGGACTTCATTTTTGGATTCGGAATATCGAAATTATCCTAAGTTGAATTTTTGGTATTTTTCTGAGAACTTCCAATTTTTATGAATAGTGAAAAATACTTAAAAACTACTTTTTTAATCAAAATAATTTATAGTGATAAATTATATTATTGAGTGGTTTTAAAGTATAATTATAATATATTTTTACCATTTTATCCAATGGTGTTCATTAGAATTAATTTTACTTTGAAATTAGACATAAACAATTATCAATCTTTTGATATATATTGTTTCTTAAAAACATGCTATTTGTTGTGACAAAAGGAATTAATTATAAAATTAATTAATTCAACTTATATGTTTGGAATTTTTTTAAAATAGACATCATTTTTGAATTCGGAATATCAATTATAGCTTAGGGTAAAATTTTGGCATTATTCTGAAAAACTTCAATTTTTGATGAATAGTGAAACTACTAAGTGGTAGTTAAAAAACTAAATTTTTCATAAAACCTAATTTTACCACTTCTTTGAATGGAATTTCGAAAATCCGAGAGACACGGTTAATATCAATAAGTAAAATGTGGTTCAATGAGATGAAAATAATTTTTGGTGAATAGTAACTTTTTACTTTTATTTACCATGGTTAAAAGTAAATAGGGTAATTAAGGGTAAAAATGATATTAATATTACCCTAACACATTTCATAATTCTATTGGACAAGTGTATCTCGACCAAAACAGCCTTAGGAATAAAATATTATCATTTAGGTCCACTTTGATTAGATTAGGACATTTATTATTATTTAATTCAAAAAAGAGTTAATATCAATGTTTATTTACTAAAACATTTTTAATATAGGGTTATACATAAGATAAATTCGATTTTAAATATTCATTAGAAATCTAAAATGATTTCCTACATAATTATATTTTATTTATAATTTTTATACTTTAAATAATGTAATTTATTTATGACACAATGATGATGCAGTAATTACCATAATTGTGAAAAATTAAAATAATTGATATTATAAATTCCTAAATAAATATAATTTGAGACTTTTTAGGAATTACACTAATTTTCTAGGGTAATATGACATGTTATAATTGATTCAATTAACTTTTTTAGAAGTAATCATTCTGTTATGAGTTTTACAAAAATCAATTATTGAATAGTGTCAAAATTGACATAAAAGAGTTTTTAAAACAAATATTATATTATTAATTGATATTAAATTCCTAAAAATCTAAGGTTCATCCAAGAGACTTATATCATGATAGGATCATCATTAATGGACCACTTGGTGGTCTCTTGGATTTATATAGTAAGTTTATTAACTATATATTATAAAAATACAAAGTGACATGGTAAATGTCAAACTAATTAACTAAGAGTTAAAACTAAAAGATAAGGTTAATATAGTACCCAAAACCTGTATAAATTATATTGGTTGAATGTTTTGAGAACTATCCCCACCTTAACCTTTGAATAATCAACTTTGGAGCCATTAGAAACCGAATTTTAATTTATTATAAATTAATATTTCTAGATTTTCTAAAGGTGCCCCTCACCCCTCTTATAAAAGGGAACTCATCCTTCTCATTTCTTCACACCTTCAAAGCCTTTTGGTTCGGCCAAACTCTGCCCAAATACTCTCCAAACGTCCCTAAATACAACCTAGAGGCCTTAGTTTGATCAGAAAGCCAACCTAAGGAGCCCTTTTGATCAAATCAAAAGGAAGAACCCGAAGAAGAGGTAATGCTTTCACCACCCCTTTTCAAGTTCCTTTCTTCTTCCACTTCTTCTTTCTTTGATATTACCATTCTAAAATAATAACTCCAGTATATTATATATACTGTGATGTTATTATAAATATGGTACAACCATATTCAGTATTCTATCCACCCTTTGAATAACATGTCACCATACGTGCATACGTACGGCTTACCGTCTCCACGTCGTGGTGTAATTGTTATTCAATATATTATTATTTGGATGGGTGTAATAATGATGTGTAACTCATGTAAATAATAAATATAACATGTTAATTATTCTGTATATATGATATACCATCCATTTATATATTATTTTAATATCAAAATAATGATATTGTCGCTCGTGCGTACGTACGGACTACCGTCTCCACGAACGTGATGAGATTCATTCTCCATCGTATCCATTAAAGTATAATTATCATTTGATGATTTAAAAATGATGTTTAAGCACTTGATATCATTCTGTATATGAAAAATATACAACCTATCAATTACAAACATGTATTATGTAACAAAACATATAAAAGAAAACGAGTAAGTTAACACCAGAAACGACGATAATTCAAAGATATTATTAACAAATCAATGTTAAAAGATCATATATGATATCATATTAATATATATGATTCTTGTATAATTTAATAACAATTATTTCACCATTATACAGGAGGTTAACCTACCCCAACCAAGGAAAAGTACAAGGTAAGGGTTATTTCACAATCTCTTCATTATCCGAGGTTGTTTATACGTAATAATCTACTGGGATCTCTTTATCATCCACATCCATGTTTCTTAAAAATGTATTTCAAAACATTTTTACTATTTACAAGATTATGGGTTAAAGTCATTTATACCCTTTTTTGACTTTTTATAAGAGGTTTATAAAGTAATCTTTCCGTCTTTTTCCAAACATGGTGCTTTTTAACCTTTTCGACAAAATTAAGGTAAGAATGTTTTTTTTAACTTATACGGCGGGTGCGGCTATTTTCCGCCGTTATAAAATCATCAAAGCTTCCCTTTCAAGCTTATAAGAATATTTTTAAAGAAAATATTTTATTTTATAAATATATGACTCTTAAATGATTTCAAAAATAGAAAGAGATATTTCTCTAAAAAGAGTTTTGATTTCATCTATGTCAACATCCTTTGATGGATTTTTTGCTTATTTGTAGTTGATTTATTAAGATACAAAACTTCTATATTATATTGAAGGTTTTGTTATATGTTTGACTGTGGATGTTCTATTTTTATACCATTCACAGTTTATGATGAAAGTATTGACATTTTATATGCTAGTTTTAATACGAATGTTTATGTTATGTTTAAACATTTTCATATGGGAATGAATTGGACTTAATATGTGACGGGTGGAGCCCGCTATAGCTCCTCGATGCATCGGTAGGTCTCATGAGACAAACTAGTGTCTTGGCACAAGGGCTTGACAAAATCTTATTTGTAGTCTTGGCACGAGGCCTTGGCTATGTGGTTATGATAGTCTGGCATTATGCATTCCATCATTATGAAAGTTGTTATTGATATTGCATGTGATTATTTGATTAGTAGAATATCCATGTGAATAAGTAAATGGCATTATTTCATTTTTCTTTTTCCATACTATGTTGAAGTTCAAGTTTAAAAGGCTTTTGTTTTAGTTATACATTGCCTTAAATGTTTATGCTTATTTTTGAAAGTTTCCTCTATATTGTTATCCCTACTGGGAATTTGAGCTCACCCCTTTTCTATGTTTTATTTTTCCCAGGATGTGAAGAAGTAAGTTATGAATGACCTGCAGGGATAGTATGTGGGGATATGAGTGTGGAATATGGAGACTATGTCGTTGTAGTAGTTTTTTACTTTGTGATGTAATGTAAAACTTTATGAATATATCTAGTGTTTCCAAGGATACTAAACCAATCGGTCTTTCGAGATTTGATCTTTCTTGTGATCATGCCAATGTAATGTAATAATGCACCGACTCTGGGTAACTAGGGTCGGGGCGTTACAAAAGGTGTTAAGACTTACATGGAAACAATATGCACCAAATTTATGCCCAACATATCTCTAGTAATAAGCTCCATGATATCATTTTTCACAATCCCCACATTGATTACACGTACAAAAATAGGATCTTCCATTGGAAACTCATAATGATCCGCCCACAAATTTGAATATCTTGACAATCTGTTAAGACTACTAGAATATGTATCTTATGTCATATCCATTTGTCTTTGTTGTTGTCTATACATTTTTTATTTACCTTTGAAGTATTCCTGTAAAAATAAATAGAAAAATATATTAGTTTTCAAATGTTAAAATTTTAATAAAAAATAAAATAAAAGATTTAACAAACATACCTCTATGGTAATGAGTTGGAGATGTCTAGATGGCCAAACTAAAAAGTGGTTGATACTATGTCCAACTATCATCACCTCATCTGTAGGTAATGTTATTCGAGCTGATCTGTCTATAATATCCTATACAGTTACCCTATGATACTCTAAATCTAACTGCTGATGATGAACTGTATCTCCAATACAATATACCAGCCCATATGAAACTATATGATGATGAGGATCATCAACATACAACTCACAATAAGTAGGAATCTATGGTGGAGGAGTATAATAAAAAATGGGGTCTGAAAGATGAGGTGGGGGAGTGGGAGCTACTAGAGGAGGTGGATGATAAATAATGGGGTCTGTAGGGGGAGGTGGAGGATTGGGAGATATATTCTGAAATTGCCTTTGCATGTCTGCAAACATAGACTGTACTGAAGCTCTAATCTTTTCCTCCATCATCACATTAATATTATGAACTTCAGCCTCCAAGGATTATATTTTTTATAAACACCCTCAATGTAAGAAGTTGAAGAACATGGAAACACTTTTCTAACTGATACACCCGTCGGATATCCTTGTACACGACCGGGGTGTTTGGGCTTTCCCAATGATGCAGATAAAATATCTTGCCTCCCATAAGCTATAAATACCCCCTGTGATATATTCTCCTCAAGATAATCTTGTATTAATTAATTTAATATTTTTGTAATGATTCAAATTATATAAAGAATATAATTAACTTAAATAAAAAAAATATCTTACAATCCTCTCAGCTATGATTCTCAATTCTTTCGAATGATATTTTCCATTTTTTCTTATCTGATCTCTCTTCCATTTTTCATGTCTAGATGGAGGGGATGGAGGGGAAACCTCTCTAGATCTTTAAAACTCAACTCCCAGGTTTTATAATTTTTCCACCATCATTTATTCTTCCAATAATGTATACCCTCCCAGAGATAAACTACGAGGGTATACATTTTTATATTGGATCTTTTGATGAGATGTCCTAGTTTGCTGTAAATTAAGAATAATAAATCATTAAAAAACATTAATAAGATCATTTATATAAGAAACCTTATAAAAGTTTACATTTACCTTATGAAAAATGAGTCTTTTCTTCTACATTCAATAAATTTCCTCCATGTGTCTTCATCTATGAAAAGATATATATGAAAAGGATTTTCATGATTCCTATGACCCAAAATGAAATCATATGTGAGGGTTAATTTGAAATCCCTCCATCTTCTGGTATATATCGATAAACATTTCTTCTTAACTCCTATTGTGTCGAGAATATCAAATGGCATTTGATAGAGAATAGGTGAAACAAATTATACTAGAAACATTTAAAGAATAGTTAAACAATAAAAAAATATCTTACCAAAATCTTCTCCCACAACTGAGATATTATTTCATTGTCCACGCTTCTCCAATAATTATACAAAATTCTTACTTTTCTTTTACCCTGAGTTGATACAAATCTCTTAAAATCTTTTTCATTTGGACCTCTAGGAATATCATTCTCATCAAACTCAACCAGTATCCTCTAGTTTTGGCTATGGGCAGGTGATAATTTTGGTAAATGTGTGCATCCACATTTACCAACTCTTGAACTCTTCTTTGTCATTATGGGAGCACATGAGGAAGATTGTGGAACATCAAGAGGAGCATTTGATTATTCCTCCCCAAATGTATGATCATGATGCTCATCTACAGAATCATGTGGTTGATTGCCTGATTTATCTGTCATTATCTTTCAAATAAAAATTAAAACATTAGTTAACAAATATAAAAATTCAAATATTACAATACTAATGTAAAAAAATTTGGAAAACTGAACTAAGTTACATAATAGTAAACATGGTAAATTGGGTAAGCATGTTAAACAATGGTAAATATAGTAAAGATGGAAAACATGGTATTGTAATTTTCATTCAACAAAATCAATAAATATATCATTTATGTAAAGGTAAACTATGGTAAACATGGTAAACATGTTAAAGTAATTGTCATTCAAAAAAATCAATAGATTTGTAAGTTACCTAATGGTTAACATGATAAACTAAAGTAAACAAAATTAAAATAAAAAAAATTATACTTATTTGTTTTAATACGTGTTTTAATAGAGAAAAAAAATTACAATATCTAACATATTATGAAAATAATAAGTGTAAACAAGAAATAAACATATGTTAACTGTAAAATTAGGAATGTTCTAATGGATTGTTTTCCCAAATTCATTCATCATGATCGTTCCTTATAGAAAAAAACATGTCTTCAACATGATTATCATTATATTTTGCTAATATTTCCATGGAATTAGGGATCTAGCATAAATCAACATCTTCATCAAGTTGATCCTCACTAACATATTGTTTTTACCTTGTAAAACAATAGGCCACTTCATATTCGATTGATCAACTACATAGAAAATATTTTTTTCATGTGATGTCATTATAAAAGAATAAGCTCTGTCTTCTAATCTATTCATGTGAAAAAATCTAATGTTCTCCCCCATGGATAATGTATGAAAAGTTGGGGGAAGAAATGTTCATCTCTTATTAGGAGTGGGAGATAACTCTAAATGTATTCTTATTCATAGTAAGTCTAATATGGAATTCAACCCATCTTTAGTCTTTCCTTTAATATCAAACAATGTTCCAATCAAACTGTCACAGATATTCTTCCCCACATTTATGACATCAATATTATGTTTCACTTTATGTTATCTCCAATATGGTAGCTCAAACAATATTGACCTTTTCTTCCAAATATGTCTATCATTACCAGATTTATGTGTCTTTCCCAATGAAATATCAAGGTTTTTCACCCTCTAAAAATACACATCAAGGGAGAAAGGTTTTGGAGCAATATCAAATTCATGTGATCCATTGAATGCCTTTTTTAGTCTTCTATAAGAGTGATCCATAGGCAAAAACTATCGATGACCCATGTATATTGTTTTCCTATAATGATGAAATTGACAATATGAAGTATGTTGTTCGCAAATTGGACATTATTTATGCCCCTTAACACTGTATCAAGAAAAATTTCCATATGTCGGGAAGTCATTTATAGTGAAAATAAGCACTGCATGCAGCTGAAAATATTCCATTTTATAATAATCATACACCCTAATACCATCCTCCTATAAAACTTTCAAACCATCAAAAATTGGTGACAAGTAAACATCAATATCATTTCCAGGTTGCTTCGGACCAAAGATCATTATACTCAACAGGACATATTTGCACTTCATACAAACTTTAGGAGAGAGGTTGTAAATTACCAATAAAGCAAACCATGAACTATGTGTGCTACTGAGGGTTTGGTATGGATTCATTCCATCTGTGCACAACCCAAGTCTGAGATTTATAATTTCATTTCCAAATGTAGGATACAGATCATCAATTTTCTTCCATTGTGGTCAATCAACTAGATGTCATATATTTCTGTCACATATCCTCTCATAAGCATGAAATCTTAACCTTTTTGCATCATGTTAATTAGAAAATAAATGTTTCAAATGATGAATTATAAGAATATACCAAAATACCTTAGCAGGGATCTTTATAATCTCTACATTAGCCTGTGATTTTTCTTTCAACTTATACCATGATGTATCACATTTAGGACACTCCGACAGTAATTCATATTCCCTCCTATATATCATACAGTCATTTGGATAGGATTGTATTTTCTTATAGCCCAATCCAATCAGGCATAATATTTTCTTGGCATTATAATGTGAATCTGGAAGATTGTTGTCTTTTGGAAGAACGTCTTTCAACAATTGAAGTTTCTATGTAAAACGTTTTTCACTTTATCCATGTTTTTCCTTCAGGTTAATCACTATTAACATCACCAAAAAACCATAAAATCCGTACAACTAGGATATAATGGTCTTTCAGCATCACCATATAGATGCGTAACTGTCGGTTCTATCTCAATTTGTTCTAATACAATATCATGAATAATTTCTTCAATTCCATTAGAGTTATCATCTTGAAAATCATCATCATCAGTAGATCTGACATTTTGTCTAGTTTTACAATGCCAAATCCAAGGGCTATAGCTTGGATTAAAACCATGACAAATCATATTATCTTTGATGTCTCTACTTTTCAACTTCTTCATATTAAAACATTTCAGGCATGGATAGAAAAACATGTCACTGTTTGGAAAATTTTGTTTAGAAAATTCCAAAAAGGCATCGACACCTTCCTCATATTCATTACTCATTCGATGTTCTATAATCCAACTTCGACTCATTATTACCTATAAAAAATATCAAAAGTAAACATATTGTTAAGATAAGACAATTTTATATTTATATGAAAAATATCATAATTTGAATGTAAAATAATTTTGAAATATAAAACAAATCTATGCATATTTGAAAAATATATGCATGAAAATGATTTTAAAAAAGAAAATATAGTTATATATAATAGTTTTAAATTCATCTTGGATCATTCCTTCTTAAGGTACACAAATAATACATCCTGGTGCAACTGGATACCAAATTTACCCTTCTGTAAATAAGAAATATGAAGTATAAATATTAAAATATGTATACATTCAATAATAAAAACTACACTTATCCCAACAATTTGAAACCATTGGGATAGACCCTAAATCTGTTGGGATATAATATCCCAACAGTTTCACACAACGTTGGCATGATGGTCGTTGTAATATCCCTATACCAACGGTTCTATAGGAACCGTTAGTATAGACTGCCTAGAGTTAATATATTCCAACAGTTTCAATGAAACCATTCGGATATATATATATATATATATATATCAAGGGGGAGTACAAGGGGGTAGGGGGCTATCTAGGGGGTGGTGGGTGCTGCCCAAGGGGGTTGGGGTTGTCCAAGGGGGTAGGGGTTGTCCAAGGTGTCCAAGGGGATAGGGGTTGTCCAAGGTGTCCATGGGGGTAGGGGTGTCCAGAGGTGGAAGGCTGTCCAGGGGGTGGGGGTTTCCATTGCGTTGGGGGCGTCTAGGGGTGGGGGAGTGGTGTTCAGGGGTGAGGGGGTTGTCCAACCCCTACCCATTAGAAACCAACCCCACCCCCTTGGACACCCCCTAGACACCCCCCCCCCATGGACATCCCGCAACCCCCTTGGACACCCCCACCCCTAGGATACCCCCAACCCCCCTTAGACAGCCCACTCACCCTCCTGGACACCACCCCCACCCCTGGACACCCCTCACCCCTGGACACCACCCCCACCCCTACCCCCTTGGACACCACCCTGGACACCCCACCCCCTGGACAGACCCCTCACCCCCTGGACACCACCCCAACCCCTGGACACCCCCACCCCCTTGGACACCCCATGGACACCACCACCCCCTTGGACCGCCCCTACCCTTTGGATATCCCCCAACCCCCTGGACACCCCCCCCCCCCCCCCCCGTGGACATCCCCCACCCCTCTGGACAGCCCCAACTCCCTAGACACCCCCACCCCCTGGACACCCCCGACCCCCTTGGACAACCCACTCACCCCCTAGACACCATCCACCCTCTAGACACCCCCTCACCCCCCTAAAAACCACCCCCATCCCCTTGGACACCCCCTGGACACCACCACCCCATTGTACAGGCCCCCACCCCTCTGGCAGCCCCCACCCCCTGGATAGCCCCCACCCCTCTGGACTGCCCCCACCCCCTAGACACCCCCACCCCCTGGACACCCCTACCCTCTTGGATAGCCCTATCACCCCCCTTGACACCACCCCCACCCCCTGGACACTCCCACCACCCTATACACCACCCCTACTCCCTTGGAAACCCCCTGGACACCCCCCACACCCATGGACAACCCCCTACCCCCTAGACACCACCCCCCACCCCCTGGACACCCGACCCCCTTGGAAATCCCCCTCGCCCCTTAGATACAACCACCCCCTTGGAAATCCCCCCCCCTCTAGACATCCCCCACCCCATGGACATCCCCTCACCCCTCTAGACATCCCCCACCCCCTGGATTTTCCCCACCCATCTGGACAGCCCCCACCCCCATGAACACCCCCACCCCCTAAAAACTCCTACCCCCTTGGAAACTCCACTCACCCCCCTAGAAACCACCCCCTGGACACCCATACCCCCTTGGATATCCCCCTCACCCCATGAACACCACCCCCACCCCCTTGGACACCCCAACACCCTTGGAAAGCCCCTGCACTCCCTGCACACCACCCCCACCCCCTTGGACACCCCCTGGACACCCCCTCCTCCTTGGACATCCCCCACCCCCTGGACACCCCCACCCCCTGGACAGCCCCCCAACCCCCCTTGGACACCCCACCCACATGGACATCCCCCCTAGAGACCCCCCTGTACAAACACACACACATGATATAACACATAAAATTGTAAACTTGCATGATATCACTTCCATGGTTTATTTTACCATAAAAGAATTTAGAATCGTATAAAAGAACACTATGAAACTTACCATGATAGCAAGAACAAATATAGAAAAATAAAATCCCAAAAAATTAGGTTAGGGCATCACAAAAAATAAAAAATGAAAATGAACCATGTGAGGATTACTTGAGTATTGCGAGTAGACCTGATAGATCTGGTGATAATAAAGATGATGAATGAATTTGGAAAAATTAGGCTGGAGGGAAAGAATTCGAAGAATCCTTTCTAGATTTTCTGTGTGAGATAGACAGGTCGTAGGTCGCCCGATTGAAGAAAATATAATGGATGAATATAGAAGGAGATAAATCATTTAAAAGATTTATCACATCGGGTATGTAATCACCGACATGATAAAAAAAATTAAATTTTATAACTTCAATTATTTAATAACCGACATAGAAAATTATTTATCACATCGGTTATTTTATAACAAACATTATAAATGGAACTTTATCAGATCAGTTGTTTTTATAACTGACGTGATAAATTGCCAAGATTTTATTTATCAAGTCGGTTACCTTATAACCAACATGATAAAGTGCCCAGATTTGATATTTCATGTCAGTTATAAAATAAATGACGTGATAAAGAAAATCTCAGTATGTTTGATTTCATTTATAAAATAAACAACCTAAAAAATTATTCTCATTGATTTATCACACCGTTTATACAATAACCGATGTGATAAATATATTTTTATAGCTTTGAATGTCAGTTATATTGAACCGACGTGAAAAATTCTGGCGTGTTAAACGTTTTTTCCACTAGTGTGTATATTATGGTTATTCCCCTATGTTACTCTGCCAATGAGGGAATAGTTTCCTCACTATCAAACCCAAGGCCCTTTTTTCTAGTCAACAGCCTCTGGCATTTGGGGAAATGTGCTTGAGGCCATGTGACCAACCAGGTACGGGGCACCTTTGGGTGGCACCCGGAATTAGGACGTTACAAAGTGGTATCAAAGGGATTATTTTCTACTTTGAATTACTATTTGGAGCCTATAGACAATGATATGAAGGAATAGGTATATGGAAATAATCTGTTCCTAGGAGTACCTAACCCATGTATAGGGAAAATCCAATATGTCTCGAATATTTCAATTTTTCAGATTTTTCAATTATTAGAGTTGAATTGATTTCATCGTTGGGTGATACAAATGTTTTGTGCTATTATCATTGAAATTATTGAGGTTCTATTTTTGTTGAAACCTGATGATATGAGGGTATTCCATCTCATTCATCATAAAATGACTTTCTAGTGATCACATTTCATGAATTCTTGTCATTACATTTAGGGTGCATTAAAAATTTCATGTTGGTGTGATTGATTTTGTGGTAGATATGCATGTTGTTTTGATAAATGACTTGATAGAATACCTGCTATTTGATAAGGTATTGGATTGTGTAAGTTTTCATTTGAATTAAATCCAAACTTTGGTTCATGAGGTGTTATGGGCCCTCATGGATCAGAATTTGGTGGATCACTATATTGTTATACTTGTATATGACATGAATATGATTCCATTCTTTGATTCACAGGGAGTATGGGCACCCATGGATCGACATTTGGAACTTTAATGTTGTTTTAGTGTTTTATGGGTTTTCAGAGTAGTTTCTAAGGATTACTATTTGGGAAAACCTATAATACATAGGTTATAGTGATGAATACATTCCATGTATCCTTCTTTTTGGTAAGGAATAAATTCTCTTAAGTAAATGCAGTGTACTTTAAGTACATGTCGTGTAGTCTCTAACCATGTGACTGATAGTGTGAGTAAAAACACAGAGTTTGGAAATATTTGGTGGAACATGCCATGTACCAGAAGTATATGCCATGTTGTAGAGACCATGTATCAGGTTCTGTAACTAATGAAACGGGTCACTAAAATCCTTCTGGTACACGCATGTGTTTGGAATAAATATTCCATGTAGATTCAACCATGTCTCTGACCCTATGACTAATGACACAGGCGGTTGAAAATTAAGTGGTACACGCCATGTTTAGGTTGAACACGCATTGTAGTTGTGTTCTAGAAGAACCGTGTGGTTTAGTCATGTAGAAGAACTCATGTAGGGGGAAATGGTTCAAGTATATTTTATGTCCAAGGAGAACACTCTGTGTGTATGAGGTGTTACATGACCAGTGTTTCTAGAAGAACACACCAATGTAAAGGCTTAATGGAGCATGTCATGTAGGGATCATACACACCATGTAACCATGTTTTGAAAAAAAAACAAGAATGTTTTCTTTCTCATGTTCATTTCTTAAACATCAAAGATTCAGTCCTTGTTAATCATTAACTAAGGTGTGCGCTTGACCTTGCAGATTCATGCCACCGAGATGTCCTCGGGTTGTATGCCAAACACAGGGCAACGATCAGACATTGGACATGGATAATCATGGACTACCAGTAGATCCTCCAGTCTTGCATGTCTTGGAACCAACAGAAATTCTTGATACAGGTGTTGATGCACAGTTCTGAGAATTCTCCATGAGTTTTTTGCAGCCCTTCCAAGGAGCACCGCATCCTGCCCCATCTATGGCAGAGTTGACGCAGGTTTTTCTACACCAGTGTCCTCCCACTTTCTCAGGGGATGGAGGACCCCAGACTACAGAGTCATGGTTAGAATCCATGTTTTCTATCTTCAAGCATCTAAATATTCCTCCAAGGAGGAGGATGAGGCTATCTACACACATGCATCGGGATTTCTCCAAGAGATGGTGGGATGTGATTTCACTGGTGGGAAACCAATAGGTTATTGCTTGGGATGAGTTCTAGTATACCTTAAATGACTAATTATACCCAGATACCTTGAGGGACAATCAAGCTTGAGATTTCATGAGTTTAGAGTAGGGTATTCTCTGGGTTATAGAGTATTCTTCTCACTTCACAGAGTTTCAGTGTTTCACACCCATTCTAGGGGGTGATGAGTTATTTCTGGAGAGGAAGTTTGAGGATGGTCTCAGGCATGACATCTTGTATGAGTTGAACATATTTAGGTTGAATTTTTTATATTCTATAGTCAACCAGGAACTGATCACCATGTGAAACCTGAGGTATTCTGGAGTTGTAGGCTAGGGCGGTTCAGCATCCAGAGTTGGTACCCTTCTGACTGAGAGCAGGAGGCACCCTAAGGATTTTAGGCGCAGATATCTGAGTAGGCGAGATACTCCATCTGGTATCTAGGTTGTATGATACCAGTGTAGGAAGAGTAGGCATACGAGGACACATTGCCCGAGAGACCCAGTGGAGTGACGATCTTGGGACAACATGGGTCATCTTCAGCATTTCTATTAGTTTTTCTCACTAGAAGCAACTGATAGGGGTTTAGACATGACTCCATGTTTAGAAGAAGGACCACCTGTTTCTCCTCAGTCAGGGAACTGAAGTTCTTCTGGCCGTTCAGGCTGAGGAGGTGGTCGTGGTTTTGGGAATCAGACTATAGATTTCCAGTGACAATTGGTTGGATCAACTCAGGGTTGTTAGGTAGGGTCTTAGGGCCATGGTACAGTTCAGACATTTTTTGTGGAGCAGACCCAACATGAGAAGGATCCCGGACCCTCTATAGTAATAGGTACGATTCTAGTTTCCTCAGTTTTAGCTTCTTTATTTTTCGATACAGAGGATTCCCATAGTTTCATATTTATTGCTGTTGTGGAGAGCCTTGAGCTCTGTATCTTCACTTTTGAGGATGTTATGATGCTAGAAACTTCGTTGGTGACTAGAAAGGCTATTGTACGTCATTGAAAGGATTTCCCTCTTAAGGTTGGTGGGTTTCTCATCTTATGGGACCTTTATGTCTTAGATATTATGGGATATGATGTTATTATCGAAATGGACTACTTAGTTCATTTCTTGGAGGTTGTCGATTAATATCACTGTAGAGTGAGTTTCACATCATGAGAGGGAAGTTTGTTTCTACATAAGGGCGAATGGGATTTCCAGACAAGAAGAGTGGGACTCAAGCATCATGGTATGGGAGGAGTTACAACCCCGATTTCTAGTTTATATTTGGATGACTAGTTTACTTCACAAATGGACTTTACTCTAGTGGTGGATCGTTTTAGGGATGTCTTTCTAGACAGATTTTCAGGTTTACCTCTAGAGAGAGAGGTATATTTCTCTATTGAGCTCGTGCTATGAGTGGAACCGGTGTCCATTCCTCCTTATAGGATTGCTACAGCAGATTTACTGGAGCTCAAGAAGCAGTTAGAGGAGTTTCAGGTAAAGGGTTTCATCTAACCCAATACATCTCCTTGGGGATCGCCTATCTTGTTTGCAAAGAAGGTGGATGGTACCCTCCGACTTTCTATGGATTATCAGAAGCTAAACTAGTTGACGGACAAGAACCGATATCCCTTGTCCAGGATTGATGATCTATTTGATCAAAATTGAGGATCTTGGGTGCTCTCGAAGACTGAATTAAGAGCTGGTTATCATCAGATACACATTAGACCATTAGATATACCTCTAAAATACTTTCAGAGCAAGTATGATCTATATAGGTATGGGGTTATGTCATTCGGTCTCACGAACACGCCTGTAGTTTTTATGGAACTAATGAACCGAGTGTTCCATCCAAACTTGGATTCTTTCTCGGTATTCTCTGTGGATGATATCTTGGTGTACTCTCACACTGAACACGATAATTCTACCCATATTGATATCATTTTGATTACACAGAGAGAGCATCAGTTATATGATAATCTCTCAAAATACCACTTTTGGATAGACCAAATTCAGTTATTGGGTCATGTTATCACAGAGACAAGAGTATCAGTAGAGCCATAGAAAGTGAGAGTAGTAGTTTCCAGGGATAATCTGAAGAACATCTTTGAGGTATAGTGTTTTCTCGGGCTGGATGGTTACTATAGACATTTTATATAGGACTTTTCATTCTTATCAGCACCATTGAAAGGCATGATTAAGAAGGGTGTGAAGTACTTGTGGATAGATTCATGCAATTCAGCCTTTCAGGAGATGAAAGGGAGGTTTACATTAGCATCAATACTAGTTTTTTCAGAACCAGGAAAAATATATACAATTTACTGTGATGCATCAGGTATCGGGCTGGGAGAATTTCTTATGTAGGGGGAAGGATTCATTGTGTATGGTTCCCAGTAGTTGTGGCCACATGAGAAGAATTACCTAATGCACAATATTGAGTTGGCTACAGTTTTTCATGATTTACGCTGTTGGAGACATTAACTTTTGGGAGAGCATCTTGTGGTTTTCAGTGACCACAAAAGTCTTAAGTATATCTTTACTCAGTGTGATTTGAATTTGAGACAGCGAATATGGATTGAGTACCTTCAGTCCTTTGACATTGATCTTGCCTACACGCCTGGAAAAGGAAACACAGTGGCTGATGCCTTGAGCAGGAGGACTCAGATACAAGAAGTTTAGAAGGCTAGTAGTGAGTGGCAGTTTATGGCTCTTTTCTCTAAGATTCATTTGGAGGTGCACGAAAGATAGGGGAAGAAGTTTCTTTCTAATGTAGTTGTTACCTATACTCTACTTAATCGAGTGCGAATGAGGGATCTATCAGATTTTTAAGGCCTAGTTCTTCCAAAGAGTGTGTCTAGAGAAGACCCTATTCTTAGATAGACCATAGGAAAGGATGGAATATTTCATTTTCATGGGCACGTATGGGGGTGAGCAGACATACGAAAGGAGCTAATATGGGATTTTCATTCATCAGTTTTGGCAGTTCATCCAGGTGTCACCAATATATATCGATATCTACATCGTCAGAATTGGTGGCCAGGTATGAAGAGAGATGTTGCTGGTTTTTCTAGGAGATGTTCCACCTGTCAGTAGGTGAAGGCGGAGCATCAACGACCGACAAGGCTTTTACAGCAGTTACCCATTTTTTGAGTGGAAGTGGAATGATTTCGTGATGGACTTTGTGACAGGTTTACCGAGTTCACCTTGAGGGAACAATACAGTTTGGGTTGTTATCAATAGACTCACGAAGATTGTACACTTCTTACTAATCAAGGAGACCTTCAGGGTTGATGAGCTGGGAAGGTTGTAAATCTGAGATATTGTAATTTTACATGGGGTTCTTCACTCCATCATTTCAGATAGGGATGTCCGATTTACTTCTCAGGTCTGGCAGGGACTATAGGGGGCTTTGAGTACATAGGTACTTATGAGTATAACTTACCATTCCCAAACATATGGCTAGTCCATGTGCACGATTCAGGTACTGGAGGACATGATTTGAGCATGTGTCCTATATTTTGGAGGTTCTAGGGAGAATAACGTACCTTTGGTGGATTGTTCCTATAATAATAGATTTCAGTCAACTATTTAGATGGAACCTTATGAGGCTTTGTATGGTAGGCCATGAAGATCAACCCTATGCTGGTTGGAAGCAGGAGAGGCAGCTATTCTAGGACCCCATCTTTTCTAGGAGACCACATATCAGGTGGAGTTGATTTGAAAGAAGATGACTACTACACAGTCACGACAGAAGTCTTATGTTGATCGACGGAGACAACATTTGGAGTTCAGGGTCGAAGATCAGGTTTTCCTAGGTGTCACACCGAGGTTAGGACATAGTTGGATTAGGAGACATGGAAGGCTTTCACCAAGATACGTTCGAACGTTTTTGGTTTTGGAGAGAGTTGGACCAGTTTCCTATCGGTTGAAGTTACCTCATAGGTACTAGGATATGCATGAAATATTCCACGTTTCTTAGCTGTGGTGTTAGTTATTAGACCTGTCTCATGTTTTTTTAACCCAAGGAGGTCAAGTTGGAGGTGGATGCATCATTCGAGGAGCATCATATCTATATTTTTTATCGCAACATGAAGGTTCTACATGTCCGATCTATTCCTATGATATAGGTGTTGTGGCAGCATAGGTGAGTACATGAAGTGAATTGGGAGAGGGAGACCGATGTGCGATCACAGTGGCTGAAACTGTTCAAGGATTCTTATTCTATGCCGCCTTGTTAGGGAAATTCCAGGATGAATTTATTTAAGGGTGGAAGGTTGTAAGAACTCAGAACTTCCTTTCAGGTATGGATCTTGATTCATGGTTTTTTTTGATAAAAAGAGTAGTTTTTTAGAAATTTAAGGATTACACTCCGTGTACATAGGATTACATGCCATGTGTCCTTTTGTCATGGGTATCCATGTATTGGCCTTGTAACATCCAAGTACATGGTCATGTGAGGTGACCTGGAGACCGCCTAAAGAGGGGCACAATTAATTCATGTACATGACATATACATTAAATGAACACACCGTGTAATTTTATTTTAATTTTTTAAATTGGGTCAGGGTCTTGTCTAATTGAAAGAACTGTCTTCTTTTAGTTCTATCTCATCCAGGAGGGACTTGGAGTGAAGATTCTTCTCTAAGCCCTTGATCGGTTGTTTGTGCTCCGAATTGAACACCATTGATTGGATCTAAATCACCACGGTGATTTCTTCTGTCTTCTAGAGCCTCTTCTCTTGATTTATCCTCTTTCATGAGCTATTATTGGTTGATCATTTTTTTACGTTTTTTTAGATCTATGATGTTCTATGTTGATTCAAAGGCTGAGGTTCTACTATATAGATTGTACAACGTTGAGGTAGGTGGTCTGTACCTTTCCGTAGATGTCTTTGAATTATATGTTCAAAAAACAACCCAATACCCTAGTTTAGTGTATTGCACGTTTTGGGAATTTAACCCTATTAATGCC
Source organism: Viscum album (assembly GCA_963277665.1). Classification (NCBI taxonomy): domain Eukaryota; kingdom Viridiplantae; phylum Streptophyta; class Magnoliopsida; order Santalales; family Viscaceae; genus Viscum; species Viscum album. The sequence continues at coordinate 570,428,616 of OY728130.1, read as the reverse complement.
TACTATTCTTGGTTTTCATGAGAAAGGGTTTTTGATTATGAATAGGGTTTATTACCTTGATATGGATGTGTTTTCCCATGTTTGTTTGATATTGGTCATTGGGTCAAGAATTTTCCTGTTATGTTTTTTTTCTTTACATGCCTAATGTTGTTAGGATGGAGTTGATTATTATATTAAATTCTTGTGATATGAATTATAGTTGTTTAGCCATGTAGAATTTTGAGATATACTTTGGAAGATGGATATAATCTATAAAAAATTGTATTATACAGGGTTGTGGGAACCTAGTGTAGTTAGGCCATCAGAGGAATTAATGTTGAGAGATTCGCCAGAGTGTTTGTTATAGCTTTCACATTGAGAGACCATAGGGTATTAACATTGAGTGACCCCTCATAGTGTCTATAATATATCGTTACGAGACCACATGGTAAATTGATATTGAGTGATTCCTCTGAGACTCTATATTTTATCATTAACAGACAACATGGGGAATTGATGGTGAGTGCTTCCTCAAAGAGACTTTGTTTTCATGTGACCAGAAGGGTTAAACTATGTGAACTTACCCAGAGGGTTGTTAAATCTGTATTGATTAAATTTTAAGTTAAACCAGAGGGGATGTGTTGTGAGAATTTTCCCAAAGGGTAACTTGTGAATGATTGGTGGAATAATTATTAAATGTAAATGAATATAGTTGAAACTGTAGGAGTGTTTAGTTTTGACTACTTCATTGTTTATTACTTCATTTTTCATATTGACTTCTACATATATTCACTAACAATTAGGCACACGTATTTGGGTGGTTTCCTACTGGGATTCTTCTCACACCCTATTTGGGTAATTTTTTGGACCCAAACATATTATATTGTTTCAGTTATAGATAAGGGAAAGGGCCCTTCTACTTCAGGTACTTGAGTTATATGGAGATGGAGAGCATGAGACCAAGCCAAGGATTTCAATGCTGCTAGAGTTTATTTGTATTTTTTTTATAATTTGGTTTAGTACTTTATTTTCAATATTGTGAAATTTTTTTAATCTTTCATAGATATATGAGACATGCATCATTTATATATGTTCTCCAGTTTTTTATTACTTTCAGTCTTCCATTGTTTTCTTATTGTATGGTATTACAGATTCTGGTGTTGTATATTATGGTTATTCTGATGCGTTACTCTTCCAATGAGGGTATAGTTTCCCCACTATCACAACAAATTCCCTCTCTTCTAGTTTTCAACCTCTGGTGTTTATGGAAATGTTCTTGAGTCCATGTGACCAACTTGGTACGAGGCACCTTTGGGCAGCACTCAGAACCAAACGTTACAAGAAAAGGATGTTTTTTATTTAAACCCATCACCATAAGATCCATGAAAGATTCATGGGACTCCAAAAATATATCAAGAAAATATATTAAATCATCATAAACATTATGGAGGTTTTGAAACCATGAAAAATGATCATGTACCGGAACATCGAAACCAAAGCATGCATGGAAAATGGAACTGTTAAGACCCAAATATTGATTTTAATAATAAACAATTAATATATGTGTAATATATATTTATAAATTAATGATATTAAGTAATATAAAATTTTATAATGATATTATTATTACTAATAATAAAAAAATTATTATATAGAGAGTTAGAACAAGTCTGGCCAAGAGGAAGTCTAGGGTGTGTGTTTTTTTCCAATCCCACAATTAAATTGAGATTATATATATCAGAATTCATATTTAGGGAAATTATATTTTGTTTTTATATAAAACCCCATATATATACATATCTAATTATTTTTTAGTTTTTAAATATCTTATAACTATTTCAACTTCTCTTGGTTTGCAACTCAACTAAAAAGGTTCTTGTAAATGAATCTGAACTTATTTTAAATTTTTTGTTGGGAATGTTTCTCCCCCATATCTATATTCTTTTTATTTTTTATTAATGACTATATTTATACTTATATGTTATATTAAGTTCATTTTCTATTAATTTTTACTATCTTTTAAAGAGTTTAAAATGAATCATTTTTTAGTTTTTTTGTATGGGCCATTTTATATTGTCTTTGACTTCTATTACAAATAGGTAACCAAAATCTATTTTTAACGCTTTCTACATGATCACATATTCCAATCATCCTATTCAATTTTATTTTAAATTATTCATTTCTATGTTTTCATTTTTTTTATAAATTAATTTCTATTATTATTATTTTAGTGAATATTTCCTTTGAAATAAATGTTATTAAAAATGGAATGGTTATTTCTTCTTATACCTCATTATAATTTTCTAATGCTCTTATAAAGTATTTTTTTCATCTATGTAAACATCACTTAATGTTTTTTATGAATCGTTAAGGATATTATCATGTAATACCATCCAACTTCTCTATGTAGATGGTTTATGATTAGATTTTTTGGGAATCTTCATGAAACCCATTTAACTCTCATGTGTTAATTATGTTCTGATGGGATTATGTATGTTTTCAGAATCAAATGGAACATATATATATGATTTTTCATTATGTTATGGGTTTGTCTAATATATTCATATAGTGCATTGGGTAATATTTAATATATCAGTATATTTTTTTGTTATGTCATTAGTGATGCTCGATCCACTATAGAATTATAGTAGTGATGATTTATCCACTATGTTATGGGTCATCGAAAGTGATTCATGATCCATAATGTTAGAAGGGTATTGGTGGTTAACCTGGATACATGTTAAGATTTATATTTTTATGTTTATTTCATATGCATATTTTATTCCCTATGGATCAATATTATTTTCCCTAGATTTAAAATTTTTATTTTATATAATATACCTATTTTATTTTTCTTGTTTCATGATTATTAACTTATATTTCTATTCTCCAATGATTCATGTATTCTATTTTTCTACAAGATTTATTTCATGATTCATGATTTATGATCCATGGTTTAGTTTTTATGATTTAATTATGTTATTTTCATTTACCATCATAATTTTATCTTACGCACATGTTTTTCATGTTCTCACTTATAATCTCTGATCGGTATTTCTTATAGTAACTCCTTATTGAGAATATGAGCTCACCCTTTCTTATCTTTATATTTTTCAAGTTTATGAAAAGAGTATCACATATGACCTGTCTATAAGGGAATCATTTATGAAGAAATGTTTTGAGAGATTTTGAAAAATATTTTTAAAATATGTTCGTTTTATATTGAGTATCCAATTACATTAGACATATAGGTTATGTGGGTTGTTTTATCATGTGGCATAAGGAATAATCTTGTAAAATGATCTAATTTGTATGTATTTTTTATCTAGATTGATTTAGTTTCTAAAAAGGTAGGTCATAGTTGATTTCTAGTATAAGGATACGAATAATAAGTTAATTGAACTTAAAAAATTCTACGTTGAATAAAAATAAATGTAGGATGTACTTAAAGTTTCCCAATATTAAAAAAATGTGTCATAATTAAAGACATATTAGGATTGATTTTCCTTATAATATGATTCATTACTATGGATTTTATTTCATTATAATCACAGTAATATTATTTATTTTAGTCAAGGGTTGGAACCAAAAGTAATCGAGTTAACAATGATTGTAATTAACATCGTAATGATCATCATGGTGAGAAACCAAATGGGTTTGAAGTGTGAGGGAAAAAACTAATAATTATGATGACCTAAATCTATCATGATATGAAAAATAAAAAATCATGATGATCTTCTTAAATGATAAGGAATATACCAATATCCAATAATTACTTAATGCAGCTACCTCCTACCTCATTTAGTGGGTCTTTTGTTCCACTAATTACCATGTAGTGGATCAAAAAAATTGAAAATTTAATTTACACTAACCTATACTCCAAAAATAAAATTATTATATTTTCTATTTATCATTTGGATGGTAAATCTGGTCAATAGATTAATCTCATTATGAAAATGAGACTAAATAATGAAATAGACTCCATGGAATATGTAGAGTTTGTGATGGAAATTTTTAAAATATACATTCCTTTAACTCATCACTTTAAATAGAGCGATAATTCATTAAGTTAATTAAAATAGAGGTTGAAACTAGTGGTTGATATAAAGAAAATTTGACAAGACTCGCATGGTACACCTTTTGTTTTATCATTGACCTAAAAATATAGATTGATATTTTCTTTAGTGGCCCAAAACTTAGTCTTTAAAAATATTTAGTTATAATGTACTTTGGTTTATATGAATCAATTTTTCAATTTGAACTTATAGTGAAAATGAAAATCGGAGACTCTCATGGATTCAGATAGAAGAAAAAATTGTCTTTCATGGAAACATGAATGATAAAAAACAGTGGAAAGAAAAATCAACACCTTATATAGCCAAATTTTGCTAGGTAGAGCTCAGGAAATTTCCACAAAGGGTCTGAATAATGTTTTACTTCTTGTAGAGAAGGCTATAAAAATATTTGAAAATCATAAGATGCTAATTAACACAATGGAGGATAATAAGGTCCCATATAATGCACCACCCACACATAAATGATTAAAATGAATGGATTTTAGGAATTATATAAATCAATTCTCAAATCCAAGGGATAATGAGGATAAGAGACATCAACAACATCTAAGGCTATGGGAATAAGAAAGAGCCTACGAAATCCCTACTACTTAAGGTTATTTTTCAATGGGGGTTAATGTAATTTCATGATTAGTGAGTTAATTGGAGTAATTTTCCTATAAATAATCTACTAATACTTTTTTAAAGAATTAATCATGAATTAAAATAATTTCAAGGAGAATAAATAATAACTCCTTGAATGCATATTTAATCCATGTATTTTGTCCATGAACAAGAGTATGTGGTTTGTGAGATGAAATTTGTTATCTATAAGGGTATATAATAAGGAATATTGTGTGTTTGGTTTGCAAGGTTGTAATTTTAGTCCATGAAGGTGTGGTATACGGTCTTCATGTTAAGTATACATAGTATGAAGGTAGATTTTAGTCAATGTTTGAAAAGAAGATTACATAACATGAAAAGGAGAATACATGATCTGCATTGTGATTATGCAATGAACATTATTATTCATTTTTTCTTTTCCTAAGATAGATTTGTGAAGGTATTTTCACATAATGATCATAGGTGTGTACTTTATAACTCCTTGAGTATATTGGATAATAAAATTAAGGCTATTATAATGAAAATCATATCGTAATTTTTCTACATCGTAGGACATAACTTCATGTTGTTAAAAAAATTAATAAATCAATAAATATAGTGAGTAAGTTGCATCGATTATGGTTATTTGATAGAATAAATAAATTATTTCCTATAATTTTGTAAATATAGTATGCCTGGCATGGAGTGACCATAGATAAAAATTTATAATCCACCAATACTAGTGAATCAAAATGGATTCTAGAATAACCAACATGTGGATAATGTATTCTACTTGGATTATCCTTTTGCAGTGAACCAAGTAATAACTATTATATGTTGTTTAATTCCTACATCTATGATTTTGGGGAAGATTAATATATATTTGACATGTTGAACAAGTTTCTACAAATGTGGGGGATAAAATACTATTTATGTGACTAAAAAAGTTAAAACCCTAATTCACCCCTCCCCTCTCAAGGTCTCCCAATCTTCAATAACTGACATCAGAGGGAATGATATAGGCATTTGTTTTTTATTTTTATTCTTAATATGGGTAATTCAATTAATATTAAAGGAAAATCAAAATTCAATGGGAAAAACTATCAGATTTGGTAAAATAAGATGATATTTTATCTCTGACCTACTGAACTTCATGTTCAATATATAACCATTTATAAGATTAACGTCAATTATGTGATGAGAGATTCTATGACTGACGATGATAGAAAAAGTACATATGATGATACCAAATCTCAAAATACTCTAACTAAAGCCATTTATGATCAGATATATGTAATGTTAATGAGCTACAATAATGTGAAGGTGATGTGGGATATCTTATAAAATATTTAAAAAGGTTGTAGAAAAGTAGAGGATTCCAATCTATAATTCCCCCACAATTGATTTGATGATTTGAAAATTAGTCCAAATGATAATATGGATAGTTTATTAAATCAAATAATAGAAGTTATTGGATCTATTTTAGTACTTTTGGATGAAATATTGGATATTTATATTATAAACGAAGATATTTAGATGATTCAAGCCACTATAAATCCAATGGTTTCAAATCTTGGGGAAATGGATCTAGATAGTCCATCTCTAGATGATCTTTAGAGTAGATTAGTGTCTTAGGAAATATGGGTTAATCCAGATAAATCCTCAATATACACTAACAGGGAGATTATATTCAAATATATATAAATACATAATAAATCTAAAGGTGGTGATGAAAATAAGGATGCGGTTGATGAAGTCCTCTCTCTTTTTTCAAGGAATTTTAATAGAGGAAATGTGAGATTTGAAAGAAATATACCTAGGGAATCATTACTATGAATTAAGGTTGGGAACATTAATGAAAGATGATTGAGAATATTTTATGATGGGTAAATTGAAGAATAAATCACATAGAAACACTGGAGGATTTTCACTCTTAAACGAGACTTAAAAATGGGAAGTTCATCCGGAAGAATGTTTCGAAGGAGAATATTTGTGAAAAAAAATATAGTGAATGATATTATCTAAAATAATTTCAAATAGAATTCAACCAAAATGTGGAAGATTTGTTCATGTAATTGGTCAAAAAGAAAGAAACAATAGAGTAATATGATAAATAACTTGGAGGTGTTGTTAATTAATAAAGTAAAACTTGTGGGGGATCTTGAAGAACTCAAAATTAAAATAAATAAGAATAGAAAGATAAATGGATTATTAAAATAATCATCAGAATATGTTTATCATCTCAAGGTATAGACTGATAGACATAAAAAATAACTAGAATATAAATATATCAGTTATTGTGGACCAGGATAATTAGTTACTCTCAAACATAAAATCAAATAAAAATCTAAGGTTATTGATGAAAAGCATATAGGAATAGAAAAGATAGATAAGAATATTGAGTCTCTTGAAGATGAAGTGAATACTCTGTGAAGAAATATTAAAATATAGGTTAAATCATGTAATCTATAGATAAAGATGTAGTTTCATGAATTATCACATAGTGATCTACATGAAAGAGTTAATCAAGGTTAAGAAGATGTTGATAATGTTTGGAATAAACAAAGATACATGTCACGACCTAACCTACAGGGGCCTTCCTAGCCAGTGATTATCCGAGTTTGACTACCCAAATCCCTCCTTTAATAGGATAGGGGATGATGATCATCACTGAGTAGGAATATCACACACATGGAAAATATTATCCTAAGGTACGTCTACACATTCACGCATGTCCAATACAACACAATGTTTAAAGTAAAGTACAACTAATACCAAATGAATTCAAACATCTATATCCCACATTCCGAGTATTAAATAAGTACTAAAAATCATAAGGGACAAATAAAATTCCTCCAAAGCATTAAATAAGTAAAACCTCCTTATAAGGAAGAGATTGTTGTCTAATGAAACCCCAGTATAAACCTCAATATTTCTATCCAAAATAATATTCTTCTCCTACCCCTGATCCTCCACGGAATCCATCAAACATCATTTCATCTGCATAAGACATGACATGAGCATATAGATCCTATGTTGGGGTGAGTATAACAATACATAGTAGGACACCCCAAAATCACCTAACATTAAGCATCAATACTATTCAAGACATCAATACATAGGTATGTAAATAAATAAATGATACATGATAATAAGATCAACCCCGATATACTCATAACAAACTTCAAGTCTCAAATAGTTCTCACCAACTTCCAACTATAGGATTCTGCTTGAGGATTTAAGGAAATGCTCATTCCACAAGAACTCACTCCATGAGTAATGTTGTCACTGAATTTGATCATCTAAGAGGTCTTTATTATCGGTTTTGTCCATGAAGAACTCACTGGATATCCAAATATCTCATCATCCATGTATGGTATCACACCAAGGGATACTAAGGACACAAAAAACCCTATTAGATCAGCCTTCTATATAGGGGATTGAAACCTTGTGCATAGTGGTCACATTGATACCATGAGCCCAACCTAAAATAAATAAGGAATGATATATGATCTAACCCTATCCATATAGATGGAATGATTGAACACTATCCAATTCAAAACCCACAGAGGGAATAACACGCCCATGATGAGGATGTAATTATATATTGTACCCTCATAGAGATGGACCAAAGAATCATACTCAACTAAACCCAGCCTGTACTGAAGAAATGAAGGGAACCAAACTACCTCATAAAAATTACATGGATTGTAATGGGGGAAAACGGTGCATCTTTCGAGCCCTGTGTTTGATCATGTCAGGTCATTTCACATGGTATATAACCCTCCACATACATGATGTTTACCTTAGGGGTACATAGTGGGTAGTGGTTGAGTAGGAACTCAGTAGGGAACCAACTCATTCTTGTGTACATCTGGTCATGCTTGTGTAATTCAATCCATGATCATGTACATGGTCGTTTCCAAGTATAAGGGTTTTTCTAGTGTACTCTACTTGTGCCTAAGTTCTTTGTTGTGTCTTTTCTCATATATCTTCTTGGATACACACTAAGACACCAAAATTGGGAGAATGGTGTGTGACACATGTAACATGGAATGTGATCTTTTCCTTAGCATGTAAACCTTAGCGCTATTGAAAAGGGACTATGATGTGTGTTAATGGGACTACATGTCATGTAGTTAGGAATTTTATAAAAATAAAAAGTTTTTATGTGCATCTTATCTCATGAATTAAATGTTTAATCCATTAATGAATCTTTCCAAAAATCACAGATCTAGTATTTCTCTTCCCTTATTATCTCTATTCATTGGAATATAGACTTCAATATTCTCTATTCACCAATGTCATCTCACAATGCTATTTCTGCACATCAAGTCAAGAAAATGAGAATCATCATTCTGATATCAAACCAACTTCGATCATCCAACATCATACTAAAACATTGATCAAACCATCAATCATGAACTGTAACCATTGGTATTGATATATTTCATTAAAGAATAGTTATTAAATTATCAAATATCTATTATTCATATAAACTTTAGCTAATGAAATTTCTAGTAATAAATATGGGGTGAAATTAGGGGAAATGCACAATAACAAAATAGAAATAAAAATCATCCATGTTCTGGTTGGACACAACCCGTTGTTGTTAGAATAACAAATGAAGAACTATAAATCAACCAAATAATATCGACCACAACCTACCATCAATCCATGAACCAATTTTTTTAGGTTTATTGGTTCACATTTGACATGGGATATCAAAACAAGATAAACTCCAAATAAAGAAAACTACCTACCTCTTGTTAGGAAAGATCATTTAAAAATAATGAATCTATATTTTCATCAATGGAGATATCCTTAATCTCTGATTTCATTAGAAATCCCAAAGGTACTCTGATCATAGGTCCACAAAATAAACATCTTATAACACTCTCGTTCACACTCCTCTCTAATCTATATGGATTTGTAGCTAACCCTAGAATTTTTCCATAAACATGTATAAATAGAGGATGGTTGGGGTCATGAAAAAAAATTAATTAAATTAATTTATTAATTGACCCACGAACATTCTCAACCTGAGTATCCATTACGCTAAAATGTTAAGTTGTTATTGAGTTAAAAACCATATTCGGAATTCAGTTGTGGTCTCACAACATATTAGGGACTAGCTTCAAAAATATTACAAGATATATTAAAAACATTTATATGTAAAAAAAGAGATATTGGATTATCCACACATTAGGGATTTTCATCATGAAAAGTGATAAATACTACTTAAAAAGATGAGGGATGGGATCAAAACAGGGTCTCCCGCTCTTAGGATCCCTCTTGAATATTCGCATGCTTCCACTAGACATGCACCAAGTGAATCTCCCACTCAAAACTGATCTTATCCTATTGATCCTCAATTTATACATAGTAATCTAAAATAGTATCTTCAACCTAGATATTAAACTCACCCGAGTTGATAACATATGATTAGTCATGAACATACCTCCTCAACTACGAAATGTAGAAAATTTCTTATACCCAATCTAATTGTGGTGGTAGTGCTAAGTGGTACACCATCTCAATAACCCTACACAGTATCAGGAAAGTACCAATGAACATTGAAGATAAATTTCCAACCTGGTTAAATCTACACAATCCATGTCGAGGTGAGACCCTTAAGAACACATGTTATCCCTCTTGAGTACCAAAGACATCCTTCATCAGTTCCCAAAATACATATGATGGTTTTGATTAATATTTATCCACTCTTGGAAGATATGTAAATTCTTTGCCATCACTCAAAACAAATTTGGGCCCATAAGTTTTGGCTCCCTCAGGCTTATCCAAAATAGTGATAACCTATAATGACTCTCATATAAGTCCCTAAGTTGTGTCATACCGATGGTGTAATTTTATGTATTATTGTACTCAAAATCCACCACGGGTAGCTGATCCTCCAAACTATGTCCAATGTCTATCATGCAAGACCACAATATATCCTCCAGAACCTATATAGCCTTCTAAAGCTTGTTATCAGTCTTGGGTAAAATGTGTTTCTTAAATGAAACTTATTCCCAAATTCTTCCCATAATTCTTCTCATAATCAATATTTGAGGAAAACATCATGTTATAAAATGATCATCAAGGAAACTCCATGAAGTTGAACCATGTCCAACATGTAAAGGTTTTCCATGATATCTAATAAATTCTTCTATTTGATAAATATGAAGTGGGATGACTTATTAGGTTTTTTTTATCACCCAAATGGTATTGTGTCTTCTAGAAGTATGTGGTAAAATCTTTCTGAAGTCCCCAGATATACCATATCACTTCTATTCCGCCACCACAAGGGGTTGAGATAAACCTACTAGAACCTGGTTCTAATCCATCACTTACTGATAAGTGAATCATTGAGATATAATATTTGTTACACAATTTTTCATCCCTAGCCATCAGAATTGATGTTAAAGGTCCTATTACATATTGGTCACACTTGGATGTACCTCCAAGGGAGACATATTAAACTACATTAAATACTTTTCCCACAATTTCACTAGTACCATTACCCATCCTTTGAGAATGATGACATGATCACCACCTATAGAAAATACCTCAAGAGTATATCTAGTCGATATATGAGATCATAAGGCCCCATATCGGTATCTCCATATTGAGCCTCCCTAACATGTTGCAAAATCCATGGAGTAATGACCATCGACTAGAGGTAAGTGGAACCATCTGAGTTTACTAAGGCAAACTACAATGAGGATAACTACACCAATTCCTCACATAAAAAATATGAACAATATCTTCTATTGAGATCATTAGTCACCATGTTCTCCTTCCCTGGAGTATATACCCTCCTAAAGTCACAATCTAAAAGGAACTCTATCCATCATCTATATCTAATATTAAGATCCGTATGATAGAAGATATACATGAGACTATTGTGGTTAAAATATATGGTAAACTTCTCACCCATAAGGTAATTTAGCCATATAGTTAGGGTAAAGACTTCCATATCCAAATCTAGATCATTGTTTATGAAGTTCTTATCATATGATCTCAATTTTTGAGACCCATTTGAAATCACTACTTAGATCTTCTTTAGAACACATCCATGTCTAGTTCATAAGGCATCACATAACACTATAGATTCAACTCCCTCATTTGGAAATATCAAGATTGAGGTGATCTTAATCCTCTACCTAAACACTTTAAAAACTAATGGAACCTCTCCTTCAACATGAATGGTTTTCTCTTTTGGATCAAATTGTTCAAGGGTTCTAACATCTTAGAGAAATCAAGCATGAAAATCAGTAATAACCTACCAACCCAATGAATTCACAAACTCCATCATGCTATTGGGTGGATCCCAATCTAACATTGGATCAACCATTAATGGGTATACTACTAAAACATCTGTTGAGATGAAACATCCCAAAAAGAGGATCTCTCGTATCCATAACCTACACTTCAAGAGGTTCCCATAAAGCTGGTGCTCTCATAGTATGTCTAGAACCATCTTCAAGTGTCTCATGCACTGCTCCTCAGACACCAAGTACATTGAGAAATATTCAATGATGGCCCCGAAAAAACAGTCTAAGAAAGGATGAAATATCTTATTCATGGTTCCAATAAACACTTTAGGGGTGTTATTCATGCCGATAGGAATCACTAAGTACTTATTGTGACTATAGTAAATTCTAAATATCATTTTCGGTATATCCTCATCTCATACTCAAAGATGGTGATAGTATGATATGAGGTATCTTCAGGAACCATCTCTCCCCTATCAACTGGTAAAATAGGTCATCAATCCATTATAGTGCATAGTTATTCGTCAAAGTCACCTAGTTTAGGTGATGGTAATGTAAAAACAACCTAAATCACCTTTCTGTCTTCTTGGTGAACAACATATGGGATACCCATGGTGAAACACTTCATCTAAAAAATTATTCCTCTACATGTCATATAACTATACATTTATCTCACATATCTCTACATGAACCATCCAATATGGTGGAATAGATGTTGGGGTAGTACCTAGGTGCAAGTCAATAAATAATTTTATCACATGGTGGGGAGGAAATCCTAACATTCCCTTAGGAAAGATGCCATCATACTCCTCTACCACCGTAGGAAGGTGAAAGACCATAAAATTTACTACTCTAAGGGAGTTATTGGCCAACTGGAGATAAATGTATTGCATCTTCCTAGGCATGTTCCCATCCTACTTTATCTTGGATTTATTTTTACCCATAAAGGAAAACTACATCCCATTACTACGAACATTATGTATCCTCCACCAAAAACAGTCTATTTGGGCATGAACTATGGATAGAAAGTACATACCTAAGATGATTACATAAGGTATCATCTGTATTATAAAGATATCTCATAAAAATATATCACCTCCAAGATCCATGTCGCACTTTTGGAAAAAGTGTGTGATCATTAAGTGACCTCCAGTAGGAGTCTCCAAGCATAATGGTTGAGCCAAGGGATTAACCAGAATCTCCAAGTCTTGAACTAGAGAAGTGGAAAGAAAAGAGTATATCACACCCATGTCTAACAGTACTACATAAAATGTAGAGAAGACACAGTTCATACTTCTAATAATCCTAGGATCTTATGGGTCATAGGACTGTACTGCATACGAATATCATCATACTTAACCACAAGATCCATGATCCTAGCATAGACCATCTCTGGGTAGTGGTAGAAATATTTTAAACCACCTAACACCTCCTACTTATTTACTTACTCATCTTCCATGTCCACCACCATGCGGACCTGATTTCTTCTACCACTCTCTCTATCCAGGAGGTCCATCAACCATCTCTTTTTTAGCTACCCTGTGGGTCAGAAAATGCCAAGAAATATGTCCCTAACTATTCCATGAGAAGAACCACCTCTCTATAGGATTACTAGAGTCATACTAAGATCCATTATCGGTTTATTCTCTATGATGGGATTTCATCCTGAAGATTCTATCACACCTAGATCTATGTGACTATCATCAACTGTCTACTTTTAAGGTCTCACCTATAGTGTTCCAACTACCGTCACCCATAATTGGTGTCTTCTCTACCAATAATATCTCCACTAGTAAGACCCAATCAATAACTCTAGTATTAGTGGTAGTGTAAATAGATATAACTAAATACATTATATGTCAATATAAGCCCCACTCCAAGGATTTTTCTCTTAAAAATGGATCAAAAACTATATATATAGATTATCATGAGAAGTCATTGAACCTCATCAAATACTCTACCATAGTCATATAGCACTTTTGAAATTGTAGAAGCTCCTGGATGTTAAATGGTTGAATGGTGGATATATATAACTACTCCTGTAAGATATTCTTAAAATATTACCAGGAGAGAGTTGTCTCATCGTGTGACTAGATCACTAGACTACAACATCTCCCAATGGATCCATAAAAATGAATCGCCACTATGACCACCATATAATCTATAGGTTTCTCACAAGGAGTAAAACTCAAGTGAATCCCTATAGATATTCCTCAGCTTCTCAGGGGTTGGTCCTTCCTAGAAACCTTTTAGGTTTCCACCTATGGAACTCAAGGAGTGTGTTCATCCTACACACATCCTTAGATGATACTTCCAGAACAAACTACTACTCAATAAGTTGTGTTGTAATTATAAAACCACCCTAAGTTACCACCTATTATACAAGACCTTATACTAAATACTCTTCACTCACTCCAATGAAACTTTGTTATTTTAATAAAAATTTAAGGGAAAGTGGGAACCCTCACAGATAACAAGATCAAGCAGAAAAAGAAACTACATACTTATCAAAGAAAATTTTTAGTCGGTTGGAATCAATCTCCCTAAAAAATCATGAGGGAATAGAATTTAACTGGATGTCTAGTTCATCTATCACAATGTATTTAGAATGATATGCTATATAGTCCTAGGATTGAATGTATTCCTCTTTTCTAATCTTTCCCATGTTGAACCATCTAATCAATATGTGGTGTTGCTTGTCAATCCACTCACATTACTCCCTGGTAGTGTCCACTCAGAGAAATGATTTCTTCATTTTATCAATATATTACTTATTCTCATTAATCGTGAGATTTTTATTCACCATTTATTCACCAGAGTAAATGAGTATCTATATGTTAAGTTCTAGAGATTCATCTTCTTGTCATTGAGGACCTTCAGGAGTCCCTGGATCCTACTGTTGTGCAGAAGGGTGTGCATCCTTCTTCACCAATCACACATGATCTAGATGTTGTCTTATCTCCCCATGATAAACCTCAGTCTTCTTATATGCATATTTATTATGAGTATCCATAACTTCCAAGGTCCCCTCATCCTATTTATTTGGGGATCCCGTGTTTCTTACTTGTTGATCCTCATTGCCTCATTCTGAGGTGCCCTCAGCCTGTGTAACATCCATCCCTCCTTCCATTGATTGAGGTTCCAAATCCTTGTATTTACCACTTTGTTTGGTTGATGGTGTATTTATTGGCCTAGGAATATATGAGCAGTCTTTTCATCCATTTGATTTATTATTATTTGTAACAATGCAACCCCCTAGGTCCCTATTTTCATTATTTACTTTCTTCTTCCTTGGGATATTCAAGACATTAAAGAACCCTCCTATTTCATTTGACATTAGTTCTCTATCATACTCTTCTTCTGAGGGAAAATGTTTTTACATGCAACCCCTCCATCGAAACTCAAGCTCAAAAAGTGGTTTTCCAAATTGAGATAGGCCAAAGTACTTCACAGGTTTGAACCATGTTTGTTATCTGACTGACTGTATACACCGTGGCTTAGTTCCTCTCATTCCTAACCATCCATAGAACTACCCATTCCATTCGATTTAATCACCCATTTAGGGTTGATACAACTATCTGCAACAACCATGTCATAGGTTAAAGACTTTGGTATCACAACCCCCTTACAATTTAAAGCATCATCTCAAACTGAACCAACAACATCTTGTTCAATGTATTTGTTCATATCCACCATTGCACTAGTATGTTCATCCCCTATAATGAAAGGGTCTCCAAGGGAAACTTCCAAATCTAAGCTACAGTCAACTCAGGAGGTAACACAATGACCTACTTTTTCTTCACCACTCCAACCAAGCTCACAGTACTAGCCTACATGCCATCACTTAGAATAGGTCCTTCATAGATCACCATTGACCCATTATATTCCACATATAGGATCTTTCCACAAACCACGAGAGGTCCACCTATGGCCCAATTTTCTGGAACATCCAAACCTGGTCCTAGTAACATCATTTTGCGCCTGCAACTACTACGCTATCCTCCAGATTCGTACATGAGGAACAGAACTCATACCAGGATTCAAAGATTACCAACTGCTTGTATTATAATTCTTCACCTATATAAATATATAAGGATTCAAGAATAACCATATAAATATCTACTTAAATTTAAACCCTTGGTGAAATTTTATTGCATTCCATTCTAGTCCTACTATCCAAGAAAAGGTAACGCCCAACCAAATTACCTTGCATGCGAATTATCAAGGTATTTTGAAATGGGAGAGGGAGTTCTATAAATCTTACCTAAACAAACATTAATAGTGAATATCAGTTCATATGATGTTTATTTGAGCATTTTAACAGAATAAAGTGTAAATAATCACATGTGAAAGGCTCACATGACCAAGAAAGAACCATATCCACTTTCAAGGAGAACCAAATCATGATTTATTTTGATTCAAGAATCCATACCATAGATATCTCATACAAACCCTGTGTTTAAAAAATTGATCAATAAAAGGAATACACCGATGGATGGAAGAAATCAAATCACACAATCAAGGTTAGGTGTTGTAGAGAGGACACATCATTGAATTCTGAGTATGAGATCGGCAATTTTGGGGAACCGTCCAAGCATTCTAAAACTTTAAGACTCATACTGGTCTGAGGGAAATAATGTATGAAATTAGAGTTTGATAAAGGTATGAAGGGAAGAGGGGAATTTCTATAAGGAGGGAGTGGAGGATCATCTATTCATGACCCGACCCTCTGGCCCTGACTGTATGGTGATGAGCTAAGTGTACTTTCCCCAATCCTACATTCAATAGTCAAGGGTCTTTTCATCAATGGTGAGTAGGAATATCACTCTCATAAGAGGCATTAAAATAAGGTACCAGTATACAAACACATCTACAGACCCGTACAATGTTGAATGTAATGTAAAACTGATACCAAATGAATGAATAAATCTATATCCCACAATAATAGTATGATATAAGTACTTGAAATCATAAGGGACAAATAAAATCCTGCAAAAATTGGTAACAAGTCCATCCTACTCTGATTGAGGGGAATTATTTTAAATGAAACCCTTGTATAAGACTCTATATTTCTATGCCAAATACTATACTTTTCCTACCCTAGGTCCTCCTAGGACTCCATAAATGGGTATATAGTCTCCATAAGAGATGACCTATGTAGGAAGAGTCCTTGTAGGGGTGAGTATAAAAATACCTAGTAGGACGCCCCATTAGCTCATCAATACATAGGTATGTTAATAAATAAATGATACATGATAATAAGATCAACCCATATATACTCATAATATAATCAAAATATCAAAATGGTCTCAATCACTACGATCCATTAGATTTTTATTGAGGATTCAAGGTAACACTAGTTCCGTGAGAAATAACTCCACGAGTCATGCTATCACCGAAGCCACTCATTTGAGAGGTCATGATCATTGGGTCTTGTCATTAATTACTCAATGGATCTCCAAAGATATTATCATCCATGTAGGGGATCACAACCAGTTTCATTGGTGGATACCCAAACATTACTAGACCATTAGGCAAGATAGGGTATTCAAGCCTTGTTCATGGTGATACAAAAATACCTATAAAGGATAAATAAGTAATGATATAGGATCGCACCCTTTTCATATATAGGGATTCACACAACTCTGTCTGATACAAAACCAATATAAGGTTTTAAAATGAAATTCTTATGAGGTGATTTCACATTGTACCCTCATAGGGATGGACCAAGGAACCACACTCAACTAAACCAGGTGTATAGTGAAGAAACAAAGGGCTCCAAAATGTGTCATAGAAAGTAAATAGAATGTATTGTGGGTAAACGTCGTGTTCTTGAAACCCTAAGTCTACTCATGTCTTTTCATTTCGCATGGAATGTTACCCTCCGCATACATAGTGTGTCCCTTACAGGTACACAACATATATAGGTTGATCTAGAACTTAGCATTCCACTAGTCTGTGCATGTATAAACCTGGAATTGTCCATGTACTTCAGTTCAGCCCACATACTTTAGGACATGATAGTGTACCTAGCCATGTCTGAGTATCGAGTCATGCCCATATACTCTACTTGTTCCCATGTTCCTAAACATGAAGTTTTCCATGTATTATCTTTGATACACACTGAGCTTCCATCACCGAGTTACACGATGTGTGACACATGTAACATTGTATGTGATATATTTTTATATGTGTAAACATATCATCATGTAATAGGGACTACAAAAAGTCTATTCATGGTACTATAAGCTGTGTAGCTAGGAATTTCATGGAAATATTATGTTGTTCTAAATGTTGGTTCCTACACCTTCATCCTTATATCAAACCACGATTCTCACCGATGATGATGGATCTGGTGTTGACTGACCCTTGCTATCACAACTCACAAGAATCCAGCATTTGATATTCTTGAATCATAATTTTCATTGTACTATGTCATCACTACCTTTCAACCCAATAAAACATGAATCATAGGTATGATCCAGAATAACCTTTAATCATCCATAATTATTATCACACCTCAATCACACCATTGATTGTAAACTCTCACCACTAGTATCAATCTATTACACCAAAAAAAGGTTGCACAATGTATGAATACCTGATATTTATCAAACCACTATTTAAATAAATTTCCAGTGGAATCTGTGATGAAACCGATAAGAAATGAAAAAACCATAAAATAGGAACAAACATCAGCTATTTATGGGTTTTCCTTGATTATATTTTATTATAATGATGAATTACGAACAAAGAATCAATCAAAAAATATCAACTTAAGCCAACATTCAATATTCGAACTGATTTATTTTCATGAATTGGTTCATGTTCGACATGGGATATCAAAATAAGATAAAATACAAATAAGAAAGACTTCATACATTGAGTTAGAATCAATCTCTAAAAAATAATGGATCTATGTTGTTGTTGCATGTGAGATCATCAAACTCTGATGTCAATGGATATCCTTGCGGTATATCGATCATAGGATCCTGATACTAGAGTCCATCAATTGTATCCTCCAAGCTCATCAATTATATCTTGGGTTACACAACTAATACTAGGATTTTATTATAAAATAAATTTAAATAGAGGAGGGTTTATATCATGGAAAAAATAAATAAATAAATTTTATTTATTAATTTACCCATGACTATGATTAACCTAAGAATCCAACATGCTCCAAGGTAATATCGCGTCTAGGGTAAAACACATGTTCCATATTCCACAGTGGTCTCAGATTTCCAATCTGAGACCCCATTTAGGATTTATTACATATTATCATGGAAACCTTGTGTGCATGATATAATATAATTAATATTTATATAATGTAAATATTGATCCTCTTTGGGCCTCAGAATATAGATATGCCTCAGTGCCTAGCTGTAAAAATATTATTAGATATATTCAAAATCTTAACATGAAAAAAAGATGTTACAATATGGGTTAACAAGTAAAATGGTAATATTCTATGACACAGGAATGTCAATAGGATCAGTAATGAGAAAATAGAATAAGGGGAATCTAAAGTGTAACACCCCTATTTTATAGTATATATTTTTGTTAATTAAATATTATTTTAAAACTCTTCCTTCACACGCAATGCTGATCTAAAAAAATGTCACACATTAAAAAATATTAAATTTGACCATTATAATATACTAATTTAAAAATATTTTATAAATAAGTGTAACTAAAATATGTAATTTAATGTAAATAAACAATATAATCAAATAGAAGAATTATTTCTTACAAGGCTCATTTATCTGAGCTTGGGAAGCAGGTAGCTTCTCTAGGGTTTTCCTTAGACCAAACCAAAGTCAAAATCCAGAAATTACTGTATGAGTAGAACTATTTGAAAGAGATGTCCAATATTATGGAAGTTTCTATGAGATCCAAGCTACCTAAACCACCACTGATCACCATAACTAGAGAATATATTTTTCTTAGATCATAGGTGGATATCTTGAGGGGTCATGTATTTTGAAATTAAGATGTATAAATATGTTATTATCAATCTTGTAAATTATTTACATATCATATTTTTTCACATTTCTAATTTTAAACAAAAATAAAGTTAATTTTTAATTAATACATTTAAAAAATTAAGTATGTATATCCAAATAACTAATATGATCATTTTATGAATAAAAATATATTTCCATAAAAAATTTAAGCGCTATAAATTTTTATCGTAAGAAAATAAATATTTTCAAATGGTGACAAAATATATTTAAAATAAAAAATATATTAGTAATACATTATTTATTAAATGATAGGAAATAATAATGATAATATTTATTGTTTTAAAAAGTTACATTCCTATAAATAATAGTTTTCATTTTATTTTTACGTAATTATTTTTTAAAAAAATTATTTTAAATTTTATAAAATTAAATTCATTTCAAGATTAAACCTATTAGAATTATATTAGAATGATTCTGTGGGTTTTCTCTAAAAAAATATTTTTAGGAGAATAGTAAACAATATCGTTTTTAACAAAACTATAACTTTTATGAATTTATTTTCATGTATGTCAGAAATACGAGTTTAAAAAATATTTTAATTTATCAAATATGTATTCTAGGAATAAAATTATACATTTTAAAATATTATTTTGAACATAAAAGACATATTATTTGAATCATTAACTTATGTAACATACAGTGTAAATAAAAAATGATTTTTTCCATTCTTGAAATTAAATATTATTTTGGTAAAACACAGTATCGCCTTTATTTTAAGTCCAAATAAATTATATTTCAATAATATTAAACCGATTTATGTAATTAAAATATAAATTATTTATATCAGTATCCTAGAACAATGTTTTTATCTTAAAATAAGCTTTTTTTAAAATGGATATTACCCCTTATATGTGATAATATTGAAATTAATTTTTCTAACCTATAGAATTTTTATTTGACAATATTATTTTAATATTATATATTATCATGTTGACATTAGAAAATAACTTAAATTCCAATTTTTTTATTCAAATTAATTTCTGAGGTTAATAAAAAAGTTATAATGGTTATATTTATTTATGGGTAAGAAGTTAAAACTTTGGGGAAAACTATAAAATAAATTATGATGTATCCAATATCTATGGTTTATAACATTATATAACTTAAATTTTTATAAATTCCATTATTTATAACCTTTTTATCCTTTTATCATCTAATATTGAAATTTCATTACTAAAAACTTAGAAGTACTAACAAAAATTCAACTTTCTTCTCTTATATTAGGGTATCACTTCCACCCTTTCCAAGTCACACATATACTTCAAGAAATCCTTGATCCACAACAAAATGTTCTTCTCCAAGAAGCCTCTTTCACATCTGAAATCACCATTCACTAAATTTTATCCTAAGTCCTTAAATTCTAATAAGTTCATCGAGAGGATGATCAAGGTCTTAACATAAGTATTACTTACTCCTTTCCCATTCATTTATTAATATTTTTAATGCCCCGGACCCAGTTACCCAGAGTTGGTGCATTATTACATAACATTGGCATGATATAAGGAATCATGTCCCAAAATACCGATCGGTTTAGTAGCCTTGGAAGTTCTAGATACATACATAAGTATTACATTAAATCATAAAATGAATAAAAACAACAACATTTTCTTCATTAACAATAGTCATATCTCATAGACTATCCCTACAGGTCAGTCATAAAATACTTCTTCACATCCTAGGAAAAATAAAACATAGAAAGGGGTGAGCTCATATTCTCAGTAAGGATAACAATATAGCAGAAACTTTCATAAATAAGCATAAACATTTAAGGCAATGTATAAGTCTAAAACAAAATCCTTTTAAACTTGAACTTCATCATAATATGAAAAATATAAATCAAAATAAAGTCATTTACTTACTCACATGGATATTCTACTAGTCGAATAACCACATGAAATATCAATATCCACTTTCATAATGATGTAATGCATAATGCCAGACTTTCATAACCACATAGTCAAGGCCTTGTGCCAAGACTACAAAAAAGTTTTTTTCAAGGCCTTTTGCCAAGACACTAGTTTGTATCATGAGACCTACTGATGCATCGAGGAGCTATAGCGGGCTCCACCCATCACTTTTTAAGTCCAATGCATTCATCATATGAAAAGGTTTAAACATAACATAAATATTCCTATTAAAACTAGCATATGAAATATCAATACTTTATCCATAAACCATGAATGGTATAAAAATAACACATCCCCAGTCAAGCATATCACAAAACCTTCAATACAATATAGAAGTTTTGTATCATAATAAATCAAATTCAAATAAACTTAAAATCCATCAAAGGATGTTGAAAAAGATGAAATCAAAACCTTTTTAAAGAAATATCTCTTTCTATTTTGAAATCATTTAAAAGTCATATAATTATGAAATGAAATCATTTATTTTAGAAAATATTCTTATAATCTTGTAAGGGAAGCTTTGAAGATGTTATAACGGCAGAAAATAGCCGCACCCGCCATATAAGTTTAAAAAAACATTCTTACCTTAATTTTGTCGAAAAGGTTACAAAGTACATTATTTGGAAAATGATGGAAAGATTCCTTTATAAAAATCTTATAAAAATTCAAACAAGGGTATAAATGACTTTAAACCATTGTCTATTAAATAGTAAAAATGTTTTGAAATACATTTTAAAGAAACATGGATGTGGATGATAAAGAGGTCCCAGTAGATAATTACGTATAAACAACCTCAGATAATGAAGAGATTGTGAAATAAACCCTTAACTTGTACTTTTTCTTCATTGAGGGTACATTAACCTCCTGTATAATAGTTAAATCATAGTTATTAAATTATACAAGAACCATATACAAAAATATGATATCATATATGATCTTCTAATATTCCTTTGTTAATAATATTTTACTATTATCGTCATTTTAGGTGTTAACTGATTCATTTTTCTTTATATTCATTGTTACGTGAGTCATGTTTGTTATGGATGGTATGTATATTATTAATATCTAGAATTATATCAAGTCTTTAAATATTATTTTTAATCATCAAATGAAAATTATTCTTGAATGGATACGATGGGTAATGAATCTCATCGTGTTTGTGGAGACGGTAATCTGTACATACGCACGAGCGACAATATCATTCTTTTGATATTAAAATAGTATATAATTGGATAGTATATCATATATACAGAATAATTATCATAACATATTTATTATTTACATCATTTATACTCATTATTATACCCATCCAAATGATGAACTGTTTGAATAACAAACTACACCACGACATGGAGACGGTAAGCCGTACATATGCATGTGTGGTGACGTTTTCATACATAGGATGGATAAAATAACTAATATGGTTGTACCATTTTTATAATAACATCCAAATATATATAATATAATGGATTTATTATTTTAGAATGGAAACAACAAAGAAAGAGGAAGTGGAAGAAGAAAAGAACTTGAAAGAGGTGATGAAATATTTACCTCTTCTTCATGTTCTTCCTTTTGATTTGATCAAAAGGGATCCATAGGTTGGATTTATGAATAAATGAAGGCATCTATGATTAAGTGAGGTTAGTTGAGAGGATATTTTTTTAGGTTTTTTCCAATCCAAAAGTATTTTATGGTGTGAGTTTGATGGAAAGGGGAGTACCCTTTTATAAGAGGGGTGAGGGGAACCTTCAGAAAAGAGTGAAATATTATTTTATAATAAAACCATATTCGCTTTATAATGGATCCAAACTAACTTTTTTAGAGTATAAGGTGGGTATGGGTTGAAAACCACTCAACCAATAGGTTTTATACAGGTTTGGGTCACTATATTAACCTTATCTTTTATATTTAACTCTTAGTTAATTAGTTTGACATTTACCATGTCTCTTTGTATTTTTATATTATATGGTTAATAAAGAAACTATAAACTTTCAAGAGAACCTAAATTGGTTCATTAATGACATATATAATATTATTTATTCCATTTGGATGAACCTTAGATTTTTAGGAATATAATATCAATTATTAATATAATATATTTTTTAAAAACTCTTTTATGTCAATTTTGACACTATTTGGTAATTGATTTTTGTGAAAATCATAACAACATGATTACTTCGAAAACAGTTAATTAAATCAATCCTAACATGTCCTATTAACCTATAAAATTTGTGTAATTCATCAAAAGTATTAATTTACATTTATTTGGGTATTTATAATATCAATTATGTTAATATTTCATTAATAAGGTAATTACTGCATCATCATTATGTCATAAATAAATTAAATTATTTAATGTATAAAAATAATAAATAAAATACCATTATATAGGAAATATTTTTATATTTCTAGTTAATATTTATAATCAAATTTATATTTTGTGTAACTCTATATTAAAAATGGTTTATTTATTAAACTTTGAATTTATCTCTTTTAACTCTTCTTTAAATAAAATAATAATAAATTTCCTAATCTAATCCAAGTGGACCAAAGAGGTTCATATTTTATTCCTAAGGTTGTTTTTTGGTCGAACTATACCTATCCAATATAATTAGGACATGTTTAAGGGTAATATTAATATCATTTTGACCTTTAATTACCCTATTTACATTTAATCGTGGTAAATAAAAGTCAAAAGTTACTATTCACCAAAAATTATTTTCATATTATTGAACCACATTTTACTTAATGATATCAACCATGTCTCTTTAATTTTTGAAATTAAATTCACAGAAGTAGTAAAATCAATTTTTATGTAAATTTGCAAAACCTCCTAGGAGGTGGGTAAAAGACGGTAAAAAGTTCAATAAAATTTTATATATCTAAAATTAATGTAAAATGACTTCAATGAATTAAATTGACTTATATAGGTATTATTTATCTATTTTTTCCTAAAATAAATTTAAATAAAATAAATAATTATTTAAATAAAAAGTTGGTTTTAACCAATAACTAAGTGTTTTTTACTATTCATCAAAAATTGAATGTTTTCAAAAAAATACCAAAACTTCATCCTCAGCTAATTTTGATATTCCGAATCCAAAAATGAATTCCATTTTGAAAGATAAAATTTATAAAATTTCAAAATTATTACTATTCATAATGGTTAGTTTGATTGGTTGTGGTGTGTTTGAACTCGAAGTTGCGTACAACACAAGCTATTGTATCATTCAAAGAGAAATGTACCGTGAAAGCTTGGGGTGTTATAATATTCCTCTTTAAAACATACACTAAACATGTTAATATAATTAATTTACTATAATTATTTTAATTAAGTGTTATTATATTAATTTTAAAACCTATATTTATTCATTTCGATCCACTAAGAAAAAAAAAGAACATCGATCGTGTGTACGTGCGAACTACCACCTCCACAAAGTAACATATCTCATTTCTCATCTATTTTATTTATTGATTATCAAATTATCATAAAATATTATTAATATCCTTAAAAATATCTAAATAATATCATTACCCTTCTATAATAATAATATTATACCAATTAAAACCACTTTCATAACCATACTCATCCCTTAATTACGGTATGTTTATATTTATATCGGTCTAACCACCTACTTGAACAATGATATAAAATAATATCATGGATTAATATTAGAAATTAATTAATAATAATATATTATATAAAAAATTAAATAATTATTTTATTTTTCTATGAATGGTAAGAATAATATTAAACTCAATAATTAAGATACAAACATCTATAAATTAAAAATCATTGAAACAAACTCATCATCGATTTCATATTTATGGATCATAATTGAATCTCCCATAGAGTGAAATTATAAAATAATAAATAATTATAAATAATAAATTATGCTACCTTTTTTTTATGTGTAAATGGTGAAATTTGGGTTATAAACAAGGACAATATTGTTATTATGAATCTAGTTCAATATGATCAAAATTACTCACACCTGATATTGAAAATTAATAATAAAAAATTAATATACATATAGATAATAATAATAAATTAATTTATCAATAGTTTATATTTACGAATAAGGTTTTAAAATTGGATATTATGATAGTTATTTCTATTACA
This sequence comes from Viscum album, assembly GCA_963277665.1. Lineage (NCBI taxonomy): Eukaryota > Viridiplantae > Streptophyta > Magnoliopsida > Santalales > Viscaceae > Viscum > Viscum album. Next base: position 570,402,645 of record OY728130.1, on the reverse strand, counting down.
TAGTAGATTGAAATGCCTTTTTGGGAGTTATGAATTAAGGTTAGTATTTATTTGTCACAATTTATAATTTCATGAGACATGGTTGATTTTAACACCATCTATTATTTTATATATTTTATTCACTTCCCTATATATGTACAATATATCATGAATAATATTTTATTTAGGTTATTTGAAGTTCAATTTTTAACTCATTATCTATCAATAGTTTTTATTTGAGTGTTACTCAAGTCGTAAGGTATTTATTCCAAACCTAATTTTAAAATCAAGGCCTCTAAAATGTGACAACCCTTCTAGTGGATTTTTATAACATTTATTCATAATATAATAATAATTTTAATATCCTCAAATTATCCTAGGTGGGATTATTTTTATATTTATTTTATTGAACGGTATGTTTGATAATCTTTTAAAGTTATGAGGTTTTGAAAAAAACATTAAAAAAATTAAAGAAAATTTTATTTCAAACTCATGTTTTTATCTTGTGATCCAAATTTTAAGGATATAACTTTTTTTGTTTCAAATATTTAAAAATATTGTTTTCAACTAATTTGAATAAATTTCTAATTTTTGGAAAGAAAATCACTTTAAAATTTTCTATATAGGTGGTTTTTGACAAAAACTGTATATTTTAGTGTTTATGTGTGAAAATTTCATTACACCGTCTTTTATATTTTATAAGAAACAGATTCCATAAATTTTCATGGTTTAAAAAATAATTTTTGTATCATAGTTATTAAAATTAATATTATTTAAATGATTTTAGGGATCAATGATATTTTTTATAAACATTGAGATTTTTCTGAAATACCTTAAAGAATTACTTCTTATATTTCAATGTGGCACTATAATGATCTACTAAAAAGTGTATTTCATACACCCTTTAATTAATTTCTTATGTTTCTATTTTTGATTAGTGTGAATCTCTTTAAGGGAGATGATCTAACACTGCATTTTTCATTCCAAACCATCACTTTGACATGGCATCAACATTCTTCCAATCCCCTTATTTTTTGAATATCTTATTTTCCTTTTCTTTAATTGAGAATGGTTTAACATAATTCCATACATTAATTGATCAGGGGAATTATTGATTAAAATTTATACCCTTTATCTATAAAGTGTATATAATATATTCTTCATCACATTATGTCTCCCAAGAAAGTTATTTATTATCACTGGATGCCAATTTTTTCTAGGGGTTCTTTATCATATGATGATGATTGATGTGTCACACATATGTATGATTAATTAAGGTTGGTATCTTACATCTCCATCCAGTAAATTTTCTAAAGTTTCATATCATATGAGATAATTAAATATTTTGTGAATAAGATTTGTGCATCTTTAATTAGAATATTTATTGTGTGAACATGATGTGGACAGGTAGGTTCATATGTTTGTTTTTTTGAATAAGTTATGGGTATCTTTATTCAAATGTTTTTTGTGTGAATGAAATTTGGAAATCTTGGTTCATAAGTTTTTTTTGAATGATATGTGGGTAGATATGTTCATAAGTATTTTGTGTTAACAAGAAGACGGAAGCTTTGTTCAAAATAATTTATATGGTTATTTTTTTGTATAATTTTATGTTTTTAAATGACTTAATGATATTCAAAAAATTTATATAAAAATGATAAATCCCATTTTATCACGTTGTTTGTATGACACTGTTAGCATGGAATATATATGTTCCTTTAAGATTATATGTGATTCAATTATAACTTCTGTAAAATTCTCATTGTTCTATGTTCTTTTTGATTATATATTTCTCACATGCTTATATTCTAATATTTGATGTCATGATGAGAAGATTTTCTATTACAGGGAATTCGAACTAACCCCTTTATTATTTTTTCGTTCCCTGGGTTTTGAAGATGATTATATCATATTAGAAGTATAAAATAGGGTCTATTATGGTTTGATTATTCAGAAATGTTCAAAATAATTATAAAAAAAGTTACTTATTTACCTAGTCCATAAATATGTTAATCCTTTAGTTCTCTATTTTGTGTTAATATTTTTGATATGTAATGATTATTCATTTTATATATTGAAATAAATGTGTTGATTTATCCTGGGTCTATATAAAAATGATAATGACTCTATTTATTAAACTGATAAAATATCTCAATAGAAATAAATTTCTATAATTAATATAAATTATAGGCTTCAAAAAACTTCCTAATCAACCTGTATTAATGAATAAATGAGGTGATTTTTATTGGGAGGATATGTGTGGAGAGATAAAGGATAAAATTTCATTTCCCTTATGAAGTTTCAATTTTATGGCTACGATGGCCACACTATATCTCTTATTGAAGAGGTAGGTAGATATTTGATTAGATAATAACTTAAATGTTATAAAAGGAGGATGAAACTATATTCTTCATCTCATAGAAGAAATTGATTTTATGGATACTAATTTTTTCTATTATTATTATGGTAATAAATCCATTGATTACATGAAATAAGGAAATGTAAAAAATAACCATAGAATCTCGAGACAAGTGAATACAAGGAATCCAAGTAATATCCCTCTAAAAGAGTTAATTATTTTTTTAAGAATATGAAGAGTGTGATCACCCCATGTATACATAGTATAGGAAATCTCATATCTCATCTTATTGGTTTTATTATGGAAGGAAATGAAGAATAGAGAAAAGGAAATCATGGTATAAATTTCTCTCAATTATGTAAATAACACCAACACCTACATCCTTGATTTTGGGTGATTATCACACTAGAACATAAATATAAATCTATTGAAAAATTTTAAAGATATAGTTTTTAGAATCATTTTTTGGAATGAAGTATAATTTAAGATCAAGGGATGAGAAAATACCCATTTGGATGGAAATGTGTTATATAAGACTAATGTTATTCTTGATGATGGGTTACGAGAAAACCTATGTGACTCTGGTCTTGAGGTTACATTCAAATATAAAGGGTTCTTGATCAATGGTATAACTGAAAAGTTGATTATGAGAGTAAGGATTACTAATGTTAATCTATACTATGTGGATAATCATAAAAAATATGTCTCTTTATAGTGTGTGAAGATAATAACTTTTGGTATTACTGGTTCCAACAACAAAAAAGCATGGAAAATGTCTATACTAAAATCTATAGTGTACATAACATGTCTAAAAAGATGTGGTAGAATTTAATATTATAAAATTATGTGGTGAAAATGGTGTGAAATCCTTATCGACCAAATAATAAGAGGGAATAAAGTCTTCTTGACCATGCTCACACTGAGATATTCAGTTTGATGAATATATCTGAAACATTTGTAGAAAGATATTTCATTATTTCCATCTATGAATATAGTATAATTTCATGTACCGTGTTTATAAAATAAAAGATAGAAGTAATGGAATGAATAAAGAGATATCAATGAAGAGTTGAAATTCGGTTGGGCAGATAATTAAAACATTATGGTATGATAATGGAATAGTGTATGCATCTATTGAGTTTGATAACATTATTGGGAAGTGTGGTATGCATGTTGAAGTTTTGTATGTGATAAATCAGTAGAAAAATAGATCTGTTGAATGAAAAAATCATATAGTGAACAATATGTCCGAAATATTACTCATTGAACATGGTATTTCATTCTAATATTGGAATGAGGATGTACAAGTTGTGGCATACACTCATAATTTGGAATTTCTAAGACCTAGGGATGACATAACCCTATTTGAGATGTAGTATGGAAGGAATAAATCATTAAAACATTTTCAATTCTTTTTATGGAAGTGTTATATCCAAAATAATGTTGGAAATTCGGGAATTAGGGTGATATTTCACATTAAGGAAAATTTATAGTATACTCAACAATTAGTAAGGCCTAAAAATGAAAAAAAGGATCAGCAAAAATTATATAGTGCAGTTACATAAAAATTATTGATGGAAAAGATGTTAACAAATATAGAGGCACAAAATCTAAAATTTTATATAAAGAAGAATAAGAAGAAAATGAAGTTGTTATAATTCAAGAAACCATAAAATTTTTGGTGGATGATGACAACTCATAGCATGAGTCAGAAGATGAAGTCATAATTAAAGGAGGAAAGGTTTAACCTTAGTGTATAAATAAGATAATGGAGCTATATTCATCTAACATAATTTTAGATGGATCTTCTCTAACACGGACAAGGAGAATGTGGAATTTAAAATAAGGGGCTATATTTTCTATAGCGGGAATGACCTCATTTGAAGAGAAAACAAAAGATGAAACATGGGTTAAATCCATGAATAAGGAACATGATCAAATTGAAAAGAATAAAACATGAAAACTTGTGAAGAACATTTAACATCACAATGTGATTGGAATGAAATGGATATTAATTTTTTTATGAACATGGTAATGTGATCTGAAATAAGGTAAATCTATGGTGAAAAGTCTATGTGGGGATTAAAGGTGTTAATGTTTAATAAATACACACTCCAATAGATTAACAAGATTCAATTATTCTTTTAAAGGATATATAAATTCTAAGAGGCTTTAGTATTTAACACATCAGTATTAAAACTTAATTATTTATAGGATTTCTCCAAAAATAGGTATATACTGAGAAACATAAGGATTTAATTATCAACAATGTTGAAACAAAAGTTTCTTTAAATTGAAGAAATATTTTCATGGTCTAAAATAAGCATCATGAGCGTGGTATGATCATCTAGAATTCTACATGAACAAGCTGGAGTTTAAAAGGAAAGTGTTGACCACAATATTTGTGTGAAAATATCTAAGTATAAAAAATTAATGGTGATTTTAATTGTTCATGTTTCCATATTCTATAGAATTAAATAAAAATTATGTGTAAGAATTTAAAATTTTGATGTGTTTCGAATTTAAAATGTTCCTTATTGATGAAGTCACATACATTTTGGGTATATGGGTGATACAAAATCATGAATAGACTTTAATCTATCAGGAAAATTATGCAACAGAGTTGCTGAATAATCCCAACATGCTTGATTCCAAACCAATTTCAACTTTTACTATTGTAAGAACCAAAAATTGGAATCTCAAAAATGAGAGATAAGTGAATCCCATATTTTATAGGACAATAATTGGAATCTAAATATATTTTAATACAAAAAATATGGAAATTATAATTATAACATTTTTAGAAATATTCATTGGATAATAATGTACTCTATGGGTTAATAATAAGAAAGAAATAACATAATTGGATATGGAAGTGATAGAATTCATCTTAGTGACCAAGGAATGTACTCAACTTATGTGTATTAAGAAACAACTTGAAGATATTGGTGAATAAGTGAAGTAGCCTATGGTGATTTTTCGTGATAATAAAAGTGTGATTAAACTCATGAAAAAAAACATTTAGAATTATTCTACTAAACATATAAATATATGGTTTTACATCATTAAATAAATGGTAGAACAAGGAATGGTCATAGTATAACATGTTTGAAAAAATGATCTACTAACAAACATCATGACCAATAAATTTCCGACACCAATGTTTGAGAATAATTGGTTGATACTTAGTATTCAACCCCCTTCCAAATCTTTAGTAGGTTATGAATTTATCCTCTTACCATGAATTTAACAATATCTTACTATTTGTGAATTTATACAATATTAAGGGGGATATAAAATCCATAGGCTGTATTGTATTGAAGTTCGATTATACAAATCTTTCTCTTATATTTTATTGTCAAATGGGGAAAAGGTTGGTGAAATCTAATGGAAGAAGAACATAAAAGGGGGTGATGTGGTATGAATATGGGATAGTTTTTAGGATGTAAAGAGGAATGACTCAACCCATGGGATACTCTCTTAAACTCATGTTTTATTCACTAAGAATTGATCATGTAGAAATTGAGTAATAGATGATCTATTCTGATGGAATGTGAAATATATATGGTATTGAATTTCACTTTCTATTTCTAACAAACCCAAATGGGGGAATGTTTGAACCAAGTTTGTTTGGGTTAGTTGTTGATATTAGTGTTCTATTTTGTTAACAATGCATTTATGGGTTAAGAAAAGGGGTTTGAAGTCCATGGAAAATGCTTATAGAAAATGGAATCCCATTTTATGAATTACATAATGTTATTCAATATAATTGTTTTCTATTATTAGGTGAATTTTTTGGAATGAAAAAATAGTGTTTTAGAGATATTTCATGATGGTATTAAGGAAAAGATGGATTTTATCATATTAATCATGTGACCTACATAATGAAATATGAAACCCATGTAATAATGTATCTGGACCATGTAATAAGGTACACATCATATAGAAGGAGTTCTTGTAATACTATTTTAACACAAAAAGAGTATGTGGTAGACTAAGGAATCTATGATCGCAATCACTCTACTCAGTCGGAAGGAAGTGATTTTTGGAATGACTATGAAGTTAGTAAGTAGTTTCCTTAGGTAGTTCCCAATTGGTATTATGCTAAGGGTTTAAGGTAATTTCATGATTACTAAGTTCATTAGAGTACTCTTCTTATAAATACCCACACAATCCATTCCTTATCTATCGATCATATATTAGAGAGAGATATGTGAGATTAATTAAAATCACATCAATGGAATACTGTTTTCTACATAATTATATTGGGAAGAAGAGTATGTGGTCCTTGAGGTTGAGTACATGGTCTATAATGTTTTTATGGAAGGAAACTTATGAAGGATCACTGTTAGTTTGTGTACATAATCTATGAAGTGGAGTGTATAGTCCCTAAGGTGACTACACGATGGAAGAAGGTAACTTCTGGTGGAGGTCCATGAAGTGGTGTATACAGTCCATGAACGAGAGTATGAGGTCCTCAATATGATAATTCATTGAACTATGTTACATGTTGATTCTTCTCCTTAGGGAGATTCAGGATGGTATTTTCACACCAAGTTCTCATGTGAGAATATTTCAGTCCACAAAGTACATTACAGTATTAAATTATAGCTTTTATAATGAAAATTTAATCCCATATTCTTGAAAAGGTGGGAGTGACATTCAAGTATTTAAACTAAGCAAGACATCAGTTAATGCAATGAGTATGGGGGTCTTGATGAAAGTGATCAGAGGTAGGTATTGAGATATTATCTAAATTTTTTAATGTAATTGTTCCTAACACTGAGTGAACATGGAAAAACATTTTTAATCCAATAATTATATTGAAACATAGTAGATTCTAGTACAACAGAAACATTATTAGTGTATCCTCCATGGATTAGACCTTAGTGATCAACTGAGTAAATATTGTTGTGTGGCGTCTATTTCCTATAACATTGATTATGGTGAATGTATATAACTATTATATAGGTTTAAAAATTTCCATAAAAATGGGGATAACATCCTATTAATGTGAATGAAAATTTTAGCACCCCAATTCACCCATACACTATCAGGTTGTCTCAGAGTTCAGAACCATGCATGTATGAATATGGGAGAACATAACCATTGGTTTTTAAATTAGTTTTTCTAAGACTTATAAAGGAAATACTTTCATCTAGGATGATGTTGGTCACCTTATGAATTCAACACATTTAATTTCTATTATAGAATATTTTTCACTCAATAAAATAACTAATATATAAATAAAGTGGTAAGACTGAATCGAGTAACACATTACATTGAATCAGATTGAGATATAAGGTTCACCTAAAAAAAATTCATCAATAAGAATTGGATATGAATTTGAGATTTAAATTTGTTTATCATCCTCATGTTAATGGACAATTTGAAGGACCATTAAGTCCTAGTATGATATGTTGAGATCATGTTTAGGGGATTAAAAGGATGTTAGGATCAACATATTCCATTGTTTGACTTCTCATATAATAACATCTTCCATTATGGAAACCAAATGACACTATATGAGTAGATATATTAAAAAAAATTTATAACATGAAAATATTGGGATAAAGTGGGATAGAGGAACGTATTTTGACCCAATATTATTCATGAAATGATAGAGAACGTTAAAATAACTGAGTAACATATTAAAAAAACACAATGTTGACAAAAAAACTATGTTGATAATTGCAAGTGAGATTTGGAGTTTGATGTCAAATATAATTTATTCCTTTGAGTATCAACTTGGAAGTGGGTTTTTATATTTAGGACAAAGGGAATATTAATAATTAGATGCAATGGTCCCTTTAATATTCTTAATCATGTAAGTACTATATCTTTTCACTTAGTGTTACTGCTAAACCAATCACATGTTCATTATGTGTTCCATGTCTCACTTTCCAGAAAGTACATACCTAATTTAATACACATACTGAACTCAAAGTTTGTATAGTTGAAACATGATCTCTTTTATGAGTTATAACTTGTATAAATAGTGTATCATAGAGATAAAGTACTATGTAACAAGACCCCTCACCTTGTTTAAGTAATCTGGAGGAATAATAAGTTTGAGGAAGAAATGTGGGAACTTGAATATTCAATGATACAAAAGTACAATCATTTTTTTAATCGAAGTAACAAAATTTTGAGGTCAAATATCTTTTAAGGTGGTATACTGTAATACAATGCGATTTTAGTATGATTTTCCTTTCAATAAATCTTAGTTGTTTGATAGCTTCTAAAATACACAACACCAAACTAAAATAAGTAATGATTTAGTATATAAAAACATGAAATATGTTACAATACAGAAAAATAAAACATTGCTAATAGTATTAATGATTTATAATAGAATTAAAACGTAGTAATTCAATTGAGAAAATACTTTTGATTCTAAATAAGCTATTTTTATGAATGTATTTATTTTAAATAAGGATATATATAAAATATATTCATAAAATACAAGGAATAATTAGTAACATAAATTATTTATTACCAAAAAAATAACTATAAGGAATACTAATTTAATTATTCATGGGCGAATTTTTTTAAAACATTAAATTTATTATATATTATTTGTTTTTATGAAAAAGTTACTATTATAATATTTTAAGTATAAAATTTAATAAAATGTATTTTTTATATATGTAATAAAAATAATAAACATCCAATCAATTATTTTTCATTAATTATTAATAAAAAAATCATTTTGCGTTTAAATACAAATTTTTTTTAAAAATTGTTTTCTTATATGTTGTGTATTTTCATATTAATAAAACCAAATGTTCATTATCAAAAGAATGACCATTTTTTAAATTTATTATATATATATATATATTGAAATAGACTTCCAATCATCTTATGATAGTTACTTGGTAATGAATAATAATATATTGATTTTTATTCATAAAAAACATTTTTCTAATAAATGTTTCTATCCATTATTCATATATATATATATATATAATATTTTTTTATAATTTTTTGAAATTAAATAAAATGAAATTAATTTCATATTAGGAATATTTTTTTTAAATTTATTTCAAAATTTTAATTTCATTTTTAGGCATATAAATAAGTTAGCAATGTAAATGTTCATGAACATGATAATGGAAAATAAAATAAAGAGGATTATTTAATGGGTAAAGACATAAAATATCAAAAAACCATGTCACTAAATGAGTGTATGAGGAAATTATTGACATCATATTATCCTATATATAATATTTTCCCCCTTAGGATACAATTTCCTTGAAAATAGAATTCTTTTTATAATAAGAAATTTGTGCTAACAAAAGTCTCAACTATTCTCATATATAAATGGTTCCCTCATATCACACATAAAAACACATATTTCATCCACTTACGACATGAATATATAACTCAATTATATCCCTAAAAATAATCTCTCACATTTTTGAACCTATGGTCCTAAGAAGAAGTCCCAAATAGCTCATTTCCAAGCGCCTCTCTGAGTGAATATTCGAGAAGTCAATGTAAGTTTCATTCCCTCCTCAATAATTAATGATTATATTATTCATATAAATCATATTAAATTTCAATTATTTCGTTAATGAATTTTTTTTATTGTCATTATTCATCAATGAATGTGATATTATTACAATAAAGAAACATGTTCTTACTCATTCAGTTATTATAACTCAATCTTATTTTGGTTGGTTTTACCAAAAACATGAATGATACTATAACATTTACCTCTTGAATGATGAATAAAAACAAAATTATGATAATATAATGGAATAATGATTAAATTGATATGTTTTATTGATTTTATAGTTTTAGTATGACAATGTATAATCCCTAATAAATTTTATTATTTTAACAATTTAACAATATCCCATAAATGATATTTTTAAATAATGTATCACAAATTGTAACCATATTTTTAATGAGATGACCATGGAACATAATAAATATAAAAACAACATATATTCCATCATCTAAATCATTATTTAAGAGATTAAACCATTATCAAGGGGAAATTATTATAACCACAAAACCGAAGCATGCCTGAAGAATAGAACAATCAACACCCAAATATTAATTTTAACAATAAAAATTAATATATGTGTAATATAGAATTATAAATGAATGGTATTAATTAAAATTTTTATTAACAAAATTATTATACATATGAATAATAAACCTATATTTTATATACATGAAGTTAAAACATGTCTGACCAAGTGGATGTCCAAGGTAATACATTATATTTCAATCTCACTTTGAAATAGAGATTATCTATCTCGGAATTATGAATTGGGTAAATGGTATATTATCTCCATCTATAAAACTCAATCTATATTCTTATCATATGTTTATTTTGAGTTTTTACATGTAGTCCTAACATTTTACATTCCTTTGGTAAATAACTCAACCAAAATGATTCTTATAAGTGGGATTTCCTTTAAGAAATATTCCTCCTTCATATCCATATTATTTATTTTTATATATGGATGTCCTTTTATATAGTATTATGACTACATTAGGTTATTTTATATAAAAATTTAAAATCATTAAAAAACTGAAAAAGTAATATTTTTTTATTTTTCTCTATACTGACTATTTTCTATTGACTTTGATTTTCTTAAATAATAGTGAAATGAATATATTTTTTATACTCTTTAGATGATTAAATTTTCTCATCAGACTATTTAGATTTATTTATAATGCTTTCTTTCAATTATTTCATGGTCTTACAAATTAATTTCTATTCTCATTGTTTCATGAAACATATCATTTGAAAATTAAAAATTTTAAAATTTAAAGGGTATCTCTTCTTATTTTTCAAACTAATTTTCAAATGATATTATACAGTGTTTCTTTATATAGTATAATTATTTTATGTAGTTATTATAAACGTTTTAATGTTCATTTTATAATCATATGTTTGGTTTTTCATTATATTATGGGTATCACAACCCATAACTTTAATAAACCTTAATTCATTATTTATTACATAATACAAACCCAAAATATCAAAAGGCATAGTTTATTTGGGTAATTGGATATATAACATAATAACCTAAAATATGGATATTACAACATTTTTTCAAACTCCTTAACATTAAATTAATATTTAATTTCTCATCTAAAACTGTATTGGATAACCTGAGGATATACATGAGAAATGGGTGAGTTATAAATCCCGATAAGGGAATAATAAAAAAATAAAATGATAAAAGTAATACATGATAGTAAAGTGGAATATTAAAATGACATAAAAAAGGTGAGAATCATAAACATGAATATTGAAACATAATATAAGATGATAAAATCAAGGAAACGTAGGAATTTGGAAATAGTATAAAACATTACATCTTAAGCATAAGTCTAACCACTAAGACATCATAACATGGTGTGATTTGGATAACCTCTCTTGAACTATACATGGAATATCATGATATTAATACATTACCCAATTCATTGTAGGGTTATATAATTCTATGATCATTCATCACATTCATATCATATGTATGAATTTGTGTGCAACATAGATTATATAACATAATAATTCCTTTATCAATTTTAATCCCACAATTAAGGAGTGTATACCACATACATGGAAGTATCTAATCAATGAAGGATTGGAAAATCTATTTTAATACCCTTTAGTAGAAGTGGGGATGAGTATTCAAAAAAACATTTTGGAATGGAAAATCATAGGATAAATTTGGTAGGATAACAAGTGTATATAAAGATTCATGGAAGGGTTTAATGATATTAAAATGTGGTCCCTAATTACTTAGACATCATAAGGTCATTAAAATGGATATTTAAAAACACATTTTAACATAAACAATTGGAAATGAAATGTAATAATATTAATAATGTTATTGAATATTGAGGACGAGGCGATAATCCCCTTGCATTGGGAGAGTTCTTATAAAAGATTGGGAGGGGTATCTTAAGAGATTATATACACCTTGGGATAGATTTAGAGAGGGGTAAGCCGAATAACTTCATACTCAATTGGTTTTGAGTGAATATTAGTGATATTTTCTATTGGTATTTATAGTTATAGCATCAAAACAATTCAAAACACACAATTTTATACTTCAACCATCATATTATCGTCACATAGGCAACACATGTTGAGTTTGACTAAAAATGAGTCACCATTCTAAAAGAAGGAAAATATTAGTTTTCCATGTGTTTCAATACATCTAAAACACCATGGGATTGAAATTTCTTAGAAACACTTCCAAATCTGATGGTGTGGTGGAGATAACATCCCTCCGGGAGTAGCCCATGAGTTTTGTAAATTAATTTTTAGAATTATTCAAAATTTTAAAACCCATTTGGAAGGTCTTATATTAAAATTTCACATCATAAAATATACTTTTATAGTGAATACACCATATCTAGGGCAGTATTTAGCTTCTAAAGATTAAATTTGACAGATCTCAAAACCCAAAGGGACTTATAGATCAAAGTTTATGGTCATTCTAAGTTAGTTTTCATTTTAGCCTGAATGAAATTTGACAAAGTCCAAAATCCCACAATTCATTATTCCCAGTTCGCATAGAACATCAATTAGTTCACAAATGCCTTTTCATTTGAAACTAAAAGTGGTTATTTCTTCCACCCCATAGAACTTTTATCTATCTTCATAGCTCTTCACATAGTATAAAATACACTCATTCTGAAAATTGAATTCATTTTTTGGTATATGGTGAAACATTCCAACCTGTAGTGAAATAAAGTCATTTGCGGTATAAGGAATTGAATTTATTACTCCCTCATAGCCCAAAAAATATCCACATAGACACATGTTTCAATTTGGATACATATTTCCATGTGGATGCTTTTATGAAACCGACTATTTTTGGTGAGCAGTTATTCACCACTACCTATAAATACTTGTACACACTACAAGGATAGGGGTGAGGAGAAATGAGACTAACTATAGAACTATAATAACTCTCCCAAAACCACTATGGAAAATTTTATATGTTTCAAACTAGGTATGTACTTAACGATGTAATCCCGTGAAGGCCCTCTACAAGGAAATCCCACCACAAAGTAAACCCTTCACAAACAATAATATTCCACACTTGGCTTGTCTACAGTATAGGTAATCATTTTATAACATCCCACTTAATAAAGAAATCACTTTTTGAGGATCCTATGTGGACACCCCATTAGGAAGATCCAATGATGATGGCCCTTCTTGAAGTTACTTTGTGGCCACCCTCGCTCACAAAGTGTTATGTCGAAATACCTATTTGAGTCCCCTTTCTAAGGAACCTATGTAGAGATACTATGTGGTATTCCCTTAAAACATAACTATATAGACACACCTATGTGAGACAATTATGTTTAAGACCTACCCAATAACCTTGAGTTAATATAACCCTTAGTGATTCCTAAATCTCCATTGAGTAGATATAATCCTTGTTGTTTTTATTATGTACCTAAATTATATATTTTCCCATGGTTCCTAAATACATTGGAATCCTCCTAGGTGTAAGGACTAACAAAACCATTGATTATCTTGAGTTGAGATACTCTTTTTTGTTTTACATACAAGGGAATACCCCTATGTTTAATCCCCAACCAAAGAATCATTATTCACCATGAGTCAATATAATCCTCTTGGTGTCACTTACACGGGCATCCTCCTAGGTGAAATCCCATACCAAACCATGAATTCACTATGTGTCGAGATACTCTTCATGGTTCCAGATACATGGGATTCCTCCTAGGTGTAAGACCCAAACAAACCATTAATTCACCATGAGGAAAGATACTCCTCATGGATCCCTATTATATGTCAATTCTTCTAGGTATAAACTCCAATGAAACCTTCAATTCACCATGAGTTTAGATTCACCTCATTATTCCTTAATATATGGGCATCCACCTAGGTGTAAGCCCAAACCAAACCTTCAATTAACCTTGATTCAAGATACTCATCATGGTTCCAGATACATGAGCATCCTTCTATGTGTAAACCCCACCCAAAACATCAATTCACCATGAGTCAAGATACTCCTCATGGATCCATAATACATGGTAATCCTCCTAGGTGTAATACCCAACAAAATATATAATTAACCAGTAGTCAAGATGCTCCTAATGGATCTATATACACGATACTACTCCTAGATTTATTCCCCAAAACATACCCTCACCTAACCCACCTAATATGTTAGTAATATTTAGGAATATCACATGTAATATCTACATTATTTTCTATTTTTGAACCTTTCAGAAAACATGAATCTTCTAATGGTAGCCTCAGTACATAATAAATCTTTTTAAATCTAATCGTACACTCACATGAAATATGATTGATCTTATTTTGTTTTTTATTTCTCACACTAAGCATGAATCATGTGGTATTAGAGATCTATGATGATCATATAATCAATATAGTGAAAGGGACTCCATTATAGGACTTAGTTTGAGGTGTAAACCATGACCAATCAATTGAACTATGTGGGTTTTGATTCCTATTTATAAAGGATGAGTAGGATTCCTCTTAGAGGTTTAATCCCAACTCAAAAATACAAACCACCTCTCTGGATTGTGATAAAATCTAGAGTCCCTATTTATTCAACTTTAAACAAATTATTTATGAATAAATAAGATAAATATGGGAATCCTAAAATATATATATAGTTTTACTTAAAACACATGGTCATGATTAGATCATTGGGACAAGGGTAAAAATTTTGGTACTGAGATTTGGGAATGATTAATGAATACATATTAATTTTATAAGAGAGTCACATAGTAGGAAATAATCCCCCTTAAAATTATGTAGTGAGCCCAAACTACCATCCTCTTGAACAATTTATTTTTATAGATGTCACAGGTATATTCCCGATGACCACCTACCTTTTAAAATTAGGTCTACATTGAATCAAAATAATTTCAGGCGTGAAATCCATTAGAGTTTCCATAAAAAAATGGTTACCCATACATGAATCATTCAACTATTCTAGACTTTCACATTTAGATTTTTAACCATTCCTACACTATAAAAAATATCCTTATGTGAATCCTTTAGCGGTGTTAGACTTCTCAAAGATGATAAAGTATCATCTTTCCATCCATTAAGTGAATGTGATTGATTGGGCATGCACTCTTATATTTAATGATAAACTGATGAGTGTCTTATTTTGTTTCATATCCAGGTAAATAAATATTTCCTACAAACCAATTGGAAATTCAAATTAATTCCAAAATCATGGGAAAAGCTGTTAATACCCACATAACACCTCATAGAACTGCTCACAACCAGTGTAAATTCCAAACATATTCCATGAATTCCATGGTGACCATGTCCTCCCAGCCCAAATATAAACTATAATCAACATAGACCTTCTAGTAATATATGGTGAATTCCATGGTGTGGTGGTATCATTGAAATATGTTTATCTTAATAGTAAATTCTACTCATGAAATCATCCTGAAGAGGAATTCCCATAGGTCATCCCATCATTGATGGGATACAATGAAGCAAGTGGTTCCCATTTCCACATCCAATAGTTTTGTGATCCTATCAAAATTTCATAGTAACCCACTCCTTTCCTATCTTCTGCTGAAGATTTACATATAACATATATATTAAAACACCCATGAGCAACCCAAAAGGGCCCTAATTTACTATGGTCATCTTCGTTAATGTGAAAACCAAATTCTAAATGAAACTTCAATGGAATTAGTGCCATTCCCAGACATATAGTTTCAAGAATCCAAAAGGATATCCTTTCAGGGTTATCTAGCCACAACAGTCCCAAATCAGGTCCATGTCCCCACTACTTCTAACACCTTTGCGACCCATTAGTGCATTCCCTCATTACCTTAAGGATGATTTCATTTTAATTCTAGCCCGAATCATTAAATATATATATATATATAGCCTCACTTATAAGTTAATCCCAAGGAAAAACCCATCCCATAAGGATGGGGAGATTTTTATCATTTTTAAACCCATACTCACCTATAGTTTCATCAAGCGAGAATGAATACACAATGATTCCAAATTATCCTCTCATGGAATTTTTACTTATTATCACATGTTTCACATCAGTAAATGTTATCACTATTGGAAAAAATGATGATACAAACCATTACATAGTCAAAAGGAGTTAGGTGTGGCCACATTCACTATCCACCCATCACCCAACCATGCTGAAGCAATATCATGTGAAGAGGAGTTTGCTCGACTTGAAAATAGAACATTAGATCTTCAGTATATCAATTTCTAGTTTCTTAGGGGAAGAAAATACTTTGAGTTCATCCATCATATTGAAGTTATTGTTACACCTTTAACTTAATCTATTCAATGTGGGAAGGTTTCTCTACCCTTAATGGAAGAATAAAGCCACCCCCCAATTGAATAGATATTATATCAATTGGAACATTCTATAATAGTGTAAATTCATTACCAAGTCATAACCCCACTAGGAATACATCAGCTATCAGTTATGAAAACTCATATAAGGTTAACTAATATTAGGATATTTTATGAATTACTATATTCTCTTATTGTCTGTATGGTTCTCTTGATGGCCGACACACACTGGTAAAACTAGAGAGGATATTGTATCATGATTGGGTGGATTTGAATCCTCCCCTACCAAAATTAGGAACCCAAAATTCTCAACATTTGATGGAATGGGTGATCTAGAATAGCGTGTCACCCATTTCTCTTCCAAGTGTGGGCCAATTTTGAGAACCCTAGAATAAGAAGAGTCTTACAAGCACCAATGATTTGTGTAGATGTTGGGAGAAACTACCCTCTATTGGTATAATAACCTTGAATCTGGGTTTTTATCTCATGTTGGGTAGATCATCGTCAATAATTACTCTGCCAATTCATCTATACACTGAGGAAAATAAGAATCCTTCACCTTTTCAATTGAAATTATTCGGAAAATTATAGTTTCATGGATTTTATTATAAGATGGAAAAGTTTTATGTATTCCATGGAATCACAGCTTCCCCATGAAGAGATACTAGAGATCTTGGTGTATAACTTATTGGATGGTTTTCCAACTATTCGTATTCATTTGATGTACCTCTATGCTTTTTGAGAGTTCGGAACTATTGAAAAATGTATAGAGGTTGATATTTTTCAAACCAAGGGAAGAGATTATTGAGGAACACCTATATATATATATGGAATCCAGATAAAGACAAAACTAATTCGATCACCCTCAAGATGAAAAAGAAGTGGTTAAGTGACCATTAAAGTAGGATTTATAAAATTGTTCCCTTCCATAATTATTAGGTTCTAGGGTGCTTTAACTTTTCTCTACAAGACTACCTGATCATGCTCCCAAAAATCAAGAATCCATATAAAGTTGTGCAGGATAACCATACATATTACTACCCATACCATTTTATGCTAGGTAAAATGCTCCAATAATCCATAATAATCAAATATATACAAAACAATTATGATCAATGAGGGTCAAATTCCTGTAGAAAATTATATCAGACATGTGGAATGTGTTTCAGTTATCCTCTCAAACAATGATGTAGTGGAATGGGTGTCGTCCCACCAAATGAGCTAATCAGTGTTGACCCACCAAATTTCCTAATTGGAATCATCAAAATAAATGAGATAATGATCTCCATCCCAAAAAATGGTCCAATGGGCACCGACCCACCAAACGATCCAATAGGCGCTAACCCACCAAAAGAGAAAATGTGTGTCGTCCCACCAAATGATCAAATGAGCTCTACCAGAACAAATGATCCAATGGGTATCAACCCACCAAATTATCCAATGTGAACCATCCCACCAAATTATAAAATAGGTGTTGTCCCAAAAAATGGTCCAACATGCACCATCTTGTCAAATGAGTGAATGGGAAATGATCTACCAAATTGGATATTCAACTGAATGGGAGCATTGATTCACCTACATATCAATCAACAAGGTATCAACCATGTATGATGAAATTACAAATAGTATTGGTGATCACACTCTTGATGATGATGATTATGTATTTCTAGCATCCTCTAAGCCTTAAGAATTTATCTTATTCTATACTCCAAGAATTGTTAAATAAGGGAACAGATATACCGTACCAACCCTCAAATAATGAATTAACACTATTTTCTATGCTTCAGAGTGCAAGGTTGGTGGATAATA
Organism: Viscum album; assembly: GCA_963277665.1. NCBI lineage: Eukaryota > Viridiplantae > Streptophyta > Magnoliopsida > Santalales > Viscaceae > Viscum > Viscum album. Next base: position 570,384,166 of record OY728130.1, on the reverse strand, counting down.
TACCTAATGTTAAAAAAAAGATCCAATATTTGGGTTCCAAAATTCAACTCCCATCACCATTTTCCCATAATTCCATTGAAAAATGAAAGGGTGTCAAAAACTCTTCTGCATGTTAGCCCCTTGAAAATGATAGGTCCATATATTCTGAAGGACACTTCATATAGTTGATGAAATAAAATGAGGATATCAATGAATTAATTATGATGATGATTTATGGATATTTTCCCCATGTAATATTGAAATCCTCATACATAGGTCCTATTTTTAGTGAAGTACCTCATCCCATAGGGCTGGGGTATTTTCAAAACTCTCACCCCCTCACCAGGTGAATTCTGGACCTTGTTTCACCTCAACCTAACCCAAAGAGATTGAGGAATTTTCATATTTTTCATTCCATAATCATGTTCATTATAGATGTTTTTCTACCTAAATAGTTACCGCATATCTCTCAAAAGATTCAGAGTTCCCCAATGTCTGTGATTTATAATCATTGTTTGGGGCCCCCAATGATTTATATTTTAACCTTGAATTGATCAATATAGGGAATTCCCTCTCAAATATAGAATTCAATCACATGACTATATAAATATAAGGATGTGTTACATAATGGGGGACCATTGTTTTCATCCATTTCTTTATGAAAGATAAAGGAAAGTGTATTCCTTCTGACCAGAGAATGTTTCCAAGAATTTCGGCTATTCTGTTGAAAAATATTTCATCAAGATTCAAGGGATATGTGTTTTTTCTTACAGAACTGGATTCAAAAGAAAATATATAAGGGTATATTAGAGCTAATTTCACCCATGTTTAGGCTTCATACATTTTGAAACTATGAACATGACACAAAAAGTGTGTCAAAGTGTCAGACCATCTATCCCTCAATAAAAGAAATAATAAGTTAGATTCCTTTTAGTGTTAGAATGTATTCAAAAAATTCACATAATCATTTTTGAATGGACTTATATATCTTCAAAATATCATGAGACCTAAAGAGTCATCCATGAATGTTCATCCAATTTATTTTCCATACCACTGAATGTTGGGACCTATAATTGAATAATTATTTTTCTTTAAATATTTGCTCTAGAAACAAGTTGATAAAGTCCTGAGGAAGTTATAGAATCTTAATACTCATGAAATATTCATGTGAGTTATTCTCACTCCACATAAAGATAATCATGCTTTATTAGGTATATCACAGAATGTCCTAGAAATGTGACCCAAGACTATATAACATCATATTTTGAGCTGCATGATTTTAATCTGCCTAGAACTCATCCTAGAAACATGACATTAAACTGAAAAACATTTTCCCCTTCATAAGACGTTACATTTTATAGTAATATTTCCTCATTGTAAGACATTAAATTGTGTTTCCAATATCCTTTCCACAAGATGTTAAATTACACAGTTTATGTCCCTATCACATGATGTAAAATTGAATGATTCTTTTGTATTTTCCAGAGAGGACCTTCATCTAGAACTATTGTCTAAATTAACCCCTTTTTGGCACAACATATATCTTGATTAAATATTTAATGGGATGTGTACTGATTCATAAACCCTCAGTTTTAGGAATAACTAAAATTATTCCCCACATGTGAGACATTTTGTTCTAAAATTTGTCCCATGAGGCCTCTATTCATGTTAGATTCACTTGTAATAACTATAAATTCATATCATACCCACTAATGGTCCTTACTAATTCCATGAAAAGGAATTAGAAATACTCATTGTCATGAGACATTAACAGGAATGACCCAAAATCCTTGTTGTCCGACCATGAAAGGCAAGGCCAATCATCCTGGTTGCATGATGTTAAACTGTAGAAAAATTCCATGGCCACAAAATGTTAAACCACATAGTTTACTTCCTTTTCACTTTATGTAAAACTTTGTGTTACTTCCCTTTACTTAGAGGACCTATGATTCTAGTGTTGGTCTCTTACTAAAAAAATATATCTTTTTCTTGCTTCCAAGTGACAAAGGAATCCCCCACCATTACCTTTTTCTCACACTAATCATGGATCATATGGTCCTAAAAATCTCATTAGGGGCTTCCACACACGGTTGCGATGCATGAACCCAAATTGTAGTTCATGAAAAATGGCCTTAAAATACATTTAACTTACTCCAAATACATTTTTATGGCATGTATCCTCCCAGGATTTATTTTCATTTCAGGTTTAAAACTCGTAGGAACTACATAAACTATTCTTGATACCCTACACACACTTATGTTCCAGGCTTCAAGACCTTTAAAGTAACATCATTAGTTTAAAATATGTGACAATAAACTATAGAAAGCATATGGTCCTGGTTATATGACCCTAAACAACACGACACAAAAGTCCTAACTACATGACTCTAAACTGTATAGCCTCACATCATAGCTATATAACATTAAACTGTGTATCCATAAAAGTCCTTTTATATTAAATTAAATTGTGCAAAATTTTCTCCAAACCACATGACCTTTAAATTTTGTGGTGCATGGTTGAGTACACATGACCATAAACTTAATAAAGAGGTCACTCAAAAATGATCTTAATCAATACCTAATATTTCCTCATTACATCCTATGTTCCATCGGAATTTTTTGTGAGGTTTAAATGAATCATACTTTTAATAAGGGTTAATTAATCCTACCCAAATATCCTACCTAGAACATCATAATATAGACATGGAATTTTCAATAAAAACCCTTTTGGAAACCCCTTCATCCAATAAACTTACTAAATTTCTTTTTGATATCTAATTTAAAAAATTTCCTTTAGTCATTATTTTCCTCTTAGAGTCCCAGAACCAGGATTTTATTATTCTTATTGCATTCATCTTTTATGGAAATATTGGTGGAAGATATTGATTGATTTGAAGGGACCCTGCTAGGATTTGATGGTGAGAAACATAGTTTAACCTTGAGCCTATGAATTAACACCTAGGGTATAATTACCCACACTTTTAATACATGGATCATACATCCTAATATATGAATATTCATTACATGGATATGAAAACAACTGGATCATATGTGAACTCCATTATCTATAATTGGGTTCTTCATAACTAGTACCCTTCTTAAACATGTAATAAATAATACATTTCTCCAAAATTAGTGGAAATAAAACATTATAAGGGTGATATCATATGCTCTGTATGGGTAAAAAAGATAGATATCAATAAAATGTGATAATAAGGATATGATAACCTGAGAATAACATTTTAAAACCATACCATGCTTGTCATATATCATAAAAATAAGTCATGGAATAAATCTTGGTAGTTCAAAATACATGAATAATAATGGAATTAGTGATCATGATCTATAAAAGTATAATATATTCATAATACATAGATTTTTATCATACACATAAGTATGAAAACTTATTTCAAGGCTATCTATGAATATATTCATAACATTTTGTTCTTTTGATAAACACTCGTGTACCTACTTCATACTTCAGATAACCTCTTCTATACCCTCTTTTATGGTTTTGATAACTACCCATGTAACAACTTGTTTTGGGATTGGGATAACCTCCCATGTACCCTGTTTTTTAGTCTTGGGATAACCTCATATGTACCCTCTTATTTCAGGGTTGGGATAACCCCCCATGTATCCTCTTGTTTCATGATTAGGATTACCTATTATGTACCCTTTTTGATCATAGATCATTAATTATTACCCAATGCATTGAAGGGAGATATAGTTCCCACCCTTATTTGGCTATAACATGGTTACCATCCTTGGTTATAATGTAAAAACTCTAATTGGTTATAACTTGGCCACAATCACACAAAGAAAACTATAAATAAGTGTGTCACAAGATCATAACACATTCATCTTATCAAAACACATGAAAAGTATTAGTTATTTATAAACATATTGTCCTTATAAACATAAACCATATAGATAAATAATAAATATGGTATCATTGGATCATATCCCTAATAAATATTAAGTAACATCAAATGATTTCATCTTATATGGAAATGTTTTTTGAAAAATCATTTGGAACATTTCTGGAGAAAATTAACCCTTATAATTTGGAAATCACTTTTTAAAAATAGAAATTACCAAGATATTTTAAAAATACTTTTAATTGAAAATAAATTTTAAAACTTATAAAGGAATATTTAAAAAATTGATTGGTCATTATAGAAAAAAAAATATGTTCATGTCGAACACTTTAAAACAAATATTTCTTTCACATTTTCAAAAAAAAGGTCAAAAGTGTCTCATTTGAAAAAAGATAAGAAAATTAGTTTCAAGCCATTTTTTAAAAAGAAAAAAAATGGAAAAAATAACATTAAATAATAATATAGGGATATTAAAACCATCTTGAAAATATTTTTAGAAAACATTAATATGGAAGAAAAAGGGTTTTTATCCAATAAGAAAAATAATGTCTATTTTCATAAAAATAAATTCATTCGATCTCTTGAGTTATTAAAATAGGAAGATGAAAGAAAAAAACATGTTCTCCAGAAATAAAATATGTATTAGAAAATTAATTATGTTTGTGATATATTTTCATAAGATTTAATCATTGGAAAAATAATCATAAACGATCCCGATAAATGATGATATTGTAACATAAAATCTTTACCGCTTTGGGAAAATTTCAAATGTAATCCCTATGAAATAAATAATATTATATTTATTTTTAAATATTCATAAAATTCTTAATAATAATTATAAAATACATTCATGGGTATTATATACCCAATACAAAATAAACGAGTGATGAATATGACATATGCCTCTTAGAAATAGAAGAGAGACTAGAAATATCTTACCTTAAGTTTAGAATTACATCATACTTGTTAAATACTGCAGTATTATAAATACAGGTTTATTATAAATATATTAAAAGGAATAATTATATATATCATGTCATATATTATTTTCTTATGGCATTTTATTACCATTTTATTAATAATTCCTTATAAAAAACATGCTTTAATTAATAACTGCACTGTTTTTCATGCATATTTTAATTTGGTAATGATGGTCCTTTACCTATGATCATGTCTCCATAATATATAGAAATTTAAAAATGTTATAAATATCATATATATTCATTAAATATTTATTTAGAGTAATATTTTAAATATAGTGATACAAAATAGGTTACTCAGTTTATGGAGATGGTATGTCATATGTACGCATGAATGTTGTTTCATTTTCTCAATGGGTGGAAAAAAGGAAGATAAATAATATATCAACTTATTAAATTCATCATTATTAAATATATATCAATAATTTTCCTTAAATTTATCCTTTTTATCTTCTATATAAAGTGTAAGTGAAAAACGAATTACATCACTTCGTGAGGTGGTAGTCCGTCGTACACACGAGCAACATTGTCGTATTCCCATAGAATATAATGTAAGAATATATATGTGATATTATGATACCATAAGAATAATAATATCATAAATCTAATATATAATAATTATATACAACATCATATATATAAGTTATAGGTGTTGATGGAAAATGAATTACATCGGTTCGCAAGGCAATAGTCCAATGTACGCACGATCGATGGATTTGATTCCCATTTGATGAAAGTGGAGAAGGCTATAGATTATTAAATTAAAATTATAAAATATAAGTATATAGTTTAAATTAGTTTTGTTTTATCCATATATTTTAATGATATTTTAAGGATGTGCAAGAATAAATAAAACAAAATGAAAGGTAAAAACTTCTACAGCTTCTTTAGAGAACCTCTTTAAGTCTATAACTAAATCCCTCATTGAAGTGATTAATAATCACACCATGGACTCTATTATGTGAGTATAAAATTTAGGATGAGTTTTTTTCTAGTAATATTTTAAAAAAATGTTTTTTAAGTGTGGGGAGAAGAGGAGAGGGGTGTCCTTTTATAAGTAGGGGAGTGGACATAGTTAGAATTTTTGAAAAGAAAATTATGGACCCACTTTTTTCACATTCCACATGGAAACAAATTGGTAATTATTGAACCATATAAGTGATAATTTATAACTATATATATTAAAATAGTTTTAGATAATTTTTTATGTCATTTTACCCCATATATTTTTATATAAACCCCTGATAAACTCGTTTTAACCTTAACAATAAAAAATAATTTTTACTATTTTTACCCTTTATTTTGACCAAAATATAAGTTGAACTTTTTATATAATATTAATTATTCTCATTAAAAATATGGAATAAATTTTTCAAAATTCCATTCACAGAGTTTTTATAATTTAATTTGAAATTAAACCCACATATGCGACGAAAAATCAGTTTCCAAAAGGGAAAGTTTACATAAGTATAAAAAGTTTTGAAATAAAAAAAAATTAAATTGATTCCAATGGCCTAAATTTTATTAAAAATATATAATTGAACTAATTTTATATTAAAATATTATTAAAAAAATTCTTGTAAATTTTTTAATTGAAGAGAATGTTTTTAATAAAAATTGGTATTTTCACTATTCATTAAAAAAATAAATCATATCATAAAAATAAAAAATATTCACCATAAGATAATTCATAAATTTTGATTACAAAAATGATGTTTAATTTTTAAAATATGTTTTCTAATATTTTGACATTTTAATTTAATTATTTGTTCACAAAAAGAAATAAAAATCATGTTTTCGGGAAAAAATTATTTTCTAACCATATATAGACTTTACAAAAAATAATCTCTTATTTATAAATATATTTTATTTATCTAAAGCTTTATAATTTATTTATAAAATGTGTTTTTTTTACTATTCATACCACTAATTTTAACTGCTTTTTTATAATTCTCGTGTTTAAACAATAATATAAATAATATATTGTGGTTCGTTGAAACTCGGAGTTGCATGTATCATGAGCTATCAAAGAAAATGTTTTTATTTGAAAAAATTTATATTTCAAAAAATTTTGGGGTGTTACATTATAAAGACCTTAAAATGAATTTATCCCTTAAAATTTCATCACATTAGAAGAGAAAACTAAGGGTACTTTTTATTTATTACATCCTCGGGTTCCCATGTAGCTTCCTCAACCAAGTGGTTTCACCATATAATTTTTACTAGGAGAGTAGTCTTATTTTATAGGAAATCCTCTATTTTATCCAAAATCAAGACCACATTTTACTCATAATAAATATCATAACCCATTAGTATTACCTCTAAATTTAGTACATGTGTTGGATCAGGTATGTTCTTCCTCAAGAGAGATACATGGAAAACACCACAACCCTGAGATAGGTTCAGTGGAATTTCTAAGAGATAAGCTATGGTCTTGATATAATCATTAATATAGAATGTATTAACATACCTAGGTATTATTTTTTCCTTTTTTCCAAATATCATAACCTTATTCCATCGAATAAATCATAGAAACACCTTCCCACCAACATCAAATTCTATATCACATTAATGATTATTAGCATAACTTTTTTATCAACTTTATTCCACCCTTATATACTATTGAATTGTTCTAAACTCATCTACCATTTCTTCAGCTATATCATGTCCCAATAGAATTATTTCTATAACTCCATCCAAATACATTGGATTTCTACACTTATTTCCTTAAGGTGATTCATAAGGATCTGTCGGAATGCTCGATAGAAACTATTGTTGTAAGAAAACTCAACTGGAGGTAGGTGTTGACCCAAAAAACTTTTTAAATCTTTAGAACAATATCATATAATTTACTTATAGGGTTTCAATTGTTCTATATGACTTACCATATCTCTGATAATGATATCCAATGCTAAAATATAGGTCCATATCTAGAGCCTATTGAAGATTTCACTAGAACTTCCTTGTAAACCATAGATCCTGATCAGATACAATAGAATGTAGTATACCATGAAACCTTTCCACTTCCTTTATTTATATCATATAAATATGATCCAGAGAAAAATATTCTCTAATATTAATAAGTTTGTAGAATTTTTAATGTGATTGACTACAACCCATATAGAATTGTTCCCTTTAAATGTTTTAAGGAATTTAACAAAAAAATACATAGTGATGAATTCCATTTTCCATTCTGTTATGGATAATTACTGTAGAATCCCAAAAAAATTTTTTCTATCATCTTTAACATACAGTAATAATAAGAACTAAGATAAAAACCCATTAATTTATCTCTTCATGTTTTCCCGAAAAAAATACTCTTTCTCACAGTCTAGTGGTAGGAGATATACCCTTGTCACCATTCAATTGTGGGTCCAAGCCTCGTAGCCTTGCTATATGTGATAAGTTTCTTCCTAGTATGAGGGTTATCCTTTTTCCAAACTATATTAATACACTCCGATAATTTTACCAATTATCAATAACCCATAATTATCTCAACATCAAGGATAACATAATCCCTAAAGTATACCAATACATTTAATCTTACTTTCACAAAATGTAAAGGTGTTCCTCCTTAAATAACATTTTATCTAAAACATATACAAAACCAATGGGTTGTATTTCCATAAATATCTCCCAAATATCATTAATCGTAGTAAATTTACATTACATAACACCTCAAAAGTGGTATCTAAGGCTTTGAACTTATGATCAACCTTAAACTTGTAAAATATTGATGGTATCCATTACTCTTATTTCAATCACACATGGATACATATATGATTCAAAAATATAATTCAACCTTAATTCCTTAAATAATATACTATCGTAGACAAATAAAAATATTCCAAACTTTGATTCATACATATATTGATAGAAAATCAAATGTGATTTCATTACCATATAGATGGGTATAGTTATTGATCAGAATCACATGAAATTTTACTAAAGGATAAACAATTATATTTCTATCAGTATTATTCATACAATATCCAACCTAAAATTAACAACTCTAGAATATAGTATTATGGTTACATAATTATAATAATTAACTCTAACTGTTGTGATTTCATAATTTTTTCCATTATCATTTTTTAGTAATGGTTTTTTTCGATTATTATAATCATTGTACCTTGGATTAGGGCATTGATTCACATAATTCACAAGCTACATGTATCCATAAAACTGATGTGTGTGTGGTGTATCATGTTGAGATTTCTCATTATTCACATGATTAGCTAACTTCTTCCCACCACTTTAGAATTCAGTCGCTCGATGACCTTATTTTTTCACAATTAAAACCATTATTCGACCCCTTAAGATTATTTCTTATGTGTTTACTTCCACACTTCAATCATAAAATAAATAACATCTTTATTTCCCTAGTTTTTTTAGAGTTTACCTTTAATTACATATTTATATTCTTATCAAAAACATGTAATTGATGGGTAACTCCAACTTCTATTTCCACTCTGATAAAGAAACAAATTATTTCTTAATAACTACTGATGTTACTTATGGATAATTCCCTTCAGAGACTTTTTTTAATTCACTTAACAATTTATCAACCATACATTGAGGTTGGATGTTAATTCATAATCTTACCTCGCATGTGTTGTAAAATTTCTGTCATATGTACCAATAGACTCATCGTCATTATGATTTGGCTTAAATAATTCCATCTCCATATTTATATGAAAAATATAATGGGAGTACATATTAAAATATATCATATTAAATTCATCTCACCAAATGGATTCAATTTCATCATGGTTCATCATATTCAATATGAGAGTCCACCATTGATCTTCTTCTCTTTCTAAATGATAGGCATCCAAATGAATTTTCTATTTTCCAAACAATGGATAGTGGAATATATATTCTCAGTTGTACTGATACATTTCTTAGAAAATATAGGATCATAAGAACCACTAAAATAAGGTGAATGTTTCCTCGTTAATGACTCAATAGATCATTTCACTCTCCTTTTCTTGTTTGGAAGATTGGCATGATTTGTATATTGATATGGTTTTGTGAGCATTGTAATGAAATTTTTCATCCCATATCCCTTAAAATTTGGTTTCTCAGGATGAAAATTATTTCATTTTCCATCTCATTCAGTATTAACATGGTTTCTTCTGGTTATATCCATCAACTAAAACCACAAAGCATAGTGTGAGCAATAATAATCATAGTGGGAAAACACATTTTAATTAAAAATCATTTATATTATGCCTAAATAAAGACACCTTATCTTAAATCTATGACACATTATGTCTAACCTAGTTCATCCATGATCATCATATATTCAAATAATTCATGATTTTTTATAAATAAAATGTAGATTAACCAATGTATATCCCCTAGGAGTGTCAAACTAGATGCAGAGTAAGGGTCATTTCTAGGTATTGAGTAATGCATGAGTTAATCCCGATGCACCTTTTTTGGAGTTATTACCACTAGTTATATCTATCCTAGAACCAAATCCACTTGTAGTATCCATATAAGGATGTATTTCTAGGTAAACTACAAAATTTATTCTTTAAAAAACATTAGAACGGTATCCTATACTTAGGCTTATCCTAAGGGTTATCACTAATTGTTTCTCATCTTAGTTTCAAGATATTGACTAAACCTTAATCTGATACCAACTATTGTGACCCAAACCATTCATACATAGATATTACATATTAATATATGAATATTAATTATATAACATAACTATCCATGAATGAATTGTATAGGTCTAGTGCCTTTATACACATGGATATGTAAACGATTGGGTCATAAGTGAAATACATCATCTCCCACTAGATTCTTCATAACTATAACCCTTCTTAGACATATCATATATAATACCTTTCTTAAAAACTTAGGTAAATAAAAAAAAATAAATGGACATCTCATATTATCAGTAAGGGTAATCAACAAAGCATAATGGTATATGAATATGAGGATGACATTTCAAAATCATACCCTGTATATCATAGATTATGAACATGAGTCATAAAATAAATATTGACATTTCATAATACGTGAATCATAATGGAATCAATGAACATGATCCATGAGATCCTTATACTATCATAAGACATAGATTTTTGGTATACACATAAACATAGAAAATCATTTGTCCATGCTATATACCAAGACATTCATAAAATGTTAGACTTGGGTTAACCACCCATGTACTTAAATTGGGCATGGGATAACCTATCATGTAACATATTTTAGGCTTGGGAAAACCACCCATTTACCCTATTATTTTAGTCTTGGGATAACCTCCTGTTTACCCTCTTGTTTTAGTATTAGGATAAAATCTTGTGTACCCTCCTAATTTGGGCTTGGGATAACCTCATGTTTACTATCTTGTTTAAGACTTTGGATAACCTGTCATTTACCCTTTGATCTCAATGACCATTAATCATTACCCAATTTATATTGGGAGAAATATTTTCCACCCATATTTGGTTATAACATGATCACCATAATTGAAAATAACATAACCGCCATCCTTGGTTATAATTTAACCACTGTTACATAAAGAAAACTATACATATATGTTTCATAAGATCATAACTCATTCATCGTTTTATAACCCATGAAAATAATTGTGTTTTATAAACATCTCATGATCATAAAAATAAACATTCAAGGGAAATAATAAAGGCGGTATCATTGAATTATATCCCAAATAAATATTAATTAATATCAAAGGACTTCATCTAAGATGGAAAATTATTTTGGAAGATCACTTGAAACATTTCTTGAGGAAAATAACTTTTCTGCATTGAAAAGAACTTTTTAAAAATAAAAATTCATCATTTATTGTGAACATACTTTTATTTGAAAATAACCTTTGGGGCTTATAATAGAATATTTAAAACATTTATTGGTTTTAACAGAGGAAAATTTTGTTCATGTCGTACACTTTAAAGAAAATATTCCTTTCACATTTATTGTAAAAATGTCAAAATTTTATTGTTAAGATAATAAAAATAAGATAAATTTCACATAATTTTTTAAAATTTTAAAAATAGAAAAAAATAATTTATTCAATCATGGAGGGATATTAAAACATTCTTGAATTTTTTTTAGAAAACATGGATATATAAGAAAAAGTGTTTTCAACCAAGGAGAGAAATAAAGTCATATTTCTTAAAAAACATTATATTGATCTATTGATTTATAAAAAGAAGTAAATGAAAGGAAATCATGTATTATTTACAAATAAACAGGTGATAAAAACTAACATGAGTTTCTTGATAGCAAGATTATAATATTTCATCATTGGAAGAATAATCACAAACAATATTTATAATCAATGAGATTGTAACATAAAATATTTACCACATTGATAACATTTGAATCATAATCCCCATGAAATAAATAATATTATATAGATATGTAAATACACATAAATTTGAAAATAATCATTATAAAATACATTAATGTGATGTTTATAAACTACACAAATGTGAATATGGAATATGTCTCCCAAAAATAGAAGATAGACTAGATATCCATTACCTTAAGTCTCGACTTCATTCAAACACATTAAAAACTATTTTATAATAAATATTGGTTTATTATAAATTTATTATAAAATAATTGCTATATAAATAATTCAATATATTATTATCATTTTTTATTTTATTACCCGCTCATTAAAAATTCCCTACTAAAATCACATTTCAGTTAATAACTGCTTTTTTCTTCATGCATGTTTAGATTTGGTATTTTCATCCCTTTTACTTTGATAGTGGTCACATAATATCCATAATGTAAAAAATTATTTAAATATAATATATATTAATTACATAGGTATTTATAGTATCCTATTTTAATTTGAGATAGAAAATGAGTTACACCATTCATGGAGATGGTAGGTCATACGTATGCATGAATGATATTCCCATTTTCTCAATGGGTTGAAAGAAATATTAGAAATAATAAATCACCTTTAAGATTAATTATGATGACATATATGTCACATATACTAATTAAATTTATCCTCATTTCCTTCTATATAAATTTCATGTGAAATATGAATCACAATGCTTCGTGAGGAGGAAGTCCTCTTTACACAGGAGCGATGTTATCTTATTCTCACCGAATAAAAAGTAATAATGTATATGTTATATTATAATTAATGAATTACAATAATATCATAAATATAATATATAAACATTAAATTCATCATTATATCCCTCCATGAGATGTGGTAATGGAAAATTAATTACATTGGTTCGCAAGGTGGAAATCTGTTGTACACACGATTTATAGTTTCTTTTCACATTTGATGGAAGTAGAGATGTATATAGGTTAATACATTAACATAATAAGTTATCAGAATGTGGGAGATAATGGATTTATTATTTCATAACATTCTAATAATATTTTTAGTATGTGGAATAATAAATAAAAAAATCCAAGGATAAGGATTTTACCTCTTTTTTGGAGAACCTCTTCAGTTTTATACATAAATCCTTCATAGGAGGGTTTCCCAATCAAAATAATGAATGTAATATATGTTTAACTAATTTATGAATTAATTATGGTAAGTATTGTTCAATTCAAACTATTTTTTAAGTGTAAATAAGAGAGGACAGAGGGTGGCCTTTTATAAGGGGGAGAGGACACATGTGGAATTTTGGAAAATAAAAAGGCGTACCCGCATTTTTCAAATGTCAAAATGATCCAAAATGGATCATTCTATAAATTTAAAATTAATAAGATCAAACATTGTCTATACAATGAGATTCATGAATTTTTTAAGTCTATTCTACCCCTTATCTTGTTAGTTCAACCCTGGATAAACCTATTTAAGCCTTAATCGCGACAATTAATTATTACTATCTTTACTATTCATTTTGATGAAAAATATAATTTAGAATTATTATATAATATTAATTTTTATTATTAAAAATAAGGAATCCTTTTTTCCAAATTCCATTCACATAATAAGAAAAATATTATTTTAAAATTATACTTGCAAATGCAATGAAAAAGAGGTTTTCCAAATAAAACAATTGAATTAAGTATAAAAAGTTTTAATATCAACATTAAATATAAAATTGATTCCAATTAACTAAATTTGATTAAAAAATATATAATTTAACTGACTTTACTTTTAAAATAATATTAAAATAAAACGGATCTTTTAAATTCTTTAAATGAAAAGACTATTTTTAGTAAATATCAATACTTTTCAATATTCATTAAAAAAATATAACATTTCATAAAAATACAAAATATTTTCCATAGTATAATTTTGACATTTTAATATAAATAATTTATTTTATTTGTTCAAACAAAAATAAATAAAAATAAATTTTTTTCAAAAAAGAATTTTTGAAACATATAGAATTTACTAAAATTTAAGTTCTTATTTATAAATATATTTTATTTATCTAAAAAATTTTAATTAATTTTAAAAATGTATTTATTATTTTGAACTTTTTTAATTTTAACATCTATGTTATAACAGTCATGTTCAAATAATAATATAAATAGTATATTGCAGTTCGTTAAAATTCGGTGTTGCGTGTATCATAATATATCAATGAAAAAAAATTTATTTGAAAGAATTTTTTTCATAAAATAATATCTTCTTACATAGGGTATGTTTTCGTTCTGTGTGAAAGTTCCACCTAAAACCCATGTATTATTCCTAGATGGAGTGTTATATCTGTAATGACTCTGACCCTAGTATCACAGAGACAGTGCCTTACTTTATTACATTGGCATAAGATAAAAATAATTACATCCCAAAGGACTGAATAGTTTATTATTATTGGTAAACTATATACATATTTGAAATTCAATTTACATTTTAAATATACAATAACAAATTAGTTTTTTTAGAACACGATTATTGTCTAATTTTAACCTTCCATATCATTCATAATAAACTTCATGGAATTATATAGATAAATAAAACATAAGAAAGGTGTTATATAAGATGCACGTTAAGTGTATACATATGGAGAAAGCTATCATAAATAAGAATAAATGATTATAGTAGGGTAATTAACTAAAACACATTCCATTTAATCAATAACTTGAGAATAATATGAAAGGAATAAAATATTTTCAAATAATTCCATATAAATAATAATTTGAAATTGAAACTTAACCATGGATATTCTAATAGTTGAATAATCAAATGGAATATCAATAACAAATCTCATATTGATTTAATTCATAATGTTATATGTCTAAAACATACCATCAAGGCCTCAGATAAAAATTCTACACAAATGGGTAAGGGTTCTACCAGAAACCTATCTACTTTGTCCCATGAGAACTAACAATGTATCAAGGGCTATAGTGGTCCCCACTAATCACTTACTATTTCCAATTAATTCCACACGTGTAAATGGTGAAGCATAATGAACATAAACATTCATATTGAAAAACTAACATACCAAATGTGAATACTTTCTCCAATCAATAAACATAACCATAAACAATTCAGAGTAAGAAGGTGAATGGTATAAAAATAGAACATCCATAGTCAAAATGATAATAAAACATCAAAATAAATAATAAGGACAATATTAATACAAAATATCCAAAGTGGATCATAATAACATTAAAGGGTTGATGCCATTGATGATTAAAAATATCTTTACAAACATTATTGGATGAAAATAAAATTTTTTACATTGAAATTTAGTAAAATTTTATGAAAATGTTGAAAATACATTTCATAGAGAATAAAATTTGTAAAAAATATAAGATCCTTTAAAAAATTTACTAGTAATGATTTATGAAAATTCCTTTTAAGTATTGCACATTAAAACATATATTTATTTCACTTTTTCAATAAAATACAAAAAGTTATTGTTTTGAGAATGACGTGATTATTCATTTCTAAATAAAATTTAAAAAGTTAAAACATTGGTAGAAATAACTTTAACCAATTGTATGATAATATTAAAAAACTTTTGAAAACATTTTTGTAAAACATAAAAATTGAAGATAAATATTCCATAGTGGAGACTTAAACATAAACAATCTTGAATAATGAGGGTATTATGAAATAAACCCTTACCACTTTCTAATGAGTTGAATCGTATTCCCCAAAACATAAAATGAAACTTTAAATACCATTAATATAGTTATATTCATGATTTTATATTAAAGGGTAGTTATATACACCATGAAAAATAAATAATTGGTGAATAATACATGTATTCTATAGAAATAAAAGTGAGACAAAAATCCATTGTCTTGTGCTTTAAATTAGTTGAATGTGCTTTAAACTCATATATAATGGTTTAAATAATGTTATTAATTTATAATAGAACCATATACATATTTATTATATTATATAGGATCCTCTTATATCATCATATTACATGTTTGTTAATAATATTTCATTATTTCTCCTATTTCGGGTGTCTACTGATTCATTTTCCTATGCATGCTTTGTTCTGTAGGTACTAGTTCTTCTTCATAGGATATAGTTCCTTAATATATATATATTTATATTAAGGTTATATAAATCATATTTTTTCATTATATACATTATTAGAATTATTCTTGAATGATTAACATGGAAAAAGAATCACATCGCATCATGGAGACAGTGGGTCGTATGTACACATGAACAACGATATCATTCCATTTATGGTGAAAGGGTAAGGAACTATATGGTATATTATTTTTTTACAGAATAAATTTCATGTCATATTTATAATATATATCTATTATTTCTTTCATTTTTCCCATTCAAGTAAAGTGGTTATGAAAAACATATTACACCATGACGTGGAGAAGGTAAGTCGTACGTACGCCCGGGCAGTGCATTCATTTTTCGTAGGATGGATAAAAGGTATAATATGGTTGTCACATTATCATAAAGATCATCTTAGAGTATATATTATATTGGATTTATAACTTTATAATGGAAACAACACATTAATAGTAAGTACAAGAAGAAATAAACTTGAAAGAGTCGATAAAGACGTTTACCTCTTCTTCAGTGGACTTACTTTAGTCTCCTCTTAACGAATCTAGGTTTGATATTTTGGAAGGTCCAAAACCTATATAACCCAACTAATATAAATTATAATAAACAATTTATATTTTTTTGAGATATATGGCTCCATGTGGTGTAACGAAATGGGGGAGGAGGTTCCCTTTTATAATTGAGATGGGGGGCACTTTTGGAAATCCTTACAATATTAAAATATAAAATGTTTATTATAAGGGAAAAACATAAAAATATCTTATAAATGAATAGGTGAAGATATTTTAGACCAAATATTACCCCCTTTGTAATTATTTCACATTTTGGTGATTTTTTATAATTTAATAAAACATTAATCCAAAACAAATATCATTATTGTCAAATTTGATGTTATTCAATTAATTTGTATTCAAATACATCAAGACAAAGTGGTAATTCAAATATAATTAATTAAAACATATCTAATATATATTATAGATCTATAAAAATATTTATACACATAACATCATTCATAATATATAAAAAATAATATTTTTAATATAATTTATTTCAGTTTTCTATTAAATGAATATTGTATTTGTATCTCCCATGAATTTATTGTAATTATATAATTTATAAAAATTAAAAATAACTATATATACTGAACATAATTACATTCATATCCAAATTAACAATTATTTTCGTTCATATCTTGATTTGTTTCCATATATGAATACATAAAAGATATTAAATACAATGAGTGTAAAATTTTGTTATTATCCTTGATATAAAAAATATATAGGTTATTTTAATGTAAACGTCTCCATGAAATAACTAAAAGTATATATTAAGGTGATAAGTGTCAAATATAATTCATCAAATAATTTTTGTACAATTGTAGGTCATGGTTATACCCTTATCTTATGTTTTTAACCCTTATTTAATCTCATTAACTCTTATCGTGACAACATGGTTTTTACTCATTGAGGATTTATATAGTTAGTATAAATTTACAAACGACCAATAAATGGATAATTTATCAAATTTTAAACTTTATCCCAATAATTTTACTAAATTTTATATTTAAAATAATTTTATGTCATTTGATAAAATGTTATTTATTTTAAATAATCATTAATATCTATTCTGACACTATTCGTTACGTTGACTTTTATAAATATCAATCAAAGATATATATTCGAACCAACTCTTTTAATAATTCCCTAAAATTTCAATTTAAAATATTAAATTTTTGTATGACATTAATTATCTCAAAATATATTTATTTTAATATTTTTATTATCATTTATTTTATATTTCTATTAATTGAAAAATTAATGCATCATCAATATGCAAGCCTTTAAGGTAATTATTTATTCCCTAAAAATTAACAAAATATATTCCAATAATTAATATAACTATTTTAGATTTAAAAATACAATTTATACCTGAATAAATCTCTAAGTCAACCCCATATTAAAATATTTAACTTTTTAAAAGCAAAAGTAGGATAAGTTTGACTTTTCTTTGAATAAAATATTATAAGGGTTATATTCTCATCCAAATGGATATAAAGGTTCACATAATAGATATTTTCATTATTATGTATATAAAATAATCATCTAATAAAATTGTGTCAACTCTCTAGTCCATTTTATTATATTTATAATATTATTTTTACCCTTAATTATCTGATTTACCCTTAACCAAGTTAATAAAAATTACTAAGTTTACTATTCATATTGTCCAAAAATAAAAGGGAACGATTTAATAAATTTGGAATTTTTTATTCCAAATATGGAATCCATTTTTAAAAATTCAAAACACATAAGTATATAAAATTAATTTAAATTCAATCATGTAGATGGGGTATGAAAGAGGGTTTTTAAAGTGAAAATGTTCAAAAATATAAATTTTTTTCATATCCAAATTCAATATATAAAAGATTAAAATTAACATAATAATATTAATATATGTTTAATTGGATTAATTTTACTTTAAACCAAATTATAAATATAATTTAATATTTATAAATTATTTAGATGAAATGTCAGTTTTAATTAAAATGTTGTATTTTTCACTAATCATAAAAAAATGAACCTTATCAAAAAAATACAAAATATTAAAATCAATTACTTTTTATATTCATATTACTTACAAGAAAATATTTTTTTCAAATAAATTTTATAATAGTTTAATTTATTTTCAAAACAATTGTGTCATAAACAAGTTGGAAAAAACGCCTTTGGAAAAATATAGCCTTTTAGGCTAAAAATAGATTTATTTTTATATCATGTCTAAAAAACATATAGGATTAATTTTAAACATTATATTGAATATATTATGTATAAAATTCATAATATGGTTAAAACTATTCATTATCACAAATTTAATGGTTATGTTATAATAATATTTTATTTTCTGTTTAAGCCGGGTGTTGCATGAAATGTAAGCTATTAAAAAGATTAACTTTAAAAAAATACATACCATAAAATATTGGGGTGTCACATTCTCCCCACATTCAATAAATTTTTTCACCACATTTTTAAATTCAACTTTTCAAATCAAGTGTGGATATTTGAATATTCCTTTGTGGGAAACTTGCATCGTAAATAGGGTTAATAAAACAACCTCTTAATTAAAGGAAAAAAGGAAATTTGAAGGTCACCAAAAAATTGGGATTTAAAATAGGATAACATTAGTGGGAAATGAAAACCTGGACATGGAATATAAATATAACTATCATTTTTTGATGGAGATGGATATAGAACATGTTCATTATAAATTTAACCATCAAAAAACCATAAATTTTTGATGGGTTAAGATACCATTGACTTCTCTATAAGAAAAGAAAACATATAGCATTTTTTTTAAAAAATAATTTTTCTAGAGTTGAGGGATTATTTTATTATCTAGATAATAACTTGATAAAATGAACTTACTTGATTTATTTCTATGTCATATGAATATTCTCATCCATCGGTTTTTCTTCAAGTTATTTTCACTTCATCTTTTATGGTAGGAAATTAATGTTAAAGATGAATTTTTTATTCTTGAAGAACTTTAAAGAATCAAAATATCCATGAGTCATTCCTTTATCCTTTAAATGTTTACTAAAACCAAAATGGTTATCACATGTTTTCAACAAACAATAAAATACAATGTTTAATTTAATCCATTCCATAATTAGTTAATCTTATGACTCATCAAAAATATGTTTGTCAAAATTAAAACACCAAATATTTAGAAGAATGTCACTAAATTTCAATAATTAAATTAACATCAGATTTTTTACAGACAACATAATGAAGCTATTTTTATCACATACCAAATATGTGAATATGTTGATCACATTTAAACCTTAATGAAAACATTCATGCTTCCAAAAATAAAATCTCACGATGTTTAATATATTCCTTAAACCCCAAAAATGCAGTAAACCTAGAAAAGTTAAAATGAACCAGCAAATCACTAACCACTTTTATAGTCACCAGTAATATCCCATAAACATCTTTTTATTATTATATCAACTTAAATAACATATTTAGGGTTATCTTTCCCAAGTTATGTGTTTTCCAAAAAATAAATTGCAATACAATAACTTCTCGTGGTTACTGGTGTTATTCCTCACATGATTCAAAATAATTAAATAATAATTACTATATTAAAATCCTTATATATCTTACAATTCTTATAAACAAATACTTTTTGATAAAATACTCAAATAAATAATTATTTAATCCAAAAATAATAATATTAATAATTTCACATTAGTTTTGGTAGTATAATAAGTTTGGCCATGATCCATTATTATGGTTTGGGGTATATTCCTTTATTCTTGAGACATTGACTTTATGGTGTCGCATCTCCTTGGATTTGAATATTTGTACATTTGAAATACCCTTGAAATCATAGGCATGGATTCCTTTTTCTCCACACTTTTAGTAAACTATCATTCTTTTTAAGCATGTACTATAGTATTTCTTTCCATAATTATCACATGTGGGAAAAATACTTCTTTCTCATCCTTCCTCTATCCATATTTTTCTTAGTTTTACTCTTTCTCTCATGATTCCCTTCTAAGACATAACAATTATATAATTATTTCATTTTCTCATTAGCACATGATAATATGTCCTCATATAATGATAATTTTTAGGAGAGTTGTTACCTTTTAAATATTGGCTTAAACTCATTGAAGAAATGATCATTCTTACTATTTGGATTGTGTGCATTGATACAATTCCCATTCTTTTTTATAGGTTTCATTTCTAAAATATATCATACACTAGATTACATTATAACATTATGAAACATAATTTATAATATCATAACTAGTGAATCACATAACCTAAATTGAAAATTTATGTATAACTAATCTCTAAATCATAAGGTTAGTTTTGTTGGGAACATTTCATAATTCTTTCATAGGGTTTCATTCTCTAATTTATGTTTACCAAAATCTATTTCTCAAGGATTCTAATAAACTTTCACTGATACAAATTGTAATGACCCCAACCATAGTAACACAGAGTCAGTGTCATAATTTATTACATTGGAATAATATTCAAGGAATTCCATCCCAAAGGACCGAACAGTTTAGTAATCATGGTAAATGACAAACATATTTGAAATTAGAATTAAATTTTTACATAAAATAAAAATATATATTTTCTTTTAGAACACCATTATTCTCATAGCTTAACCTTTCATATCATTGATAATAAACTTCTTGGAATCATAGGGAAAAACAAAACATAAGAAAGGGGTGATCTTAGATACTCAAGAATGGTATACATATAGAAAAATTTAATATAAATAAGCATAACTGATTATTTCAAGGTAATCAACTGAAACACATTCCATTTAATAAATAACTTGAGAAAAATATGTAAGAAAAAAAATATGATCAAATAATGTCATATAAATAATCACATAGTAATGAAACATAACCATAGATATTCTAATAGTCTAATAATCACATGGAATATCAATAAAAAAATTTCATAATGTTGTAATTTATGATTCTATATATCTAAAAAATAATATCAAGTCCTCGAAGAAGAAGTATACACAAATGTGTAAGGCCTTGAAAAAAACCTGTCTAGTTTCTCTCACGAGACATACCAATTAATTGAGGGGCTATAGTAGGCCCTACCCACCACCTACCATGTTCAGTGCATTCGACACATGACAGGGGTGAAAAATAATCAACATAAAAAAAAATATTGAAAAATTAGCATACAAAATCTGAATAATTTCCCCAATCAAAAAACATAACCATAATCAATTCAGAGTAATAAGGTAAATGATATCAAAATAAAACATCCATAGTCAAACTGATCATAAAACATCCAAATAAAAAATAAAGATGATATTAATACAAAATATCCCAAGTGATTCATAAGTAACTTAAAGGGTTGATTTCATTTATTAATTAAAATATCATTAAAAACATTATTTGACGAAAATATTCTCTTCACTTTGAAATTCAGTAAAAATTTTTAAAAAAAAACTAAAAAAAAAATTCAATAAATATAACCCTTATATAAAAATATAATATCCTTTAAAATATTTGACTGGTCATGAAGGATTGAAATTCCATTAATTCTGTACACATTAAATCAAATATTCCATTCACTTTTTCAATAAAATCTAAATGAAAATTGTTTTGAGAACGACATGAAGATTCCTTTCAACCCATATTGTAAGAATTAAAAATGGGTAAAAATTATTTTAACCAATTGTATTATAATATTAAGAACTTTTTTAAAATATTTTTTGTAAAACATAAACATGGAAGATAAATATTCCCTGGCAGATACTTAAACATAAACAATCCCAAATAATGATGAGATTGTGAAATAAACCCTTAACAATTTTTAATAAGATGAATCATATTCCCCATAACATTAAATGAAACTTTAATTAACAATAATATTGTTAGATTTGTGATATTATATAAAATGTGAAGTATATACACTATAAAAAATAAATAAGTGGTCAATAAGGCATGTATCCCACCTAAGTAAAAGTGAGAAAAAATCTCTTACCTTTCACTTTCCTTTAGTTGAACATTCTTTAAACTCTTGTATAATGGTTTAAATAATATTATTAATTAATAATATAACCATAACCATATTTATCATATCATATATGATCTTATTTTATCATCTCATCACCCATTTTGTTAATAATATTTCTTTATTACCCTTATTTTGGGTGTTTACTTTATCATTTTCCTATGCATGTTTTGTAATGCCAGTCGCAATTCCTATGAAAAAGCTATAGTTACATAATATTCAGAATTATATTAAGGTAATATTTATCATGTTTATTTATAATATACATTTTTATAATCATTCTTCAATGGTGAACATGGAAAATGAATCGCATCGCATCGTGGAGACGGTATACGGTATGTACGCATGGGCGGCGACATCATTCCCTTAATGGTGAAAGGGTAAGTAAGTGTAAGGTATCTTAATTTTTTTCCAAAATAAATATAATTTAACATTTATTATATATATCCATTATTTCTATCATTATACCCATTCAATTAATGTGGTGATGAAAAACATATTACACTACGGCGTGGAGAAGGTAAGCCTTACATATGCATGTGTGGTTCTTTTTTATAGGATGGATAAAAGGAGAAATATGGTTGTAACATAATAATAATAATAGTACATAATATATATGATACTATATTAATTACTTTATAATGTAAACAACACATAAAGATGAGGTATAAGAAGAAATAAACTTAAAAGAGTCGATAAAGATGATTACCTATTCTTCAGCAGTCTTCCATTAATATATTCTTAAGGGAGATAGGTTTGATCATTTTGAAGGACCATAACTAATAAAATAACTAAGAATATTTGTAAGATAAATTGGTATATTTTGTTCGATCTATATGTCTCAAAGTTGTGCTGATAAATGAGGTAGGAGGTGCCCTTTTTTAATTGAGGTGAGGGGCACTTTTAGAAATATTGAAAATATTAAAATATTATAAGGATATTCTAGTGACAAAGACACCCAAATGTCATATATATGAATAAGTAAATACCTTTGAGACAATATATTATCCCTGTTATGATAATTTTACATTTTTTTATATAATTTAACAAAATAATAATTTAATAAAATATCATTATTTTGAAATTTGATACTATTCATATAATTTGACTTCCACAAAATCACGAAAATGTTGGAATTTGAGTATAATAATCTAAAACATCTCTAATATATCTTATAGATCTATAAAAAAATTTATTCACGTTAACTCATCCCAAATATATCTAAATTAATTTTTTAAAATAGTTTATTTTTTTCTTTTAAAAATTATTATATTAGTATCACTCAAGCATTTATGGTAATTATATAACGTAAAAAAATTAAAAAAATGAAAATGAAAATAATTTCATTAATATTGAAATAGGAATTTAGTTTTGTTCATATCTATATTTTTTCATATGTGACCACAAATAAAGATATAAAATACGTGGAGAGTGACATTTTGTAACTATCTTTCATTTAAATAACATATAAGTTATTTTCATGTAAAAGTGTATCTTAAATAAATAAAATTTGATATTAAGGTGATAAAAGTAAGATATTATACATAAAATTATTTTTGGAAAAGTGTAGTTCATTTTTATACTCTTTTCTGTTGGTTTTAATCCTTATTTAAACTATTTAATTCTTACTGTGACAACATGGTTTTTACTCTTTGAGGGTTAATATAGTTACTATAAAATAAAAAAAATACTCATAAATGGATAATTTATGAAATTTTAAACCTTATCACAATAATTTGGCTGAATTTAATATTTTTATTAATATCATATCATTTAATAATATATTATTTATTTTAGAATATCCTTAATGTCTATTTTGATACTATTCATTACTTTGACTTTTAAAAGTATAAAAAAACAATATATATTCTAAAAAACTATTTTAATGCATCCATAACATGTCATGTTAATAAAAAAATTATTTTATGACATTAATTATCTCAAATTTTATTTATTTTAATATTTTAAATATCATTTATTTCATATTTTCATTAATTAAACAATTACTACATCATCATTGTAAAAGCATTTAAGGTAATTATTTGTTCAATAAAAATGAGAAAATAATTTACCATGACGAATATAAATATTTTATATTTCAAAATACTATTTATAGTTGAATATATCCCCTAGCTAATCCCCTATTAAAAAAATTATCTTGTTAAAAACAAAAGTACGATAAGTTTGGCTTTTCTTTGAATAAAATATTATAAAGTTTATATTCACATCCAAATGATCATAAATGGTCACATAAATAGTAATTTATTTCTTATGGGTGAAAATTACTCATCCAATAAAATTGGTTCAAGTGTTAGGGTCATTTTCAAATATTTATAATATTAGTTTTACCCTTAATTACCTGATTTACCCTTTGCTGTGGTAATAAAGATTCATATGTTTACTATTAATATTGTCCAAAAATAAAAGATTCCTATTTACTAAATTTGTAACTCATGGTTCCAAATATGGAATAAATTTTTATAAATTCAATATATAATAGTGGTTAAAATTAATTTTAAATTTATATCATAAACGGGGTGTGAAAGAGAGTTTTTAAAGAGAAAATATTCAAAGGTTTGAAACGTTTTTATATCCAAATTCAATATAAAAAAACTACAATGACATTAATTGAATTACTATATGTATTATTGATCAAATTTTACTTTAAAATCACTTTATATTATAAATTAACATTATAAATTATTTAGATGAAAAGTCAGTTTTCAATTAAAATGCAATATTTTTCACTATCCATCAAAAAATAAAATTTATCTGAATAATACCAAATATTCAAACAAAGTATATTTTTATATTATTATTTCATATTAGAAAATTATTTTTCAAATAAAATTTATAAAAGTATCAAAATTTATTTTTAAAATATGTGTGCTATCAAATGGTGGAAAAACTATCTTTAGGAAAATATAACTTTTTAGGCTAAAAGTGGATTTGTTTTTATATAGCATATGGAAAAAATGGGATGAATGTAAAAATTTATATTGAATATATTATATATATAAATTTCATAATATGGTAAATATTATTCATTCCCACCAATTTAACATTTTGGTTATAATATTATTTCATTGTTCATTTAAGTTGGGTGTTGCATGCAACATAATCCATTGAAAAGATTAACATTAAAAACAGACATAACATAAAATCTTGGGGTGATAAAGTTTTGACCTCCCTACTCCCACTAGTCATTATAGACTAAGCATAGATTTAGTTTTCTGCCATACTAATAGACATTTTAGTCCCTCTGGTATTTGATTCAAACATTTAAAGGCATGATTTACTTCATCGAGTTTATAATATTCAAAGGGATAAAGAACATTTTTTCAAATTATGTTGTTATACTCTGCAGTTTCTATTAATGATCCCAAATTCACTTGAGCATAAACTATATAATTCTTATATCAACCTTGTATGCGCTAAACTATATAAAATTTTATAGTCCATGAGACCCACCATCCTTATAAGAGAGTCATATATACATATTATCCCCCAAAAAATGGTCATTTCTAAACAATATTGTGAAAGGATGAGTGATTCCCCTATATGAAAACACCCCTAACTAATTAAGGGTTTCTCTAAATATTTTTTTAAAACTCTATAAACTGGTTCATAATATCTTAGTCTCGTGACATTAAACTCTGTGGAATTTATCATAGTTTCATAACATTAAATTGTGGACCAAGGTCCTCATCGCATGACCGCAATATATATAACATTTGAGCCTTTGTTTCATGACATTAAAAATAATGATCCATGGTCCATTCGATGTGACCCATTACCTATACCAGAGATTGATCCAAGTGAAGGTACTTGGTATATAATCCCATTTTGAAAATTAATAGAATGTTTGAATACTCTATTTCTAAAGAAACATGGGTCTTCTATCTAAGTTAATGGCTATAGAGATTCACTTTTTTTCAATTCCATACTAGGATGAAATATAAAAATAACCTTCCCCTATATATGAGTTCAATCATTATTGGTGTCCATTTTCTTTTCTGTGGTATTTAATGGTTATGGATACATAATTTTACCATGATTTTATGGTATACCAAAACTATGACCTACATTATAACCATTTACTTGTATATGAGTTAGATATTTGCAAGGAACCATTTAATAAGAACTGTGTGTGGCATTATTCCAATAATTTGGGATATTTAGTGACTGTTGGATCTTCTATTTTAGACCCATCCATGAATTTTCATTCATTTCAACCATGTCCCTCCATGAGATCTTAATCTCTATAAATATTATTTCATTCATTGAAATAAAAATGTAACCACATGTTCCCTATCATACACTATTTTTTGGTTTATATTATTTTCCAAGTTATCTCTTATTTATCGCGTTGATCATGACTCATGTTATATTATAGGACCAAGGTACTCTCTCTAACTAGTGATATTGAGAAAAAATTTATGAAAATATGGGGAAATTATTAAATAATATATAAATTTAAACTTCATATTGCTAGTCCTTGGAGTAAGACTATAAATTTTTCATCACCCATGCCCTTATCGTATATTGTTAAACTGCATGGTCACCATCCTCACCATATGGAATTAAAATAAAATATATAAATCTATCCTACATGACTCTAAACTACTTTGGGTGGCCCATTTTATGTGATATCTTTTTCCCTATATGATATCTTGATTAGTGTAGAAGTATTTAGTACACAAACCATTTGTTCCTCTAAGTTTTAATACCCCACCTTCTACATATGATCTAGATCTATGAAATAGATTCAAATGCGTAATCTCTTTTTTATAGACCCATTCGTGGTAAAAATACCCTTCCCTTGAATATGAGCCAGATCTAGGTACGGTCCTTTAAATTCCATAAACTACGTAGAGCTTGATTCTCATTCCAGCATGACATGTAGTGAAACTAGGATTTCATATCCTAGGCCCATCTTTAAACTTCATCTCCAATCACTATGACTATAAACATTTGGCATTATCCCATGGGATAATATATACTATAATTGGTCTCTCCATTCAAGTTTGGTTTTTTATCAACATTTATATATAGGTTTTCTTATCTTCAATGGTCTAAGTTTTGTGACAATAAAACTCAATAATACTTGGTCAAAGTTATAAGACATTAAATTTTATCCCTTCATGATCTTAATTACAAGACCACAAATTAAAAATTAAAATAGTCACAAAGGATTCTCAGTTTAAAAACCCCTAATGGGAAGCTGAAGTATAAGTCATGTATTCACTCGCTAGACCCCAGATATAGGAAAAAAATAGAGTAGATTATCCTTTCCCTTCACAAGTGGGCATGGGCCATGCCATAGGTACATTTTTATCCATGTAAATACTACCTCTTCACATTGAGTATATCATCCCTTTAAGTGATTTCAGACTAAAGAGTCTAATGTTTCATCTCTATACCATGAGAATTTTTTTAATATAACGTGGTGTAACATTTAGGGTGCCCAAAAACATCTTGAATATTCATGTTCTTCATGAACGTACTTCGCAATTTTATGTATTTCTCAATACCAACCATTTCTTTGAGTATATATACTCATCCTGGAATCTCTAAACATAGAGTTAGTTAGTGCTATTGGTTTTCAATTTTGTAGAAAAATTGGTGGCATGTTTTGATTAATCTAAAGGGACCTCGCTAGGATTTGATGGTGAATATAATAGTTTTCCACTAATCCTATGATGTTACCACTATGGGATGTTTTTTTCAAGAAGAAATGTCCACATGAACCCCATATGATATCCATTGACTGAGTGTGGCATTAGTTTTCCACCCTTACTAAGGGTTATTCTGTTACCATCATCATCTAGTTCTAATTGAGTCATAAATTTATATGTAATGATTTAAACTCTCTATAACCCAATTATTCAATAGTGTTCAGGTACCCTC
Organism: Viscum album; assembly: GCA_963277665.1. Taxonomy (NCBI): domain Eukaryota; kingdom Viridiplantae; phylum Streptophyta; class Magnoliopsida; order Santalales; family Viscaceae; genus Viscum; species Viscum album. The sequence goes on along the minus strand of OY728130.1, from coordinate 570,355,374 downwards.
AATGTTCCACCATTATTCATCGTTCTCGCTTTCAAAGAAATATTATGTTATTATATTCTTATGGCCTTACTAATCTAAGTGTGCATAACCTTTAGAGCGCCTGATGCCTTAAGTAGAGATTCTCATTTTGGAAATGGATATGCACCATATTTTTCATGATTTATGACCATAAACATAATTCCTCCTCTATGCTAGGGTATTATTATTATGTCAAATTCTTAATCACATTGGGTTTCATATTGTCCTCACAACATATATTTCCCCACTCTTTGGTCAAAGATTCATGAACTTAAACTCTACCAACCCATCGATCCAAGAACTACAACATTAAACTAAGTATAATTATCCTTGAGACCATATATACTAGAATTAACCTCTCCATTCATGTTAGGTTTCTCTATTCTCTTACTATATAGACTACCTCACAGACCTTCTATTTCAATGATTTGTGACTTTAATCTATATAAGTAAGTCATCAATGTTGTTAGAAATAAAATAACAGAAGCATATAGTCTAAGTATTGTTATTTTAAACTAAATTCACAATTAATAGAGTTTTTCTTCAATAATGACATTGGGAACTCAATTCATGTTAGGTTTTTCTATCCATGTCTCTATATAGACCTCCTGACTTTTGGTCAAAATTTTCTAACCACAGAAATTAGCTACATAGGTTCAAATTAAAATACCATGAACCACAAAATTAAAGAGACATGGTACTCTCTAGGTTGAAAAAATACAAAGTTAACCCTTCGAAAACATAGAGTATCTTCTCGCTAGGAATTCACCCTGCATAGCCTAATAAAAACATGATCATTTGAAACAAAAGGAAAAGGAATAACAATTTTCATATTAAAAACACACAAAGGGTTACCTAAGTAAAATATAATTTAATTCCTATTCGGAATTCCCAGTAATGTATTATGAAAAAGTGTGGGTGAAAATAAGAAGATATAATTCTCATAGGGACCATCATTCGACCTTAGAAAATATTTTGCTACGTTCACTAGGTCTATTGACTAAGGAAAAAATTAGAGCATTTCTTTTACCTTCATGACCTATCTTTAGGATTTTGAGACTAAAAACTTAATGATAAATAGTATATCTTTCATGAAATTAAAATTCATTGAGTGGCCTACCCCACGTGGCATAAAATTTTGGAATGAGAGTTAGATCAGTGAAACATCCCCATGGAATCATGGGTCTCTACCAATTAATACATGGTAAAGTATTATTATTCTGTATCTTACATTTGATAAAGATTTACATTGGATATTTCATAATATATTCCTTAATTAATGAACCTATGTTGAAAATTTTATCCCTTTATGTTCGAGCTTGATCTATATAGAATTCCCCTTAAAATAACTACGAGTGGCCTGATTCCTATTCTAACAGGATACCTAATGAAATAAAAATATCCTATATTTTATCTACCTACAAAATAACTTTTATTCCACTCATTTTTTCCATGGAAGAATCCAGGCCTTTTCTAATTTAGGATATGTATTCGTTAATTTCATATCTTTTATCTCAGTAACTCAAACACCTTATGTAAATTTTTCCTCCGAGAAACCCAAATGACTTGAGTCAATATTCTCATATTTGTGACATTAAATTTCCCTGATTTGAGATCCTACATATAGAAATCATTCTCCCATTAGTGGGATTTCTCGAAATCTTAGTAGATGATTTTAGAAGGTGATAAAGTGCATTTTCTTTACCTTACAATCGGATTATTTTCATTCTAAATAAATCAAACTCTAGGGGGATTGTGTTGCAATAAAAAAATGCCACACACTTTTCTGAATAACCCATGATATTATCCTCACATAGACAACACATGTAGAGTTTGATTATAAATGTATATTCATGCAGGAATAAGAATCATATTAGATTTCCATATTCTACAAGACTGCTCAACACCATGGGATAAGTATTTATCAAAACATTTTCCCAATCCGCTGGCATGGTAGTGAGAAACTTCATCCAAGAGTAGGATTTGGATTTTGGAAATTTATTATTAAATGGTTTTGACACATTAAAACCCATTTTTTAGGGTCTTATAATAAATTTTTCGAATCAAAAAGCCTCCTAAAATGATTTATACACCATAGTCGGGGTCATATATTTTTACAGGCTTTAATATGACTACTCCTGAAACCCAAAAAGACTTACGGATCAAAATTTATATTCATTATAAGTCAGGTTTAATTTCATCTTGAATTAAAATTAACAATTCCTGAAATATCACATTGAATTTGTCCAAGTTCTCATAGAACTACAATCAGTTTGGGAATCCCTTTTAGTTAGAAACTCGGAGGTGATGATTTATTTCACCGCATAGCAGTTTTCTCCATCAAAATAGAACTCCACATAGTCTATGATACACTAATTCTAAAAAATGAAGTCATTTTTGATACACAATGATACATTTTGGCCTCTTGTTAACTAAGTCCATTTATAGTCCAATACGATAAATGTCGGCCTCTCGCATAGCCCAAAAAAATTATGTGTATCCATATGTTTCTATGTGGATACCTGAGGTTTCTAGTATACATATAACTATTTTATGAGAGAAATTTTTACCAATATCTTATAAATACCAACACACACTTCAAGGATATGGGTGAGGAGACATGGGACTTACTCTCATATTAGACTCACTCTCCTGAATCCACTTAGATGAAATTCCAGAGTTTCAATCTTAGTAGGGCCTTAGAATTATAATCCCATGTAGAACCTATGAACTTAAATCCCTATAAAAATTAATCCATTCAAAACTAAAGAGAAGAAAAATGTTCTAAGACCAATAGGTCATTTTCATTACAGGGCATCATTTTATAACCTCCCACATAGTGAAGTAGTCACTTTGTAAAGATCCTATGTGGACACTCCTTTATGAAGTTCCTATGTGGACACCCCTTTTTGAAGTTCCTATGTGGCCTCCCTCCCTCACAAAGAATTATGGGTCCATCCCTATGTGATCCCCCTTTGATAGGATCCTAAATTGTGCTCTTATGTGGTCTTCCCTTCACAAATCACTATGTGGACACTCCTTTGAAAGCATGTGATGCTCCGTGAACATAGTTGAGTTCCCCCTTCTAGGTGTGAGTCGAAACTGTGAAAATCTCCCTACCATGAAGGGGGGATATTTTTTGTCCACTTATTAAGTGTAATACCCAAATATATCTCAAAGGGTGGAACCTATTAGAAATACCACACAATCACCTTGAGTTGATATAGTCTTCATGGGTTCTAGAAACATCATTCCGTTGATAGACACCTCATGGTTTCCATTATATACCTCAAGTCAATATTTTCCTCTTACTTCCTAAATACTTGAGCATCCTCAAAGGTGTAATCCCTATCCAAACCTTTAATTATCTCAAGTCAAGATAGTACTCTTAGTTTCACATACATGAGCATCATCCTAGGTGTAATCCTCAACCAAACCTTCACTATTCACCTTTAGTATAGCGATTACTCTTGTTTTCACATACATAGAAATCCTCCAAGGTGTAAGACAAAACCAAACCTTCAATTAACCATGAGTATAGACACTCCTCATTGTCCCAGATATATGGGTGTCCTCCGATGTGTAAGTGCCAACCAAACCTTTAATTTACCATGAGTCGAGATACTGCTCATTATTCCATTATTCATTGGCATCCTTATCAGTGTAATCCCGAACCAAAATTTCAATTAACCAGGAGTCGATACACACCTCACGGTTACATAATACCCTAGTGACATCCTAGGTGTAAGCCCCAACCAAATATTCTATTCACCATGAGTCGAGATACTCATCATGGTTCTATCTAGATGGGTTTCCTCTTAGGTGTAACCCCCATCCAATCCTTCAATTCACCATAATTCAAGATTCTTCTCATGGTTCTATAATATTTGTGCATTATCCAAGGTTCATATTCCAACAAAACCTAAAATTCACCCATATTTGGTATACTTCTCAAGGATTCTGATGTGTTTGCCTCTTTATAGGTGTAATCCCCCAAAACATACCCTCACTTGACCCACATATTAGGTTGGGTATCTCCAAGAAGCTTCAGGCTAAGCCCCGCATTATTTTCTATTATCATTTCCTTTATGGAACAATAATTTTCTTATGGAATCTTGAGTACATAATCCCTCATTTCAAATCTAATTGTATGCTCTCATGAAATGTTAATGATCTTATGATGTCTCTTATTTATCACACTGAGCATGGCTTACATGAGCTTCGATGTCTATAATTATTATCTCATTAGCATGGAGAAATTACCTCCATTACGGGCCTCCTTATGAGGTATAGACCCCAACCAATCAGTCGAAATATGTTGTTTTTTATTTATGTTTTCATAGATATTTAGGATTCCTCTTTGAGGTTCAATCCCAACTCTAAAACACTAACTACCTACGTGGATGGTGATAAACTCTAAAGATCTTAGTAAGTCGTCTTTAAACCAAAGAATCATGAAGTAATAAGAGAAATATGGGGAAGCTAAAATATATATAAAGGTTCACATCAAACACATATTCTTAATCATATCATTTTCACAGGGGTAAAAATTCCCACACTGGTATTTGGGAAGGATTCATGAATATGCATTAAATATATAAGAGGGTCATATAGTAGGAAATAATACCCTTTAAAAGGGTGTAGTGATCCCGAACTCTCATCCTCTTGACCAATGAATTTTCTAATAGTTTTCTATTAAATTCCTAAAGACCATATACCTTTCAAAAGAAAGGGTGCATTGAATCAAATTGATTGCAGTTATGAAAGTCATTGTAGTTTCTTTAAGAAACATAGAGAAAAAGAGAGGGGAATTATTTATTAATTTCTTAACTTAGGTTTTAGAATCTGTATAATAAAATAACTGAAAATATAAACTTTCTCATGGTTATTTCATATTGTTTCAATCAAAGAGGAGAGGTTTTCATTATTTTACGAGGCCAAGAACTAATCATATTAGAATAATACCATATTGTGAGGTCAAAGTTAGTCATGTTCATAGATAATTGATTTTGAAACTGTAAAATATAATATAGGGTTTAGATGATTCATTAAGGTTTTATAAAATAAACTAAATAACATAAAAACATTATTATCAAGTATAAATAAATATATGGTCATGTATTTAATTTATAAGCTTTATTAAATCACTTTTGGGATATTACGGTGTCATCATATGGACTATGTATTTATATTGTATTTATTTTTTACCCAAAAAGTTTATCGTCCCAAAAAAATACAAAAAAATCACCACTGGCTAATTTCTATGTTTTAATTTCAAAAAAAAATTTAATTCACCAAAATAATTTTCTAAATATGATAATTTACACTTTTAAATAAAAAACCATATATAATAAAAAAAACACTAGTTTTTAGGATATTGACCACTTTCTGGCTTCATTAAATTATATTATCATTTATATTGAAATAAAAATTATTTAATAATAATATTTTATTAAAATAATATTAATTTCAAAAATTATTTAATTTATCAAAAAATTATTATTTGAATGTATGTATTTTTAAATAATATAATTTGGTTTCATAATATCAAAATATATTTTTATCAAACTCATTATGTAATAATTTATAAAGTAATAATAAAAATGGATAAATATAGTCAGTATTTTATTAAAAATAAAATACAAAAATTCATATCACTATGTTCTTAATAAATAACCATGTATTACACTATCATATTCCCAAAGGGTAATATGCATAATAGTGGTTCTTTCTTGGGGTGGTTTGACAAATATGGTTTTTTTCACGATCTTTGTAAAATTTAACTTCTTTCATTAATGGTTTTTCATGAGCTTTATTTGTTTAATATCGGCTAGTTATTTGTCTAGGTAAAAGCCTAGCGATGTCATCACCCTCATAAGCTATAACAAATGGGCTTCATAGGGTATGTCCTTACTAGTTGAGTCCATAAATTCTTTCATATATTTTAATTGGACTTTATCATAACCCTTAATATACTAATATTAATGGTCAGTATGAAATAGATATATTATCAACAGTTAAAATTCTTAATGGTCTTTTAAATCTGACTGGAAAAAATTTAATAATAATCCAAAACAAGAAAAATACTACATGTGTTTTCTATAACTACATTACTTAATAAGGCCTTTATTCATTCAAAAAGGGAATTTCATTTATAAAAGTAGGAGTTGTTATATTCTTCCCCCATTCATAAATTTCTCCCTATAAATATCATTTTATACAATAAAACATATGAGGGTACTTATATTTTATAACCTCTTCTGGTTCCCATGTTGATTCCTCAAACTTTTGGTTCTACCCCAACACTTTGACCAGCTAATTTGTCTTATTTCAGAGATCATTGTCTTTATTATCTAATATCTTCACTGTCTACTCCTCATATTAAAGATCAATTTCCAAGGGTACCACCTGGGGATTCAGTACATGTGAAGGGTCCAATATGTACTTCCTCAATATTAATGCATGGAACATATCATGTACTATGGATAGGTTAGGTGTGAGTGTTAGTTGATATTCTATAACTCTCATATAATCAAAGACCATGATGGGGACGATGTATCTAGGACTAAGATTTTCTTCTATCCCTAACCTCATGAATTTCTTCCATGGTGATATATGAAGTAACATCTTTTCTCTAACCAGAAACTACAAGTCTCATTGATGATTTCTCATATATAATTTAAATCCATTTCTCATAAATTTAATATAAAGTTGAATGGTATCAACCATCTATGTCAGGTCTTGGATAATCTCAGGTCCTATAAGCTCTCTCTCTCTAACTTCCTCTCATCATGTTGGGTTCATACATCCTTTCCCACATATAACCACATAAAGATCCATTTTAATGCTAGAATGGAAACTATTTTTATATAATAAATTTTATAGGGTATATTGATAATCCTAGAATCCTTGGAAATCCATCGGATAATATCTCACTGTATCCTCTAGATTTTTAATGATTCTCTCAGACTGGTCATCTGTCTGAGGGTGATTAGTAGTACTAAAACTCATCTTTTTATCCAACTCTTGTTGATGTCTTCTCTAGAACATCAAGGTAAACCTTGGATCTCGATTAGATACCATAAAAATTTGTACTCCATTAATTTTTACCAATTCCCTTATGTATATCTTAGTGGGTTGTTCAATAGATAAATCATTCTTGATAGTAATGAAATGTGTAGAATTTGTAAGGTATTTGACTACCATCAAGATGGATTTATTTCATCTAGATATCCTGAGGTTTTCTATGATTAAATCCCTATTTATTTTTTCCAGTTTCCATACTTGTATGGGAAATTTTTACATCATAACCTAATACTTGTATTATTCAACCTTTACTTTTTAGGATACTAAGCTTCGATATATAAATTATTCAGTCTCTATATTCATTTAATCCCACCAAATGTTTTTATTCAAATCTCCATACATACTAGTTCTTTATTGATGAATATATAAGGATGATCTATGAGATTCATTCAGAAGTTCCCTCTTCAGTTGTAGTTTTGAAGGGAAGCATTCTAGGTCCCAAGACTTGTAAATCTATCTTTATCAAAGTTGAAATCTGGAATATTTCCTACCTTTAGTTGTAGATCCTCATCACCTTTTAGGGACTCCATGATCCTCTCATGAATGGATGGTTGAGAAGTTATTTGAGTGATGTATGATGGAAACCCTTTTATTATTTTCATTTTCATCCATTGCATGTTCAATAAGATTGTATCCCTTTTATATTGGTACTGCAACATGCATCAGAATCTACTGGTCAATGGATTTTAAAATTTTCATTTTCTAAAAGATGAAAAAACGTTATATCTTGTGATATGAGACCTAGTAATGGTATTAAGATCACGTATGAATTTAATTAAGCACAAAATTAAGATGAATGATTTCCTCATTCAGATCGAAGGTTTGTTTATTTTTTCTCCTTTCTAGCGACTGTTACTTAAAGGATCCAAGACCAAACCCCTCTATATCTTCCACACATGCTTGAAGATTCAAAGGTAATTTGAATCATCAAATTTTGAGTACTACCATGGATATCCAATGAACCCTTCACCATATCAATGATAACCATGATCTCATTCCTTCGATCCATGAAAACAATCGAAGACCAAAGGCTCGAAATGACTCTTTCTCTCTATGATGTGGGAAGGAGGTTAGATGAGGTCTAAAATTCGTGGTAATTAATAGTAACATGGAAATGATATCTTATTTTCATATTTTATTGGGGATTATACATCCACAAAGGGTTCCCCATCCCCCAAATATGTAACGCTTCCTAAATAGGTCATAAATGACACGTTATGACGATCTAAGTGGGTCATAAATGTCATTTATATTTTGTAACCTACTTTTAATATCTAATTTGTATATTTTATGTTAAATATAAATCTTTAAATTGACTCATAATTCTCACAAATATTAAACCAACCATGATTATAAAAATAATATATGTTCATATAATATTTGCTATATATTCACTTAATAACTTGTGAATAATTTGAATAAATAAATTCAAATCAATTATTATATACTCAAATAATAATGATTTTTATTATTTGTTGGTGGTAATTAATAATTAGACATACCTCAGACTTTAGGGTATACTTTTGAATATGCTAAGTGTGTGAACCTCAAAGCCCTTATCTTAGTAGAAGTGAATATTATTTACAGAGCATGAGCGGAGTCTCGAAACCCAGCAAGGCCCCTAATGAGATAAGTAGTATTTATATTAATAACAACCTTCCTATTAACACATGTCAGGTAATATAATCTCTTTATCTTATAATATCTCATAAAGAAGGATGTAAACTTCATGTCAGCATCCTTTCTTGATTTATTAATCATTGACCGAACTTGATGGACTTACATTCTTCGACCATGGCCATGGATTTGATAAAGGTACTAACATCTTGGTTACCTAGGTCTAAGATATCATTTCTTTTTAGAAGAGAAAAATATATCTTTGTTGTTAAATCAATTTTATACCAAAAATTACACACCACACATAACCTACCACGCTATGTCTTCAAGGCCATATTTTTCATCTTTCATCAAAATATGTGATCAAATACTATATAGTGATAATAATATCATGTCAATATAACATCATATGTTTTCATGATAGGAACTACCAATTAAACCTATAACAAGTGGTGTTCCTATTAGTGGTCATGTCCTCATGATCTCATATACTCAATATCACAAAGTGAAAACTTTATGATAAGAAGTCTCAATTCTTATGAGACCCCATCATTGGATGTTCACAAATCATCTTTTTCCTATCATTATGATGTATATGGACCATATAACATAACTTTAAGATTACTTTCATTGTATATCTAGGTTCTCAACATAACATGGTACCTACTATAACTTTTTGATGTGACATTTCATCTAAGAAAATTGCCATGAATATAGTGGCCACAGATGTATCAACACTGTTATGGTAAGATAAATACAAGTATATATCAAACTGTATACAAGTAATGGTAATAAAATTATATACATCATTTAGATCTGGGGAACCCATTTACAAAAGTTTCACTTTCACTAGAGACAACTACGAACATGTCTTAAACTACTAGATCTCACATAAGAATCATAGTTCTGTAGAGATATGGATTGAGTCAGGGGGTCTATCATGTTATCCTCTATGGATAAATTGATAATTATTACTTCGCCTCTCCGAGTAATATCCCTCAAGAGAATTCCAAATTATAGTCTTTGTCCTATGGTGTGACCTGGGCTCCTTGGTAAGCACCAATGCTACAATATTTTCAAAATAAATAGGAATATCATCTGCACTTCTAGGAATAACCCCAATATCTGAAGAAAAACAAATATTGAGAATACCTCCTTAACTTCATTGAAATCCACTATATACTCAGATTTTTTTGTTGTGTGGGCAATCATAGGTTGATTCAAGCTTCTCCATCTCACCACGCCACCATTCAAACAAAATACAATGCCTGGATGCGATTTCATAATATTAAGATCTGTCTGAAAACTAGCATCAATGTATCCCCTCACAACTAGTTCCTCATATCCTCCATAGACTAGGAACATATCATTTTTACATCTCAAGTACATTGGGGTAGTTTTAACAGCTTCTGAATGCTATACTCCTAGATTATTTAGATATTTTCACACTATTCTTAAAGAAAAGGAAACATCACTTTGTGTACATATCATGGAATATATGATAGATTCCACTTCGGAATCATAATGTATTACAATATTTTATTTACTCTCCTCTAGTGTTTTTGGATGTACATTCTTGGAAATATTGATACCATGTGACATTTTCAACATCCCTCTCTTGGATTATTCCATATTATACCTTTTAAGTACCTTTTCAATATATTTACTTTGACTTAGCCAAAGATTCCTCTAAAATCTATCTAAATAGATCATTAACCCTAGGATTTATAATTCACAACATAAGTCTTTTATTGAGAATAATTCATTTAACCAAGTCTTCACTAACTGTAAGACTTGTACTTATCTTGCCATAATAAATATTTCTTCAACATATACCATAAGGAAAATTATAGAGTTCCCACTAACCTTCTTATAGAAACATTACTCAATTTCCATATTTAAAAATCCAAATTCTATTATGGACTTATCAAAAAAAATTCCATCGAAATTATGACTACTTAAATCCATAAACAGGTCTTTGTAGCTTGCATAATTTATTATCACTCTTGGATATAATAACCCCTTTAGGTTGACTCACATAGTTATCTTCAACCAATTTCCAATTTAGAAAATAATTCTTGATATCCATTTTCTAAATCTCATAATCATGTAAGGATGTTATTGCAAGTAATATTTTTATGAACTTCAATATTATTACAGGTGATAAGTTTTCATCATAGTTAATAACGTTAAATTTCTTGAAACCCTTCTCTATCAATAATTCCTTATAGGTATTTACTTTACCATCCCTTCTATATTTTTCTTGAATACCCATTTTCAACCAATGGGGTTTATATCAGTTGGAGGGTCTACAAAAATCTAATCTTTGTTTTGGAACATGGAAACCATCTCAGAATGCAAGGAATATTTTCATTTAGATGCATCCTTGTTTTATAGTTATTCTTTATAGGTCATAGGTTCATCATTCTATAAGAGTAATGTGTAACCTGACTCAGCGACAAGAAAACCATATATCTTTGTTTCTATAACTTATTGAGTTGTCCTAAATGGTACTTGTATATTGAGAAAATATTCATCTCCTACTGTCTCTTGTAGAGATTCTTCACATACCAAATCTTGTGCATTGGGTGAATCTACTTCATCAAATTCAATCATTCTCCCACTATTGTTATTAGAAATGTGTTCCCTTTCAAGAAATATGGATTCTATTTCTGTAATCACTTTTCCATCTTAAGGGTGATATAGGTTATATTCTTTAGTTTCTATAGTATATCCTATAAATATTCACATTATACTTCGGGGTTCTAGTTTTTCAGTAGGTAATGTCTTGAAATAATCATCTCATCATGATACACATATGTGTGAAAAACTGGGTTTCTTTTCATACCAAAACACATATGGAATACCCTATTTTTTCTTACATGGTACTTAGTTAAGGGTATATATTGTTTTCTATAATTTGTATTCCTAAAAGGATAATGGAATAGTTTCCTAACTCATATTTGATCTAACCATGTCATGAAAGGTTTTATTCTTCCTTTAACTAACACCATTACTTTGTGCTATATTAGGAGGTGTGAGTAGAGATACTATCCCACAGTCCTTTAGGTGATCAATGATATTTTGGTACAGATACTCTATACCTCATTTTTAGTGATGTACCTTAATTTTATTACCAAGATGGTTTTATACTTCAGTTGGTATTAATTAAACATCTGAAGAGAATCAAACATATTCCTCTTTAATTAGATATAGCCATACCTATTATATACATCACTAACAAAATGAAAACCCACCAATTTAATCTAATAGAAATGGAACATATAAATTAGTATGAAACAATTATAAAAATTCAGTGGTACTTACTCCTTTCCCAGAGAAGGGTGATTTGGTCATTTTCTATTATAAATAGTGTGACATACATCCATGGGTTTTAGATCAGTTGAATAAAAATATCATGCTTGAAGTAATTTTTTAAACTCTTCTCATTTACATAAACAATCCTAATGTTCCATAGGTGGGTGTTAAATGAGTCATTTTCCATATTTTTTCATTGATTTCAATTACAGGGATTTCTAGTTCATGTATATACAATCCATTATTAAGATGTTCTATACCATAACATTTTTTATCCTTATAAAAGACACAAAATTTATTTTCAAACTTAAAATAAAATCCCATGTTGTCCATACATGACACTAAGATTATGTTTCTGGTAATCGAAGGAATATAAAAACCATTATTTAATAAAATAATTAAACCAATATTTAGAGTTATATGCCAATATCCCACTACCAAGGCTGTTATTCGCACACCATTTATAACATATAGATCCACCTCATTATTTTCAATCTTATGGAATCTACTGTGTCCCTTTATTTGAATACAAATGTGTGATCCACATATTGTATCCAATACCAAAGTTGTTGATGAAGATAAATTTCATTCAATGAAAAAAATACCTAAAGTAAAATAATCACCTTTTTTTCTTCTTCCTAGCCATAAAATTATTCTTCCAATGGCCTTTCTTGTCACAAGAAAATCATAAAGCCTCCTCCTCATTACCCTCACTTTGTGAATTTGATTTGTTGGAAGGATGATGCATTGGTATATTTAGGTTGGTCTTAGCCTTATACTTGTTTTCCTTTACCATACTCCTCATGTTAATAATAAGGACTAAAGAAATGGTATTACACATTTCCTTATTTTTTAGGAGAATTAAATCGAATAGATCTATGAGTGACTTTTTCATGTGATACATTTTGTAATTAATAATAAAATTCCAGAATCTTGGTGGTAAAGAGGAAATAATGAGATCATTCACTAGTTCTTTGTTCATATTGAACTAGGGGATTCAAGTCTCTCAATAAACACAGTCATCTTGAGTACAAGAGATCCTGTTTTAATCCCTACTTCTAGCATGCACAAATACAATGGACATGATTTCTCAGACCATGCTTGTCCTTTTCTCCCCGGATATTACTATTGCAGATAAGATAAAACCTTTTTGGAATATTAATTCACATGAATTTTATATATTTTACTAGATATTGATGACATCGTGATACATTTTACATATAGTGAATCATCCAAAGGATTCTTATATTTTTCATTATCCTCCATTACTGATACTCGAAGGGGTATTTGTGGGAAATGAGGAATCTAGCACATAATGCTTTATCCCTTTGCATAGCACTATGTACATGTGCATGTACCACTCTTGGAAGTTATGAACAGTCATGATTCATTTTCAATTTAGAGATAATGTAAAAGTGTTGGTGATTTACATTTTACCTACAACAAATAATTATAGAAGTTATTGCACTTTCTTGATATCCTTTTACAAATTATTGATTATTTAATTAAATGTCTCCCAATATTTATAAAACCCTGTATCCCACACTAAAATTATCAGAATACTCTATCACTTGATTATTATATTGTAAATGATCCTTTAAAACATCTCCTCATAGTACAAGATATGGATACACCACTACTTAGAGAGTTTCAAGGTAGAAAATAAACTATCCATCTGCATAATCTCATGGCTCCTTTAACTAATGAGTAAAGTCTTGGCTTATTGGAATTGTAACCTTGATTCCCTCAACACTTTTACACTAGTGGAACCAAGATTTATATGGATACTTATTTTATACCCAATTTAGATAAGTCGACCCAAGTACTTTCCAATAGTAAGAATCAACCACAACTAGAGATGAAGAGAACAATACATATCGGGTTCTATTCAAATTTAAGTGATCGGAGTCATTACGACTTAATATGTCTTTGTGTGTTTTTCTGATTTCTGGACAAATCTAAAACTTTTATATTGAATATTCCCATACTATGTCATCACACTCCCATTTAAAAAATGTGTTAATAGAAAAAAATTCATCAAGTCGTTATTATTTTTTATTATTTTATGTGTGATCCCAAACATACACATACATAAAAATAATAAACAATTCCTAAATTATATAAACTACCTAACAGATCTTGAGAATTTGGTAGTAGTTGATCCATTTATATTAAATGGACCGGCTATGACCTAAGGGGTGTAATACATAGTTTGGGTCATGACTCATGTCATAACTCACACACTAGTCTAGTGTCACCATATCTCGTATGGGATACCGCTTCATCTTGGTATGGTCCACTTATTACAACATAATCATTATAATACAATTATACTCACACATAGGAATGTGGATCTTAGTAAATGAAAAATACTTATAGACGATTCTGGTGGATGTTCAATCCATTATACATATTAAATGATTAAATAGAATGTCCAAACCCTCAAAAATAAATAATTATTTCATTCATCGCACACCATTTTAATAATTAGTTAAACAAATTTAAACCTAGATTAACAATATTTGGTCAATGCTCAATACCATTCTACAAGTAAAATAAATACATGATAAAAATTAAAATGAGATAAATTTAATTTGAGGGAACTTAAATGAATTAAATAAATTATGTGAATTCAAATCATTTATTTTTGTGGGTCCCATAATTAATTTAATTTTATTCCAAATTTAAATTAATATTTTGAATAAAATTTTAAATAATTATTATTTAAAATTCAAAACATGAATTAATTTTTTTAATATGTTACCTAGGCCTATGAACCCACACAGACCCAATCAGGGTTAGTAAAGTCCCTCTTAAATCTACACCGGATCAGGCCAACTTGAATTTACCATGGGTCATCTAGTTTATAGTAAGATTACTATGTTAGGAGATTGACTGAGGTAGGGGCTACACCAAACACAGTGTGGTCATGAGAAGCTGGTCACCATGGGAGGTGTAAGTGGGCCGCTGTAGGTTGAGGGATATCTAACAACAGATGGATGAGGTAGTTCATGGTGTGGTTGACCAGGAGGACACAACACTAGTAAGAGGGTGTGGCCGAGGGTGTTCCTCCATGCAAGAAGTCGCATGAGAAGGGGTTACCAATGTGGTGGTCATATGAAAGATGGACTATAAAGGGATGTGGCACCTATGTGATGACCATGCGAGATGCAGCTATGGTGGGAGGGTGAAATAGGGAAGACAATCACAGTTAGCTTCCATCGGTAGCTGGATGTGTTTTTCTCATTTTTAAACCACTAGCATCCAACAGAATCCATCCAAAGTTGACTTTTTTTGTTTATTTATGAGGTCCTCCCCACTTTTTATTTTTTTATAATTCAGTTTAAATTCCACCACACTCATTTTATCTTACTAATAAAAATTCTAAACCCTATGAAATAGGTGTTTTGATAAAAAAATTATTCAATTCAATAAATGGTTGACTTAATACCCCCGGTAGGATCTATTTTGGCCACTGAAACTAGCCAAAACAAGATCATAAAACTGTTTCATTAAAGGATCCATCCTACAAATATAACATGATTATATATATATCTCTCTCTTAAAATTCATACCCACATTTGATCTGAGTTTAATTTTCGGATGGTCATAACTTATAAATCTGTGATCAAATCAATTCAGAGAATTTTCTATTAGGACTAAATTTATTCCCTCTACTTGAATTAAATAAATTTTTTTATCGGCATATAATATTCAAACGGTCCCTTAAATACCAATTTTTGGTACAATAGCATGTAGAAGATTCTGGTGGGATGGGGATTTTAAAATTTTAATCTCTATAATGGTTAAACATCATCATCTATAGAAATATAAGCCTCAATAAAGGTCTAAGTATCATGAAAAAAATTAATTAAGAATAAGATTAAAATGAATGATTACCTCATTCATATCAAAGGTGTGTTCGACTGACAGTCCTTGCCGGTGACTGTTCCTTGAAGGATCTGAAATAAAACCTCTCTAAATCATCCTCACATACTTCAAGAGTCTACACGAACATAGATAATCAAATTTTATGATCTATTGTAGATATTTTATGAATCCATCTAAGTATTTATGATCTCCATTATCTTAATCTATCAATTCATGGTGGAGATCAAAGATCAAAAGATCATAATGGCCCTTTTTGCCTTTAAGAAGTGTGAATGAGGAGAGGGGAGATCTCAAATTTATGGGAATGAATAGTAATATAGAAATATGCTCCTCTTTACTTATATAGTGGAATTTAGACACCTAGAAATGGTTCTCCAACCCATGTATATATAACACCCCCTAAATAATCCATAAATGACATGTTCTAATGATCCAACTGTGTTATAAACATCATTTATATTTTATCACCTACTTGTAATATATAATAAATATATTCCATGAGAAACACACTTCATTAACATAACTTGTATTTATTACAAATATTAAATTATCCTTGAATAATAAAAAATATTTTTTCGTATAATATTTTCCATTTATTCATTTAATTTGAATATTATATTAGCTTATTGATTTATCAGTTTTATAAGAAAACAATTTTTATTTACATGTTATTTTATCTTTTTAAACATCCAAAAAAATCATATTTTTTCAAACCATGCTCCAACCATTTATTAAAAAATATATTATATTATATAAATCCGAAAATATTTTTCCAAAAATGAAAATTAAAATGAGATACTATTAAAATAAATTAAAACTAAAATGAATTTCATTTTTGAGAATGTTTTATTCTTTGATTTTTTTTAAACATGTTATAAAATATATTAGTTTAAATTTTTCATTAAATTTTGATAATGAAAAAAATGAAAACCAGAATCATTTTTCACAATCAACTCCATCTTTACAATTTATTATTTTAATATTAAATCTTTTACATTTAAAAAAACTCTGTTTAAAATTTTTTGTATAATTAAAAGAAATTTGAACTTATATTTTTATATTTTTATTTATAACAAAGTATTAATTTATTTATATTTATTATTTCACTTTGTTATATAAATATTCAAAATAATTTTGGAATATTAAATGAAAAATAAATTAGTTATAATATATGATTTTATTTTTGAAAATAACTACTTACTTTAAATATGTTATAATTCAAAATGAATTATAATTTATAACTTGTTGGTTCTAAAATGAAGAGAATTAAAAATTATAGATCTCAAAATTGAAACATACAATAAATAATTAATGAAATGGGAAAATAACTTGTGGGTTTGATTTCTAAATTATTTTATTTAAGAAGTGGAAAATAGATCTCATCTGTTCAATGTTAGGAGAAACATTCGAGTGATAATGCTTCTCAAGTGAATGGAGAATATACAGAGGAACCTATGTCTCAAATTGTTGATGTGATAAACAATGTTGTGTATGTTCATTATAAGGAGGATAAAAATGAAAATACTATTCCTATGAATCAATATTATGGATATCAAATAATGTTTAACTTTGAAAAATATGTGGATATAGATTATGATTAATGATTATAGGGAATTATCAATGATTTCAATATAATTATTTTGGTTCAACATGGACTGATTAAAATATTAATAGGAAATGATGCATTTTATAAGTAATTTTTTCGTGGGAGAAACTTTACTTCTAATCATTGTTTTTTCTCCTTCTTAATGGTGAAAGATAAGAGAGGTGGTGGATTGTGTATTCTAATGATCTGGGAAAGTTATTTTGTGTTTTTTGTAGATTATTTAACTCAAAATCTATGAAAAGTGATTTGACCAAAGGAGGAACTAATGATTGTAACAACCTCCCAACAAGTCTTATAGATCAAGAAATAAATATTGAAAACATTTATAATATTTTTATGAGGGTTGAAATTCAAAGTGGTATTAAAAATAAAAAAAATTGAAAAAAAACCTTGAATTTATCATTGAGAAAAAAATATTTAATTATAAGATGGTACTTACTAGAATCATTGGAGTTGTGAAGGTACTTTCACCAAATAACTTACCATTCCACAGAACAAATTAGAATAATTATGTGAAGGATAGTAGAATTTTTTGTAAACTTATATGATTTATTTCAAAATATGATCATGTTATGCAAGACAATGTTTATAATGTGCTTAATAATGAAATTAAAAGGCATTAAAATTATCAGAAAATTTAGAATAAATTGATAATTTTGTTGGGGAATGTGATTAATGGAAAACATTTAACTATATCATTAGAGAAAAATATTTTTCTATTATCCTTGATCATTCTCCAGATATAAGTCATAAATAACATATGTGAATTATCATAAGATGTGTAGATTTTGTGGAATAATTTAATGTCAAAGTGGAGGAGGTTTTTCTTGGATTTATAAATGTTGATGACGCATCTGGTCGGGGAATTTTCAAGTCACATGATGATTCTTTGACTGATTATAAAATCAGTAAAGGTGTAATAAGAAGAAATTTTTATGATATTGGATCAAAAAGGAATTTTAAACATCAAGGCATCTAAAAATAGACTTCATTATGTAATTCATAGAGCAGTTCACATTCCATGTGAATGTCATTATCTAAATATTTATATATGTGACATGGAAAAATATTTTGTTAAATCCATGATTTTTTTTGAATTTGAGATAAATATTTATACATTTTTATAGGTTCACCACATAGATGGGAAGTTCTGAGGACTTATGTAAAGGGTTTGACACTAAAACTTGCATTGATAACTTGTTGGGAAAGTCGCATCAAGAGTATTAGAGTTATAAAAAGACAAAAACCTAAGTAAAGTAATGAATTGTTTTAAATTTACAATATTTCTAAGCATGTTGATGTTGGGATGTTAGATTCCAAATGATTATGTCCTAATTCATTAGATAATTTATAATTCATTATTAACTTATGAATTATTTATAAAATTTTAGTTAAAGTCAATCAAATCTGTAAAATCATTTAAAGGGAAAATATGGATATCCAAGATGCAAGTACATAAATTAAAGAGTTTATTTTTTTATTGGAAAATATTGAGTGGCAGGTTCAAAGCCTATTTAATGAAGTGGAGGAAATACCACTAGAAGTTGGTATTGATCCAATATTTAATGAAAAAATATTTTTTTATAGGAAGAAACAATTTTCTGATGATGTATATGATGATGCTATTAGGAAACTTTCTATAGAGGAAAATTTTAGTACAACTTAGTTCCTTTAAATTATTGATCAATATCTTATGTCCTTTTGGGAATTTTTACACAATTTGAACACTTAAAAAAATATATTTATTTTTTGTTGAAGGAAAGTTTTAGAAACATTTATGAAGAACATTTGAAGGAAGATTGCACACAATTTTAATGTTTTTTGAAACATAATAAACATGATTATATTTTTTTGAGATGAATTATTTCAAGAGATCAAACATTTGAAGTCAGTATTTCCTGGTGAACTGATAAATAAATTCGTATACTTGATATGGGTGGCATATTAATTATTTTTGACTATACCTATTATAGTTTCATATGTGGAGAAAAGTTTTTCTAAGATAAAGTTGACCAAAACTTACCTTAGTACTACCCTGTCATAGGAGAGATTATGTGAATTGGAAATTATTTCAATTGAAAATGAAATTTTGTATAGTTTTATTTAGGATGAGTTGATTGAAGAATTTTGATCAATAGATTTAAGAAGATGTGTTTTCTTTTGAATGGTATTATAAAGTACCAAAATAGGTTTTGTGAAGTATCCCAAATTGTTCTTGTATTTCATATGAAATTTATTTTTAATTTTATATTTTATTTGAATTTGATTAATTAACATGTTTTATTAAGAATATATATTACAACTATAGAAACCGAATCAACTTTTTGCACTGGAATAAAGGTGTTAAACAAATTGTGTTTGTGAACTATTTCAACTTTCTCTGGAATTTCATGCTCGATTTTTTTTTAATTTTAAATTTTATTTGAATTGGGTTATTTAAAATGTTTTATTAAGTATATATTTTATAACTTCAACCTCTATATCAACATTTAGCATTGGTGTACTTGTGTTAAAAAAATATAGTTATCACTTTCTACCATAAAAATTCAAGCCTTGATTTTTATATGAACTTGGATTCATAGTTTTATACCAACTGGTAATGTTTTTAACTATTTATAAGTGTGTTTTTTAATTCAACTATTATGTTGTTTTAAATCATGTGGTTTATGTTTTTATAATTTTAGAAGAAGAATTTTGAGATGGAGATGAAGATTGGGATTATTTAGTGAATTATCAAAAATATATTTGAATTTTTCTAAAAAACATGGGTAAATATTAGTCATATTAAAACATTTAAGATTCAATTTAAATGAATACATAAATTCATTTAACATTCAAATGTTATGATTTTTTTTTAAAAAAAATCATTCTTTTATTATTTTGGAGTTTTATATAACCTTTATAAAGAGTTTTGATATTACATTTGTATAAATTTTAGTTACATTTTTCATGTATTATTTTAAACTTCATGTGTGTGTTATTAATTTTTTACTTTATTGAGTTTCAATTTTGTTTTCACTTGATTAATATTATTTTATATTTGGCACAAAAATGTATAAAGGCATTAGAAGTTACAATATGATTTTATCCTAGGTTATTTGAATTTTATAATGAGTTAAAAATAGTTTTTTAGTCCTACAGTTTCATTTAGGTTTGATTTTAAAGTGGTTTAAGTTTTTATTCTTATATAGAGGATTTAAATTTTTTTATTTATTTATTACCTTAGTATGTCATAATTTTTAAAATGGTACAAAGCTATTTTTAATCAGTTTTTATATATTTTATAATTATTTTCCCTTTATTTTAAATTTTTTTCATGGGTTTAAAATAATAATTCTTTATTGTTTATTTATGAAACTATTTAGTCATGTTTATAACATAATTTTCATAAACTAAATAGAAAATTTTAATTATATGAATTTTTTTTGAAAATTATTCTATTTGAAGTTTTATATCTAATAATTTATTGATTTTAGATGATTTAGTTCTATGTTTGGACCTATTTTCTTGTTTTTTAAGTGGACTAATAGAGAAATTCTTACAAACTATAAGTATTTTTTTGATTGGTTTTGGAGTGATTGAAAAGGTTGATATTGTATTGTTTTGTTCTTTTAGAAGAAATGGTTGTTTGGACTTATTTAAATTTTTTTTATATGATATAAATCCTTGTTTGTCATTCTTTTTTATTGTTTTCTCAATAAATAAGGGTGTAGTTTTAATAAAATTGTATTTTAATTTTAATTTTTTTAATGTAATGAGGGGGAAAATGTGGATTGGTTCTCATGTAGAATAAACTTGTTTGTGAAGCTCCAATGTAATGTGAGTTTAAGTGGATTTATAAGTTTAGGTCGGTAGAGTGTGGACTCTGATCTAGTCCACTCCAATCTAATCCTTTAAAAACCCATATTTAAAGGGAAACATTTTTATAATTTGTCTTAGATAATAATATTGAAAAGTTTAGTCCTTTTTTAGAAAAAGAAGATAACTGAGAGGTTCATACTTATGTCAGATATTCATACAAGCTGATATAAATAGTGAGATATCCAACCGTAAGTATACATATAGATTTTATAATTCTGAAAAAGTTGAAAGCTTCCCATTAATATTGTATTTTTGATATAGAATAATTAATTTTTTTAATTTAGGAAGTGTTTTTTATAGTTGTATCTTTAGGAGGAATATCAAATACATATTTTATAGAAGGGATATAGAACTATATTATAGTTCCACTTTAGTGTGATGCATGAATTTTTTTTTATTTATTTGTTTTTTTTTAATTTAGTTAATGTTGTATTACTTGTTTGTTCTAATGTTAATATGGGTCTATAGAAATTACACTGCCCGAGAATATTCAGATAATAAGAAGGGATGTGTGTGTGTGTGTGTGTTTGTGTCACATGACAATCATCATACAGTGAGGATGTAGTATTCCTAAATATAGGTGAACCTCATTAACAAACTCTGGTGTTCTTATTGTATTACTTTCCTACTTATTGATTCATGTATACAAATTAAATGTGATGTAATGAAAGAGAGAGATCCATTCATAGAACAAGTGAGGAGGTGATAAGGTACAAAACATTTAATTGGTGTAAAAGGTAAACCAACATTGATTCACCTTACCTATCTATATTAGATATATCCCATTTACATCCTTTCAAGAGTTACCATAAAGTGTTCATAAGAGCATCATAATTGTAAGGAGATATTTATTTTAACATGATTTTCAAAATAAACCCTATTAATTGTAAATCCATTTCGTGATTCCTATGGATAGTATGGAATTTGAGGAAACCACATCATATAATGGATGTAACTATTCATTTTGGTAGATGGACTTTCTGCATTATTATGTTCATTGTTCATTGTGTGTATATGAAAAATAAATCATAGAATTAAATTGATTGAAATCTAAAAATATCCATTGAGAAAAAAGAAGAGTGGTGAATTCTTTTTTATTATCCTAATAGATGATCAAGGTTGATTAGTGTAATAATCAAAAAATATTTTTATCCTCCAATTCAACTACCTCTTAGTGAATACTTATTACAGGACCACACTATATTGACAAAAGTCTCATTTATTTTCATAATGGATTTCATGAGCATTATCTACCTTTGAAATAAAATTTTCATTTGGATCTACACCCATCATAGATTTTTTTATTATTCAAAAAACTAATGTGATATTTTAATGTGTGTCTAATAAGTATATAGTCCCTATTATAGTTTATATAATTATATATAGTTCCTTTAAAAGGAAAAAAATCTCTATCAATGGTTTTTTACAGTGAATCATCTTGATTTTTAAATAACACTTGATCATTTTTTAGAGAATTATTAGATTACTCTTTCAAATGATAATTTGTACATCTATAAGGTGGTATAAGGACACTCCATAACATATATATGATGTAGAAAAAATATCCACATTTTAAATAAAACAAGTCATTATATAATTTAATTTGAATATTTTAATAATTAAAAAATGAATTTAACATAAATATCTAATTGGAATTTTCAATTTGTATTCTATAGATATTTAATTTTTAATAATTCTTGAGTTTGATATGGTATCCTCTAATTTTGGTAACACCTAAGTGAAATTTAGATTATATGAACATGAATAAAGTGCATTTAGTGTTGGGTAACCTTTTCTACCATGATATCGAGATACATCATTATTAGAAACATTGATATGAATATATGTTCCATCAGATTCTCTTATACTATCCTATAAAAAAATATTTCTTATAATAAATTTATTAGTTATATCGATAAATAAAAATAAAAATAGAAAAATAAAACTATATTATATACAATGTACCAAAAAATGTGGGTGAAATCTTATATAATTGAATACCATAAGAGAAACATTTGATTTGTTAAGTTGATAAAGAAATTTTTCATCAAATGACTTCACTTCCCCCGTAAAACTATGAAAATTTATTCTAGTGGTTTCACTAGATTAATGGGAAAAGGAGAACATTTATATTATTTACACTATGTGACAAAGTATAAAGACATCTTTTAAATTTTTATTCAACCATTGAATACGATGTCAGTTTTATACTAATATGTACTTCGATCATTGATAACAAATTTTAAAATCTTGTGGTCCCATAAAAATTATATAATTAATATTTCTTATCATATTTAAGATTGGTCATGAGTTCAACTCAATCCTTTTGTCATTTAACATAATCAGTTGAGTAGTATTTTTACACAACTGATATGTTTAGTGAATGATATCTTCTAACATACATCCAATTTAATCAAATGATTTGTCAATACACCATCCTGTTGATCCTTTTTAAAAATTTTATAAAAAAAAATTAAATACATTTTATTTAATGAAAGTAGATAAATATAGATATTTTTTTATCTCGTGTTTTTCAATAAAAACTATGAGGGTTCATTAAAACAATATAATACAAATTAAAATATCATTAAAATTTTATAATAAACTCAAATATTTGTTAATAACCATATAAAATAAAATTATTTATTAATAAATAAATCTAATATAAAAATATTTTAGATTTTTTATTTAATGAATATGCATTAATTGTGGAATGTTTCTTTTTAGAATAGATTTTTTCATTATGAATGATATTAATTTCAACAGTTAATATTTGTATAAGTTTCAATATAGTTTATTTATCAAAAATATAAGTGATAAGTAAAAAATGGTATTGAACATGTAGAAAATTAATGACTAAAATTTTATATAAAAAGTTAGCTTATAAATTTTAAATGTCTTTTATTTTTTTAATATTATTTCTAAGATTATCATTTTAATATTAATATTTAATATTTGATAAATATATAATGTTTCTTTTTTGGATTTTATATAATAACAAGACAATCTAAATATTATATAATATTCAATAATCTACATTAATGTTCAATAAAATAATTCAAAAATATGATTCATAATTTATTTTATTCGAATAAAGAATAAATTTTATAATATGATCTAATAATAAATATGTAAAATCTATTATGTAATATATACCTCCAACATCATTATTTATACAATTCATATCTCACTCCTTATAATTTTAATCATTATTCAACAACTATAAATAGATAAATTAATTATTTCAATCCATAAATATTACTATTAAATATTTCTTTAAGTTTATTTATTACTAATTTATTACTCGTATAATTAAAAAATAAAATAAAATGGAGGAAAACATGTAAAAATTTTAAATATATAATTTAATATAAAAAATATCATATAACTTTTTAATGATTTTATTTATTGTAATTTGTTAAAATTATCTACATTATATTAATATTATATATTAAATATAAATATAAATATAATATTTTTTATTAATTCATCATAATATCTGGCCAATCTAAGTATTGTATAGTATTCAATAAACTATATGAATATTTAATTAAATAATATATTAATATTTTCTATAATATCATGTATTTTTATAAATCATTGATTTTATAATATAACCCAATAAAAAATCTATAAAATACTTTCACTAAAAATTAATCTATTATATCTATTATATACTATAATACTCCAATATTAATATTTATACAATTCATGTCTCACTTTTCATAATTTCAGTCAATTTTTAACATAAAAATTACAGTATAAGGATATTATATGAGAAATAAATTGGGTCATGTATAATGAAATATAAGAAATCAATAAATAATATATTTAAATTACATAAGACAAACATATTATATAAATATTAATTATAATAAAAAATACAATCAATAAATATATTATCTTTCCCAGCATTGCTAAATATTAAATAAATATATTATTTAATATAGTCCAAAAATCTTGAAAGCCTTTCCAAATGTGAATTGAAATGTATTATTAATAACATAAATAACAATTAGAAATATTTTCAAATGTTGTATGTGCATTACATAAATTGTTAAAAAATAACTTCTTAATAACAAATAAGATAATTGTGTATTATAACAATATATGGGATACAATTATAAATTAATATGTTAAAAAACAACCAGTTATAAATAAATATATCGGTTAAACAAATATTTAAGAATTATAAATAAAGAAAGATAAATTATTTTCAATAATAATGATAAAGAATGAAGTTTAATGGTGATCGGAGAAACTATAGATAGTGACTAGTGAAGATAAAGTGCACTACCACAAATCTAGGAAATGGATGCACTGATGGATTCAAATTCCATATTCTTCATGGTTCCTTGCAATAAACCTTTTAGAAAGTTGATTTTGAGGATGGATTCCTTGTCCCTTATTAGAGAAGATCCCAAATTTTTTGAAGATTGGATTCAGGAGTGTGAGCACTCCATTATTTCTCGAATCATGCCTTATATTCGTGACATCCCCTTGAAGGTTGATGATCTACGAGAGTGGATTTCACATGTGTGGGGTTTTAATGAATGGCATGTTTTTTCTACCAGTATGGGTTTTTTTCCATATCTCTTTTCCTTCGCAAGATATGAAGCCAAGGTCTTGGTGCTGTGGTTTTGTAAATCTCAAACCATGGTTTCTCTAATTTCAATATTGGGACCCCTGCTTTTATCTGTATAAAAAAGGAACATGATTGTTTAGTCATGAGTTTGAATTAAAGGTCTTAATTGGTTTTTTTGGCATCTGGATATTTTATGGGATACCGCTTCTGCTGTTAGAACCCCCATTAAGTTGGATAATGGAACCCAATTTGAAAACATGGATATTATGCCAGTATGTTGGTTGAGCTTGACCTTAGTTCAACATTATTTGAAACTATCTAACTAGTGGGTGGAGACTATATGTTTGATCTGCGAATTTAATATGAATACATGTAGGGTTTTAACTACAATTCCATGTCAATTAGGCATACAAGAGTGAACTTCAGATGGGGTATAAAGTGATCTAGATATACAAAATATGGTCATAAAATGGATAATTGAAAAATCAAGTCTCATGGAATATTTTGTGTGGTGAATGAAATAATGGGTAAATATGATGAATTGTGGCATGGTGGTGTAACCCACTCTTCTGATTTGGTTGTGGATAAAGGTGAGGCTGAAGGAGGTATTATTCCAAGCAGTAGGGGCACCTCAGCTGAATGACAATTTGGCCAGGGATACCAGGTCTTGACAAATACATCTTTATAGGGAAAAATAATTGCAACCTTGGGGTGTTCTTTTGCAGCCTTTGGGTATGGTGGACCCCCTTCCATGGAAATGGAGCTTTCGGTGAGTAAAGCACTTGATCAGCAAGCTTTTGGTAGATTGGTTATGATCCTTCCAATAGTGTTTTTGTTGAGTAAAATACAAGCCCTCTTCCTGGTTTTGCAACATCTATGCAGAGATCTGATAGGAAGAAACTCTGTTCAGACATGGTTGTTGATAAAGAACTCAATGCATGTGATGTTTGTTAGATATCATCCCAGAATGTTCAAAAATCTAGTATAATGGGGACATCTGAATTGTCAGAAAAAATGGTACTCATTAAGAGGGTATTAGTTGTGCAAGCCATGGGTGATGAGAGTCATAAAGGGAAGCAGAAAGTTGATAATGAAGGGTTTCAAATTATTTCAAGGAAAACTGGATTTCAACATGAATCACTTAAAGGTTTTGAATAGAAATTTGATCAGTTGGTCAATGATGCTAACCATTTTTAGGTACATGGTGTTGCTGAAGAGGGTGAACATGATAGAACGTTACATTAGAAAACATGGAGATGGCGAAGGCATCTAAAGGGTCAAGGTTGGGGACATGTCCATGAGGATGTAACTCGAGGGCATGGATGTTATGATTCTTCAAGATCTTCCAGGTTCACCTTGGAGTAGTTAAAGATTAAGGGCAAGTACACTGCACTCTTCAACTAGAAGAAATCACAGTCAGAGTGGCAATCTGTTGATGCTGAGGAATCTGATCATGACTCTGACCATGATTATGGTGATGCATGATTCATTTTTTTCATTGGATGTGGACATTTCCTTGTTTGACTCCATTTTTCTTCTCATGTGCTTGTTATTTTTTCTTCATTTTTAATAAATGGACAATAATTTCAGCTTCTCGCCAGACCTGTATCATTATAACTATATATATATATATAATTACAATAAATATATCAATTATAATTTTATTAATATATAAATAAAATATATTTATAATTATATAAAAATATTTATAAAAATATTTATTTATAGTTATAATTACTATAAATATATATATATATGAGTAAATAATTATAAAATAATAATAAATATATTTATCACACTTATAAAGTTATAAATATATATAATTAAACAAATATATTTATAAATATATGCAAAAATTTATAAATAATCATAAATAGTTATAACTATAATTATAAATAAATATATATATATAATTAAATATTTATGAAATTAAAATAAATAGTTTAATTATATATACTTATATACAAATACTTATAAATAACTAAAAATAGTTAAAATTAAAATTTATAATAAATATAGATATATTTAAATAATTATAAAGTTATAATAAATATATTAATTATATATATTTATAATATTATAAATATATTTATTATAATTTTATAATGATTTAAATATATATATATTAATAATTAAAACTATAAGTAAATATATAGTTTTTATAATTTTTATTTACAAATAAATAAATATTTATGTATAGTTATAAATAAAAATAAATATATATTTATCTAAATAATTATAAATTTTTAAAAATATATATATTATTCTTATATAATGTTATATATAATTGAATAAATATATTTATAAATATATACAAATATTGGTTAAAATTTACAAATATATTTAAATAACTATAAAATTATAATAAATATACTCATTATATATATTAATAAAATTATAAATATAATAAATATATTTGTTATAATTTAATAATTATTTTTAGTGTAGAGGAACAATAACCTTTTTCACATGTTAGTGCTCCCATTTTGGAGGAACTATAGGTTTCTCAACCAGTTGTTGCTCCTAGTGCAAAGGTACAATGACCATCTCACATTCTGATGCTACTACTCTAGAGGATCATAATGATGATGTTGGATCTGAGGAAATGGTATGCAATGAAGGACTAATGACACTGGAAAAACTCGTGTGTCGTAGTTTGACAGTGCTAGAAAAATCATTAAGACAAAAGTGAATGGCATAAATACAAGGTTGGATGGAATGCGTGGGACCAGCATGTTAACCCCAACAAGTCCATGTTCAGTAGTTACATTGGAATCATCACTCAACAATGCGTGTTGATTGATGTAGATCTGTGGCACCATATTGTGTCCACACTTAAGACACTGATGTGGTAGGATATTATGGTAACATTATGCTATCATTTATTTAATTTTTTAATAAATAAAATAATGAAACATTGACATACTATTAATCATCCATTAAATAGGGCATTTATAGTAGATGAATCCCATAATAAATATGTATTAATGCCTTTTGGATGGATTCATAGAGGATTTCACATAATTCTAACAAGAAATCATCTTAAATATAATGAAGGGAAAATAAACCCACACCAACTGCTTATCTATGCACACCTGATAACCCAAGAAGCGTGGGATTAGTTTAATAGCCGTTGTGAAGATGTGTTTTTTTGGGTACATTGTGGATAGTAATACATTGTTTGAAGATATGTGTATTCATCAATTGGATTGAAATTTTTTTAGGAAACAACAACTAAGTGCTGGAAATAAAGAACGAGCAATAAAACCAGCGCACCCCTACCATAAATCAATGATGAGGTACACTTCACTTGAAAAAAATTGGTACGTATTTTACATCTATTGTAATACTTTTATGTGACAAGACACCATAATTATGTTTCTTTATTTATATTCAGATTGATAACTCCAAATCCAAAACCACTTCCATACCACACCTTGTCATAAGGAAGGTGGCATTTTTAAATAAAGACGGGATGTTAATAGATTAAAACACAAAAAATTGTGGGGAATATGTGTAAGTATTAAATAATATAATTTTTTTGATTTAAATCACTATTATATAGCAATGATTAATTATTTTCCTATATTCTCTATCCAACATAGTAACAGGATTCAGTAACACCTGTAATGGATGAACACATACTATCGGTAGCCTTTAAGTATCCAAAAATATATGGTCGCGTCAGAGGTGTAGGTTTTGGGGTGACACCCCAAACATATTTTGAGAAAAAAACAAGAGGATGATGAAAGTGAGGAGATGAAATAAATGAGAGAATGACTATCTACCCTTCAAGAAGAATTCCAATGACATAGATAGATGATGGAAACTTTTATGGGGGGGAAGAAAAGAGAAGAAACAACTCAAGAATATCCATCACGTGGAGATCCCCCCCCCACTAGCTATAAGTTGATCCATTCCCCTCAAAGAGATGTCTTATCTGAGGTAATCAATGTTCTATTAAATGTTTTTGTGAAATGTGAACCACACAGACACTGATATATTTTATGTACTAATATTCTATATTGTAATAATGACAATGATTTATACCCATCAACACCCATCCATTTCCTTATAGTGAGGTCTACGTTGTTCAATTTCAAAAACAATATGCTACACAACAGACTGATTCCAGCAGTTCATGTGCGAGTGTTGATTAGTTTATCCCATGAGGCAAGCACTGAGCTACCTTTTCCAATTGATCAGGAAGATAATCATACGTTCAAAAAATTTGTTGGAACAATTATCGCATGGCCATCACATCTTTCAAAAAACATTTCAATAAGGAGGTATTTATTTCCAATTTATTTTTCAAGATAAACATTTAACAGTTAATGAAAAAAGGTTGTAATTGATGAATGTTATTTCATATTGAAAAAGGGATGTGGGTGAAATAAAAGGACAACTAAAACCATCTAAAGTATCGACCAACTGATCGAAGAGATCTACTGAAATCACAATTACCCCACCCATTCTATATGCGCATTTACAATCATTGAAGGTCCATGTGTATAAAAAGGTAAAAAATGGCCGCAATAACATAGTTGATTTTGAAGAAAATATATACAGAGAGAAAGATCAAGACTTCATTTGTGTTGAGAGTGTAAGTGAAATCCCCATCTATGATTGGCTAGGTGGCTTAGTTGTAAATGTATACTTCAGGTATGTTTTCATCATTTCATTTTCAAAAATCTGATATAAGGTTTTAATTATGACTAAATACATTTTATATTTTTGGAAGGCGTATATATGAAAAAAAAAATTAAAGGTATTTTCCCATGATTTTTTGGACTCATTATTCCTCACATCTTCTTTATAGTATAACCAAATATAGATACCCAAAAAAGGATGAAATAGTGGAAGGTATGACTAAATTGTTTGAAAGAAAACTTTCAGATGATAGACTATATTTAATACCAATGATGAAGGGGTAAAACTCTACAATTTAATCATATCAAATATATTTTCATTTATTTCATTACTTATTCCTTTTTTGTTTTTAGGAAGAAGTGGATTCTCATTGTGATAAATTTGGATACTCCAATTATTTATTTCCTAGAATTAATGCATGGATATCCAAAAAACCGTCCACACATGATGGAATTTTTCAACAAGTAATAAACTGTATCAAATGTTTTAGAACTAAAAATCATGTCATGTAATTTATATTATCTTTCAATGGGGATTCTGTTATAATAGGGTACTGAATCAATATCATGAAAAACAAGGAATGGGGTCAGGGGATAAGCACAAGAAAGAATAATTATTCTTCGACTTGACAAGTATCAAGGTATATATAATAAGATTTCACTATCCAATTACATATCAAAAAAAAATTAATTATTCTTCATAATGTTCCCGTAGTGTCCTAAACAAACCCATGGAAAATATTACGGTTATTATGTTTGTAAATTTATGAGATAGAATATATTCCATGAAAAAACTATCATCCCTAGAGGGGTATTTTTTAATATAATTACTATTTTATTTAAAATATTTATTAATCCTTTGTGTATTTATATTTTTTAAGTACTACTATTACTGTAAAAAGGATAATATTTAGAAGATGATATAGATGTCCTCAGAAACAAATGGCAACATACCTGATGGAATAATGTATGAAAATAACATGAAGATGTGACTTCCATATAAGTAGTGAATTTTTCACATTTATGTTTAATTTACATCTTTTTAGTATTACTCGCATAATATTTTTTTCTCATACATTTGGATCCATTTCTTCAATTTGGGGCATTTTGTTCGAAACTAATCATGCTCATGAGAGATTGGACTTCGAGACTGAAATTATGATAATGACAACAAGGAAATTGGTCGAGAATATATAAAGGTAAATTTAAAAAAACTTATTTAATTAATAAAAAAATCATCATTTTACTTACTCAAAACTGAGAAAAAATAACAAGTGACTAGTATCACTTAAACTGACTATTTTTTTTTAAAAATTGACATTACATTTAGTAAAAAGAACAAGTGAAAAACTGAAAATTGAGCAAGTACATTAAGATTGTTTTGATACTTTAGGAATATGATCCATAAGTAATTTTTATGTGTAGGATTCAACCACACCTCAATCTGATGCATGGTGTGGATGGTATGACTTTAAGTGTGTATTTTTATATTAAATTGACATTAAATTATAAAACAATAAAAAGTGACATACTAAAAACTGAGAAAATGAATTTAGATTGTTTTTATACTTTATAAAAATTACCCAAAAGTCATTTTTGACATGTAGGAATCAACCACATGTAAATCTATTGCATGGTGTGACTGGTATGACTAAAATTTCCTGTTATCCGTTTAAAATTGACATTTTACTTCAAAATGTGACACTCACTGAAAAAAAAACATGATCTGATTGTATTCATAATTTAGGAAATATATTCATAAGTCATTTTTATGTGTTTGAAGAAGTCTCACATTGAACTGATGGATGATGTGAGCGGTATGAATCAAAATACGCGTTTCCAGTTTGAAATGACATTTTAGTAAAAAACCACAAGTGGTATACTGAAAACTGAGAAAACAAATTCAGATTATTTTTATACTTTAGTAAAATGATCTATAAGTCATTTTTGACATGTATTAATCACCCAAACCACAATATGATGCATGTTGTGTTTGGTATAACTCAATGTGTCTCATTTTATTTAATATTGAGATTAATTTAAGTAAAAACAACAAGTGACATTCTAAAAACTAATAAAACACATTCAAATTGTTTTTATGTTTTAGTAAAATGATCCATGAGTCATTTGTGATATGTAGCAGTCAAACGAACCTAATTATGATGCACAGTGTGACCATTATGACTCCATGTGTGTCTTTTTATTTAAAATTGACATTAATTTAAGTAAGAAGAATAGGTGACATACTGAAAAATGAGAAAACACATTTATATTGTTTTTATATTTTTGAAAAACGATCCATGAGTCAATTTTGACATGTAAGAGTCAAAATCACCTCAATACGATGCACAGTCGGACCGATATGACTCCAAGAGTGTCTTTTTTATTTAAAATCAATATTAATTTATGTAAAAAGAACAAAATAAATACTAAAAACTAAGAAAAAAATGGATTGTTTTTATACTTTATAAAAAACATACATGAGTAATTTGTGACATATAGGAATCAAATACTCCTCAATCAGATGCACGGTGTGACCGGTATGACTAAAAGTGTTTGTTATCAGTTTAAAATAGACATTTTAGTTCAAAATGTGTCACTCACTAAAAACAAAGTAAACACACTCTGATTTTATTAATAATTTATGAATTTGATTCATAATTAATTTTTGATGTGTATGATGTATTCTCACATCAAACTGATGCATGATGTGGCCAGTATGACTCATAATTAGTGTTTCCAGTTTGAAATGATATTTTTGTAAAAAACATAACTAGCATACTGAAAACTGATAAAACATATTTGGATTCTTTTTTTACTCAATTAAAATAATCTATAAGTAATTTGAGATGTTTTGGAATCATCCATGCCTCAATACAATGCACGGTGTGGATGGTATAACTCAAAGTGTCTATTTTTATTTAAAATTGACATTAATTTAAGTATAGACAACAAGTGACATACTGAAAACAAAGAAAACACATTTGGATTGTTTTGATGTTTTAGGATAAAAATACATGAGTCATTTTTTATGTGTAAGAGTTAACCACACCTCAATACGACCCACAGTGTGATCGGTACGACACCAAGTGTGTAATTTTATTTAAAATTGACAATGATTTTAGTAAAAAAGAAGAAGTGACATACTGAAAACCAATAAAAGACATTCAAATTGTTTTTAAATTTTATTAAAATGATTCATGAGTAATTTTTGACATGTAGGAATCAACCACACCTCAATATGATGCACGTTTTGATGGGTATGACTAAAACTATTTGTTATCAGTTTAAAATTGACATTTTTGTTCAAAATGTGTCACCGAAAACCTTGAAAGCACACTCTGATTTTCTTGATAATTTAGGAAAGTTAATCATATTTAATTTTTGATATTTATTAAGTAGTATCACATCAATTCAATGCACTATGTGACCAGTATGACTCATACTACATGTTTCTAGTTTGAAATGACATTTTAGTTAAAAAAATACAACTGTCATACTAAAAACTAAGAAAACACATTCATATTATTTTGATTCGTTGGGAAAAAATCTATAATTCATTTATGATGTGTAGGAATCATCCACACCTCAATAAAATTCTTTTTTTGGCCATTATAACCTAAATTTTCTCTTTTTATTTTAAATTGATATTAATTTAAGAAAAAACAACAAGTGACATGAAAACACATTTGAATTGTTTTGATGTTTTGTAGAAATTATCTATAAGTCATTTTTGAGGTGTAATAACTAGTTTCCCCTCAATAATATTCATGGTGTGGCTGGTATAACTCAAAGTGTATCTTTTTATTTAAAATTGACATTAATTTAACTAAAAACAACATCTGACATACTAAAAACCGAGCAAAACCATTCAGATTGTTTTGATATTTTAAGACAATGATACATGAGTAATTTTTAATGTGTTGGAGTCAAACACCCCTCAATATAATGCAGGGTGTTACGAATATGACTAAAAGTGTCCATTATCAGTTCAAAATTGACATTTCTGTTCTAAACATGTCACTCACTGATAATAAAGAAAAGACACATTGAATGTATTGATAATTTAGAAAACTGATTAATAAGTCATTTTTTATGTGTATCAAGAATTATCACATCAGACTGATGCACAACGTAACAGATACAAATCATAATGCATGTTTCCAGTTTTAAATGAAATTTTAGTAAAAAAAACTACAACTAACATACTGAAAACTGAGCAAATGCATTCGTATTGTTTTGATACTTTAGGAAAATGAACCATCGGTAATTTTTGATGGATAAGAATCATTTTCACCACAATCTGATGTGCGATGTGATTTGTATAACTCAAAATGTGTCATTATTTAATATTGACATTAATTTTAGTAAATTAATAAGTGACATACTGAAAACTGAGCAAACACATTCAGATTATTTTGATATTTTAGGAAAATGATTCATAACTCATTTTTGATGTGTAAGAATCAAACCCATCTCAATATAACATATGGTGTGATCGGTATAACTCTAAATGTGTCTTTTTTATTAAATATTTACATTTTATTAATGTATTATTTCATATTAATGTTTAATTTATTTATTTATAGTATTACTAACATAATATTTTTTTTCATATATTGGAGAAATATTTTTGTCAGGTTAAGATGATATGTTTGGAAACTGATACCATCGGAAAACATTTTTATAGGGGATCATGGGCATCAAAATATGAATCATTATTTTTTTTAAAAAAAATTGTTGGATAATTGTATATATATTTATATAAAACATTGTTTGAAACATATATAGAATTGTTTTTTGTATATTCTAC
Source organism: Viscum album (assembly GCA_963277665.1). Lineage (NCBI taxonomy): Eukaryota > Viridiplantae > Streptophyta > Magnoliopsida > Santalales > Viscaceae > Viscum > Viscum album. The sequence goes on along the minus strand of OY728130.1, from coordinate 570,319,930 downwards.
GGGTGGTCATTTTTTTATTACTTGTTTCACATTTAATTTATATATCACTATTTGAAATTATAGGTTTTTGTAGGTTTTTTCTGGGTGTGTTGTTATATTAATACCACATTACAGCCAATGAGGCCTTTATTAGCTCTTTTTTTATTACTGATAAAGGGGGTCCTTTATCATCCCTTTTTAGCATAGATAAAGGACCCCATTTATCAATGCTTCTGAAGCTATGGTAAAGGGGACCCCCTATCATCATTGTGATTAACAGTGCTTTTTAGCACTGTTAAAGGGGATATGTGTAGTAGTGGTGGGACAACTAAAGATTAGATGCAAAAATGGGAATAATATAATATTACTGAAAGGGGGATATTTATGAGATGAAGGGGAATAACAGTAGTGGATAATGAGTATGTAATATCAATAGATGATGAATAAAGGGAATATCAATGGAAAACCTATTGTAGTGGTGGACAAGCTGCCTGAAGGCAGCGTCAGCTTGAGCGGGGAACATCATTGTAGCTTATCTTGAGTAAGTAATAGGGGAAATCAGTTCCAATAATTCATATTTAATCATTTCATTTCCTCCCAAATTACATGTTCCAAAATAGGCTTTAGGGTTTTATTCAATGTTATATTTCATCGAGCTCTCTTAATTATGACTTATATTTCAAATATTTTGGTATATCTTTTCCATAAATCAATCACACCCTATATGGAATTTTCTTATCAAATTTAAGAAGAAAAATGAATTATTATTTGGATAATGATTTATACCTTTTATACTCTTAAAAACTCATAATTTTTTTCTTTTATAATCAGTTTTTATTTTAGGATCGATTATGTCGCATGTACTTTAGCAGTTCTATTTTGATCGCAAGTTAGGGTTAAATTTATCCTATGATTCTCAGGGATTATATATTGATCTCTAATATAATTGGATCGTCCATGGATCCATTATTCCAAAACATATTTTATGACTACAATGTATTGAAGGTAATGATGGTTTTATAGAATTTTTTATAAATAGGTTTCTATAAGAGTCATGATATTGTTTTCTGTCTCCATAGTGGTTTCCAACCTGGGAAAACCTAATGTTAAATATCAAATACATCCTCCATATATCAATAGAACTCTTATAAATAAAATATTTCCCTAATCAAGAGTTTCCCATACAAATTTCCACATCAAGACCAATTTTTGGTATGACCTAGACCTCCAAACTCCTTGTATTCTATTCCGATAAAACTTGTGTCATCATATCTGACACATCATCATTGGTTTGGATTTTTTCTATTTTCAAAAACTATTCTTCCAACACATTTTGGATTAGGTGATATCTCATGTTGATTTTTTTGGACCAAGATTGAAATTTTGGGTTCCTTCAAAGATGAATAATGCTCTGAAAATCTGAATAGAGAATATAATTATCCACTCTTTCACAACTTCTGTAGAAACTACTTCAACCAAATTATGTCCTTGAAACCTTTATTTATTGAAATATACTATACATCTATTTTAGATAAGGTAACACACTTTTGAATTTGGGATTTATGTTTAACATCTCCCCCTATAAATGTTATCAGATATTCGAATATGTATTTCCTTATGTTTACATCTCCATCCATATTTACAGTTGTGTATCTCTTTAAATAAGGTTCATCACTTAACAAAAATATACAATGAATTAATTTAACTTGGTGATACCTAAATATTTATTTAACTATTTTTCAATTATCCTTCTCTATGATTGATAAAAATCATCTCACATTTCCTGTAGCATGAGAAATATCTAGTCTGGTGCACACCATATCATATATAAGACTTCCAGCATCTGAGAGATAGGAAGCATTTTATATCTCTTCTTCATCCTCTTAAATTAATGGATTTTGGCTTTTCATGAGACTAAGGTGACATGAAAGTGGGATAATTACATGTTTCATTTAGTGAACCTACTTTTTCTTTCATGAAAATTACATCATTATAAAGATAAAAAACATAATAGCATTACAAAACCAGGATCCAAAAGTTTAGTATCCTGAGAAACTTAGGACCATGATTCTCTTATATATAATAAAACATACAAAATTATTTAAATTATTCTTCTTCATACTATTAAATCCCATGTTCTACTTATTACATGTATTCACCTAAGGGTATACATCAAAGAAATGGGCAAGCTAAAAGCCTAGTAAGTGGATAAATGTGTACATGAATCATTATAACATGGATGATCAAAATCATCATCATCGTATCATAAGAATATGATCATCATCATAATCATTAGAGTAATAATTATATAAATTCTTGAAATATGGCAATGCGTAAAAATGAAACCCCATGTCTTAATGGTCAAATACTACACATAGTTGTGAAAAAGGATAGCATCATGTTCATGCATATCATATGTGCATAATCCTAACATCATCATTATGAAAATATATATCATTATATTTGTGAAATATAATCATTATCTCATTAGATACATCACACTACCCAATTCATTGGAGGTGTATCTAATTTTGGGCCCACCCATCACATCATAACATTTACCTAATCATGCATGCCACATAGAACGTATAAAAATTATAATCATGAAATAACCCATGAAAAATAATGAGTTTCATAAGTATTTATTAAAGAATTCATTAATGAATTAACTTTGGGGTTCTAAACTAAAAAAGGGAAAGCATACTTGGTGTAGAAATCATCACTCTTGAGTGTAGAAGAAATAATCCCAAGAGGAGTCAATATGTTAATTGGAAGGAAGAGTTCTTTAGAAAAATATTTTTATTTTTCGTAAAAACATATTGGAAACATGTATTCCAATTATTTGGTGTATAAGTGGTGAAGGATATGGGCATAACCATGTCGTTCTTTGTGAGGTATAGGGTTTGAATCATGGGAGTTCGTTTTCAGGGCGAACGTCTCCCCTAGGATCCACTCATCTATTCGGGTCACCTGGTTCCTAACTAGGTGGGTGAAATGAGGTGCAGACCACCTGTGCTAGTGGATTTATGAGAAAAACCATCACCTATCAGGTCATCATGCTCTAGGATTCTCTTCCATCATGGTATTAAATGGCTCTTTTACGGCTAGGGCTCTCTCTAGAGTGATCCCTTCATAGGGGTGTCCTGGTGTGGAGGGTTTGAAAAGGCCACACATAGAAATTACCTTTTCCATGAAAGAATATGGGAAACATGTATATACCTAAAATGGAAGGGGGAGGAAAATTAAATTATTTGTTAGGAATATCAAAAAAATATTCACACTAAAATTTAGCATGAAAAAGGAATAACCAAAAGAAAATGAGTTGGGTTCGAGAATCCCTTCACCTTATGTATGAATACTTTCTTCACATTAATATCTAGGATAGTAAAATTATATGAATTAATTACTAAATCCAAAACATTTTCTACATATATTTTATTTATTTTAATTTTATTAAGTTCGTTTTAGACCATTTTGATGAGTTATAGAGTTCAATTTAATCATTTCAAGAGTGTCCGTTTTCATGGTTTGATGGTTGGTTTACTTTAATATAATTATGGAACTTCATGTAAAATGATAATAATTCTCTAGAAGTAAAAAGATGTGTTATCAATGAAATTTAAGAAGTTAAAATGGTCTCATATATAATTTGGTTATATGGTATAAGGATGATTCATTAGTCAAAATGTTGATGAAAATGTTTTAATTTATTTTTTCTATTTTTACAGCCATCATAAACATGTATCATTTTTTTATATAATACTTATATATTGGTTTTGGTACATGATAAAAGTTATAATATGTATATTAAAATCCGATATAACCATAATAATGGTTTTATGACCATCTATGATGACGGTAATAGAAAATCAAAACTCGTCGTCAACAAAGACGGTGAATCGACCCACCACGGTTGATGTTTTCATTTTTTAAATAAAAGGATTATAGAATATATTTAATGATGTATATTCCATTAATAAAATAAAATTTGAGTATTTATATGAATCTATAGTTATGGTTCATATTTTTACAGTAGAGGCAAAGATTGAATAAGAAAAAAAAAGAAATTAAAAGATAATGAGAGAAGATTTTTACCACTTGAAATTATTCTCTTTGAGAACCCCCATAAAGAACATGGGTTTGGTATTTAGATGAGACCAAAAGATCATGGAAATGGAGAAGAGGCTTGTAAAGTGAATTGTTTATAATTTGGATAATCTTAAAGTATTATAAGGTGTGAGGAGAATAATTGCTAAGAGTGTTATTAATAGGTGAGGAAAGAGGTGTTTTTTTATTATTTTATCCATTATTTTATTATATATTCTCAATACTATCAATAGTGTTCATTCTTGTGAATAAATACATTAAAAGGTTAGGGTGAGTTCAAACCAATGGGTTCTTACCTCATCCATACATTAGTCATGATTCAATAATTCATGTATTTAGCTTATATCGTAAATTATCATATTTCACTATTCATAAAAAATTCAATTATTTTAGATAAATCCTAAAAATCCACCCTAATCATTTTTCATTGTGTAGAATTCAAAAAACAAACTCCAATTTATAAAAAATTAATTTTATAAATATAATAAATTTGATTTTAAATTAAAAACATCATTTATTCGACAAATATAGAATTTAATATTATAACTAATTTTATGAATATTTGAAAATTTAATTAGGGTCTCTTAAAATTATCTTATAATTATAATAAAAATATATTAATTTATTAATATATTTTAAGAAAATAAATTTTCTTCTAATTCATTATAGTAATTATAAAACTGTAAATAAATATTTTTGTTTTATAAAAAATCTACACATAATTTATCATTTTTAAAACAATTATTTACTTATTCTACGATATAATTATATCATATTTTTATTTATAAGATAAAAAAATTTATTTATACTTTCATAGATAAGGTTACTATTCAATTTGCGGGATGAGTCTTCCTAATGGTCATGTTACTATTCCAATGGTAAGTTATTATTCCATCGGTATAATTTCCTTAATTTCTATTAATATTACTTATTTCATTCTTCAATTATGAGAATGAAGTTTTTATTCAGATTTTTATGTGTTGTAAGAGTTTTATAAATATAATAATGGAAATTAAATTGATAAAAGTTTGTGTCATTATATTCTTCCCCCATTTTGAAATTTCTCGCTTGAAAATTTATTTTATAAACTAAGGTGAAAGCAGGTGAGGGTACTTCTTCTTCATTGCTTCATCTAGTTCTCATGTCACCTCTTCGTACTTATGATTCCTCCACAAAACTTTGGTAAGGTTAGATGTCTTGTTGTGTAGGTCTTTTCTCTTCATTCCAAGAACTTTAATAGCTACTCTTTATACGAGAGATCATTCTCCAATGGTACTGTAAAGACCCGTAAAATTCAAGGGAAATTTTTTTTCCTAATTTTATTTGGGATTTTACAAGATCGCAGTTTCTAACGGCACCTGATTCTGAGGCCCGGTGTGCCCGGAATCATTTTCCAAAGTTTAGCTCGGGTACGTTCAGTGAACGAATGAACGGGTTTTCTTAACTTTTGAACCGGTGCTCGGAATCGAAATCTGAGGACACTGATGGAATCGCAGCATCGGTAATTTCTTAGAAACACATTTTCCGGAGTTGTGTTTGCTCGAGTGTGGTTATTAAATTTTTGATTAAGTAAAGGAATAAAATAAAAATGGTGCGACCAATTTTTATTTTATTTAAAGTTGTTTAACCTAAGCTAAGTGGTTGGAGTGGGACCCACTATATCCTACTCCACTAGGTAGGATATTTGTGGGGTGGGTCCCACACGAGCCCCACCTTTTTCAACCCCCCTCCTTTAATTAATTAACACACCTGCACCTCCTTTAAATGAAGTCAACTCTTGTGTTTATCTAGATACTAAATGCCTCTTTTAATTGGGCGGTTAAAATGTTTCAATTAATTCAATTAATTGAATGAATCAATTTTGAATTTCAAAAACGTTTGGCTTGTGTGTTAATAAATTAAGACAAGTCTTATTTTTATTAAGGGGTTCGTTGTGCGTAAGGGCTTGGGAGAATTTTCTCAAAGTCTTGAAGTTCTTCTTCCTCGATGAAGAACGCGAAGAACGCCGACCTCCGATGACGGGCGATGGTGAGAGACGCCTTCCTCGGAGATCGACAACCCGATGCGCATTCCTTCGTTCCTTCTTCCCGTGTCAAAGGAAGGGAGACACCGTTCCTCCTCTGAAGATCTTCGTCAACGTGTGTGGAACCTTCTTCCGCAACCCCTTCTTCCGTGATGAGCCGTCGTTCAACAAACGCTTGAGGTAGGGGGATTTTTTTCTTTTTGTTCCGGATTACTTTCATCGCTGATTATCGTCTTATTTGAGCCGCCTGATATTGCAATAACGAGAGGAGGTCGGACTGCATGAACACGGCCGACCCCCCCCCCCCCTTGATTGTTGATTTGTTGCGGCGTGTGTAAGGCGGCGTAGTGCCGTTGCACCACGCTGAAACTATGGGAATGGGCGAAGAAGCGCGGCGCCGTCGCGTCGCGCCATTGAAGTCGAACAAAACGCGACGTCGTCGCACCGCGCTGGATAACCTGGAACAGACCGCGGCCGAATCGGGGCCACGGAGTAGCAGGGAGCAGCGGCCGGCTATCGGCCGCCGGTGCCGGAGCAGGAGGGTGGGACCGCGGGGTCCTGCAGTAGCAGCACGGCCGGCCGGTTCCGGGAGGAACTGGGGGTTGTAACCCCCGTCCGACCGAAGGAGTGGCCCCCCACATGGGGGTCACGGTTTTCTAATCAGGGGGGCACCCCCCCCCCCCTTCCGCTCGGCCGTTATGGCCTAGCCGCTTGGCCACGCTGGCCAGGCCGAGCGCGCCAGGACGGGCCGCCAAGCCGGGCCGCCGGGCCGGGCTGCTAGGCCAGGCCGCCGGGTCGGGCCGCGCCCAAGCCGGGCCGCGCCGCGCCCACCGAGCCGTGCCGCGCCCTATTGGGCCGGTCACAACCCGGTTTGGGTCGACCTGGTTCGGGCCGACCAAGGGGGTATCGGGCCGGGTCGGACCGGGCCTGAACCCCCTATTTCCAAACCTCTTTCGATCTTTTGCCCATAACTTGGGCTGCGGACCTCTGATCGATGCACTGTCAGCTGCGATGCGATCTATGGATCGAGACGGTCGTTTCGGTATAATACACTCAAGGTTTCAGAGAACTTTGGGTTCGGCCGGGTTGGTTCGTACACGAAACCAATCGGGCCCCCGGAGCGGAAACGCTTATAACTTGAGCTTCGGACATTCGATTTACGTGTCGTCGACTTTGTTGGACTCCTCTTAGTGAGACGGACCTTTTGTCTTACTCCGCTCGAGGTTTGGACGCAGTTGGAGTACGGTCGGGTTGGTTTTGACTTAAAAACCAACCGGGCCCCTAGGACGAAAAAACCAATAACTCACAGACCGGACGTCCGATTGACGCGCCATCTGTGACGTTGAGTTCCTATTGACGATACGGAACTTTTGGACACTTCAACTCCAGACTTTGTGTCAGTTGAAGTATCAGCCCCTTGGCTCATGGAGCGGATCCTCCCGAACGAGCTTGCTGTGTGCGGGAACCCTAGAGTTGGCTGCGACTACGACGACGATGAAGACAGTACGGTAATCCTCCGTGGGTTCGACAGCAACGACTACAACACTCAGCGATCCTCAGTGGATCAATGCTACCGAACCTGTGTTGGTCTGATCCTGTGTGGGCCAGTGCACTTCGATCCTGTGTGGGTCAGATCTTGTGTGGGTCATTGCGGGGGTTAGTTACCTATCGATCCTTTGTGGGTCATTGCAGGGTTTAATTACCTATTGATCCTTTGTGGGGCATTGCGGGGGTTAGTACCTATCGATCCTGTGTGGGTCCGACGGCTTAGATGAATCAGTGGCTACATCTGATCATCTCTATCATCATTCGAATAAGTATATCCTGTGTGAGCTGAGTCTTGACTTTCAATCCTTATCTTCGATAAGATTGACTTGATATCCTCTGTGGATTACTTTATGCTTTCCTGTGTGGATTGGGTTGTGTTTTCCTATGTGGAATGGGTTTTACTTGGGCCCGGATTTTGGAGCCGAACGAGAATTGATGACTTAGGTATATGTATGGGCATATACCTAAGTAGTGTCGGATGTTACTTCGTGATTGTATCTTTCCTTTGTGGATTATACTTTGAGGATTCTGGAAGACCTTCGGGGTTCTCGGGGTCCCTACTGAGTAGCGTATACTCACCCCTGCATGGGCTATGCCCGCACTACGTTGTGTTGGTTGCAGAAGACGGACAGTGCTGATCGTGGTTGAGGTTGGCGGTGCAGGTCGGTACCTGGAGGTGGACCACTGGGCAGGACGTACTCGGAAAAGACGGCAGGACCCGAACAGCTGTGGAGGATATCTGTACCCAATCTTCAGGTGGGACTTCCAGTGGACGACTCGACATTGTGGCTTTACTTTTCAGTTGTTGTACTCCCTTTTTCAGTTGTACTTTACTTTTAGTTTGGGTTTTTATTCTGGCCCACTTACTTTTCCACACTTACAATTGTACCCAGTTTTACTTAGTGTTTACTTCTGCTTGCTTACTATGTGTGTTTGTTTACTTTACAAAGGAAATGAATTCCCCTTTTTATCAGGATTTACGCATTGGTTCTAGTCGCCAGCCCCTGGCCTATGGAAGGTGGGCTTGGGGTAGTCACGGCACGGGCCCCAAAGGAGTTCGGTTCTACCACAGAACTCAGGAATCTGATCTTTTTCTATGTGAAGCAATAATGTTAAGAGTATTGAGTGTGGTTATCAGTCCAAGGAGTCCAGTTTTGGTGTGGCGGCCGATGTATCCGTACACCAGGACCCTGAATTCTGATTTCCGACTTAGTGCACGAAAACATTGATTGCATGTGTGTTTCAAGTTTTCTTTGTGATTACTTTGTGTCAGCTCACCAGGTATACTATTTGACCGTGGCACACCTATTTCTTCTCAGAATGGCCCCATGATGGCAGACAGCTAGGGTTCTGAGTTTTTTACGTGACGACATCCCACCGAGCGATGAGGCCTCGGTGCAGGGCCCTATTACTGCAGAGGCACTGGCGGTACCACTACCCGCCGAGCCACCGATGCTACCAGCCCCAGCCGCTGATAGTGCACGTCGCCTTAGTGCACTGCAGGAGTTTTAGCATCAGCGACCGCCCAGGTTCCGTGGGGAGATGGACCCTTAGGCAGCCAAGGATTGTCTGGAGGCAGTTGTACGAGTATTCTGTTTGGTAGGGACACCAGTAGACCTCATGGTGATCCTTGAAGCGAGTCTCTTACACGTGGTAGCAGGAAAATGGTGGAGCTTGATGCTCCGGGTGCACGAAGAGGCATCACTCCTCTGGACGGACTTTGAGAGCCTCTTCTTCTTGGAGTTCGTCCCAGCCACCCTCCGTGTGGTGCACATCCAAGAGCTTCTACAGCTGCGACAGGGCAGCATGACGGTCGCCCAGTACTCGGTGAGATTTACAGACCTCTCGCGCTATTCGACGAACATGGTATGGGACCCATTCTTCTGGGCCCGGACCTTCGAGCAGGGATTGAGGCATGAGATCAGGGCATCGCTGATCTCCCTCAGTATTCCGAAACAGGAAGGAGTACTGGAGTGAGCCCTTCTCATCGAGAGATTCCTTGCTGAGCCTTCATCAGCAGTGAGACCTACCGCAGGGTGGCACGTAGCATAGTCTTCTGCATCTGGAAGTCGACGGATGACACATGGGTCCAGGCGGACCAGACCCTCAGGAAGATGACCTCAGGACACTGGCTCAGAGGTACGGGGCACACGGCGCAGAGTCAGTCTTACGAGAGGCAGACAGTGCTACACATGCGGCAGGTAGGTCCACATGGCTCGTGACTACCCGAACCGTCGTGCGGAGGAGCAGCATACGGTTGAGGGACCACCCAGGAAGAGGCAGAGGGTCGACCGTGGCAGTCTGCAGGGAGCAGGAGGATGAGGCAGAGGAGCTGGCTGAGCAGTAGGTGGTGGGAGACGCTTTGAGGCTCTACCACCACCACCACGAGGAGGCCCACCCCGACCACAGGGAGCTGCATGCCCACGCTGTGCCTCTCTGATCCGCTGTAGTAGGGATGTTGACTGTGAGACATGGCGTGTACAGATATCCTCAGGACAGGAACCTGATGGATTCTCTGTGGGAGGAGAGCATGTCATCCTTTTCAAAGGACGTACCATGGTACCATCTGGTTTACAGGAGGAGGTGCTGAGGGAGTTTCACACTTCCCCTTTAGCGGTATATCCAAGAGTGGCAAAGATGTACCAGAACCTCAGACGACAGCACTAGTGGCCGGGTATAAAGAAGGCTATGGAAGAGTTCGTTTCTCGATGCCTCACCTTTCAGCAGGTGAAGGCAGAGCACCAGGTACCAGTAGGCTTGGTACAGCCTTTGGAAGTCCTAGAGTGGAAGTGGGACGGGATATCTATGGACTTCGTGATTGGACTTCCACTCACTTCCAGAGGTCACGACTCCATTTGGGTGATTGTCGACCGACTCACCAAGTCGGCTCACTTTTTACCCATCAGAGAGCAGGGCTCAGTGGAGAGCTTGGGACGTCTCTACGTTCAGGAGATTGTACAGCTTCATGGTGTGCCATCATCTATCGTCTCTGATCGAGATGCTCGATTTACTTCCCAGCTTTGGAAGGGGTTGCATAGGAATTCGGGATGCAGCTACGTCTGAGCACCGCCTTTCACCCTCAGACGGATGGTCAGACGGAGAGAACCATTCAAACTCTCGAGGACATGCTCCGTGCATGTGTCCTCGACTTTGGTCGCAGCTGGGAGGACCACCTACCCTTGGTGGAGTTCGCGTACAACAACATCTACCACTCCACCATCGGGATGGCTCCATACGAGGAGTTGTACAGCCAACCTTGCAGATCACCTCTGTGCTGGAAAAACCCTGGGGAGTCAGCACTTGTGAGACCAAAGATGGTCCAGGACACGACAGAGAAGGTCCAGGTCATCCAGGAGTGGATGAGGACAGCTCAGAGCCGGCATAAGTCTTATGCTAATAGGAGGCGGAGGCCACTAGAGTTCAAGGATGGCGACCACATTTTCTTACGGGTCTCACCTTGACGTGGTTTATGGATATTTGACCGAGGTGGAAAGTTGTCTCCGCGCTTCATCGGACCATTCCAGGTCCTCAACAGGATTCACGAGGTGGCTTACCGCCTGGCTCTACCACCTCAGTTGCACCGAGTGCACGACGTCTTCCACGTATCTCAGTTGAGGAGATACGTGCACGACCCGACGCATATCATTGACCATGGGGAGCTGGACATTGATGATGGGGAGACTTTTGCGGAGGTCCCAGTGGAGATCGAGGATTGACAGCAGTGGGTCCTACATGGACGGTCAATTCCTCTAGTGCGCATCAGATTGCAGCACGAGAACCTCCAGGAGAGCACTTGGGAGCGGGAGGCTCAGATGCGTGCACAGTACCCACATTTGTTTTCCTAGTTTATGATGTATCTTTACGGGGATGTAAATCCCTGAGGTGGGAGTAATGTAAAGACCCATAAAATTCAAGGGAAATTTTTTTTCTTAATTTTATTTGGGATTTTACATGATCGCAGTTTCTGACGGCACCTGATTCTGAGGCCCGGTGTGCCCGGAATCATTTTCCGAAGTTTAGCTCGGGTACGTTCAGTGAATGAACGAGCGGGTTTTCATAACTTTTGAACCGGTGCTTGGAATCAAAATCTGAGGACACAGATGGAATCGCAGCGCCGGTAATTGCTTAGAAACACTTTTTCCGGAGTTGCGTTTGCTCGGTTGTGGTTATTAATTTTTTGGTTAAGTAAAGGAATAAAATAAAAATGGTGCGACCAATTTTTATTTTATTTAAAGTTGTTTAACCTAAGATAAGTGGTTGGAGTGGGACCCACTATATCCTACTCTACTAGGTAGGATATTTGTGGGGTGGGTCCCACACGATCCCCACGTTTTTCAACCCCCCCCCCCCCTCCTTTAATTAAGTAACGCACCCGCACCTCCTTTAAATGAAGTCAACTCTTGCGTTTATCTAGATACTAAATGCCTCTTTTAATTGGGCGGTTAAAACGTTTCAATTAATCCAATTAATTGATTGATTCAATTTTGAATTTCAAAAACGTTTGGCTTGTGTGTTAATAAAATAAGACATGTCTTATTTTTATTAAGGGGTTCACTGTGCGTAAGGGCTTGGGAGAATTTTCTCAAAGTCTTGAAGTTCTTCTTCCTCGATGAAGAATGCGAAGAATGCCGACCTCCGACGATGGACGACGGTGAGAGATGCCTTCCTCGGAGATCGACGACCCGACACACATTCCTTCATTCCTTATTCTCATTTCAAAGGAAGGGAGACATTGTTCCTCCTCGGACGATCTCCGTCAACGTGTGCGGAACCTTCTTCCGCGACAAGCCTTCGTTCAACAAACACTCGAGGTAGGGGGATTTATTTCTTTTTGTTCCTGATTACTTTCATCGCTGATTATCGTCTTATTTGAGCCGCCTAATATCGCAATAATGAGAGGAGGTCGGACATCACGAACACGGCCGACCCTCCTCCCCCCCTTGATTGTTGATTTGTTGCGGCGTGTGTAAGGTGGCGCAGTGTCGTTGCACCGCGCTGAAACTATGGGAATGGGCGAAGAAGCACAGAGCCGTCGCACCGCGCCGTTGAAGTCGAACAAACCACAGTGCTGTCGCGCCACGCCGGATAACCTGGAAGAGACCGTGGCCGGAGCGGGGCCGCAGCGGAGGGACGCGGCGCCGTCGCGCCGCGGCGGAGCAGGGAGCGGCGGCCGGCTACCGGCCGCCGGCGCCGGAGCAGGAGGGTGGGACCGTGGGGTCCCGCGGCAGCAGCACGGTCGGCCAGCGGGCCGGCCGGCTTCTGAGAGGAACCGGGGGTCGTAACCCCCGGCTGGCCAAAGGAGCGTCCCCCCACATGGGGGCCATGGTTTTCCAATCAGGGGGGGCAATGTGCCCCCCCTTCCGCTCGGCCGTTACGGCCGAGCCGCCTGGCCACGCTGGCCAGGCCGAGCACGCTAGGCCGGGCCGCCGGGTCGGGCCGCGCCCAGGCCGGGCAGGGCCGCGCCCACTGGGTCGGGCCGCACCCTATTGGGCCAGACCCGGACCCGGGTCGGGCCGACCCAGGGGGTATCGGGCCAGGTTGGACCGGGCCTGAACCCCCTATTTCCAGACCTCTTTCGGTCTTTTGCCTATAACTTGGGCTGAGGACCTTCGATTGACGCACCGTCAACTGTAATGCAATCCTTGGATCGAGACGGTCGTTTTGGTATAATAGACTCAAGGTTTCGAAGAACTTTAGGTTCAGCCGGGTTGGTTCGTACACGAAACCAACCGGGCCCTCAGAGTGGAAATGCTTATAACTTGAGCTCTGGACGTCTGATTGACATGTCGTCGACTTTGTTGGATTCCTCTTAGTGAGACGGACCTTTTGGCTTACTCCGCTCAAGGTTTGGATGCAGTTGGAGTACGGTCGGGTTGGTTTTGACTTTAAAACCAACCGGGCCCCTTGGACGAAAAAGCCAATAACTCACAGATCGGACGTCCGATTGACGCGCCATCTGTGACATTGAGTTCCTGTTGATGATACGGAACTTTTGGATACTTCAACTCTGGACTTCGTGTCAGTTGAAGTATCAGCCCCTCGGCTCGTGGAGTGGATCCTCTCGAACGAGCTTGCTGTGTGCGGGAACCCTAGAGCTGGTTGCGACTGCGACGACGATGAAGACAGTACGGGAATCCTCCATGGGTTCGACAGCGATGACTACAGCACTCAGAGATCCTCAATGGATCAGTGCTACCGATCCTGTGTGGGTCTGATTCTGTGTGGGTCAGCGCTCAGTGGTCATGTGTGAGCCAGTGCACTTCGATCCTGTGTGAGTCAGATCCTGTGTGGGTCATTGCGGGGGTTAGTTACCTATCGATCCTTTGTGGGTTATTGCAGGGGTTAGTTACCTATCGATCCTTTGTGGGTCATTGCGGGGGTTAGTACCTATCGATCCTGTGTGGGTCCGACGGCTTAGATGAATCAGTGGCTACATCTGATCATCTCTATCATCATTCGAAGAAGTATATCCTGTGTGAGCTGAGTCTTGACTTTCAATCCTTATCTTCGATAAGATTGACTTGATATCCTGTGTGGATTACTTTATGCTTTCCTGTGTGGATTGGGTTGTGTTTTCCTCTGTGGACTGGGTTGTACTTGGGCTCAGATGTTGGATTCGAACGAGAATTGATGACTTAGGTGTATGTATGGGCATATACCTAAGTAGTGTCGTATGTTACTTCATGATTGTATCTTTCCTTTGTGGATTATCCATTGAGGATTCTGGGAGACCTTCGAGGGTCTCGGGGTCCCTAATGAGTAGCGTATACTCACCCCTGCATGGGCTATGCCCGCACTACGTTGTGTTGGTTTCAGATGACGGACAACGCTGATCGTGGTTGAGGCTGGCAGAGCAGGTCGGTACCTGGAGGTGGACCACTGGGTGGTACGTACTCGGAACGGATGGCTGGACCCGAGCAGCGGTGGAGGCTATCTGTACCCACCCTTCAGGTGGGACTTCTAGTGGACGGATCGACGTTGCGGCTTTACTTTTCAGTTGATGTACTCCCTTTTTCAGTTGTACTTTACTTTCAGTTTGGGTTTGTATTCTGGCCCACTTACTTTTCCACACTTACTATTATACCCAGTTTTACTTAGTGTTTACTTCTGCTTGCTTACTCTGTGTGTTTGTTTACTTTACAAAGGCAATGTCTTCCCCTTTTTATCAGGATTTACACCTTGGTGCTAGTCTCCAGCCCCTGGCCTATAGAAGGCGGGCTTGGGGTAGTCATGGCACGGGCCCCGAGGACGGGTCGTGACAGGTACCATCTCTGGATTCAGTACATGTGAGGGTTCAAGTGTGTACTTCTTAAGGAGAGATACATGGAACATGTCATCAACTTGATCCATATTTGGTAGAATTTCAAGATGATAGACCACTTCTCCAATGAAATCAAGGATCTCAAAGGTTTCAATGTACCTTGGGATAAATATCATTTTCCTCCCAACCCACATGATTCTTTTCCACAGTTATATTATACGGAAGACTTTATCACTAACATCGAACTCCAAGTACCTTCAATGATTGTTAGCATGGATCTTTTTATGACTCTGAGAAAAATTGATATGTTTTTGTATGAATGGAACTGTTTATGTCATGTCTTTCACAATACCAGGTCCAAGTATCTTTCACTCGCCAACTTCATCCCAAAATGTTGGAGTTCTACATCGTTTCTCATACAAAGCTTAATATAAAGCCATTTGAATACTTGAGTGAACCATGTTGTTGTATGAGAACTCACCCAATGGGAGATGAAAATACAATCCACCTTTTAATTCCATTTAGTATGCTCTTAGAAATTACTCGAGTGTATGAATAGTCCTTCAAGATTGACCATCAGTTTGGGGGTGATAGGCCATGCTGAAATTAAATTCATCACTCAAAGAATGATGTATACTGCTCCAGAATTTAGATATAATCCTTGGATCATGATCAGATATGATCAAAATTGTAACCCCATCCATCCTCAACACTTCCTAAACATATATAATGGAATTTTTTTCAAGAGAGAGATCTTCTCGAATAGTAATAAAGTGGAAAATCATGGTGAGTCGATCCACCACAACCCATATCACACTATTTCCTTTTGATGTCTTCAGGAGACCAGTAAAAAATTCCATAGTTAAATTCTCATGATTCTGCATGGGTATAGTATATGGTTGCATCACCCCCTTGGACTTTTTTCGCTCTACTTTAACTTTCTAACATACCATGGACATTGAGATATAATCTGAAATCTCCTTCAAATTGTCCCACAAGAAGTGTTTTCAAAGATAACAGTACATATTGGTAATTCTAGGATGGATGGAGAAAGGTGATCTATCAGTGTTATCCAATAACTCCTAAATTATCTCATGTTATTAAGGCAATCGCAACCTCATTCCAAATTTAATCAAACCACTATCATCGATGTGGAACTCATGTAGTTTTCTTTCCTATACTACATTCACATTCTTTTGTAACTCCAAATCATCCCTTTGTCCCCCTTAATCTTATCTTCGATAGATGGTTAAAAAATAATTTGGGCAAGGTAGGATGTATTCCCTATCGTTATGATTTCCGAATTCACCCTTTACAAATCAATGAATATAAGGTATTTCTCAATCTACATCATAGATACAGTAGTAGGTTCTTTTCTTCTTAGAGCATCAAATACCATGTTCACCTTTCCTAGATGGTAATGAATAGAGAAATCATAGTAATTGATTATATCTAACCATATTATTTCTTGAATGTTGATTTCCTTCTGTGGAAATATATACTCTAGAACCTTGTGATCAATATATATGTCACATTTCTCACCATAGAGATAGTGCCACCAAATATTTAGAGAGAATATCACATCTGCTAAAACCAGATCATGCGTCAGTTTTTTCTTCTCATGGATATTCAACTTCGATGAGGCATAGACTATCACTTTATCATTTTTCATGAGTACGCAACCCAAGAGTCTCTTTTATGAATCACTATATATTAAAAATGTCTCTCCACTTAATGGTAGTGTGAGTACAGGTGTAGTGATTAGCTCTTTCTTTAGCTCCTTGATGATTTCCTCAAATTCATCTGTCCATCTATAATTTACCCCTTTCATAGCTAACTTAGTAATAGGGATATAATATTGGGAGAAATATCTCACAAAACATCGGTAGTACCCTAATAATCCATGAAAAATATGGATTTCCATGACACTAGTGGGTTTGGTCCATTCCTCAATTTCCTTTGTTTTTGAAGGTCCATAGAAATTCCATCACTTTTGATCATGTGTCCCAATAATATGACATTATGCCTCCAAAAGTCACACATTCGGAACTTTGTATACAATTTATCTTTCCTTAATTTTATTAAAACAATACTTTGATGTTCTTCATGTTCATCCTTACTCTTGAATTATATGAGAATATCATCGATAAAAACTACCAAATAAGTTTTCTAGGTAGTGTCTAAAGACTATATTAATCAAATCTATAAGGAGTGTAGGGGAATTGATAAGTCTGAAGGGCATCACTAGAAACTCATAGTTCACATACCTTGTATAGTTTTCAGTCTTTTGAATATCTTCATTCTTCACCTTCAGTTGATGATATCCATAATGAATATAAACTTTTTTGTAGAAGTATTTATCTCATTTTAGTTGATCGAATAAGTTATAAATCCTTGGAATATGATACTTGTTCTTTATGATGATCTTATTGAGATCCCAATAATCGATACACAGCCACATTGATCCATCATTTTTATTTACAAAGTTCACTGCCGCACCCCAAGGTGATTCATAAGTTCATATGAACCCCTTGTACAAATGCTCTTAAAGATGATTCTTTGACTCCTCTAGTTCTATTGAGGCCATCCTATCAGGTCATTTTGAGATAGGAGTGGCTACGGGTTTAAGTTCATTTGAGAACTCTACATCATGATCTAGGGGAATTCTGGGTAACTCTTCAGGAAACATATCATTTTATTCCATCACAATAGAAATCTCCTCTAAGTTCATACCTTCCTTTGACTCAACCATTTGATCTATGTATGCTTCTTCACAGGGCATCAACACCCACAGTGTTGGGGGATTTTCAAATGGAGATTCATGGTAATTCTTGTATTTTTTGAGGAATATGGTATGGTTTAGAATTTAAAAATATATTTTGTTTTCCCAAAAGTTGATGTGTACTCTATATAACAAGATCCAATCCATTCCCAATATAGCATCGAATTCCACCAAGGGAAGTATTATGATATTTTCTATAAGAATATTCCCACATATTCCAATAGAATAAGAGTCCAAAACTTGGGTTTCAATAATCACACCACCATGTGTTTTTTTGGATATCTCTACTTCAAGGTATTGGGGATTCGATTTAATATTAATAAAATACTTGCAAGATATAGAGGAATGCATAGAACCATAATCAAATAATACATTTTCCATTCTTGAGTGTATAGGAAGTGTACCTTGTACAACTTCATTTTCAAGATCCACATCAGTAGTAGTGATGGCATAAGATTTCCTATGCTCAGTTAGATTTGGTGGATGATGACACTGATTACCATTAAGGAGTCAAGGTTTAGTGCATTATCTTGCATAGGTCCCTTACTCTCTATAGTTTTTGCATTGAACTGTGGGTGGTTATTTCCTTTTCTCCTACATATTGGATAGACTATTCATATCTCTCTGACATTCATGAGCTTGGTGGTATTCACTCCCACATTTGAATCATTTTCCCATCCATTTGAGTAAATTCCCATGATTCTTCTTCAAACATTTTTGACATGTGAGTGGTTGAGTTTTCTTTCCACCATTGTCATTAGATCCACCATCTTGAAACTATATCTTTCATTTCTTATCTCCATAAAAATTATACCATTATATTAAATCCATCTCCACATTCAGAGAAAATAAAAAAACTTATTCATAACTCCCAAAGCCTCAAAAATCTAGATCCTAGAAAAGGTGTGATATTAAACCACAATAGAATATATCTAAATCTACCATTTTTTATAACAAAACCTGAGGAATACCTTGAAAGCCTTGTGAAATTTTCTTCATAATCCATTACATATTAAACTTATTTTATTCATTAGCTCTATGAATTATCTATGAATATATGTACCAAGAGTTCGAGGGAAATACTTGTTAAGAAGTATTTTATTAAATTCTACCCACTCCATCTCTTCTACTTCATCCTTCAACTTCATGTTCTTAATCAATGCCCACCATTGATTCACCTCTCTATATAAATGATAAATGGCTAGATTCACCTTCTCCTTCTAAAAATAGTGAAAAATAGAAAGGATATTTCTAATTGAGTTGACCCATTTTTTTATGATGAGTGGATTAGAAGATCCAAAAAATGTTGATGGTCTTTACCGGATCAAATATTTGTTATCTAGTTGCTCCCTTATCGGTGAAGAAGGATGTTAAACAATATTTATGTTATTTATCATAGCCTGAGACAACCTGATAAACATCACCATGAAATGTTTAACTCCACCTCTCATAGAATTGGGGATATCATTCGGGAAATCGTTACATTGTCCCTCACATGGGTTGTTGGCCAGGTTTCTCCTAGTTCCCACCATTTTATAAAATATAAAATTTCTAAACAAAACATAAGTCAAAAATTCAATAATAAATAATTTATTCCTTTTTAAAATTAACTCTAAAGGAATATATTCTTGGATACTTATGTTTAAATTTTTTTCTAAAACAAGATTCTGGGATGATTACATATATTTATCCTCATACTAAGGGTTTTCACTAACGTTCTTTAATCCTAACTCCCAAATTAACTAAATCGTTCTCTAATAAAACCTATATTGACCCAAATTTTCTTTACATGACTATTACATATTTTTAATGATAATCAACATAATAGCATTACAAAACAATATCAAAAGTATTGGTATCTTTTTAGAATTAAGAACATACATCTCTTATGCATAATAAAACATAAAAATTTATTTAAATTCTTCTTCTTAATCCTTCTAAATTTCATATTCTCCTTAATATATGTAGTCACTTGGGGATATAAATAAAATAGAGGGGTGATCCAAAAGCCTAATAACCTAATAAATAAGATCATGGATCAATATAAAAATGGTGATCATAATCATCATTATTATAACATAATAAAATGATCATCATAATAACCATGAAAAAAATAATTAGATAAAGGCACAGAATTTGTCAATTCATAAAAATGAAACATCATGTCATAGTAATGAAATACCATGCATAGTTTTGAATAAACATAACATCATGTTAATGCATATCATATGTTCATAATCATACCATCATCATTATGAAAAAATATATCATCATGTTAAAACATATTCCATATTATCTCATGTGATACATAACATTACCCAATGTATTGGAGGTCTATATAATTCCAGGTCCACCCATCACATCATAACATTTACATAATCATGCATTCCACGAAGAACATATAAAAATTGTAAACATGAAACAACTTATCAAAAGGAATGGATTTAATAGTTATTTATTAAATAATACCTTAATTAATTAATTTTTGGGTTCCCAAATGAAAAAGGGAAAATCATACTTGGTTTAGAAATTATCGTACATTAGTGAAGAAGAAACAATCCCAATAGGAGTCAGCATATGAATTGGAAGGAAGATTTATTTCATAAAGTCATTGTATTTGTGATAAAATAAGATTGTAAACCTGTATATCCCAAAAAATGAAAGGGAATTAAAATTAAATTAATTATTATGAATAGTAAAGGAATATCCACACTAAAATTTGGAATGAAAATGAAATAACATAAAGAAAAAGAGTTGGGTTCGATAATCCCCTTACCTTATTTCCAAATTATTTATTCCATTTAATATCCTAGATAATCAAATTAGATTCATTAATTACTAAATCTAGAACCGTTTATACATTTATTTGATTATTATAATTTCATTAAGTTTGATTATGGACGTTTTGATGAGTTATAGAGTTCAATTTCATCATTTTGGGAGTGTTCATTTTCATGGCTTCATGCTCGGTTTACTTGTATATAATTATGGAAGTTCATGTAAAATGAGAATAATTCTCTATATGTGAAATAATGAGTTATTAATTAAATTCCAAAAGTTCCAATGGTATCATATATAATTTTTTTATATGGTATTATGATTATTCATTTGATAAAATGTTGATGAAAACATTGTAATTTATTTTGGTGATTTTTACGACCATTGTGAACTTATATAATTTTATTTAATATAATGATTATTTATTGGCTCTAGAACATGATAAAAGTTATAATTTGTATATTAAAATATTATTTAACCAAAATAATGGTTTTATGACCATCCTTGAAGATAGTAATAGAAAATGAAAACTCACCGTCCATGAAGGCAGTGAATCAACACATCACAGACAATGTTTTCTTTTTTAGAATAAAAGGATTGTAGAAGAGAATTAATAAAGGATATTTAATTAAAATAATAAAATTCTAGTATATTTATGATACTGTAATTATCATGCATGTTTGGAATTTAGATGTTAAGAGAGAATATGAAAATAAAAGAAATTAGAAGATAATGAAAGAATATTTTACCTCTTGAATTTATTCTCCTTAAGAACATCTTTAAGGCACTTCGGTTATGTCTTTTATTGAGGCCAGAATCCCTTAGACTTAGGGAATATTATTGGGAAGTGAATTGGGTTGAATTTAAACAAACTTTAGGGATTATATGGTGTGATGAGAAGAGGTGGCAAGGGGTGATATTTATACGTTAGGATTTGGGTGTTTTATTATTATTTTATCAATTATTTTATTATCTTGGATCAAGACTATCAATAATGTTGATTATTGTGACTAAATATAATAACATATTTAGGAGATTTTGAATTAGGGTATACCTACCTCATCCATAAATCATCCATGACTCAATAATTCATGTATTTATCTTATATCATAAATTATCATATTTTACTATTCGCCTTATATTCAACTATTTTAGAACAATCCAAAAAATTCACCCTAACCATTTTTTGACATGTATAATTCAAAAATTGACTCAATTTTGTGAAAATAATTTTCTAATTATGATATATTTCCTTTTTAATTAAAAAGTCGTTTATTTCAAAAAAATGATTTTAATATTATAACAGATTTTATGTCATTTTGAAAAATTAATTAAGGCCTCATAAAATTATCTTATAATTATAATAAGAAAAAATATTAAATTTTGAAATCTATTTTATGAAATTAAATTTTGTATTAAATCATTTTATTAGTTATAAAATTGTAAATAAACATTTTTATTTCACAACAAAACTCAACACTTAATTTATCATTTTTAAAACATTTATTTACTTACACTATGATATAATTATATCATATTTTTATTTATAAGATACTTGAATTTTATTTATACATTTATAAGTGATGTTATTATTCTATTGGATGGATTACTATATCCATTTTCATGTTACTATTCCAACAGTCATGTAATTATTCCATCGATATAGGTTTCTTAATTTTTATCGATTTTAGTTATTTCATTTTTCATTTATGATAATGATGTTTTTATTGGTTTATGTATCTGATGTATGTGTTTTATAAATAAAATAATGGAAATTTCAATTATAATGGTTTTTTTCATTACATTTCACCTTATTAATGTTGAACCTTTCATGAACGTTCTCAATATACCATTCTTGAGATAGCCAGAACTTATGACTCCTCATGTCATGAGTAATCCTAATGCCAAGGATATGTGTAGCTTCTTTTAGGTCCTTCTTTTCAAAAACCTTTCTCAATCCTTATTAAACCTTTAAATATCAATGATATCTCTTCCAATAATCAATATATCCTTGAAATATAGTAGTAAAAAATAATATCACCATTAATAAACCATAGTATAAAAATACATTGATCAACAATCGTTCTTCTGTACTCATTTTTCTCCATGAATGAGTCAAATTTCTTGTACCATTTCCTCAATTCCTGTTTTAGACCATATAAATTGTTCCAAAGTTTACATAACATATTTTCATTATCATTCACTTCCAAAACTTTTGGTTTCTTCATATATATCTCCTCATCAAGATCACCATGTTAGAATATAGATTTTTGATCTGGTTGTTGAATATCCTGGTTATGACTAGCCTCTAATCCAAGAACAACATAGATAGAATTTTTTTTTACCATCTAGGAAAAGTCTCATCAAATTCAATACTTTTCATTAGAAAAAATCCCTTCACACCTATCCTAGATCTATAGTGTGGCTATGAGATTCCATATTTACCTTTGATTTTATACACCCACTTATTCTTGAGTTCCTTATTTCCATGTGGTTACTCCACCATTTGTGCAAAGATCTCATATCCTCTTGCATTTCATTTTTCTATTCCAATTTTACCAAATCCCAATCATGTTATCAATTAAATCTACCTCTCCCCAGCTAGTAGGAATCACATACTCATGTAGTGAGTATCTATGAATTGGTTGTTGTTCTCTAGTGGATCTTCTCAATTTTGATTATAGTGGGATCTATTATGAAATATGATGATGGATATATTACCTTGTGGTGATGTATCATCAGTTTGATGGATCTCTACACCAATTTTTGGAAAAGATGATTGTGAGACTGGTTCTATATTTACTATGTTTTTTCAAACTATGATTTCTCCAGTTTTTCCAGCTTCTCGAATCTACAATCACCATATTTTCATGAAATACCACATATCTATTTCTAATGATCCACCTACTGATATGATCCTAAAGTTGGTATTCAAACTACTCATGATCATATCATATAAATTTTTTTCCCTCTCTATCCAGCTTCACCCTTTTATCTTTTGGGATTAGTACAAATACCTTGTAGCCAAATACTATTTTTCTCTTATATGAATCATATTTACCTATCCAAGCACTTTATGGTACATCGTAGTTTACTGGATCTAATTGATAAAGGATGATAATAATAACCATAGTCCTAGCTACCTCCCCCAAAAGGGTGTTTGGTAACATTGCCTTCGATATCATGCACTCAACTCTCTCATATATTGTTATATTCATCCACTCAGAAACACCACTATATTGGTGTCTTTGATACTAATTTTTCAAGACTAACGTTGAAAATTTTATAGTAATCCTTAAATGAAATATAGTAATCTAATCCATTGTCTACATGAACACACTTTAATCATTTTCTTGTTTGTCTTTCCACTATGGCATGAAAATTATTCAAACATCATTCACTAGATCTTTATTTTTAAAAGAAGAAACCCAAATGTTCCATGAATGATCATCCTTGAATATTACAAAATAAAGTGCACCTCTCATCGAATTGGTTAAGATCACATAGACATCAGTGTGTATGAAATATGAAATGTTTACTTTTATAATAGAAAATAACTATGAAATGATACTAATGTGCCATTGGATTTTGAGAATCTTGAGTTTAAATTTTTGATAATATGATGAAAGAAAATGTATTCTAGATGATGTTAGAAGGAAACACATGTATTTGGGTAAAGTGGAATAAAGTTAGTTTCATGTTGATAAACCCATTAAATCAAATGGTGGTGGAGATTTTCTTCATTTCAAAGACAAGTTTTGAGGTTTTAAATGTTGTCTACAATAGTTTTATGGAGATTTAAAGAATCCATATAGTTGGGAGATTGCTGATTTAATTATTCAATTAGAAAAACTTTCTAAAGTTATGAGAATTATCGAGAATCCATCCATGAGTTACCTAGAGTTTTTATTATTAAATTATTGAATAAATATCCCATGGATAAATGTTTTATAAAGGCTAAACTGTTTTCAGATATTTGATGAATTTTGGGAATTATTGAAGGATGTTCTGAATTTATTTGAAACATTCTTAATTTTAGAGTTTAATTTTAAATTTGACTATGTGAATAATTCATATGACCTTTTGTTTGGAATTTTAATTTTAGTAAGTATTAGATATTTTGTATGACTTATTCCTTTTTATAATGCTTATAAAGAATTGTTTATGAATTTTAAGATCTTATAAGACTACATATCCATTTCATAATACTTCAGAGTATTTTTTATAACATTATAAGAATCTCACAAGACATCAAGAATTTTGTATGAATTTAAACCATTTTGTAACACAATAAGTCATTACATAAAACATCATTCCATTTCATATGAATTCTCAATGATTTTATATGTCTTAAAAAATATTTCATATGACTTTACAAGTCTTACGATATTTGTGTTCCCAAAAATTAACAGAGATATGAAATTATAAGACTAACAATGTCTTATGAAATGAGTTTAGCTACTTCATATTACATAGAAGTATTACAAAATGTGTTATTCTATGGTCTGTAAGAACTAAAATCTTACTAAATTTTGATAGTTCTGCTGTATGAAAAATGTGAGTTTTCCATAATTAATATTCTAAATAGAAAATAAAATTTGATGATTCCAACGCCGATCTTAATGGTTATAAACATCACAAACACCTAGAATAATGTGTTATTAATTCCAATAAAGTAAGATATTGTAATCTTCAAGAGGTTAAGGGAAGACCAAAATAAGAGAAAATAAAAAGATGTGTAAAGTTAATTTTCCAGAATATTATATTCATAGGAAAATATTTCAAAAGATACAAGTGTTGTTCTCAAGTGTCTAAAAATCATAAAACTATGATTATCCATGATCCAATCTTGAGATGAGGATGAATTATGAAAATCAAATATTCATGACCAAGATGGGGAAGATCAAATATGAAGGTGACGAGGTTTCAGAATAATATAAATGTATTAATTTTGATGGTTATGATAAACATAAAATACATATATACCACAAAAGAACTTTTGATTCATGCATGAGGAGATGAGAAATAAATATGAGTTGGTAGTGATGAAAAATAAAGTTTTTTCTAGATAAAAAATATATATACTAAAGGATAAAGGTGCACACTACCCCACTGATGATACATTATATTAATATGTACATAAAGAAAGTATTAAATAGGGATATTCTATGGAATCATTTGAGAAATATAAACAAGAACTCATCCTACTATAAAAAATGGAAGAACTATTTGACTGATGAGAGATAAAATAAAGAACCAGTCTTTTAAAAAAAAATTTGAATAAACACATGATAAAAGAAATGGTCACACCCATGTGATGATCTAAAATGAATATGATACATTATATCATAGGAATAAAAATGGATAAAGTTTTTTTTGGATTATATAATAAAATTTGACTATTTATAGTTAAGGAAATATCAGGAGACCTAAAAAATTAAATGATGGCAACCGTAAAGAAAAAATAAGATCATCATAAAAATTAATTAGATACTAAAAGAGATGAATAGTGTTGATTTAATTCATACTCTTGAAGTAGGATACTAAGAGATAACAAATGGGAGAAGAATATCTCTCTCAAATAACAAATGAATAAAATGATACCATGTGAATTAAAAAAATAAATAGTATCGAAGAAGAAATAAAGGAAGTGGACTACCAGAATTCAATTATTATGGTTGAAATAGATATGGAAAATAAGATAAATCGAAACTGAGTTCTATAAGATACGTTCAATGTAAAACAAATAATAAAGATAAAGAAAAGTAATTTCTAAGATAAGGCCGAAAAGCGTATGTTCCTATAGAACATCTATATCTAGTTGAGTGCTTGAGACTTTGAGTTGAGCAAAGAAAAAATTTTTTTCTAGAGTAACAGGGGAGTTTTGAAGTAAAAAAAGGCCGAGCTATATGATCATTTAGTAAAGACTTAAATTCATCCAAAGATTCTATATGTTTGAGAAAGGATATCATTTTTTTGATGGTGTGACATACAGAGCAGAATTGTTTACCTACTTCAAACAGGGTAAGGAAGATGAGAAGACCATATGGTTTAATGAAAACATGAGGGAGATCTGTGGTATAAAATCATTATTTCATACATTTAAACTTGTGAAATTTTATTACATGTGTAATATAGTGAGAGTGTGTTGGGACAATAACATTACACATTAAACTTGTAATTGATACCAATATATTTAGCGTAGATTTTGTGTCTTAATGGGAGTTGAGCATGACAAGGAGTAGGATTCATGAGAGAGGTTGAACTTTATAAAAACATCTATTCAAACTTTACTACTTAAATGAATTGAATATAGGTGTATGATTTCTTAAATAAAAAAATGTAAAATATTTTTATCCAATATCATAGGTTCAAAGAAAAAATAAGCTAAAAGGTATAAAGAAAAATTTATATTTTGTAAAAAAACAGCCAACACCTGATTCACCCCCATCCCCCTCTCAAGGGTGTCTACATAATCCTACTAGGATTATAAATTAATATAAGAGAAAAGGTAACCTATGGTTGGATATATATTTTAAAACCCATGTTTGTTTAATGGAATTATATGCAGTGAACATTTGGAATCATCTTATAAAATAATTCAAAACTTCCTCGCATAGAATAATCTATTTTGATCCCTATCAAGAAAAATTTGGAGTTCTTGGATATGAATTTCAAAAAAAAGGTGTCCAAAAAGAATATAAATTTATAAAATAAGAATGATTAAAAACCACTATATGAATGTAATCAAGGTTATATTTTTTTCATATTAAATATATTGATGATTATTCCACTAATGATAGAAGTATCCCTAGTTGTGAAGAATGTGATTTTGATGAGTCACTTAGTGATTATTTTTATAATTAATAATCACATGAAGAAATTACCACTTAATGTCTCAAATTATATATTTTCTTATATCAAGGGACTAATTAATGATATGTCACACTATAATAATAAGTTGATTCTATGGATGATCCATTAATAATGAAAGTAATATGATGTAATACTCTCAGAAATCATGTGAACGTAAAAGAGGGAGTTGTCGCACTTTATCAGGAAATAATTTTAGTGGATGATGAATATTTTCAAAGGGTTTATATAGATACCATTTATTTTCATACATAGAAATTATATCACTTTTCAGGAATACTTAATACATTAGAAAAATAGATTCCCAAATAAAATATTATTTTAGTGCCTTTAGAAACATGTAAACGTAAAAACATGTACATGAGTGAACTAAATTATCTCCCAGAAGGTCTTCCAATACAATAACCCCTCTTATACATATCATTACTAAAAAATATCTTCATAACATGGTAAAGGAAACATAAAAATGGGTGATATCAGATTCTCAATAAGGGTAAACAAGGGAGACATGTAAACATAATCATGAGCATAAGGGTATGAGTAGATGATCCAAAAAAAATAAGATCATACCATGCATATAAAATATCATAAACAAGAATAATGACATAAATATTGGAAGTTCATAAGACCTTAATCATAAGGAAATAAATAACATAATTCATGAAATCATATCAGAGGAAAAAGACATGGAAATGTGGCAGACACATAAGCATATAAATATCATTTCCATATAAATCAACACATCAATTCTAAGGCCATATTAGTTGTATGGTTTAACTCCCCATACCATATTGGTTTTCATGGTTCACTCTCATGGCCATATTAGAAGTCTGATTTCCCTCCTCATACCATCTTGGTAGTCATAGTTCACTATCTTTGTCATCTTAGTAGTGAGGGTTCACTCCCAATACCATATTAGTATGTCTCATGAGATATAAATCTTTAAAAATAAATTGGAGGGAGATATATTCCCCACCCATCTCATAATGAAATAATAAATACATTTTATACAATATCATAAACATTAATCATAACATAACCCATGAAATGAAATGGGTATCATAAACAAGTAATCATATCATAACCTATGGAAAAGAGATAGGTTTCATAACCATTTTATCAAATAATAACCCGTAAAAAGAAGAGGGTTTCATAGACATATATCCCATGAAATAGAAATGGATTTCATAGACATAAAACTCATGAAAGAGAACAGATTTCGTAAATTTAATTCCATAATTTGTAAACCATTCATAGTAGTAATATGAATGGAACCTTTGGATCATTTCCCAAAAATCCATGAGTAACATCAATGGATGTCATCATAAATAGAAAATAATTTTGAAATATACTTTAAAATCATTTATTGAGGAAAATATCCTATATTATTATCAAAATAATTTTTAAAACATAAAACCATTTTGAATCCATTTTCCTTTAAAATAAACATAAAAGCATATACGGGTGTCTATAAATCATTGGAAAATATTTTTCCTAGAAATATTGTAGAAAATCCTTAAAAAATTAGAAACATTTTTCTGTGAAATTAATTTGAAAACATATAAAATGATGTTTTTAAATCATTTAAATCCCTTCCATCAAAAACAATCTTTTAAAATCATATAAATGAAGCTTTGAAAATCTTTTATAACACTTTTTAAAAATATATTTTTTTTTGAAAACCCTATTTCTATGGAAACGATTATAAAATAATGAAATTTTCAAAATTTTAGGAAAAACATTTTCATTTGAAAAAAACATGTATGCTTACAAATTAATCATTAAGGAAATGACATTCATGATGGCGGGTATGTCCGTACATGCCAAACCTTCCTTTTTCACCTTAAAAGTTTAGAAAATTTCTTTTATCAGAAAAAGATAAGAATATTACATTTGAAAATATTTTTTAAAAAGGTTAAACATGGGTAAAAATTTATTTTATAAACAAATTATAATATTAAATCATATTTCAAAACACTTTTATAAATCCTGGTTTTGAAAGAACACAAATTTCTGACCGAAAGGATAAATAAATTCAGACATTCATAAAAAAAATTCATAGTTATCTTAAGTACCATAGAGTGTAAAATGATACTAATACATGATGATATATAGGAGAAAATTATTAAATATAATTCTTTATAGATGTATCATAATATTTTAATAAAGGAATTGTAGTTATAAATAATCTTGAAAATCGATATGACTGTCTCAATAAAATCTGTTCACTTGGTAACTTTGAACCATAATCCCTATGTAAGAAAATGAAATTAAATTAAGCTTAAAATATCATTAAAATAAGGATATTAATTATATAAAATTTCAAATGCATCTATATACACCTCTAAAAAGAATGTCGGTGCATAATAAAACATGTGTCTCAAAGAAAGAAAATTATGACTAAACTATCTTACTGATTTAGTAATTTTTGAAACATAAATCACATGATAGAAATTTCATATAATAGATATATAAATACCCATAAATTTAATATTAGATTAAATTCATGGATATTATATACGCCACAAAAAATAAAAATAGTGTTCGACATCGCATGCATCTCATGGATATAAAAAGTGAGACTAAATTTTCTTACCTTGTGTATTGACTCTCATCGTACTCATTCAAAGTTCCTATTTAATAAATATAAGTTCATTATACATATATCACTAAAAAATATTTTTCTATAAAATACCATATATGGAATTATTATGACTTTATGTAACCCTATTATTAATAATTATTTATTAAGGTTTCACTTTGGGTAATATCCACTTTGTTCTTCGCAAATGTTTTGACATATTATTCTTGATCGACTTCCAAGGATCATGATTTACTTACATCCAGAATGTAAAAAATTATATAAATATATTATATATTCTAAATATTTATATTTATAATAATTTATATAATATAGAAACATGAAATGGAATACACTATTCATAGAGAATGTAGGTCGTACATATGCATGAACGTTGTTTCTGTTTTTTTCTCTTATTGAATGAAAGTTAGTAAATGACATAGACACACACATATATATATATATAATATCATTAAAGTAGAATTATTATGTTATATATATTATATATTTTCACTAAAACCATCCTTAACACATTCCATGCAAAGTGTGAATGAATCACATCGCTTTGAGGAGGCGGTAGTCCATACGTCCACAAATGATGTTGTCCTATTAACACATGATGGAAAGTATAAATGTATGTGTTATAAAATAATTAAAAAAGAATAAATAAATAATAAATATAGTATATATCATATATAAATATCATGTCTATCATAATTCCCAATCATGAAATGTGATCAAGGAAAAATGAACAATCATCATTTTGTGTGGCAGTAGTTCGTCGTTCAAATAAAAAGTATGTTTATTAGCCATTAAATGGAAGTTTGTGTAGTGTAGTTTGAAAACATAGTATAAAAACATATAATTATATTGAGTATACTGGTTTTTTTATATAATGAAGAAATAAGGATAATTTAAAGAGTGGATAAAGAAATAAAACTAAAGAGTTTGAGGAAGAATGTTACCTCATATCAGGGTAACTCCTTTTGGTTTGCACCAAAGGGATACCTTGGATGGATTTCTTCCAAAGGGGAGGCTTATATGATGAGGGGATGTTTTTTTGAGGAGATATTACTTTTTATATTGGGTGACTAAAAGTGGATTGAGAGGTGTGAGGAATGGGGGGAGGTTGTTTCCTATTTTTGGGAAGGGAAGGGATACATATGGAATTTTTGAAAACAAGTTATGTATACCCACGTTTTTATATAAAAAAGTCATCCTAAACCAACCAAAAAAATTATGGAAGGTTTATTGGTGAACTATATCCAGTAAATGGGTGTTGAACAAGTGTATAGGTCATTTGGGCCCTTATCTTTAACATTTATTCCCTTGTTAAGATAAATTTTACCTTAATGGTTGTAATTAATTTTAATTGTATTCAATAATATTTTTAGTCAAAAAATATGTTGATTTTATTAGAAATTATAAATCATGGTTATTTGAAATATGGAATCCATTTTCCCTAATTCCAATCATATAAGTGGTGGGAATTAATTTAAAATTAATCCTGAAGATGGATCGACACTGATAATTTTTAAAGTAAAAATGAGCAAACGTTTCCTAAGATTTTGTAACCAATTTTAATGTGAAATCGGCTAAAATGAAATAAATTGTATTAATTTATGCATATTGGATCTAATTATACTTTAAAATAAATTTAAAATATAATTTAATTGTACAAATAAATTAGATGAAAAAGTAGTTTGAATTAAAATTCAGTTTTTTTCACTATTCATTGAAAAATGAAACTTTGTAGAAAAATACCAAAATATGAACCTAAGTTAATTTTTATTTTTATATTTCAAATATGAAGTTTATTTTCACATTTAAGATATATTAATGTTCCAAAAATTGGGTTTAAAATAGGTTATCCATTAAAATGCGGTAAAAGTGTCTTTATTAAAAATATTGATTTTATATGAAATATTGGATTTATTTTTATCTTATGATTATAAAATATATTAGATTAATATCAAAAATATTTTATTGAATATATAAAATATATATTTCATTAATATAATTCAACAATTTTTATTAATTTAATTTATAATTTCAAAAGACCATTGTGAGTATAAAAATAGTTTTCTATAAAAATATTTCATTTATATTCAAGTGGTACTTATATCAATTTCTAATTAATTTTTAAAAAATTAATTCATTTTAAATCTTGTGTAAACTACATATTTTCATAAGTTAGTCAATAATATTTATAACATCTAATTTAAAGGTAAAGTTATATCTTATTATATCAAATAATAATATTTTAATAAAATATTGTTTTTTGGTAAAACTCAGTCTTGCATGTAATGTTAGTCAGTGAAAAAACATGTTATTTTATGCGATTCATACTAACTCGGTATCATATGCATTGAAATATATATATAATATATCGAACCTATTTAAAATATTAAATATATTGTAATGTTTTGGAATATTATATTCCATTACGTGCTTAGTGTTTCGTGTAGCACAAGATTAACTTAGTGTTTCATATAATGCAATCTAAACTTAGCGCATTCATATAAAAAAGATATATATTTGTGTGAAATGAAAAATATATACAAAGTATTAAATTAATTATAAAATATATATTTTATAAAATCTCATGGTGTTACATTCTACACCTGTAAAATTAAATTTTTCCTCTAAATTCATTTGAGTTATTAAAGGTTTAATACTTGAAAGTTCCTTACATAAAAACCCACATCGAAAAAATAAGAAATAAAAATTCCTTTAAAAAAGAATGTGGGAAACATAACAGTTACCCAAAGTAACATATAACTAGGTTACTATATGGGAGAACATAGGTGTAAATTGAAAACATGTACATGGAGGAGAAATCTAATCATCACATTCTGATGGAGAGTGATAGAGAACATTGATCAGCAGAAGTGGGTGATCACGAAACCATAAATCTGAAACAACCTAAGGGACCATATCATTCATCATAAATAAATTTTTTTGGATAAAATTTTTTGGTCTAAGATCCTCTTCCAAGAGTTGAAGAATTTTCATGAGAATATTTACATAATTGATTGAGTAAAATATCAACCTTTGTTGTGCCTTGGTCAATTTTTACATCACCTCTTTCTCAAAAAATAAAGGTGTATTTTTTCATTCCTAAAGCACTAAAAAATCATGATATCCATGATAAGCCATACCATCTGTCATTAGTTACCATCAACACATGGTTTTTAGAATATGTTATCCCAAATGACCCGAAAGCCTTCATTTTTATTGATTTTTGACAACCCCCTTTCAAGGGATGAGGAGGAACCATTACAAGGCCCGTAGGCTCAGAGATTACATGGCCCATAGGCTTAGGAGATTACATGACCCTAAGGTCTTAGGGAATTAAACCATAATATCTACAAGGAACTTCCCCTCCTTGGTATCTGCATCGTGATAGTTGTTCTTCACCTTTACATAGCCGTCTGGCTAGGCTTTCCGTGCAAGAACAGGTTGTTGTCGATGGCATAGTCATACCCTCTCATTCTGACTAATCTATTTGTATCTACTCTGGTGAGTGCACCGTCTCTAAATCCTATTCTAGGGATGCTCTTTTTTTTAGAGTCTATCTGGGGAAACTACATGTGGCACGAAGGCCTTGAGGTGGCCTGAAGGCCTGAAAGGTGGCCCAAAAGGCCTACTGACCTGAAGGCCATGGTGGCCTGAAATCCTTAAGGACTCCAAGCCCAAACCGGTGGCCCAAGGTGAATAGTTCCATCTTCTACAGTACCAAATAGTACATGCTACATTACCTGCTACAGTACCCGCACAACGTACAATTATACTACAGTGTATGCTACAGTACTGTTACAGTACCCCCGAAAATATGCCTCTACCTGGTTTTGAACCTGGGTCTTGTGGATGCACTTAAGGATACCTCACAAACTGGTATGTGGCTTGTATGCTTATAATAGGTTATCCAATATGAATAAATCCTCATGTGGTGAGATAATACTTTAATCTCACAAACTTCATCCAAAGTTTAACTTGATCTCTCTATAAATGGTTAACCTTATAACCCTTTCTAAATATGAAAATATAAAATATTATAAATAAAGTCACTAGTTCAGATTAACATTGATCCCACATATATTTCAAAGTATCTCTTGGTTGTAATATTCCAAACATGTGAATAACATCATCGTATATTCTCTTAAAACTTGGTAATAACCTAAATTATCATAAATCCTTTTGGAAAACATGCATGCTTCCTTATTCCAATGATTACAGGATAGATTATTTATATCCAAGAATTATTAAACTTCATCCTTGATGACATAATCCACTTTTTCAATAATCAGTTTTATGGTAATTTTTACCGTCCAATTTACTTATTCATATCCAACATATCTTTATCCAAACGTCACTATGTCAAAATTAGGCATTAATTAAGGGTTACATTCCCTTAATAAAAATATCACCATTCCATGAAATCACTTTTCAATGAATTCATCACTATTAAATATTTCCTTTTAAATCCTTATATAAAATTTATACTAAAATTACTTATATATTTCATGACTCATATAACATAATCTTTGAATTCAAAAACAAAAGTACTTAATTCATCTAACATTATTATTAAACCATTACGCAGGCTTCATCAACTTATTCATTAATACATATTTCCTAGAATATGAAATATTAATCATGTCTTAAGATTCATAAACATCAATCTAATAATGCTTCTTATGTTTAATGTAAAAAATACTAGAAGAACATCCCGTACCTTTCATGTGTAATTCATAGAATATTTATCTTTAGCATTATAACTAATACTCATACCAACTTCCTGATTCTATTCATAATATTTCCATATAGGAAATAAATTTTCTTAATGCATATACATTCCACATTTAAAACATTCAATGTTACAAAATTTCCTTCTTGTTCCTTGAGTTGACTTAAACCATAAACCATATTGTGAGAAAAATATATCCGAACAGAAAGCCATATAATCAGGAAAAAAACACTTATAGGATGCCTAACTCATGGCTCATACTTCTTTAATATATGAAAATAGGGTTTATCTTTGGTTATTCATAGTCATATTCAACTTAAATCCTTAATGATGGTTCATAATGTTTTTGTGAATTCTCAAAGAATATCCTATAGGAGTGTCCAACCAGGTCTACAGAAAGGCATGTTGTCATGTACCAGGTTATATTGAGTCAGGCCTAACACACCTTGTCAAAGTTGTTACGCCTTGGTACATATGTGGCTGATCCACATCAACTTGTTTTATCCAGAAGTGGATGTATTTCTAGGAAACTATTGACTCTATCCTTTACCAAAATTTCATGACATTTTCCTATACTTTCTTATATCATTAAAATTATCCTTAGAGACATCACTAGACATATCCTTAGAAATATTCCTAAGGATCTCACTATGTTTTTATCATCCTAGTTTCCAATGGTTGACTAGAATTTTTCTTTGATTCCAACTATAGATACCATCGCTTTTCATACATAGAAATTATATCATTTTTTAAAAATACATAATACATTGGAAAAATATATGCCTAATGACCGTATTAGTTTAGTGCCTTTGGAAACATGGAAACATAAATGTCGGTACATGAGTGAGCTACATTATCTCTTGAAAGGACTTTCATGAATAGCACCCCACTTATATGGGGAAGGAAATGTAAAAAGAGGTGAGATCAGGTACTCAGTAAGGGTAGGAAAGGGAGATATATAAAAATAATCATGAGCATAAGGGTCTGAGAACATGATCATGAAAATTGAAAATCATTCCCTACATCTCAAAGATCATAAACAGGAATCATGGAATAATTATTGGTAGTTTATAAGACATTAATCGTAAGGAAATAAAGAATAAAATCTATGAAATAATGACACAGGAATAATACATGGAGTTGCGGAACATAGCTAAGCTTATAAAAATTATGTTCATAGTAGTCGAGGAATAGCTACCAATGTCATGTTAGTAGTATGGGTTCGGTCCCTATACTATCTTGGTAGTCATGGTTTACTCCCATATCCATCTTAGTAGTATTAGTTTACTCCTCATACTATCTTGGTAGTCATGGTTCACCCCCATGGCCATGTTATTAGTCAAGGTTCACTCCCAACACCATCTTATTCTACCTCATGAGTTAAAATTCATTACACAATGCATTGGAGGGAGATATACGTCATAATAATCTCATAATTAAATCATACATATTTGTACCACGACATCATAAACATTAATAATTTGATGACCCATGAAATGAAATGGGTATCGTAAGCAATTAATCATATCATAACATGTGGTAAATAGATAGGTTTCATAATCAATTCATGAAATAATAACCTACAAAAAGGAATAGGGTTTCATATAAAAATAACCTATTAAAGAGAAATATATTTCATAAACATAGAACATATTAAAGAGAATAAATTTTGTAAACATTATTCCATTATTTGTAAACCATTCATAGAAACAATATGAATGGAACCTTTGGATTATTTCCAAAAAAGGCATCTGTAACATCAACAGATGTCATCCTAGATGGGAAATACTTTTGAAATATTATTTAAAACCATTTCTTGAGTAAAATATCCTTTCTTATTATAAAAATACTTTTTAATACAAAACACCTTTTTCAAACCATTTTCCATTGAAATAAACATGAAAACGTATAAAGGATTCTAGAAAATATTTGAAAACCGTTTTCCTTGAAATATTATAAATGAATCTTGAAAAAAATTGAAAACCTATTTCTTTAAAAGAAACTTTCAAAACATATAAAAATATTTTTGAAATCATTGAAATCATTTCCTTTGAAAACAAACTTTTGAAAACATATAATGAATGCTATAAAAATATTATAAAACACGTTTTAACATATATGTTTTCAGAAAAAAAATTCTTTTGAAAAACATTTTGAAATAAATAAATTCTATGAATATTAGGGAAAAAATTATTTTAAAAAAATAACCATGTATACATTCAAAGAAATCATCAAGGAAATGGTAGTCATGATGGAGGGTAAGTCTGTACATTTCGAACATTCCTTTTCCACCTTAAATGTTTAGAAAACTGCCTTGATACGAAAATGAAAAGATAGTTACATTTGAAACTATTTTGTAACAAGGGAAAAAGGGGGTAAAAATTTCTTTTAACATAATTGGATAATGGTCAAACATTTTTTAAAACACTTTTAGAAATCACAGTTTTGAAATAACATAGATTTACGACCGAATGTAAAACTAATGCCGGATATTTATAAAAACATTTACTTAGTTATATTAAGTACCAAAGAGTGAAAAATGGTACTAATACTTGAAAATATAGAGGATAAAATAATTTATCATAATTCTTGAGAGATGGATCATATTATTTCAATAAAGTAATAATAGTCATAAACAGTGTTGAAAATCAATGAGCTTGTCACAATAAACTCTTATCACTTTGTAACTCTGATCCATTCTCCCTATGTAAGAAAATTAAGATAAATAAAGATTAAAATATCATTAAATTAATTAGATTCATGATATAACATTTAAAATGGATGTATATACACCTCAAAAAATAATTTAGGTTCATAACAAAACAAGTGTCTCAGAGAAGGTAAATTGAGACCAAACTATCTTACCGATTTGGTAACATTTGAAACATAAAACCCGTAAAAGAAAGGTCATATAATGGATATGTAAATATAAAAAAATTTAAGAATAATAATAATAGAAGAAATTCATGTACTGTATATAAACCATGTAAAGTAAAAGAGTGGTAAACTTGGCATATATCTCATGGATATAAAAAGTGAGATGAAATTCCCTTACCTTGTGTCTTGACTCTCATCATACTCTTTCAAACCTCCTATATAATAAATATATGTAAATTATAAATATATAAAAGAACCATATTATTATATATAATATTTTATATGTTTTTATTATGACTTCACATTACCTGCTAATTAACAATTCTATGTTAAGGTTTCACTTTGGGTAATATCCGCTTTGTTCTTCACACATGTTTTGACTTATTATTCTTGATAATCTTACATAGATCATGATTAAATTACTTCCAGAATGTAATTTATATATATGTATATCATATATATATACATTATATTTATATTTATAATAATCTATAAAATATATAAATATTAAATGAAATACATCATTCAGGGAGACGGTAGGTCGTACATACGTATGAACACTCTTTCTGTTTTGTTGTAGTATTGAAAGAAATTAAGTAAATTTAATATATATATATATATATAATATTAATAATTTTTCATTTTTATGTTATATATATCATATATTACACTAAAAAAATCCTTAATTCATTCCATGTTAAGTGTGAAGGAATCACATCGCTTTGAGGAGGTGGTTGTCCACACGTCCACAAATGATGTTATCATATTTACACAAGATAGAAAGTATAAAGGTATGTGTTTAAAAATAATTAAAGAATTAAAAATACATAATAAATATAGTATATATTATATAAAAATATTGTGTTTATCATAATTTCCAACCCTGAAAGGTGTTAAAGGAAAAATGATAAATCATTATTTCGTGAGGCGGTAGTTCGTTGTACGCATAAACAATATGTTTGTTACCTATTGGATGGAAGTGTTTGTAAGTGTAGGTAAAACCCATTGTATAAAAACATCTTAGTATATTTAAAATTATTTTTTTATATAATCCTAGAATGAGTATAATTTAAAGTTTGGATAAAGAAATAAAACTAAAGAGTTTGAGAAAGAATGTTACCTATTATTTGAGTAAATCCTTTTAGTTTGTACCAAAGGGATTATTTGGATAGATTTCAGACCAAGGTGATGCTTCAAGTATGATATTAGGGATGTTTAGAATCATTTTAGTAATATATTTTTCAATAAAAAGTGTCCTGAGAGGTGAGAGGAATGGGGAGAGTTAGTGGACTTTTATAGGGAAGGGAGGGGAAACAATTGGCATTTTTGAAAGCATGTTAGGTTTACCCTTGTTTTTACCTAATAAAATTAATACCAAACCAACTAAAATAAATAATTTAAGGTTTATATCCTAAATATTTCTAGAAAATGGGTTTTTGAAAAGTCTTAAGGTCATTTGGGACCTTTCTCTTAAGGTTTATTCCCTTATTAAGCATAATTTTACCTTAATCGCTCTAATTAATTTTAACTGCATTCACTAATATTTTTTGTAAAAAATTATGTAGATATTATAATAAATTATATATTATTCATATTACAAATATTTAATACTTTTTTCCAAATTTCAATCAAATAATTGGAATAAATTTATTTAAAATTAATCTCGTAGATTAATCGACACTGTGTGTTTTTAAAGTAAGTGGGATCAAAATGTTGCCATGTTTTTATATCCAATTTCATTATATAATTGCTTAAAATGATCTAAATTGTATTA
This sequence comes from Viscum album, assembly GCA_963277665.1. Classification (NCBI taxonomy): domain Eukaryota; kingdom Viridiplantae; phylum Streptophyta; class Magnoliopsida; order Santalales; family Viscaceae; genus Viscum; species Viscum album. The sequence continues at coordinate 570,280,597 of OY728130.1, read as the reverse complement.
ATTGATTTATATTTGAAGTAATTATACTTTAAAACCATATTAAAATATAATTTAACTATAAAATTAAATTAGATAAAAAAGCAGTTTTGAATTAAAATTTAGTATTTATAACTATTCATTGAAAAATGAAACTTCGTAAAAAAAATACCAAAAATTGGACCTAAGATAATTTTTATGTTTCTTTTTTAAAATATGAAGTTTATTTTTTACATATAGTATTTATTAAAGTTACAAAATTATGTTTAAAATAGGTTCGCTATTAAAAGGCTGTAAAAGTGCATTTTTTAGGAATATTGATTTTTATGTAAAATATTGGGTTTGTTCTTATATTATTCTTGTCAAATAAATTGGATGAATATAAAAAATATTTTATTGCATATATTACATATATATATAATTAATATCACTATATAGTTTTAAATGATTTAATTTATTAGGGTGAAACACCTTTTTGAATACAGAAACAGTTTTCTATAAAAATATTTCCATAATTGGTTCTTATATACATTTCTAAGTAATTAGTAACCAATGAGTTAATTTTATGTATTGTGTATACAGAATATGTTCATAAGTTACATAATAATATTCATAACCACAAATTTAAAGTCTATTTTATATCTTATTATATTGAATAATAATATTTTAATAATATATTATTGTTTGGTAAAAACCAGTCTTACGTGTAATGCAAGTCATTAATGAAACTTGTTGTTGCATTCGACACATGCTAAATCTATATAGTGTGGATTTCATGCTATATATAATATATCAAATCTATTTGAAATATTAAATATATTTTAATTTCTTGGAATATTATATTCCCATACGTTTTTGGTGTTGTATTTAGACAAAACATAACTTTTTGTTGCCTATAACGCAATCCAAAAATAGCACATTCATATAACAAAAGATGGTTTATTGTATGAAATGAAAAATATCTATAAAATATTAAATTAATTAAAAATATAATAATATTTCAAAAAATCTCATGATGTTACTTTTTAACCATATATTGATTTATTTGATAATGTTTTCAAAAAGTTATTCCATACATTTGTGAGATCTCATTGTCTCTATGGAAATCAAGTCAAGCCATCTTTAGGCTAAAGAAAAAAGTGTGAAAGAGATGGATAACTACTTTATTAATACATGGAAAATAAAATAGGTTTGAGCTTAAAAGTAAAATAGAGTTTGTGAATATAGGTTGAGATTAACGAAGGATGAAAATAATGCTCTCAATATGATTTTTATGGAGCTAGAAGTGAAATGAAAGAATCTATAATTGGAACGACTTGAAAGTTACCATCAATCTGATAAAATGAGTGTTTCCTAAAAAAAATTAGAATTTATTTTTCATTCTAAGAAACATAAAAAATGATGGCTCAAAGATCTTGAGATTTTCTAGATAAGAATCCACCTCAAGCTTACACAAAATGAGGACCCACTATTCTATTAATTTTTAATGCACTGAATCTATTTTAGTGAAAAACATAGAGAAAAAGTTGAAAACTTTACAAATGTGTATGAGAAAATATACCAATAAATTCATTAATATGTCAATGATAGAAATAATAATTCCCAATAACCCCCCCCCCCCCATATTTAGCCCATAAAGTTAGAGTTTCCATTCAAAAAATAAAGAAATAAAAGTTGAATAGGTTTCTTCAAAATTTAAAAGATTAAGGCTAATTGATAGATGATAGTTTTTTTGAATTTTTTGGCATAGAGATATTGGATATTGGAATAATATTTCAACCTATGGTTATTATAGAAGCATTATGTTCTGAGGAGTTACAGATAAATGGTAGAGGAAACCTACTGTAATGAAACTATCTTTATTTAATAGACAGAATGTGTAATTGAATAACTGATTTGAATAATTTGAAAAGGTATGTAAGTATTAATAAATTTACCTTTTCAATGAGTGGAGTTTTTATGTACCATACCAACATAAAACTTATGATGATGGAAGGATAAGGTTTCAAAATTATGTAAAAAAATTGGGAAGTTATCCTAGGGACAAATTCAAAAGAAGAAAAGTGTTGAATAGAGTGCACCCAAGAAGACATTGAAGAAAGGAAAACATTATGTTATAACTAAAATGAAAAATTTGTTCTATTATGAAAATAAATTCCACATCATGGACCATTTAATGATAGCCATAAATTTTAAAGTTAATGGTATCAAGATGCGATCAAAAAGATAATCCATCTAAGAGAGAGATGGTATGATTGAATCATTGGTTGAAACTCCATATTAAGAAGTTATCAAGTTATCTACGATGGAATTATGTTAAATTTGTGTGTGGAAGGTGAAATAAAAAAATGCATGTGTCCATTAAATGTTTAAATATTCTTCCCAAAAAAATAATGAATATGGGAGAGGATCCAATGACATATAATTCTAAAAAATTTCTATCATGAAGGATTCATCCCACAAGAAAAAGTTTGACCACGCCACTAAATAATATTTGTAAATATAGAAAATCCAATTAGAAATAGATAATAGGATGGATTATCCATAAAAGAGTGAAAGGGCCTTGATTACTAAGGTGAATAAGCCAAATACATCTATAAAAAATCATAAAAAAGAATAAAAGTCCATACATCCTAAGGAGGGAAAGATTTTGAAATCCAAAGGTGAAGAAATCATAAAGAGGTCTAGCCACTTTAGACCATAGAAGTAAGGATTCTATAGGTTGATAAAGCTAGCTAATCTATGTTTATCACATTGATGCACTAGTAGAAGACCCACTTTATTCTTATATTATATTGAATATGCATCATAGAAGAGGGGATTAAAGGTGAATCTTGAAAAATAGGAGAAATGGTCAAATCTATAACTTTAAGATAGTTTTGAATAATTATCCACCACAAACTATCTCAATTGAAATTCATATCATAATTGATATTATGCATCTAAACTGGTATCATATATTCATGGAAACATCCATAATGAAGAAAAGAATGTTTCACTTACAGGGTAACATTCATAAAAGACCAATATTCAAAAAATTAGTTGTAAAACACCAATATTTTATTTCATTTATATTTTTAAATTTAATTTATTCTATAATAAAGTTTTCACAAAACACCAAGCTTAAATGAACAATGATATACATTTAAAAATCATTATTTTAAAATGACTGTTATAACCTAGCCTTTAAATTGGAGGGAATTAATAGTATTAAAACTTTATAAAATTTATGTATTATATTTTAAGTCAACTGTTTTTACATTAATCCAAATGATTTTATAACCATAATATAAGAATGAATCTGATTTCATTTTTAAAAATCTATATTTTTTAAGGCATTTTTATAGACTTTTAATGGAGAACTTATTTTAAAACTAAATTTTGACACTTTAATAAATTCTATTAATAAAGATAAACATAATTTTTAAAATAATAATTTCAAAATAAGCTTAAGGTGAAATTTGGGTATTTTTACGAAAATATATATTTTCCAATTAATAGTTAAAAATCCCAATTTTTATAAAACAATTATTTTCATTATATTAATAGTATATTTATGATTTTAATAGTAAAATTACTAATTATAGGGTAAATAGAAATTGGGTATATTATAAATGAATATATTATATATTTATATTATGGAATAAGTAAATAATCATTTTAAAAATAATAAATTAAGTGTTGGTGTTTTTTAAAGCGTAAATGTTTATTTTCAACACTGTAATTAATATAATATTGTAAAATAAATTTTCTTTATTAAAATGTATTCATGAATTAATATTTTTTGTCTTATTATTATAAGATAAATTTATGATAGCTTAACTAATTTCTCAATGTGTTATAAAATCAGTTATAATTTTAAAATCAGTATTTTTCAAATTAATGATGATTTTAATTAAAAAAATAAATTTATCATCTTTAGGAAATTATTTTCATAAAATGATGTACATTTTTGAATTATAAACATTTAAAAATGTTCAGGGTTAATTCTTTATATTATTTTAAAATAGTTAAATTTTTGTTGAATAGTGGAATACAGTAATTTTTTGTATTTAGCATTTTAGCCAAATACAGGAATTATTGAGTTATGAATGATGTGTGGATGAGGTAAGAACTAATTTTAAATAACTCACATGAATCATTCACTATATTTAGTAAATAGAATCATCACTTTTCAAAGTATTGAGCCAAAAATAATAAACAAATGAATAAAATAGTCAAAAAAACACCCCTCTCCTCCACTATAAATACCACACCTCACCACCTCTTCCCCTAAAACCTTCAAAGACTTGAATCTTGTCCAATTTCCACACAATAACTCTCCAAAAACTCTAACCCATGTTAATTTATTGCTATTATCACCCAAAATACCATTTCAAAGTTCCGTGTGGAGGTTCTCAAGGTGAGGAACTCAAGAGGTAAAATCTCCTTTCACTCTATTAATTTTCTTTCAATTTCTTTTCTTTTCTTATAATTTACTTACCTAATCTATCTAAAAATTAATTATAACTCTATTATATTATATATAATTTAATTTTATTATTATAATTGGATACCCACCATCAATTATTTCCTCTTCTCCTTTTTATTCTAAAAGTGTAAATATCGTCTCTGAGCTGCCGATTTACAACCTTCATAGATGATGTGCTTCATTTTTTAAATTACACCTTAAAGGATAGTTAAAAACACATTTTTAAGGTTAAAATAGACTTTAAAATATGTATTAAAATTTATTTAATGATATATAACTAGTATATACACATAATAGTATTTCATAAAATAAAGCTAGCGGGTGATGATTGAAAAAACACCAAAATAATCTAAAAAGTTACCATCAACGTTTTTTCTAATGAATCATACTAATATATAGAATAAATGATATTTAAGACCATTAAATATTTTTTAAGTCATTTAATAACTTATAATTTCAATTCTAGATAACTATTCCCATTTCACATGATCTTTCATACATGTATACAAGTGAACCAATCAAGAAAACTAAGGAAATGAACATTCTCCAATGACGAAATTGAATCTTATAACTCAAAAAATGATATAAATGAACTCAATAAAATTTTAATAAATAAAATAAATATTCAATATGTTATAAATAAATTATTAATGAATAAAATTTCATTATCTAGTATGTTAAGTACAAGTGAAAAACACTTCCGGGCATAAGGTAAGGGTTTTCTCATCTCACTTTTATTTAAGTGATATATGCCTTATTCCACACTATTTATTGTGTGAGTTCTATGTGTACTTACAACTAATATTTAATATCCTTAATCTATTTATATTAATGTAATTTAATGTTTTATTTTATGATAATTTATTTTATGGGATTATTGTTCGACTATTTACAAAGTAGTAAGGGTTTCTTCTCAAACCTCCATTTTTCATTCGGGTTATGTTTTCTTTCTCTTTACACCAAAGTAATTATTATTTAAATTTATATAATTACTATAAATTATGTTTCAAACTCAAGTATCCAGATCATTTCATCTTTATTTTATATGGAAGTACATGTTTTATAAGATTCCCTTTTCAATTCCTCTCGATAAGAAAGCTCGATTATTGGGTACTTCCAAAATTCTTACCCATTTTTAAGTGCACTCCACAATATGTTTTAAGACCCAATTATTTATATAAAATAAATCATTTTATCCTGAAAAAATATTTTATTCCATTTCTCATTTTATACAAAAATTAGGCATTTTTTGTTTTAAAGACTCTTTAGTATTTTCCATTAAATTGCACCAAAGCGGCTCATTTCTATTGTTTCTTAAATTATATTTTGAAATTTTTTCACTTAATTTGGATCTCATTTATTCCTAAATATAATTTCATTATACTACCCTTTTATTTTCTTTGATATTCATGTTACAATATATTTTGATGAAAAATAAAAATAATTTTCCAAAAGAACTCTTCTTTTCAAAGAAAAAGGGTATTTATCTTCAAAGTTTCTCAATGATTTTATTAGAGTACATTCATATGGAATTATGATTAAAATATTTAAAATTGTTATTGGACACATTTATTTAAATATATATTTTTATTCATCATATTAGTACTTCATTAGACTTAGTAAGTGATGGGTGGGGCCCGTTATAGCTCCTTGATGCATCGGTAGGTCTCACGAGACAAACTAGACTGAGGTTTTAACCACTCATGTATATTGTCTTAGAAGAATCCTTGATAGTATGTTTGTGATATCTGACAATATTTATTTCCTCATTATAATACTATAAATTGAAAATTCATTTTATTATTTTACTAGTATAATATCCATGGTAAAGTTTCATCCTCCTGTGATTATTTAAATGGAATTATTTATTTAGTTTTTATTCCTATCATATTATTCTAATGTTTTTGTTTTACTGGAATGTGTTTTAGTTATTCCCATTACCTTATTTTTCATGTTCATGATATATTATGTTGTATTTATTACCCTTATTAATCATCTGAGGTTACCCCTTTCTTATGTTTTTTTCCCAGAATGTGAAGATGTATATTATGAATGACTTGTGGGAATAAAATAGAAGTTTATGGGTGTTTCCAATGGAGTTTATATGTTGTATTTTATTTCAAGTTGAAATTTAATACTTATGTTTGTATCTAGTCTTCAAAATCTATTAAACTATTTGACCCTTTAAGATACAAACTCTAGTTCATAGTACTAATATAATAAAATAATGCACCAGCTCTGAGCTACTAGGGTTGTGGTATTTCCATTTGGTATCAGAATAATTTTAGTAGAAAACTTGAAAACAATATTTAGAAAGCATATATTAGGGGACATAACTTTAATATAGACTTTCAGGATAAGCATAGAAGAACATCCAATAATTTTAGGAAGTATTATATTGTGTGGTTATTCCTATAAATACATCTCTATATTGATACTAAAAGTGGATGTGGTTCTGGAATAGATTTACCCAAGGGTAACAACTACAAAAAGGTGTGTCGAGCCTGACTCAACATAACTTGGTACATGAAAATTATCCCTAATTCACACCTAGTTTGACACTCTGAGGGGATATGCTTATGATAATTCTAATTTTCTCAAAAAACCATTATGAAGGATTTAAAAGTAAATATATCCCCAAAGAAACCATGTTTACAATTATGAGATTATCTATAAATAAATGTATGTTAATTATTTCACTAGTTTTGGGATTATACATTATGTTTCATAGTGATATGATTTAATCTAGTGTATTTTGTCATTTAGAAATGGCTCCTCGTAGAAGGAATTGGAACCTCACCAATGCACATGATCCAAAGAATAAGAATGATCATATATTTTATGGTCTTATTCCAATGATTATATGGGAATAAGTCTCCCAAACATTTTCATCATATGAGGACATAATATCTTATGCTAAAGATACAAAGAATGAAGTATTTAAGTATTATGGCTTCAGAGGGAATCACATGAACACAAGTACCTCTAGGATAAATTTTTATAAAGGAAATAAGGTAAATAAGTATTTTATCACATGTGATAATTGTGGAAAGAAACACTCTGGTACTTACTTAAAAGGAATGGGGGTTTGCTATAAGTGTGGAGATAAATTTCACTATTCTTTTTTTGAAAGAGTAAGAAAATAGATTCTAACATACAGTGAATCAACTATAAATATATGGGACACTATGCAAATCAATGTCTCAAGCATAAAAATAATATACCCCAAAAGAGGATAATAGATCATGGTCAAGATTGTGATATTACCATAGAAGAATAGGAATGATTATTCAATTTTTTTTTGATTCAAAATATGTGTTATTTTATTATTTTATAAATAATTATATGGATATAAAAATCATTAATTATATATGGATTGTACTGTAGTGCTTCTTCTTTGAAGAATTGGAAGCATGTGATGAGTAACTCTAATAACCAAGAGAAGTGATTCTATTATAATTTGGTCTTTTATAAAGCACATTATTTGGTAAAGATAACCCTAAATATGTTCTTAATGTTGAGATACTATTAAATATATGTTTTTGGGATAGTATTGGTTACCCTGAAGGTGGTTAATTATCTTATGGTTTGTGTATGTTGGAATTATTAGATGCTTGGATTTAAGGAAAACCTGAGCATTTACTCTTGGAAGCATGTATGTTTCATAAAGATTTAAAGGAGATTAAGGATTTCAAATATTTGGTATATGAAAATAAGAGCTACATTATTTAGGTAATTCTTATGTTAATTATATTTTTTAAATTTAGTTACCTTCCTTCTAAATTTTTGGTCTTTGAATTTGGACAAACAAATTTTTAATGAGTTTTAAGGTTAACTACTTATGGAATGGATTAAGGGTATTGGTGTTTATGATTAAAGTATGATTTATCATATTGGATAACATGCGAGAACAATTCTAGTGTTATTAATCATTTAAAGCCTAAAGAAATGACTTTTGTATATTATGATTCATAAAAGTACTTCAAGGGTAAAAATTTGTCTTGAATATCCATCTCTAGATTTAAAAAATTATGTGGAGATTGATCAAAGCATAACCAAATGATGATATTATGACATGGAAAGTAATAAAGTAGGTTTATTTTATCAAGTTCTTATCTAAATATTAAAAGAATTCCTAAACTATAGGAAAAATATTTCAAAAACAAAACATCACCTGTTTACTTTTATTTCTAAGAAATCAATGGTATTTTAATTGATCACAAGATTTGATGTTTTTTTATTGTTAACATTTTTATTACCTTGTTCACTATCACTCTCCCATTAGAACATGATAGTTATATTTCTCTTCCATGTCCATGTTATCACATTCCACTAATGATTTCCTACCCGAAAGCCCAATTTTTGGAGACCTTCACCTTTTACATTTTCCTCTTATTAAGAGGATATTTTATTAACCCTATTTCGCATTTGGGTTTCCCACAAATGAATTTTGAATTATCAATTTTTGATTTTCAAAGTAATATTTAAAACTATAAGTATGGAATTTTTTGAAGGGGGAGAATGTAACACCCAAAGATTTTATGCTATGTCTCTTATTAAATTTAATTTCTTCAACACCATAGGTTTCAATAAACATTAAGCTTAAATGAACAATGATATTCAATTCAAAATCATTATTTTAAAATGACCGTTATAACCTAGCCGTTAAATTAGCTGGAATGAATAGTATTAAACAAATTATAAAATTTATGTAATATATATTTAATCAAATTTTTCACATTCGTCCAAATGATTTTATTCTCATAAGATAAGAATGGATCCAATTTCACGCATTAAAAGTCTCTTTTTTCTAAAGGCCGTTTTGATGCCTTTTAATGGTGCACCTATTTTATAACTAATATAAGATAGTTTTATGAACTCTATTGATCAAAATAAACTTATTGTTTCAATGAATAATGTAAAAATTATATTAGGGTGAAATTTTTGTATATTCTTAAAATATATATATTGAAAATACATATTTTCTAGTGAATAGTGAAAAAATCCGGATGCTTATAAAACATTCATTTTTGTTATATTAATAGTCTATTTATGATTTTAATAATAATATCACCAATAAAAGTGTAAATAAAAAGTTTTTATCTTCTAAATTATGATATGATATTTTTCTATCATGGAATAAGTAAATAAATATTTTAAAAATTATAAATTAAGTGTTGGTATTTTTGTAAAGCGTAATTGTTTATTTATAATATTATAATAAATATAATAATTTAAAAGAAAATTTATTTTCATAAAATATATTCATCAATTAATATTTTATTTTCTTATGATTATAAGATAATTTTAGGGGACCTTTATATAATTTTCAAAGTGTTATAAAATCAATTATAATTTTAAAATCTGTATTTTGTGAATTAAAGATGATTTTAATTAAAAATTAAATTTCTCATATTTAAAAAATTATTTTCATAAAATGGAGTATATTTTTTAATTCTACACATATATATATTATTAGGGTGAATTTTTTGATTATTTTGAAATAGTTGAATTTTTGGTGAATAATGAAATACGGTAATATTTGGTATTTAACATTTTAGTCAAATACATGACGTATTGAGTCGTGGATGATGTATAGATGAGGAAAAAACCCATTTTTCAAAATCACATGCATTATTTACTATATTTATTCATGTGAAACATCACTATTCATTGTCTTGAGCCAAAATAATAAACAAATGAATAAAATAATAAAAAACACCCCTCTCCTCGACTATAAATATCACCTCTCACAACCTCTTCTCCCCAACCCTCAAAAATATTGAATCTTATCAAATTTATTCCCAATACCTATCCCAAAACTCTCCACCATGTTTTTTTATTTCTGGTCTCACCTAAAAGACTATTTCAATGTTCCTTAAAGAGGTTTTCAAGGAGAGGAATTAAAGAGGTAAAATCCCCTATCACTCTTTTAATTTTATTTTAATTTTTTTTCTTTTCATAAACTTTACATACCTCATCTATCCAAAAAATAAATGATAAATCTAGTATATTATAGATATTGGAATGTTATTATGAAAATGGGATATCCACCATAAATGTTTTTCACTTCCCTTTTTATTGTAAAAATGAAAACGTCATCTGTGAGGTGCCCATTTACAGCCTTTGTGGATGACGAGCTTTCATTTTCCTAATTCCACCTTCAATTCAGGTAATAAGAAAATTTTGGTGGTTAAAAATAATTTAATATATGTAATAAAAGTTATTTAATGTTCTATAATTATTATATATACATAATATTAATTCATAAAAGAAAACTAGAGCATGATGCTCGAAAAAAACGCCAAAATAATTCAAACGGTTACTATTGAAATTTTATCTAATGAATAATCCCCATATCTTGATAAAAAATGATATATAAGACCATTAAATCTTCTAGAATATTATTAATTACTTATAATTTAAATTATGGATAACTATTTCCATTTCACATGATCTTTCATACATGTATACAAGAGAACCAATCATGAAAACCAAGGAAACAAACACTCTTGAATAATGAAATTAAATCTTATAACTCATAAAAAGGTAATTAAAAGTATAATAAATTAAATAAGTGTTGAATAAGTTATGAATTAAATTATTAATGAATTTAATTTCATTATCCAGGATGTAAAGTACAAGTGAAGAACACTTTAATACATAAGGTAAGGGTTTTCTAATCCCACTTTTATTTCTATAAGATATGTCTTATTCACCACTGTTTATTGTATGTGGTTTATGTATATATTCCATTAATGCATAAAATTATGAATATATTTACCTTTATGGTATTCAATGTCCTATTTTATGATCATTAATTTTATGGGTCTTATGGTTCAACTGTTTGCAAAGTAGTAAGGGTTTCTTCTCGAACCTCCATCTTTCATTAGGGTTACATTTTCTATCCCTTTGCCCCAATTTAATTCTTATTTTTTGATATAATTATTCTAAATTCAGTGTATATGTTCTAAACTCAATTATAAAGATCATTTAATTTTTATTTGACTTGGAAGTACATGTTTTATAAGGATCCCTTTTCAATTCCTCCCGATAAGCAATCTTGATTATTGAGTACTTCCCAATTTCTTACCCATTTTCATGTGCACTTAATAATACATATTAATCCACCATTATTTTTCTATAATATCTAATTTTATCATGAAAAAATATCTTTGTTCATTACTTTTATTATATAGAAATTATTCCTTTATCTGTTTTGAAGACTCTTTAGTATTTTCCCTTAAACCGTACTAAAGCGTTTCATTTCTAAAGTTTCATAAATGATATTTCTACATGTTTGGACTTATGTAAGTAATAATTTTTGCATAAAGTATAATTTCATTGTCCCTACCATTTCCTTTCTAGTATATGCATGTTACAATCTTATTTTATGATATATACAAATGATTTTCCAAAAGAACTCTTCTTTTCAAAGAAAAAGGGTATTTATCTCAAAAATTTCTAAATGATTTTATTAGAGTACTTTCATATATGATTTTTATTCAAATATTTAAAAGTGGTATGAGAAAATTTGTTTAAATATATCTTTTTATTCAGTATATGAGGAATAAAATGGACATAGAAAGTGATGAGTGGGGCCCCCTATAGACCCTTAATGCATCGGTAGGTATCATGAGATAAACTAGACTGGGTGTTTACCCACATATGTATGGTATCTTGGAAGATGCCTTGAAAGTTTGTTTATTATGTCTAACATTATTCATTCCCTCATTATAACACTAATAATTGATATTCCATGTAATTATTCAACAAGTATAATATCCATGGAAAAGTTTCATCCTCCAATGATTATTTATATTGCATTATTTATTCATTTTTTATTTCTTCCATATTATTCTCAAGTTTATATTTTATTGGTATTTATTTTTGTTATTCACCTTTCCTTATTGTTTATGTTCATGATAGCTTCTGCAATATTTCTTACCCTTACTTATCATCCGATTTTTCCCCTTTTCTTGTGTTTTATTTTTCCCCAGGATGTGAAGATGTATATTATGAATGGATTCCTTGAATAAACTAAGATTTTATGGGTGTTTCCAATGGATTTGTTTTTTATTTCATTTAAATTTGTAATGTAATACTTATGTTTGTATCTAGTAATCCAAATATACTAAACTATTTGGTCCTTTGGTATGTGAATACCTGTTCATAATACCAATGTAATAAAATAAGGAACTGACTTCGAGCTACTGGGGTCGGGGTCTTTATAGTAGTCACTTTGATGAATCTAAAATTCTAGATAGATTTGATGAGTTTAAAGTATGAGGTATAATTTTCATTTTCCCATCACATTTTTCAAATATATTTATTTTTTTATGAAGGGGTGTTATTATATAAAAAATTATGGAAGAAATAATTTAGCACTTGAAATGTTTGGACATGTGTGTCCATGTGAAGTTTAGGTTTATAAAACATATTGAAAATACTTTTGAACATCCCCTTGATAATAAAATTTAGAAGTGGTATATCGTTGAGGTTGGTTAATGGAATTCTCTATAGTATAAATTTACCACTCCTAGTTCCTACACTATGTTAGCCCATATAGACTTAGAGTTGGTTAGTTAATGGAAAATCGCTAAGATAACGTGATGCCACCCATATCTCATGAATTAACAGGGAATTTAAAAATTGGATGAATAATAAGGGGAGAAGATATATTTTTTGAGAAAAGGGAAGAAAATTCTTCTATTTGTGGTACTGAGAAGGATACCCATGTATTTAGGTAAAATAGAATGAAGTCAGTATATTGTTGATCAACCCATTACATCTGACAGTTGTTGAGATGCAATCATGTTAAATACAAGTGCTATGGTTTTAGGTTTTTTATACAAAAAATTTACTATGATTAAAGTAATTGAGATGAATGGATATTGAATATTTACTAATTCTAGGATAAAACGTAGTTGATGTTGTGAGAATTTTTATAATACATCTTATAGTTACCTAGAATTTTGGTTTATAAGGTTAGTGAATAAATATCTTTTGGATAATGGTTTTACAATGGCTAAAGTGGATTAAGAAGTTTAAAGAATTCCTAGAGTCATTGTAAAATTCTATGAATTTATTTAAAAATAATCATTTTAGAGTTCATGTTGAAATTTGATTATGTCTTGAATTCAGATGACTTCTAGATAAGAACTAAAATTTGGCTCTTTCGTCGATATTTCATATGACTTCTTCAATTTTATAAGAATTATATATTATTATACATGAATTTAGGGATTTTATAATACATTAGTTCCATTTTTTATGACTTCAGTGTATTTTTTATGAATTCAGAAGAACCTCATAACACATCAAGCATTAAGGTATGACTTCAGAGAATTTTATAAGACTTTGAGGCATTTTTTAAGACTGCATTATATTTCATATAAATTCATAGATATTTCATATGAATTCATAAGTATTATGAAATAACAATGCCCAAAAATTAGCAAAGGCATGAAATCGTAAGACTCCCAATGTTTTACAAAATGAGTTTTGATACATCGCATGTCTTCAAAATATTATGAAATGTGTTATATTGTGGTCCACATGACTTAAATACTTAGGAAATTTTGAGATTGTTCTAGTATAAAGAATGTGATATTTCCAAAATTAATATTATGAGGAGTAAATCAAATGTGATGTTTCTATAGTTGATATTCATGGTTTTAAACATCACAAACAACTAAATGGGTGTGTGATTTATTCTTTAAAATTATGAGGTCTTAATCATCAAGTGGTGGAAGATATGATCAAAATAATATAATATTGATAGGCTTCCATAATGTATATATTTCAACTTCTAGAATATTATATTATTTATAAAATTCAAGATTTATTATCAATTGTTAAATAATCATGAAGTTATGATTAGATATGATTATTCATGATCCAATATTTACAAGTGGATGAATTATTATAATCTAGTATTCATGGAATATATAGAGAAGATTAAAGATGAAAGTGATGAGTTTTCTAGAAAAAAAAAGTAGATGTATTCATGTTGATTCTCAAGGAAAACATCTATGTGAAAAATATCACAAGAGAACTTGTGATTAAATTATGAGAAGGTGAGAATGAAAGTTAAGTTGGCAGTGATAAAAAATAAATGTTTTTTTGGAAAAACAATTCACACTCAATAATTCCAAGGAAGCTCAACATAGCCACACTAATAATGTTTTATTATAATATTTCCATAAATAATGAATTAAATGATCATTTTTTATAGAAACATTTTATTCAAGTGAAGAATACCCATGAATAGTAAAGATAAATATAAAAAAAATTAAGCCAATATGACATAAAATAAATAAGGGGACTTTCATAAATGTGCATTGAATAACCCCCTAAGGAAATCATGGGGCACACCCAAGTGATGCTCTTAAATAAAAAGTTTTTATAATGATTTCCACTGGGGCATGCATTTGGTGTTCTTTTTGGAGTGGTCAGCTCCTAGGAATGGTTTTGTCCCCTTTGGGATGTACCCCCACAATCCCTCTTTCCAAAAGTGGGTGGCCTTAACCAGAGTACTTGATGATGTCGGCTCTTGATGGGAATGGGATGATCAGATGTCGGATCTTCTTTCCATGGATTCATCCTTGGAGTTTATCACCTATTTTGGGTCTCCCTTATAGATCTAATACATGTTCATGAATCTTGTTACCATCACCATCTTATAATAAAAATTGATTAATTACACCTCTTACCGATGTTATAAGGTGGCTACCTGTGATTTGGAGCTGATGTGGATGCTGGTTAAATTTGACACCTATGATGATGTTTGGTATATTGAGCATCTGCAAAGGTCTTCCAATTTTAGAGTTTAGGGAATATAATGCTTGTGGAATGTGATGTGGAATGAGGCATCTCATGTGTAGAACCTAAGGCATACCATGACCACCATAGGGAAACATATGCTTGGTGTGTAATGAATCCAAGGATTATTTCCTTGGGCATCATATGATTATTGTAGTGAGACTACCATTTTTTGTGTGAGTCATCTAACACTCATCATTCCAGCCAACTTATTCTCTTCATATAAGGCTTCCTAGGCTCACCACCTAATGTATATCTTAATCACAACAGGTAGGGATTATGATGCATCAAGAGGAGTCATAGGTTTAAAGCCATGTGATGTAACTTCATATATTTATAGTCTAGTATAGACTATCCCACATATGCTTTTCATGCATGGGTGGTCACAAGTTTAAATTCTAGTAGGGAAACTTCACATGTTTAATGTTTGGAACGAATGGTATCACATACACTCTTCATGTATAGGTTAGTCACTTGTTTAAAGTATAGTGGGGAAGCTTCACATGCTTAAATTCTGATGTGGATGGTTTTGTATATGCTTATCATGAATGGTTCAGTCATAGGATTAAATTCTAGTGGGGATTCTTCTCATATACACTCGACATGTATTGGGGAATATATAGGATAAAATCACATGGCGATGCGAGAGTACAATTGAGACCTCATATTTGTAAGGTGTGGGGTTGGTCATGCTTTTTAAAGATCTATAGATGTCACATCTCAAGGGGGAAATTGATTTATAGTGATGCGGTTGGGATTAAACCTCTAGGAGGTTTCCTACGTACCCAGTTAGAATAAAGGGATCAAAAACCACATAGATTGAGTTAACAGTTTAAGGTCGTATAATAGGATTAGTCCATGAAGTTTAATGTTGTGTGGTGAGGATTCTTGTTTCATGTACGGAACACCATCAAGGGATGGTATAGAGATTACACATGGAGTTTCCCATGTTTTAGTGGGTAATCACAACATATGATGCATATCATGCTCGTCATATGAGGCCTCCTAGGCTTTCCACCTGGGGAATCCTATGATTGTTACATAGGATTAAGTCTAAACTTTAACATCATGTGATGATGACATTTTCATACAGTTTAACATCCTATTATTACGATGTTTCTTATATCTAGTTTAATGTATTACATCTTGGATGTTATTGAGGCTTATGGAAGGGGCCTCCCATTCCTATTGAGGGTGGTAGGAGAGAAGGTTATATGGATCTCGCCAACACTCATCAAATTGAAAATTGGTTGGTTTCCTTTGATGATGTTTCCGATGGGAATTACGTTTCCATTACACATGTTCTTTTACAGAGGAAAAGTCATAAAAATGAAAATTTCAGACAATAATTTGAGATCCTAAGGATAATGTAACTATACTTATGATAAAAAGGCAATGGGGGTTCCCAAAATGTGCTTGGAGCAAAGGTATTGTGAATTAGGGTCCATGATACCAGTCACATAGATGGTTGAAGCCTGAGTAAATCCATCTTAGATAGGTACAAAGCCCATGAGTACTCAAATTTATTGAAGCTATTCTTTCTGAAAAGATGCATCTCGTAGGGTCATGTGGGACTAGATTCATGATTTTCAAGGGTTTCACAAAGTTCATAGAGTTCACAATGCTGTGACTTTCAAAAAAGATATGTATCTCATATAAGAGAGATGTCTTGGTTCCCATTGAGTTGGTTTTGCGAATGATAGAGGCCCTACAGGACCCTAATAGGAAAGAGGTATAAGCATCTAGTGTGAAGGGTTAGATCTTTCATAAAAGTCATATATAAAATGAGCCTCGGTTTTAAGGACCCATGGGGGGATATTAACAATGGATAGATACATGTCATAATCTATGTCCTCTTTTGTGTGTGAAGGTTATAGTTTCAGTAACTGTGAGATTTGGGTGGAAGTCTAAGGTTCAGATCTCCCTCACATGTTGTTTGAGGGGGTATTCATAGGATTTGGGGAGTCTCAAACATATGTTGTGTAAAATATTACCATATTTGCATAAGATGAAGCTTCATGGTGCTATGTCACCCCTTTGTGAACCCCTTTTCTTTCATGAAGGATGGTATTATCATGAATCTAGAAATTTAGGTTAATTTTGTGCCCAATTTGGCCCATATTTTCCTCAGAAGGTCTTGTGGATTCTTGTTACCTTCTGTAATTCATGTCTTCGAGCATCAACAAATCCCCCCCCCCCCCGCCCCTCATAATGGGAGCCTATGTGGAAGAAGGGGATCAAATTCTAAAGCCAAAACACTGAAATCCAACAATGAGAGAGACCTAATTCATGGAAACTAGACCACCCTTGGCCTATAAAAAGTGGAAGGAGGTCTAGGGAGACCAAGATCTTCTCACAAAATATTATATTATCCTCTCTCTTAATAAATCCTTAACTTTTGCGAACATTTCGTGATCTCAATCCTAAGTGCTTATGATACTTCCACTTTCTATTGATGAACCTTACTTGAGTATGGTTCCGCACATGCTTATTTTGTGAAAATAATTCCCAAAAGGTAGAAGATTCAAAAATATGACCTTAATGAACCAAACTACAAAATTTTTTGAAGCCTCTGAAATGGTTATTGAACGTGTCGAAGTTACTGCTGCACGGAAGAGGGAGATGGCTATGAACATCCAGATTGGGGAGAGCTTCCAAAGTGTGTCATAGTATTAAAAACTCTCTGAACTGGTAAAAGAGGATTAGAAGGATTTTCCACTTTTCTATATTATTACATTGTATGGTTTCTAAATGAGTTATGTGTCGTGATTCCAAGTGTGGATCATGATTCCCTTGTCGACTATTCCTAGCGTTCCTCAGGGCTATATAGGTGGATCAAGGTTACATTAACCATTGAGTTAAATACCATGTGATTATCACAGACCATTATATTTGGAACCCTATCATGTTAATCAATGGATAAGAGCTAGTTGTGGAGACATCACCTCGTCGATATGAGATAATTTTGGAGGGGAAATCCATAAAGGTATCATTAAATCATTTTTGGGTAGATCGTGTTTGTTGACAAAGAGGGTTTCCATGATAAGTAGGGGAGTACAGAGAGATTGTTGACACACTATGTTGAAAAAGATTCAAGATGAAGGAATGGATTCCATGGAAGTGGAATAGAAAATATCGTACACAAGGTGACGTTGTTTCCCAGTGTTTGCCAAATTTTTTGGATCCAAAATTTGAAGTGTAGCTTGCATCGTGAAAGTAGGTTTTTCTTGAAGTCCGTAAGAAAATATGGTAAAATCTTGAATTTCATGAATATGGACTTCATGAAGAGTTTTTTTTTTGGATCAAATAATTCTAACGATAATCTCCATGACTACGATGAGCATCGCGAACGGTGAAGGTGAGGAGCATCGCGAGTGTAGCATTATGGGGCCATGAATGTTTTGATGGAATGCTCCATGATTATGATGAACATCACGAGTGGGGTATTTCCATGGAATTTTGAAAAACAAGGAGCACCACAAAGTAAATAAAGTAGCTCTGAAAATTGGTTTCGATGTGGAAAAAAGGTTCTGGAGTCGGTGGGAAACACCTATAAATAAGCCTCTAGCCCCTTCAGAAGTATCATAGAAACTCAACGAGAATTATAAGTCTTTGAGTTTGCAAAGGTGGTTCGTTAAGGTGGTTTGCGAAAAGTTTTCATGTGAAGAAGTTCACGAAGGGTATAAAGGCCAACTAAACATTCTCAACATCATGAAAGAATGGATTTCACAAAGGCAATAAAAATCATTCTGAAACATGCGAGCTTCACGAAGGCTAGTTGAGATTTGTGAAAGAAGGTGTTTCATGAAGGCTAGTTGAGTTTCCCGAAATAAGGTGCTTCGTGAAATCTAGTTGAGATTTTCCAAATAAGGTCTTTCACGAAGTCTATTTGATATTCGCAAAAGAAGGAGCTTCACGATGGCAGTGAGCATCGCAGAAGTGTTAAAGAATGGATTTCTAGGTAAACCACTGGTAAAGTGGTATTCATCAGTTGGATGAAAGTGAAACTCAATGATACACTAAATGAGGTGTAAAACATATTGATTCAATAAATCAATGGAGGAACTTCTGAAGAAGCAGTGAAAACACTTCAGTTGAGAGAGTAGTGCGCTTTCAAATTGTGATTGGTTGTAAACTAGGAGGGACAGTGAGTCCTCTACCAACACTGTAAACACCACTCCACTTTTAGTGGATTTGGAACATCGACACATTGTCTTCGTATGATCCTTAGACATAGCTCAGTGAATGTGAACCATGTAAATTTTTTGGGCCTCGTGCGTGCTTTAAATACATTTCTACCGGAGAAATAAAGGAAAGTGTTTTTTTTACAATAAAAAAAGATCTATAGAGACAATTATTTTAATTTGTAATACTATGATTCACCCTCAACCCCTCTTAGGGTATTTATCATGTTGAGAATAATAGAGAATCTTCAAGGTAGTCTTGGATGACCACTATTAGTTTTAGACGGAAGAGTGTAATTTGCACTAGGGAATCAATTTTACCAATGGTTGGGAATGGTCATACTGATTATGTGATGATTTTGAGGAGGAACTAAAAGGGGTTGGGCTTTACAAAGTTTCATGGACATCCCAATTAAATATCTACCATCAACTGGACATCTTGTTGAAGTTGCTGAGTAGGTTGTCACGAGACACCAACTCCCTTCATGTTGAGTGGATTATTGTAAAGATGGTGGACGCAAAATCATCCAGTGAACAAAATAAGAAGCGGTTCGGTGCTGATGATTCAAGAACGAATGCAAATGAAAAGAACAGAAACAGAAATGCATAAAATTAAAGAGGAACATGATATTTACGTGCTTCAGTCCCCTTTGGGACCTACTGCACGGCAAGAACACCCCACACACTCACGCGTTTATTAATTCTCAAAAAACTAGAATAGATTACAAAGGATTCGCCTCAACAGGTGTGATAACAGGGATACAAGAAATTCAGGGTTTCAATAAACCGCAAGAAAGGATAGAAAAACTTACAACGTCGGGCGCAATCAAGCCCGGCCGTCCTGTTCACTTCAAGATGACGCCGGATCTGGTTCAAGTGATCTCGTGGCTGGCCTTCGGAGTGTTGTCGTCGAGCGGAGGGTCGTGATGGAGCTCCAACAGATGCGGCACACCAGCTGTGTGTTGCGGAGTCCGTTGCCGGTGAGGTAACCCTACACGGGTTCGAGTGCCAGGATCCGAGAACGTCGAAGAAGTTGTAATCACCGGACGAGAATGAAGTTGCGGGTGATATCGTGATCTATCTCTGATGTGAGTCGAGGCAGGGGTGATTAAACCCCCTGCGATCGACAATTACCCAGTAACAGAACGCTGCATCAGAGGGTGCCACGAAACCATGGAGAAGTTGAAAGAACCACTGGGTAGCTTCAATCTGTTCGATTGGTTAAGCCAGGTGTACGGCCTGGATGAGTGGGTGGCAGCGCTGATCAAGGGCCACAAAGCAAAGGGCGGCAATACACAGATCGTCAGCATGGCAAAATAAACGCAGCAACGCGGAACAAAAAAATGGTGAGATATATAATGAAAATGAATTTAAATAAAAACAATAAATACAGAATTAAATACATTAATTCACAAAACTCCACCATTTTTAATTAAATTCAGGGATGTTCTTGCACCTAGGGTTATGGAACAGGAACCAAGTTCAAACTATCTAGGCAATATTTGAACTTAGATAAAATAACAACTTTAGTCAAACTATCAGCTGGATTTTTATCAGTGTGTATCTTATTGACACACACGGTTCCTTGTTCTATCACATCTCTAATAAAGTGTTATCTAATGTCTATGTGATTTGATTTACCATGGCAAACTAAATTTTTAGACAAATGTAATGCAGATTGACTATCATAGAAAAAATTAATAGATGAATCATAAAGCTTGAGTTCAGAAGACAAGCCTTTGAGCCATAAGGCTTCCTTTACCGCCTCGGTGAGTGAAATGTACTCGGACTCAGTGGTGGAGAGGGCAACAACGGACTGCATGTTGCACTTCCATGAAATAGCCCCACCAAAGTAAGTGAACACGTATCCAGTCAGTGATTTTCTGGTGTCAATGTTACCTGCATAATCAGCATCTACAAAGCCTACCAAAATGTTAGAAGCATCAACTTTTTTACCAAAGCATAAAGACAAATTAGATGAACATGATAAATATCTGAGAAGCCATTTGACGGTATGCCAATGGGGCTTCCCAGGAGTGGCCATAAATCTACTCAGGGTGCAGATAGCAAAAGCAATGCCAGGCATGGTGCAAATCATAGAATACATTATACTACCAACAATGCTAGTATATGGAATTTTAGACATAAATTTCATGTCATCATCAGCAGTGGGTGCTTTTGTTAAAGACAACTTAAAGTGTTAAGCAAGAGGTACATTCACAGGTTTGAGAGATTCAAACATGTATCTCTTTAAAAAATTTAAAATATAAGCATGCTGAGATAAGTAGAGCAATTTGTTAGGTCTATCTCTAATGATTTCAACACCTAAAATCTGCTTAGCTGCACCTAAGTCTTTCAATTCAAAGTTTACTTTTAATTGGGATTTAATTGAAGTGATAAAACTCATATTATTACATATTATAAGCATGTCATCTACGTAAAGAAGAAGGTAAATCATACAACCTTGAATTGACTTGAAGTAGACACAAGTATCATACTGGATCCTGGTGAATTGGTTAGTTAACATAAAGGAATCAAATTTCTTTTACCATTGCCTTGATGCCTATTTTAAACCATACAAGGACTTATTTAGAAGGCAAACTTGGTTGGATTTGAATTCCTTTGAATAACCGTCAAGAGGTTTCATAGAGATTTTTTCATTCAAATCCCCATGCAATAAGGCAGTTTTAACATCAAGTTGCTTGATGTGAAGATCAAGATAGGCAGCGAAGGATAACAAGAGCCGAATGGAAGAGTGTTTGACAACGGGGGAAAAAATTTCAGCATATTCGATTACCTATCTCTGAAGAAATCCTTTAGCGACTATCCTAGCTTTGAACCTTACTTTATTTCCCTCTGTGTTGTCTTCCTTTCTCTTGTAAACCCACTTGGACCCAATCACTTTAGCATTCACAAGCTTGTGAACAACGGTCTAGGTGTGATTTTTCTTTAAAGATTGCATCTCTTCATTCATGGATATGATCCAATGCTTTGAATCCTTATCCTTTAAAGCTTTCCTATACGATTGAGGATCATCATCGATGAGATTCTGGGCCACATGAAAGGCATATGATGCCATATCATACTGGCTAAATCGAGCAGGAGGTCTAGAGACTCTCCTTTGTCTATCTCGGGTTAATTGATAATCTTGATGATCGGTGGAAGGTCCAGAGTCAGAGTCTGAACCGGAACTCGTCTCAGAGTCAGCTGCATCAGTGGGCTGAGAAGGAGGAGGAATAGACTGAACATCAGTCTCAACATGAGTAAATGACTCATGTTCATCAGACTTATGAAAGTCTGGATTAGAACTACCAGGTGTGTCAATCCTGGTCTTAGGATCAGAGGACTCATGGAAGACAACGTCTCTACTAATAATGCACCATTGGTATCCCGGTTTATCCACCCAGAGTTTATATCCTTTAACTCCATTAGGGTAACCAACAAAGATGCACTTGAGGGCTCTAGGTTCAAGTTTGTCAGTCTAGATGTGGGCATAGGTTGTACACCCGAAGACCCTTAAGTAGGAATATGATGGGGGCTTACCGGTCCATAGTTCTTCTAGAGTAATGAATTGATTCGCAGAAGAGGGACACCTGTTAATCAGGTACACTGCAGTGCTTGTGGCCTCAGCCCAAAAGGATTTAGGGAGGCCCGAGTGAGCAAGCATGCTACAGACTCTTTCAATGATAGTCTGATTCATCCTCTCTGCTAGTCCATTCTGTTGGGGAGTTTCCCTAACAGTTTTGTGCCTTTTAATACCTTCAGACTCACAGTATTGAATGAACTTAGTAGACAGGTACTCAAGCCCATTGTCAGTTCTCATGGTCTTAACTTTCTTCCCAGTCTGATTCTCGACTGAGGCTTTCCAGGTTTTGAATGTTTGGAAAACATCTGATTTATTCTTGAGGATGTATACCCAAACCTTCCTAGAGTAATCATCAATAAAGGTGACGAAATAGAAACCTCCACCATGAGAGGAGGTCCTGGCCGGCCCCCACAAATCCGAATGGATATAATCAAGTGGGGCGGCTGCCTTGAAGGACGATCTATTGAAGGTCACTCTTTTAGCTTTTCCTATCACACAATCCTCACAAAATGGGAGATTCGTAGGTGTGATGTCATTCAGCAATCCTTGCTTGCTGAGTTCTTCATGCCCTTTGGAGCTTACATGCCCCAGCCTTCTATGCCAGAGCATAGTGTTGTCAGTGTTCATATTGTAAACACTACCCAACTGTCTCGAATGGGTCTTTCCATTCAGGACATACAACCCATTCACAAGGGATCCTTTTATGATGGTTCTTGATCCTTTTGAGACTTTGATAGTACCAGATTCAGATCTAAAAGTATATCCCTTTTGATCTAGGACTCCTAGGGAGATCAAGTTTCGTTGCAATTTGGGGACCCACCTTACATCAAGTAAGGTGATGATGGAATGGTCATCCAATTCTATCAGGACAGATCCTCTGCCTTCAACCTTGCATTTCTTGTTATTCCCTAATAGGATTTCCCCTTCCACTTTCTAGACCAGCTCTAAGAAAGACTCTCTATGGGGACACATATAGAAGGAGCAGCCAGAATCAATGACCCACTCACGGTCGAGTGTATGGCTAGACACATTTAGAACTTCGGCTGTGTCATAACCAGAGTCAACAATAAGAGACTGGTCAGTGGGTTGTGTGCGCTCTTACTCTCTCTTAAGCTTCCTACACTCGGGATTAATGTGCCCAGGCTTCCCACAATGGAAGCAAGTAACTTTTCTGTCTTTATTATCATTATTCTTTGACTTTCGTTCATGCCTTGGTTCTTTACTATTGCTACTTTTATCACTGCTAACATGTTTCTTTTTGCTTTTAACCTGAGGTCTTCCCCTAGTGAATAAACTCTCAGCCTCGCCTTTTGCCTTAGGTTTTGAGTGAAGGTCCTTAGATAGAACGGCAGACTTGACTTCTTCTAGAGTCAAGGAGTCACGACCATACATCATGGTCTCGACCAAAGTACTATAACTATGGTCTAGAGAGATTAGGAGAATAATAGCCTAGTCCTCATCATCTACCATGACATCTATATTAGCTAAGTCAAGCATGATTTTATTGAACTCATCAATATGAGATTTCAAGGAAGAGCCTGGTCTCATCCTAAAAGTGAACATGTGGTGCTTCTTATAGAGCCTACCAACTAGGGAGGCATTCATGTAGAGCTTCTCTAACTTGAGCCAGATGTCGGAAGCAGTGGACTCAAAGGCCACTTCCCTAAGGACTTTATCACCTAAGGACAATAAGAGGGAACTATGGGCTTTAACTAGAGTGTCATTGGGGACCGGTTGGTGTTCAGTTATGGTTTTTCCAGATTCATTAACAGTTGTTATGGGTTTAGTAGGCCTAGATAGGGCATCAATAAGACCTTGTTGGACTAATAACACCCTCATTTTAAAACGCCATAAATTGAAATCATTATCTCTATCAAATTTTTCGATTTCATACCTCATTGTAGACATATTTATATGCAGTGAGTTGATGTCAAGTAATTGGGGACAACGAGAGCGTATGCCCCCAAAAGACTGGCCTATACTCACTAGGAATAAATTTGTACAATGTGTAATGAAAAACAAAAAAAAATATTTGGTGAAGACAATAATTTCAGTCTTAATAAAAAATAAAGATAACAATGTATTGGCAGAATTAAATAGATACAGTGCAGAAAATAGAAAACCCAATCTATTAACACAACTAGTGACAGGCCGGACTATAAACCAGAAAACAGTGAACAGTAGTCACAACAATGCTGAAACAGAACACAGAAGGATAAATTGACTAAGTTTGTAAGCAATATAGGGGGTGCCAAATTTTGGCAGCCAATTAGAATGTGCAAAATCGAGAAACTGAATTTAGACAGAATGTAAATAGCAACAGTGATACAAGAAAATTGTAAACAGATCTCAAGATGAAACTTATAAACACAAGAAATTGGTTTTCTTGCACTATGTAAACAGAGACAGTGAATACAGGCAGATTGTGAACATGTGAGTGATTATCACAACACAGACAGAGCAGTAAAGAAAACAGTAGGCAAATGAATCAAACAAACAGCTGAATGGTGGCTCTGATACCACTTGTTGAGTAAATGATTGTAAAGATAGTGGGCACAAAATCATCCAGTGAACAAAATAAGGAGAGGTTCGGTGCTGATGATTCAAGAACGAATGCAAATGAAAAGAACAGAAACAGAAATGCCGAAAATTAAAGAGGAACACGAGATTTACGTGCTTCGGTCCCCTTTGGGACCTACTACACGGCAAGAACACCCCACACACACATGCGTTTATTAATTCTCAAAAAACCAGAACAGATTACAAAGGATTCGCCTCAATAGGTGTGATAACAGGGATACAAGAAATTTAGGGTTTCAATAAACCGCAAGAAAGGATAGAAAAACTTACAACGCCGGGCGCAATCAAGCCTGGTCGTCCTGTTCACTTCAAGATGACGCCAGATCTGGTTCGAGTGAACTTGTGGCTGACCGTCGGAGTGTTTTCGCCGAGCGGAGGGTCATGACGGAGCTCCACCAGATGCGGCACACCAGCTGTGTGCCGCGGAGTCCGTTGTCGTCGAGGTAACCCTACACGGGTTCGACCGCCAGGATCCAAGAACGTCGAAGAAGCTGTAATCACCGGACGAGAACGAAGATGCGGGTGATATCGTGATCTATCTCTGATGTGAGTCGAGGCAGGGGTGATTAAACCCCCTGGGATCGATAGTTCCCCAGTAACAGAATGTTGTTGTCATGACCCGACCCTACCCGGGCTCAAGCCGCAACTACCCCAAGCCCGCCTCCATAGGCCAGGGGCTAGCGACCAGCGCCGAAGGCACAATAACTCGGGGAGTCCTTTGCCTAAGCACCTGTACACACACAAACGCAGCACACTCAATTCAAAAGTGCAGAGTGAAAAAGAAAAGTAAAGGGAAACTGCTATAAATAAACCAAAAGAGTGCATCAACCTCCAAACAGTACAGGGTACAAGCTGAAAAGAAAAGGGGAAAAACACGTGCCCAACCAAAAAGTGCCACAACCCGGCAACAGGTAAACAAAAAGAAATAGCTGACGGGTCTCCCACCTGGAACCCGACCACGACCACCGCACGCGGTCCAAGCTCCCAAGCTCCTACACTCCACTGAAGCCACGCTACACCTGTCTGTTGTCTGCAAGGGCACACCAAGTGCGGTCAAAGCCCAAGCAGGGGTGAGTACAAAAATACTCAGTAGGATACCCAGAAGGCTCGAGGGAGAAACAAAGGTGGTACCGAAGGGTGAGCAGTAGATAAAATAGGGAGTAGAACAGAAGTACAACAGAGAGTGCAGTAAAGAGTCCAGCTCAACCCAACAAGAGGAAAGAAGGTAGACTCGTCCAGACACAAGGAGCTGGAAATAGTGAGAAGATGAACTTCCCGTCGAGTCTTCGCTACCTAAAGTAGGAGAGTCGACTCGTCCAACCACGAGGAGCTATACACGGAAAGCATGTGGCATACCCCATGCATCTTCGCCTCTCCTGGAAGGTGAGTAACCAAACCCAAGAAGTGGGTACTAGAACAGGGTATATACAAGTCTGTATGCTCAATCAAGAAGCCCAAACAAGATCGTAAGGGGATCTACATCCCATAGCTCAGCCCAAGAAAGTGAGTTTCCAACAGTCCCAGAAGAAACACCATCGATGCCCAGCATCCCGCACGTCTGCCCCGAACCGCAAGCCAAGGGGCTCAATCACCTCACCTCGACACTATCCGCTTTGGGCTGCACTGACTTGCCCGCACGGTTTTAGATCGCGTCACAAGGACGCGTCTCGGTGGGGGAAAATCTCCTCATACTTTAGAGTTCTGGGGGAACGCCAACCACAACTCGTCACTGCCCTGCAGTTGAGAGGTATCCTCAAAGTCAAAGTTGTTCCATCACTAACCCGTACAACCAATGGTCCTACTCCGGTAATCACGGAGGAAAGCCACATGCTATCCTAGTAGAAAGGACTGAGCCTGGAATGCCAACATGTGTCCCACTGCCCAGCCCTGCTGGAGGGTAATTCATAACTAGATGTCGGGTGACCCACTACCCAGCCCTGCTGAAGGGTAAACCCTAATACATCATCCGGTGACCCACTGCCCAGCCCCACTGGAGGGTAGACCTTAATACATCATCAGGCGACCCACTGCTCAGCCCCGCTAGAGGATAGACCAGGAATAAGTCGACGGGCGACCCACTGCCTAGCCGTGCTGGAGGGTAGACCAGGAACTAGACTACGGGCGACCCACTACCCAGCCCTGCTGGTGGGTAGACCCTAAGAGGTCTTCGGGTGACCCACTGCCTAGTCTCTGCGGGAGGGTAGACCCTAACTGCATTGGGTGACCCACTGCCCAGTCTCTGCTAGAGGGTAGACCCTAATAGCGTCAGGTGACTCACTGCCCAGTCTCTGCTTGAGGGTAGACCTCAGAACTGCTCTGGCCATCTCTACAGGAGGGTAGAACACTGTCCAACCGAACACGGAGTGGGTATCGTGCAACCATCCGACTCCGGAACAAGACCAGAGGAAAACACTCAACCCTGCTGGTCGACAACGAGACCCGAGGGACTCTCTACGTCGCGAGAGGACAAATCACGAAAAGCAGATCATGACATGCACGTGGGGCCCACACGATGTGTGGCCCCAAGTCAACCCCAACTGAGCGCACAAACAGTCTCAGGTACAAACCACACGTACCTCCAAGCGCTCTCATATACTCCCAGAGTATACCTCGTCCTATCCCAAAGGCTATCGTGCACACGGCACCCAACATCAATGGGAAGGCATGACGTAACAACTCCACCTCAAAGGCCCATACACGGCCAACCACATCTTCTGAAACATTTATATCACTCTCCCAAGAGTGCGCGATCACACACCAAGGGTCCGCTACAAACAAGGTAGGACGAACCACCACTGGAGCACCTTCCATGCTCCACATTTAATAAGATCGCGCATGAGGCTCCACACAACCAAACGGATCGCACCGTTGTAATCCTCGTGGAAAAACACCCGAGATAGACTACTTACACGCCTCAAACGGATATCCGACGAAAAAGTCACCAACACCACCTCACGCCCGAACGGTGTCCTATGATCCCGAGCCTCGGCCCCGAAAACAATCGGGCGCATCACACCATTGCAATCCCCTCAAAAAAACACGTCAAAAATACTACTCACTTGAGTGTCACGGATATCCGGAGAAAAAGATACGTTCCGTCGCACCGCACACAAGCGGTGCCACGTGGGACCTGCATCCCGGTCCTGAAACTCAACGAACGGATCGCACCGTTGCGATTCTCTCAAAAAAATACACAAGATGGACTATCCACTTGTCCAAACCGGTCGCTCGGTGATAAAGATGGAAAAATCACCGTCGATGCCCAAACGGCCCTCATGGGCCCTGCACTATGGTGCCTAATTAGAGCAGGCGGATTTCACCATTGCAATCCCCTCGGAAAAACATCTAGAATAAACTACTCAAACACCCCAAACGGATGTCGGGTGAAAAAGTAGTGTTTCACCGTAATACGTGCGAACTAGGCCCCGTGGGGCCCGCACCTCGTCTCCAACCTGAACGCTTTGGAAAGATCCTCAAAAAGTCCGCACGAGGACTGGGATCAAGCTGCCACTGACGGCGCGTCAATCGGACATCCCAAGCGGGTGTTCGGTCCGACGCAAGAATAATTAATTAATTAAATAATTAATTAATTGTTCACATTGTGTTTCATGCCACAGAGCAACGAAACCAACTCGCAAAGGTTCCGAACCACATTAGAAAGACCGTCTCAGCCTCAGGGCCACAGCGCCTCCAACGGCGCTTCAAACGGACGTCTGGCTCGCGAGCCAGGTCCGTCACAACTTTAATAATAAATTAATATCATTAAATTAAAACTCTCGGGTCACCCGCCTTCGGGTGCATATCCAAAAAACCCATGGACCCACTTTAAAGGGACCTCCTCGTCAACACGGTCGCACCGCCGCAGACGGCGCGTCAAACGGACGCGCCGTTTAACAGTTACGGGCCCCCGAATGCAAGGGGGCCTATCCGGGCCGGTCCACCCCGACCGGCCCGTTCCGAGCCGCTGGCCTGCTGGCCGCGGCCCGCCTCAAACCGCCAGACCCAAGCGGGTCCGGCCCTCCTCAACCGACCGGCCAAATGGCCGGTCTCCTGTTGCAACGCAGGACCCGCCTCATGCAGGTCCTTGCCTTCCCCGAAACAGACCGGCCGAATCCGGTCCTCGTTGACCCAGGAAGACCCGCGTGGCGCGGGTCCTCCCTCCTCCGCCGAACGCGACCGGCGCGCCGGCCTGCTCCGCGGCCGCTCTGCCTGAACGCCAGCCGACCGCCTGCGCTGCCCCGCAGCCGAGGTGTCGCCTCGGCCTAGAGCCGCTCCACCACCGTCCGACTCACCACACCGCCGCCTGGCTTGCCCGGCTCAAGCACCTGCGCCCTCTGCCGCTCGCCACCCCCTCGGACCGAAGCCACGCCGCCCCAGAGCTCCCCGGACCACCACGCTGCCGCCGCAAAACCCCAAACCCCGCAAACTTCGGCGGGTGTTTGCGATCATGTCCGAACTCGGATTTTTGATCCGAAAGAAGTGATGGTAAGAACAGAAAACGTACTATGCATTCATGGTCTTTGATTGCAAATTCGATGGAAAATCGACAAAACAAACTTAGGATGAACGTTGTGCAGGAAAGAAAACGCAACAAAACCCTACCTCGTTGGGGCTTCGCCCGGAGCTTCGCGTCGATCCGCCGGCATCACCACACCTTGCTGAAGTCTCCTCGCTGGAGATGGAGGAGAGGGAGAGGAGGGGCTTCCAGGGGGAAGGGGAAGGAGAGGGGTGGGGTGAGGGTTGAAAAAGAAAAAGAATTAAATTAATTAAATTTTAATTAATTTAATCCTCAATTTTGACCCGCACCCGAAACGCCCGACGGGGTCGAGGTTAAGCCTCCCCTGTGGTAAAAACCACCTCCTGAGCACAACGGTGGTCTCGGAATTTGATTCTGAGCTTCCGTTTTAAAGTTATAAAGCTAAACGCCCAAAGCCGCCAAATTACGAAAACGCCCCTGGGGGCATTTTTCACAGACGGCCCGCGCCCGCAAAACTTATACCCCTCTTAGGGTAAACGGCACGCTTCGAACTCAACGGTGCCCTCGGTTTTCCAATACAAGCTATTGTTTAGGAGATACTAGCGTTTCACCATTAAACGAATAATTTAATTAATTAATTTATTTGTTCCACGTTTCGAAAGCGAGCGAGGGGTCCAAACGTCCCGC
Source organism: Viscum album (assembly GCA_963277665.1). Taxonomy (NCBI): domain Eukaryota; kingdom Viridiplantae; phylum Streptophyta; class Magnoliopsida; order Santalales; family Viscaceae; genus Viscum; species Viscum album. The sequence continues at coordinate 570,249,812 of OY728130.1, read as the reverse complement.
GCTGACAAGTTTTATGTCATTCCTAGGGTAAACACCCCATTCCGGACCCATCCGTACACTTGGATCCCTGATTCGGATCACCGTTTAGGAGTTATCCCATTTATTTTGTGTTTCCAGTGTGAACGCACAGAAAGTTTAATTCCGGCCACTCCGGGGCTCGGAATCGCACGCCGTCTGATGGCGCTGCTCTTGAATATCATCAAGAATATTCCAAAGTCTTTCACAGTAAAAACCAGGTTCTTACATCATTCCCTGCTTCAAGCTTTTCGTCCCCGAAAAGCAAAACTAGGGAGAAACACAGGGTACTAAGCCCACCATGGCTTCCTCATACCCCGAAGAACCCACGCACAGCTCTGCGTCACCGCAAATAGACCAAAGGATTGATCTGTTCATGCTAGGTCGGCCCTTGCCGATGTCGTGCATAGGAGCATGCACACTCCTTCTCGGGTGAGTCGCGTGGGAGACGTCGTGCACCCACTCAAAACTTTGGGGTTAGGGAAAGGTGGTAGGGAACCTCGCCATCCCTTTGCACGGTCTCAAATGACCCGAAGGCTCTCGGGGGTAGCTCACATCCCCGTTCAAACCACTACGCCGCACGCCACGATAGGAATCACCGCTTGGGCATGGGACAAAGCCCGGTGATTCCCTCCTTCAGAATATCCATATAGTGAAGCACCCAAGGATATCTGGTCACGCAAGATTTCACAGTCGATGTCTCTCAACTAAGACTCTATTACATGCTCGGAAGCGAAGGAGTCAACACCATCGACTAAAGAAAAACGTCTCACACCTTTTTCCTTACCAACACAGGGTTACACCCAACGCCTTGCGTCACCCTGGTAACACCCCAAACAAGGAGCAGGGAGAAAATCCTTCCACACGCAGAGCCTAACAATTCTACTGCAAGAAGTAGAAGAGTCGCAAGGGGTACCTCTCACCATCCCATGCTCTGCAGGATCGTAGACATCCAAAGCTCGTGGTTGTCCGTGGTCTCAACCGTCAGCTCCCGAAGCCTGACGTGGACCGCCTAGTGGTGATGGGAAGACCTCGTAACGTCATCCCCCACCTCCAGCTCCTCCCTCTCCTCTGCTAGCACCACCTCTCTGGGTGCTACTCCGATCATGGTGCTGCCTCTGCCATGGTGGTGCGCCTGCTGCCTGCCCGAAGCTCTCAGCAACTCGGGTCGGGTAGTTTCGTGCCAGGTGACCTCGCCCATCACAAGTATATCACCGACTCTCTCTGGGCTACACTGGTGCCCTCCGGTGCCACTGTGGTGTATGACCACTCCCCTGAGTCCGTTTGTCATAAGGCCACCTGCGTCGAGGTTCTGCTTGCCAGCGCCCGCTAGCTGCGGCAGACGTCTCAGCTCCGACGTGCCTACTGCCACCACCAACGCTAGAACGTTACAGGAAGCCCTCTGTCACCAGCGCCTGCTCTAGCACCCCGACATATGTGGAAATGCTCAAGGGTACTATGATAGCACGAATCTCTCGGCGGAGACCCTGCTCAAACTTCCGTGCTCGGAGGTTATCGTCATGGACCAAGTCCGGGTAAAAGCATGCGCGGTCTGCAAAACTAGTCGCGTACCCAGCCACCATCATCCCTCCCTGCTGAAACTGCAGGAGCTCCTGAATCCGAACGGAGCGCAAGGAGGGGAAAAACTCTTCATGGAACAACAACTGAAAGTCTCCCCATGAAAGCGACGACTCGTCAAGAAGCTGAGTCACCAGACTCCACCAATGCCAAGCTGATCCACGAAAAAGGATGGCTGCCAAAGCCACTCTCTGATCTGTCGGCATCTGCACAAGCCTGAAAAGGCGAACCACTGTCTCGAGCCAAACCTCTGCTGCCTGAGGGTCTAGATCACCATTGAACCTCAGCGGTCTTTGTTGCTGGAACTCACAGAGTGCGCTCAACCTGCGCTCAAGATCAGCCTTCTCTGCTGAAACTATCTGCTGCTCAAAAGGTGGGGGTGCTGCTACCGGCCCACCTGGAGAAAGGGGCTCGCATAATGGGTCCTGTACTGTGGCCCCGTAGCTCACAGGGTCATCGTCACGAACCAAAGCTGGTATCCTGGCTAGCTGTCTTCGTGGAGACATCCTGAATATTATCAAGGAGTGCTGCGGTCAGATGAGCATAATGTATATACCAACGACAACAATGATGGGGAGCTGACTCAAGAAGGACAGTCAAGACTCAGTCATATGTGATGCACAAACAAATTCCCTACAACAAGTTTCTCAGCATGCCGAGTCAACAAGCGGGTTATCAAGGTCCTGGTGAATGGATACGTCGGTCGCCGCACCATCACTGGACTCCCTGGCCTGAGAGCCGCTCTCGAGACACGTTAACACTGTTGCCCTAAATTCCAACCAATTCATTTTTAGGGACGTCCGCACAACTCCCCAAGGAACGAACCACCTCTGATACCACTTTGTCACGACCCGAACCTACCCAGGCTCGAGCCGCAACTACCCCAAGCCTGCCTCCATAGGCCAGGGGATGGCGACCAGCGCCGAAGGTACAATAACTCGGGGAGGCCTTTGCCTAAGCACCTGTACACACACATGCAGCACACTCAATGCAAAAGTGAAGAGTAAAAAAGAAAAGTAAAGGGAAAATTCTATAAATAAACCACAAGAGTGCATCGACCTCTAAACAGTACAGGGTACAAGCTGAAAAGAAAAGGGGAAAAACACGCGCCCAACCAAAAAGTGTCACAACCCGGCAACAGGTAAACAAAAAGAAACAGCTGACGAGTCTCCCACCTGGAACCCAACCACAACCACCGCACGTGGTCCAAGCTCCCAAGCTCATACGCTCCACTGAAGCCATGCTCCACTTGTCCGTCGTCTGCAAGGGCACACCAAGTGCGGGCAAAGCCCAAGCAGGGGTGATTACAAAAAATACTCAATAGGATACCCTGAAGGCTCGAGGGAGAAACAAAGGAGGTACCGAAGGGTGAGCAGTAGATCAAACAGGGAGTAGAACAGAAGTACAACAGAGAGTGCAGTAAAGAGTCCAGCTCAACCCAACAAGAGGAAAGAAGGTAGAATCATCCAGACACAAGGAGCTGGAAACGGTGAGAAGACGAACTTCTCGTCGAGTCTTCGCTACCTATAGCAGGAGAGTCGACTCGTCCAACCACGAGGAGCTAGACATGGAAAGCACGTGGCATACCCTGCGCGTCTTCGCCTCTCCTGGAAGGTGAGTAACCAAACCCAAGAAGTGGGTACTAGAACAGGGTATATACAAGTTCGTATGCTCAATCAAGAAGCCCAAACAAGATCGTAAGGGGATCTTCATCCCGTAGCTCAGCCCAAGAAAGTGAGTCGCCAACAGTCCCAGAAGAAACACCATCGATGCCCAGCATCCCGCACGTCTTCCCTGAACCGCAAGCCAATGGGATCAATCACCGCACCTCGACACTATCCGCTTTGGGCGGCACTGACTCGCCCACACGGTTTTAGATCGCATCACAAGGATGCATCTCGGTGGGGGAAAAGCTCCTCGTACTTGAGAGTTCTGGGGGAATGCCAACCACAACTCATCACTGCCCCGCAGTAGAGAGGTATCCTCAAAGTCAAAGTTGTTCCATCACTGACCTGTACAACCAAGGGTCCTACTCCGGTAATCACGGAGGAAAGCCACAGGCTAGCCTAGTAGAAAGGACTGAGCCTGGAATGCCAACATGTGTCCCACTGCCCAGCCCTGCAGGAGGGTAATTCATAACCAGATATCGGGTGACCCACTGCCCAGCCCTGCTGGAGGGTAAACCCTAATACATCATCTGGAGACCCACTGCCCAGCCCCGCTGGAGGGTAGACCTTAATACATCATCAGGCAACCCACTGCTCAGCCCCGCTGGAGGGTAGACCGGGAATAAGTCGATAGGCGACCCACTGCCCAGCCGTGCTGGAGGGTAGACCAGGAACTAGATGACGGGCGACCCACTGCCCAGCCCTGCTGGAGGGTAGACCCTAAGAGGTCATCGGGTGACCCACTGCCCAGTCTCTGCGGGAGGGTAGACCCTAAGTGCGTCAGGTGACCCACTGCCCAGTCTCTGTTGGAGGGTAGACCCTAATAGCGTCAGGTGACCCACTGCCCAGTCTCTGCTGGAGGGTAGACCTGGCCATCTCTACAGGAGGGTACAACACTAGCCAACCAAACACGGAGTGGGTATCCGGAACAAGACCAGGGGAAAACACTCAACCCTGCTAGTCGACAACGAGACCCGAGGGACTCTCTACGTCGCGAGAGGTAAAATCACGCAAAGCAGATCACGACATTCACGTGGGGCCCACACGACGTGTGGCCCCAAGTCAACCCCAACTGATCACACAAACAGTCTCAGGTACAAACCACACGTACCTCCAAGCGCTCCTGTATACTCCCAGAGTATACCTCGTCCTAGCCCAAAGGCTATCGTGCACACGGCACCCAGCGTCAATGTGAAGGCGTGACGTAACAACTCCGCCTCAAAGGCCCAGACACAGCCAACCACATCTTGTGAAACATTTATATCACTCTCCCAAGAGTGCGTGATCACGCGCCAAGGGTCCACTACAAACAAGGTAGGACGAACCACCACTGGAGCACCTTCCATGCTCCACATTCAATATGATCGCGCATGAGGCTCCACATAACCAAACGGATTGCACCGTTGTAATCCTCGCGGAGAAACACGCGAGATAGACTACTTACACGCCTCAAACAGATATCTGACGGAAAAGTCACCAACACTAGCTCACACCCGAACGGCGTCCCGTGATCCTGAGCCTCAGCCCCGAAAACAGTCGGGCGCATCGCACCATTGAAATCCCCTCGGGAAAACACGTCAAAAACACTACTCACTTGAGTGCCACGGATATCCGGAGAAAAAGATACGTTTGGGCGCACCGCACACGAGCGGTGCCACGTGGGACCTGCATCCTGGTCCTGAAACTCAACGAACGGATCGCACCGTTGCGATTCTTTCGAAAAAACAAACAAGATGGACTATCCACTTGTCCAAAACGGTCGCCCGGTGATAAAGATTGAAAAATCATCGTCGATGCCCAAACAGACCTCGTGGGCCCCGTACTATCGTGCCGAATTAGAGCGGGTGGATTGCACCATTGTGATCCCCTCGGAAAAACATCCAGAATCAACTGCTCAAACACCCCAAACGGATGTCGGGTGAAAAAGTAGTGTTTCACCGTAATACGTGCGAACTAGGCCTCGTGGGGCCTGCACCTCATCTCCAACCCGAATGCTTTGGAAAGCTCCTCAAAAAGTCTTCACGAGGACTGGGATCATGCTGCCGCTGACGGCGCGTCAATCGGACATCCCAAGCGGGAGTTCGGTCCGACGCAAGAATAATTAATTAATTAATTAATTAATTAATTGTTCATATTGTGTTTCGTGCCGCAGAGCAACAAAACCAACCCGCAAAGGTTCCGAACCACATTAGAAGGACCGTCTCAGCCTCAGGGCAACAGCGCCTCTGACGGCGCTTCAAACGGACGTCTGGCTCGCGAGCCAGCTCCGTCGCAACTTTAATAATAAATTAATATCATTAAATTAAAACTCTCGGGTCACCTGCCTTCTGGTGCATATCCGAAAAACCCCTGGACCCACTTTAGAGAGACCACCTCGTCAACATGGTCTCACCGCCGCAGACGGCGCGTCAAACGGACGCGCCGTTTAAGAGTTACGGCCCCCCGAATGCAAGGGGGCGTATCCGGGCCGGTCCTCCCCGGCCGGCCCGGTCCGAGCCACCGGCCTGCTGGCCGCGGCCCACCTCAAACTGCCGGGCCCAAGCGGGTCCGGCCCTCCTCAACCGACCGGCCAAATGGCCGGTCTCCTGTTGCAACACAGGACCCGCCTCATGCGGGTCCTTGCCTTCCCCGAAACAGACCGGCCGAAGCCGGTCCTCGTTAACCCAGGAAGACCTGCGCGATGCGGGTCCTCCCTCCTCCGCCGAACGCGACCGGCACGCTGGCCTGCTCCGCGGCCGCTCCGCCTGAACGCTAGCCGACCGCCCGCGCTGCCCCGCTGCTGAGGTGTCGCCTCGGCCTGGAGCCGCTCCGCCACCGTCCGACTCACCACGTCGTCGCCTGGCTCGCCCGGCCGAAGCCCATGCGCCCTCTGCCGCTCGCCGCCCCCTCGGACCGAAGTCGCGTCGCCCCGGAGCTCCCCGGACCACCACGCTGTCTCCGCAAAACCCCAAAACCAGCAAACTTCGGCGGGTGTTTGCGATCATGTCCGAACTCGGATTTTTGATCCGAAAGAAGCGATGGGAAGAACAGAAAACGTACTACGCATTCATGGGATTTGATTACAAATTAGACAGAAAATCGACAAAACGAACTTAGGATGAACGTTGTGCGGGAAAGAAAAACCCTACCTCGCTGGGCTTCGCCCGGAGCTTCGCGTCGATCCGCTGGCATCACCGCACCTTGCCGGAGTCACCTCACCGGAGATGGAGGAGAGGGAGAGGAGGGGCTGGCAGGGGGAAGGGGAAGGAGAGGGGTGGGGTGAGGGTTTAAAAAGAAAAAGAATTAAATTAATTAAATTTTAATTAATTTAATCCTCAATTTTGACCTGCACCCGAAACGCCCGACGGGGTCGATGTTAAGCCTCCCCTGGGGTAAAAACCACCTCCTGAGAACAACGGTGGTCTCAGAATTTGATTCTGAGCTTCCGTTTTAAAGTTATAAAGCTGAACGCCCAAAGCCGCCAAATTACGAAAACGCCCCTGGGGGCATTTTTCACAGACGGCTCGCGCCCGCAAAACTTATACCCCTCCTAGGGTAAACGGCGTGCTCCGAACTCAACGGTGCCCTCAGTTTTCCAATCCGAGCCACCGTTTAGGAGATACTAGTGTTTCACCATTAAACAAATAATTTAATTATTTAATTTATCTTTTCCACGTTCCGAAAGCGAGCGAGGGGTCCAAACGTCCCGCGCCGACAAGGTTTATGTCATTCCTATGGTAAAAACCTCATTCTGGACCCATCCGTACACTCGGATCCCTGATCCGGATCACCGTTTAGGAGTTATCCCATTTATTTTGTGTTTCCAGTGTGAACGCACTGAAAGTTTAATTCCGGCCACTCCGAGGGTCAGAATCGCACGCCGTCTGTTGGCGCTGCTCTGGAATATCATCAAGAATATTCCAAAGTCTTTCACAGTAAAAACCGGGTTCTTACAGTTGCACCAGAGGGTGCCACGAAACCATGGAGAAGCCGAAAGAACCGCTGGGTAGCTTGAATCTGTTCGATTGGTGAAGCCAGGTGGACGGCCTGGATGAGTGGGTGGAAGCGTTGATCAAGGGCCACAAAGCAAAGGGTGGCAATACACAGATCGCCAGCATGGCAAAATAAACTCAGCAACGCGGAATAGAAAAAAAAACGGTGAGATATATAATGAAAATGAATTTAAATAAAAACAAGAAATACAGAATTAAATTCATTAATTCACACTTCATTTTCACTATGGGTGGGGGGTCGACATCACCATGAGAGATCTCTACCTTATTGGTGGGATCCTAGTTTTGGGGAGATGTACGATGAGTTTGTAGAGAATATCTGGGATAACCATGAGTGAATACGGGTTCTTTCCAAAGTGATGTTGCATGTCGTGCGATGGGGGAGTGAGACAAGACTGGATTGAAGGATGTTCCATTGAAGAGGTAGTTTGGGGTTTTCCTAAATGTGTTTGGGGCATGGATACGAGGGAGGCCTTGATAGTTCCCAAGGGAGATGTAGCATCAGAAGGATGGCTCATACTGGGTGCTTCTGGAGCTGAGCCGGTTTCACGTATGGGGATACAACATGAAGGATCAGGCCCACATCGTTAGGCTGGCTAGGTTCATTACAGTTCTCATCTACGAGTAGATGTTTCCTATCTATGATTCTCACTTAGGGGTGCAACTCAGCACTGTTTAGGTGGTTTCAATTCTAGTAATGGGGCACCGCCTCAATCTGGTGGCCCCATTTTTGTGGAAGATCTATTTGTTTCCTTATAGCAGAACAATCCTGCCAGGTTTTGGGGAAACCCTTGGTGACCGTTGAAGCTCCAGCTAATGTGGAGATGACATCATTGGTAGGGTCTACATCAAGTGACACATTTCTCAACCTACTTTTTCGCATGGAGAAGAGGTTATCAATAGGCCAATGGGTGGGGTTAGCCTAGTAGGATTCTCAAAGACACTACCCTTGATCGCACATGGAAAAACATCCTTTATTCTCTATACGTCATTTATAAATCTTTTCCTTTTATTAATTATTTTTCCTTTTTCAACCCCGACCTAGATTTCACGAACCATTTATCCCAATGGAAGTGATTCCAAAGTAAGGAAACCAGCTGCCTGTGATGATGCCTGGGCAGGTGGAGCCTATGGCTTATGCGGCGTCCAGTAAAGTTGGGCCCTTGGCGGGGGCGACAGGTGAGGTTGTGATGGTTGAACTAACCCCAAGGTTCCATACCCCGAGGAGGTCATCGAGATCCATGAAATGGTTTCATCCACTGGAGACAAGGTAGTGAGAAGGACTTCATCTTCTGGGGTTTGTGATGGGATGGTTTTATCGGCAGAAGTGGCAGCCTCTAGAGAGCTACCTTTTAAGGGTGGAGATGAGGTGGTACCCCATGCGGAGCCAGCACCGCCTACAACATTTGAGATGGGCCAGAGAGCCCTCATGCAGTAGGTTGAAGATGTGATCCTTCGGGACTTTGACATTCTCCCTCGACCGACTTAGGGTGATCCTGCCACAGATGTACTCATGACCTTCCTAGAGTATGAGCCCGCTCCAAAAGAACTGGATGACCCAGGATCAGATGTGGTTGAGGAGAACCAAGTAAGCTGATACAGTGTGTGGATAAACATCGAGAACTTCATCTCTCACACATCATTGGGAAAGCTATTGGGTTAGATTGGAGCCTCCCAGCACTAGCTGGTGAACCTAGGGATTGGTGGGGTGTAATACCATGCACTTCATGCCCTGGATCGGGACTTGTTGGTGGAGATGGTGAATCTAGAATTCTGGAAGCTTGGTTTCACCCAGTACAAGTCCTCATATATGAGAATTGCTGCTCTTGAGGTGGATAAGTAGTATTTTTCCCAGCCGGAGGGGTAGGTGCATCGGTAGAAGGTCATCTGTTCTGCTAGGGAGGAGAAAATACATCACCTTGAGGCTCAACTGGTAGAAACTTGGGATGATCTGTCATAGATGACTTCCCAAATGTTGGGATGAAAATACAAACAGAGAAAGATTAGTGTGAAAATGGGTGAGGTGAAACTTTGGATCGAGGAGGACCTTATTGAGCTATCAAAGATTCATGAACTCAGGGACTTGACTCAGAAGTGGCTAGCTGATCTCAAGAAATCTATAGCTCGTGTCGAGCCATTAGGGAAATCTTATCATTGTAGGGGAGAGGATCCAGCCTATGGATAACCATTCCTCTCTCCATTTTGTTTTAAATAAATAAACATTCCTCTGGTTTGTCTTTTTCTAATCTCTATCATATTAGAAAGGCAATCACCTATAAGTCAATAAACCCTTGTGATTCACACTCAGTGGGAAACAAGAGGAAAATATAATACTACCCATTTATATGAGAGTATTAGACTGGGGGTAAAGCGTTAGGATTATAATTATGCATCGATCACCACTGATCCCCATGGATTTTGAAATCAATATTGTGAGATTCCAAGGGTTCAATATCTCTCATCGATGTGTAGGTGCACGAGGGTGCAACACCAAAGGTGTTAGAATTCCCTTTGAACAAAGTGAAAAGTGGAGAGAGTTAAAGTGAAACCTCAAGAGTCTAAATCAATGAATGGATGTAGGTGGGCTAAGGTGAACCATTAACCATGTTTGAAACATGGGGTCCACAACTATTCCATTAGTATTTTATCCTCGAGGATGTGTTCCTAGGAAAAAGATGAGCCTATTTTGGACATGCTCCATCATTGTATGGGATTCCATTCATAAATTATTGGGGTGGATCCTCTTTGGTGTGTTACCAGGTGGGAGGAGGGTCTATTTTGGTCACGTTTTATCATCCTAGGGAATCCCATTTGGTCATGAAGGATGGATGTAGATCCAAATCAAGCAGACACAAGGTGTGTCGATGAAGGATCAAGATTCTCAATAAGAGTTCAAAAACTCTTAAGGATACATCATAATTTTTCAATCATATCATGGGAGAATACCAAACCAAAAGAAATAATGAAATAACATGGAGAAAATGAAAATACCAACCGGGTGAAAGACACAAGAGTGAGGCTCAAACGTGCTCAATGATGGAGAGAAATGGTCTATAAAGTTTCTTTATTTAAGGTCACTTAGCTTTGACCAAGGGGTGTGCCTTCTAGGGTCATGAATATGAGAACAAGGGTTTTACCTTTTAAGGATGTTCATCAAGGACCAAAAATAATTTTGAAGTTAGGTTCATGAATCTATGATGGTAGGGTGATGAGGTTGTAAGGTCATACAGCTTGTACCATAGATAGGTCAGATCACTGGGAAAGGAGTAACAAACCCGGTGTGAATGGAGGGACCTCGGTGGATCAAATTCCAACCTTAAAAACCTCGCTGGTGATGAAAAGGGTTGTGACTAGGCCCATGATAGAAGGTTTGGGCTCACTATGTATCTCGTCCATAGGAATTAAGTCACGTGTTGGTATGAAAAGTGGTGTAGTAGATAACCAACACTGAAAGTGGAGGTGCTCCCAAGTGATGTCCTAAACATCATGTAGTTTTACATCGTGTGATGAGGTCCTGGGACATGCTATTTAACATCTTATAGAAAGCTCATAAAAGAGAGATAGAGGGGTAGAGGATGGGCTTTAAAATTTTCCAGAACTAATTGGTTCAACAAAAAACAACTAGGTTTTTCCTAGAGCCTAGTGGTGAGTCCAATGAATTTTTTACCTTTTCCATCTGTGCCCTTAATTTTTTCAAAGTCCTTAATACAACATGGAAGTTTAAATCATGGCTTTTGATTAGTCTTTCCTTCATGGGTTTTCAACCTGACTGGTATTCGGGAGTCTTACCACAGGAGGTTTATGGTCATGCCAGTTAGACTGCTGAAGAGGGGTAGATAAATGGTCTCCAATGTCACTTAATTTAAGGTCATATATATTTAACCAAAAAAGGGGAAGGGAATATTTTTTATAATAGATGTTAATATAAACCCAATGTGAATAGAGATCCAAAGATAGGCCTAGTACCAAACAATCTTCCCCTCGGTGGGCACAGATAGTTTAAGGTCGTAATGATTACACCACTTCAATTTAAGTGTCACACTGTCTTGGTGTGCAAAGAGGCACTAAAGCTCAATTGTGAACCGCGGAATGCCAAACCAGGGCATGGACAATGGGTAAGTATATGTCTGGGCTAGATATGGGAGATCCAGGAATCTCTACATATCCCAAGAAACTAGGAATCAAGAAAAAAATTATTCTAGGAGGTGGTGTGATAGGTGACCTGCACCAAAAGGGACATCCTCCCTAATATGGAATCAAAGGGATTCATAGTTCAAATTCATGAAATGAGTACTCTATCTTGTAGCTTTTCATCATGAATTAAGGACACTAAAAAGGGGGACATTGGTATATGAAGCACCAAAGGTGGTGGAAAATAGATGTGGTTTGAGGGACAAAGGGTCATATGCATATAGTTTAAGATCATAATGCTTGGACCAAAGAGTAATTGCTACCAATTTAAGGTCATGGAGCTCGAACCAAAGGGTTTGATGCTAGTTTAAGGTCCTAAATTTTTGACAAAGGACACATCTCAAACAAGTTTGGTTGGCGTGGAAGAGAATATGAACTTGGCATAAACAGAGGGACAAGGAGGCCTTACGCTAAATAAATGTCCCTAAAATAGGTTTTGCATAGTTAATGGTTATATTACTTGGACCAAAGGGGTTTTGTGTGTTTCAACCATGTGGAGAAGACACTAATGAGACCCCTAATCCAACGTGATCCATGATCATTGTGGGAAATAAGGAGTGGTGAGGAGCCTCACTTATTACATGGGAGAGCACGATGGTGGTTGTGATAAGTTGGCTTTGGAGGGTTCCAATGAAAATGACTTACCTAATAAATCGTGTGTCAATGCATGAAGAGTTAACACCATGGGTATTAAAACTTCATAGACACAATGAGAGTTGTATAATAAGTAAAGCATGAATTACGATTTCTGAAACAAAAGAGGAGGCGACTAATGGGTGGGGAACGTCTGTTGACTATGTTCGAAATATAGGTACCAAAACTGCATTGGTTAGGGATGGATCAGGCATATTATGGATTGACCGTTGACTATGTTAGAGAAAATGGAATTTCATTTTTTACCACAAATCATTGGGGTGTGTTCTTTGAATGGAACACAAGCATATTTTGGTCATCCACAATCATCATAGGGGAGCTCAATCGGGCTGGGTGGCTAATGGGGATCCAAATTGAGGATGGATCAAAGTGTATAGGGGAACATCAAATGATGTTCGGGGATATTTCAAAACTTTGGGAGCTATTCCATCATGTATTTGAGAATATTTAATGGGCCAAATGGGGGGGTAAGAGTCAAACTCATGATCAAGGGGAAAGTCCCAAAACTATAATAGTGATTAGGCTTGACTGAGGAAGTGTTATCTAAGCATCTATATGTATCCCATGAAACTAAAAATCAATTCATGCCAAGTTCTGTAAAGTGTCATAGTATATTACCATCACTAAAAGTAGAGGTCCTCCTAGGATAGGGATGAAACATCATGTAGTTTTACATCATGTGATTAGGATGTGGACCATGTAGTTTAACATCTTGTGAAAAAGATGTTAGACATATAGTTTAACACCATATAGTGAGGATGAGGTGTCATATTGTTTAATGTCATTTGAGAAGGACATTTCCCCTCAGTTTAACATTATGTGACCAGGATTTCATTATAGATTTTAACATTATATGAAAAGGACAATGTCCATTGGGTTACTCAAAGTATCATTTGAGTAATCTAGCATTAGGGGTAGGTGTAATGCACTCTCTATCCATGATGATCAATAAGTATGGGAATTTTTAATAGACCTTATGAATGATGTTTGTTCCATCTCATTTGGGTTTTACCTTTGGTGTCTTTTTACTAGGTATCATTGGAACCCTTAATTCAAACATCACATAAACTTGAAGTAAGGAGTGGAGGAGAATCATTTTGTTGAATGCCTACGCTACTTGATTCTGATGAGATTTATGGTTGTGCTACACTTAGCGTATATTATTTTCAAGAGCTTCCTATTTGGACAAACAGACCATGATTGCCTAATCTAGTTTTTGTTTATCATAAATAGTTTTCCAAAGAGATGAATGTTAAACCTATATGGGTAACACTATCTATTTCATGTACACCAATGAGTATGGAATCACCTGTGTGGAATTTCAAGTCATTGTCTAATACACCCATATGGAATGAGAGAGCTTGTCTAGAAATCCATTATTTTTTTGTCTCACTATCTTATTCATGATGTTAGATAGTTCTTTTTTAATCTCAATCTTTTAATTCTATTGTGTGTGACAGTGGGAGGTATGATTAGACTGACTTGTTTACTTTGCGTATAGAGTCTTCAACTCAACAACTCGGCAGTTGGTTTCATTGTCAATGAGAATGGTCTAGGGAATCCTAAATCAATGGATAATGTAGGAATTCACAAAATTGGTCATAAATCAAGTATTAACCTTCTTTATGGGAACTTCCCATGTTGAGAATAATTTAGCAGTCGCCAAAAAAACCTACACTGATGACCTGTCACTGGTGGGTAGGGACCTACCACATCAATTCCCCATATAGAAAAGGGCTAGAAGTACTTGGTGTCATGGGGGAGCTCTGATGGATGATGCCTGAAGTTGTTATGTATGTGACATGCATGAAACCTATTGGTGAAATCAATAAAGACACGAACCATGGTTACTGGGAAAAAATCCCTCAAGGTAGCATTGTAGTATTTTAGGGTATATTTTTTTTTTTGAAAAAGAAGGGTGTCAAGTTTAGCTGTGGAGTTCAAGAGTGATTGATGACAAGTTATGTTGATAAATATCCAAGCCAAAATGAATGGATTAATTGGAGGTAGTACCAAAAATTATTTATACATGGTGGTGTCGTTTCCCATTGTTTGCCAATTTTTTGGTGTACAACATTTAGAGGATGAATCAAGTTTCGTGAAAGATGGATTTCCTGGATTGAATCTTCATAGATATGGTAAATGCATGGTTTTAATAAAGATAGGAGTTTCTCAAAGATGTGTATCTTCATGAAGACAATTGGTGTCACGAATTTTTAAAGGTTCATGAATATGAGAATGGTAGAAGGTAAAACTATATGACTTTGATAAGCTTTGCGAATGAGAAAATTTCCCCAGAGCTTTGAGAAAACAGGGAGCTTCACGAACAACATTGGAGAGCTTCAAAAAAAAGATAGTAGAGATTAAAAAAAGTAGTGGTGAACTTGGAAGCTTTGGGAATGAGAGTTAATGCCTATAAATAAGTCTCTACCCACTTTGTAAGAGTAGATGAAATTTTATCAAAAATCTAATGTCTTTGAATTCAGAAATATGATTCGCAAAGGTTGTTATTATGAAAAAGTTTCCGAATAAAGGAAGTTTGGGAACATTATGTAAGACAACCAAAAGTTGTAAGAATCATGAAATTATTGTTCGTCACAAAGGATAAGTGAGATTTGAAAAATTAGGGTGCTTCGCAAAGGCTATTTAAGCTTCACGAAAGTGGTGATCTTCAAGAAATTTGTGGGGTTCACAAAACTATTAAATTCTTGTGAAGACTTGGGCAATTTCACGATGGTTGTTTGAGATTCATGAAAGCAATGAGCATCACATAAGTGTTGAAAATGGATTTCCTAGTAAATAAATGGTAAAGTGTTATTCATCATGTGGATGAAAGAAGCACTTTTTGATGCACCAGCTAATCTGTAAAACATATTTATCCACGGATCAAAAGAAGAATCATCTGAAGGATTAGTGTGAACATTTTAGTTGAGAGATTAGTGATCTTTCAAATTGTTATTGTTTATAAACCATGAGGTATAATGATTCTAATCTAAACTTTTCAATAGTAGTGCACTTTTGTGTATTTGGTGCATATGCACATTACCTTTGTATGCTCCTTGGAAAAAGCCTAGTATGGTAGAACCATGTAAAATTGTTGTTTCTTGTGTATGCTTTCATTTCATCTCATATATTTATATGTGAATGGGAGAGAAGGGTGTTTTCTTTAATGACGAAACAAGACCTAAAGGGTTGTAGTTTTAATATGTCATACCCTGATACACCCTCTCCCAGGGCATTTAACCTAGTTAGGATAACAGCGGTGGGCCAAAATATCCCAATATTCAAATCTAATTAGAGGTATTTAGTCCTACTTGACGGGATTAATTTGATTCCATATTGAATTGTTGAAGGATTTAAGGTTTCTCAATACCTTGGATGCAATGGAAGAGGATTCCATAAAATCAATACCTGTAGAGAACCTGATCTATTTTAGGGCCATTCTAAAGGGTAAATTTTAATACACATTGATGAATTTTTCCACGTGATTCATGTTCTAGTATGAGTGTCCCATGTTGGTGGTACTTGATGAAGGTATTCATTCATTTGGGTGATGCCTCCATTTGAAGGGGGAGGTTTAGGGGTGTTCTTGATGACGTACCAGTGGAAATTTGGTTAACCTTCCAATCCTCTTAATCAGAATTAATGGGGAGAATGGTCATCTGATATTCCACAAGTATGACCAAGTCGTCTTAGTCATTCTATGTAAGGGATGTTGTCAAGCATTCGAAGACATTTGTGAGGGTTTCGGGAACAATATAACCACCTTGGTGGATGATAAACAAAAAAGTTTTTTTCAGATACGGTGGATCATTCACATATTGTACATGATTTGAATAGCATAACCAAAAAATATTTCCATAGGATAATAACATAAGTGAATGCAGAACCTAGGGAGGATCTTTTTACCTTAAATTTATAATTAATTTATTTAGATCTGAATAAAAATTACCTCAACTTATGATATTTCTTTTATGGTGATATAGATTTTCCAAAAACACTTTTCTAGATTACCTTCATTCTTAGGGGGGTCTATGTGCAGAATCCCTCTAGAGGTGATCCATGCATGATACTTTGATCTATGAACAATCATTGATGGAACGTTGGGTGCTAGAGTGGCGGATGTTAGGTCCACTAGGCTGAATACCCTGAGAGGGGGGGGGTGAATCAGGGTATGACTAATTAAAAATTAAAGCCCGTTCTGATCTTGTTTCGCTGTTAAGCAAAACACTCTTCTCTCTCTTTCCTGCTGCACAATATAAACAGAAAGTAAAGCAAGCACAGGACACAACAATTTTACTTGGTTCACCGCTAAGGGCTACGTCCAAGGAGCATACGCCGACAGGTTGCCGGTCGTACCAAGTCCACTAAACTTCACTAGCTGTGGATTACAATGTTCGGGCTAGATCACTTCTATGCCCAGGCTCACTGCCTATACAAGGTTTAGGGTCAGCTCACTGCTTTCCCAAGGGTCACTCCCTGTTTCTCTCTCTCTGGCTCACTGCCGGTGGAGAGGATCACCTTCTTCCTCTTCCTAAGCTCACTGCTCTTGGAAGGGATTCACTCACAGTTTATAGACCTGTAGGTCTCTTCATTTCCATTAAGGAATGCATCTTTCTCTGTATGTAGATGCTCTATTGAAGTCCAACTTTCACCCGCAGATGAATCTCACTTTGCACCGGATGTACCGGGCAACCTCAAGTTTTACGCGCAACCCTTACGGTGCCTTGCGCGCAATTTCTATGCTTTGCGCGAAATTCCTTTTTCCCGCAACCTCCAAATTTTACGCGCAGCCTGGAAACTGCCTTGCGCGCAATTCACTGCCTTGCGCGAAATTCCTTTTACGCGCCAACTCAAACTTTCTGCGCAGCCTTTGCTTTTCGCGTAATCTGACTTTACGCGCAAACTTTAAGTTTACGCGCAACACCCTTTCAAACTTCAATTTCGCGCACCAGAGCTCGGGTATTTTCTATGTCTTGAACTCTGCTGAATGGAGGAGGGTCACTTCATATTTATAGGCAACATCGACCCCGCGCGAAAAACCCTCCTTGAGCGCGTAATCCGCTTTGATCTTCCACGCACAAACATTTTCCGCGCACTGCTCCATAATTTCGCGCACCTCATGCCTTTGCCATTTTACGAGCTTCAGACCTCGTAACACCTCTTGCGCGAAATACTTCATCCGCTATTTCGCGCGCCACTTCAATTTTCCGCGCACGCCTCCAAAATCGCGTGCGCCTCATGCCTTTACCGTTTTTCAAGCTTTCGGCCTTGAAACATCTTTTGCGCGAAATACAATTTCGTGCAACCCGCTGTTTTGCGCGCCACACTTCAAGATTTCGCGCAACCCTCTATTTTTGCGCGCCACGCTTGATTTTTCCGCACACCTCCTTCATTTCTCTCTCCTCAACCTTTGCCAACGACATATCACTCCATTTTCCATTGGCGATTTTCAGGCCCAAAAAATTGGCAAACACTGGAAAACGGCGCCACCTTGTACTGCTCTTTTGTACCGCCTCCAGATCGTCCTTTCCTTTGTCAAAGTTCTTTGTCAACATGGAATGTCAACAACTTCTCGGGAACTCGACAATTCTCCATGGAAACCTGCTTTGTCAACAAACACAATCAACCCAAAAATGCTGCAATGTTACCTTGAGGGATTTTTGCCCAACAATCTCCCCCTTTGGGTTTGTTGACAACTCTTCACAACTCTGCTCAGAAATATTTTCTGCACTTTGATACCTCACTGAGTCTTCTTCCAGCTGCTACCACCATTCGCCTCTTACGATTATGATAGCGTTCAAGGATTCACTTAACATGTACTCTAAGCCCACATGAGCAATGCTCGGCGTGAGAAACAAGAGTAGTATGAAAAGTTCATCAATGAATCACTTCATGTCATACCCCAATTGTTGATTCCACCCTGATACCAATTCTTAAAATAAAAACCAGTTGTTGAACCACACTGATACCAATTGGTGAAATCTTAAGTTGATACCAATTGTTGATAGCTGGACACCGTCTCACACCATTCCAACACCACTGTTCTGCTTTTATCACGATCCTCAGCTGTCGTGATTTCTATGATTTGATCGATCACGTCTAGCATCGTCAGATTTACAAATCTCTCCCCCTTTCTAATTGCTCCCCCTTTCTGGCTGCTCCACCTGTCAGCTTCTCCCCGTATCAATTATGATTTATCAAATCTCCGCACTATTTTCTCCCTTGAACAAACACTTTTCTCCCCCTTTGTCAAGCACTTTTCAAGCACTTTTCTCCCCCTTTGTCAACGAACCCAAAGGTCACGCCTTTGTAGTCTGTAACATAGTAGAGAACACATATCAGCACATTAGGGAAAAACACACCATACCTCGGGGAGAGGGGGGGGGGGGGGGGGTCCCACATCCACACAATTTCAAGTGCGGGGAATCGACTGAACTCCCAGAGCCAGTC
This sequence comes from Viscum album, assembly GCA_963277665.1. NCBI lineage: Eukaryota > Viridiplantae > Streptophyta > Magnoliopsida > Santalales > Viscaceae > Viscum > Viscum album. The sequence goes on along the minus strand of OY728130.1, from coordinate 570,231,262 downwards.
GATGCCTCTCAAAAGCTTCCTTGGGTAAGGCCTTTGTCAGAATGTCTGCAACCTGTAGTTCTGTAGGCACGTACTCCAACTTTACAATTCCCTGCTCAACCTTCTCCTTAATAAAATGATACTTAATCTCAATGTGCTTTGTCCTTGAATGATGGACGGGATTTTTGCTAAGATTTATAGCACTTGAGTTGTCACACTGGATTCCGATCGGAGACTTCACTTCAACTCCCATATCTTCAAGCTGCTGCTTCATCCACAATAACTGTGTGCATGCTTGAGTGGCCGCAATATACTCAGCTTCTGCGGTGCTCAATGAAATGCAATCTTGTTTCTTGCTTAGCCAAGAAATACACAATCCACCAAGATAGAATGCACCACCTGACGTTGATTTTCTATCATCGGCTGAACCGGCCCAGTCTGCATCAGTGTACCCCAATAACTCTGTCTGAGATTTGTCATTGTATGTCAAGCCGAAGTCCACCGTGCCCTTAATATACCGAAGTATTCTTTTTACTGCGAGCATGTGACTTTCCTTGGGATTACTTTGATATCTCGCTGCTTGGCATGTGGCGAAAACAATATCAGGCCTTGTTGCGGTTAAGTACAACAGACTTCCAATGATTTGCCTGTATTCTGTGATATTAACTGTCTTGCCATCCTCATCTTTTGATAATTTCATCCGGGTAGCCACCGGAGTCTTCATCTCCTTGGAATTTTCCATTCCAAACCTTCTCAGGACCTCCTTGGCATATTTAGATTGAGAAATGAATGTTCCATTCCTTCCTTGTGTGACCTGTAGACCAAGGAAAAACGTTAGCTCTCCAATCATTGACATTTCAAACTCATTTTTCATGAATTCAGAAAACTGTCTGCACTGAGCTTCATCTGATCCACCAAATATTATGTCATCGACATAAACCAACACCATCATCCTTTGATTACTGTCATTACTGAAATAGAGATTGTAATCAACTCCTCCACGCTGAAAACCAAGCTTCTTCAAGTACTGATCAAGCCTTGAGTACCATGCCCTTGGTGCTTGTTTCAGCCCATACAATGCCTTCTTCAGCCTGCAAACTTTGTTCTCATCCTCATGAATGAGAAAACCATCTGGCTGCTCAATATACACCTCCTCTTCCAGAACCCCATTCAAGAATGCGGATTTGACATCCATCTGGAACACTTTGAACTTCCTTTGCACTGCGATGGCTAGGAATAATCTTATTGTCTCCAGCCTTGCAACCGGTGCAAATGTCTCATCAACATCAATTCCCTCGATTTGGGAGTACCCCTTGCACACTAGTCGTGCTTTGTTCCGAATCACTGTGCCATCTTCATTCATCTTGTTGCGATAGACCCATTTGGTCCCAATGACATTCTTGTCCGCTGGCCTCGAAACAATCTCCCATGTCTGGTTCTTCTCAATCTGATCAAGCTCTTCGTTCATGGCCTGAACCCAGTTTTCATCTTCAGCTGCATCAGAAAAACATTTCGGCTCCACTTGAGACAAAAACGATGCTTGCTGTGATGATTTCATTCTTCGAGTCTGAACTGGAGCTGTTTGATCACCAATGATATTCTGCCTATCAATCTCAGCTCGACTCTTTGTCTTCCTCGCAGACACCGACTTGACACTTTCCTCTTCATCATCAGTATCTTCTTCTGAGTCAGCTTCTGCCACTTCTGCTCCCCCTGGGTTGCTTACCTCATCATCACTTTCATCCAGGAACTGTTCACTGGGTCGTTGAGCAGTCTGTTCATTTTCGACTATAGTGACATCATTACTCTCAACAATTTTTCCCAGCCTCTTGTTGAAGCACTTATATGCTTTGCTTTTCCCTGAATAGCCAAGGAATATCCCTTCATCTCCTCGTGCCTCGAACTTCCTATGATGTTCTTTGTTGAGAATGAAACACTTACTTCCAAAGATTCGAAAGTATTTCAACGTTGGCTTCTTTCCGTACCACAGTTCATACGGAGTCTTCCCTTGCTTCGGACATAACAGGGACCTGTTTGAAACATAGACCGATGTCAAAACTGCTTCCTTCCAAAATTTCTCTGGTAGGTCCTTATCAATAAGCATTGTTCTGGCCATGTTGTTAATGATCCGATTCCTCCTTTCTACCACTCCATTCTGTTGGGGAGTTCTTACTGATGAAACTTGATGCCTTATCCCATGTTTCTCGAGATAGTTTTCAACCTGATTGTTTGTAAATTCTGTACCGTTATCAGTACGAAACTTCAGAATTTTCTGCCCAAGCATCCTTTCTGATTCCCTCCTGTACTGCTTTATGCAACTGAACACCTCTGTCTTATGGGTAATGATGAATACCCAGGCCATTCTGCTGTAGTCATCAATGAAAAGAACATAGTACCTTTGCCCATCTATAGCTCGTGGTGAGATAGGTCCACATACATCAGCATGCACCAATTCGAGCACTCGAGTTGCTTTTTGTTCCTTTGGCCTGTATGTCTTCCTGATGATCTTCCCTTGTTGACAAGAATCACACGTATGAGTGCGATCACGTGATAGTTTGGGAAGGTCTCTAGCAGCATCACACTTTACCAGATCTTCCATAGATGGTTGACATAGATGACCAAGTCGCTTATGCCACATCTGATTTTCTTCTTCTCTGGATAAAAGGCATGAATCTTCTTCCCCACCTACCAGGTAAAGATTCCCCTTTGTTCGTTTTCCCTGAAGAATGACTATTCCATCTTTTCCTTTAACAAAACCCATCTTCTTGGTAAAAAGTATAGAGTGCCCAGAGTCACATAGTTGACTGACGCTAAGCAAATTATGACTGAGACCCTCTACCACCAAGACATCAGCATGTCTCATTTCTTTGCCCCCAAACTTGGATTTTCCTGAGCCAACAATCTTCAGGCCTTCATCATTTCCAAACTTGACAACTCCTTCTTTGTCATATTTTATGCCTGTAACCAGATCCTTATTACCCGTCATGTGGGATGTGCAACCACTGTCAAGGATCCAAACACCAGAACGATCTGATGCTTTAAGGGCAATTTCAGCAACTACGGCCTTCTCAGTTTTCTTCTTCCTAGTCCATACTTTTTCTTTCATACTCGGCATGGATTGAGGCTTCTGTTCTTTCTCAGAGTATGATGGACCAGCTTCATCTTGCAAAACTGCAAATCTGTTCTGAACTTTTAACTCACTTGTCGGTTTACTGATCTGCTGCTTGCGATCATTTTGATTCTGCTTTGACACATTTTTCTGAATGGCCGGAGTGCAGTACCTAGCCATGTGTCCAAATCCTCCGCACCAAAAACAGTGTCCTTCAAAAAATGTTCTGGGAAACCGTTCTCTGTTTGGCTGCCATCTCTGTTCTTGTTCCCTTCGATATCTTTTGGCTATGGAACACACATACTGTGAATGTCCCATCTTTCCACAACAGTAACACCTGATATAAGGTGAATTCCTTCGTGTTACTTCAGCACTACGAGTTTCCCCTTTGGATCTCTGAGTATTCCAATTCTGCTTTGTGCTCAAATCCACTTTCAATCTCGGAACAAGTGCTTGCGGTCTAACTTCAACTGCCGTAGATTTTTGTTTCTGATTAAGCCATGAATCAGCCTTAACATCTGAGTTCAATTGCTGCTTCTTTCCTGCTGAACTACTAGGCTCTTCTTTCTTCTTTTCCGTCTTCGTAACGACCTGATTTCCCAAGAATGTGTTGGGATTCAAAGGTTTTTCCTGGTCTTTTACTTTTCTCCGCAGACCGACAACTTCCTCTTCAAGCTCTTCAATACGCTTGACGTGATCTTTCACTTTTCTACTCAAGCAGTCGATCTCCCTTTTCTGCTCTTCAATCTTGAGCTTATGCTCATCAACCTTTTCTGTGCGCTCTGGCCTGGAAGACTTAAGATTTTCAATTTCTTTCTCAAGCTCAGACTTCTCTTCTTCTTGTTGTTGCATGTAGAGTTTGGCATCACGTACTATCTTATTGGCTTTCTTTGTTTTTGCTCGCCAAACATCTATCTCTTCAAGAGCTGCTTCTAATTCAGCTTCCATGTCAACTCTCCCTTCAATTTCTTCTTCTTCTTCATCAGTTTCAGTTTCTTTCTTTTCTAGAGTGCTACTAGCAACAGCCACCATCGCATTTTGACCACGATCTCTACAGTTTTCTATCTCTTCAACTTCTTCACCCTCAGACTCAGCTGAACTATCAATTTCTTGGGAAAGAAGATTCTTCTTTTTAAAGAAATTTCTCTTGAACTTCTTCTTCCCTTTCACATAGGCTGAAGATTTTTTCATGGGAATCTCAACTTCATCTTCATCGCTTTCTTCTTGAAACTTTTTGGGGCATCTTGCAGCAAGATGACCAACCTTTCCGCATCGGAAGCATGCTAGTGGAAGTTTCCCTTTAAACTTTCCTTTTCCTCTTTGCAGATTTGAAGAAAGGAACGACATCACCTCATCTGACTCTTCTTCCTCCTTAGAATCTTCAATAGTGAGCCTCTTCATGGCCTTAAATGCCACCTCTTTGGATTTCCCCTTTTCCACAGCATCGTTGTCATCATTTCTCATTTCATATGCAACAAGAGTGCTGTGTAGGTTATCCAATGTTAGCTCTTTCGGATCTTTATCTTCCAACACAGAAACTTTCGGATTGAACCGAGGTGGAAGCTTTCTCAAGATGCGCTTTACGATTTTAATGTCTTCGATAATTTCTCCAAGACCCCGCATGTCTTCTACCACAGCATTTACCCTGTCAAAGAATGCATCAACAGACTCATTCGGGTTCATTTTGAGATCTTCATACTTGTTCCACAACACTTGCAGCTTTGCCTCTCTGACTTTTGTATCCCCTTCATAAATATTCAAAAGTTTTTCCCACATGGCATGTGACGTTTTGCATGACATCACCTTTGTATAAATGGGATTAGAGAGTGCTCCCCCTAAGGCATTTATTGCTTTGGAATCAGCATCCAACTCTTTGTGCTCAGCTTCTGATAATGCACCACTAGTAATATCAGCTGTGATACCATGCATAGCTGCTGAAAACACATCCATTCCCAAAGATCGGAAATAGTGTTGCATTCGATTCTTCCATATCTGAAAATTACATCCGTCGAAGATCGGAATCCCTCTATGATTAGTGACCTCCATTGAGAGAAGACCAACTGTTAACCTTTCCCTCTGATACCACTTGTTAGGTCCACTAGGCTGAATACCCTGAGAGGGGGGGGGGTGAATCAGGGTATGACTAATTAAAAATTAAAGCCCGTTCTGATCTTGTTTCGCTGTTAAGCAAAACACTCTTCTCTCTCTTTCCTGCTGCACAATATAAACAGAAAGTAAAGCAAGCACAGGACACAACAATTTTACTTGGTTCACCGCTAAGGGCTACGTCCAAGGAGCATACGCCGACAGGTTGCCGGTCGTACCAAGTCCACTAAACTTCACTAGCTGTGGATTACAATGTTCGGGCTAGATCACTTCTATGCCCAGGCTCACTGCCTATACAAGGTTTAGGGTCAGCTCACTGCTTTCCCAAGGGTCACTCCCTGTTTCTCTCTCTCTGGCTCACTGCCGGTGGAGAGGATCACCTTCTTCCTCTTCCTAAGCTCACTGCTCTTGGAAGGGATTCACTCACAGTTTATAGACCTGTAGGTCTCTTCATTTCCATTAAGGAATGCATCTTTCTCTGTATGTAGATGCTCTATTGAAGTCCAACTTTCACCCGCAGATGAATCTCACTTTGCACCGGATGTACCGGGCAACCTCAAGTTTTACGCGCAACCCTTACGGTGCCTTGCGCGCAATTTCTATGCTTTGCGCGAAATTCCTTTTTCCCGCAACCTCCAAATTTTACGCGCAGCCTGGAAACTGCCTTGCGCGCAATTCACTGCCTTGCGCGAAATTCCTTTTACGCGCCAACTCAAACTTTCTGCGCAGCCTTTGCTTTTCGCGCAATCTGACTTTACGCGCAAACTTTAAGTTTACGCGCAACACCCTTTCAAACTTCAATTTCGCGCACCAGAGCTCGGGTATTTTCTATGTCTTGAACTCTGCTGAATGGAGGAGGGTCACTTCATATTTATAGGCAACATCGACCCCGCGCGAAAAACCCTCCTTGAGCGCGTAATCCGCTTTGATCTTCCACGCACAAACATTTTCCGCGCACTGCTCCATAATTTCGCGCACCTCATGCCTTTGCCATTTTACGAGCTTCAGACCTCGTAACACCTCTTGCGCGAAATACTTCATCCGCTATTTCGCGCGCCACTTCAATTTTCCGCGCACGCCTCCAAAATCGCGCGCGCCTCATGCCTTTACCGTTTTTCAAGCTTTCGGCCTTGAAACATCTTTTGCGCGAAATACAATTTCGTGCAACCCGCTGTTTTGCGCGCCACACTTCAAGATTTCGCGCAACCCTCTATTTTTGCGCGCCACGCTTGATTTTTCCGCACACCTCCTTCATTTCTCTCTCCTCAACCTTTGCCAACGACATATCACTCCATTTTCCATTGGCGATTTTCAGGCCCAAAAAATTGGCAAACACTGGAAAACGGCGCCACCTTGTACTGCTCTTTTGTACCGCCTCCAGATCGTCCTTTCCTTTGTCAAAGTTCTTTGTCAACATGGAATGTCAACAACTTCTCGGGAACTCGACAATTCTCCATGGAAACCTGCTTTGTCAACAAACACAATCAACCCAAAAATGCTGCAATGTTACCTTGAGGGATTTTTGCCCAACAGCGGATCAATCATGTTGTGTGGTTTTTCTTGATCACTATAAGATCATTTGGGCCTGAAGGATTCTCTCTTGATCTTCTCATTCATGAGAGGAGGAGAGAAGAACGAATTCATGGGAGAAGTTCATTGTGTGTATAAATTCTCAGTTATCAATTAACCTTACACAATAGACATGATCATCTATTTATAGATAAAGGGTTTAGGTTAAAATATTATCCAATTTCATACCAGACCTAAAATTATATAATAATCATTTCCAAACCTGATTCCATATAATAATAATATTTTTGTTATTATTTTACTGTGTGTAATAACAGGAGCAACAATAAATATAATTTTGGCGGCTTTCAAATTAATACTTTTCACTGGACAAGATCTTGGTCCTCTCTATTTCCTCATTGTAATTTTTTTGAATACCCAAATAAAAATTTATTAAATATTAAATCATATATAAATATTATATTCACAACTTGGAAAATAAATATTTATTAAATATTCAATATAAAAAATAAATGTATTTTATTGACAATAAAAAAAATATTTATTTTATTTATGTGATTAATAAAACTTGAATAAAATTATTCCTCAGTCTTGAGAATAATATTTATTCCATTGATTAAATTCATTTAGAATTAAATTGAGATCAATGGAAATACTTAGTATGAGACTCTATAGGATTATTTATTGTTGGAATTAGGTGTACTTTACAAAAGTCCAAGATTACTTTCTAGAAATGAGTCAAAGAACCCAAGATAAAGAAAATAATGTCTTAATGATGAAAACCATATATGAATTCTCACTGTGTAACATAATCCTTTTATCACAGTGTCTCATCAAGAAGGATACACATCTATTTCATCAACCTATATTCTTGATATGCCTTTCATTGAATATCTGAAATAAACACAACATATCACCATTGACATTGAATGTACGGAGATGGTTCTATTCCAATCAAAGGGTCGATATATCAAATTCCAAAATGATGGAAGATACAAATCTTTCCTATAATTATCAATTAATAATATGTCATTCATGACACACCCAATGTACCCTACTTCCCACAAACATATGGAATCAAGGTTTTGGTCATTAAATTTAACTGTGCGAGTCATGAAATGCATTAATGATAATTTTGAAGTTTAGGGAACGTTACATAGGCTCATAGATAGAAATATCTGATGACATAAAAACATTCAAGATTCCTACTGGAGGGTATGTTCTTATAATATCATATTTTGGAGATTATTAATTGCAAAAACTCATTAGAAGAATCCTCATCCTCTTATGAGAAAATAAGCCTAAGATTATACCTACTATGTTCCCATATAATACTATGTTATCTAAAAATATAACTATATTTAATAATACCATCATGTAAATTCAATATTCTCATCATAGAGAGGAACTTCTATGACCATATCAATTCAACAGATACCTTATGACATTATAATATCAAACCCATGCAGAACAATGAAATATATTGAAAAATAATTTTTATTAATATTTAAATCTTAGAATATACCTTGAATAAAAGTATAAATAGTTTATTCTAGAACACCAACTAAAATAAACTCTCACTTAGAATAGAGACAACTGCCTATGAATTTTTGTTTTTTAGACCTCACATGATGATATTATTTCTTTTGAGTCATGGATTTAGTCAAGGGGTCTACCAAGTTATCTTCCAGGGATATTCTACTCACTAAAACATTACCTCTTTAAGAAAAATCCCTCAAGAGATGGTTCTCCTGAAGTATATGCTTCATCTACTGATGTGACCTTGAATCCTTATAAAGTCCCACCACTGTAGTATTATCATAATAAAGTGTGATAGGACCCTTAATTCTAGGTAGCACATCACGTTCATGGATGTAGTTTCATATCCATAATTCTTCTTTAGGTACCATAAAATTCATTATATACTATGACTCTATTATAGAATCTACGACCAAAACTTTCTTTGAGCTCTTCCACGCATTGAAACTCCATTCAGAGTGAATTTGTATCTTGTCTGTGATTTCAGATCATCTAGATCTATTTAGAAACTATCATCTTCATATCCTCTTATAACTAGTTCATTATCCCCTCTATATACTAGGAACATATCTTTATTATTCCTCGGATACATGAGGATCGTCTTGACTGTCATCCAATGGTAGTAAATTGGGTCAGCTTAATATCTTCATACCACACTAAAGGTGTATGTGAAATATAGAATAGTACATAGTATATCATACGTGATTAGTTCAATCATATATGTGTATGTAATCTTTTCCATCCTTTTTCTTTCCTCATGTGCTTGAGGAAACATTTTACTATATTGATAAAATCCATATGAAATTATAAATAATCCCCTTTGGATTATTGCATTCTAAATCACTTTAGTATCTTTTCAATATATGTAATATGAATTAGGTCGATCAACCTCTTAGATATATTGTGATGGATCTTGAGACCAAAAATATATGCTTCTTCACCTAAGTCCTTTATGGAGATGTATTTATTAAAAAAGGCATTAAGAGGTTGTAAGACTGGTATTTCATTTCTAATAACTACTATTTCAGTGACATATACTATTAAGAAAATGATTACACTACCACAAATATATTTATATATATGTTTCTAAAACTTTTATTGGGGTGTGCGCAGTCAGGTTGCGATGCACAGGTCGTTTCCCCCACATTCTCTCTTTCCAAAGGTGGGGACATCTGTTGCTTATTTCGGGACATTTTCTCCTTGATTGAAATAGGGTGATGGGATATCAGTCTCTCCTTCAATGGGTTACTCCTCAGAACATGTTGCCTAGTCTGTGTCTCCCTTAAAGATTAAGACGTTGTTCGTGAAACTATTTCCTAGTTCCATATCATCATAGATTCTGATTAATTACACTTATTTTGTCAGGACATTCCAAGGGGTCAAGTCAGGGAAACAACATTCGATTAGGGGATTGGTCACATTGGACATTGCTGGCATGTCTGGATGCTCAAACACTGATATTCTAGGGTTTATTCCCCTTATGATAGGGCTTCTAGAGAGTGCGGAAGCCCAAGAAATCCCACATCAAGTGCGGGGAATTATATGACATAGGCATGTTTTAGAGGTTTTCCTCAGCTTCCATGTTTAACACAAGTTATGTCGTGAGTTTAGTTTCTAGTAGAGATGGTTACACCAAAGGCATGTATTCCGAGGTTTTCCTCAGGCATATCATATTGAACTCCAGTTAATCTCTGAATTTAACATCTTGTGGAGACAGAATGAGAGTGATCAAAACATCCCATAGAGACGGATCATATTAGTACATCCCTAGGAGGGAGCATCTTGAAGGTTTACCGGATGATAGACCAGAACTCCCAATGAGGAAAAATATGAGGTGGTGTGTCCCATTGAGGGTACCATATGATGGACCATAACACCCAATGAGGAAGGATCTGAGGTGGTGTGTCCATAGAGGGAAGATATCACACTGTGAAGGTTGATCTGGACACCACTGAGGGCGGATCAGGGAAACTGCACCCCAGAAATGGGAACACCAAGGTTTACCATTGGCTGGGATTGAACCTCAGGGAGGTTTCCTGCGTACCCTGTATATATTATAGGGATCAAAACCCATGTAGTTCAAAGGGGTGATGAATCTGGGTGTACACAAATGAAAACGACCAGGAGACATGCTAGGGCCTATGCATGGATAGTGGGCCATCACAAGACGGACACTCTTGGTTGGATGGTTATGGATTGTGTGGGGATTATGCATGGTTAGCTACCCAAGGGAATGGCATGATCTCACGTGATGTGGAATCCCAGGTAAGAATCAAGATGGATATGGATGGAGCGTAGAAGAATAGGGTGAGTGGGTATGGAACTGACGTGAATATGAGTGTGATGTTGGGATTTAACCTTAGATAGGCTTCCGACGTATCCCTATGGTAGGGAATCAAAGTCCACGTAGTTCGGAGGGGAGATGGAACACCTAAGGAGGTTGACCGTGAGAATGGACACATGGATGGGACCCATAGGAAGTAGAAACTCTAGGATAGGGCATGAACTTCCCGAAATACAAAGGCTCAAGGTAGAGACCAAGATGGGATAGGAGTTATGGGCTTGAAACTCATAGAGTCTTCCTACATATCCTCATGTAAGGGAATTAAAGTCCATGTAGTTTAGGATGGTGCATGGAATCGGGGTGTACACAAAGGACAGTGACCCGATGACATGTTGGGGGTTACACGTGGTTAGAATCCCAAGAGTTGGTCTGATGCCACTAGGGGACAGACCAAGGATATGGGTCTCGGCAAAGGGGACACTAAAGTTTACAAATGTTTTGGGGTTGAACCTCAGGAAGGATTCCTATTTACCCTACCTAGGAGACAGGGATCAAAACCCACTTAGTTCATAAGCATACAGTTTAGCATCATGCGGGATGAAAAGGGGAATACAGTTTAACGTCATGTGGGATGAGGGTGAACCAACGTGAAGTGGTCAGTATCAATGGATGAAGGGATTGAATCTCAGGTAGACATCATACGTACCTTGCTCAGAAAGGGTAAGGATCAAATTCCACGTAGTTTTCTGGTGAGATATGAGGATTACACTCTTAGGCGGCCCAAAAAGGGTTTCATGGTTGATGCTTACTCTAAGCTCACATGATTCATGCTCGGTGTGAGAAACAAGAGGTAATAAAGACCTGGAGATCACTTCATGAAAGGTGCATCCACGAGGAATGGAATGGGGTTTATGCGTGGTTAGTGGCCTTGAGAGATGGAGACTAGGGATTACTACAGGATGGAGGCCCAATGGCGATAAAGACCAAAGGGAAAGTTATGGGGTATCGAGAGTCCAATGTGCCCATATATCCTCTAGTCTTTGCAAATGGAAGAATAGGGGAGGATCAAGGGTGCTACCTTTTGTAAGATAGTATAGGGGATGAAAGTAGGGTGGTTGCCCTACCCCGTGGACAGATTTCGATCCATGAAATGAGTATCTCATTACATGTGGGGAATATCTCACTCTTGTGGAGATGAGTGGGAATGGAAAATGTATGAGGTGGGGTACCCCATGTATATCACATGGTGTGAGGCTAAATTTTATCGTCATGTTCTGGGGAAATGATGCTTGGCAGTTTAACGTCCTGCAGCTTGGACGATGGGGATTCACTCCTCACCCCTTGGACTTACATTACTGGTGCACTTTAACCCTTGGTGTAGGGAAGTCACCAGCAATTCCTTGGTGAGATGGGGATGTGGATTGATCCATTGAGGGTATCACATTAGCGTGGCTATGCAAAGAAGAAATATCCATTATCATGCCCATGCAAAGAAGCATGAGACAAAGTAACTCAACATGGATCACCGCCCAAAGGACCATGAAATCAATTCATACAAACCTGGAGGGTTGTACGGGAGATGTATGTGCATGAGGGGATCATGTTAATGTGGCTATGAAAATATGGAATAGTCGTTAGCATGCCTATGTGAAGAATCAATAGTCGTTATTGTGCATATGTGACGAAGCATGAGGAAAAGTAATGCAACATGGAGCATCACCCACGGGACCTTGAAATCACTTCATACAAACGTGGAGGGCCATATGGGATAATTATGCACATGAAAAGGGTGTCGTGTGTAAGTAGGGCTCCAACGTGGTGCCTTAGGGTAATTACAAAACATGGAGAACACAAGGAGGGGAATGAGGAATATTGAGGGTGTGCGCACAAGATGGGGTGGTTGCGCGCAAAGAGAGTGGATGCGCACAAGATTATTACAACATGAGGGAAAACTTGCACACAAGGGGAATATTTTGCATGAAAAAGACTTGGAGTAAAAGAAAATGGACAAAGATCAATCCCTAGTGGGCCTACCCAGAAAAGGACCCCTAGGAGACCTGTCACGCAAGATCCAATACCTTGAGGTCATGTATTTCATGCGATCACAGAAGGGATATATTTTTCATGGAAGAGTGTTGGTTCATCTTTCATAACCATCCCTCGAAGGACGGGATTACAAATATATTTATAGCTGAAAACTTTGGTGGTAGTGCACAAGAGGAGGTGCACGAAAGAGTACATTTGACGTCGCATTGGGCATGTAAGAGCTTGCATGCATATGGAAATCTTTCATGTCGGGCCATCTTCATTCGCGCCATTGACTTGGATGGTTTTTAGATTATTTCCGAGGAAGGCTCCCTTTGACATTGCATTGGGTACACATGATTTTACACATCATTTCCAATCTTTCTCCCAAAAATTACATCTTGCGCACACCTCCCTTAGGCATCTTATAATTTTTTCATGGATTCCCAACATGCCTTAGGCTTTCTAAATAGTACCTTTTCATAGACCTATCTGAAATTCAGAATCAACAAATACCCCTCCTTAGAATTAGAGAAAAAGGGGGACCTGAAGGTAAAATTACAAGGGTCCTGCCAAAAAGAAAAGCAACTGACCATTGATGCGCACAAAAATGGCCATTCAGTACACAAACCACTTTTGCGCATGTGAATATCCATTCTGTTCCTATAAATAAACTAAGGGGGGATTGGTATCCACATTTAATTTTCTTTACGATAAGCTCTTATGCTATTGTGAGAGAAAAAACTTCATTTCTATGCAAAATTTCTCACAACTGGTCTGAGTTTTGTGCACACTCGCAAACTCTTTCATGCCACTGTCCCTTCTTGCATGCACTGGACTTACTAGTATTCTTGTGTGGATGAGGCTCATATTGAACACAACAGATTGTCTTGCACACTGACCCCCCTGTATTTCTCGCACATCCCTCTGTGAATTTGAAAACCCAACGAAAATGGATGCTCAACAGACTGACATTGAGAGGGAGTCTACTGTAGCTACAAAGATGACTCAGATGATCACAGAACCTTAGATTTGTCATGTGTGAAGTGTGGTGTCTGATAATCAAATGCTTTTTGGAAAGCTGACATAAGCTCAAATGGATTACCTCTTAAGTGACAGTTTGTAGATATGGAACTTCAGTATTTTGGAGGAGGTGTTGATGCCAAGCTTTGAGACTGATATTCCACGGTCATGGGTAACACACAAAGATAGCCTTCTACAATTCAACATCACAAACAACGATCATCCCACCAGGGAAACACAAAACACAACCATTTATGTCTTGAATCTGAAGACCAAGAATATTGTAGGAAGTGATCTGGTTCTTGAGGAACCTCCAACTCATTATACGATCACCTTCAGAAGCAGCATTACCGATGAGACAAAAGGTTGGAAAGAATGGTACATCAGGTCTGGGGGAAATTTCATGAGTAAATGGGAATGGGTGTACTTAGTACACCAATCATGTGAGGATTTTGAGGTAGAGATGTGGTCTATCGGGCTTTTTGATGTTGTGTTGACATCACAATATCACTTCTACCATCAACAGGACCTACTACCAGAGTTGTTTAGTCGGTGGTCTCCTGACACAAACACCTTCTAGCTCCACCACAGGGAGGTAGGCATCAGTCTATGGTACGTCCATTTCATTGGGGAATTCCATTGGAGGGGTACCAATATGATGGGTTCCTTGCAATAGAGAACACATGGGGGGATAGGACGTTTACCCCTATTTTGAAATGCCAACTGTTGGTGCTGGATAAAAAGAAGATACAGATCAAGTACATCCTAAAGGATATATATTATTCAGGGTGGTTCACTCTCTTTCTAACACATGACAAGGCAGTTAAGATGTCAGGCCAAGGGAAGCAGTGCCCAAACACATCACAGAGGGGAAAGGCGGGATCATACATGATGCTTCTAGAAGCAGGCGAGTACCGATCCTGGGGCTTTGGTATAAATGAATGTCAGGACCTGAACATATGATATGTCGGGTTCCTTGCTGCATTTATGAGTGGGTGGATGTTTCTAGTAAGGGAAACATGGATAGGGTTTGACCAAGAATTCTAGGGATGTCTGGAATCATGGCGGTGAAGAATAATGTTAATCTGGGCGTGAAAGTACAGGCCAAGCTATATAGCATTCTGGGACGCATCTCGAGAGGAAGCATGGATTGAAGGATATGTGGGACATTCCAGAATCTTCATGGATAAGATGTAGCTCAATGTGGTGGGAATGACTTCTTGAATTCCATTCGCCCTTTAGGTGATGGTCTGTGACCATCCCTTCTAAATATTGCTGGAATCTTCCCACTGATTCTTAGAGAGGAAGGGATCCAGCTCAAGATTGGTAGCCATACCAACTTCAACATTCATCTGTTTTGGACCCCAAATGGCCATATGGTAGATGATGGTCAAGGCCCATTGGATAAGAGGGAGTACTTTCAAATTATTAGGGGCGGTGTGCTGGTAGCCCGTATTAATGGAGAAATATTTTGCGAACTATATATGCTGACACAGTTTTCTAGGCAATTCGGGTGCATGCACTGGATACCGAATAAAGTATACACAAAGGTTAGGGAAGGGGTAAATTCTTGAATTCTTCACAAAATGTGGATCATGTTCACAAATTCAAGATCGTTTGAAGTCATCACCCCCTACCAATTTCAATGCGGCCTATCAACGGAGTATGAAGACCATTGGACAACAACGTACCCGGAGAAGATTATGTGGAAATGAATTCGGGAAATCAAGGAGGCTAGCATGGAGTTCAGACAATGAGAAGGAAGACGAGGTACTTCTGGGGAGGTGAGACAAGGAACAGGCCTTGTGGTTGGAATGTCATGGGGATATAACTTCATCAGTGGGAGCGTTTCAAGGTGAGAACGCGCCTCCACCTTCTGAAGAGGGGTGGTCCCGCGGGCGGCCTCATGGGCCAGCTAGGAACTCCCTAGGAAGAAACTAAGGCATATCCTAAAGCCGACCGCAGATTCCATCTTCCCATCTCTATGGTATTCCTGGAGGATGTTGTGACAATCTATGTCCACCAAAAAACTATGGTGGATACTGGTGGGCACTGGGCTCAACATACCAGGCATAGGGCGCATCCAGGTGGTGGATAGGGTAAACATTCATCCCTGACAGGCATACCTAAAAACCATGGATATGTACACATTCTAAAGATGGAGGTATGAAGAGACACACCTCCTAGTGAAAGTGATGCTTGGCCAGGATCATGACCCAAAAAAGTTGTCGTCTGGGGATGACGATGATGAAGAAGAAGAAGAGGAAGGTGAGGAAGAGGAGTAAGAAGACGAAGAAGACACATAAGAAGAGAGAGAAGAGGAAGGGGAAAAAGAGGAGTTTGGGGTGAATTTCATGTAGTTGAGGGACCTTTAGAAATATTTTTCTTCAAGGGAAGCCCATGTGAGAGTGTAAAAATCACAGACTCTGATGAAGAACTGGATGAATAGCTCAACGTGAGTCTTAAATCTTATCACCACTGGCCTTTCGCTTTTCATAACTCGAATATACTAACCAAACTCTATCCTATTTAGGAACACGTCGATGATTATAGCTTGGAATCCTTCCTTGCAGGGGACAAATATGTACATGTGGATGTGGAAGAACATCCTCATGAGCCTACATTTGGGATCAAGCAAGACAGAGAACCATCTATGGATAAAGTGGGCAGTGATGAACCAGAAGGAATGAAATAGATACCTCTGAGTCCAAATCTATTCCTGCCATTCCAAAGGAGCTGGGGCCAGTGATCGAGTTATCATGTGTTGATGGATCTCCTATGATGGAATCTCCTACTGTGACTCAGGCACTGGACACTGCTAAGCTTGGATCTTGTAAGTTTATTCCTTTGAAGGCTCGTATCTTTTATTGGGGAACTCGACTGAATAATATATCAGTTCCCAATGAAGTGATAGAGAAGTTAGAGGCTCAAAAAACTATCGAGTCTGGAACGTCTACAAGGGTCCTACCGATGATTTCTCCAGCTCTAGTAGAGCCAACTATTCAATCTGGTCACTCCCTAGTACTTGGTGAGCCAAAAGCTGCAATCATGGGTGACAATGCTGCCAAGGTTGAGCTCCAGGTCAGTGAGGCTAAGGTAGCTAAATAGGAAAGGGTACCAAAAGAAGACCCTATCACTGAACTCCTAGCTACTTTCCCTAAGTATAGGCCTACAGAACCAGAGGAGATGGACGACTCTGATCTAGACATGGATGAGGAGAGTCATATGACATTTCACAAGGTGTGTAAGTGAATCAAACACTTTCTCAGTCAATCATAGGCAGAATGGATGAGCTGGATGGGGTCACTTCGAACCTAGATACGCTTTCTCTATTTTGGAGGGGTGGATGCTCATTTTCTTCATATAATGATCCGTGATTATATGGATGAGAAAATACGGGAGAGTAGCCAATGCTCTGATATTAGTCGGTGTTAGAAGGAATCAGATAATACCCAGAAGTTTCTTAAAACTGATCAAGAAGTCTGACGCCTTGAAGTGAAATAAAAAAAATAATAGCATTTATCGCGAGCCATTCTAAGATCATTGAAAAATTAAGGTCCCAAAAAGCAGATGCCCAATAGAAGGTAGTGTGGTTGAGAAGTCAAATGATTTAGCTCTAAGATGAGAAAGCACGAGTGCATGCCAAAGCTAACGAGTTCCTCTCTACATCCACTAATTAAGAGAGGGAGCTTAAGGAATGGGAATTATCCCTGTAAACTATGTTCTAGAAGGTGGAAACACTGGATAAATCCATCAAAGGCACCGATCTATAAGGTCCATGTTTTGGCTAAACTCATAAAATTATCTTTCTTTTTTTAATATCTTATTCTGAACTGCATGAATGGACTGGTTATTTGCTTGATAGATTATCTTAGTATATTCTGACCATAACTGTGAAGTAATTAGTGATCCATCCTTAAGCTCACGTGGGTTATACATGGTGTGAGAAATAAGAGAAGACTAGATAATTGTTCACATTATGCATGAGAGCGCTGGATAGACTTTCAAAAATATGGGGTTTGGATGACTGCCCAGAGTTCTAAACACAAGAGAGGGGTCTTGGCCCAGGAATAGGTTCCTCAGAACAATGAAAATTATCTTTCCCACATACTCTAGTGAATGATAGGGATGATGCCAGGGGTTCTATAATAAATATGAATAATGGGGAATGTAGAATGTGAATTACAATGACCCAAATTCGGGATGCAGTGAGGATGGAATGAAGACAGAGGATTTTTATTGAATAAATTCAAAACACAGCATCTATATCAGTTTGGCATGAAATAGGGATAAACAAATGAGGGTCAAACCATGACCGTATTCGAAACACGGGGTCGAACTCAAAGTTCAGTCCACTGTCCTCTGGAGAATTGTCCCAAGATGGTAGGTGAACCATAACTCTGAGCATCCTAACCATTAGGGGGTTCCTTTAGAAGTGAGAGGGAATGGATCCGAATAAGGGGTACACAAAGAATGGGGTGGAGTGATGGTTGTTCAAATGAATTCCAGCACTCTTGGAATTACTCCACCATGAAAAAAGTGCATGGGGTGAGTGTATCGATCTAAACCGAGAACATGCCTACTTCCAGGAGGGATCTATCTGGTCAGGACCTCAGTTGGTCTATAGTTTTATGTCATGTGTTGAGGATGATAGTTTCATAGTTTAAGGTAATATGGAAAGACCCAGGGGCCACACTATCTCGTATATGGATAATACCTTACCATAACCCCTAATCCTACATGATCCATGCTCGACGTATGAAACAAGGATAGTTTTCAGGCCTACCTCAGCCAAATAGAGCATGAAATGGTAAAAGGAACTTTTGGGTTGGGAAAATCCCAAACAAACAAACATTCCTACTCGACGCGTGCGAATGTGTGGAGTTACAACACTAGTGGTGTTGATGATCCATAAAATGGAAAATGGAATTGAACATGAAAGTGACGACATTTGATATTTATGATGTAGTGGGAGAAATGTGATGATGAAGGATAAATATTGACCATGTTCAAAACATGTCATCCTTTTCACGTTATCCTAGAATGGGAATAAAAAAATGTGGGTTAACCACTGACCAAATTCGAAACATGAAACCTATTTTATAATGTTGTTCAAAATCCTCTGGGATGTTATCCCAAAGCGGTAGGCAATCCCTAAGGCCGAGTATCCATACTGATAGGGAGTCCCTTTGGCTGTGAAAGAGGACGAGGATCAAAATAAAGGTCATGTAAAGTGTGGATGGTGGAGTGATGGGTTGTTCAAATGGATTCAAATACTCTTGAAATTATGCCACCATGATGAAAAAACATTAGGTGAGTGCATCGATCTGATCAAGGATCGCACTCATTTCCTAAAAGGATATCCCTAGTGAGAACCTAGAGTGGCTCGTAGTTTTACAACATGTCAATGAGGATGATATCCACATAGTTTAATGTCATATGGTGAGGATGGGGTTACCTAGAAAGGAAATGTGTGGTGTGTTACATATCCCAACGTGAATGAGGACTGTAAGAGTCCACACCACACCACGTGTTCCCAATGGGATT
Organism: Viscum album; assembly: GCA_963277665.1. Taxonomy (NCBI): domain Eukaryota; kingdom Viridiplantae; phylum Streptophyta; class Magnoliopsida; order Santalales; family Viscaceae; genus Viscum; species Viscum album. Next base: position 570,212,120 of record OY728130.1, on the reverse strand, counting down.
CTTTAGACCATAGAATAGAGGTGGACAAACATGTGCCTGGACCTGAGGGAAATTTCTTGGGCATTCCTACATATCCCATGTGGATGGGAATCAAGCCATACGTAGTTCTGGAGGACCTCTGTAGTTTAACGTCATACGGTAGGATAGAGAGTGAAAGGGGAGATCCCTAAAGGGGGAGTATGCGGTGTGGCCATTATAGACCTGATGTGAATGAGGACTAATGTAGTCTATGCCACACCACATAATCCCTAGAGAAATCTTAGGTCAAGAGACTGACGAAGGAGAAATTTGGTCTGGTCCCTAGACAAAAAGTTTGGGCATTCCTACATACCCCATTAGGAGGTGAACCAAGCCACACGTAGTTCTGAGAGTGCATTTTAAAGTCATGTGGGATGAAAGACATGTGTGGTTCGGCTGCACTAGTACAAATCCTTCCAAAACCACTAATCCCATAGGAATCATGCTCGATGTGAGAAACAAGGAGTAGTGATGGGATATTTCTAGTATAGGGAGGCACACATTAGGGGAAATGTGATGCTAGTTGAATGACGTCCAAATAATACTGACCTTCCTACTTAACGCACATAGATGCACGGAGGGGTAAAACCGAGTCTGTTGGAATTCCACTAAAACATAAGGAAGTGGAGACATGTGAATCATGGATCCCAAGATCTAGATCGCAATTGTGGTGGCATGAAGATGGATGATAACTATTGACCATGTTTGAAATACAAAATTTGTTTCATGTTATCCTGGTGTGGGGATAGATAAATGAGGGTCAACTGCTGACTACGTTCGAAACACAGGACCTGTCGCAAAATGTCATCTAAGGTTTTCTGGGGTGTTGGCCCAAGACGGTAGGTGAGCCAATGTGGCATGATACTAGGCCATAAAGGGGGTCCATTCAGACATGGAAGTGGGTAGAGATCCAAATTAAGGTCTCTTGAAGCGTGGACACGAAACGAGGGAATGTCTATATGGAATGCAACACTTTGGGATCTACGACATGGCGCATTTGGGTATGCCAATGAGATGTGTCAAATAGAGGGAGTCAAATACCTTTCCAAATATAGGGGTGTTGAGGATGAAAACTCCACGTTTAAGGTCATAGAGTGGATCATTGAGAGGGGACCTGATTTAATGGAATGTGTGTAGGATGGTGAAGTAGAAAAACCCGATGTGGGTGAGGACCAAAGAGGTTTTCCATCTTATGACACATTCTTGATGAAAACATGCACACAATTTAAATTCATAATGCTTGGACTAGGGTGTGCAATTTAATGTCATGGGCATGGAAGAATGAAGGATTTTTAGTTCCTAGGGATGGACATGAAGACTAAACGTCCGGGCATTCCTAAATATCCCATGAGGATGGGAATCAATCCATATGTAGTTCTTGCAGGAAGATCATAGTTCATGGTTGTAGAACTCAGACCAAGCTGGGATTAGGCAAGGGAGAGACATGGTGTGGCTGTTAAAAAACATGACATGAATAAGGAAAGTAGAAGTCCATACTATACCACGTACTCCCAGGGGAAACCTTAGGTTGAGGGACCAAAGGTTGAATTTTTTATGGGCCCGAGAAAAATATTTTGGGCATTCCTACGTATCCCAATAGGATAGGAATCAACCCATACGTAGTTCTAGAAAGATTTGTGCAGTTTATCATCATGAATCAAGGATGTAGGATAATGGAAGGAAGATACCCAAATGGAATTACATGGCATGACTATCATAAACCCGACGTGAATGAGGACCCAAGAGGTCCTCACCACACCACATGCTTCCGACAGAGTTCAGGCTGAGGGTCTGGGAAATATCGAAGGAAATGGGGCTGGACCCGAAGATGAAATGTTCAGTCATTCCTATGTATCCCATGAGGATGGGAAAAAAGCCAAACGTAGTTCTAAAAAATGTCGTGCAATTTAATGTCATGCGACAAGGACAGAGATATGAGAGACTAGCACCTGAGGTGGAGTACATTGTGTGGCTATTATTGACTCTATGGGAATGAGGACATAAGTCTGTATACTCCACACCATGCAATCCCATGAGTCAGGTCCAAAATGATGAACATAAGATTAAATGAGTGAGCATTCCTATGTATCCCATAATGATGGGAATCAAGCCTTAAGTAGTTCTCATAATTCATGCAGTTTAATGTCATGCGATAAAGATGAGGGGGGTCTTAGTTTACTATCGTAGAGCTCGGACCGAAATAAGTGAGATCCTTCCAAATGGGTGTAAACCATGACCAAGTCCCTAAGCCCACGTGATATGCACTTGATGTGGGAAATAAGGGCAGAAAAGATCTTCACTATACATGGAATATAGTGATAGGGGAAACGACACGGAGCCTTGACTGACACCACATCGTTGTTTCGGCATCTTAACGCGTTAATACACATTAAGGGATAGCACCAAGAGTGTCAAAATTCTACTTTAAAACGATGGATTGGAAAGGGATGTGTATCATGCAACCAGTATTTTAGGATTAATTGGGGTGGCATAATGATGGAGGATAACTTTTGACCGTGTTCGAAACATAGCATCCATATCATGTGACCTAAAATGGGAAGAAACAAATGAGCATCGACCACTGACCATATTCACAACGTGGTAATTATGTCAAATTTTCGTTCAAAATCCTTTGGATGTTGACCCAATACGGTAGGAGAGCACTGGGGTCTAGCATCCATTCCGTTCGAGGGTCCATTCAGATGTGAAAGATGATGAAAACCCAAATAAAGGAAAATTTGAATCATGGAAATAGATGAAAACATGTCCATGTAGAACTCAACCCTCTAGGTCCCAAACCACAGTGCATCTAGGCACGTTGGTGAATTTCCAAAGAGGGTCGATGGGACCAATTTGAGAGCAGAAGACTCGAGAAGATGAGTGGAGAAAATTTTGGATAGAGAGCTCTCAAGATAGAGGTATGTGGCATGCCTATTGAAACCCCGATGTGAATGAGTACATAAGCCCACACTACAAAACATACCCCCCTCTGAGGACATAGGACATGTGTCCAGAAGGAAGAGAAGGTTTCTATGAAATAGGGCTGGACCCGAAGACGAAATCTCTGAGCGTTTCTACCTATCCCATGAGGATTGGAATTAATCCATACATATTTTTGAAATTTCGTGCATTTTAACATCATACAACAAGTATGTGGGGAAGGGGTATCTCGAAGAGGAATGTGTATGGAGTGGCGAATAACCCGACATGAATGAGGACATAATCCAACATATTCCACGCCATTAATATTTCAAGGAGAGAACTCAGGCCGAGTGGCCGAGAGAAAGAATAGATGAACCCGGGATGGACCCAAAAACAAAATATTCTGGCGTTCCTATGTATCCCATGAGGATGGGAATCAAGTCGTACGTAGTTTTCAAGATTTTGTGCAGATTAGCATCATAGGAAAAGGATGTGGGAGATCATAGATTAAAGTCATATAACTCGGACCGTAGATTCCCATTTTAATACCTTGTGTGTGGGACAAAAGGGCAGAAAATTTGAATCACTGCACATGTCATTTGGTAGACCATGGAATGGAAATAACGATTGGGGATTACTGTTGACCATGTTTTCATCACAATATACATCTCATGTGACCTGGAATAGGAATAAACAATTGAGTATCGACCACTGATCATATTCGCAATGCGAGACTTGTGTCAAATTCTCATTCAAGATCCACAGGGACATTGGCCCAAAATGTTATGCGATCCTAGGTTCTGTGAAACCAAGACTATAGGGGGTCCTTTTAGATGTGAAAGATGATGGAAACCCAAATGGATGGATGCATGAAGTGTGGTGGTACCGGTGTAGTTTAATGTCTTGCAGTAAGGACGAGGGATGAAGGAGGGGTGTCTCAAGGGGATGTGTGTGGTGTGGAAAAAATAGCTCGATGTCAACAAGGACATAGAGTCCATACAACACTGCATAATCCTAAGTGAGAACTTGGGAAAGGAGGCCATAAAAGTTGAGGGACCTAAGGTTGGGCCATAGATGAAAAGTCATAGCTTTCCTATGTATCCCATAAGGATAGGAATCAATCCATACGTAGTTCTAAAATGTCTTTTAGATTAACATCATGTGACAAGGATATAAGAGATCATGGTTTAAGGTCATAGATCTCAGAAGGGTGGTTGTTTAACGTCTTCCAGAACGAGTGTAGGAAGTTTAACATAATTCAGGACAGTAATATTGTTTAACTTCATGCGGGACAAGTACGGGGTAGTTTTACATCCTTCATCCTGGACGGATCACATAGTTTAATGTTGTGCGGTAAAGATGGAATAGTTTAAAGTTATGTGGGACTGTTAAGTGAAACACTCTTTAAGGAATTTAGTATTGGTGGGAGGTGTAATACACTCACCATCCATGGTGACCAGTAAGTATGCACCATTTGGGTAAACCTTGTAAATTATATAAGGTCCCTCCCATTTGGGCTCCAGCTTCAGTGGCTTCCTACCGGGTATCATTGGATTTATCAGGGCCAACAACATGTCACCTTGTAAGAAAGAGTGGAGGTGAAACTTCTTATTGAAATCTCTGACTATATTGTTCTGATGCCTCTCCAGATTGTGCAGGGCACTAAGTCTGTTCTCGTCAAGCACTTCCAGTTTGGACAGATGATTTTTGGATACTTTTTCTGATGCCTAAAGATCATATAATTCTATGATTAATGAAGTCAATTGAATATCCATGGGCAGTACTACATTCGTTTTGTACACCAGGCAATATGGGGTCACCTGAGTGGAATTACTAGTCATCATATGATAATCCCAAAGTTCTTTGGAATTACTAGTCATCATTACAGCATCTCATAACCAGGGGACATACATCAAAAGAAATGGTGAGCATAAGGCCCAGTAAGGGAAACAAGGGGAAACATTTAACATGTGAACTTGAGATACATCAATGAAGTCGTGAAAAAAGAACTTTAAGGCATGAGAAAGAAGTCATGAGGCATATCATAATAAAGATAATTTGTTACATAACTTGAAGATGTGACTACAACATTTAATATAGACAATCATGAACATATCACCAAGGTCCATCCCCAAGGTGTCATTTGAAATTACAATGGTTATTCACTAAGATATCGTTAAAATTGTAATCTCTAGTGGTTACATCATTACCCAATGCATTGGAGCGCTATCAGGGCACAACCTTAAATTTTTCTTTATCATCATGTGATCCACATACATCATCATCAAACATTTCATAAATAACCCATATAGCATAAAAGAAATGGGTTTCATTTCATAATCATAACGTTTTAAAAACTATTTTTAAGACATGATCTTTATCTCACTTTAAACCCACAGAAAATAAAAGCGAGTCTTATGTATGTAAATACCAGAATTTAAAATAGAACATTTTGATATATATGTGAATACCCCTGTAGAATAAAGAGCTTTGATTATTCACTTAATAAAATAAAATAATTTTAGAAAAAGAGAGAGACATTTTGAGACGAAAATTCCGCAACATAACAACTATGTTACAGGGTTTTAGAAATATTGAAAAGAGAGGTGACATGGGTCACCCACTCATAAATGATACATAGAATAGTAGAGGAAAATAATATATAGGATATAAGAACATGGTAATGAAATTTTAAAGACATACTATATGAAATGAAAAACATGGAAGGAAGACAAAAAAAATAAGATTTCTCTTATGAAAATTTGGCAGCCTAATGGCGTCACTTAAAACATCAAAAAAATGAATTGACGAGATCAAATATGGTCTCTCATCGTATGAAAATAAAATATCAGTATGATAGATATAGATATCACACCCCAACATAATAAAAAGGAACATGAAAAACTTGACATGAAAATAGATCTTGAAAACGAGTAGGGTGAAAGAATCCCTTAAAAATTCGGCAGCCTAACGACGTCATTTAAAACTTCAAAATACTGAATTGAAGAGATAAAATAGGTTATCTCATCATATGAACATAAAAGATCATTATGATAGATATATAGATCATATCACAACATAATATAAAGGAACATGAAATACTTGACATGGAAATAGATCTTGAAAACGAGTAGGGTGAAAGAATCCCTTAAATATTATGCAGCTTAACGGCGCCACTTAAACATTCAAAATACCGAATTGAAGAGATCAAATAGGGTATCTCATCATATGAACATAAAAGATAATTATGATAGAAATAGAGATCATACCCCAACATAATAAAAAGGAACATGAAAGACTTGACATGAAAATAGATCTTGAAAACGAGTTGGGTGAATGAATCCCTTAAAAATTCGGCAGCCTAACGGCGCCACTTTAACATTCTTAAAATGAAATGATGATACAAAAAGGGGTTATATCATCATATGAACATGAAAAGGACAGTAGTATGAATATAAAAGAACATCCTCCAACATAAAAACATGGAGAATAAAAGATATGACATAAAAGAGAGTACTTGGAAAGAAAGAGGGAGGTAGGATTCCTTACCTTAAAACGTAACACTTAAAACTCAAAGGTTGGGACCTTGAGGGCTTGGGGGAACCTTGGGAGGACTCCTTGGGAGTTAAGGAGACCATAAATTCGTTGAGGATGATTTTGGAGTCGAAAGGATGAGAGAATGGCTTGGTATTTATAGGGAAAGTGAGGGGACAAGGCATTAATGGCCATGGGACACCTCATTGGTGGTATTGGCAAAACCATGGGCTTGCCCATGGTATTTGCCCATGGTATTGGCCACTTGGGTCCCCTCATAAAATAATTCATCCCCTTTAGTCTACCATCCCTTAAAATATCTCATGACATCATCATGATGTAGCTATGATGTCATTAAACATACCGAAACCCTAAAACTGTATTTTTATTATTCACTGAAAATTCAACTTTTTCAGAAAACTCCCAAAAATTTACCCTAACATAATATCAATGCTCTGAATTCAAAAATAAACTCCATTTTATAAAAATATTTTTCTAAATATTTTTAATTTAATTTTGAAATAAAACCACTATTCACTGAAAATTCATTTTTTTCAGAAAAATCCCCAAAAATTAATTTAACATAATATCAATGCTCTGAGTTCAAAAATGAACTCCATTTTATAAAACTAATTTTCTAAATATTTTTAATTTAATTTTTTAATTAAAAAACACTATTCACCTGAAAAAACTAATGCTTGAATAATAATTTCTGAAACAGTTATTTACCTATTTTATTGAATCACATTACTTAATCAGGGTGCCTAGATTATATTAATAATTTCTTAAAGTGAGATTACCAATCCATTTGGTCACATTACTAATCCTAAGCGTAAAATCACTATTCATAATTTACTATTCATCAAAAATCATGTTGAACTTATTAGACTCTAAATTTCTTACTGAACATAATTGTAGAGGGCCATTTTTTGAAAATCATTACACATAATTAATGATTTATGGTTTACATAAATATTTTAAAATATTCTTTTTCTAGAATTCATCAAAAATATGCATACTGTATTTATCCGGACATTTGAAAATTCACAATATTTATCATAATAAGAAATCGCAATTTTTATTTAAATCAAAGGATTACACAAGGTATTTACGGTCTCCTTACATAGCCCCTTATAACCCCAGCATAGGACCTAAGTGTAAGGTGTGATAAGGTGAGAGAATCTGAGGGCGGCTCGACCAACATCGCATGAGTAGTAATTTCTATCCGTTTGAACTTCTCGTGAAGGCGATTATGTTCTTGCTTCACACGATGAAGTTCGGCTTGGGTTTGGTCCAAAGTAAAGCCCAGGTGTGATAACTCCTTCCCAAGTTCTGTTATATGGGCTTTGATTGGCCCGAGACTACTGGATGAGGCCATCGAATCTTCTTTCTCTATTAATTAACCAAGATAACTTGTATTTAGAGACAATAATCGCAACATTTAGTTTCCAAAGGTCATACTGACTAACGGTCATATAATAGTCAAAACCCAAGAGTCTCATTTTAATTATACTCATTTTATTAAATGAAAATGTTTTGTTGATCATGAAATAAAATAACACACAAAATTAGAAAACAATATTTATTCAAAATTTCGGGTAGTTACAATCTTCCCCCATTAAAAAATTGTTTCCTCACAATTTTTTAAAAAATTGGGCTTGGAAATTTCATTGAAAGTCCCCTTTGGAAAAAGAGTCAGAAACACTATTACATTAAAAGAAAGAAAAGGAAGTAAAAAAGGTCACCTGAGTTAACCCATACTAGGATTCCATGTAGGAAAATATGGATTTGGAGGAGAAAAAAGGGTCAAGTTCTGAGGGAGAGTGATAGAAAACATGTCCAAGAGGAAGTTAACCACCAGAAAATCACAAACTTGTGATGGGTTAATCGGTATTTGATTACCCAGTAGGAAACTTAAACCAACAATGTTTTTGTTTTATATTCCTTTTAATAATTTTTGAGGAATTCATTTATTACATAGAATAAGAACACATGGAAATATATTTACCTTCAAGTAGAGTTTCATCCCTTAATAAGTTTCGACCAAAACTAATCTTTTCTCCAAACGATGAGCATTCAAAACTACTTGGTCTCATCGAAGCACAAGAATCATCTTCTAGAGAATCACGTAATCCACAAAATAATAACTATCTGTCTTTAAACATTTATCCCAAAAACAGAAAGGGTAAGATAAAACAACTCTTCAAAAAGAAAGAACCCTATAGGAAGGGAAACCACTTTAAATCTTCAAAGTTCCACAGTACTACCCAAAGTTCCCCATAGACCAATCCATAAATAACTGTCCGTAAAATTACTCAAAATAAACCAATCTAATATTGAAATCCAAATATAAGAAGGATTTGATAACATAGTCTTCCAAGATAAAATTTATCATTCATCTCCAAACAACATCAACCACTCCTAATATCTTATGACAAAAGTAACTAACCTAAACATATTTTCCCCAAAATAGGTTAATTATTTCCATAAGTAACCTAAATTACTATAAGTTCTCCTTAAATTCATCGGTTCTTCAAAATACAAGTCAACCTTTACTACTCAAAGAAAATGTTTTAGTAATCTATTTACCTCGATCATATAGGGTTCCCAAAATAGTGAACGTCTTCCAAAATAATATTCATCTTTTAATCCCCTAATCATTTTTTTCAAGAATTCCATAACAATAGATGTATTTCTATATTTAATATTTTCATTAGTAAACTTGGTAAAGTTTTCAAATCCGAAATTCCACAAATAACTAAACCATCCTTTGATACCAACTATAGCATCCCGCCTTTTTAACACATTAAAATTGAGATACATCAATAAAGTCATGAAAAAAGAACTTTAAGGCATGAGAAAGAAATCATGAGCCATATCATAATAAAAATTACGTGTTCCATAACTTGAAGATGTGGCTACAACATTTAATACAGACAATCATGAACATATCACTAACGTCCATCCCCAAGGTTTCATTTGAAATTAACAAGGTTATTCACCAAGATATCGTTAAAATTGTAATTTCTAGTGGTTACATCATTACCCAATGCATTGGAGCGCTATCAGGGTGCACCCTTAAATTTTTCTTTATCATACTGTGAGCCACATATATCATCATCAAACATTTAATAAATAACCCATATAGCATAAAAGAAATGGGTTTCATTTCATAATCATAACGTTTTAAAAACTGTTTTTTGAGCATGAAATAAAATAACACACAAAATTAGGAAACAAGATTTATTCAAAATTTCGGGTCGTTACAATCTTCCCCCCCTTAAGAAATTTCTTCCTCACAATTTTTTAAAAAATTGGGATTGGAAATTTCATTGAAAGTCCCACATCAGAAAAATAGTCAGTAACACTATTACTTTAAAAGAAAGAAAAGGAAGTAAAAAGGTCACCCGAGTTAACCCATACTAGGATTCCATGTAGGAAAATATGGATATGGAGGAGAAAAAAAGGGTCAAGTTCTGAGGGAGAGTGATAGAAAACATGTCCAAGAGAAAGATAACCACCAGAAAATCACAAACTTGTGATGGGTTAATCGGTCTTTGATTACCCATTAGGAAACTTAAACCAACAATGATTTTGTTTTACGTTCCTTTTAATAATTTTGAGGAAATCATTTACTACATAGAATAAGAACACATGGAAATATATTTACCTTCAATTAGAGTTTCATCCCTTAATAAGTTGCTTCCAAAACTAATCATTTCACCAAACGATGAGCATTCAAAACTACTTGGTCTTATCAAAGCACAAGAATCATCTTCTAGAGAATCACATAATCCACAAAAGAATAACTATCTATCTTTAAAAATTTATCCAAAAAACAAAAAGGTTAAGATAAAACAACTCTTCAAAAAGAAAGAACCCCATAGGAATGGAAATAAATTTAATTCTTCAAAGTTCCAAGGTACTACCCAAAGTTCAGCATAGACCATTCTATAAATAATTGTCCTTAAAATACCTCAAAATAAACCAAACTAATATTGAAACCCAAATATAAGAAGGACTTGATAACATAGTCTTCCAAGATAAACTTTATCGTTCATCTCAAAACAACATCAACCACTTCTAACATCTTATAACAAAAGTAACTAGCCTAAACATATTTTCCCCAAGATAGGTTAATTATTTCCATAAGTAACCTAAATTACTATTAGTTCACCTTAAATCCATCGGTTCTTCAAAATACAAGTCAACCATTACTCCTCAAAGAAAATGTTATAGTAATCTATTTACCTCGATCATATAGGGTTCCCAAAATAGTGAACGTCTTCCAAAATAATATTCATCTTTTAATACCCTAATCATTTTTTTTCAAGAACTGCTCATAACATCAACATGTGATTCATAACAATAGATGTTTTCCTATATTTAATATTTTCATTAGTAAACCTTGAAAAGTTTTCAAATCCTAATTTACACAAAGAACTAAACCATCCTTTGATACCAACTATAGCATCCTGCCTTTTTAACACATTAACTTTCATTACATTATACAAAACTGAGGATCTTTAAGGTTTAGTGTCTTGGAAACCAGGAACTTAATACATGACAACATAAAACATTATTCTTAAACACTTGAAAGGATTCTTCATTTTTCATCCTAAGTTCATTACAACATCTCATAACCTGGGGACATACATCAAAAGAAAGAGTGAGCAGAAGGCCCAGTAAGGGAAACAAAGGGAAACATTTAACATGTGAACTTGAGATACATCAATAAAGCCATGAAAAAATAACTTTAAGGCATGAAAAAGAAATCATGAGGCATATCATAATAAAAATAACGTGTTCCATAACTTGAAGATGTGGCTACAATGTTTAATATAGACAATCATGAACATATCACCAAGGTCCATCCCAAAGGTGTCATTTGAAATTACCAAGGTGATTCACCAAGATATCGTTAAAATTGTAATCTCTTGTGGTTGCATCATTACCCAATGCATTGGAGCGCTATCAGGGCGCACCTTTAAATTTGTCTTTATCATCATGTGAGCCACATATATAATCATCAAAAATTTCATAAATAACCCATATAGAATAATGGAAATGCGTTTCATTTCACAATCATAACGTTTTAAAAACTGTTTTTAAGACATGATCTTTATGTCCCTTTAAACCCACAGAAAAGGAAAGTGAGTCTCATGTATGTAAATCCCAGAATTTAAAATAGAACATTTTGATATATATGTGAATACCCCTTTAGAATAAAGATCTTTGATTATTCACTTAATAAAATAAAATAATTTGAGAAAAAGAGAGAGACATTTTGAGACGAAAATTCTGCAGCATAACGACTATGTTACAGGGTTTTAGAAATATTGAAAAGAAAGGTGGCATGGGTCACACACTCATAAATGATCCATAGAACAGTAGAGGAACAGAATATAAAGGATATAAGAAAGTGGTAATGAAATTTTAAAGACATACCATATGAAATGAAAAACATGGAAGGAAGACAAAAATAATAATATTTCTCTTATGAAAATTCGGCAGCCTAAGGGCGTCACTTAAAACTTCAAAAAAATGAATTGACGAGATCAAATAGGGTCTCTCATCATATGAACATAAAATATCAGTATGATAGATATAGATATAATACCCCAAAATAATAAAAATGAACATGAAAGACTTGATATGAAAATAGATCTTCAATATGAGTAGGGTGAAAGAATCCCTTAAAAATTCGGCAGCCTAACGACGCCACTTAAAACATCAAAATACTGAATTGATGAGATCCAATAGGGTCTCTCATCATATGAACATAAAAGATAAGTATGATAGATATAGAGATCATACCCCAACATAATAAAAAGGAACATGAAAGACTTGACATCAAAATAGATCTTGAAAACGAGTAGGGTGAAAGAAACCCTTAAACATTCGGCAACCTAACGGCGCCACTTAAACCTTAAAAATACTAAATTGAAGAGATCCACTAGGCTATCTCATCATATGAACATAAAATATCAGTATTATAGATATATAGATCATACCCCAGCATAATAAAAAGAAACATGAAAGACTTGACATGAAAATAGATCTTGAAAACGAGTAGGGTGAAAGAATCCCTTAAAAATTCGGCAGCCTAATGGAACCACTTTAACATTATTAAAATGAAATGATGAGAGAAAGAGAGTGTATATCATCATATGAACATGAAAAGGATAGTAGGATTAATATAAAATAACATCCTCCAACATAAGAACATGGAGCATAAAAGATATGACATAAAAGAGAGTACTTGGAAAGAAAAAGGGAGGTATGATCCCTTACCTTAAAACGTAACTCTTAAAACACAAAGGTTTGGACCTTGAGGGCTTGGGGGCACCATGGGAGGACTCCTTGGGAGGTAAAGAGACCATAACTTTGTTGAGGATGCTTTTGGAGTCGAAAGGATGAGAGAATGGCTTGGTATTTATAGGGAAAGTGAGGGGACAAGGCATTAATGGCCAAGGGACGCCTGGCAAAACCATGGGCTTGCCCATGGTATTGGACACTTGGGACCCCTCATACAATAATTAATCCCCTTTAGTCGACCATCCCTTAAAATATCTCATGACATCATCATGATGTAGTTATGATGTCATTAAAAATACTGAAACCCTAAAACTGTATTTTTAATATTCACTGAAAATTCATCTTTTTCAGAAAACTCCCAAAAATTTACCCTGACATAATATCAATGCTCTGAATTCAAAAATAAACTCTATTTTATAAAAATAATTTTCTAAATATTTTTAATTTAATTTTTCAATTAAAATACTATTCACCGAAAATTCATTTTTTTCATAAAAATCCCCAAAAATTACCTTAACATAATATCGATGCTCTGAGTACAAAAATGAACTTCATTTTATAAAAATATTTTTCTAAATATTTTTAATTTAATTTTTTGAATTAAAAAACACTATTCACCCGAAAAAACTAATACTTCACTAATAATTTCTGAAATAGTTATTTACCTATTTTATTGAATCACATTACTTAATCAAGGTGCCTATATTATATTAATACTTTCTTTAAGTGAGATTACTAATCCATTTGGTCACATTACTAATCCTAAGCATAAAATCACTATTCATAATTTATTATTCATCAAAAATCAAGTTGATCTTATTAGACTCCAAATTTTTTACTGAACATAATTGTACAAGACCATTTTTTGAAAATCATTACGCATAATTAATTATTTAAGGTTTACATAAATATTTTCATATATTATTTTTCTAGAATTCATCAAAAATATGCATAATATATTTATCCGGACATTTGAAAATTCACAAACTTCATCATAAGAAGAAATCACAATTTTTATTTAAATCAAAGGATTACACAAGGCAGTTACGGTCTCCTTACATAGTCCCTTATAACCCCATCATAGGACCTAAGTGTAAGGTGTGCTAAGGTGATAGAATCTGAGGGCGGCTCGGCCAACATCACACGAGTAGTAATTTTTATCAGTTTGAACTTCTCGGGAAGACGATTCCGTTCTAGCTTCACATGATGAAGTTCGGCTTGGGTTTGGTCCAGAGCAAATCCCAGTGGGGCTACCTCCATCCCAAGTTCTGTTAGATGGGCTTCGATTGGCCCGAGACTACTGGATAAGGCCATCGAATCTTCTTTCTATATTAATTAACCAATATAACTTGTATTTAGAGACAATAATCGCAACATTTAGTTTCCAAAGGTCATACTGACTAACGGTCATATAATAGTTAAAACACAATAGTCACATTTTAATTATACTCATTTTATTAAATGAAAATGTTTTGTTGAGCATGAAATAAAATAACACACAAAATTAGGAAACAATATTTATTCAAAATTTCAGGTCGTTACAATCTTCCCCCATTAAGAAATTGTGTCCTCGCAATTTTTTAAAAAATTGGGCTTGGAAATTTCATTGAAAGTCCCACATCGTAAAAAGAGTCAGTAATGCTATTACTTTAAAAGAAAGAAAAGGAAGTAAAAAGGTCACCCGAGTTAACCAATACTAGGATTCCATGTTGGAAAATATGGATATGGAGGAGAAAAAAAGGGTCATGTTTTGAGCGATAATGATAGAAAACATGTCCAAGAGGAAGTTAACCACCAGAAAATCACAAACTTGTGATGGGTTAATCGGTCTTTGATTACCCAGTAGGAAAATTAAACCAACAACGTTTTTGTTTTACGTTCCATTTAAAAAATTTGAGGAATTCATTTACTACATAGAATAAGAACACATGGAAATATATTTACCTTCAAGTAGAGTTTCATCCCTTAATAAGTTTTGACCAAAACTAATCTTTTCTCCAAACGATGAGCATTGAAAACTACTTGGTCTCATCAAAGCACAAGAATTATCTTCTAGAGAGTCATATAATCCACAAAAGAATAACTATCTATCTTTAAACATTTATCCCAAAAACAAAATGGGTAAGATAGAACAACTCTTCAAAAATAAAAAACCCTACAGGAAGGGAAACAACTTTAAATCTTCAAAGTTCCACGGTACTACCCAGAGTTCACTATAGACCATTCCATAAATAAATGTCCTTAAAATTCCTCAAATTAAACCAAACTAATATTGAAACCCAAATATAAGAAATATTTGATAACATAGTCTTCCAAGATAATCTTTATCGTTCATCTCCAAACAACATCAACCACTCCTAACATCTTATAACAAAAGTAACTAACCTAAACATATTTTCCCCAATATAGGATAATTATTTCCATAATTAACCTAAATTACTATTAGTTCACCTTAAATTCATCGGTTCTTCAAAATAAAAGTCATCCTTTACTCCTCAAAGAAAATTTTGTAGTAATCTATTTACCTCGATCATATAGGGTTCCCCAAATTGTAAACGTATTCCAAAATAATATTCATCTTCTAATCCCCTAATCATTTTTTTTCAAGAAGAACTGCTTCACAACATCAACATGTGATTCATAACAATAGATGTTTTCCTATATTTAATATTTTCATTAGTAAACCTTGTAATGTTTTCAAATCCTAATTTCCACAAATAACTAAACCATCCTTTGATACCAACTATAGCATCCCCCCTTTTTAACACATTAACTTTCATTAAATTATACAAAACTGAGGATCTTTAAGGTTTAGTGTCTTGGAAACCAGGAACTTAATACATGACAACATAAAACATTCTTCCTAAACACTTTAAAGGCTTCTTCATTTTTCATCCTATGTTCATTATAGCATCTCATAACCCGGGGACATACAACAAAATAAAGGGTGTCAGAAGTCCCAGTAAGTGAAACAAGGGGAAACATTTAACATGTGAACTTGAGATACATCAATAAAGTCATGAAAAAAGAACTTTAAGGCATGAGAAAGAAATCATGAGGCATATCATAATAAAAATAATGTGTTCCATAACTTGAAGATGTGGCTAAAACATTTAATATAGAAAATCATTAACATATCACCAAGGTCCATCCCCAAGGTATCATTTGAAATTACCAAGGTTATTCACCAAGATATCGTTATAATTGTAATCTCTAGTGCTTACATCATTACCCAATGCATTGGAGCACTATGAGGGTGCACCCTTAAATTTGTATATATAATCATGTGAGCCACAAATATAATCATCAAACATTTCATAAATAACCCATATAGCATAAAAGAAATCTGTTTCATTTCATAATAATAACGTTTTAAAAACTGTTTTTAAGACATGATCTTTATGTCACTTTAAACCCACAGAAAAGGAAAGCGGGTCTCATGTATGTAAATCCCAGAATTTAAAATAGAAAATTTTTATATATATGTGAATACCCCTGTAGAATAAAGGGCTTTTATTATTCACTTATTAAAATAAAATAATTTGAGAAAGAGAGAGACATTTTGAGACGAAAATTCTGGAGCATAATGACTATATTACAGGGTTTTAGAAATATTGAAAAGAGAGGTGGCATGGGTCACCCATTCATAAATGATACATAGAAAAGTAGAGGAACAGAATATAAAAGATATAAGAGCATGGTAATGAAATTTGAAAGACATACCATATGAAATGAAAAACATTTAAGGAAGACAAAAAAATAAGATTTCTCTTATGAAAATTCGACAGCCTAACGGCGTCACTTAAAACTTCAAAAAAATGAATTGAGGAGATAAAATGGGGTCTCTCATCATATGAACATAAAATATCAGTATGATAGATATATATATCATGCCACAACATAATAAAAAGGAACATGAAAGACTTGACATGAAAATAGATCTTGAAAACGAGTAGGGTGAAAGAATCCCTTAAAAATTCAGCAGCCTAACGACGCCACTTAAAACATCAAAATACTGAATTGATGAGATCAAATAGGGTCTCTCATCATATGAACATAAAAGATCAGTATGATAGATATAGATATCATACCCCAACATAATAAAAAGTAACATGAAAGACTTGACATGAAAATAGATCTTGAAAACGAGTAGGGTGAAAGAATCCCTTAAAAATTCGGCAGCCTAACGACGCCACTTAAACCTTCAAAATACTGAATTGAAGAGATAAAATAGGGTGTCTCATCATATGAATATAAAATATCAGTATGATAGATATAGATATCATACCCCAACATAATAAAAAGGAACATGAAAGACTTGACATGAAAATAGATCTGGAAAATGAGTAGGGTGAAAGAATCCCTTAAAAATTTGGCAGCCTAACGGCGCCACTTTAAAATTCTTAAAATGAAATGAAGAGAGAAAGAGGGGGTATCTCATCATATGAACATGAAAAGGAAAGTAGGATGAATGTAAAATAACATCCTCCAATAGAAGAACATGGAGCATAAAAAATATGACATAAAAGAGAGTATTTGGAAAGAAAGAGGGAGGGAGGATCCCTTACCTTAAAACGTAACTCTTAAAACTCAAAGGTTGGGACCTTGAGGGCTTGGGGAAACCTTGGGAGGACTCCTTGGGAGGTAAGGAGACCATAACTTCGTTTAAGATGATTTTTGAGTCGAAAGGATGAGAGAATGGCTTGGTATTTATAGGGAAAGTGAGGGGACAAGGCATTAATGGCCAAGGGACACCTCATTGGTGGTATTGGAAAAACCATGGGATTGCCCATGGTATTGGACACTTGGGAACCCTCATACAATAATTTATCCCCTTTAGTCGCCCATCCCTTAAAATATCTCATGACATCATCATGATGCAGTTATGATGTCATTAAACATACCGAAACCCCAAAACTGTATTTTTACTATTCACTGAAAATTCAACTTTTTCAGAAAACTCCCAAAAATTTGCCCTAACATAATATCAATGCTCTGAATTCAAAAATAAACTCCATTTTATAAAAATAATTTTCTAAATATTTTTTATTTAATTTTTAAATAAAAACACTATTCACTGAAAATTCATTTTTTTCGAAAAATCCCCAAAAATTACATTAACATAATATCGATGCTCTGAGTTCAAAAATGAATACCATTTTATAAAAATAATTTTCTAGATATTTTTAATTTAATATTATAATTAACAAACATTATTCACCCGAAAAAACTAATACTTGACTAATGATTTCCGAAACAGTTATTTTATTGAATCACATTACTAAATCAAGGTGCCTAGATTATATTAATACTTTCTTTAAGTGAGATTACTAATCCATTTGGTAACATTACTAATCCTAAGCGTAAAATCACTATTCATAATTTACTATTCATCAAAAATCAAGTTGATCTTATTAGACTCTAAATTTCTTACTGAACATGATTGTAGAAGACCATTTTTTGAAAATAATTACACTTAATTAATTATTTAGGGTTTACATAAATATTTTCAAATATTCTTTTTCTAGAATTCATCAAAAATGTGCATACTATATTTATCCGTACATTTGAAAATTCACAAACTTCATTATAAGAAGAAATCACACTTTTTATTTAAATCAAAGGATTACACAAGGCAGTTACGGTCTCCTTACATAGCCCCTTATAACCCCAGCATAGGACCTAAGCGTAAGGGGTGCTAAGGTGAGAGAATATGAGGGCGTCTCGACCAACATCGCACGAGTAGTAATTTCTATCAGTTTGAACTTCTCACGAAGTCAATTCTGTTCTAACTTCACACGATGAAGTTCGGCTTGGGTTTGGTCCAGAGCAAAGCCCAGTGGTGCTACCTCCTTCCCAAGTTCTGTTAGATGGTATTTGATTGGCCTGAGACTACTGGATGAGGCCATCGAATCTTCTTTCTATATTAATTAACCAAGATAACTTTTATTTAGATACAATAATCGCAACATTTAGTTTCCAAACGTCATACAGACTAACGGTCATATAATAGTCAAAACCCAACAGTCTCATTTTAATTATACTCATTTTATTAAATGAAAATGTTTTGTTGAGCATGAAATAAAATAACACACAAAATTAGGAAACAAGATTTATTCAAAATTTCAGGGTCGTTACAATCTTCCCCCCTTAAGAAATTGCGTCCTCACAATTTTTTAAAAAATTGAGCTTGGAAATTTCATTGAAAGTCCCACATCGCAAGAAGAGTCAGTAACACTATTACTTTAAAATAAAGAAAAGGAAGTAAAAATGTCACCCGAGTTAACCTATACTAGGATTCCATGTAGGAAAATATGGATATGGAGTAGAAAAAAAGGGTCAAGTTCTGAGGGAGAGTGATAGAAAACATGTCCAAGAGAAATCTAACCACCAGAAAATCACAAACTTGTGATGGGTTAATCGGCCTTTGATTACCCAGTAGTAATCTTAAACCTACAACATTTTTGTTTTACATTCCTTTTAATAATTCTGAGGAATTCCTTTACTACATATAATAAGAACACATGGAAATATATTTACCTTCAAGTAGAGTTTCATCCCTTAATAAGTTTCGACCAAAACTAATCTTTTCTCCAAATGATGAGCATTCAAAACTACTTGGTCTCATCAATGCACAAGAATCATCTTCTAGAGAATCACGTAATCCACAAAAGAATAACTGTCTATCTTTAAAAATTTATCCCAAAAACAGAAAGGGTAAGATAAAACAACTCTTCAAAAATAAAGAACCCTATAGGAAGGGAAACTACTTTAAATCTTCAATGTTCCATGGTACTACCCAAAGTTCACCATAGACCATTCCATAAATAACTGTCCTTAAAATTCCTCAAAATAAACCAAACTAATATTGAAACCCAAATATAAGAAGGATTTGATAACATAGTCTTCCAAGATAAACTTAATCATTCATCTCCAAACAACATCAACCACTCCTAACATCTTATAACAAAAGTAACTAACCTAAACATATTTTCCCCACGATAGGTTAATTATTTCCATAAGTAACCTAAATTACTATAAGTTCACCTTAAATTCATCGGTTATTCAAAATAAAAGTCAACCTTTACTTCTCAAAGAAAATGTTGTAGTAATCAATTTACCTCGATCATATAGGGTTCCCAAAATAGTGAATGTCTTCCAAAATAATATTCATCTTTTAATCCCCTAATCATTTTTTTTCAAGAAGAACTGCTTCACAACATCAACATGTGATTCATAACAATAGATTTTTTCCTATATTTAATATTTTCATTAGTAAACCTTGTAAATTTTTAAAATCCTAATTTCCACAAATAACTAAATCATCCTTTGATACCAACTATAGCATCCTGCCTTTTTAACACATTAACGTTCATTACATTAAACAAAATTGAGGATCTTTAAGGTTTAGTGTCTTGGAAACTAGGAACTTAATACATGACAACATAAAACATTCTTCTTAAACACTTGAAAGGATTATTCATTGTTCATCCTAAGTTCATTACAGCATCTCATGACCTAGGGACATACATAAAAAGAAAGTGTGAGCAGAAAGCCCAGTAAGGGAAACAAGGGGAAACATTTAACGTGTGAACTTGAGATACATCAACAAAGTCATGAAAAAAGAACTTTAAGGCATGAGAAAGAAATCATGAGGCATATCATAATAAAAATAACGTGTTCCATAACGTGAAGATGTGGATACAACATTTAATATAGACAATCATGAACATATCACCAAGGTCCATCCCCAAGGTGTCATTTGAAATTACCAAGGTTATTCACCAAGATATCGTTAAAATTGTAATCTCTAGTGGTTACATCATTACCCAATGCATTGGAGCGATATCAGGGCGCACCCTTAAATTTTTATTTATCATCATGTGAGCCACATATATCATCGTCAAAAATTTCATAAATATCCCATATAGCATAAAAGAAATGGGTTTCATTTCATAATCATAACGTTTTAAAAACTGTTTTTAAGACATGGTCTTTATGTCACTTTAAACCCACAGAAAAGGAAAGCGGGTCTCATATATATAAATCTCAGAATTTAAAATATAACATTTTCATATATATGTGAGTACCCCTATAGAAGAAATATATTTGATTATTCACTTAATAAAATAAAATAATTTGAGAAAAAGAGAGAGACATTTTGAGACGAAAATTTTGCAGCATAACGACTATGTTACCGGGTTTTAGAAATATTGAAAAGAGAGGTGACATGAGTCACTCATAAATGATCCATAGAATAGTAGAGGAACAGAATATAAAGGATATAAGAACATGGTAATGAAATTTTAAAGGCATACCAGATGAAATGAAAAACATGGAAGGAAGACAAAAAAATAAGATTTCTCTTATGAAAATTCGGCAGCCAAACGGCGTCACTTAAAACGTCAAAAAAATTAATTGACGAGATAAAATAGGGTATCTAATCATATGAACATAAAATATCAGTATGATAGATATATATATCATGCCCCAACATAATAAAAAGGAACATTAAAGACTTAACATGAAAATAGATCTTGAAAATGAGTACGATGAAAGAATCCCTTAAAAATTCGGCAGCCTAACGACGCCACTTAAAACTTCAAAATACTGAATTGACGAGATAAAATAGAGTCTCTCATCATATGAACATAAAAGATCAGTATGATAGATATTTAAATCATACCCCAACATAATAAAAAGGAACATTAAATACTTGACATGAAAATAGATCTTGAAAACCAGTAGGGTGAAAGAATCCCTTAAAAATTCGGCAGTCTAACGACGCCACTTAAAACTTCAAAATACTGAATTGAAGATATCAAATAGGGTATTTCATCATATGAACATAAAATATCATTATGATAGATATAGAGATCATACCACGGCATAATAAAAAGAAACATGAAAGACTTGACATGAAAACAGATCTTGAAAACGAGTAGGGTGAAAGAATCCCTTAAAAATTCAACAGCCTAACGGCGCCACTTTAACATTCTTAAAATGAAATGATGAGAGAAAGAGGGGTTATCTCATCATATTAACATGAAAAGGACAGTAGGATGAATATATAAGAACATCCTTCAACATAAGAACATGGACCATAAAAGATATGACATAAAAGAGAGTACTTGGAAAGAAAGAGGGAGGTACGATCCCTTACCTTAAAACGTAACTCTTAAAACTCAAAGTTTGGGACCTTGTGGGCTTGGAACATCTTGGGAGGACTCCTTTGGAGGTAAGGAGACCATAACTTCATTTAGGATGATTTTTGAGTCGAAAGGATGAGAGCATGGCTTGGTATTTATTGGGAAAGTGAGGGGACAAGGCATTAATGGTCAAGGGACACCTCATTGGTGGTATTGGAAAAAACATGGGCTTGCCCACCATGGTATTGGACACTTGGGACCCCTCATAAAATAATTCATCCCTTTTAGTCGACCATCCCTTAAAATATCTCATGATATCATCATAATGCAGTTATGATTTCATTAAACATACCAAAACCCTAAAACTGTATTTTTACTATTCACTGAAAATTCAACTTGTTCAGAAAACTCCCAAAAATTTACCCTAACATAATATCAATGCTCTGAATTCAAAAATAAACTCCATTTTATAAAAATAATTTTCTAAATATTTTTAATTTAATTTTTAAATTAAAACACTATTCACCAAAAATTCATTTTTTTCAGAAAAATCCCCAAAAATTACCTTAACATAATATTGATTCTCTGAGTTCAAAAATGAACTCCATTTTATAAAAATAATTTTCTAAATTTTTTTAATTTAATTTTTTAATTAAAAAACACTATTCACCTGAAAAAACTAATACTTGACTAATAATTTATAAAATAGTTATTTACCTATTTTATTGAATCACATTACTTAATCAAGGTGCATAGATTATATTAATACTTTCTTTAAGTGAGATTACTAATCCATTTGGTCACATTACTAATCCTAAGCGTAAAATCACTATTCATAATTTACTATTCATCAATAATCAAGTTGATCTTATTAGACTCTAAATTTCTTACTGAACATAATTATAGAAGACCATTTTTTGAAAATCATTACACATAATTAATTATTTAAGGTTTACATAAATATTTTCAAATACTCTTTTTCTAGAATTCATCAAAAATATGCATACTATATTTATCCGGACATTTGAAAATTCACAAACTTCATCATAAGAAGAAATCATAATTTTTATTTAAATCAACGGATTACACAAGGCAGTTATGGTCTCCTTACATAGCCCCTTATAACCCCAGCATAGGAGCTAAGTGTAACGTGTGCTAAGGTGAGAGAATATGAGGGTGACTCGGCTAACATCGCGCGAGTAGTAATTTCTATCATTTAGAACTTCTCGGGAAGGCGATTCTGTTCTAGCTTCACACGATGAAGATCGGCTTGGGTTTGGCCTAGAGCAAAGCCCATTGGTGCTACCTCCTTCCCAAGTTCTGTTAGATGGGCTTCGATTGGCCCGAGACTACTGGATGAGGCCATCAAATCTTTTTTCTATATTAATTAACCAAGATAACTTGTATTTAGAGACAATAATCGCAACATTTAGTTTCCAAAAGTCATACTGACTAATGGTCATATAAAAGTTAAAACCCAACAGTCTCATTTTAATTATACTCATTTTATTAAATGAAAATGTTTTGTTGAGCATGAAATAAAATAACACACAAAATTAGGAAACAAGATTTATTCAAAATTTCGGGTCGTTATAGAAATAGTCATTGTTGATCTTCTTTATGATGAGTTCAGAGTACCCTTTCACATACAGGCCGGGGACATCAATCTCAAGGCCCAGCTCGATACTAGCGATTAGAGAATGGTACTCTACCTCATTGTTAGTATAGCCTTCTAACAACAGGAATGAATATGGAGGGACAACTTGTTCATGTATGATGAAGATGATACCCAGGCCACTCTTCTGAGTCTGGGATCATTGTGTCTTATACTAGTGGGGCTTCTAGAAGCTCCATCAAAGTGAATTTTCCAACACTAAATGGCTTCATCCACTGAGAGGATGGATTCATCTAGAAAGTCAGGATCCAGATCCTAGTTCATGGGGGATGGATGGGCGGTAAGGAAGTCTGCCAATGCATGTCCCTTGATAGCCTTCTGGGGGAAATCATGATGTCGAACTATTGGAGGATAACTTCCCACAGAGCTAGATGACCTATCAACATGGTGCGGTTCAAAATTAACTTTAGTGGATCCACTTAGGAGACTAGTTGTATCTCCTGGTGTAGCAAGTAGTGTCACAATTTCTATACTATGAATACCAGCGCGAGGTATCTCTTCTCAACAGAGGAGTATCTAGTCTCTGTATCGAGAAGAATGTCGCTGAGATAGTAAACAATGTTCAATATTCCCTCATTGTTCTTCTGGGTGAGAAGGGTGTCGAGATATCATTTCATAGAATTCACATGAAGGTCTAGTGTCTTTGCAAAAATGGGTGGCATCAAAACCGGAGGGTGTAGCGAGTACTTTTGGATTTCCTAAAAAGTAGTTTGATACTCTTCATCCCACTAATAATCGACACCTTTCTTCATGCTCTAGGAAAAGGGCTTACAATTTTCAGCCATATTTGTGATGAATCATCATATGTAGGTTATGTGTCATTGGAAGCCTCAGAGCTCTTGAATGTTATTGGGGGGGAGGCATCTGACTGATGGCCTTGATCTTCTCTGGATCGATCTCAATGCCTCTATATCTGAAAATGAAGCCAAGAAACATTCTGGAGGTGACCCCGAAGGAACACTTCCAGGGGTTCATCTTCAGATGGTGGAAATGGAGGAAGCCGAACACTTAATCAATATCTTTGATATGGTCCTAAAACTGGGAATATTTTTCCACCAAGTCATCAATGTTGCATTCCACCATTATACTGAGGATCATCTTGAAAAATGGTGCATGGCACGCTAATAGGTGACACCTGCATTATTTAGACCGAAGGGCATTACCTGGTAGAAGAACGTACCTTGTGGTGTCTTGAAGGATTTAGACTAATCATTCTCAGGGGCCATTCAGATTTTATTATACCCAAAATACCCATCCATTAAAGAGAGATCCTGGAACCTAGCAGTGGCATCAATCAATAGTTTTGTCGTAGGAAGGGGTAATTCATCCTTCAGACAGTGATAGATTATATCCCGGAAGTCAATGTAGACTCTGATCTATATGTTCTTTTTCATGATGGGTATAATGTCAGCTAACCATATGGGGTACTGGACCTCCTTAAAGAAGTTGGATCTGATGAGATTATCAACCTCGGCCTCGACCATGGCACTGTGGGAAGGGTGCATCTTTCGAGAAGGCTGTTCGAACCCGTGATGATTTGCCGGTAGACCGAGACGATGGATGACAATCTAAGGATCTAGCCCTGGAATCTCGTCATAACTCCAAGTGAATACATAACAATGATTCTTTAGTAAATCCATGTATTGTTGTTTCTCTTCGATAGACATAGCAGCAATGATCAATGTTGGTTTCAGATCCGTCTTGTTACCGAAGTTCACCTGTACCAACTCATCAACCGTGGTGGAGACACCCTCCTCAATTACAGGATGAGCATCCTCTAAATACTATTCTTCATCTGCATAGGATGGATCATCGATATGAGGTGATTCTTCGAGTCGATAGATCCGTACGGGACACTGGTTCCAGCCTAAGTGGTGGTGGACACCTCATCGGGGAGCTTCTGTACTGCCAAAACCATGGCAATAAAATCTTTAAACCCAATCCCATCTGGCCTTCAACCCAAGGGTCCATGTTTGATGATATAAAAGAAATAGGGGCATGTAATCTTGACCCGGTTTATCCCATCCCAATGAAACAAGAATGTATGATGTATTATTGTTGCCATGGGATATACATCTCGATACCCTATAGGAGTAGGGGGCTCTGGATCACTCAAGACTGATTTGTATAGAAATACGAGGTGATCTTTTGTCATTCCATGGACATGGTAATGTCCCTCCCTTTCATTCCTAAGACAAAAAACCATTGTCCCAAGTCTGAGGTCATGGCCTCCAATAAATGGATTGGGAAAATGTAGGCATCATCCAAGTCTGTCCATGGGTTAGTTGTAGCCATAGCATTTTCAACCTCCTTAGCCAGAATCTGCTTGTGCTTGCTCTTGTAATAGTTAGAATCTAGGTATAGGGCTTCACAAGAGGCAAAGGGAGATGCATCACCTTGGATTATGCCTACTCGACCGTTGAGGGAGTATTAAAGGTATTGATGATATGAAGAAGTGACCATCACATGCATGTGGAGCCATGGACTACCCATCAATGTGTTGTAAGCGGTGTCTTGTGAGACAACCATGAACACGTTTCTAGAAACTAGGACACCAAAAAAGGTATTCAAGCGAATTTTTTCAACTAGTGTATGCTTCATAATGTCATAACCTTGAATTTTTAGGTTAGAGGAAATTGGATCAGCCTCGAATAGTCCCATCATTTTGAGTGTTCGGGTTGGGATAAGGATGATCTCAAAGACTGTGTTAACAAGGTAATGGAAAGCCTCCACATCATTGAAATGGACAATGATGTAAAATGGGAAGATGTTCCATTGTATAAGGGAGCCTCCATCTTCTTCAGAGAAAGAGATAATGTCCTGACATTTTGAATGCTCGACTGCCTCGGCATGGAAGGCTTCTGCGGCTGCTACCTTTACTTCAAACTGAAGCGGGCATATTAAATACTCTACAAGGGCTTCACACATATCCACTGATAGGAGAAGAGCCTCAATAATAGATAGCTTCATAGGAATGCTGAAGATATTCCTAAGAATATCGTAATTTTCTTCTAAGAATGATCTTCTACTGATAGGAGGTTGCTTTGTGGAGGGAGGTATGA
The DNA here is from genome assembly GCA_963277665.1 of Viscum album. Classification (NCBI taxonomy): domain Eukaryota; kingdom Viridiplantae; phylum Streptophyta; class Magnoliopsida; order Santalales; family Viscaceae; genus Viscum; species Viscum album. The sequence continues at coordinate 570,185,442 of OY728130.1, read as the reverse complement.
AGGGCCTTACTGGTAGAATGGGTGGCTTACTGGTGGTGCGAATGTCCCGCTAATCACCAGTTGAACCATATAGAGCGACTACCGGATAAGTTCCAAGTGATTGAGGTCGATTCATAACAGAAAGTGGATTATTTTAGCACGACCATGGTGGTTCCACCTGATTGAGCAGTACAATCGGTGGTGGAGACGGATCTGAGGAAATGAGATGAGAAGGTTGAGCGTGATGATCTCTACATGGGGCCTATTTTCTGGTTTTGGTGGCATGCACAGCTTGGTTGGAAGAACTGACCAATGCATTTTGGTGACTCACAAAACCACAGCTCCATCAACGCTAGCATCGGCTGGGGACATTAGGTGGATCTGTCTGGTACTCTTCACCATCGATAACCATGTAGGGATTTAACAGCTCCACAGTGTTAACCGAAGAAAACCCTTGATCACTTCTTGAAAAATCCCCCATCATTGGGAATATTCTGGGGGTAATCTCCATATCTGGGGGGCACAAAATTTCCAATAGTATGGGATGGTGGTGGCATTTGTGGGGGAAATTGCTTTCCCTTGTATCGTTGTTTCTTTCCCTTCTGGGAAGAGGAAGATAGAGATGTTGACAGAGAAGTAGTGGATGCGGGTAATGTGATGACTTCTGAAGGTTCCATTTGGTTCAAACCTGCATGGATAATACCATACGTATAGACAACTGCCTTGAAATCCATATGGACATTGTATTTTTGAGATCCGTGATTAGGTACCTACTGCCATTCCCCTTCATTTTCATTATTGATGTCAGGTTTTATGAACACATATGCCACATGTGCCTAGGATGGACCTAACCTGACTATGTTGTTATCAACCTGGTCATGGAACTAGTCATTAAACACATAGCACTTCTTGAGGTTATTCCCAAGGATCCAGTGATCGGGGCAGTAAATGGGGCGATCTGTGAGATCTACCTCTTCGGGACTCCTGTATTCCGGAAACCACATAATTCCCCGGCTCAATGCACTTCAGAAATAACCAGGGACCAAAGCCTCATTAAATAAGTATGTATGATTCCTATTGTTCAGGAAGGTGCTCTAGGAACCAGGACCTAATGAGGGGCTGGAGGATCCTGTCAAGGAGGTGGAACCTGATTATCTCTCCTAGGTGGCAGTGGCGCGTTACGTGGGGGTGACTGCAGAATATGAGGTGGGCACTGTTGGGGCGAAGGTTTTGCCTGAGGTGGTGGGCCTCAGTGAGGCTGTGGAGGTGGTTCCACTGGTAATAACTCTAGTTGCCTGGGGGCCTCTATTTGAACTACCGCAGTGGGATCGACCTTAGCAGCTCTTCTCATAAGAACTACATGAGGCAATGTACATGACATCTTGGCTTTCTAAAAGCCTTCTTCTAGAAGGCGGGATTTGTTATAGAAATTCCAAAATCCCCCAGGTTGTTCTCAGTGATTAGAGAAGGGACCAATTCAGTTTTGACATTCCCCACACACATTGTTAGCAGATGTTCCAGAGTCAGTGGCATATCAAGAGAATATGTGAGGCCCTTCCACCTAGCAACAAAGTCTGTGATGTGCTCATCAGGCCTCTGTTATCACTTGAAGAGGTATGCAATTATCATCTCCTGGGTGGTGGGACTAAACTGATAGATAAAATACCTACGAAGATCCTCCCAACTGGATACTAACCCAATGGGTAGCTGACAATACCAGACAAATGTAAGAGCTTCAAATGTTTGTACGAAACACCAGAGCTTGGCGGCCTCCTGCTGTGTTGTAGTTCGTAGCATGGGTACACACCTTGAAATAAAGTGGGTCAGATGCTACAGCGGATCTCTCATCCCATTAAAGGGGGAGAAGGTAGGATTTGAAAAACTAGGGGGCACTGGCATATCATCCACCCATGCCAAATACGGCTTACTATCAGGCAGGATCTCCACCTGTCGAGTTTCTAGGATCTCGAGGAAGGAAATGAGAGCATCCATTGGATAATATTGGTGGGGATTCTTATATTTATGATGATATATGACCACCAGTGCATTGGAAGATTCTTCAACATGATAACTAGGCCTAGCGGCTCATGGAGCGGCTGGTGGGATAACCCGCGGGATTACCGAGGGAATAACCTATGGAGCGGCTGGGGGCACCTGAGCTGGGTCCCAAAGAGGGTTTTCATGCTACATGGGTGGATTTGGTGATTCATATCATGCCCTCTTGCCATGAAATATGGGTTCTACCCTGTCTATATGGGCAGTATGGTCAAGGTCACCAAGAGGAAACTCGTCTAGGGGAGGTTGTACCTGCCCCTGCTGCCCTAATCAAGGATTACCCTAGTCTAGTTGCAGTTTCACAGACGTTCAGTGAGAAGCTCATCAAACATCTTTTAATGTTATGGAATTTTCTGATGCAAAATAGCCTTTTCAGGGGAATCTTCCATCTTCTGTACTGATCCAGACATATCAGAGGGTTTGACCATCCCATTGTTCTCTTTACCCTTATTGGGGCCTTGGCTGAGTGATAATGGCTCAGAAGGTCTAGGAAGGCCTAGTAAATGTCTTTTCTAGTGTGTAACTCTGCCCAAACGATCCAATAGGTGTAGTACTACCTAGTGGATAAATTCTCTTCATGGAGCCCAAGCTTGGTCTCTTCCTCTGATAGATCATCCATGTTAACTGCAACCGTACATGAAGTCATATCCTCAATATTACTTGGAAAATCGGGATAGTACCGGATAGAACGAAAATGAAGGGATGCATACTACCACTAACCATGGATCTGGGCGTGGGGGTAGCATCTTTAATAAATATGCGGAGCACTATAAAGTTCTGGACGCATCATGGTTGGAGGGCCCGATGATGACCGGGAAATTCATGGTGTTGAGCCATGGGGAGTGCAGCCAAGTCGTTTCTGAGGAATTGCTAGCTGATGTCGTCAAAGTGTTCCTGGATCTTGGGGTAAGCCACCCGCCGATGACGGAGACAGAAGTGTGTTTCCCAGAGAGTTTGGAGTAAGCACGTGACCTCGTCATGGGTGAGAGATTCTGGAATACTGAAACTTGTTGTTGCAATGGGCTAGAACATCTCTAGGAATTGGTCCACTGTAAGGACGTCCCACAAGATCCTTAGATCAGAATCGGAATTCGAACCTATTTTTCCCCATTCATTGATTGGGGGAGGATGAGGGATCGGTAATGGCACTAAGTGGACTGTTGTGACAGTAGAGTAGCTGGTGGAGAGTATAGAGTGTGAGCTGAAAATCCACCACATCTCATGTTATCTTCTGATGAATGCATTGATTGTGCCACCACATCTTTGTAGGATAGACTAACGACCACTGCTTCCCACACTGGGGCTGCAGTTGTTGGCGGTGGGTCATATGATTTTTCATCCTCTATTGGTCCCCAAAACAACTCTTTGGGATCTCTAGTTGAGGTAGAGAATGATCCTGTGGACGATAGGGAGGATTGCACGACCAGTCCCTAGAAAGGGGACAAATCTTCCTCCTCCTGGATGTATCTTCAGAGGGATGGAGGAATCTGGTGGACCTCACTTTTCATAAGTATGGGGCTTATACGCCTTGTTCCTTCACTGGTCACCAACATAGAAGATCGAGGTGAGGGTTCCATCACCGAATCACACTTTTCCTCGAAATTTGAAAAGAAGACGGGTTTAATCGTGGTTTGGAACTTCTCGCAATTCTTCCTTTTGTGGCAGCGACCTTCCCTCTTGCTCTGAGATGGTTCTTTAGGACATTGTAGGTTTTGGACACAAGGTAGACCTTCAGTTGAACTGGTACTGGGGTGGAGAAGAATTCCACCTAGGTGAGTTGGGGTGTGATGATCACCTGAAAAAATGTAAAATGGAACATGGGGATGACCTCTGTGTCCACTGGCTGGTGCGCGGGGGGGGGGGGGGCACCGCAGGAAGTGTTAGAGAGAGTAGGACCTCCAATGGAGCTGGTGGGAGCATGGTAAGTGCTTCCATGTTTGTTTCCCTTGGCGGTGATGGTATGAGGGGGGCCTTCGTACGGGTCGAATTGAACATGGGGAAGACCTCTGTGTTGGACGCCAATGAAGCGGGGTAGACCCGGGAAGGGGAGGACCTTCCTCACTTGTGGTAAGAACATGGGGAATACCTCCATGATGATGGTTTACCAGGAAAGGAATATTTTCTCATCGGTGACCTACGACAGGAGGAACGAATCCATGCCTAGGATCACAAGTGCGAATGAAACCTCTATCATTGATGTCGGTGCGATGGGCAAGGCCTTCACATAGACTGATGATGGAATGGGGAGGGCCTCGATGTCGAGATTGGGAGTGGAAAGGACCTTTTCTCTCATTGATGGTGGAATGGAAAAGACCTTCGTGCTTGATGTCATTGTCATGGTTCGACTCGTGATAGGATCTCCCTGTGTCGATGACCAAGAGAGTCGTCCCAACCTGCCTGTGGAGTGGTTGGGGCCACGATCCGGGTTGGGCGTATAAGTTCCCCTGATCAGTATAAACAGGGAATTGATTTTATGCATTGGCGGACGCACGGGCCACTATATTCATTGATGATGATGCCACTTGGCAAGCATCCTCCTCAGTATGTACCTCACGTTGGCTTCAAGTTAATCAAACTGGGGTCAATGGTGCAGGTGTGTAACTCACCCACTTCTCAACCTATGGGATCGGGTGGTGGTGTTGACGTAGCCTGATGGAATCCTATAAGGACCCAACCTTACACATTACATAGTAGATGACCTTTCACCGATCTAGGTTCTAGAGAGTTAGATACAAGCGTACAATTTATCAGAGTTGAAATAAAAAAGAACAAAATGAGAAAAAGACACGGTGTGCGCTAACTCCGTATATGGAGTGAATGCCTTCAGAAAACTCCGCTGGACCTATGAAAATAAATTTAAAACAAAGGGGTGAGAATAAAATTTCCAATAATGGTTTATAAACCTTCAATAAATCCTTATAAAATATCATTTTGAAAATAACTGTGTAAATACATTTAGAAATACCCATTTCAAAATACTATTTGAAATTACTTATGGTTTAAAAATGCTAGATCATTTTAGAAAGATCTTACGTTCAAAATTTCATAAACATAATCCAGTGTTTTTTCTGAAAACAATAAGAAAGATTCTGAAAACAATACACTGTTATGAGGATGCCTGACTCGTTGAAGCCGGTGTGGGCCTACCCAGACAAGCTTCGCTCAGCTTGATCGGCCTTTCCCAAACGAGACATGCAGCTTCACGGCTTGGCTTTGACACCTTCGATCGGTCACGATCTCGATGCTCCAGACACCCTCGATGGCCTACCCAAACTCGCAGCGCAAATCCATGATGTGATTCCTCACACCCTGGTCGACCCCTCCCCTATTAAGCCTTGTCGCGGTGAGGCAATACATGGACCACCACCTGTAATTCATCTTCCTTTTTTGACCTTTTCAATTCATTTTTTTATGTTTATAAGTATATAAAAATTCATTTTTTTAACCCACATATATAGTGTTATATATATATATATATATATATATTTCTTTAAGATAAAAACAATAATAATATTTTTCATAACAAAAATAATATTTTATATACATTGATATCAAAATTTATTATATTCATACATTAATATAATTATCATTTAAAATATTCTAATAAATAAATTCTATTTTACAAAAATAATTAAATAAAAATAGTTATTTTAATATATTATTTTAGAAAAATAAAAACAATATTTTTCCTTAAAATATTAATTCAAAATAATTTTGAAAATTATAATTAATTATAAGTATTTTAGTTAACTTATAATCAAATTAATTAAATCAACTAAATTAAATTATTATTAAATCATCTCAGAAAATATTATTAATAAATCCATTTAATATAATATTTTTGTAGTAATACTATATTTATAAATTTTTGGGTTGTTACATTGTTCCCCCCTTAAAAATAGTTGCATCCTCACAATTTTTTTGTTGGACTAAAAACAATTCTGAATTTTTGTCTTCGGAATTAAGAAAACCAGGTCTGGTAGACTTCTAAACTCTACCGCTTAGACGAAGACATCTAATCTCCAAAGTTGTCTAAATCGTGCCTCTGATACCAATTATAAGGATACAGCCTTACACATTACATAGCAGAGGACCTTTCACCGGTCTAGGTTCTAAAGAGTTATATACAAGCTTACAATTTATCAGAGTTGCATTAGAAAATAAAAAAAATGAACAAAAGACACGGTGTGTGCTAACTCCATAAGTGAAGCAAATGCCTTCGAAAAAACCCGTTGGACCTGTGAAAATAAATTAAAAACAAAGGCGTGAGAATAAAATGCTCAGTAAGGGTTTAAAAACCTTCGATAAATCCTTATAAAATATCCTTTTGAAAATAACTGTGTAAATACATTTCGAAATACGCTTTTCAAAATACTATTTGAATTTACTTACGGTTTAAAAAATCTAGATCATTTTCGAAAGTACTTACGTTCAAAATTTCATAACCATAATCAAGTATTTTTCTAAAAACAATATGCAAGCTTCTGAAAACAAAACACTATTATGAGGATGCTTGAATCGTTGAAGGGTGTCTGGTCTTGTCCCCTTGTTGAAGGATTGGTTCACTCCCCATTTTCCTTCCATATTTAAAACGGTCAAACGTCGGATTTTTTTAAAACATTTTAAGCTTTCATCACTTATATATATATATATATATATATATATATTCACTTGAGTTTTCATTTTTATAAACATGTCACTGCTTTAAAATGCACACACATGATTACATATATATATATATAAATGCACATACATGATTACATATATATATATATATATAATACATGAACTCCCATTGCATTACTTACAAGATTGGTTATAACCAAAAGTTCTACCACATAGGATTTTCATGGACTAAAAAGGACTTTAATCCTTTTTTGTGAAATACGTTATCCACAATTGATTTTAATTATTTATTATAAAAATGGAAAAATTTAAAATAAAATACTTTCAATGATATCCATGTACTTGTTATTTTTCGAATTAAATCTTAAAACTGAAACCATAAGTTTATTATAATGCGACGAGTGTCGGTGATGTGCATAATCGCATGGATATGATTATATACAGATGCGAAGAGCATAATACTAGTAAAATTTGATGACATGTTATGCACACTTTTTCATAAACAAAATTATAACATGTTAAAAAAATTATAAATATAACTATTGTAACACCCCAAGACTTTATGAAAAATATTCTTTTTGATTTCATTAATGTATTTTGTTATATGATACACCAAAAGAAGCTTTCACAACACACATCCTTGACTTGCCTTGCATTACACACAATCGTGACCTTCCTCGATAGCGTGTGTAGTACGCAATAACGAGTTTCACTAAACAACGATATGATTAAAACTAGCCGTTATGAATAGTAATAACCAATTTTTGAAATTTTGTAAATTTTATTTTTCAAAATGGACTTCATTTTTGAATTCGTAATATCGAAATTAGCTTAGGGTGAAATTTTGGTACATTTCGGATAACTTTCATTTTCTGATGAATAGTGAAAATTACTAAATTTTAATTAAAAACAACATTTTTAATCGAAATATTAATAGTGATAAATTATTAATTTGAGTGATTTTAAAGTATATTTAGAATATATTTTTACAATTTAATACAATTTTGGTCATTGGATGTAATTCTACATTTAAACCAGACATAAACAAGTGTCAATCTTTTGATAGTTATTATCTCCTAAGAACACGCTATTTGTTTTGACGACGGGAATTAATTTTTAAATTAACTAATGAAACTGATATGTTTTTAATTTGGTAAAATATACATCATTTTTGAGTTCATAATATCAAATATATCTTAGGCCTAATTTTTGGTATTTTTCTGGAAACTTTCATTTTTTTGATGAATAGTGAAACCACTAAGTGGTTGTTAAAAAAATGAATTTTTCATAAAACTTAATTTTACCGCTTCTGTGAGTGGAATTTCAAAAATCCGAGAGACACGTTTGATGTTAGTAAGTAAAATTTGGTTCAATGAGATGAAAATAATTTTTGGTGAATAATAACTTTTTACTTTTTTTTACCACGGTTAAAAGTAAATAGGGTAATTAAGGGTAAAAATGTTATTATTATTACCCTAAAAGATGTCCTAATTCTATTTGATAAGTTTAATTAGACCAAAAACAACCTTAGGAATAAAATATGACCATTTAGGCCCACTTGGATTAGATTAGGACATTTATTATTATTTAATTCAAAGAAGAGTTAAAAGAGTTAAAATCAAAGTTTATTTACTAAAACATTTTTAATATAGGGTTATACATAAGATAAATTCTATTGTAAATATTCATTAGAAATATAATAATATTTAATACATAATTATATTTTATTTATAATTTTTAGACATTAAATAATTTAATTTATTTATGACACAAGGATGATGCAGTATTTACCATAATAGTGAAAAATTAGAATAATTGATATTATAAATACCCAAATAAATATAATTTGAGACTTTTTATGAATTCCACTAATTTTCTAGGTTAATATGACATGTTATTATTGATTTAATTAACTTTTTTAGAACTAATCATTCTTTTATAAGTTTCACAAAAATCAATTACCAAATAGTGTCAAAATTGACATAAAATAGTTTTTAAAACAAATATTATATTATTAATTGTTATTTTATTCCTAAAAATATAAGGTTCGGCCAAATGACTTATATAAGGCTATATATATTAATAATAAACAACTTGGGGTTCGTTTGGCTTGTTATAGTAATTTTATTAACCTTATAGTGTAAGAACACAAGAAGACACGGTAAAAGTAAAATTATTTAACTTAATGTTAAATCTAAATGATAAGGTTAAAAGAGGAACCTAAACTTGTCTAAATTATATTTAATGATATTATATAGATCCATACCCACCTCAGATTTGAAATAAATCAATTTGGAGCTATTTAAAATCGAATATGACTTTATAATAAAATAATATTTTTAGTTTTCCAAAGGAGCCCCTCTCCTCCCTTATAAAAGGGCACCTCCTCCCTCTCTTCCTCACACAACTTTGAGCCTTCCAGCTCGGCCAACCCATGCCAAATTATCTTCTCCACTTCCCTAGAAACATCCTAGAGGTTCTGGTCTTCCTCAAAGACCAATTTTAGTTCCCTAAAAGGAGATCTCAAAGAGGCGCTTCAAAGAAGAGGTAATTTCTGTTACCGATTCTTTCCACTTTATTTCTTCTTCCACTTCTTCTTATTAGTTTGTTTCATTATGAAGTAATAACATCAGTATCACTCATATACTTATTTTTTATTATAAGTATGAAACAACCATATTTCACCATCGATCCATCCTACGGAAAACAAAATCACCGCGCGTGCGTACGTACGGAATACCGTCTCCACGCCGTGGTGAAATCTATTTTCCACCACCACCTTACTTGGATGGGTATAATGGTGTAAATAATAACTATATATGATTATTTTAAAGTGATATTGATTCTTAAATAGTATACATACACTCCAATACAGTCCCACGATCATGAGAATGATATCATCGCTCGTGCGTACGTACGGACTACCGTCTCCACGACACGATGAGATTCATTCTCCACTTTAACCATTCATGAATGATTATAAAGTACATATAATAAGTAATCATGAAATATATGAAATAATAATGATACTTGATTTATGTGTATATATTTGCATTTCATCTACTTAATTCCATTCAACTCAATAAGGAAACGAAAACAGCGTTCATGTGTACGTACAACCTACCGTCTCCATGAACGGTGTATTTATTTCCATTTACTGATTTATTATATATATGTATATTCTAAATATATATTATATATAAATCATGTTTTATATTCTGGAATTAAGTAATCATGATCTAAGTAATCATATGAATAATTACAAGTCAAAACACGGACGACAAATGAAACAATTTTACCCAAAACGCTCTTTAACATGGAATTTACAAAAGAATGGGTAATATAAAGTCATAAGTGAACCATATATGATATCATAACAATTATTATGATTCTTTAATAAGTAAATGACATTATTTAAACCATTATACAGGAGGTTCGGACACTTACGAAGCAAATCGGACCTAAGGTAAGGGAAAATATCACAATCTCATTTTTCTCTGAGATTGTTTATACTTTGGTATTGATTGGGGTGTATTTTATCATCCAGGTATATGTTTCCTCAATATGTAATATTATTTCCATCCACCTACAATTTTTTAAATCCTATTTTACCCTTCGGTGAGTTTTTAGTAAAAGATACGAAAGGAATCTTTTGGCGTTTTTCGTACGAGGTACTTTTTGACTTTTCCGACAAAAGTACGAGAAGAATGTTTTTTTTAACTTATACGGCATGAATGGATTTTTAAAAACATTATTTCCAAGAAGATTCATTTACAATTTTTCAAGTTTATTTTTAATCAACTTCTTTTAGTTTAGAATGTTACGAAATGTTAAGAAAGGAAAAGTGTTTTTGAAGTTGAAAGGATATTTTCCTCAAGAATGGAGATCAAGTGTTTTATCAAAATTATTTTCCATATAAGATAATAAAGGATTATATTTCTATCCCTATTATTACATTTATTTGATTATGTTGTGATGGAATTATTTTATGAATTCATTTATCTTATATGAATTGTTTTATGATGTCACGATGTTTAAGATTCCCATTTTTATTACATGGGTTATGCTATGATGTATGGTTTATGTTTTTGTGGCACACATAAGAATGGTATCATTATGAGATGGGTGGGAACTATATCTCCCTACAATGAATTGGGTAAATATTTTATATCTCATTAGATAGACATGGCTGGAACGGTAGGTTATACTGGTTCAGTGAAACAGGACTGAAACGAGGAGTGAACTCGGTTCAGAAAGGGACTTTGTCCACTAAGATTTTCTTGGAAATGAGTCTTGACTAATAAGAAATGATTCTATATGATTATGTTTGTATGCCACAAAGTTTCATGTTTTAAGTTATGATTATTGGGGCTTACATTTCACTACTATGATTTATCCCATGTTATGAAATTATGCTCTCTTTTGCAGGTTAAGATTTCCAAAATGTTATGTTCTTATGAATATGATGTGATTGATATTTCTTTTGTTTACCCTTACTGAGCATTTGAGCTCACCCTTTTATGTTTTATTTTCCCTAGGATACAAAGAAAGGTTATAGGTAAAAAAGAAGGGGAAGATCTTTATGGGAGATGTTGAAGATCTTTCACCACGATTAGAAGATTATATTCCGAGTTTCCAAAGACACTAAAATATTAAGGTCCTTGTGTGTCTATTTTTGTTATGTATTAAGTATTCCGCAAAAGTAATGTAATGTCCATGTACATTAAGCTTCAAGTCTCTACATTTGGTATTAGAGGCAAAGGAGGTAGGAATGTATCTGATCCTTGGGAACTCTCACATGTGAGCATTGGACGAAGCATGGCTCTCCGCCCAAGGGCTTCATGAGGAAATGGCTGCCACTAGGGATGGTGGTGTGTGCCGCCCAGGGGGTATAGCCGCCCATGGAGTGCCCTGATAGGTATCAACTATATTCCACTGGAAGTAATTCCAGACCATTATAGTTGGTATCAGAGGAATGGTTTAGTCAACCTTTGGAAACTAGGATGTGAGAACTTTAGTGAGATCCCTAAAGATATTTCTAAGGTGTGTCTAGGGATGCCCCTAAGGATAAGTATACGTATAGGTTATAGTCCTAGAACTACGGTAACAATCTTAGAATTTAACCTAAGATGTTAGATATTCAGGGTGCTTCCCCTTTACTATGTTATTTTCCCTAGAATGATTTTTGCCTCTCACACTATTCTTTTTTGGGTTTTAGAAAATGGATGGAAACAAGATGATTCATGATAATGGAGGATATGATGGACAATGGAATGATATTCTTCACGAGAAACCAAATTAAATGGGATTTGGAAGTCAAAAAATCATTATTATGCCGAATCAGCAATCTCATAATATGATCAATAAAGTAAAATTTGGTAAGTTTCCTGGCTCGGCTAATAAGAGAAAGATGGAGTTTCATGATGATCATAAAGGAAAGAAAGATCAATTTCCCCTATGTAAATCATGTGGGAAGAGGCATCGAGGAGAATGTTTCAAGGGAACTGGAAGATTCTTTGGGTGTGGAAAAGAAGGACACAAAGCCAGTAAGTGCAAAGGAAAAGGTTCAGTTAACACTATGGATGAGGATAATGGTATTGCTACGACATCAACAATGGTTAAATGTTTTAAATTTCGAATGTACGGGTATTATGCAAACCAATTCCCTAAGGGAAAGTCTCATGAAGAGAATCATTACGGTTGTATGAGTAGTATTTATGTTGATGATGATGAAGAGACTACAAATGATATGTGAGTTGAAAGAATTGTTACATGTTTATCAAGTGTAATGTTGTATAAGTAATCTCATGGTACTATGGAATAAAGAGACATCTAAGGATTGTTACATTGTTGTATTTCCTTGAGTTTTGAAAGTGTATGATTAATGGTACCAGTATCCATTAAAGGATATTCAGATATTTTTGGAATATAGAAGGGATAAGGAGAAAATTAAATGTTTGATAGTATTCATGAGCTCATGACTGATATAAGGAGAAGTTTATGTAATGGATTGAGTATATATAATTTTTGTATTTTGGTATGTGTAAAGTGTTAACTTTTAACTGCATTCATTTTTTCACTTAGGTTCAATGGGTATTCAAGAGAATACATGATTAAGGCCTTTGAATGTTTGTAATATGACCAACAAGACATATCTTATGATATATGGGGATCAACGATGGTATTAAATCTCTGGTAATCGTTTTCACTATATTATGAGAGTGGACTGCAGTATTATGGATAAGCCTAAATATTGGAATGGATTATGTTGGACATAAGTTAGTATTGCTTAAGGATAGAAGTTTTTTCGATATTATTGATGGGATGTTATAGTAATATAGTTTTAGAAAAAGGACAACCTGCAGGACGGGCGACAGCCCATCGCGTCAGACAAGGCCGTGGGAATCGAACCAACAACCGAAGTGCGACTGGCCTTTATCGCCTACCACTAGCCTACAGGAAGTCCCTGTTTAGTAGAAACTAGTTTTATTATATTAAGCAGTATGATATATGAAGTATAAGTCCATTTTAGGAACCATATATGATTAATCTCACTATAGATCGACTTATGTATATTTAATAACTTTTTCTAACCTTTTGTTTGAGACAGATGGAATGACCCATCATTCTATCACATGATATGCTAACACTTCACGAATAAAAAAAAATTCAAATTCATTTCTTTAAGAGATGAAGTGGAAATTGTTCAAGGAACGAACAACAGTGAGATTGTACCAAAATAAAGCAAGTATTTCTTCTAATTCAAAATTTTCAACTTTAGGGAAATGATATTGAAAACCAAAAATGTTGTCTTAGTGCCCTTATATCCGATGAATCATATGGTACCCTATATCATCACAAATTTATGGCTTTGTGATTGCTGGCTTTTCCATAGCCATGTTCTCTACCACTCCATCAGAACATGATGGTTAGATTTCTCTTCCATATCCATATTTTCACCTATGTGGAAACCCAGTGATTAGTTTATTTGGGTAACCATTACTTTTTACGATGTGGGTTTCTATTAAAGAAACTTTTGAATAGTAAACCATTTTTAACCCCAACGAATTTTGAGGGCGAAATTCATTTTAAGGGGGGTAGAATGTAACACCCCGAGATTTTATGAAAAATATTCTTTTTGATTTCATTAATGTCTTGTGTTATATGCTACACCAAAAGGAGCTCGCACAACACGCATCCTTGACTTTCCTTGCATTACACGCAATCGTGACCTTCCTTGATAGCGTGTGTAGTACGCAATAATGAGTTTCACTAAACAACGATGTGCTTAAAACTAGCCATTATGAATAGTAATAACCACTTTTTAAAATTTTGTAAATTTTATTTTTCAAAATGGACTTCATTTTTGAATTCGGAATATCGAAATTAGCTTAGGGTGAAATTTTGGTACATTTCAGATAAATTTCATTTTCTGATGAATAGTGAAAATTACTAAATTTTAATTAAAAACAACCTTTTTAATCGAAATATTAATAGTGATAAATTATTAATTTGAGTGGTTTTAAAGTATATTTAGAATATATTTTTACAATTTAATACAATTTTGGTCATTGTATGTAATTCAACATTTAAACCAGACATAAACAAGTGTCAATCTTTGGATAGTTATTATCTCTTAAGAACACGCTATTTGTTTTGACGACGGGAATTAATTTTTAAATTAATTAATGCAACTGATATGTTTTGAATTTGGTAAAATAGACATCATTTTTGAGTTCATAATATCAAATATAGCTTATGCCTAATTTTTGGTATTTTTCTGGAAACTTTCGTTTTTTTTGATAAATAGTGAAACCACTAAGTGGTAGTTAAAAAAAATGAATTTTTCATAAAACTTAATTTTACCGCTTCTGTGAGTGGAATTTCAAAACTTCGAGAGACACGGTTGATGTTAGTAAGTAAAATTTGGTTCAATGAGATGAAAATAATTTTTGGTTAATAATAACTTTTTACTTTTTTTTACCACGGTTAAAAGTAAATAGGGTAATTAAGGGTAAAAATGTTATTATTATTACCCTAACACATGTCCTAATTCTATTGGATAAGTTTAATTCGACCAAAAACAACCTTAGGAATAAAATATGACCATTTAGGCCCACTTGGATTAGATTAGGACATTTATTATTATTTAATTCAAAGAAGAGTTAAAAGAGTTAAAATCAAAGTTTATTTACTAAAACATTTTTAATATAGGGTTATACATAAGATGAATTAGATTTTAAATATTCATTAGAAATATAATTAGATTTCCTACATAATGATATTTTATTTATAATTTTTAGACATTAAATAATTTAATTTATTTATGACACAAGGATGATGCAGTAATTACCATAATAGTAAAAAATTAGAATAATTGATATTATAAATACCCAAATAAATATAATTTGTGACTTTTTTATGAATTAAACTAATTTTATAGGTTAATATGACATGTTAGTATTGATTTAATTAACCTTTTCCGAACTAATCATTCTGTTATGATTTTCACAAAAATCAATTACCAAATAGTGTCAAAATTGACATAAAATAGTTTTTAAAACAAATATTATATTATTAATTGTTATTTTATTCCTAAAAATCTAAGGTTCGGCCAAATGACTTAGATAAGGTTATATATATTAATAATAAACAACTTGGGGTTTTTTTGGCTTGTTATAGTAAGTTTATTAACCTTATAGTGTAAGAACACAAGAAGACACGGTAAAAGTAAAATTATTTAACTTAATGTTAAATCTAAATGATAAGGTTAAAATAGGAACCTAAACTTGTCTAAATTCTATTGGATGAGAGTATTTAGATCCATCCCCACCTTATATTCTAAATAAATCAATTTGGAGCTAATTAAAACCGAATATGACTTTATAATAAAATAATATTTTTAGTTTTCCAAAGGAGCCCCTCTCCTCCCTTATAAAAGGGAACCTCCTCCCTCTCTTCCTCACACAACATTGAGCCTTCAAGCTCAGAAAAACCCTGCCAAATTATCTTATCCACTTCCCTAAAAACATCCTAGAGGTTCTGGTATTCCTCAAAGACCAATTTTAGTGCCCTAAAAGGAGATCTCAAAGAGGCGCTTCAAAGAAGAGGTAATTTCCGTTACCGATTCTTTCAACTTTATTTCTTCTTCCACTTCTTCTTCTTAGGTTGTTTAATTATGAAGTAATTATATCAGTATCAATAATATACTGATATGTTATTATAAGTATGAAACAACCCTATTTCACCATCTATCCATCCTACGGAAAATGAAATCACCGCGCGTGCGTACATACGGAATACCGTCTCCACGCCGTGGTGAAATCTATTTTCCACCACCACCTTACTTGGATGGGTATAATGGTGTAAATAATAACTATATATGATTATTTTAAAGTTATATTTATTCTTAAATAGTATAAATACACTCCAATACAGTCCCACGATCATGAGAACGATATCATCGCTCGTGCGTACGTGCGGACTACCGTCTCCACGACGTGATGAGATTCGTTCTCCACTTTAACCATTCATGAATGATTATAAAGTACATATAATAAGTAATAATGAAATATATGACATAATAATGATACTGGATTTATGTTTATATATATGTATGTCATCTACTTAATTCCATTCAACTCAATAAGGAAACGAAAACAGCGTTCATGCGTACGTACGGCCTACTGTCTCCATGAACGGTGTATTTCTTTCCATTTACTGATTTATTATATATATGTATATTCTGAAAATATATTATATATAAATAATGTTTTATATTCTTGAATTAAGTAATCATGATCTAAGTAATCATATGAATAATTACAAGTCAAAACACGGACGACAAATGAAACAATTTTACCCAAAACGCTCTTTAACATGGAATTTACAAAAGAACGGGTAATATAAAGTCATAACTGAACCATATATGATATCATAACAATGATTATGATTCTGGAATAAGTCAATGATATTATTTAAACCATTATACAGGAGGTTCGGACACTTATGAAGCAAATCAGACCTAAGGTAAAGGAAAATATCACAATCTCATTTTTATCCGAGATTGTTTATACTTTGGTATTTATTGGGGTGTATTTTATTATCCACATATATGTTTCCTCAATATGTAATATTATTTCCATCCACCTACAATTGTTTAAATACTATTTTACCCTTTGGTGAGTTTTTAGTAAAAGATATGAAAGGAATCTTTTATCATTTTTCGTACGAGGTACTTTTTGACTTTTTCGACAAAGGTACGAGAAGAATGTTTTTTTAACTTGTATGGCATGAATGGATTTTTAAAACATTATTTCCAAGAATCTTCCTTTACAAGTTTTCAATTTTATTTTTAATCAACTACTTTTAGTTTATAATGGTACGACATGTTAAGAAAGGAAAAGTGTTTTTGAAGTAGAAAGGATATTTTCTTCAAGAATGGAGATCAAGTGTTTTATCAAAATTATTTTCCATCTAAGATAATAAAGGGTTCTGTTTCTATCCCTATTATTACATTTATTTGATTATGTTGTGATGGAATTATTTTTATGAATTCATTTATCTTATATGAATTGTTTTATGATGTCACGATGTTTAAGATTCCCATTTTTATTACATGGGTTATGCTATGATGTATGGTTTATGATTTTGTGGCACACATAAGAATGGTATCATTATTAGATGGGTGGGACCTATATCTCCCTCCAATTCATTGGGTAAAGATTTTATATCTCATGAGATAGACATGGCTGGAACGGTAGGTTATACCGGTTCAGTGAAACAGGACTGAAACGAGGAGTGAACTCGGTTCATAAAGGGACTTTGTCCACTAAGATAGTCTTGGAAATGAGTCTTGACTAATAAGAAATGATTCTCTATGATTATGTGTGTGTGCCACAAATTTTCATGTTTTAAGTTATGATTATTGGGGTTTACATTTCACTACTATGATTTATCCCATGTTATGAAATTATGCTCTCTTTTGCAGGTTAAGATTTCCAAAATGTTATGTTCTTATGAATATGATGTGATTGATATTTCTTTTGTTTACCCTTACTGGGAATTTGAGCTCACCCTTTTATGTTTTCTTTTCCCCAGGATATAAAGAAAGGTTTTAGGTAAAAAAAAGGGGAAGATCTTTATGGGGATTGTTGAAGATCTTTCACCACGATTAGAAGATTATATTCCGAGTTTCCAAAGACACTAAATTATTACGGTCCTTGTGTGTCTATTTTTGTTATGTATTAAGTATTCCGCAAAAGTAATGTAATTTCCATGTACATTAAGCTTCGGGTCTCTACAACTATAACCATTCCATCCAGGAGAAAATTGAAAATAAGGTCCTATACAAATCCTTGATATTAATTTTTTCTTATATTTGTACATGATTTGTTTGCGCTTTCAAATCATGCACTAATCTATCGAAATTTATATATATATATATATATATTATTTGAATTGTATATTATATACACATATCTACATCTATTGCACCCATTTACATTACTTAAATTCAATTAGTCATTAATACTTAAAAATACTTATATATATTCATGTATGACGATCTTGAAATCACATAAAAAAATTATATACATATATATGTATCATGAATTAAAATTAAAAATATGTAAATTTGGGAATCACTTATGTATAAAACCTGGATTTGGGATGAATATAAAAAATAAAAATTATAAATTCTTGAATTGAAGATTTTAAAATAATGGTAATCACTCAAAATAAATTTTAGCACAAAAATAAATATTGAATCCCTTAAGCAAACTGGTTCAACAAAATACTAATTTTAAAGAATCAAAATGCAAATAAATAATTTTGTAATATCAAGAATAACATTAAATCAAATAAATAACTTCCCCTTACCTGAAATGAAGAACCCAAACAAAAAAAAGACTCTTCCAATGGTTGCTTGAACTAGAAGGGGGAAGACAGTGTCTTCCTACTTGAAGAATCTCGAACCCGATATAAGAAAGAGGGACGGGTTTAGCTTGGGAAGGGTCTTCCTCACATAGAAGGAGTTGGGTTCTTCAATGCATAGAACACTTATATAGATATTTTCCACTAACATAAGCTTACCCAAGAATCTTTGCGGAACATCGGTGATTAAAAAAAGAAACAGATCCTGAGTGAGATTTGGTTCATACCAAAAGTAGAATAGGCCAAAAGATTCAATCAAGTTCTGATTATAATATCAAAATAAATGAACACATATATCACAGTTGGATTCAAAACAAAAACAGACCAATAAGTGAAAAAAGGACCACAGTAAGTTGAGTTAATAAACCTTAATCAGAAGAGAGACAATGAAATCAGTGGAGGATTATCAAGATACAGACACCAAATGTTGACAGAAAATAGGGAATGCAACGTGTGGATCAGATTTAATTCAATATAGACAAACATGTCTCATAGAAACACCAAATACGAAACCAAACACGCTATATCTGAAAAAAAAAGCGAAGATGAAACCCTAACTGCATTCAGCCACCAACACTAGCGACCCCCAACTTCACCGTAGCCGGTTTCACTTGGTTTGAACTGCCTCCGTGACACTTCTCCCTCATAGAGCTTCGCTTAGCTTGATCTGCCTTTCTCGAAAGAGACACACAGCTTCACATATCGGCTTCGACACCTTTGGAGGTTCACGATCTCGATGGTCTAGACACCCATGACGGCCTACCCTAACTCACGGTGCAAACCCACGACGTGATTCCGTACACCCTGGTCGACCCCTCCCCTACTCGGCCTTGTCGGGACCAGGAAAAACATCGACCACCCCATGTCATTCAACATATTTTTTTTTACCTTTTCAATTCATTTTTATTATGTTTATATGTATATAAAAATTCATTTTTTTTAACCCACACATACAGTGTTATATATATATATATATATATATATATATATATATATTCCTTTAAGATAAAAACAATAATGATATTTTTCATAACAAAAATAATATTTCATATACATACATATAAAAATTTATTATATTCATACATTAATATAATTATCATTTAAAATATTCTAATAAATAAATTCTATTTAAAAAAATATTTTAATATATTATTTTAAACAAATAAAAACAATATTTTTCCTTAAAATATTAATTCAAAATATTTTTTTAAAATTATAATTATTATAGTTAACTTATAATAATATTAATTTAACAGTTAATTTCAATTATTATTAAATCATCTCAGAAAATATTATTAATAAATCCATTTAATATAATATTATTATAGTAAAACTATGTTTATAAATTTCTGGGCTGTTACAGAGCCCTCCTTGGTGGACCCTGGGATGGGATCATGGTCAGGTTCGCCTGGACTTCCTTTACCTCATTGGCATAAGGGAGTGAGTCATCAAATCGTTCTAGGGAGAGACTCCCAAAATGGTTGTAGGTTGGACAGGGGGCAGTGACTCTCTGCGCGGACCTTGTGGGTGGTTGTGATGGTGAGGCGCAAAAGCCTCTTTGTCCTGAAAGGCCATATCCTGAATTGGGATAATCCCTTCTTCCTCATACCATTGGATGAGAGTGTTGATCAACCTTCTCTGAACAAGTTCATATGGTGAGATAGGGCATGGGTGCCCAACATCCATGGGTGTGGAGGCTGTCATAGAAGAGATGGATCCATACAAGATTTCCGCGTTGGTATTGCCCTGACCCCTACGTCGGTGTGTGGGTGGTGATCATTTTCTTGACATAGTAGCTTGGGTCCTACAATGCAGGAAGATTCGACCATTAGCGCTAAAAGGAGGAAAGCAATGTCTAATTACCTAGCACTATTTTGTCTCCCATGATTGGTATAAAGGATCCACGCTGACAACATTGCAGACCAGGATGCCCAACGTTCAACTATCCCAACCTCCGGTGGTTTTCATTTTAGGGCCACTATTTTCTTGGCAGGACCTGGTGCTGGATAGCTAGATCTGGTGATATGCTTATCTACTGATATCTCTAACTCTACTAATCTTCACATTGAAGAGAAGATTCACGTTGGGTTCACCATTTCTATTACAAATGCTTTTATCGGGGCACGCTTCATCATGTTGGGACACGCTGGCTGTTACCCCACATTCCCGCTTTCTAAAGGCGGGCGACATCCATCACTTATTCAGGGATGTTTTCTCCTTGATTGAAATAGGATGATGGGATATCGGTCTATCCTTCAATGGATTCCTCCTCATAACTCGTCGCCTAGTCCAGGTCTCCCTTAAATATTAAAATGGTGTTCGTGAAACTCTTCCCCAGTGTCATATCATCATGGACACAGGTTAATTACACTACTTCTGTCAGGACGTTCCAAGGGGTCAAGTCAGGGCAATAACCTTCGATCAGGGGAGTAGTCATGTTGGACATCGCTAGCGTGTCTGGACACTGAAACACTGATACACCTATGTTTCTTCCCCTTATGATAGGGCTTCATGAGGTTGTAGAAGTCGGAGGCATTCCATGTCAAGTGTGGGGAATTATATTCCAGAGGCATGTTCTTGGGCTTTTCCTCAACTTCCCATGTTTAACATAGGGCATGCCACGAGTTTAACGTCTAGTGGAGACGGTTACGCCAAAGGCGTGTCTTCTGATGTTTCCCTCAGGCATCTCATGTTTAACATGAGGTATGTCGTGAATTTAACGTCTTACGGAGAGGGAATGAGAGTGATCAAAAAATCCCATAGAGACAAATCAGATCGGTACATCCCTAGGAGGGAGCATCTGGAAGGCTTACCAGATGATGGACCTGAACACCCAATGAGGACGAATCCGAGGTGGTGTGTCCCATGGAGGGTACCATATGATGGACTAGAATGCCCATGAGGATGGATCCATGGTTTTGTGTCCCATAGAGGAAAGATATCATGCCATGAAGGTTGATCTGGACACCACTG
The DNA here is from genome assembly GCA_963277665.1 of Viscum album. Lineage (NCBI taxonomy): Eukaryota > Viridiplantae > Streptophyta > Magnoliopsida > Santalales > Viscaceae > Viscum > Viscum album. Next base: position 570,163,875 of record OY728130.1, on the reverse strand, counting down.
ATGGCGGATCAGGGAAAGTCCACCCTAGAAAGGGGAACACCAAGGTTTACCATTGGTTGGGTTTGAACCTATGGGAGGTTTCCTACATACCTTTTATAGCCGATAGGGATCAAAACCCACATAGTTCGAAGGGGTGATTAATCGGGGTGTACACAAAGGACAACAACCCAAAGACATACTAGGGATTACACATGGATAGCGGACCATCACAAGAGGGACACTCTTGGTTGGATGGTTATGGATTGTGTGGGGCTTATGCATAGTTAGTTTCCCAGGTGAATGGGGTGATCTCACAGGATGTGGTGGCCTGGGTTAGAATCGGGATGGATATGGATGGAATGTAGAAGGATAGAGTGAGTGGGGATGGAACCGACATGAAGATAACAATGATGTTGGGATTGAACCTTAGAGAGGCTTCCTACGTATCCTTGTGGTGGGGAATCAAAGTCCACATAGTTTGGAGGGGTTATGGGACACCTTAGGAGGTGGCCCATGAGAATGGATGCATTAATTGGACCCATAGGATGTAGAACCTCCGGGTTGGGGCATGACCCTCCCATAACACAAAGGCTCAAGGGAGAGAACATGAAGGGATACGAGTGATGGGAGTGAACCTCATCGAGGCTTCCTACATATCCCCATGGCAGGTAGTAAAAGTTGATGTAGTTCAGGATGGGGCATGGAATTAGGGTGTACACAAATGATAGTGACCCGACGACATGATGGGGGTTACGCATGGTTAGCGACCCAAGAGTTGGTCTGACGCCACTAGGGGAAGGAACAAAGATGTGGGTCCCATCAATGGGGACAACGAAGTTTACCAGTGTTTTGGGTTGAACCTTAGGGAGGATTCCTACGTACCCTACCTAGGATACAAGGATCAAAATCCACATAGTTCATGAGAATACAATTTAGCATCATACGAGATGAAAAGGGGCATACAGTTTAATGTCATTTGGGATGAGGGTGAACCGACGTGAAGTGGTTGGGACCGATGGATGACAGGATTGAATCTCAAAGAGACTTCATATATACCTTTCTTGCAAAGGGCTAGGATCAAATTCCACATAGTTCGGTGTTGAGATATGGGGCTTACACTCTATGGCGGCCCAAAAAGGGTGTCATAGTCGATGCTTACTCTAAGATCATGTGAGTCATGCTTAGTGTGAGAAAAAAGAGGCAACAAATACCTGAAGATCACATTGTGAAAGCTGCATCCGTGAGGAATGGAATGGGGCTTATGTGTGTTTAGCGGACTTGGGAGATAAAGAATGGGACTTACTCTGGGATGGAGGCCCAATGGTGATAAATCCTAAATGGAGAGGGGTAGGGTATCGAGAGTCCCTTGTGCCCATCTATCCTCTGGTCTTTGCACACATAATAAGAGAGGATCAAGGGTGATACATCTTTCAAGAAAGGATAGGGTCTTACACTAGGGTGGTTTCCCTACCCCACAGACAAATGTCATTGCATGCAAGGAGGATCTCATTCCATGTGAGGAAGGTCTCACTCCCGTGGAGACGAGTGGGCGTGGAAAATATTTGAGGTGGGGAAACCCGTGTATATTGCATGGGGAGAGGCTAAATTTTAACATCATGTGTTGGGGACGATGATGTTTGGAAGTTTAACGTCCTACATATCGGACGATGAGGAATTACCCCTCACCCGTAGGCCTTACATAACTGATGCATTTTAACCCTTCGTGAAGGGAAGACATCAGCAATGTTGTGGTGAGACAGGGTTGTGGAGTGATCCATTAAGGGTATCATGTTAGTGGGTCTATGCAAAGAATAAATAGCCATTAGCGTGCCAATTCAAAGAAGATTGAGGCAAAGTAACGCAACATAGAGCACCGCCCAAGGGACCTTGAAATCACTTTGTACAAACTTAGAGGGTTGTACGAGAGAACTATGCACATGATAGGGGTGTCGCATGTAAGAGGGGATCGTACATGGTGCCTTAGGGTAAGGATGACACAAGGATCACACAAGGAGGGGCATGCTAAAGATTGAGGGGGTTCACGCAAGATGGTGTGGTTGCACGTAAAGTGAGTGGATATTCGCAAGATTGTTATTACATGAGGGAAAACTTGCATGCAAGAGGAATCTTTTTCATGTAAATACCTTAGAGTAAAAGGAAATGGATGAGGATCAATACCAATTGGGCCCACCTTAAGGAGGACCCCAGGGAGACCTATCACGCAAGATTCTACACCTTGAGGGTATGACAACCCTGCTTTTTATTACAACTTAAACATGCTTTATTACATAAAACTTCACTTGATACAACAAAGAAGATCGAGAGGTTTAGTGTATTTGGGGCTTAGGATTATTACATAAAAACTTTAAACTTGAAATACAACATCCTTATTGAAAACTTCCTTTACATGACCACTACATTCCTTCGTACCTAGCATTGCATGGGATAACCTGAGGACATGCATAAGAAAAGGGTGAGCTATAAAGCCCAGTAAGGGAGTACATAATGAATAACATGAGGAGTACAATACATGTTAGGCAATAGGCATATCAATAGAGAATAAGAGAGACATGAACATAAAGGCATGATAAAGCATGATAATCATAACATGGAAATGTGGCAACAACACTTAACATTGAATTAGCATGAGCCAAGGCTCATTGCACATGGAGCATGAGTAAACCCTCATTGCACTTGAAGCACGAGTAAACCCTCGTTGCACTTGAATTAGCATGAGTCAACACTCATTGCACATGACGTATCATGATACTATACTTTACCCAATGCATTGGAGCGCTATCAGGGCGCACCCTTCTTAAACATTTCATTTCATGCATAAGTGTGCCACATGGATCATAAAACATGGATTCATAAAACATAATCATTTCTTCCACGATAAAGGAATGTGGAATTCATACATGAAACTTTACAATCAATACGTATATGTGCATAAAGGTGAATACCCTTGATGGAGAAATGGGCATGGTATTCACTACACAAAGACATTGGCTTAGAAAATTGGTGCGATTTCGGCAGCGTAACGGCGTGACATAAGAATTCATAAAAAAGGTTGATGAGAGAGAAAGGGGTTCCTCATCATATTTACATGAAATGGACAGTAAGGAGATCATATATATACATGTCCCAACAACAGAAATGGAATTTAGATTCATGATACAAAAGTATTGCTTGAATATAAAAGAAGAGAGAGAAGTTCCTTTCGGAATTTCGGCATAGTAACGGGTGTACATGGGAGGCATTTAATGAGAGAGAAAGGGTTCTCCCATCATTCAAACAATAAGAGGGCAGTATGGGGGAGGTGCGAAACCATACCCCAACATTCATAAATTAAATTAAAAGGGCAATACAACTTAAAGAAAATTGACAAAAAAAAGAGAAAGGAAGAAAAACCCTTACTTGGAAGTGTGCTTCCAAAGGCTAGAGAGAGGCTTGTGAGAGGCTTCTTGGGAGCTTGGGGCACCTTGAGAGGATTCTAGAGAGAGTAGGGCAGAGGTTGGACGAACTTCAAGGGCTTTGAGTGAGGAGGAAGTGGGAGCTTGGGTGGGTTTATATAGGAAAGGTGAGAGAATGCTTTATTATTTAGGTTTGGGACCCCTTATATTAAAATAATCCAAACCACAAACCATCCCATGGTATTTGCCCATGGTTTCTGGAAAAGGAGAGAGGAAAACAATATTTTACAAGGCCAAGGTCCGAACTTATTAAAAAATTAGGGTTGCTTATGTGGAGGTGAGTCACACTCCCATGGAAATTAATTTAAAAAGGCAAAGTGTTGAATAAGTCTTGAGGGCTCCATTAATGCTTTGAAAAGTGATTCAAACAAACCCAAAACCTCATTATTTTAATGATAAAACATATATTGGCCGAACCTAAGGATTATGGTATTTTATTACATCACCATTGGGTCATTATGATGTCATAAATCACATTATATATTTAAAAGGTATTTAATTTTTACCCAAAAATTGGACTGTCTCAGAAAATTATGAAAAATTCACCGTTGGATAATTTCGACGTCCTGATTCCAAAAATAATATTTATTTTATCTAAATAATTTTCTAAATATGTGAATTTTCACTTTTAAAATAAAAACCGACATTTATAAAAAATTCACGGGTTTTGACAGAAATGGCTTTCAAACCTTAATAAAAATTTTAATTGCATTCATAAAATTATAAGATCATTTATATTTAATAAATATTAATTTAATATTAATAATAATATTTTATTAAAATATTATTTAATTCAAAAATCCTTTAATTTAATAAAATATAATTCTTAATTAAATAATAACTAAAAACATCATTTGTACTTTAAAAACTAATTACAATGCATCAAAAATGACTAGAAATTATATTCATTATTATATACAAAAATAATGTACATGAACATGGTGCTACTTATTTGTTACATAACCCCTTAAAATAGCCGCATAAGACCTAAGGGTAAGGTGTGCGATGGTGACAGACTCTTGGGGTTGCTCGGATAACATCGCTCGAGTGGTGATCTCTATCAACTTCCATTTTTCCCGTAGACGATCACGTTCGAGCTTGACTTGATGAAGCTCAGCTTGGGCTTGGTCAAGGGCAAAGCCCAAAGACGCCACCTCCTTTCCGAGCTCCGACAAATGGGCTTCGTAAGGGGCAATTCTACTGGATGAGGCCATCGCTTCCTTTGTCTGAGTAAAAATGGTTTCGTTAAAGCCTTATATTTAAACTACCCAGATGATCAATGTTTAACGGCTATAAAAGTAACGGTCACAAATCTTAACGTAAAACTAAAGAAGTTGACATCTTATAAAAACATAAAGAAACATTTAACTGGATCAAGAGGGATTTTCCATTAATGAAATTTTGGGTCGTTACAACATTCCCCCCTTAAGAAATTTCGCCCTCGAAATTTTCCTTTTCCCACACTAAAACAAATGTGGGTAACTTAGCTTCATCATATCTTCCGACTCCCAAGTTTCTTCTTCAAACTTGTGGTTTCTCCACAACACCTTGACGAGGGGCATTGTCTTATTTCGTAGAACTTTTTCTCTACGATCTAAGATCTTCACTGGTTGCTCCTCATAAGAAAGATCGTCTTCTAATTGTACCACCTCAGAAGAGAGTACATGTGAAGGGTCTGGTATGTACTTCCTTAAGAGGGATACATGGAAGACATCATGCACCTTGGCCATAGTAGGTGGAAGTGCTAGTCGATAGGCCACAGCCCCAACACGATCAAGAATCTCGAAGGGGCCGATGTACCTTGGACTTAACTTCCCTTTCTTTCCAAACCTCATGACCTTCTTCCACGGAGATATGCGTAAAAACACCATGTCTCCGACTTTAAATTCAAGGTCTCGTCGACGATTATCTGCATAACTCTTCTGTCGACTTTGGGCTGCCTTGATATGCTGCTGAATGGTTTTCACCTTCTCCACCATTTCTTCGACCATTTCTGGTCCAAGCAGCTTACGTTCACCGACCTCATCCCAACATGCCGGTGTTCTACACCTTTTCCCATACAGGGCTTCATATGGTGCCATTTGGATGCTCGAGTGGAAACTATTATTATAAGAGAACTCAACTAGAGGAAGATGTTGATCCCATCCTCCTTTAAAGTCCATTGAGCACGCTCTCAACATATCCTCAAGTGTTTGGATAGTCCGCTCGGATTGGCCATCAGTTTGAGGATGATAGGCCGTACTGAAGTTCAGTTCAGTATTCAGAGCATGTTGAAGACTCTTCCAAAACTTAGAGGTAAATCTTGGATCTCGGTCAGACACAATAGATAGTGGTACTCCATGCAACCGTACCACTTCCCTGATATATATCCGTGCCAGTTGATCCAAAGAGAAGTCCTCTCGAATAGCAATGAAGTGTGCAGTCTTTGTAAGACGATCCACAATAACCCAGATTGCATTGTTGCTTTTGGATGTCCTTGGAAGTCCAGTGACGAAGTCCATGGTGATGTTCTCCCATTTCCATTCTGGTATGGGCAATGGTTGCATCATCCCCTTAGACTTCTGCCTCTCTGCCTTCACTTTCTGACACACCAGGCACTTTGATGTATATTCAGCGATCTCCTTCTTCATATTATCCCACCAAAAGTTTTCTCGGAGATCTCGATACATCTTTGTGCTCCCTGGGTGAATAGAGAAATTTGAACTATGTGCATCATCCAAAAGTTCCTTCTTCAGCTCCGAACTTGATGGGACACATAGTCTTTTCCCAAACCGCACAATTCCTTCTTCATTAACATTAAACTCTGAGGATTTTCCCTTTTTGATAGCTTCCACTTTTTCTTGGATTCTCGCATCATCCTTTTGAGCATCCTTTAACCTTTCCAAAAGAGATGGTTGAGCAATCATTTGTGAAAGGATTGATGATGTTCCCTTCTTTATGATTCCCACTTCCATCTTCATCAAGTCTAAGAAGATTGGATCCTTCTCAATTCTCATCATTGATAGAATTGCTGGATCCTTTCTACTTAGGGCATCCGCCACCTTGTTCGCCTTCCCAGGGTGGTAATGTATTGAACAGTCATAATCCTTTATGAGCTCTATCCATCTTCTCTGGCGCATATTAAGCTCTTTCTGTGTGAATATATATTTAAGACTCTTGTGGTCCGTATATATCTCACATTTCTCTCCATAGAGATAATGCCGCCAGATTTTCAAGGCAAAGATCACCGCCGCCAACTCCAGATCATGCGTTGGATAGTTTCGCTCATGGATTTTCAACTGTCTTGAGGCATAGGATATCACTTTATCATTCTGCATCAGCACACATCCTAAGCCCTTCTTTGAAGCATCACTGAATACCACAAAAAGCTCCCCACTTGTGGGTAAAGTGAGCACAGGTGCAGTGATAAGCCTCCTTTTCAACTCCTTGAAGCTTTCTTCGCATTCATCACTCCAAGCAAACTTTACTCCCTTTCGAGTTAGCTTGGTAAGAGGGTTGGACAATCGTGAGAAGTTTCTCACAAATCGTCGATAATATCCAGCTAACCCCAAGAAGCTACGGATATCAGTTACCGATGTTGGTCTCGTCCATCCCTCAATTGCATCTGTTTTGGAGGGGTCCACAGATATCCCATTGCTTGTGATGATATGGCCCAAGAATGAGACCTCCTTCAACCAGAACTCACACTTGCTGTACTTGGCATAGAGCTTCTCCTTGCGCAAAGTCTCCAGTACAGTTCTTAAATGCTCCTCATGGTCCTCCTTGGTTTTGGAGTATATTAGAATATCATCTATAAAGACTACCACAAATTTATCTAGGTAATCTCTAAAGACTCTATTCATCAAGTCCATGAATATTTCTGGAGCATTGGTGAGTCCAAAAGGCATTACTATGAATTCATAGTGCCCGTACCTTGTACGAAAAGCAGTCTTGGGGATATCTTCCTTCTTCACCCTTACTTGATAATATCCCGACCGCAAGTCGACCTTGGAGAAGTATTGAGCTCCACGCAGCTGATCAAACAAGTCATCGATTCTTGGGAGAGGATACTTGTTCTTTATCGTGATTTTGTTAAGTTCACGATAATCGATGCAAAGCCGCATTGACCCATCCTTCTTCTTGACGAAGAGGACTGGTGCACCCCATGGTGATGCACTTGGGCGTATAAACCCTTTATCCAGATTCTCCTGTAGTTGTTTCTTCAGTTCTTCAAGCTCAACCACAGCCATTCTATATGGAGTCTTGGATATTGGTAGCGCCCCAGGTATAAGTTCAATTGAGAACTCAACATCTCTTCTTGGAGGAAGACCAGGAAGTTCCTCGGGAAATACTTCAGCGAATTCCCTCACAATAAGCATTTCTTCAAGGGTGGTTTCTTCCTTGGACTCAATCATCTGAGCCAGATATGCGTGCTCATAAGGTAGTAATATCCATGCTTGAGATGATGGAGTTAAAGGAGATTCATCTTCCTCCTGACACTTGTAAAGAATCGGGGGTCGATTCTCCATATGGAGTGTGATTTCCCTCTCCCGACAATTTATGTTGGCTCTATATAAGGAAAGCCAATCCATGCCAAGAATTGCATCAAATTCCACCAAAGGGAGTATGACAAGGTTCGCCGGGAAATTCAATCCACAGATTATAACAGGGGAGGACTTATACTCATGGGATGCAATGATTGCCCCGTTTGCCGTACTCACCGACATCTTTACTTCCATGATTTGTGGTGGTGTAGGGATTATTCTACTAAACTTTTGAGATATAAAAGAATGCGTAGAACCTGAATCAAAAAGTACGTTCGCTATTCTTGAATGAATAACTAGCGTACCTGTCACCACTTCGTTGTCGGGGTTCACTTCGGCAGAAGTGATGGCAAAAGCTCTTCCTTGCTGTCTTGGAGGTTGTTGATTGCCTCCGATAACCCTTGGATTAGGGAACTGATTCGCAAAATGACCCGGTTCTTTGCATTTGAAGCATTGAACAACGCGTTGAGGTTCGAACGGAGCGTTCCTCCCCTCCGTCGCAGCCGCGGGTCCTTCTTGCTGACAGTTAATAGCTAGGTGCCCTTCTCTTCCACACTTGAAGCATTTTCTTGTCCCCCTAAGGCAATTCCCAGGGTGCTTCTTTCCACACTTTTGGCAAGTGGGGTGCTGGAATTTCTTAGCGCCGTTGGATTTATCCATCGGACCACCAGCATTGAAGTCCACCTTCCGCTTCTTGTCCCCATGATACCCCTGTGATTCTCCGATCTCCATTTCAACCTTAAGGGCACATCGGACAATCTCCTCATAGCTGTCAAAGTCACGGATCGCTAATGCTTTCCGCAAGCTAGGCTTCAGCCCACCAAAGAAGCGGTCAACTTTGCATTCGGGGGTAACGACAAAGCCGGATGCGTATCGTGCAAGCCTTGTGAAGTTTGCCTCGTACGCTCCCACAGATTCTTCATCTTTCTGCTTGAGGGAAAGGAAGTCCCTTTCCATCTTAAGACGGAGGGTGCGTGGAAAATATTTATCGAAAAACATCTTCCGGAATACCTTCCATTCCAAAGCCTCGATCTCCTCCTCAGGCTTCGTATTTTTGATCAATGTCCACCATTGATCAGCTTCACCCTCCATACGATAAGCCGCCAGGAGAACCTTCTCTTTTTCAGAGCATTGGAGGATGGAGAATATCTTCTCAATGGAGTTGATCCATTGTTCAGCGATCGTGGGATCAGATGATCCACTAAAAGTAGGAGGCCTTTGTCTCATGAAGCTTTCAATAGCGACTTGTTCTTTCTTAGGGGGGGTTGAACGTTCCTCTTGACCAGTGTTTCTATTCAAAACTTGAGTTAGCTGAGAGAGAAGCGTGACAAAGTTCGCGATTCCCGCTCCCATCGGATTGGGCATCTCATTAGTACAATCATCACACTGATCTTCACAACGGTTGTTAGCCCGAGTTCTCCTATTACCGGCCATTGGCTGGAATAAAAGGAAAGTTAGGGGTAACACATAGAGGGTAATCCAAAGACAAAAGTTGATGACTTATAAATAAACTTTGATCTCTTTAACTCATGAGTCTATAGGATTCAATCCAGGCTTTTCAGGATCTTCCTTCTAACATATATTCTTAGGGGAATTTTTCCCTTAATGAGGGTTCATACTAAGATTGTGAATTTATCAAAACATATCCCTCGGGAGTGTCGTAACCAAGAGTGCAGCAAGGCCCGTTGTCGTGCACCAGTTCCCGTTCGAGTCTAGCTCAAAGCGGTGTTTTCGGGTTTTACCCCTAGGATACATCTGTGCCAGAGCCGCCTCTACCTGCTCGTATCCAGACAGGGATGTATTTGTTTGATAAAACACTTACTTAGTATTTACCAAAACTTAGGGATGTTTTTATTATGCTTAGTCTTGTATCTAAGGCTTTACTAGGGTTTCCTAATCCCAAAAATAACTAAACCCATCCTCTGATACCAACTATGACAACCCTGCTTTTTATTACAACTTAAACATGCTTTATTACATAAAACTTCACTTGATACAACAAAGAAGATCGAGAGGTTTAGTGTCTTTGGGGCTTAGGATTATTACATAAAAACTTTAAACTTGAAATACAACATCCTTATTGAAAACTTCCTTTACATGACCACTACATTCCTTCGTACCTAGCATTGCATGGGATAACCTGAGGACATGCATAAGAAAAGGGTGAGCTATAAAGCCCAGTAAGGGAGTACATAATGAATAACATGAGGAGTACAATACATGTTAGGCAATAGGCATATCAATAGAGCATAAGAGAGACATGAACATAAAGGCATGATAAAGCATGATAATCATAACATGGAAATGTGGCAACAACACTTAACATTGAATTAGCATGAGCCAAGGCTCATTGCACATGGAGCATGAGTAAACCCTCATTGCACTTGAAGCACGAGTAAACCCTCGTTGCACTTGAATTAGAATGAGTCAACACTCATTGCACATGACGTATCATGATACTATACTTTACCCAATGCATTGGAGCGCTATCAGGGCGCACCCTTCTTAAACATTTCATTTCATGCATAAGTGTGCCACATGGATCATAAAACATGGATTCATAAAACATAATCATTTCTTCCACGATAAAGGAATGTGGAATTCATACATGAAACTTTACAATCAATACGTATATGTGCATAAAGGTGAATACCCTTGATGGAGAAATGGGCATGGTATTCACTACACAAAGACATTGGCTTAGAAAATTGGTGCGATTTCGGCAGCGTAACGGCGTGACATAAGAATTCATAAAAAAGGTTGATGAGAGAGAAAGGGGTTCCTCATCATATTTACATGAAATGGACAGTAAGGAGATCATATATATACATGTCCCAACAACAGAAATGGAATTTAGATTCATGATACAAAAGTATTGCTTGAATATAAAAGAAGAGAGAGAAGTTCCTTTCGGAATTTCGGCATAGTAACGGGTGTACATGGGAGGCATTTAATGAGAGAGAAAGGGTTCTCCCATCATTCAAACAATAAGAGGGCAGTATGGGGGAGGTGCGAAACCATACCCCAACATTCATAAATTAAATTAAAAGGGCAATACAACTTAAAGAAAATTGACAAAAAAAAGAGAAAGGAAGAAAAACCCTTACTTGGAAGTGTGCTTCCAAAGGCTAGAGAGAGGCTTGTGAGAGGCTTCTTGGGAGCTTGGGGCACCTTGAGAGGATTCTAGAGAGAGTAGGGCAGAGGTTGGACGAACTTCAAGGGCTTTGAGTGAGGAGGAAGTGGGAGCTTGGGTGGGTTTATATAGGAAAGGTGAGAGAATGCTTTATTATTTAGGTTTGGGACCCCTTATATTAAAATAATCCAAACCACAAACCATCCCATGGTATTTGCCCATGGTTTCTGGAAAAGGAGAGAGGAAAACAATATTTTACAAGGCCAAGGTCCGAACTTATTAAAAAATTAGGGTTGCTTATGTGGAGGTGAGTCACACTCCCATGGAAATTAATTTAAAAAGGCAAAGTGTTGAATAAGTCTTGAGGGCTCCATTAATGCTTTGAAAAGTGATTCAAACAAACCCAAAACCTAATTATTTTAATGATAAAACATATATTGGCCGAACCTAAGGATTATGGTATTTTATTACATCACCATTGGGTCATTATGATGTCATAAATCACATTATATATTTAAAAGGTATTTAATTTTTACCCAAAAATTGGACTGTCTCAGAAAATTATGAAAAATTCACCGTTGGATAATTTCGACGTCCTGATTCCAAAAATAATATTTATTTTATCTAAATAATTTTCTAAATATGTGAATTTGCACTTTTAAAATAAAAACCGACATTTATAAAAAATTCACGGGTTTTGACAGAAATGGCTTTCAAACCTTAATAAAAATTTTAATTGCATTCATAAAATTATAAGATCATTTATATTTAATAAATATTAATTTAATATTAATAATAATATTTTATTAAAATATTATTTAATTCAAAAATCCTTTAATTTAATAAAATATAATTCTTAATTAAATAATAACTAAAAACATCATTTGTACTTTAAAAACTAATTACAATGCATCAAAAATGACTAGAAATTATATTCATTATTATATACAAAAATAATGTACATGAACATGGTGCTACTTATTTGTTACATAACCCCTTAAAATAGCCGCATAAGACCTAAGGGTAAGGTGTGCGATGGTGACAGACTCTTGGGGTTGCTCGGATAACATCGCTCGAGTGGTGATCTCTATCAACTTCCATTTTTCCCGTAGACGATCACGTTCGAGCTTGACTTGATGAAGCTCAGCTTGGGCTTGGTCAAGGGCAAATCCCAAAGACGCCACCTCCTTTCCGAGCTCCGACAAATGGGCTTCGTAAGGGGCAATTCTACTGGATGAGGCCATCGCTTCCTTTGTCTGAGTAAAAATGGTTTCGTTAAAGCCTTATATTTAAACTACCCAGATGATCAATGTTCAACGGCTATAAAAGTAACGGTCACAAATCTTAACGTAAAACTAAAGAAGTTGACATCTTATAAAAACATAAAGAAACATTTAACTGGATCAAGAGGGATTTTCCATTAATGAAATTTTGGGTCGTTACAGAGGGTATGACTTTTGCGCAGTCGCGGAAGTGATGTCTTTCAAGCGGAAGAGTGTCGGTTCATGTTCTGTAACCATCCCCCAAAGGGAGGGGGTTATTCTTCTATTTATAGTCAGAAACTTTGGTGTCGACGCACAGGAGGACCTGCGCGCAAGACGCCATTTGACATCACATTGGGCGCGAAAGAGCTTGTGCGCATATGGAAATCTTGTGTGCCGGGAAATCTATATTCACACCATTTACTTTGTTGGTTTTCAGATGATCCCCGCAGAAGGATCCCTTTGATGTCGCATTGGGCGCACATGATTTTGCGCACCATTTCCAATCTTGTGTGTCGACCTTACATCTTGTATACACCTCTCTCAAACATCTTGTAATTGTTCGTGGATTCCCAATATGCCTTAGGTTCTCTCAACAGTACCTATTCATGCCCCTATCTGAAATTTAGTTTCAATTAGATAAAAGGATCATGTCCATTCTGTGTGAAACTAAATTCAATTATCGCTTCATCAAACCAAATATTCCAAGACATGGATACTTTCTTTAATCCATAAATGGATATTTACAATTTTCATACCTAGTTGGAATCCTTTGGAGTCACAATCCCTTTAGGTTGTGTCAAATAGAAATCTTCCTAATGGTTCCCATTAAGGAAGAAAATTTTGACATCCATTTTCCAAATGTCATAGTCATGGAAATCCATAATGGAAAGTATGATTCTGATGAATTTCAGCATATAAATTGATAAAAGTTTTCATCGCAGTCTACGACTTAACACTATTTGAACCCTTTTGCAACCAATCTTAACTTATCATTAATAAATTTTCCATCTATGTAAAATTTCTTATTGAATACAAATTAACAAACAATAGGTTTTATATCCACTATAGGATCTATAAAGATCTAGACTTGGTTTTTGTACATGGGTTCCCTTTCATAATTCATAGATTATTTCTACTTAGAAACTTTTGTGCCACTTACTTATTCTTTATAGGTTATGGGATCTCTATGTTGGACTCCTCATGTATAAATCATGTTTTAATGATCAAAAATACTATTTAGTCTCTAAACCATGTTAACTCTATGTAATTTATCTCCCATCAAATGTACAGTAGCTTAGTAAATGTTATCCAAAGATCTTAAGGGTTATACACTCAGTTTGGATACTATATACTATCTTTTGATTCACATTATAATGATTTCTCTCACAAATGATTAAGTTTAATTCATTTTCTGAATATCACTGCTTAAGTCTGAATACAGATATTTGCCTAAGTCTGAGGCACCGTGAAGCAGACACCGTGAACAAGACATCGTAACCATGAGACACCGTGAAGCAGACACTGTGAACAAGACACCATAACCATGAGACATCATGAACAAGTAGACACCATGAACATCTAGACACCGTGAACAAGCAGACACTGTGAACATCCAGACACCTTGAACAAGCAGACATCGTGAACATCCAGACACTGTGAACCAGACGCCATGACCATGAGACACCATGACCAATCTAGACACCGTGTGAAGGAGACACTGTTTCCATGACATACTGTGACACCATTTCCTAATCTACTTTTCCGTTTTTGATTTAATATCTAACGGTCATATTTGAAGATTTTAAATTCACTGACATAATTAATGCTTCTTTGTAGACATGTCACCCAACAGTATGAGGTACGAGGTGCAAAATACATGAAACTTGTCATCTCCAACACATGCACTCCAAGATAAAAGAGTAGTACTTCCCAGAAACAACACACGCATGAAAGAGAACCAAACGGGCGTGAGCACGACAATGAAGAACACACTTAGAGAAATTTTTGAAGAAAGGATTATTGTATGCATCTCAACACTGCTGAAGAACACATGAAGCATACTTTAATCCTAGAATCGAGGATATATTCGCATTGTCAAAACATCACGAAGAAAAAAAATTCACTAAAATTTTTTATAGTTACTCAATTCACCCCTCCCCTCTTGAGTAATCTACTCCGACCAATATTTGGTATCAGATGCTGTTTATTAGGACTCTGTTTAACCTTATTCAACTATGATTGTAGTTGTACTTCAAAGATCTGTAAATTTCTGTTAATTCTAAATTTATAGATCTTTTAAAGAAATTCATTATTATGGATAATATATTGGAAGGTGCTGCAACCAACATACCACCATTCTTCAATGGAACCAACTATGCTCAATGGAAAATTAAAATAAAAATGCATTTAGAAAATATGGGGTTTGAAATTTAGTCTTCCATTATAGATGAATATAAGATTTCTGCTACTGATAGAATCACATGGGATGAACCTACCAAAACTGCCTATAATAACAATTTCAAAGTTATGAATTCTTTATACTGCTTCTTAGGAGATGAAGAGTTCAATAGAATTTCTTCTTATAAAACTGACAATGAAATCTGGGATACTTTATCTGTTTCACATGAAAGAACATCTAGTGTAAAAGAAATGAGACTTAATACTTATACTATTAAATATGATAATCTTAAAATGAAACCTGATGATCCTATTTCTGACATGTATCTTAGGTTCAATGAGATTTTCAACACAATGAATTCTCTTGGAAGAGAAGTTACTGCCAAGGGACAAATTGATGCACCCGATTTGTGTATACATTTTTATACACTTCATTGAATATAAGAACAAGTTTTCAGTGAATACCTACTGATTAGTGGAAAAATAATTTGATTTTGGTGATCTTGTTCATTTGCAGAAAATTTATGGACAAATAAACAAAACAGAGGAGAACTGAATAAAAATTTACAACTACACGGCGTGCACTTATATACATGTCGTGTACATTCAAGCTCAGACACGGGTTGATGAGGATAAGTACATGCCCAAGTAACCAGAATCTGGTACACACCGTGTGTAGACCATACACGCCATGTAGACCATTCTAGAAGCAATTGGAGGACAAGAAGAGTCAACACGCCCATGTGGCCGGCTAAAGGGGACACACTGTGTTCCACTGATACATGTCGTGTATACATTTCTAGAAGCATTTGGTGGCTGAAAACTGAGAATACACACCGTGTAAGGTGGATCTACATGACTTTTATATCTACCTACCAGGCGGCGCCGTGTTCCAAGTCATAGACGGCGTGTTAGGCCGCCTACTAGTGGAGAAAAAATAGGCAAAAACGTGTTAACAAAAGTACAGGACGTGTAATTTGTCTACACGCAGTGTATTTATTTTTTCTATAAAAGGAGGAATTGGCCTCCGGACCAAGGGTGAGTAGTGGTGTGGTGTTGTGAGGAGAAAAATCCAGAAGATCCAAAGGAGAGATGCTCAACCATCGTACTACCGTCATGCTTCCATCTACCGAAGAATCATTCCTTCCTCAAAGTTCCAAGCATGATCTCATCAGGTATTAAGATTTTTGTGTTTATCATTTTCTACATGTGTAACAAAACACCCAGTGTGTTGGGTTTATGGGAAATGATGAGTTATAATTTTAATTAAGTTGTTATGAATGTGTTTGTTTTATTAACCTCTTCGTATTCTTCTTAAATCACTTCATATTATCACTGGAAATTCTGTACCGAAACAAGGGCAGAATTTTCAGGGATTCAAAAGAATAATACCGATGAATAATTTCATGACCATTTGAAGTATTCATCGACTCAAAATGGACTAAGCCAAATAAAGATCTGTTAAACACTAACTACTAGACCAAGGAGTTAGTTGTTTCAGCTCTAAATGTAAATTTTACCCGACCAAGGAAACTTTATTACAAATTAAACACAGAGTATAGATTTATTATGAATAACACAACATCATAAGCAATTTTATTTAATAATCAACTTCTCATAAATCCATAACCCCAATGCATTTCTATCTTTATTTTCATAAAAATCAGATTTTCCCATATTCACTTTAGTTTCAGTAATTAATTTGTTAAAAGAAACTTACAACCAATTATTATTTTTGTACCCAAACAAATCAACAAAAATAGACTCTAAATTCAGCATAATTCGCTAAAAAGAAAATACAAATTAAGATAATAAAGATAAAATAACTTCTTAAGTTCCCTGTGGATCGACCCCTTACTGGTGCTATACTTGTTAGGGTAAAACTAATTTGGGACACCGATAACATACCTTCGGTGAAACGACTCACCAAATTTTGGTGCCATTGTTGGGGAGCTTTAGAATTAATTTTATTCTTGTTTTAATTAAGTTTGTATCAAATTTTAGTGAAAATAAAAATCATAAATTCACAAAAATTTCTTTTCTATTCTCATTTATGTTTATCTTTCTTTTTCCTCATTTATGATTGGTGTTTTGTTTTGTTCTGTACAGGATTTTAGGTGTATGAGCGGCCACCTCACGCGTTCCAAGAACATTGGGTCATCAGAGGTTTTCCCAACTAACCCAGAGATCAAAAAGACATTTTTGAGGTGCCAACAATCACTAATGGATGAACACAATCAAAACAGCCCAAAGTCACAGAACGAGGAAGGAAATCCAGCTGTTGTCCAAGGAGCTGAAAAACAGTTAAGACTGGATGAAAACCGGAACCCTCAGCAGCTCCAACAATTCCAACAAGAGTGGATGCCTTATATTAACCATGGTCAGGGGCCATTCTAGGACCCTTAGGACCAAGAATTCATGCCAGTTCCCCTTCCTCAGCATCCACATCTACGTCGTACCCTAATGGAGTACGACTTTCCATCTATCCATGGATCTAACACGGGCATCTTCCGTCCACCGGTGCAGGCCCAACACTTTGTGATTAAGCCTGCTATCATGTAGCTGATCTAGAACACCATTCAATCCAGTGGCTTTCCCAGCGAGGATACCAATGCCCATCTCTCCAATTTTCTGGAGGTCTGCGACATGTTCCGCTACCACAGATTGTCTACAGATTCCATCTATCTTTGCCTCTTCCCCTTATCTCTAAGGGATAAGGCGAAATACTGGATTAAAGGCTTGCCGCAACGATCCATCCTCACCTAGGAGGAGCTAGCCCAGGCGTTCCTATCCAAATATTTCCCACCCTCGAAGACGGTGAAACTACGGAATGATATCCACAAATTTCAGCAGCATGACTTAGAATCATTATAAGAATCATGGGAGCGCTTCAAAGAGATGTTGCAAAAATGTCCACACCACGAAATCCCGCTCTGGATGCAAGTCCAAACCTTCTATAGAGGGTTGACGACAAATACAAATTCCATGGTGGATGCTACTGCTGGAGGTACGGTAATGAGGAAGTCCCCTGAAGAACTCTTCGAACTACTAGAAGACATGTCTGCCAATAGCATCCAGTGGAATTCCGAGCAGGGCACATAGAAACACGGTATGCATAACATTGATGCTACAACTATGTTAGCTACCCAATTGGATGCGGTGTCCAAGAAGATCGACGCGCTCAATCTGAAGGGCACATCCCAAGTACATGCGGCAAACCATCCGTCATGTAGCGAATGTGGTGATAACAACAACATGGGGGAATGCCCGGGATCCGCTGGAGGCCTTTAGACGAGTGAGGTGAGTTATGTTGCACAAAATCGAGGGCCCAAATAGTACCAACAGTACCAGAACTCGGCATGGCGGGATCAACAGAACACAGGTAGGGGCCAACAACAGCAGAATCCTCTGCCCCAGTGACCGCCCGCCTACAATCATCCACCTTATCCAAATCAGTACCTGAGGTAGAAACAACCACAATAGGGTCCTTATCAGTAGAAAGGGTATCAGAACGCTCACCCATAGCAGCCACAGTAGCTACCACCGCTACCAGCTCAACAACCACCTCAGTAAGAGAACACCTCAAGGTTAGGGGATCTTATGACCAAAGTCATATCTACTGTTGATACCAGGTTCCAAAATCAGAAGGCTTCAAATCAAGGCCTAGAGAACCATATTTTCCAGCTGGAAAATCAACTCTCAGGAAGGAAACCCGGTACTCTTTCAGGTAACATAGAGAAGAACCCGAGGGAGGAGGCCCATGTTTTCATGCTCTGGAGTGAAAAAGAGCTCCAATAGAACCCACCAGTATAGCCAAGTGCACCCACACCCCTTTTTGATAGCAAAGGTACCATAACCGACCCCTCCTCATCCAAAATTCCATGGAAGGAGGCTTCAATGAATAAAGTGAAGGAGGTTATCAAACCCTTTGAACCTGCCTTAACCTTCCCAGAGATATTGAAGCAGAGAAAGCTGGACCACTAGTTCAGCAAATTCATGGACGTGTTCAAGAAATTGCATATCAATATTCTATTTGTAGAGGCACTGACGCAGATGACCACTTATGACAAATTCATGAATGAAATACTGTCCAACAGAAGAAAAATGGAGGATCTAGGCACCATTTCCCTAACCAAGGAGTGTTCTGCAGACATCCAGCACTCAATTCCTCCCAAAATCCAGGATCCATGTAGTTTTACTATTCCCTATACCATTGGACCATGTGAGTTTGGGAAGGCCCTCTGTGAATTAGGGGCCAGCGTGAATCTCATGCCCCTCAGAGTTTTCAAGAAGCTCGAGCTCAATGACTTGAAGCCTACCCGAGTAGCCCTTCAACTTGCTGATTGATCCATCAAACATATGAAGGAACTACTGGAGGACGTACTGGTGAAAGTGGGTAGGCTGATCCTCCCCACCAATTTCATCATCCTTGACATGGAGGATGACTAGGAAGAACCTCTTATACTTGGAATACCTTTCTTGGAAACTGGGAAGGTACTTATCGATTTTCACCAAGGGGAGTTGATTTTCTGGGTAGGAGATGAATGAGTCTCCTACAATGTCCTCAAGGCTGTCAAACATGCACCATTTTCTGAACATGAGGATTGTTACACTATAAAAACCATGGATGATCGTTTGAGGGACAAAGGGAATGATCTGGTATGTTCTTTTACTTCAGATAACTTTATTATTCCAGAAATTCCAGATAAAAAAGTTCTAGAAGACCTATAATTCCTAGAAGTCCAGGGCGGCCGCTATTGGAAACGTGCAGTTGTTCCTAATATTCTGGAATGGGACAAGGTGCAACCACTTGTGCCATCGATTCTGAAGGAACCTGAACTCAAACGGAAGACTCTTACATCTTCTATAAAGTATGGGTATTTGGGACCCAATCAAACTTTTCCTGTTATAATTAATGCAAAAATTATCACAGGAGCAGGAAGATGCACTTCTACATATTCTTAAATAGCGGAATCACACTCTTGGGTGGACAGTCACTGATTTGAAGGGCATCATCTCTACCATTTTTACCCACAAGGTGAAACTTGAAGAAAGTGCCAAGCAATCTCGATAACCACAACGACACCTGAATCCCCCCATGAAGGAAGTTGTAAAAAAAGAGGTGATTAAATTATTGGATGCAGGAATCATATATCCCATATCAGATAGTCCATGGGTGAGTCCCCTCCAAGTGGTACCCAAAAGGGGGGTATCACTGTGATTTCAAATGAAAAGAACGAGCTTATCCATACACGCACTATCACGGGCTGTTGAGTCTGTGTGGATTACCAAAAGCTAAATGATTCCACAAGGAAGGATCATTTCTCCCTACCATTCATGGATTAAATTCTAGAGAGACTAGTAGGGAACAACTTCTATTGCTTCCTCGACGGCTATTCCGGCTACAACCAAATTTCCATTGCTTTAGAGGATCAGGAGAAGAGCACATTCACTTGCCCCTACGGTACGTTTTCTTACCGAAGGATGTCTTTTGGCATGTGCAATTCCCCCAAACCTTCTAGCGTTGTATGCTGGATATCTTCTATGATATGGCAGAACAGATCTTGGAGGTATTAATGGATGAATTTTCCGTTTATGGAAAATCATTCACCATTTGTTTACGGCACCTAGAACTAGTTTTGGAAGGATATGAAAAAACTAACCTAGTTTTTAACTGGGAAAAGTGTCATTTCATGGTGCAAAGTGGAATCATTCTCAGCCACAGAATCTCAACAAAGGGGATAGAGGTGGACCTGACGAAGATCGAATTCATTTCATGACTACATATTCTGACTTCGGTCTGAGCCATCTGTAGCTTCCTGGGGCATGCAGGTTTTTACAAGCGGTTTGTCTATGACTTCTCAAAAATAGCCCAACCCCTCAACAATCTCCTAACCAAGGATGCCATATTTGAGTTTGATGAGACATGTTCCATAAATTTTGATCATCTGAAGCAGTGCCTGGTGGAAGCTCCAGTGATGATTTCTTCCAGCTGGGAGGAATAATTTGAGGTGATGTGTGATGCCAGCGACCATGTAGTAGGAGCAGTTTTGGTCTAGCTGCTAGACCAGATTTTTTGACCTATATATTATGCAAGTAGGACGCTCAATGAGGTTCAGATCAACTACACCACCACAGAGAAGGAGATGCTTGTAGTTGTTTTTGCATTTGATAGGTTTCTTTCTTATTTAGTGTTGTCTAAAGTTATTGTTTATACTGACCATGCAGCACTAAAGTACCTACTGAACAAGAAAGACGTAGAGCCACAACTGATCTGCTGGGTAATCCTCTTACAAGAATTTGATATGGAGATCCGAGATAAGAAAGGGAGTGAAAACATTGTTGATGACCATCTCTCCCGCCTAGAGCTACCTCATTTGGATAAGGAAGAAGATCGGGAGATCAGGGAGTATTTCCCTGAAGAGAACCTCTTTTCAGTTGACGAAACACCTAGACCATGATATGCTGATATTGCTAATTTTCTAGTTACAGGTATCATTCATCCCAACCTCTCCTTCCTGAAAAGGAAGATATTTTTCTCTGAGGTGAAGAAGTACTTCTGGAAATATCTTCTGCTATTTCGATCTTATGGCGATGGGGTGATCCGGCGTTGCATCCCGAAGAATGAAGTTCACGGCGTCCTAGAGTTCTTTCATTCCTCCCTAGTTGGAGGACATCATGAACCTGACCGTACGATAGCGAAGATCCTGCAGTCTGGGTTTTTCTGGCCCACTATGCATAAAGATTCCAGGGCCTTTGTTTCATGTTGCAATCGGTGCCATAGAACTGGTAATGTGGGACTTAGAGCTGAGATTCCCCAACACCCCATCTTGGAGGTTGAGATTTTCGACGTCTGGGGCATAGATTTCATTGGTCCCTTTCCCCCATCTTTTGGGAACACTTACATCCTAGTCTGTGTCGACTACGTCTCCAAGTGGGTGGAAGCCACTGCTACAGCACATGACATGGACAAGGTAGTCATAAGATTTTTCAATAAAGATATTTTTAGCAGGTTCAGAGTTCCTCGAGTACTCATCAGTGATAGAGGGACCCATTTCGACAACACACTGATGAGAGGAATAATATCAAAGTATGGAGTAAAGAATCAGATGGGGACACCATATCATCCCCAGTCCAGTGGAAAAGTGGAGCTCTACAACTGTGAGCTCAAGCAGATCCTGGAGAAAACAGTGAACACTTCTCAAAAGGACTGGTCCAAGAATTTAGATGATGCTCTGTGGGCATATCGGACTGCTTTCAAAACACCACTGGGAATGTCCCCATTCTTCCTCATCTATGGCAAGCTATGCCATCTGCCAGTGGAGTTGGAACACAAATCCTACTTGGCAATCAAGGCCCTGAAATTTGATTTAAAGGCATCTGAAGAAAAGCGGAAGTTTTAACTATCGGAACTAGATGAAATTAGATTGGAGGTGTATGAAAACGCCAAGCTGTACATTGAAAAAATGAGAGCCATTCATGACCGGATTATTTCATGAAAGTCATTCCAACCAGGTGATCATGTACTTCTCTTTAACTCTTGTCTTAGATTATTTATAGGGAATTTAAAGTCACGATGGTCGGTACCATTCCAAGTTGTACGCGTATTCTATCATAGAGTGGTGGAAATTTCTGGAGAGGATGGTCAACCATTCAAGGTGAATGGAAAGTAGTTGAAAGCTTACCATCACATGAACGACACGATAGGAACATTTTCCACCATACAGCTCAGGTAAGAAAAGGTAAGTAGGTCAAGCCAATGACCTAAAACAAAGGCACTTCCTGGGAGGCAACCCAGAGGATACACGTCGTGTACCTCCTATATACACAACCTGTACTTTTCCATTTTCATTTATTTTCTAACTATTATAAATATATTAATTAACTAAATACTAAACAGGGATGATGCCAGTGCCGATGGTAAGGTCACTGAAGTTTATCTGAGCTGTCACCGGTTCGAATCCTCTTGACCTACCTTCAGCACGAGGTTCCTCCTTTTTATCCCTGTGTTTTCATACACAGCGTGTGTGGTAATATTTTTCATATTATATATATATATTCTTATAATAAAACCTATGATGGGGATGGATCGGTTGCTCAGGGTCGTAACCCAGTTCCAAAAGACCTGGGTTCGAATCCTGACAACCGACCCATTTCCATCATTTTTCCTTTTAATAAAACCACACATTGTGTATTTCAATATACGTCATGTGTGTCATGTTTTTTTTCTATATTGAAAGAGTTTTCAAACATCAAGAATTGCATGTGGGTGAAGTTGGAAGATTGGAAAAGTATCGGCCCTAGATCCAAAAGACTCAGGTTCAACCTCGGCTAATCTCCCCACTTTATCCCCTCCTTATTTAATTAAAAACCACACACCATTCATTTCCTTCTTTTTGTTTAGTATAGGTTTTATACATTAAATATTTATAAACAATAAATAGGGTAAGCAGTACAACCTTTGCTCCAATGGTTGAGGGCTTCCGTTCAGAACGACCGATCGCTGGTTCAAACCTCGCCCCAAGCACCAGACCAAAGGTTGTACTTCTCTTTTTCCACTTTTAACACACACAATGTGTATTTCCTGATACATTATGATTATAGTTTTATTTTTAATAAATTATGTGTATATATATACCTATTTTTATTCTTTTAATTATTAATATTAATTATTATATAGTTTACTATAATAATTATATATCTATATAAATATTTATATATAAAAAAAATTGGGATACACGGCGTGTAGTATGGATGTACACACCGTGTACCTTGGCTATATAAGCCGCGGCCACCCGACTTCAGGCCGTGTCGCGCGAAGCTCCCCCTTCTTCCTGTTTCTTCCCCCATATGATACCCGAACTCCCTCCTCCCAAATCTGTCGATTTTGTTCATTTCGGGTTCTGATTTCTCTTGCATTGCGATCCTCGGTCCAGGTATTCCCTTCTACACCCTCTCTTTTAAGTTATTAGAACCGTTTAGGGTGATTTCGGGATCAACCGACCATTCGGCTTCTGCGGTACATGGCCACGAGATTAAGAATAGACACCATGTACTTTCGTACATGGACACACACTAAAATGCTTTGTAATTTGAATATACATGGTGTGTATGTTCGATACACACCGTGTACCATCCCCCGTCATTCCTGGGTATCCTTGGCACATGGACTCACACACCATTTTCATCAACACGTCGTGTGTGTTCGGTACATGCCATGTATGAAATTTCTTTTGGACCATCCGCATGTAAGCACTCCACACGGCCTCACATACCATGTTCCTATGCACGGCATGTGAGTTCGGTACATGTCGTGTATTCCATTTCTTTCGGCCAGTCCGTGTCTAGCCCCCCCACATGACCATGTTCCTCTGGTAATGAACACATTGTGTCTGATTCGTACACAGCGTGTCCTTTATTATTAGATTTGTTAAAATCATGGCTGTGTCTTTATAAATACACGACCATGTCCACTTTACATGAACACGATGTGTATGTTCGGTACATGTCGTGTACCCTTTTCTGGTCTACCTTTTTCTCCCTCAGCATGTTTATCCAGAGAACACGGGATGCTACTCAACTTTCACTACACGCCGTGTACTCTGGATGCACACGTCGTGTACTATTATTTTTCAGTTTTCTCACATTTAATTTGATTCCTTTTCTTTTGTTTGGTTTTTCTTTCTCTTTCAGGTTATGACTGATCGTGATCCTTCCCGTGGGAAGTGTCCCGCCTCTGCCATTGAGGGAGAGAGCCCATTTATTGTCGGATACGAATCCAACATGTGACGTAGCCAGACCTAGACGCTCTAGTCTATGAGCTCCCTCCGTTGGCCATCCTTCCACCCCTCACTCCCTCATCTGAGGTTGGACCTAGTAGCGTCGCACCTCCACCATCCAGCATACAGCCTCCGAGAGCCACTCTTTCTCCCCCACCAGTTGCTACTCCACCTGAGCCATCCTCATCCATAGCTGGTCCCTCATTGACTGCCCCATCCAGGGGGCCTCCGTCTACTTCAGCAGATCCACCCCTAAAGCCAATTCCTACTACTGCACCGCTAGATGGACTGTCACCTGCAGGTGTTCCCTACCCTTGCATGGTGTTTTAGGTCACTGACTTGGCGCATGACAGAGTTTGGAATTTCTTTTTCCTCCTAATCCTGTTGAGTAGCCATTATCTGGATAGCAGCATCCCGCAGCAACTGGGCATCTGGGGCGAGTTAGAGGATCTCCTTGGGCACACTCCACTACTTGATATTTTCCAGGCCAACACTCCTATATTTTGCGATTTATTTTTGGAGTTCTCTGCGTCATTCGAGTTTGATGGAGCCGAGTACCGAGAGACACCTGGTGATGCGGTGCTAGTGGTTCGGTTCTAGCTAGGCGACCGACATTTTTCCATTACCATGACCGAGTTCGGCCGAGGGTGCGGATTCTACCCCCATCCTGTCACCCCACCCCCTATCTTCTCTATGAGTTTCCCCGAGTGCTCTGAGCTTGTGGATATGTGGTAGGAGATTGCTGGGCCTAACCACCGCTACACCCCTACCTCGCAGAAGAGTACCCTTATCACTGACCCCATCCTTCGTTTCACCCACTAGTGCTTTAGTGCCATCCTTTTTCCCCACCATGAGGATATGGGGGTCGTGACCAGTCGTGACATGGATCTTATTACCCATGTCATCTGGTAGGACTACCTGGACCTCCCTTACCTAGCCGCCTCCTACTTCTATGCCATGTTTACCAGCCATCAGGGCAACCTGAATGGCAGGTTTTATGCCACTCACCTTGCCCACCACCTTGGGGTGTTTTAGCCTTATCTACCCCATGACTTATTAGGTTATCCATAGTGGATGGACTATCTCATGATTATTTTCATGGTATTGGTCCAGAACAGGGGGTGCCTACGTCCTAGCCCAGGCTCCACCCTGCCCACCTGCTGACCCTCCTACACCCGCTGATGCACCTCCTCCTCCTTCCCACCCCCTCCAGTTTCCTCACCCCTCCCACCTTTTTCTGACCCCTCTTATTCTATCCTTACCTCTTATTCTATCCTTCCCTATTCTATTCCACCCATTACCCCCTACCCCCACACCCTCGGTCAGTCTTTCCCTTTCCCTCCACCTAACTGCGATGGAGCAGCTCTTGGTTCGTCTCGACAGCTGATAGGACCGGATGGAGCAGAGCTTAGTTCATATCGATAGTCGTAGGATCACCAGGAGTAGATGTTGGCGCTTATTCTACAGCATCTTGGTATTCCACTTCCCCCGCCACCTACCTCTACCTCAGTTCTTGGACCTTCTTCAGTAGCTCCGCCACCCTTTACTGCGCTGGCCACAGATTCCATTCTTCTATCCACAGTGATCCCAGATGCTGCTACCACTACTACCCCCACTGCTACCAGTCCAGGGAGTGATGCCAAGCTTCTCATTCTGAGTCCAGAACCTGTGGCTCTGACTTCTATGGCTTCCCTTCTAGGTGCAGATTATGAGCCTCCCATTTCCACAACTCCAGATCCATCTCTGCCGGCTGGTTCTGTACTGGATGATGCCTCTTCTGAGGCAACCCCCTGAATGGTTTTTGGCCACATGTTTTCCATTATATATATATTTTTGTGATATCTTATGTCTGTGTATGTTATGTATGCTTGCAATGTTCTCTTTCTTCCACCATCATAGGTACTCTGGCACGTTTTGGGTTGCACTATTCCATCACATTTAGTTTTTCTTCACCTAGACACGAGGGGAGTATTCTTTTTTCCATTTTTTTATTTCTTGGTTTACTTCTTTCCTTAATTCACCTCATTTTGGTCCACTATTGTTTCCCCACCTTCCCTTTTTCTTCTTTTTGGGCACTTGGTAGACCACGTGCGATATTAAGTATGGGGGAGCATCTCTCGACCTATTTAGTCTTTTCCCTTTTCAGATTCTAGGAGACATCATTTTTAGAAGATATATTTTAATAAGTGAGGGTATTTTTGGTTAATCATATTTTTCAATAATAAGTTGAAAGGGAATTTGTTTTTAAAAAAAAAATCATGCTTATTTTGGTTCTTAAGTATTTTAAACTGATTTTAGATATAATTTAAATTGCAACTTGTAATCCTTGGATAATTACATCGATTAGACTAATTAATTATTTTCAAGTCATGAATTGATTGGATCTTTATTTATTTTTCCCATTCTTGAGAGGTATTTTAAACTCTTTTACATATTCTTTCTAATACCCTCTTTCTTGAGAAATTCTTATAATATACATAACTACCAAAATTTTCAATTTTTCTATTCGAAACATGAGGAATTTTTTAATTACATAAAAATTATTGAGGCATTATATTGTTTAAACCCCTTTATCTTGAGACTTACCATACATTTTATCTTCATGAAACCCCTAGAAACCATGAATAGCCTTTATAGGAAGCCATATTACAAGATTATTTCCCTTCCTACCCTGATTCTTTTATAATTTTGCATGATTATTCATTTGAGCTTAAAATAAGGGATTGGAAATACATGGAATAATTTTGTGAATTGTCATGGATTTAAGTATGGGGGAGAGCCTCTTGATCATTCAGGGAAAAAAGGGTTCCAAACCTCTATATATGGAAGTTCTGAAAGGTTACCTTTATTAAAAAAGATGGTGCAAACAAAGGGACCTTATGCTCACTTGTTGGTTTGTGAACCCTACCTAACTAAAGGAGATGGTGGTGATAAAATTATTTGATAAAGCTTATTGAGGACACTTTTACATTGAGCTTAATTTTTAATATCATGCATTTTTATTAAATAATTTAGCCTCCTTTTTCAATCCTTGGAGTTATTTTCGCATCTTTACCTACCAAACTTTATCCATAGAAACATCTGATCCTTATTGGAAAGCCCTCATGATTTTTGTAAAGTCAAATTCTCTGAAGTAGAGAATTAGATTCCCTGAAAACCTATGGATAGAGTGCATATATCTTTGATTGAGCATAACTCTAGTTAAAATCATCTTGATTTTGAGTAAGTTATTGGTGAGGTAAATCATCAATTGGATTTCTTATTTTTGTAAGGTTTAAACATGTGTTAAAAGAGGATGAAATTTGTTAATTAAAATTATATACGAGGCATGATTAGAATATCTCTTGAATTGAAACTGTTTTGTATTCCTTTTTAATTTTCTCTTGTAACTTATTATTTACATTTATGATTAAATGAAGTCCTTCCTTTTAAAATATAGAATCTGATAATTAGATGTTGATATTTTCTTGAGGGCAAGAAAATGACTAAGTATGTGGGAGTTTGATGCTCCCGATTTGTGTATACATTTTTATACACTTCATTGAAAATAAGAACAAGTTTTCAGCGAATACCTACTACTTAGTGGAAAAATACATTGATTTTGGTGATCTTGTTCATTTGCAGAAAATTTATGGCCAAATACCCAAAATAGAGGAGAACTGAGCAAAAATTTACAACTACACGGCATGTACTTATATACACGCCATGTAAATTCAAGCTCAGACACGGGTTCACCAGTACAAGTACATGCCCAAGTAACCAGAAGCCGTTAAATGCTATGTGCAGACCATACACACCATTTAGACCATTCTAGAAGAAATTGGTGGACAAGAAGAGTCAACATGCCCATGTGGTCGGTTGAAGGGGACACGCCATGTTCCACTGATACACACCATGTATACATTTCTAGAAGTGGGTGGTGGATGAAAACTGAGACTACACATTGTGTAAGGTGGCGCTACACGCTGTGTATATCTACCTACCAGGTGACGCCATGTTCCATGTCAAATACGACGTGTTAGGCCACCTACCAGTGGAGAAAACAGAGGCAAAAATGCATTGACAAAAGTACATGGCGTGTACTTTGTCTACACGTCGTGTATTTATTTTTTCTATAAAAGGAGGCCTTGGCCTCTAGACCACGAGTGATTAGTGGTGTGGTGTTGTGTAGAGAAAAATCCAAAAGGTCCAAAGGAGAGATGCTCTTCCATCGTACTTCCATCATTCTTCCGTCTACTAAAGAATCATTCCTTCCTCAAAGTTCCAAGCATGATCTCATCATGTATTAAGAGTTTTGTGTTTATCATTTTATACATGTGTAACTAAACACCCAGTGTGTTGGGGTTGTGGGAAATGATGAGTTTTAATTTGAATTAAATTGTTATGAATGTGTTTGTTTTATTAACCTATTGGTATTTTTCTTAAATCACTTCATATTATCACTAGAAATTTTGTACCGGACGAAGGGCAGAATTTTCAGGGATTCAAAAGAAGAATACCGACGAATAATTTCATGACCATTGGAAGTATTTGTCGACTCAAAATGGACTAATCCAAATAAATATTTGTTAAACACTAACTACCAAACCAAGGAGTTAGTTTCTTCAACTCTAAATGTAAAGTTTACCAGACCAAGGAAACTTTATTACAAATTAAACCCAGAGTTTTGAGTTATTATGAACAACACAAACTCATAAGCAATTTTATTTAATAATCAACTTATCATAAATCCATAACCCCAAAACATTTCTATCTTTATTTGCATCAAAATCATATTTTCCCATATTTACTTTCATTTCAGTAATTAATTTTTTAAAAGAAACATAAAACCAATTATTCTTTTTGTACCCAAAAAAATCAACAAAAATCTACTTGAAATTTAGTAGACTTCGCTAAAACGAAAATAAAAATTAAGATAAGAAACATAAAATAATTTCTTAAGTTCCCTATGGATAGACCCCTTACTAGTGCTATACTTTTTAGGGTAAAAATAATTTGGGACACTGATAACATACCTTCAGTGAAACGACTCACCACAAATCATAAGAATTCTTAGATGTCTACCCGACAGATAGAGAGGAACCTCTGTCTATATTATAGAATCATGTGACATCATCAAGCTACCTATAAAAGAACTCATTAGGAAACTAATGATGTATGAAGAAGAGCTGAAAGTCAACAAGGATAAGGAGGATAAACCAAAGAGGAAATCTGTTGCATTCAAGACCACCACCTCTAAACACAAAGACAAAGGGGAACTAGAAGCTTCTGTAGAAAGTTCAAGTAGTGAACAATCATCACCCGATAGTGATGAGGAGATGGATCAATTATCCAGAAGATTTAAGATATTTTACAAAAAGAATAAATTTTTCAGAATGCCTAACTTCAAGGGAAAATATTACCAAAAAGGAAGTTGGAAGAAGGATTGGAAACGAAGTGACAAGACTAAAGAAATTGTGTGATATGAGTGTAAGCACAAAGGACATATCAAGGATGACTGTCCAAAGCTCAAGTAAAAAAAAGAAATATGAGGACAAGGATAGGAAGTACAAAAATGCAATGAAAGCAACCTAGAGTGCTTCTGAGGACAGTTCAAGTGGCTTAAAAACATCACATGATGAACAGAAAAACAAATCCAATATGTGTTTTATGACAAACACATCTAAGGTAACACTAGACTCTCCTGTACATAATTCATACTATTCTAGAGATGAGAGTGACTCTGAAAACATGACTAATGAAGAAATATTTGAATACTGTAACATGATTGAAGAAACATGCAATGAACTAAAAGACAAATATAAATCATTAAAGAAACAACATTCTCTTACTATGACAGTTAAATCTGAACTCAAAACTGAAAAAGAGAAAAATGCTCAACTGCTCAAAGAGAACAATGAATTAAAAATTACTAATGAGCAATTGAAGAATGACCTAGATAAATTTACCAATGGGAAAAATACTCTTACTCAAATGATAGGTAAACAAATTTCCCCTAAATAGAACATTGGCATTGGTTATTAACCTGGAAAAAGAAACCTTGGTAGAACAAACTTTGTTTCTAAATCTAGGACATATAGTTTTACTCCCAGCTCTAGACTCAAACCATCTAGCTCATGTTATGATACACTTTCTACTGTTTCAAGTTTTTGTGGAACAAATATAGTTTATATTTCAGATATTTTACATAATGTTTATAAGAAACCTATGAAGAAAATATGGGTTCCCAAAGCCCTTGTTACTAATATTACTGGACCCAAACAAGTATGGGTACCAAAATCTATTTTTTCTAGATCATTTTATAGGAAAGATGCTTAAAGAGTTCCTGTAAAAGTTTATGGTACTTGGACAGTTTATGTTCAAGACACATTATAGAAGACTACTCATGCTTCAAAAACCTAATAAAAATAGATGGAGGACAGTTACATTTGGTGATAATGCCAAAGAAAAAATTATTGGCCTTGACCAAATCGGTAAATCTAACTCAGTATTGATTTCCAAAGTACTGTTTGTTGATGGTTTAAAATATAATCTTCCTAGTATCTCACAATTATGTGATGGTGGATTTCATGTTAAATTTTGAAAATGATGTTTGCAATATCTTTAATTCTACATATGAATTAGTGTTTTCTGCATCAAAAAATGAAAATGTTTATTCTGTTAATTTATATTCTTTAGCTTCTCAATCTGTTTCATGCTTAAGTATATTTCATAAAGAATCTTGGCTCTAGAATAGGAGACTAGGACACTATAATATTCACTCCCTTAGAAATCTAACTAGAAAAATCTTAGTTATTTACTTACCCAAACTTGAGTTTCCAAATGACAAAGTGTGTAACCCCTGTCAAAAAGGAAAAAACACAAAATTTACTTCAAACCAAAGAAATAAGTGTCAACTTCTCAACCTCTTGAACTGGTTCACATGGATTTGTTTGGACCATCTAGAGTTTCTAATTTAAATGGTAAGTACTATGTTTATGTTCTTGTATATGAATTTTATAGATATACTTGGACCTTCTTTCTAGATCACAAAATTGAAGCCTGCTCTTATTTTACTTAATTTTCCAAGTCTTTAGAAAATCATAGTGGACTTTGAATTAAATACTTAAGAAGTGATCATGGTCGCGAGTTTGAAAATCAAGAGTTGGAATCCTTTTTCTCAAAAAATGGTTATAGTCACAATTTCTCTGCCCCTAGAACACCTCAGCAAAATGGAGTTGTAGAAAGAAGAAATAAAACCATGTAAGATATTTTTAGAAAAATGCTTAGTGAATATGACCTACCTATTTATTTTTGGGCTGAAGTTGTCAATATAACATGCTACATAATCAATAGAGTATTGATTAGACCTATTCTTAAAAGGACTCTTTATGAGTTATGGAGAAATCAAAAACCCAAGGTTAACTACTTCAAAGTTTTTGGTTGTAAAGTCTATATTCTTAATACTAAGGAAAATATTGACAAATTTACATTCAAGAGTGATGAATGTATCTTTTTAGGATATTCTATGTCTAGTAAAGCCAATAGAGTGTTCAATAAAAGAACTAAATGTGTAGAAGAATTTGTCCATGTCAATTTTGATAAAACAGATCCACATGAGCCTAAAACCTCTCTAGAGAACCTGGAGGATGACGTATCAAATATGAACATCAATTAAAAATACTCAAACCTTTCTGTGAAAGAATATGTGAAAACTTCTAGTTTTGGAAATTCCTTATAATCAAGTCACAATAAACCTGAACCTATTGATGAACCTAAAATCACTAGTCCCTCATTTTCTAGAGCTTTTAAAACTCTTAAGAACCATCCTTTAGATGTTGTTGAATGAGACTTAGACAAATGAACTCAAAATAGAGCTTCTCTTAGAAATCAGGTTGAACATCAAGTCTTATTGTCACAACTTGAACCTAAAAACATTAATGATGCAATCAATGATGAATTTTGGGTGATGGATATGCAAGAAGAACTTAATCAGTTTGAAAGGAACAAAGTTTGGAAACTTGTTGAAAGACCTAGGGACACATTCACCATAGGCACTAAATGCGTGTTTATAAATATGGTAGATGAATCTGGTAACATAGTTAGAAACGAGGCTAGATTGGTTGCACAAGGCTATAGTCAAGAAGAAGGAACTGACTATGAGGAGACTTTTTAACCAGTAGCTAGACTTGAATCCATCAGAATCCTACTTGCCTATACTACACATATGAATTTCAAACTATATCAAATGGATGTTAAAAGTGAATTTCTAAATGGGTATATAGTTGAGGATGCCTTTGTTGAATAACCCCTATATTTACAAACCCTCATTTTCCAAATCATTTTTTATATTATCAAAATATTTATATGATTTAAAACAAGCTCCAAGAGCCTGGTATGATAGGCTAAGTACTTTTCTTATTTCCAAAGGTTTTACAAAAGGAATAGATGATCCAACCCTTTTTATAAAATGAATTTCTAATGATGTCTTAGTTTTTCAAATATATGTAGATGACATTATTTTTGGATCTTCAAGAAATTATTTATGTATTGATTTTTCTAAAATGATACAAAAACGAATTTGAAATGAGCTTAATGGGTGAACTAAAATTATTTCTTGGATTTAAAATCTTTCAAAATAATGATGGTATTATTTTAACTCAAACTAAATATACTAGATATCTTCTAAAACATTTTGGATTGGATAGCACTAAAAGTAGTGAACTCCCATGAGTACCACTTGTAAGTTGGATCTTGATGAAGATGGAAAATCTGTTGATAAAACCACTTATAGAAGAACGATTGGAAGTTTACTGTATTTAACAGCTAGTCATCCTGACATTATGTTTAGTGTGTGTATGTGTGATCGGTTTCAAGCAAATCCTAAGGAATCTCATTTAAATTCTGTAAAGATAATTTTCAAATACCTCAAGCATACACCCAATCTAGGACTGTTCTATCCCAAAGTAAAATCATTTGAATTAGTTATTTATTCTGATGCGGACTTTGGTGGCTGTAAGTTAGATAGAAAAATAACCTCTGGAACATGTCAATTTTTAGGAAAATCACTAGTATAATGGTGTAGTAAGAAACAAAATTTTTTTGCATTATCTACTACAAAAGATGAATAAATAGCTTTTCGAAGTTTTTGTGCACAAATTTTTTGGATGAAACACACATTACTAGATTATGGATATCAATTCAGGCATGTACCTATAAACTATGATAACACAAGTTCTATTAATATCTCAAAAAATCCTATTTCACATTCTAGGAAAAAGTATATTGATGTAAGACATAACTTTTTGAGAGATCATTATCAAAAGGGTGATATCACTTTGGAATTCATTGGTACTGAGTTTTATCATGCTGATATATTCACCAAACCACTAAATTATGAGAGAATAAACTACATTATACATGAACTAGGCATGATAAACCTCAAATAGATATCTCACGATTTCATATCTTACTGTTTTATATATTACTATTTCATGTCTTACTGTTCGATATCTTACTATTTTATATCTTACTATTTCATGTCTTACTGTTCGATTTCTTACTGTTTTATATTTTACTGTTTCATGTTTACAGTCTTACAGTTAGTGTTTCGTGATTATAGTCTGACAGTCACGGTCTCACCGTAAAGTTTGTTCACTATCTCACTGTGATGTTTGTTCACTGTCTCACCGTAAATACCCAATATAGTCTCACCATAATGTTTCTTTATGATATTTTTATTATTTATGAATTAAAAACTACATCGCAGTAATTATTCATTTTACCTCTTTATTTTCCAGCGTTTTTACTTTTGCGACATTTGGTATTCCTAAATGAAAAAATAAATGAAGTATCATTTGTCCTTCACTCAATATATATTCTAATCACTCAATTTGTAACCCTTCTTCAACCCTTAAACCCTTCTCTCTCAAACCTTTGGTGAATTCCCAGGATGAAACACCCTTTATTGTTGACTCCTGAGAAACGTAGCTCAAAGAAGAAGAAAATTGCACCCAATCTAGCACCCAAAGGTCCTCTAAACCCAAATCTGGTAAACCTAATAATAGTACCTGAGAAATAGGTTTTCCCCAAATGGATTCTGTCAAGTAATTATATGGTTCTGAAAGTTTTAAAAGATCAAGGTTGGTTAGAGTTTTTTTTAAGGAAGATAGACCTATCTATCCTAAGTTAGTGGCTCGGTTTTATCAATATGTTTAGTTATCCTTTGATTCTGAAGATGGGTATGTGGTGAAAAGATGGATAAATGGCCAGAAATTCTCATTCTCTTCGAGGTTATGGGCTTCATGCCTTAGGATACCTCATAAAGGCCTCTGTGAGGACTATCATAGAGGACCTCCACCCTCTAGTGAGTTCTTTGTGTTGGAAGATGATCTAAAAAGCTTAACCGAAAATGGCACCAAGAGAAGAGCCATTGCTTCCGAACTATATGGAGAATGAAGACTATTGTTTAAGTTTATACAGAACCTGATTATCCCTAACTACCACAAAACAGGGCAAGGGAAGGGCTTCCCTTTATCAGCGCTAAATAGAATGCGCTGATAAAGGGGTATGCCTTTATCAGCTCTAGTTAACAGCGCTGATAAATCTAACCTTTATCAGTGCTAAAATAAGAGTTGATAAAAGTTAACATGTATCAATGCTTATTTTAGCGCTGATAAACTTTTTTATTCTTAATTTATATAAAATTATAATATTTATAATCAAAAATAATGTTTTTTTTATATATTAAAAATTATATACAAATATTTTTTAAAATATACTCTTTATTGTTATAATTATTAATATATATATATATATATATATTTATCTTATATTCCATTTTAAATAAATATATAAGAATATAAATAAATTATTAAATAAAAACCATTGGAACCTTAATCAGCGCTCACTAAAAGCACTAATAAAGGTATGTATTATCAGTGCTAAAATAAAAGCGCTGATAAAGTGATTCCTTTATCAGTGCTAAAAATACACTGATAAATAGGTATTTTATCAGCCCATTTTTAGCACTAATAAAGGTGTATCTTTATCAGTGCTAAAAAAGTGATGATAAAGGTATGTTTTATCAGCGCTTTTATTTTAGCGCTGATAATACATACCTTTATCAGCGCTTTTAGTGAGCGCTGATAAAGGTTCCAGCAGTTTTTATTTAATAACCCTAACAGGCCCTCCTCACTCGCACACGGTCAAGATTTTGCAGAAGCTGAACCAGACCCCTCTTCTGCTGTGACCTCTCCTCCTCATCCTCCTCCTCCTCCTCCTCCACCACCACTTCCGCTGTTGGGTTTTCTTCCTCCACCACAACTGCCATTGCCTCTGCCATTGTTGATGCATTCGCCACCGCCACCTCCGCCGCCGCTGCTTCCGCCACTGCTGTCTCTAACACCGCTGCCTCCACCGCCGCTAGTCAGTGTAAGAGTATTTTCCTTCTCTTGGGTTATTATATTCCATTAAAGAGGCCTTCCTTTAGGTTCTATCCTTGGGGAAGATTTTTGACCCTACCTAATATGAGTGTTCATGGATGAATCACATGCCATTGATAAAGCTAACTGATGGTATTCTTATCAAGGGATATGAATATGGGCTTGTACCTTATGTTTTACTAAAAATTGCTAATGGATCCCTTAAAACCAAAAGGGATTATGTTCCTACCTTTTAGTAGTTGTTGAGTTATGTCATGACCATTCTTTAGGTTGGAGGGGAGCAAGAATGTGTGATTAATTCAAAGATTCAATTAGGATATAATAGTTCTACTTCAAGACATATGTGAGAATATGAATCCAATCCTATGTTCTTTTTGGGATATGCAAACATTCCTCTTGAAGGGGTGTGGGGATATAGGCCTGGTATCATATGGAAATTGGGATATGATGTTACCTTTCTTAGCATTTATAGAAGCATGAATATGGGATTACCCCTATGTGATATTTGAGATATTTCGATTACCACTTTCTACTAATGCTTCCAATATATGTTGACAAATATTTAAGACATGGGTGGGGATATAGAGTTGTTTTTATATTTACTCCAAGTGGTATTGATGGGATTCTATAATTGCAATAGTATTATGAGCCTATTTGTTTGTAGGATTAGGGATATATACCTACTCTTTTCCCTCATCCAATTCCATAAGAAACTGGTGGAATTTATGCATGGGTGTGGAAATATGTGCATTCCCCCTAATTTTTTTCAAGATGTATGGGTAGGCTCACTGACTTTGAATAGGTATATGATCCTACTCACTAGATACCACATGTTGTGTTGGAAAACTTATTATGGGGAAGTGGGGATACAAACGTTCTCCCTATGATCACTAGATCTTAATTCCTAGAGAGACCTCATAGCTTCTTAGATCTAATAGATTAGAGAAGGGGTCTTCATGGTAGTACCCTCAACAGGCTTCTAAGGGTTAGTGGTCACATGATGTTGGCGATAGTGGCGATTGTTAGGAACCCTACTGGGTGACCCCTGAACTGAGTTGAGGTCATGGATGATATCTTGATCCACCTTCCTAAGATAAGGAATATAATGATTATCATTCTCTAGGGATATAATTCTGAATTAATTAATGGTGGTGGTAGGAGACACTTGCTTTATTATAGTTTCCCTATAATGGGGTGGGTTGTGAGGCTTCAACACGTGAAGACCCTCATATGAAACTTCAAGAGTAGTGAGGGTACTGTGTTAGTGTACCCCCTTACCATCATGTCATCCACCTAGTTTTGAGGTCTTCGAATAGGTGATGTATTCCTTTAGATCATGGGGGTCATAGATTTGGAAGAAATTGAATCATGGGAACATCTAGTGGATGAAGAGACCTTCACTTTCGATTGAATGGAGCTCATAAGGGGTACCTATATACAAAAACTACCAAAAAAAGAACACTGATTAGTGAATTATTACAAATAAGTATATTTGATTAATCATTTTAACAAGTAAAGGATTCATGTTATATTAGAAAAAGATTTTTACGTGGAAAACATAAAACAATATATCCTGACATCCTAGGAACACCATTATATTCTCATTGAAAGGAATCATAACCCATATAGTTTAATTCCACTTAATGGGATTCATCATACCTTTTAAGGTCATGAGACAAGGAGTGATCCATGAAATTTAACATTATGTGGTAAGGAAACCTAGGTGAGACATTCCTGGTAATGGTTGGTGTGGGACTTATATATGAATGGCCCTTTCTAGTTGGAATCTAAGGAGATATGACCAATAAAGATAGGTTATGCCTCATAAGGAATATGGCCTTCTGAGGTAAATATTGTCGTCACCTAGAGAGAATACATAACTCCATGTGGGGGAATAATAAGACTTTGTGGGAATATGGTACTCAAAGTAGATACATGTTATCATTAAGAATATATCCCAATAATAAGGGTTTTACCAGGGGATATATCCCTAGTGAAAGGGGTGTCTAGGATT
Organism: Viscum album; assembly: GCA_963277665.1. Classification (NCBI taxonomy): domain Eukaryota; kingdom Viridiplantae; phylum Streptophyta; class Magnoliopsida; order Santalales; family Viscaceae; genus Viscum; species Viscum album. The sequence continues at coordinate 570,125,889 of OY728130.1, read as the reverse complement.
TCGGGAGTATAGTTAGGCAAGGGAAGGATGTGGATGATCTCATGAAGAAGATGGATTCATGAGGATGGGTATGAAATATGAAGATTTTTTTAGAACTCAAGATGGAATATTACATATCCTATCGAAGTAGGAATCAAAGTCCACATAGTTTAAGGGAAATAGTTTAAGGTTGTTTGAAAAGATTCCACCATGAAGTTTAAAGTCATGCGATTAGGATGTATGTGTCGTGAAAGGTGTGATATTGGAGGATTGATTAGGGCTTACTCATTTGGGATATACTATCTAGAATAAACTTGGGGATTATACCTAGTAAGGAGGACCTATTGGTTAGGGCTTACCCATTGTATGTTCATCTTTTATATTTTAAAAGTCTGTTGAACTCATTCTATCGAAGGTGGGTTCTATAATTTCTTGTTATATTAAGGTGTGTTTAACCATGGTGTGGGTTGATTTCGGTTTTAGTGGGTTATTGGGGTTTGTGGGATGTGGTAAATGGTGTACTCGATTTTAGATCATTTTATTCTCATGGGTTTCCCCTATTTTATGTTTTCTTTTCAGTTGTAAATCTCTTCTACTATGTGCCTCTCCTCTGTCACGAACGCACCTCTGTCGTGTGCTTAACGACACCTTAGGGGTGAGTTTTCTCCTGTTACTCATTGGTTTCCTCTTTTTCACATGTTATTACTGTTTGATATTTATGGTTATAATGTGAAATATACGGGCTAAATGCCCCACTAAAAATCGTGGCCGTTGGTGGCCCTTGTTTGCACACTAAATGAATTGCATGTTGGTTGGTTCCTGTTGAACATTTGAATATAAAAATTGGTAATTTATGTATACTTGACTTATGAATGAACATCCCAGGATGATAAAACTTCTTTGATAACCCTAAATTGACAAAAAAAATTGAATAAGGGATGCTTTGTAAAATATGAAATTATGATTGTTTGGTTTGTATGGTGTTGTGATGTGAGCACGATTGTGTTTTTGTATGGTGTTACGGTTTTTGGCATGATTGACATGCCATTTTTTCCATGTTTTAGTTCTTAAACCATTTAATATCAATCCAAACTTTACCCATTTCAATGACACCACCACTTTGTTCTATATGTCATGTATTTTTAAATCCATCATGTAGTCTTTGTAAGACTAACTTGGAATTAATTTGATATATGTCAGATTAAATCAGGTATCTTATCCAAACACGATGTTCACTCTACTGGACACACCATGTATATGGATTTCACTTGAGTTTATAAATGGTAGTATACAACCAACCTTGACTGATAACCCTACACATTGTTTATCCATTGAACAAATTGTGTGCTATTTTATTTTCATTATTATTATTTATTTTTCACTTAGATGATAGTATTTCATGTATGAGTAGCCCATTATAAATATCTTCTCATGTATATCACAATAGTATGATTCCCTCATTCATTGGAAATTGCATATGATGTGGTTTGGATATTTTAATTATTTTCACTCTGATTGAGAGTTGACAAGTGACAAGTGAGATGTTTGGACATGTATAGGTTTTAGGTACTCTATGGAGATATACAATGATGGTTCATTGTAGAGGCATTTGTACCATGATTTTTTTTATAAAACCCAAACAATGCTACTTGATTAATTAAAACATAATATTAGGTAAGTTTGAGATCGAACCCATAAAGACGATGAATATGAATAAAGAATGTATGAATGTCAATCGGTTGACAAAAGAGTATGAAGATGACATGAAAGAGTTTATCAAGTTTTCAGAAGATCATGCATGTGACCCTTCTCAAATCCTTTGTCCATGTTTACGCTGTTTTTATTCAATACAAATTAGTCCATAGGAGTTGGAAGAACACTTGATATGTCACGGAATAGATCGAATTTATACATGTTAGAATAAACACGGGGATAAAATTAATGTAGGTAGTGGCTCGGATAACACGGAATTTTATGGATCATCTGATATGACTACAAGCATGAACAGTGAATACAATCATATGGAGGATGTGATTACAGATGTGAATGATGATGGAGATCGTATTGAGGAAATGACAAGGACAGTTGAAGATGAACTTCGTGATTGCCCAAAATTGTTTGAGAAGTTAAAGAATTGTGAAAAAACGCCATTGTATGATGGTTGTACTAAATATACAGCATTGTCAGCCATACTGAAGCTGTATAATTTGAAAGCAGGAAACAGGTGGAGTGATGTCAGTTTTACGGAACTACTTGCTCTCCTGAATGACATGCACCCAGAAGATAATGAACTCCCAAGACGAACATATGATGCCAAACGAATGCTATGATCGATGGGTATGATCTCTGAATGAATAAACACCTTCCCGAATGACTGTATATTGTTTCTCAAGGACCACAAATCACTTAAAGAATTCCCAAAGTTTGGTGCTTCTCGATACAAGAAAGACGATTATAGTCCTACGAAAGTTGTATGGTACTTTCCAATCATTCCAAGGTTTAGGTTCCTATATAGATGTGAGGATACTGTAGAACAATTGACATGGCATGCAGATACAAGAATTAAATATGGAAAACTACGTCACCCGACAGACTCTCCTCAGTGGAAGAGAATTGACCATGAGTATCCTGAATTTGGAAACGATCTGAGAAACCTTCGTCTGGCGTTATCTAAAGATGGGGTGAATCATTTTGGTTTTCAAAGAATAAGTCACAGTACATGTCCGGTTATGTTGTTAAATTATAACTTACCACCGTGGTTATGCATGAAACGAAAATATACCATGTTATCTATGCTTATATCAGGACCAAAACAACAGAGTAATGATATTGATGTTTATTTGGATCCATTGATCGAAGATTTAAAAATATTGTGGGATTCAGGTGTTACGTTGTATGATTCTTACAAAAATGAAGATTTCACTTTAAAATCCATGTTGTACGGGATGATAAATGACTTTCCTGATTATGGAATTTTTTCGGGATATAGCATTAAAGGAACTCAAGGGTGTCCCGTTTGCAAACAAGGTACACAGTCAATTAGGTTGAAACATTCATCGAAAACCGTGTTTCTAGGACATCACAGATTTCTACCCCGATGGAATAAGTACCGATCTTGGACGACATCATTCGACGGAAGTTCAGAAGAATGTACAACACCATCTCCACTAACAAGTGATCAATTGTTTGAGAAAGTAAAAGATTTGGACACTACTTTTGGTAAACCGTTTTCGAAAAACCTTACAAAAATTGGTTGGAAAAAGGGATCAGTTTTTTTTGAATTACCATACTGGAATTGTATTTATGTCAGAAATTTTCTTGATATTTTGCATATTGAAAAAAAAATTATGTGATAGTGTTATTGACACGTTTCTAAATGCACTCAGCAAAACAAAGGATGGAATTAAGGCTAGATTAGACATGGTTGAGATGGGAATACGAGAAGAGTTAGAACTAGTGAAGGGTGAAAAACGAAAATTTCTTCCTCCTACTGCTTACACTCTTTCCAGGCAGGAGAGATGTCAGTTTTGCAACTTCTTGAATCACATAAAGGTTCCAGAGGGGTGTTCATCAAATATCAAGAACATCGTGTAAATGAGTGATTTAAAATTAAAGGGTCTGAAATCACATGACTGCCATTTTTTGATGCAAGATCTAATTCCTATAACTTTATATTGTATTTTTCCTAAGAATGTTCTCCATAAATTAATGAAGCTCTGTTTCTTCTTCAAATCTATATGCATCAAAGTTATAGACTCGTAGAAATTTCCAACTATGGAAAGAGAAATTTCTGTCATATTATGTGAATTGGAAATGTTCTTCCTGTCGACATTTTTCAATATGATGGTTCATTTGATGGTTCATTTGGTGAGAGAGATTCGACTATGTGGTCCTGTACATTATAGATGGATGTACCCCCATTGAACAGTATATGAATATTTTGAAAGGGTATGTCAAAAATCGAAGTCGGGAAGAGGTTTGTATTCCAGAGCAATATATTATTGAGGAAGCCATTGAATTTTGTACCGAATACCTGTCTGGTGTGGAAAGCGTTGGCCTACCAAAATCTCGTCACACTGAGTGGCTTTAGGGTGAAGGAATTTCTGGAAGAGAGGTTGTCACAATCAATATTACAGATCGGGAGTAGGATCACCTTTATGCTTTTTATAACAGTTTTGACTTTGAACCATATGTTCAAACCCAAAAAGAAATTCTTAGGCATCTGAATCCTTCTAGGGATGAAAAATGGATATCAGATACACATAATTGACAGTTTATAAGATGGTTTTGGGACTTCACAGTCATTTCTCAATGGTCCCAATGTAGATGGCGTTTTGTATGTCAGAGGAGACCACAATTAAGGGATTTACATAGTCTATAGAGGAGTCAAATCTCTTCATCCTTTAAAGAAAAAAAAGAGATTACAATAATCAGGTTATTTGTTTATTTTAATATACATTGTGTTATGTTATGTTATTATCTATTCATTGATTCTTTTATGTAACTTAAATTAAATATTAAACCACTTCTACAGATAATGACTTTTTCACCTACTAATGCGTCCAATCCTGAGGCACAAAAGGTTTCTCAAATAGCTGTTGGTGGTCCCAGTGCAAAGCAACAACAGTTTTCTCAACCAGCTGCTAGTTGTCCCAATGTAGAGCAACAACAGGTTTCTAAACCTGTTGTTGCTGGTCCCAGTGCTGAGGTACAATAGGTTTCTTAACCTATTTTTGCTGTTCCCAATGCCGATGATAGTTCTCCAAAGGAACATATTGATGATACTTATGAGGAAATGGTAGGAAATGAAACCCTGAAAGTGAAAAAAAACAAGAGCGCCGTAGTTTGATAGTGTTAGCCAAAATCCTTAAGGCAAAAGAAAAAGGCATCAAATTTGAGGTGGGATGGAATAATCGAGGCCAACATGTTAAGACCAATAGAGCCATCTTTAGTAGCTACATTGAAATCATCACACGGCAACGCATGCCGATTGATGTATAGTCATGCCACCATGTTCTCACCGGGCTTAAGAGACTAATGTGGGAAGAGATTATGGTAACATTATGATATCATTTTTTAAATTTATTAAAATAAAATAAAATACCAAAACATTGACTTACTCTTCGTCATCCATTGTAGAGTGCATTTATACTAGATTCCTTGCACAAGGAATATGTATTAAGAGTTTTAGGAAGGATTCATAGAGGTTTCCACACAATTTTAGTGAAATATCATCTTAAATATGCTGAAGGGAAAATCATACTACACCCACCTCTTTATGCAAACTTGATATCCCAAGGAGCGTGGGATGCGTTTAGTAACCGTCGTGGGGAGTATAATTTTCAGGTACATTGTGTGGGGTAATATGTTTTTTGACATTTCTTGTATTCATCACTTTGATTGACAATTTTTTATTTACGAAATAGAAACTGAGTGATAAAAATAAAAAATGCGCAACAGAACCAGCGTACCCTTACTGTAAAGCAAGGATGGGGTATGCTGCACTTGAGAAAAAATTCGTACGTCTTTTAAATCTACCGCACTACTTTTATGTGACATAAAACAACACCATAACCATGTTTCTCTATTTATATGCAGATTGATGAATCAAAATCGAAATCCATATCCATCCCACGCCATGTGCTATGGAAGGAGGCTCGTGTAAATAAATAGGGGATATTGATATATGAAAACACACAAAAAGTGTGGGAAACATATGTAAGTATGACATAATATAAATTTGATCTGCTTTAAATCACTATTACATTACAATGACTACTTATTTTTCTATATTTTCTATCTGAAATAGTCACAGGAATCAACAACACCCACACCAGATACAGACATACTTTCAGCAGCCTTGAAGCAGCCAGAAAAGTATGGGCGCGTCAGAGGTGAGGGTTTTGGGGTGAAACCCCAAAAATATTTTCAAAAACAAAAATAAGCGGAGGATCAAAATGAAAAAATGGAAAAGATTCAAGAAAAATTAGCTATTTTTCAAGAAGAATTACAATACTAGGGATAGATGATAGCAACATTGATGGGGGTGGCAAAGAGGATAAACAACTCAACAACAACCCAAACGTGACGATCCCGCCCCACCCCCACCAGCTTTGAGGTATGACATTCCCCTAAAAAACTTGACTTAGCTGAGGTAATCAATGTTTTAATAATTGTTTCTATGAAATGTGATTCACATAGACACTGATACCTTTCCTGTACTAATATTCTACAGGGTAAAAATAACTGTGATTTATATCTATCAACTCCCACCTATCACCTTATAGCGAGGGATACGGTTTTCAATGCGCATAACAACATGCTACATAATAGACAACTTCCAAAAGATCATTTGAGAGTGTCAATTAACATAGTTAATGAGCCGAGTGTTGAGCTACCTATTCCAAATGACGATGACGACATTCATACGGTTGAACAAGCTATTGGAACATTCATCGCATGGCTGTCAATTCTTGTAAAAAAACATGTCGACAAGGAGGTATCCATTTCCAATTTACTTTTCAAGCTGGACCTTTAACATTTAATGAAAAAAGGTCTTAACCAATGAATGTTATTATAGAATGAAAAATAGAAGGGGGTGAAATGAAATATCATCTCAAAACTATCTCAAGGATCAACCAACCGATTGAAACGGTCTACTGAGAGCACCTTCACCCCGCTCGTTCTATATCCACAGTTAATATCATTGCAGGATCATGTGGATACAAAGTTGATAGACGGCAATGCTCACATAGTTTATTTTGAAAAAAAATATGTACGGAGAGGAAGAATCAGATTTCATTAGTGATGAAAATGTAAATGAAATCCTTAAGTATGAATGGCTAGGCGCCTCAGTTATAAATGTATACATGATGTATGTTTTCATGATTTGATTTTAAAAAAGCTGATATACTCTGATAATTATGACTAAATACATTTTATATTTTTCGCAGGTGTATATATGAAAAACAATTGAAGGGATTTCCCCATGAACAAAAAATTGGACTCGTTAGTCCTCACACCACCTCTTCAAAAGACAAAATAGATTATGATAAATAGGCTGCAATAATGTCATCCCTGCTCAAATTGTTTGAAAAAAAATTACAGATGACAGACTCTTTTTAATACCAACGATGTAGGGGTAAAACTCTACAATTTAATCATATCAACTATATTTTCATTTCTTTATTTACTTATTCCTTTTTGTATTTTTAGGCAGCATTGGATGCTAATTTTAGTCAATTTGGATACTCCAAAGATTTATTTTCTATATTCAATACATGGATATCCAACAAACCGACCACTCATGATGGCATTTGTTAATTTGTAATACACTAGATCCAACATTTTAAAACTAAACATATAGTTATATAATTTATGTTATATTTTAATGAGTATTATATTATGATAGGGCGGTGCATCAATATTGTCTACTGCATGGAATGAATCCAGGGCCTAAGGATACGAATTCCTACAAGATCTACAACTGGAAAAATATACTCGTATATATAATAACATTTCACTATCCAAACACATATCAAAACAAATTACTTATTGTTGTTGATGTTTCTGTAGTGTCCAAAACAAACAAACGGAAAGTACTGTGGTTATTATGTTTGTAAATTTATAAAAGAGATCATATTTCATCAACAAACTAGCATCCCAGATGAGGTATTTTCAAAAATAATTATGAGTTCATTTAAAATATTTATTAATCCTTTGTGTATTTATATTTTTTCAGTACTACCATGACTTCCGCAAAAACTCATATTCACAAGATGATATAGATGTGTTTAGAAATGAATGGGCAGCATACCTGATGTAAGATTGTACACAAATAGTATGAAGGTGAATTCCTACTACTTATGTTATCCATATATGTAAAATTTAGTTCTTATTCCTCCAATATATTTTTTTGTTTGGTGTTTTTCCTTGATTTGTTGAACTGTATCTCTTCAAAATATATATGATTTTATAATTCATATTATTGAATGATGGTGTATGAATAATATTTATTCCATTATCAAATAGATGATGAAAATATATTTGGATAAAGAAGGTTATTAATGGGTATACACTAAAGAACTAGGAGGGAGGGGGTTCCAGGAGGGAGGAAGGTGTCCAGGAGGGGAGGAGAGGCTGTCCAGGAGGGGAGGGGGCTATCCGGGGGGTGGGAAGGGGGATGTCCAGGGAATGGGAGGGGGGCTGAAGGACCAATTTTCCAAACACACCATTAGGATAAGTTATCACCAAATCCTAGGAATAATCCAAGGTAAGGGAAACAAGAGAATTGGTAGGTCGGAGATTTATATCATCTTCAGAGCCTTCATGAGACAGTGTCTTGTAGAATTCACGAATGGTACTAGGATGTCATTTCACTCGAACGCTGACCGAAGGGATGGGAGAAACCCTCTGAACAAATAAAATTTTTTTATCAATTCAATATGATGTGTACAGTTCATAGATAACCATCTCATCCACACTAGTTGTGAGAACCCCACCCCAAAAAAAGATCATATAATAACTTTCATGAAGAGAGCCATGACCATCTTCTGAAATCAGACCACCTAGTGAACAGAATATAGAAAAGTAGAAATTATCAACTCAACACAGTGAACATTTGACCTCATAGAGTCTCAGAGATATACCACAACATCTAGAATTATTCAGAAATCTAGGATGAGATGTACGGTCTGAGACCCTAGAGGCATTATAGTTCTCATAATAAGGAATATACTCACCTATCTATCCAAACATATAATACAAGCCCTGAGGTAGGGTTGTAACTAGTCGACCATCCCTGGTAATCGTTACCTGGATGTAGTCGGGGGAACCATACCCTAAATGATATGGTAGATTATAATTTGGGGAGGTATGGTAATGTCATATAGAAATCCAAACTCATATAAAGGGAGTCAATGATTCAAGGGATAGTCTCGAAACCTGAATGAAAGGACATTCTTTAGAATCTCATTTTAAGTATGAACACATTAGAGGGGGTTACAATTTCAATTCTTGGAAATTTTAGACCTTTTATTGGCTACAAATGTGGAATTTCAGTGGGAGCTGGAAGCCATTTGAAAATAATAAAGTTCCACATATTAGAAAAAGAAAACATAGATTATTTTCAAAAAATAATAAGGGCATGAAAATTTAGGTGGTGTCATGCGCATCATGTGACTCAGCAAGGGATTCAAAAAACACATAGAGAGTTCGTGAATCGCCTGACCCACAGAGGACATGCAGGCCATATAACCCCCATAAGGAATCACCATATCCACTTGACCTCATCGGAGATATATAATCACATGACCTGAACATGGTCATATGAATCAAAAGTAGTCAAATGATCAGGGCATCGGATCTCATGAAGCCCTCGAGGAAACTATATCCCACATATCAGAAGACTAATAAATTATTGAAGATTAGTTCGTAACTAGGGTAGACGATTGCATGGGCAAGAAACAACCTCGCTCATGATCTCTTGCAGAACAGACTCACAGTAAAGGCTTGCGAACATGGATCATGATCATGGTTCACGGTACAGTCTTGTAACAGAATCAAAATTGGGAGCGCTCTGTAGGAAGGTAGGCTGGTAGAATTAATTTCCCTCCACCCCCACCCATATATATTCCATTCCACAGAATACCAAACAACACCCGGTAGACAAAACTCCACCTAAAGAAATGGTTCACAGCACCATCAAGGATTATGGCTGGTATTAGTTTTCATCATAACCTAGTCCTCATTACCTCAGATATCACTTATGATGGGGGTAATTTTTTGATTCTCACCAGATGGACATTGGTAAAATTGCAAAAGAATATATTCCTCAATATGAATATTATTTTCCCCAAGAAAGAAACGGAAGAAGAGGATGGATGAGTTGTGTGGATCGCGTGAGTGTCTAAGGGAATTGTGATCACATGACCACTTCAAGGTCACACAAAGACTCCATGTGTGGTGCATAACCTATGGGGAATACCAAAAATCACCCATTGGAGAACCTTCCCTCTATTATGAAGTCCCTCTATACAATCAATGGACACATGATGATAGCTGAATAAGGACACATGGTTTGTCATTGGCTGGTTCCTGAAAAATCACTTAAAATCCTTTGAAACTAAATAGGGATTATAATCAAAGAGATAGACCCCTAGTAGTTATGAATCAAACATATCATATAATAATTGGAATGAATTAACTTTCTTTATGATATCAAAGACAACTTGAATAATCCATGAAAATGAAAATGAAAATGATAGAAAAAAGGAGATAAAGTAAAGAAGTCGAGAGGGGTTCACGGTTGTTGAAGGACATGAGACTCACCATAGATCCTTGGAGACATTTCTGGCTTTCATCGCATATGTCCTTTATCTTTTTATCTTTTCCAAATGGAATTACTAAGGTATTTACAGATAGCCCCTTCAGCACTCTGAGTACGCATGGGTAGACCTGTCCCATACATGCTTAGACACACTATGTATTCTTTCATATTAAAGGTTGTAACAGGTAACAATTGACATTTTATTAATTTATTCTTTCATATTAATGTTTAATTTATTTCATTATTGTATTACTAACATAATATTTTTTTTTCTTATATAGGTGAAATATTTTTCCTGAGTTCGAATGCTTTGTTCGGAAACTAATACCATGGACGACAATTTTTTAGAGCGGATCATGGATGAAAAAAGGATGAAACATCAATGTTTTTTAACATTTTTTTGGATAATTGTAATTTTAACCAAATTAAATATTGTTTGAAATGTATATAGCAGTGCGTTGTTTTGTATTCATGATTTCAGGTAAATGTATATGGCATTTTTTTTCTTCTATGCTTTTTGTGTAGGTGTTGTTTATGTTGTGTGCAGGTGCTGTCATATGTGTGCAGGTGCTGTGCAGGTTCTGGGTTTGTACAGGCAATTTTTCCTTTATCAGCACTAATTAAGGATGATAAATGGATAATATATCGGTGCTCAAAATAGCACTAATAAAGGCAAACATTTATCAGAGCTATGTTTAGCACTGATAAAGGGGACCCCCCCCCCCCCCCCCCGTTATCTTCGCCGAGATTAACAATGCTTTTTTAGCGCTGTTAAAGGTGGTTTTTAGTGCTATTGTAAGCCCTATTTGTAGTAGTTCCTAGAAAAAGTGAATTTGCTGTTCTAAATTATCAGGATGTGTTTCTAATTCTTCTTATAAAAAATGGGCATAAGATCAACCTTTTTAAGTATATCATACACCATATGTGTGAACTGATCAAAGCCACATCCAAGTCAACCTCCTTGTTTTAATCTCGGCTTATCTTAGCCATGCTTCATTCCAAAGGATTAGTTAGGCCAGATGAGGAAGTTATCAAGGATTGTGAGTTCTGCCTTTCAAAAGTCACTATCAAGAGAATGAAGATAAATTGGAATCCTTGGAAAAAGTCATGGGTGGAAGAAAATGATAGTATTTATGAGAAATTCAATCTATTGGAACATCCCTCAAGAATAAAAGATATTTCTGATCCTGGTTTGGAACCAGATGAAGTTGTTGAGTATTCTGAAGAAGAATAAGAAGAAGAGGCTAATGTTCCTCCCAGGGAAATTGTTTCTGATAAGGAAAAAATACTCATGTTCCTCATCAAGTACTTGAAGAAGAAGGCCCTACTTCTAGAGATGTTGTTAATCTAGAAGATCAACCCGAGGTTTAAACCGAATCTATCACCAAATAAACTGAAATGAATTCTATGGAAGAACCTATAGAAGAAGAATTACCTGCTATGCAAGAAGCTGACCTTGAGGAACTCCCAGTGGAACAATCTGTTCCTGAAGTCATTCCTTCAACTGAATAAAGGATGGAGCTAGATTTTCAATTGGCCAGACAGTAAATGGTTGAGGAACCATGAGATGAATTTGTGGAAATGGATCATCACCCTATGCCTCTCAATCCGGAGCAGGATGCAACTGTTGTGGGGGAGTAACCCCCAAGTCTGGAATCTGCTGAAGTACCAAACCCGATAGTTTCAAGCCCTGTAGACACTCTGTATACATTCCCCAGTTTTTATGATGTGGGTGTCTCTCAGTAAGTTTTAGTAAAATGCCTTGACCTTTCTACAATGTTCCAGTTGAAATCTGTCTCTAATCTTACCCTTGAGAAGGAACCTGAGCCAGTATCAGCCACTATTTTTGAAACTTCATCAAAATAACCATCCTTGGTGAGTAAAGATGATCTGAAAGATTTTGGATCTACCCTTTTGTCTGGAGTTGAAAAACTCCTGAATACCCAACCAACTCCTGTGACAAATATAAGTTAGCGAGATGCCTCACTATTGTTGGAAAAAGTTATTTGGAAGATTCCAACTAAAATGATTCATGAGATTCAGGAAGTTAAAGTTGAAAAAGGACTGCTTAGTGATGAAGTGAAGACTCTAAGAGGTATGATTGAAGAAATGTAGAAAGAGATGCATTCGAGATCATAGCTTTCTTCTCATCTTGTAGAACCTGCTGTTCCTCAAACCCCACAGGATGTTGTGTCTCATATTCAACCTCATTTAGCTCCCTTAGCTGAAAAGGTCGCTGAAAGGAACAAACAGATTGTGAAGGAGATGGGAGAGCTTGTTGTTAATCTTAACAAGCTCACTAATGAATATATAGGGTGTCTTCAAAAAGTGATAAAACAACTGAAATATCTAACCTCAGCTGTCAATGCTTCTAAGGCATCTGGGAAATCATCTCAATCTTCCCTAGACAATGACCTGCTCAGAACAATGGTCAAAGAAGAACTTCAGACTGTGCTTAGTGGTTTCAACAAATATTCTCTATCTGAAGTTATCAAGAATAGTGATAGAGTTATTGAAATGGTCCAAATACACTCTAAAATTTCTAAGTATTCTCAGTAATAAATTTCCAAGAAAGTGGATTTCTACTTTAACTGAATCTTCTCAAAGAATGACATGAACAATCATTTCAAATACCTTGTGGAAAATCTGAGGACTCCTCCTGTTACTCAAGCCTTCAAGACCCAAGTCCAAAAGCTCACAAAGTTTACTCATTTGTTGGACAAGTTTAGGGAAAACAAGGATGATTTTGAGAAAGTCATGCAATATGGTGGAGAGATCATTACGGATATTATCAAACTTTTGAGGCCCTATCTTCATGTCCAAAGTACAACCATTGTTGCTCCTGCAGCCGCACCTCTAAGACCTGGCCTTCCTACATTCACCTCTAACCTAGCCTCGACTTCTATGTCTTTCAGTTAGGCACTGAGTCAGATTAGGCTTGTGATCCTTGATCAACAACTTCCTTGGTCTTCTACTACACCTACTCTCTTCTCCCTCTTTTTTTGAAGGCCTTCCTTTACCTTCTCTATCGACCAGCTCACTCTCTTCTTCTACCTCAACTTATGCTCCTCTGGCTTCTGCTTCTGCTACTGCTGCTAAAAGAAAATAAAATACCACTCAGTGAAGAAGGACAGTGTTTACTCTATTTTTATGGGAATCTTGTTTCATTTGATTTACTTTTTGTAATGCCACTCTTTTTATCTTATACATTATGCGCTTTTCTTGTCTCTTTTTTCTTTATTTTTCCTCATACTTTTTTATAATCCCAAAAGGGGGAGAAATATATGAGACATGCATATATAAGAAATATATGAAAAAAATATGGTAAAAATATAAGATAATAGAACACTCACTCTATATATGTTATATGCATTTGATCTATGTTGTTAGGACAAATGTACACTCCAAATCTACATAGTTTGTGATCATAAAAAGAGGGATATTATTGGACTCCTCATGTATTAATCATGTTTTAATGATCAAAAATCCTATTTAGTCTCTAAACCATGTTAAATCTATGTAATATATCTCACATCAAATGTACATTAGCTTAGTAAAAGCTATCCAAATCTCTTAAGGGCTATAAACTCAGTTTGGATACTATATACTATCTTTTAATTCACTTTATAATGATTTCTCTGACAAATGATTAAGTTTAATTAATTTCTTGAATATCACTACTTACGTATGAATACAGATATTTGCCTAATTTTGAGACACCGTGAAGCAAACATCGTGAACAAGACACTGTAACCATGAGACACCGTGAAGTAGACACCATGAACAAGACACTGTAACCATGAGACACCGTGAACAAGCAGACATAGTGAACATCCAGACACCGTGAACCAGACACTGTGACCACGAGACACTATGACCAATCTAGACACCGTGTGAAGGAGAAGCCGTTTCCATGACATACTGTGACACCGTTTCCTAATCTGATTTGTTGTTTTCGATTTAATCTCTAATGGTCATATTTGAAGATTTTAAATTCACTAACATAATTAATGATTCTTTGTATACATGTCACCTGACAGTATGAGGTACGAGGTGCAGAATACATTCAACCTGTCAGCTATAACACATGCACTCCAAGATAAAAGAGTAGTGCTGCCCAGAAACAACACACACATGAAAGAGAACCAAGCGGGCGTGAGCATGACAACGGAGAACACACTTAGAGTAATTTTTGAATAAAGGATTATTTCATGCAACTCGACACTACTGAAGAACACACGAAGCATACTTGAATCCAAGAATTGAGGATATCTTCGCACTGTCAAAACATCACGCAGAACACTTTTTCACAAATTTTATTTATAGTTACTCAATTCACCCCTCTTCTCTTTAGTAATCTACTCCAACCAACACTCTATTATCAACTAATAATGATTCACCATCTTTAGTGATGAGAAAACCATACTTTTTTGGTTCTCTAACCACTATTGTACCCATACATAGTACTTGTGTCTCTAGAACATCTTCTTCTATGGGGATTTGTGGAACCTGTTCATGTTCCAACTCTGATGTACCTTGTGTACGGACTTAATCTAAGTATATCTCACTCTCACTATCGATTTTATAGACGTTATCTATCTTATGTAACATGTCTTTTCTTGAAATTATTACCCTTTTATATGAGGGTTCATATAGGTAATATCCATTTTTTCCTTGGGGAATACTATAAAGGTACACTTTGTGCCTTGGGGTGCCAATTTTTTTCCTAAAGAGGCCTTAACAAATGATTCATAACCCCACACATGTAAGTACAGTAAAAAAATGTTTCTTTCGATTTTAAAATTGTTATGGGATAAAATCTGACACTATAATTGGAACCTGGTTTAGTATATTTGATTTTTTATATAATGTGTTTCCCCAAAAGGATAATGGACGAAACACATGACTATTCACTTATCTCTGCTTGTCTAATAGGGTATGTTTCCTCTTTTCGGTTACACCATTCCATTTAGGTGCATAAGTATGAGTTAATTGAGGTATAATATCAAACTCCTATAAATAAGAAATGAATTATTGATTCATATTTTCTCCACCATTATCTAATTGGAGTTTTTTAATCTTATTACCAAGTCGATTCTCAACATTATTATTGCATTCCTTGAATCATTAAAATTAATCTAACTTATAACTCACCAAGTGGACATATCCATATCTTCTTAAAATCATAATTAAAAGTTATTAAGTATGGTTATCCACCCCTTTCTTCATTTGTAAATGGACTATAAATATTGGTATGAACTAATTCAAGAATCAATTTAGACCTTTCACCTTTTCTACTAAATGGGGATTTAGTAATTTTCCATTGTAAAAATTTGTGACATAAACCAAGTGGTTTTATTTCAAAGGAATATTAATATCCATGTTTTTTCTATTTGGTCAAAAAAATTGTTTATATGACACATCCGGGGATGCCCAAATTGGGTGTGGTGTGAATCATGTGAAGTAGTATCATTATCGATTTTCATTACTTGGTTCATGTAATATAAAACATAAAGTCCATTATTAAATTTTTATTTACTATAAACAATGTTATCTTTATAAAAAAACATTTATTCTCAAAATTTTAAATAAATCCATCCATATCAAGTTTGGATACAAAAACATTTTTTCTGGAAACAGAGGAAACATAATAACAATAGTTTAAAACCAATATCATTCATTTCCACAATGTGAGGTGGTAGTATTTGATAACTACTTTTTACACCAACCAAGTGAACATTTGGAATTTGGAGGAAAAGAAATACCCAAAGTATGAGTATCAACTTCCCACAAAAGAAAAATAAGAAAGAGAGATTGTATGGGTGGTTACACACTAAGGTCACGCAACCGCATGACCCTCTTAGAGACTCATGATTTCATGACTCTTAATGCCTCATGCGATACACTAAGCACAACCAAAATTGGTTTTTTGGTGAAAAGGGTTGAATTCCAATGCATGAACCATGAATGATAATGTGACACCACCTTGAAGTCATGTGATTGAGGCCTTGAAAATTAGGTCATGAAAAATATTACATGGTTCTAATTATCAATTCATTGATCATGTGAAGTACCCTGAACATGTCGGCCTTTTAACAAAAATTTCCTTGGACATGTCATCATTGGTCATGAAATTCCCTAGGGGACAACTGGTGGAAAAACAATAGGCACTTCACGTGATAAAGGTTTTAAAAGATGGTATCCTTATGTGATGGAAGTTATGTTGTTTTTCATATAAATTGATTATGTGGTTTGTGTGATCAATTCATTAATTACAAGAAGTACCGTATACATTTTGACATGGTCATGCAAAATCCCTAGGACATGTTGTCTTGATCATGAAAAATGTCTTGGAAATATCAGCCTAATTACACAAAGGACCTTGGATATGTCTCTCTTGAACTTCATTTGATTCCCTTGTGAAGTCTCATGATCAACACTATGAAAATCTGGTCACGTGAACATATTACACAATTGATGAACCTGGTAATGAAGAAACAATTATGTGGTTATTGTTTATCATTCGATGAGGGGTTTTGTCACTAATGATGTTTGTCATGATCACGAGAAGCGCATGAGATATTGATAACTTATGCAGATGGTTCTTCCACCAACTTAAGCTGAGGTACTTGTCTTGATCACTGCCTAAAGTTTTATAGATAAAAGGGATAAAATTTTTATAAACCCCCATAGTGGAAGGAAAAAGTACACTCACATGCAAGAAGACTTTTCGGAGCTAAGTGATCACAGGATTGTAAGAGACTTCAAACTATATTTGGTGTGTAGATTAAGAGAAATAAAAAAATGATTTGTGTGAGGGTTTATCATGAGGCATAATATTAATCATGAGACTTGAATGTGATCGTTAGATGGCCTCTTGGTCATGTGACCAAGCAATACGATCACCATCCCCCTATTAGTCATGTGATCACATGACCTTGCATCCTTTCCCATTCGTGTGACTCAAAAGGGATTATGTGAAGTGTGAGACCAACTTCCCTTCACGTGAAGCGCATGACTACCCAACATTTACTCAATAAAATACCCTATGTCTTGGCACATTCACATGGATTCAAAACCTTTACAAAATGTGAATACCATCGTACACATTCTTCTTCGTATGACCCCAAATGGATCATGTGAAGCATGTGGCTTCAAAGGGACCATGTGAAGCGCATAACCCCCTTTATTTCACACTGAGTGTATGATTGAATGGTACCTGCATGACTTCATGATTTCCCTTGACTGTAAACTAATATATCTTAATTACTTATCCTCCTATAAAGGCCATATCCATTAATGTATCCTCCAACACTCCCTGAATCATGGGTCCAAGATGTTTATAAGACCAACCATGTTTCCTTGCTTATTAGAATGAAAAGAAACTTTTGATCTATAAAAACTCTAATTCCTATTATAAGAAGGATACATAAGATACCATTTTCAAGGATTGTTCTCTATAAATCCCTCACAAATACCTTGTGGCCTTCAAATCATAACATCCCTCAAGGATGTCCTTGACTATTTTATCATGGATCCATATTCTTCATGGGACTTGTAATCAAATCTCTATCAAGGCAGAGTCAACTCATAAGCCATGTACAAATTTTATCTTGTATCCATTGTGACTTGTTTAATCTATTGTTGTCTATTATTTCTTGCACCAAGCATGAATCATGTGGAATTAGAGAAAAATTATGGTTGTGTCATTACCATGATGAAAATACCCCCAATATGGGATTCCATTTATATGTAAGTCTGATTATATCCTCTCTTCCTGCATAGGTCCATATCCCTAATGAAATATCACAGGGAATATCCCATAAAATTAAACTATAAGGAATTCAATTACTTTTATAAATAGGATACATAGGATTCCTTCCTGAGGCCCATGCTCTATATCCAATATTCAAATGCCCTCAAATATGTACTTTCCTCATGATGTTAAACTACTAGTATAGTTATAAAAACAATGTGTACATTGATTCCTATTCTCATAGATATATAGGAAAACTATGAGATAATCTCAATTCTAAAATATTGATCACCTCCCTGGATATAAATAAACGCCACAATGCCCATTCATACATCTTCGAAACATAGAAACCCCCCTAAACCATTATCACTATGTAATAGTGCATAACAAGATGGAGAAACTATGATATATAAGTATGAGGTTATATATAGGATTACCACCTACATGAACATGGGTTAACATCATTTAATGTTGATGCATGATCATTTTGATAGGGTAAACAGTCCAATATCGGGATGTAAGAAAGATTCACAAACATATCTAAAATTTATAAGAGATTCCTAGAATAGAAAATAATTCCTCACCAATAGGGTGTGATGAGCCCAACCTCCCATCCTCTAAACCAATGTGAGTTCTTAAGTGTCGTTGGTAAGAAACTCCAATTACTGCATGCCTTTAGAATGAAGGCCCATGGATCATTGCGGTTGTGGGAGTCATTTTTATTTTACATTAGAGACAAAAGTCTTGATCCAGATTTGATTCTCATTGAGAATTTTGGTCCACATTCATTTTGTTGGGAAACAAAAATGTTTAACCCGATGTGAATCTTTCTATAAAAAAAATAATTGGGTTTCCACATGTCGATCCTTTTATTTGTGCCTCCAATGAAAAAAAAATGGTGAAGCCAATGTGAATCATTCAATAATTAAATGTAATTGGGTTTAACATGGGAAGATCTATTTTTCATATTCCAATCAAGAAACATAGACAAACCAATAACAAAAAAACAAATGGATTCACTGTGAATAGCTGATTAAGAATGTTCCCCACTTACAAAGGTATATTCATTGGTGAACTTTTTATTTTTTTTCCTTGTGATTATAGATATAGTACTCACAAAATTCATGTTTACTTGAAGTCATAGAATCATGAAGAAGGTGTTATGGAACATCAACTGCAGAAACAACCTCTGCGGATCGTAAAATAACATCATCTACTCAACACCTTTGGCATCAGGTGGAAAACATGATGGTAAGGGAGCATCAGGGACAAGGTATGATCTTGACCCTCGAGGCCACACATAGGCACATCCAAACACTAAATACCTCAAAGAAAACTCATTTAGATAAATCCATGGAAAACTAGAGACTCCTTTTGTCACTACTAACTACTTCAAGTGCCTATCCCTAGAGCATGAAAATAAACACCTTAATTACCTCAAGAAGGTGGATCAAGGATCCAACTATTTCTCCATCCTAGTTTAGAAGATGTCAAGGGGGGATCCCATTGGACATTCCTACCAATTTCATCCTGTCAATGCCTCTCAGTCACCTGCTAAGGGCACTAATTGAAAGGTAATTTCCCTAGATGATCATACCCGGGAACCAAGTAGATCTCAGCAAGCACAAAAAGCTGCAGACTAAGGGGAGAGAGATTATATATCCACTTATACCAATAAATATTTTTGGCATATTCTGACTGCATCCAGTGAATAGACTCATATCCTTGGTCACCCAGATTAAGTCTTCTTGTATATTATAGAAGAAAGAATTGGGGAGGCACATACTCCCACCCCCAAAAATAATTCTCATCAACATAATATGATGGTACAGGTAAGACAGGAGTTGGAATATATCCCTACTTCAATCAATTATTTTTTTGATATATCCTGGTGACTGAGAACATGCATTCCTATTTCCTCCATACACCCTTCTGAAATGACATTCTATTCTAGAAGAAATTAAGGAGCATTGCCGACATATTTTAGAAAGGATATAGGGACATACCCATATTATTTTACTAACATCCAGACCAACATATCATCATGATCAATGTGAATATGTGCCTACTCTAGAGAAATTCCATATACCTGCTCCTATCCAAGAGTATTATTGGTATATTCTGAAAAAGG
The DNA here is from genome assembly GCA_963277665.1 of Viscum album. Taxonomy (NCBI): domain Eukaryota; kingdom Viridiplantae; phylum Streptophyta; class Magnoliopsida; order Santalales; family Viscaceae; genus Viscum; species Viscum album. Next base: position 570,105,696 of record OY728130.1, on the reverse strand, counting down.
GAGAGGCACATGACTAGGATCATACTCCCATTCCAAATAAGGTTCATCAACATAGTTTGTAAATTACCTTAGGGAAGGAGCACATAATTGTTGAATAATTCTAGTAGCGTATTCCAAAGGCTAACCAAGATCGGGACCTTATCCCCACTCTAATCGAGGTCCTTTAACCTAGTTTGGAAATCACTTCAGGGTGGGATCGTATCTATGACGATGAAGTTACTATTCATATTACAGTATCTTATAGGAGCTAGGATCATATTCATGCTCCCGTCGACGAAAGACCGAACCTATATCCTTCAAATGCTATATAAAAGCAGTCCCATACTCCATCTCCCATTTTATAGGTCTGTCGAAATATTCTGTTGGGGAATGCATATTTGAACCTGGATCATAAACCCGCTTCAACCAAGGTTGAATGGAATATTTTGGAAACCACCCAAAGTCAGAATCATATCACCACTGACAAAGTTGAAGTTCACTGGTATACTCTCGGAGCTTCCAGAAAGTGGTCTTATATTCTCACATCAATAGGTGGTCATCGACATATTTTGGTGACCGCCACACAAAAATCTTATATTATCACTCAACCCCAAAATGCAGGTCAGTATATTCCATCTATGTTGCAAGATAAGACACATATTACTACCATACTCTATGATAGTGTCCTTGAGGTCGTACAATGCATATCTGCAACACCTCACAAGATTTTTGACTCTTCATATGAAGTAGAAGGGAAAAATATGAAGATTTTCCTCCTCATGACAGTATGTAGATAGATTACGGATACCTTACTTCTGATATCTTCTGTCGATGACATCTCCACAGTGATACCTCACATACACAACTACAAAAATGGTCAATTTCCATGGTTCAAAACTATGGAAATAGGGGGGAAAATGTGGTTGTAGGCTACGAAAATGTTTTTACCCAATTGTGGGTGCTATTGTCATGGCAATAGGGTCTGACCTATGGCCATGGTTTTAACCATGGAAATAAGTGTCATATTTCCACAGTTTTCAAAATTATGGAAATAGGTGTCTCCATTGTCAACCGTATGTCTCCATTGTCAACCGTCATAGTTGAACTATGTCCACGGTTTTAACCATGGATATAACCCTAAAAAACCATGATAATAGCCTAAAAATAATGTGTGCCTAGCTGGATTCGATCCATGCACCTTCACTTCACATTTCAACACCCTAACCACTACACCACCAAGGCCTTCGTGTATATATATATATATATATATTATGTTATATATATTATTAAAAACCATGGTAATATCCTGAAAACCGTGGTAATAGTTCTTCTCGCCATTTTTTGGCGGGAAAATTTTTCTCCCGCTCAATGGTGGGAGACCTATAGCCACGATTTTCAAAACCGTCACTATAGGCCTTCAAAAAAACTATCCTATATCCACAGTTTTAAAAACCATGGTTATAGCCCATGGAAAAATGACCTATAGCCATGGTTTTAAAATAGTGGTCGTAGCCACCTATAGACACGATTTTAAAACTATGGCTACAGGTCCATGTAAGTAGCTTGTTTTTCTAGTTGTGATAGACAAGGAAATCCTCCTATTGAAAAGACACCTTTGTATAAAGATATTCTTGAAAAACCAGGGTTAATAGTATATACTTCCCCATAAACTACCAACAACACCTCACCTCGATCACCAAGTGACCTAGAGAAGCAAATTCTATGGTCTGACCAGGTGAATTAATATTCCCCTAGTGAATAAGAGGTTAACATGGATATAAAGAAGAAGATAGATGAAAACGACCACCCAAATATGTTTTTTCCCATATCAACTTCCGATTATGAATTACTAGATAAGATAAAAGAGGAGTGTATATCTTACTTACATCATAACATGCAGGAAAAATTTTAGTGTTTGAAGGATAAACACCTACTTTTTCAAACATATGAGAGTCATTTCCATGCCATAAACACACTCTACTTTCAAACTTGGCCACTTTCTCTATGGACAAGAACCTGAGATCAGAGAGTAATAGTAAAATCCTATGACATGCTTGCCTCCAAAACATAAAAATACTCTGGAAAATAATAAATGGAGACCCATTAGACATTTTTATCCAAGGATTGGGTGATTGTGGGGAATTATACTTCACCCAACCCCTATGATAGTAGATTCCCCCCATGCACAACATCTTTCAACGCCATAGTTATCAGAGAGATCATGGGATCAAGTAGTGTGTGAGGTAGTTGGTTAATCCAATGAGGCTCCTCCACTTTAAAAATGAAAATGTGTTGTGATAAGAGAGAGAGGGCCACTAATAGGTTCCTAGTAAATGCATTTCAAAAAAATGGGAACACATCTCAAATTCAGAAGCCAAAGTAGCAGACTTCCTAATAGCTCCCTATAGTAAGATACTCCCATCAAAATTATCCACCGCTCATGACACATGGGTGAATTTCATTACACCAGATTATATAGATTGAAAAAAAACCTCCATTAAGACCATTTGTGAGCAAACCCATACAGTAGTGTTGGGGGATTTTTTATCATCGCTTCTACCCTCGGGTCATCAATCCCCAAGAGGGATCCGAAGAAATCAGTGGTAGATCCAAATCAACCTCATCCTGTAGGGTTATGGGAATTGTTTTTCCATATCCCTTAAGGATAATAATATTATCTTGGATTAGTAACAACTTACAATAGTCCCACTCCAATAATTCCTCCCACCATACAACACACCTCTGATATTTGGTGTATGCTCAACAAGCACAGTTGAAGACACCCTTAAGATAAATATTCATAGATCAAAATAGAATATTTTTAAAACCTATAATTTTTATAATCCAAGACAACAAAACAAGACTAGTTTATAGAAAAATGACATTGACATAACCGTTAAATGGGGATAAAGTGGAATAGAACTTCCCTATTACCTGGAGAGTGATGGGGTGACTACTGTTGCCCGACATGCCTTAGTGAATTTCATCACCATCAATCTGGTAAATTATATAGAATAAGAAATGATCACAGAGGGGATAAATATAGAAATGATACCCTAAAAGGCATGATATATTAATGCATGAACTGAGGCTTCACATATACTGAATCAGAGGAGGAACCAGAATCTAGAACCTCTGAATGATGAGTATCCCCCTCCTCGGTGACATTCGACCAAGGAAATAAGGTAAATGAATTGGTATATCCTACTCATCACTTATAAGGGATGAGTTTCCCTCCACATAGGATATATTATCATAATATGAGATTGATATATGAAACCTTAGATGGATCATTGAAAACTTACTCAGGGGAAATACTCCCACTGGGTTATGCCTTTAAGAGAAAACATGTATCCCTCCTCCCACCCATCAAGAGAGAGCTAATCCACATGCGAGTATGGAATATAATAATTATCATGGCTATGGATCCTAGAATCCAATTTATATAAATGCAATAATTAAGGATGATAGTGATTTTCCTCCATTACAGTGATATCATCCTTCTTATATGGGTGATCATCTATCCCCAAAATGAATTGAAAATTAGTAGGATATGAAAGTAGGTAAATTGTGTCAAGGATCGACCACTCCCTGGGAATAGGGGGTGGTCCAGAAGGTGGTACCTCAAAAACTTCTCAACACCATCAATTCCCTATCTACACAGATGGAATTTATAGAGTGGAGATAAACTGTCGTCTATCCCAAAAGGAATCCATACCATGAATGAGTGGACAACACTTTTCCCCCACCCGGTTTAAGTAACATTATCATTTCATCCTTTAATGACATAAGGGAACTAGAAAAAAAATATCATGCATTTGTATTCTAATTCAGACCTATGATGGTCCCTCAAGACTAGTAAGAGGAAAAACTGAGATACTTTGTACATACTCTGGTGGGACCATACTTCATATGGTACAATATCCTTCCAGTGAGATCCATCACCAGTTGGGAAGACACTCATCATTAATTAGTCTATCAATTCAGCTCAATGATAAGGAAAATGATAATTTTAGACCTCAAAAATTGTAGTGTGAAAATGAGAGGGTATCTACTTTATTAATAGATGGAAGGGTTTAATGTACTCACTCAGAATCTCACTCTCACAAGAGGAATTGTTGTATATTTTCACTGAGAACATAAAATAAGAGATTCAAACACCTTTGATCCTGATGAAATACCCATGTGGATTATGTGAAGTCAAAGAAATTAAATAGTTCCTAGAAGATTCCATTTCAAGAACTATGCCCAAATATCATCCCACACCCATAACATGAGGAAAACGGTCTAGCAGATAAGATACTGCTATTATCACCCTCAAACCAGTAATGGTGCCCTCCTGTGCATCAAGGAATGCCTCAAATGTCACAGTGCCTCCCACCAAATGGAAGTAGTAGAAAAACCACCCTCGACTAGAGGTAAAGATAGATCAATGACACATGTTATTTGAGGAATGGAAGAAAAAATTTCATTCCTTTTGAATTGAAAACTTTCGTGGTTATTTCTTCACAGGTGTGGAAAACAATCTCCTCAAGCTAACAGAGCCTAAGAAAACCAGTTAAGTCATCCTCAGTGAAAACCATGGCTATTTACCTTTTTATAGGATATCTATTCACACCATCTAATATTTCTTTGTCATCAAGGATATTATCTAGGGTATGGTTGATTCTGGATAGGTGTTACTGGGAAAATACTCAGCACAGGTGACCTATGTGACCACTACCCAACTAGAAGATGAGGGTGACTAGAAATAATTTTTATCTAGACATGAACTAAATTTTGATAATTGGATGACTCGGAAGATATTTGAACATGATCACAGTACCATTGGAATACAAATTCATAAACCGTTCATGATTCCATCACCTAGGGAGACACCATTGAGTCCACCTCCCAGTGGTATATATAATTATCAGATGCATAAAAAGGTGCAAGGAAACAAGTCTTATACAATAACCATGTTGCTTCAGACTCTTATGGATTTCTTTCCTTAAGTATCCAAAGTATGGTCATAGTCCCACTAAATGTAACCCTCATCAGATGAAGATATTATTTTCAACTCTATTAACGTTATTCATATAACATACCCTTTATCTGATGAAAAATGCACCATTGAATATGAGATTATTATACTTGATTGGGGATTCGAAGGCCGAGGCCGTTGAATTTGAGGGCATAGAGGATGACATGGTCCTAACCAAACACAATATCCAAGATACATCTCCATTAAATCCATATATTTAGATGAGATTGAAGAGAAATGACCTCAGTAATCCCAATGGGAGAATATAAGTGCCACAAATTCTTATGACAGTCCCCCAAACCTCATTTTTTTAAAAAAACCGGATGCCTGGTGGACATCTATATGATCATCCCAAACAAATAGGTATACCAACATAGCCTACAACATTAGTAAAAAAGTCACTCTCAACCTCTATCCAAGATTTAGGCACATCCACATCAAGCACCTTGTCCCCTAAGACACATGCTAAGGAGAAATATTGTTCAAGGAATTTTTGTCCTAAGGTATAAAAATATGAAATTTTAAAATAGTTGTATGCTATCCTATCCATGATCTCAATACTGGATTCCCTCCATCTTTTAAAAGAGATCATAGAGGAATTTAAATAATCCCTTCAGAGTCCCCAAATGTTTTAGATAGAAGTCACCCAAACCAATGTATATCGGGCGAAAACTACCCCAGGGGAATTTAATACCACCATCTAATTGATAGAATATGATAGGGAAGAAACTATTAAGGGTAATGTCAGACCCAAGAAATCTATATAATGCCAACATCTAAAGGGACCTAGTTGGAAATAGTTTTGGGATCAACCTCAACCCAGTCTAAACCCTCTGACGTTTGGGAAACAATGAGGATAATTTGTATAAAAAAAATTGATCATCTAATGGTATGATAATAGTGGTCAAAATAACCTCAGAAATATTAATCTTATAGCTCAGTTCAAAGAACTCATGTCTAATACCGAGTTCATTGTTTTCCATTAAAACAAAATAGACAATGTCCTGCTTGGAATACCTTGGCTTCATAGCAATGTGGCGATGCCAAAAACCTTCCACCAATGTTTAAAATAACCCATAAATATAAAGGTTATCATATTAAATGGTGATATTGAACCCTTTGAATATTTTTAATATAGATACCCTGAGGAAAAATTATATAATAGGTATGTAAAAAAACCAATGATAGAGGGTGATATGCAGGTCGTTGCTCCCAATGGCTTAGGAACCACTATCACAAATCCATATAGTTTTCTCATTAGTGATTATGTAATACCTATCAACCTAAACAAGGCACTAGAATCGGTCCCAATATTCTATTAAAAACCAAGAACTTCACTCTATTGGGCCTATGAAAAAATAATCATACTAGACAAAGTGGGGTTTTCAAAAAAATACTAGATCAATGCTCTATATGAACCATAAACTTTACATGTTCTATCATTGGTAATTAATAATTCCCATAAGGAATCCCCTTAGACTCAGTATTTTCATAATTATCCTACCCTTATTAGTAGAATAAATGAAGTAAAACGTCTCCAAAATACCAAAACAATACCCCTGGTAGTTCAGGGTGTCAATGTTTCTTCTTGTATCCTCTCATCCTTCCTCAATGATAGAGGCAACCCTATGTTGTATACCATGACTAATATTACTTCCATTGATACTAAAATAGAAGTAGAAGATGATGACCTTAGGGATGACCCTATAGTATTTGATGAAAGAATATATACCACCATTATGTGATCATACATCTAAATAAGGGAATATAAGAAGACTGACAGCCTATATTGATCAATTCTTCCATGCCACTCGTGGAGCAGGAGATATATATTTAATTTTTAAAGTAGCATAGATATTTGTTCACTTTGAATTATATAGAGATGTTAGGGAAGAACCTCTATGTGGTTACTTATCATCTAGGCTTTATAGATGACCATCAAGGTTTTAAGTAGGAAACCTAGAGAATTCACCCCTCTCATGTTATTAAGTTGGAGTTCGAAGTTGAAAAATTGATCAAATACATTTTTTCTTGAGAGGTGTAGTACCCGAAATGGCTTTCCAATTTCATCCCCATTATGGAAGAAATGTGAAGATCATGGTATGCATACATTTTAGGGACCTTAATTGATAATTCTCAAAGTATGACTTCCCAATATCGATCAGAGAACTTTTGATCAATGAAACTAATGGCTTCTAAGACATTTCATTTATGGATAGGTATTTGGGGTATAACTAGATCAAGATGGACCTTGAATATTAGGATGCCACTACCTTCATAGAACCTCAAGAAATATTGTTTTACCATTTCACTCCCTTCAGTTTAAAGAACACTAATTCCACTTACCAACATTCCATGAATCATTTATTTATACCCTTATTATGATGAATCATTGAGTGTTATGGTAATGACCTAGTGGTTAAATCTCAACAACATTGTGATCACCATGCTGATCTTCAAATAATATTCGACAAATTTCAACAATAAAATTTGAAGAAGAATCCTCTAATGTGTTCTTTGGGAGTAATTTTATGAAACTTCCTTGGATTTGTGTCACACCACCATGGAATCGAGTTTGATTCAAAAAATACTAGTATAATCATAGTAATTCCACCTTATAATCTTAAGTAATTGAGAGGGATCCAAGGTAACCTCACTTATATCAGGTGTTTCATATCCAACATGGCTAGAAGATGTCTCCCCTTTGTTATGTCAATGAATAAGTGAATCGAACACTAGTGGTATGAGGACTTCTGAGAAGCTCTCAAGAACCTCAAGAAATACTTTATACATCCACCATTCTTGATTCCACTGATATAAGGAAAGTGACTCTTTCTATACATAATCACTATGAACTAATTTTTAGAATCCCTCCTTATATATAAAAATGATTCCAAGAATGAAAATAGTATCTACTATATCATCTAAATGATTCTAGATGTTGAGACGTGACATTATGATATCGAGAATAATTGTCTCACACTCATCATCATAATGAGAAAGTTGAGGCATTACATGCATCATCATGAAGTCCACTTGGTATCTCATATTGAACCATTGTAGTATATTCTTATCAATCTTATGTAAACTAGTTGCTTATCTCGATGAGAGGTTATACTATAATAGTATGTATTTCAATTCATGTAATAAAAGGAAATCAAAGGGAAGGTGCTGGATGATTCCATTGCAGCGCAGCATTCCCTGGAAAACAATCAGTGGACACCAAACTTCTTGATGAATAAGTTTTCTATGCCCATGACACCACCAAACATGGGAGATATATTATTATGGGGTCACCCAAAGTATGACTAGAAGGAAAATATAAAACCCAATGTTTAATATGTTTGGTCTATGAATTGTATTTGTTTCCCCATATAATGCAATTTTCCCTACTCCTACATGTTATTTTATAGATTCACTAATAATTCAGAAGAATACCAAGCTCTAATTACAAGCCCAGAGCAATCCCTACTGTTGTAGATAACCTAAAAAACTTTCAAAGGTGACTCAGACCTAGTGATCAAATAAATAAATGGTGAATATGGAATCAAAAAAGAAGAATTGATCCCTATCATCGGTTATGTGAGGGGGTTGATGGAATAATTTCATTTTGAACCAATATTAAATCATGTCCCTTTATCGCAGAATGATCATGATGATGAACTAGATAAAGAATCCACGTTCATGGATGATCCTAATTAGGACGAGGTATCTTTTGTGTCAAACACCAAAGATTAGTATCACCCATCATCATCTATGGAATAAAGGAAATTAATCAGGTCAATGATTCCCCAGGTCATGGAAAGCTGATATTCATTCCTATATGGATGACTCCCATTATAGATTAACTCTAAAATGGGACCCTCCCATCAGGTCGAGCCAAAAGGGATAAAATTCTATGTTGGGTTCATTGTAGATGGAGAGGCTCTCTCCATCATGAAAGAAGTCCATGCGGGCTCATATGGTTCTCAATAATATGGGACCAAAATATCCCACCAAATTTTTAGGACTGGTTACTTCTAGTAGGTGATGATGTAGGAATTTTTATAATTCACTAGGAAGTTCCATGTATGTCAGATCAACGAAAACTCAATCTATCAACCTCTAAAGTTGCAGCACATGTCTAGGTATTCCTATCCATTTTCCGTATGGTGAATGGTTGTTGTAGGTCCATATCCCCCCAGCTAAATCTAATAAATTTAATTGTATCCATATAAATACTGACATCTTTTCCAAAAGGGTTGTGGTCATACCTACCATGAATGTTAGGAAAAAGAGAATCATCAATTTCATGAAGTCCAATATTAACACCAAATTCGGCATCTCTCACATGATATTGGTGGAAAATGGCATCAAATTCTATTCTTCTAAGCTAAAGATACTGTATAAGAAATATAACAACGATTCTAACCATTCATCTCACTATCATGTAGTGGAAAAGGCACATATATAGGCCTTTTTTAAGTCTCTATTGAATATTTTATAGAAAATGGTGGATAAAGATATGATTTATTTTCCAAAAAAGATCCTACTTGATTTATGGTCATATCATAACATGTTCAATACTTTATGGAATAGAGGCAGTTTTACCCATAAAATTCCATTTTCCCTCACTCTGAACAACTATTTTTTGACAAATCTCAAATGAAGAACAATCACATAAGATGTTTAATGAGTTGGAATAACTTGATGAAAAAAAAAATTTCATGCTACACAACCTCGATATCCACTAGAATCGAATTGCGTGATCCTTCAATAAAAAATTCAACTTCTTATTCCTCTAAGTAGAATTGTTACTAGTTCATAGAACCCAAATGATACTTGGGAAGAAACACCCAAAGATGGAACCAAAGTGTGAAGGGACTTATATTATTCATAATATCTATTCCAATAGAGATTACTCATTGGACACAGTGAATGGGGATCACATCACACCCACACCAACATGAGGATTCTTTAGAAATAATTTGCGTAACTATCTCCATGAGAAAAATTCAGTGGAATGAATTTAAAAATCACATCCTCTTTACATCACACTTGAAATTAAAAATTTTAGATAGAACCCTGGTAACATGAAGTTAAACTATGAAACCTCTAATGTTATGGTGGTAATAATTTAAACTACGCAGCATCCAAGGTCCTCATCATATGACCATAAAACTATAGGACACCCACATCTTAGTCACATGATGTTAAAATGTATGACATCATCTTCACTTCATGATTTTAAACTATTTGGTACCCATCTTAGTCACACAACATTAAACTGTATGACATGTGGTAACCCTATGGGACTAACCACCCCTTATTTCCCATGATATAGATCTATGAAAAACATTTACTGGGTACAAGTTTAAAAAATCATGTTGAGTTTTTTTTCAATAACCATTCACAAGTACAATATAGTCCCACCTTCATCATGGCACCAAAATCGCACCCACATCAATTTTCCTTCTTTATCAAGATAGAATACCTCTTTAATGGAAATTTACTATGAATTAGAAAGATATGTATAGAAAATATGGTTCCTCATCCCTATATGAGAGTAATATCCTCATAATGGATCCCTATGAGAACTATACATGGATTGATTCCTTCTTCCACCGGATATGTAGTGACACCCATATTTAAACTCCCAGGACCAACCACAATATAAAGAGAATAAAGTTCCCCCTCCCAGTATATAGGTCAGACCTATATAAGTATCTTTCCCTATAACTACATGTGGCTTGATTCTTGTTTCCATAGGATACATAGTGACACCCAGATCTCAAATCATGGGCCCAAACACAACTTAAAAGAAAAAAATATAAAATAACACCTCCCTACAAATGGGTCAGACTTATGTACAAAGTTTGATTTCTGATAACTGCTTGTAGATTGATTCATATCATCAAAATGTATGTAGATATTCCTAGATCATCTATTTAGGCCCAACCAAGATTCTTAATTACTATAACTATGTTCCCCAATGAAGACCATATTTGTTTGGGGATTCCTACTCATATTGAAATGTGAATGATTCTACATATCCCATATCATGCACTCTCATGAAAATCAATCAACTTCATAGTTATATCTTGTTCGTCACGTCGAGTATGAATCATGTCAGATTAGGGAACCTAAAAATCCATTTTGACCATCATGATTGAGATGAATTTTATTCAAAGAAGTGGGACCATTTTCTTATCACATGATGTTAAACTGCATGAAATGTTGTCTTAATGCTGAATGGATCATACCCCTGATGACTGTATACTAACGAATCGTATGTTTTATCCCTTCACCCCGAAAATGTGTTCAATACACATTTTAATAACATTTAGGGTTCTAGAAACCTTCTTGAATATGATTTTATCCATGAAACAAATTCATAAATTCTATATTTGAGTTGATACCAACTAATTCCTTGAGTTGATTATGTTCACTTGGAACCCCATGGACCACAATCCAAAACTCTTAGTTCTCCCCTATAGTGTGTTGGTAACAAGGACTGGAATATCTAAATAAAACATTCTAGGATTCATTGGTGACTAAAATAATTCCTTAGTGATTGTGATTATGGGATGTTCCAATCCCATAGGAGAGGCCCTTCTTAAATCCAATAGTTATTGTCCTGACTACGTGTGATGTAGGCTTCTACCATTATTTGTGGTTAAATTATATCCACTTATCCCTACCTTTTGTTGACTCATATATTATTAGGTTGTGATTTAAATTAGAATATCCCAACTATTCAAAAGGATTTTGAAACCCTCAATGTTACACATCTCTCTATCATACTCATTGTTAAAGAAATATTATAATATATTATTCATGAACCCTTTCATATCAAGGTGTGTGTCTCCTTTGAAGACCAAAATTACTTAAGATTCTCATTCCTCTCAAAAATCCTATTTGGTTCATCCTATAATACATAAAACTTCTTAGAGTGGGTCATCCTATAGGGACTAGTGCCTACATGATATCTAAACCCATATGAGGATATGTGGACCCCATCCATGAGTATGTGATGGGATTGAATGATTCATCCCCATACTCGAATAGAATATAGAAGTTCCATTTCCCTATGTATAATCTCAATCTATCTAGAGGAACCTTTAGTTTAGTATGATGTCATGGGTCACCAAGGGAAGATAAAAATTCCTCCTCTATGCATATAGGCTAGATTTATGCAGGGAGTCAATTTGAGAACTATGTATGGCTTGATTCTTGTTTCCATGTAATATGTAGAGTCACCCAGGTTACTAAATCCTTGACCCAACTACAATATTGAAAACAATAATCCCCCCTTAATTTTTCATGATCCTAATTTGTGTATCGAACCTTCTCTTATAACAACTATGTGTGGAATGATACCTCACATATCAGGATACATAGTGACACCTCGGTATATTTTCCTGGGCCCGACCATAGATTTTCAACTATCACAACCTTCCCTAGTGCTTGAACCATACTAAAATCTATAAAACTCATTTGGCCACATGAATATAAAGATTCCCCCAGTGAAAAACTCTCCTAATATGATATTCCTTTGCATTGATGGTATTAGTGACAGTTAGAGATCATGCACCCAAGTGATAGTTGGTGAATTATCTTTCAAGGTGAATATACCTCTCTCCCTTTTATGTGATTCATATTTCTGTAATATGACTATTAACTTCTCCAGATCTATGAATGGGTTTATTCACATCCCTATAGGGTTCATAATGATGCTCGTAAAACCCTCCACCAAGACCAGCCTTGAATTTCACTAAAAATGAAATTCCCCATCCTACCTTAGAGCATGACTATTTTCAATGGTACTTTACTTCCCTGGTAACATTGCACCAAGGGATTAATTATCCTTTCCTACACATGATATGGATCAGTTTAGTGGAGACCTCACAAATATTGTGTATGTCTTGATAAAATTGCCCCCCACATGTGAGTTTGATCTATGGGGGGAGTCATACAATAACTACATATGGATTGATACATATTCCCACAAGATGTTTAGTGACACCCAAGACCCTTCAAACCTAGGACTAGCCACAAAATCAAACAAAAAATTTCCTTCCCCCATTTGTGTATGAGCTAGATATACATTGAGGGATCTATTTGAGAGTGTTATCTGTAGAATGATTCCTTCCCTCATGAGATGCATAAGAAAACCCTAGGAAGCCTATCCATAGAAATTTAATATGATCCAAGATTTGGTCCACCTTGAAAGGGATTAAACTTCTTAAGGATGGTCGAGTTATACAAGCTCTCTTAACCTATTCATGAATTAGATCTGTGTATGGCTTGCTTGCTCATGAGTCACATCTGTGTAAATGGGACCCCAACATCAACTTGTTAGCCTATGCATGGATAAATATGCCTCTTGTGTTTTAATACCCTAGAAAAATGTAAGGTTTCTTTAAGGATACATTTCATAATTCCACATCGGTTCCCACATCCTTTACACATGGAATTAAACTAAACAAATGTTTTCATGGTCACATGATGTTAAACTACATGATAAGTACGTCCCTATCGCATAATGTTAAACATAATGGTAGTAAAATCCCCACTACATGATGTTAAAGTGTGAATAACATATTACATCATCCCTCCTTATCAAAGGATCACAAGATCCTGGCCCTGGTTAACCAAATATGATGTTCTTTAGTCATCTTTATGAGCACCTCAGTCCATAAATCACACTTCATGTTTTGAGCATCTTAGGTTGTCATAAAACTTCCACAACCCTTGTAAAGGAGAAAAGATCCATTTTTTAACTATATACATTTTGAATCTACATAAGGGGATTAAAACCATCAACTGTAGGTATTTCTTCCTTATAATAATGGCCTTTTTATCATTGTGTGCCCTGGAAGTATCGTAGTGAAACTCATCACCATAACACAATTCACGAACATCCTAAGCATGACTATCTCATACCATCACTCATGATTTGAGAACCTCAATCCATGATTTACCTTACCTTCAACCTCCACTCAAAGGTGTGTTCGAATACTCCAGACCATGGGAACCCTAATTATGCTATTTTATAACACTCCTCTAATACCGGGTCCACATACCATGACTTTAAACTATGTGTAGTTTAGTCAAATATATATGAACTTAAACTATATCCTTCGATGGTCCAAATTGAAGGACCCAAAAATACTTATAAAAGAGACACAAAAATTTTCAGCCTAAAAATCTGCAAAGGGATATCTAGGGAAAAGTTGGTTCATCGTTCACTAAACTCTTAAATTTCAGAGTTAATGAAAAATTTATAGGGTAAATAAAAAGTCACAATGTCTGTAGGACCCATCCTATAGCCCCAGTAAAATCCAATCTATGACCACTAAAACCCTCTGGTATAGGAAAATGTTAGAGCGATGATTTATTAAATCCCCTCACTATGATAACATGTTCATTACATGATGACCCAAACCTTGGGGGTGCTTGAAACCTTCTTGAGTATTTTGTGTTCCATAAAACACCATCATACCCTTAAATTATGAGTCTATACCCACCAATTATGTGAGTTTTTATACTTCTCCTAGAACACCAATAGCCTTCAGTCATCCCAATTGGTTCTCCCATGTAGTGTATTGGTAATACGGATTGACCTCTTTAGAAGTAAACCACTAGGATTCAATAGTAAATAATGCAGTGCCTTAGATATTGTGCTTAGTGGATATTTTTTTCCTGGTGGAAAGGTCCCCCTTTAATCCATGAGCTATTTCCCTAGCTGCATGCAATACTTGTTTCAACTTTTACCCATCAATATATATTCCTTGTTGACTTAGATATTCATAGACCATGATTTACCAATTTCTTTCCAAACCATTAAATTGGATTTTACATCCTTGATGTTATGTTACCATGTATTATACTTGTTCTCAAAGTAGGAATGTGGTACCTAATTCTTGATATTTCTTCATTTTACATATCATGTGATCTTATACCACGTGGTTTAATGCTTGGGATTCATGACCCTAAATTTAACTACCCCAGGATTCCAAAACCCTTTTGGATATCATTTTATATTTATTCTAATTCATCGTCTGTGTGTTTGTATCTTCTAAAACCTACCATATCCCTTGGAATGGAGAGGGGATCCCTTTTCTTCACCATGTAAGTAAGACCATACGGGATCATGAATAAGGTCCCTTGACCTATCAACTAGAGGAATCTCCTCCTTGCAAGAAAGGACATCTGGTATTCATGAGCCCTAGTAACATTGCAATGGAGTTCAACACCTCATAGTGTGTTGACATTATCCTTGGCGTATCTTTATCATCTCATCACATTCAATTCAAACTCTTTAGGACATGATTTACACATCCCATATTCCATCTATCTAAGTAGTTTTGACATCCCTGACATTATTTCACTGTTCCCCAATGGCCATTGAAGCAAGGATGTAGGGTTTCATAACCCTTCATGAATATTCAACCTTCATAAATTTTGTAGGAATGTAGGGTGTCTGAATCCTTCATGAACATTCATTCTTCAGAATCTCAATAAGGATGAAGGGTGTTTGAACCCCTTCATAAATATTCATCCTACACAACCTAAGTTTATGAATTAGATAATTTTCAAGCTATATGACCCTAAACTACAATAAAATAATGTCTAGTCTATATTATGCTAAAATATAACAAAATAAATATCAATTTATATGACCCTAAACAATAGAAAATAAAGGGTCGAGATATATGACCTTAAACTAAAGCAACAAAAGGGTCCAAGCTATCTGGACCAAGATAATAAAACCTCAAAAGTATGTCTTGAAAGACCTTAAACTTCTAATGGAGAGAGGTATGATACTCTCTAGAATGAAACTTTGAAAATGGTGGTCTAGGTATAATTCGAGTCATTTCCCTCTAGACACACATTTTTGGTGATCTAAGAAATCTTGAGAATTCAGAGTTACAAGATGTGTAAAACTTGTTAAGTTGAAGTCCCATAAATGGAGTCCTATGAAAATTTTAAGTCTAAGCCCTATAATCATCCTCAATATCTTAGGAAAGATTTAGTTCTAAAAACAAGATATTAAAGCTTTAGGGAGCATTATTTTTCCCTACAATAAATTAATCTATGCTCGTTAGGTCCATTTACCTATGTAAAAATATGGACACTCTCTCTCTGAGACACATCTACCTTGGGACATCCATTTGAACTATATAATCCCAAAATTTTGACCTTAAGCATCAATAAAGGTTCTTATGTTGTTAGGTACACATGATCCATTCTTAAAATAATCCCATTATGATTCTAGTATTCGGGTTCGAATTTGGGGTTTTCTTAGAATTATGGGTATTCTTGGTGTATTTACTAATTTGTATGATATTAAGATATTAAAGTGTTATCAATATGTTAAAAGGTTGAAGTATTAACAACAGAACTAAAAATTCAAATGATCCATTCATTAATAATTTACATAGGAAGTAAGGAATATCCACACTCTAGATTCTCTTCTATGATTTCCCAAAAGGGATACAACTATATGAAGATAAAATTAAATCTTCTGAGTCCTCCAAATTATTTAGATTCTAATGAGAGGAAACTATTTCCTTCTAAAGTATCTCCAAATCCATTTCCTTTGCCATCACTAGCAAGCGAAGAGCTTCAATCGAGGAGGATAGTGTTGAAATTGGGTGCCCTAGACCCAACTTATGTATGTACTTTGATTACCATTACATATATATATTTTGATATATATATATGTTTTTATCTTACTAGAATATTTTTGATACTTCTTCATTCACTATATATAAGTTTTCACTTGGAGATCTCTAGTAGTTGTGATCAGGAGGACATACCAAAAAATAGGAAAATCACATGTTTCGGGTGTCATTAGTTTTTCCCATTTACATAAATGTATATTGGTCTCCTAAATTGAGATCATTATCAATGTGTTCCATTTGATCTCATAATTATATGAAAATAAGAAAACCATGACGTTGAGTTCATGGAAAGGTAGCTTATGTTGGGTGTATCATTGGGGGCATTAAATTTAATGAATAGTCAAGTTTGAATTTGTCACTTCCGAGTTGATGAAGTGATATCTCAAGCCTAGTTTATTAGGACGGTAGTACCTTTATAAATCCATGGCCATAGTAGTTGAAGGTAAGTCCATCCATTTAGATCAAAAAAATAATAAATCAAGAAATGCATGATGAAACAAGTGTGCATCTTGCATTATGATATATCACAAGATAAAGAGATAATATTACATAGTGTATGCACTTAGGATGATTGTCAATGATATGATTATTCCTTGTCTCTTTAGGGGCCTTTATGGGTTGTTAGACTTTTTTCAAGGTCAGTGAATACTATTCACTGCTATTGAGATAGGGGCCTAGAGGGTCACACACAATAGAATCTTCAAGAATCTTCCCAATTAAGGTAAATAGGTATACCATAAATCATGGGGCCCATCATAGTCAAAGAGTTTTCCAAGTAATCGATCACCAAAAGAATAAATAAATTCATTATTATTCAAGTATAGAATAATTGAGTTGAATTTATTTATTAAAAACATTTACAAGTGTTTAAGTAAATACATGGAATAATATTATATTAATTAATACTATTTTAATGTTCAAGGATTGTTTAATATTAGTGGGAATTACGATTCGAGTTAATGATTCTGGTTTATCACGTAGTATATTTAATATATATTACAAGTATGTGATAAAATATGAATAATTTTTATTATGTAGTTAGTTTTTCATAATTATTTATTTAATTATTATTTAGTGGACGTTAAATATACATGGGATAGGGAACCCTATTCAGGTATCTCTGACATCCGCTATATAAGTTGGGAGGATCTCATTTCCATCTGGTTTTCCATTCAACATATAGAGTTGTCCTATCTCCTCTCACATCCTAGAGAGAGAAATGATCTATCCAAGATATGGATCCATGAATGCCTTCATGAATCGAAGGAACATGATCGAGGTGATTGATGTGACGTCGAATAAATCACCGGATCTCCACTCTAGCTCCCAGAATTTGATAAAAGGAGTATGTGTGTATTCTTAAAGTATGTGTGGATGATCTTGAGGGGTTTTGCCTCAGATACTTTGAGAAATTTTCGTCGGTGATATGTGAATTATGAGTGCACTTCAATTCGAATGAGGTACTCATTCTGTTTTAATTTTAATTATTTGATAATTCATGCGAGATCCTCATAACATATTTGGGCTTGTATTATCATAGATGATGAAGTTTTGTTTCTCTAGTGATAAGAAATTTTAAATCCCTGACCCACCAACATTAACTATGAACCAAGGTTCCATAAATTGGTATCATATGGACCGCATTAATTTTCTAATCAAAAAAAATTAAAATTTTCATAATTTTAGTTGGAGGGTTTTAAATTGGTCCCAAAAAAACTGCATATCGATCCAATATTGGATGACCAAGTTACAATAATTGAATTTTTTTGATTTAGATCATTTGTGGTTTTTTGGGTATTAATAATATAAAGAATATATATTTAATACATGTTAAAATTTACATGAATCTACATAAAATTTTATTCTGGAGACCCCAATTTATTTTGACCAAGAATCGGTCAGAATCATACCACTAGAACACCTTTGGATAGTGACCATAAATTCCACATGGTCTATGGAATAACAGGGTTGGGTAGGTGTTCTGTTTTCCAAAAAAAACCAGCTTCCCACATTTCAAAAATCCTACTTCTTGTCTATTAGAAAATAAAAAAATATTTTATTAAAAAATGGGGTTGAGTTCGCCTACATGTGATCGCGTTGTTGAGCACGTCAAATTAGATTTTTATTTTTAACTATAATTTCTGAAGTATAGCGGCAACCCTAGGTCGTCTCTCGAAGGAGCATTATATCATTATTTAAAAAATTAGCTTTTAATTAAGAAGATAAAGTGGGAATGGGGATTTATAAAACTTGGGTTTTGTTTCTTTAAGAACAAAATTTGAAGTATATTACTACTAAAAGAAACCGGTTTGAGAAATTGTGATCAACCCGGGTAAGTGTCCCTTGATGATCAGTACGTAATTTCTCTCAAGGGAAAGGGAAGGATCATTGATTCCTTGATTTTATACACACTAAAACTAGTAATGGTATGTGAGTTATACTAGGTTACCACCTAGGATTTGATCGATCAATGATATTGATTATTGGAAACCGCTCAAAATCAACAAACGTGAATCGATGTAAAAAAACAGAACTCAATCAAGGAATCAAATCAACAACGTGATGAGATGACCAGATTTGTGTCAATGATAAAAATATTCCACAAGACAAGAATATGAATTTTCATAGGTTCAATCTCGTGTATTTTATCAACCGACACAATCCATTTGCACACTCATGAAAGGGATGGGTGAGAAAAGAGGCAACCACACTCAAATCATCACAAGATCTGGGTTATGCATGGAAAAATGTGTATTATTGTTACTTTGATTTGTATTTGATCATACCATAATAAATAAAAATTTGAAAGGTAGAAATTATAAACAATTGAAAAAAAACCTGGAAATCAATCACCTTGTGAAGATTACAAGTGTGGAGCTCGGGATTACAACAAAGGACACTCCCCAAATTGATCATTAAGAGGTTTAGAAGTACATGAGGGAGAAGGGAAATAAAAGGGGTGAAGAGAGCTCTCAAATTCAACTTACCTTCACCCCTGGTCATGTAACAAGATAATGAGGGGGAGGAGTGATTTGATGGGAAATTTACATCCGTATTTACACATAAAGTGGTCAATTATCTAAAGGGTTGGGTGACTATTCAAGGAATATTTTTTACTCCATATTCATCTGGCTGGATGACTGACCAAAATGCATGAAAATGACTTGAACTTTGATGGAGAGTTGGGGATTCGAGTTATCTATCCAAGGGAGGTGGAATCATCCCAATTTGATCTCCGAGGTCTTAGGTATGGCCCAAATAAAGAAGGGTGGTCCAATTTGGCCCGCCCAGAATTTATTCACATTATGGGCCTATTTTGGGCATCCAAATGGATGAATTGGGATTCATGATATTCTATAGAAATGTATCCCACATTGGTTTAAACTCATACGCCCATTTTTAGCCCAATTGGATATAAATAGTATCTAAAATACAAATAATTGTCCACATTCATGCTTGGGATCTCGTGCAGTTTGGCCCATTTTGCTTGAATTCCATCACGAGCTCTCCAAATCACCTCCTCCTACAATGTAAACACCAAAACAAGTAAAATTTCCCTATTAAACAGTGATAAAAATTAAATTTTTTTAAACATAAAGTGAAATTTATTATTATATTTGTAATATTCATTACATAACCAGTTTAAAACAACGGTGTAAGGGAGGATTTGAATAGTGAAACGCTATGCGATCAACGTGCGACCCACCCTTGAATTTTTTCTCTCCCACCTGACTAATCACAATGTTTTTTGCCTCACCCTACACACTATAAACCATCTTCCTTTTCGAAAAACCAATCTCTGCCGGAAGTATTACCTCATTGCCGCCATTCTATTCGACTGAGGCTACTGCCACCATCCTCTCTCGCAATAGACATTGTCACTGGAGACTCGAGGATGTCGTTGTCATCTAATTTTGCCTGGATATGGCTTGATTGAGCATATTCTAATGCCTCCTGTATTTAGGATCCTCGACTGACCATCATCTCATGTCACCATATCTGTTTCACTATCTCCCTAAAACCACAATGCCCGATCAACCCAACACATTGTGCTACCATCATCTAATGCACCCCTCAAGCCAAACCAGGTCCCACACTGATGCCTCAAGTGTGATGTGACCACCTACCATGAACTTATTCGGTATCTAATAGACTCGATCTGCCCCATAATGGGCCTGTGTGGGTCCACCTGACCCAGAAAGGGTCAGGGAAGGTCCTCCTAGCCCAAAGCAGCCTTGTATAGGGTTTTTCTGACCCCAAATGGTCATGTGGGGTTATATCCAAACCCACAATGGGAATAGGAAGGGTTTTTGGGCCTGATAAAATTTTATATAATCACAAATTAATTTATATATTTTTTTAAAAATTCTAATATTTTAATATTCTGAAAAATTAATTTTATTTTAGTATTAAATTTATTTATTTATTTATTTTTTAGAATAAAAATTAAATTGATGACTGGAATGAATGGGAATAAATTATTTTAATTTAAATAATTTATATAATTTATTTAAAATCCCCCATACTTTAAATTTAACATAATTTAATTATATCACATTTTTTATTTTACCCATTGACTAGCCTTGAGTAATTGACAAAACTTGTGCATGTCTAGATAAATTTATTTAATTATTACTTTTTTCTGATGTTTGTAATAATTATTTATTTTTATGATGGTCTTCACATCATCTTATTTTCACTCAATATGTATAAGGGTCTTCATGTCAATTTTATCTGTTTGTATTTTACGCTTCCCAAGATCCCCTCACCTACATGAGAGTAGAAGTGTACATTTGAAAATTATAATTTAATGTGCAGACCCTACCAGGTGGTACCCATAATAGAAGTGAATACACTAGACTAGGGGTTGATTTTTGATATTATTCAGGACTCAACTAAGGTATTATACACCCCAGGTCACAGGTGATCCATTAAATTTAACAAAATGGTTCAACAAACATTAGATTCTCAATATCAGTTAGTTATTTTATTTCCTTTATGAATTTTTTATTATTTTATGCATGTGCATGTTTACCGTGGGAATACATAAAACAATAAAAAGAAAAATGAATAATTATTCGATGAATGTTTTTCTATTAACACATGTTCAGTTGTGAGCATGAAAAAAACGTTTCAAAACATTTAATAGAAATTGATTACATTCATCATGAAATATTATAAAACCCATCAAATATATATGAAGTTATAATTCCTCTCATTTCTCAAATCTAAAAAAATGGGTATTCAGGGTGCTCTTTAGTCAAATTTGAGGGTGTCTCATACTACTAAGGAGTTCTTATAAGAGTAATTGGTTGACTTAACTAAAGTTGGTTGTGAAAAAGTAGCTAAAGAAAGCTTACTATCACTTTATATGAAAACCATTGAGCTAATCAAGGTTATGAATTCGATAATTTGGGAATTTACTTAATATTTGAAGGAACCACATTTTAATGTGGTAGGATAGTCTAGAGACTACCTAGAAACTCTCCAAGTAGTGGTGTATCCAAATATTGTTGACTATGAGGAGAGGTTTCAAGGATCCTTTCTACCATAATTCTCAATAGATAGAGTATTCTGGATCTATTAGTGAGGGATACTGATATTTCATAAAATATTAGGATCCATCTAATAATTTAATATTTAATTAATAGAAAATGTCTAAAAATGTAATCATGATAAAGTAAGGACTGGTAGGTTTATTTATTTTAGATCAAAATTTCAATCAAAAACACCACTGAAACATTATCACTGTGATCCATACTAGATAAATAAAATGTCATGACCATGCATAACTTTTAGGAGTGCTACTATTGCATATTCATATAACTACGCCAAGAGAGTATTCTTTATATGTTGGAGTCCTCACTTTGTGCTGAGCCCCACCAGTAGGAAAGAAAGGTGGATAAAGATAAATATAAGAAGCATTTAGATGATGAACTAGACATACAATGCAACATGTAGTCATCTACGTCAATTCAATTAAAGAAAATTCATAAGGTTGAAGATTCCTATAAGATGCTAAATCATATCTAATAATTATATCAGGACATAGAATGGAAATAAAGGTATAATATATCAAGTTCACATTATAGGTACAGGATCGCAGAAGGGAATCAATTAGGACATTATGTACTCAACATGATTGGGTACATTGAGATACTTTAAGCCCTTGGGTTCAAGATAAATCAATAACTAACAATAGATATAATTCTTTCCAATTTATCATCATGTTTCTTAGATTACATTGTTAACTAGAATTTTAATAACCTGACAAAGTCTCTTGTGGATATTTTGGATTTAGTTCACCAAGCTAATAAGGATATGAAGAATAAAAATTCTTAAGTCCTTATGGTTAAAAAGAGGGTGAAGGGTAAGAATATGGGGTATAAGGATATATTCTAGAAAAATACACCGATGCATCATCCTTCAAAAACTCTAAATATGTATAGGGTGGTAAATGAGAAAGAGTTTGTAATCTTTATATATGGAAACAAATCCCACTAGAAGAATAATTTTAGAGATGGAAAGAAGAAGAAAGGTGATTCTTCTACTTCAGGTGTTTTTTATTGAAAATAAATCTCTCATTATCAACAACTCGGGTATTGGATACATAATGTGGATCACAAACTTGTATTTATATATAGGAACCAAGTAGATTCAAGAAGATTGAAAATTGTGAAGTGGATCTTCGGGATGAAAATGGTGCGAGTTTATCAACCTTAGTAGTGGGAGATTATCACCTAACTTTTCCTAGGGGTTTGGTTCTTGTATTGAATAATTTTTAATATATACCTTCGGTCACCTAAAACATCATCTAAATATCAATTATGGAAACCATGGGATTTTAGTTCATGTTTGAAAATAAATTTTTTCTCTTTTTTAAGGATAACATGTGTTATGGTATGACTAATCTTAATAATTCATTATATATACTTGAACTCGAAAACCATGTAATGACAATCAATGATAAAGCCAACAAAAATTAATCATATAACACTTTCCTATGGAACTTTAGTCTTGGTCATGTAAATGATAATCATTTACAAAAAATTATATCAAGAAAGGTATTTAGAGCTAGTTGAGTTAAAACCCTTGGATGTATTTCATTCTTGTTTACAATGTAAAATGACCAAATCACCCTTCTCTAAGAAGGGAGAAAGAACAACTGAATTACTGGAATTAATTCATCATGATATATGTGCTCCATTTCCAATAGAGGTGAGGGGTGGGTTTTCATACTTCATTACTTTTACCGAAGAATTTAATAGGTATGACTATATCTACTTAATGAGGTATAAGTGAGATTCCTTTCTCATGCCTAATAAAAACTAATATGAATTAAAAAATTTCTTGGTAAGAAAATTAAGGCACTTCGCTCAAACTAAAGTAGAGAGTATCTAAATTAAGCTTTCATTGATCACTTAATGAAGTGTGGGTTAGTGTACCAACACACTCCTCCTTATAAACCTAAATGGAATGGTGTTAGTGAAAGGAGGAATCATACCTTTCATGACATGTTTAGATTAATGATGATTTATGAAACTCTTCCAATACCCTTTTGCAGATACACCTTACAGATATAAGCATATAATCTTAATTGGGTACCAACTAAAGCAAGAAATGAGGTTCCATGTGAGTTTTTGTATAGAAATAAACCCAATCTATCACACTTATGTATATGGGTATGTAAGGATTTTTTTGAGACTATACCTTATGAAAAATTATAATCCCTAAGCTTGAAGTGCATATTTATAGGTTATCCTAAAGAAATACAAGTATATTACCTGTATAACCCTTCATATAGAAAAGTGATTATGGAAATACAAGACATGTTTTTAGAAATGGAACACATTTATAATAGAAATTGTGGGTGAAAGATTAAATTATATGAAGTTAATTCTCTAGACACTAAGATTTGGTATGTGAACAATCCCCAAAAGAGATAGTGGGTGATACAGATGTTATCGAGACACAAGACTATGTAGGTCAACTCAAGAGGTTAGAAAGCCAAAGAATTATGTTTTTCCTGTTATCGATGTTTGTGACACATTAATCCTTGAGGATAGTGATCCTATAACCTACAAGGAATTAAAATTAAAGGATGATGCTAGATGTATAGATTCTATGCATTCTGAGATGGAGTCCATGTATCAAGATCATGTTTTGGATTTTCGTAGAACCACGAGCAAATGTAAAATGCATTGGGTGAAAATGGGTATTCAATAAAAACATGGAAATGGATGGTAAGGTCAATGCCTATACAACAAGAATCATAGTGAAGAGTTTTATGAAACTTAAAGTAATTTACTATATTGAAACCATCTCACTGGTAGCGATGTTGAAATCTATCATAATATTGGTTGAAATAACATCCTTCCATGATTATGATATTTTTCAAATGGATGTCAAAACTGATTTTATAAATGGGAAGTTGGTTGAAGATGTCTATATGAATCAACCCAAAGGGTTTGTTAAGTTAAATAATTCCAATAAAGTGTACAAGATGTAAATATCCATTTATGGGTTGAAGTAGGCATCATGATCATGGAATGTTCATTTTGATGAGGCCATAAGGGAATTTCATTTCATCAAGAATGAAAGAGATCCATGTGTCTAAAATAAGGTTAACTGGAATTACATAGTTTTATTAGGATTATATATTGGTGAAATATTAATTATGGGAAATGAAGTGTCAGTCTTACAGTCGGTTACGACTTTGTTGAACAAATGATACTCCATAAAAGATTTAGGTAAAGTATACTATATTCTAGGGATCAAGATCTATTGAGATAGATCCCAGAGGATTCTTAGGATATGTCAATGAACATATATTAACAAGCTGCTTAAAAGGTATAGTATGGATCAATCCAAGAGAGGGTTGTTTCCAATGTCATGTTGTATCAGTATCTCTAAGAAAATGTCTCCACAAACACAAGAATAGATTGAAAGAATGAATAGAATCCCTCATTTATTGTAAGTGGGATCTATCATGTATGGAATGATATTTACTATGTTTTATGCTTAATTTTATTTAATAATAGTGTGAAGACATCAAGATAATCCAGGAGAGCTACATTGAGAATCTGTGAAAACTATATCGAAGTACTTGAGATGTACAAAGGATTTGTTCCTGGTATATGGAGGATATGAGGAACTACCTGTGAGAGGATATACTAATTCTTATTTCCAGATAGATCATGATGATTTGAAATCACAGTCAGGATACATATTTTTCCAAAATGGGGGTTCAGTGAGATGGAGATGCTCAAAGCTACCTGTGGTCATCGACTCTATAGTAGAATCTGAGTATATCAAAACTTCTGATTAAACTAAGGAGGAAATATAGAGACACATATTTGTCTCAAACACCGAGTTTTTTCCTAATCATGTATACCATGTTCTAGTTTATGGTGATTATACTATAGCAGTGGTTCTTTCCAAAAATCCCAGGTCTCACCAAAGTAAAAAACATATACATTGTATGTTTCATCTATTGAGGGATTTTACTTTCAAATGTGTAGTCACAGTTAGCATAGTAGCCACAGAGGATAATGTGGCAGACCCCCAGAATAAATCTATATATTAGAAGTAGCATGATTCTTATGTGAGAGTTAGCATATTGAGACTTATTATCTGTTAGCTCTAGTGTAAGTGTGAGTTTTGAAAGTGGGTTCCCAAGACCCAACTTCTATATGTACATTTATTACCATTACATGTATGTAGTTTGGTATATACATGTGTTTATATTAACAAAATCATTTTGATACTTTTTCATCCACTATATTTACGGTAATTTTCATGGATTACTTGTCGTATCAAAATTTTTTAATAGTTACCAGACTATAATGAGAACTTAGAGATACCATGATATCAATATTAAATTAATTTCCTATGGTCCATAAACATCATACTGATAAGAAACATATGATATGTGACCATTAGGTGCTGGGATATTACAAGCATTGAGACTTTTTCTCATGAGTTTCTCACTTGGTGATCTCTAGTAGTTGAGATCATGAGGACAGACCCACCAATAGGAACACCACATGTTTCAGGTGTCAATGGTTTTTCCTATCTATGGACATGTGTTTTCAAATCTTGACTTGATATTATTATCACTGTGTGTCATTTTAATGCATACTTTGATGCAATGAAAAAATCATGACATTGATGTCGTGGTGAGGTATCTTTTTTTGGGCATGTCATTAGTGGTGTGGCATTGGTTGAATCGTCAAGATAGAATTTTCCTTTACTGAGTTGCGGAATTCATATCTCATGCCAGGTTGATCAGGATGCTAGTACCTTCATAAATACATGGCTATGGTAGTCTAAGTTAAGTCTATCTAGTTAGATCAACAAATAATAAATCAAGAAAATGATGATGATGCAAGTGTGCATCCTGCTTTATGAGATATCACAAGACAATAAGATAATATGGCACATTGTATTTCCACGGGATGGTTGTCGTTGCTATGACTATTACTTGTCTCTTTAGGGGCCTTGATGGGTTGTTAGACTCCACTCCTAGACTATAAATACTATTCAATACTATTGAGATAAGATCCTAGAGAGTCACACATAATAATGTCTTCATGAATCTTCCATGTTCAGGTGAATAAGTATATATGACATGGTGGACCCAACTATAGGTTCAAGAGTTGCCCAAGTAATTGATCAACAAAAAATAAATAAATTCATTTTTATTTGACTATAGAATAACTATGTTTAATTTATTTATTAAAATTATTTACAAGTGTTTAATTAAATACATGGAAAAATATTAAATGAATGAATATTATTTTAATATTCAAGATTCGTTTAATAATATAGGGAATTATGAGTTGATTTAATGACATGGGTTTATAATGTAATATATTTAATATATATTAAAAGAATGTTATAAAATATAGATAATATTTTTATGCCGTTATATTTTAATCTTTGTTTATTTATTACTTATTTAGTGGATATTTAATATACAGGGGTCGGGGAACCCTATCCGGGTATTTCTAACATCCACTATATAAGCCAGGAGAAACTCATTTCTGTGGGGTTGTTTATTCTAGAAAATAGAGAGATCATATATCTTCTCACATAATAGAGATATAAACCCTCTATCCCAGTGATCGATCCATGATATCCTTTGTGAATTGAAGGCACAAAATCGACATGATCGTCGTGAAATTGAAAAAAATTGTCGAAGCTCCGCGCAAGAACCCATAGTTTGACAAACATAGTACACATGGATTCTTGAAGAATTCATGGATGATATTGATGGGTTATTCCTCATATCCATTTATAAATGGTCCCTGATGATGTGTAACAGATGAGTACTCTTCAATTCGAACATGGTACTCATTCTGTTTAAATTTTTGTGTTTTGATAATTTACATGAGATCCTCAGACCATGCTAGGGTTCAGATCTATAGAGATGATGAATTTTAATTTCTCTAGTGATTAAAAAGCATAAATTCTCATCCCAAAAATATCTAGTCCACACACCAACACGATCAATTAGTATCATAGAGGTTGTGTTAATTTTATGAGTTAAAAAAAATAATATTGTCATAAAATTAATTAGAGGGTTTTAAATTGGTCCCAATAAAAAATGTACATCAATATGATATCATATGACCAAGTTATGGGTATCCAAATTTTTTGATATGGATCATTTCTAGTTTTTTATGAATTAAAAATATAAAGAATGTATATTTAATACGTTTGAAAATTTACTTGAATCTCTATACAAATTTATTTTGGAAACCCTGACTTATTCCGGCCAATAATCGACCAGAATCCAGCCCCCAAAACTCTAACGGTTAGTGATCCTAAATTCCATAACAGTCTATAGAATAATAGGGTTGGGAAGGTGTTTCAATTTCTATAAAATAATAAATGTTCGGAAACCCATATTTCAAAAATCATACTTCTAGGCTTTTAGAAAAGGAAAATATTTTATTTTAAAAGGGGGATGAGGTCTTATTCCCACAACCCCCTCAGTTGATTGACTGAGGCCACCAACACAATCCTATCCCGTGACCAAGGTTGTCGCAGCCGTCCTATCCTGCGACAAATAGTTGTCGTCGCCTTCTTGAGGATTTCATCGTCATCCTGTTCACTTAGATCTGGCTAGACTAAGAAAACTTCATCACCTCCTCTACTGAGATTCCTTGGCCAACCGATGTCTCGCATCACCCTGGCCACCACACTGCCTCCCTCGAACCACAATACCCAGTCGACCCGGCAAACCCCATCGCCACCATCCACTACACCCCTCTGGTCGAACCAAGCACCACACCAATGACCCAACCGCAATGTGAAACCCCTACCATGGCCTCCATCGGTATCTATTGGACCCGAGCTTCCACTCCAAGGGCATGGGTGGGTCTGCCTGTCCCATTATTGGTTAGGTCTGGTTAGCTGGTCCCTAAACAACCCTGCACAAGGTTTTTCTGGCCCGAAACTGGTATATGGGGTTATAGACCATCCCATAATGAACCTGGGTGGGGTTTCTAGGGTCAAAAAAAATTATATAAACCAAAGTTAATTTAATTAATTTTTTTTAAATCCTAATATTTTAATATTCCAAAAAATTAATTTAATTTTATTATTAAATTAATTACTTAATTAATTTAATTTTTGGAATAAAAATTAAATTAATGATGGGATTGAATGAGAATAAATAATTTGAATTTAAAAAATCATTTAATTTATTTAAATTCCCTCATACTTTAAATTTATAGCTATTTGATTTTATCTCATTTTTATTTTACCCATTGACTAGTCTTGAGAAATTGACTAAACTTGAAACTCTTTAAATAATTTTATTTAATTATAAAATTCATGTGATGTTTGTAATTTTTTTTAAAATTTTATGAAGATCTTCACATCGTATTTTTTTCACTCAATATGTATTAGGGTGTGTGCATCCATTTTATCATTATGTATTTTTCACTTCCTAATATCCCCTCACCTGCATGCGAGTATACTTGTAAATTTGATAATGAAGCATTAAGGATGGACCTTGATAAGACGAAGTGGTACCCTAGATGAAAAGTGAATACACTAGACTAGAAGTGATCTATGATACAATCCAAGACTCGACTCAGGTATTATATGTTGGATTTGGTGGCCTAGAATGAACTACTTTATACTTTATTCATTAATAAATAACTTATCACATCTTGATTGTTCTTCAGTGTGACAATTCATGTGATAATTTCCTAAGGACAACTATTTCATTAAAGGGTCATAGTGGATCCCTGCTATGATGAGAACCCAGAAGTGCCATAACACTATTCTTGAATATATGTTCTATGGCCGGATGATATTATTTGAGGGACACAAATAATACAGTCCATTAGGGGTGTGGATTCATAAAACTTTGAGGCACCTTCTCATGGTGTGTGCCCGTGGTAATATCTAGGAGGATATTATGAGAATGATACCCGCCAGTATGAAATCCACATTTCATAGTGTCAATGGATGTTCCCATCTGTGGACGTGTGTATTGGTCCTTAGACTTTACGATTATTATTAATGGGTATTACAACTCATGCACTTAGATGTATTGACTAAAACTATAATGACACACTGTTCGTAGCGAGGTAGGATACGTTGGTTGCGTCATGAGTAATACTGCATTAATAGATAATGCGAGAAAGGATATGTCCCTTATGTTCCATAATGTAAGTAGATATCTCAAGCCCTTTAATGGAATTGATATAGCCTAAATAAATCCATGGCCTTGGTGAGTAATGGGCAAGTTCAATTCCGGGAAGTCAAAGAAAGAATAATCGAGCACATGGGTTGATGGCACTAGCATGCAACCCGCTTGATTAGAGATATCGAGACAAAGGGACTATATTAGACAGTAAGCATTTGTATGAGATGACACGTCAATGCGGCGTCAACTTCTTTCTCTTAGGGTCATTGACCCGCTGCTAGACAGTAATCTTGGACTTTAGGAAAACCCGCCTAATTCCCACAAGAAAGAGGCCAAGTGGGTCACACACTAAGTGTATCCAAGCATCTCAAGTAGAATAAATATTATTCTCGTATGTGGTTTAATAATTATTCAAGGAAGCCTAAATCATTTTAATATTGGAGGAAGAATAAAATGAAAAACAAGATATACACACCGTGTACATTGAATGTACACACTGTTTAGTTTTCATTTTGGAAAGTAAATGAAAAAAACAAGTACACACCTTGTATTAATGATTACACGCCGTGTAGTTTTTTTAGTTGGGATTTTGAGGAAATAATATTGATTTATTAAATGATATTTATTATAATTAGTGTGGGCACATGTTATGGAATCAATGATTTGACATGGGGGTTTTCAATAAGATTTAATGAAATAAATAAAATGAGTAATGAATTTATTTATTGTCATAACTCTATAACCTCAAACCTGATTATAAATATCCTCACAACCCCAACACTTTTCTTGAATTGTTGTGCACAATAATTCTGGATAATTCTCCCAAGGTCGAAATAATTCCTTCCTCCAAGAACGCTCTCAAGACTGAGAGAGATCCACCACCACTGAATCAAGGCGATCGAAGGTGGACATTGCAAGAGAAGGTTCTTCTATGCTAGCACCCGGATATCCCTTCGGCGGCATCCATAGATACGTGGAGCACATGTGGATCACCACTATAGGAATCCTACAATTGGATTATACGATGCAACGATGGATCACATCGGATCATGACCGGAGACATCAATGAAAAAAAAATTCCATCAAGGTAATTCTTATCAATTAATTAAATTAATTATAACCAACATATGATGATCCTATCAATGGTTACGGGACCCTTATCTTTATTTTCGTTCTTCATTTTATTTTGAAGATCCGATATTTTATTATTGTGATGGATCTCGGATTGAACGTTGTTTAACGCTAAAATTAAAGTTGGGTACACCCACCAACGCGCTTCCGCTGCACCCAGAACCAACAAGTGATATCAGAGGGTTCATATCATTGATTATAATTATTTAGTTTTTTGTTGGTTATTTATGCATTTAATAATTTATTTGTTTCAATTCAAGTTAATCATTTTTTAAAATCTGAATCTTGATATCTGTTCCTCCTCTCTCATTTCTCGTTCACCTTACAGAAACAAATTTTTATTTTTATTTTGATTAAAATAAAATAGAGGATCTCATCTGGAGGTTCCAAATGTTTCTGCCCGTAAAACACCAGAATACACGGCGTGTATTCGGAAGTACATGTCATGTAGTCTAGGTTCAATTCATAGGACTGATCTGCCAAATCAGGACGTGTATTGGATCCTATCTAAGTCATTTATGACACCGTGTATTGAACAAGAACATGTGGCACATGGTTTCCAGATTACACACTGTGTGGTCCACTGAACACGGTGTGTAGTCCCTTCGGGTTAGGGTTAGACCGTGTATCCCATACATGGCTTTCCCAACTGGAAACCGTGTAACGCGGATACTACACAGCATGTGTCCAACTGAACACTCCGTGTACTCTGAAAATTTCCGAAGTACATCTACACGCCATGTCCTCGGGCGTGTACTTCAGATGAACGATGAACAAAAGTACACGTTGTGTAGTCGTAACTAAATGTCGTGTACTCATCCAAATTATGCAGATTTATTAAAATTTATTATTATATTATACAAACCCTCGAGATGTGTACCATAGTGAAAGCATAAATCTGAGGTACAAAACGTGATAGGTGTTTTATATTTGTGTGTTTAATTTAACATCTGTGTAATGAATGGGAATTAACTTGGTTGCCTCCAAGGTACAAGTTATGTACAGAGATAATTTTAAATGAATTTATTTGTTTAAAATTATGATGGATGAGAATCTCAAGGAAATTCAGAAAAAGGGTTTAAGATAAAAGGATTGATTAATTAAAGATAATTAATTTATTTGAGCATGATTTATCTTAAACAAGAACGATTAAAGAATTGAATGCTAGTTTTATTTATGCATAAATATCATTGCATGTATGGATGATCATGAGCTAGACCAAGACCTTTGTATGTGAATGGTTTCTTTTAATTTATTTAAATTAAATTTGTTGTCCTGTGAGCCATCTCCACAGTAATGTGTAGGGCCTATGCTCCCAAGGTTTCTTTTTTGTAAAAACACCCTTTTACCCCTCACTTGCATGTGAGATAAATGCATATGTAATGGTTGGAACTCCCAAGATAGTTGAGGTGATTCAAGTCAGGAGCCAAGGCAAAACCAACCCAAGGAGATATAAAGGTGGACATGTGGAAAGTTGTAAACACGAACCCAAAAGGTTCAAGGTGTTTCTCCCCTAGGGATTGGGTTATTTTATCAACCGCTAGATAAAATAACCAATAGAACAAGCTCATGATCATACCATTTATTTTATTTCTGTCAGTTGCACGGTTCCTTTATTGTGGGTGTGTTGTCACGATCACAAAATTAATGAATTAAAAAAGCATGCAAGATGGAACTAAAATAAGACCAGATTATATGTAAATATTATCTTAGACATGGTTAATCACTTAAGTATATCCCAATTAATATTAAAAAGCATGTAATCAAAGATAATAAATTGGCAATTTACGTAAAGGATAAAATCCCTCAAATAAATATTAAGTTATTATAGCCTTCTATAATCTTGGTTAGAATCAAACCATAGTTCAAAGTACTTGACCAACCCTAGTTGGGATGCTTTCAATTATCAGGGAATTCTAATTCAAGGTTTTTAGTTGACTTAACTTGGTTCACATCAAGGGTTGACAGCCACAATAGGACTTGGTGTGACCAAGAGGCAAAGGTTGAGGAAATCCAAAAATAAAAGGGTTTTAGGATTGGGGAGTCCACTCAGTAGATCAAGGAGTTGAGAGTTAATGCAGTTGGAATTTGGAATACCTACCTAAAACCCTTCAAGTTTCTTGACCAACCCTATTTGGGTTAATGTGAAGGGAAATATGGATCCTCTCCACTAGAATATTCAGGAAATAGAATATTCTGAAGTCAATGGTGAGGGCTATTGGATTTCGATAAAATAGTGGGAGACTAATAAGTATTAATTTATTTATTTGTCTCAGTTTTATAATAAATTACTAATCCTTTTCTCATCTTAATTTGTAGAAACGACAATAAAATGACTTCAAACATATCATTGTGAACCATACTCAAGAAGTAAAACATTCTCAATGGCACCAATTTCCAAGAGTGGCAGAGGTGTTTACGAGTCATCCTTTGCCACGAAAAGAGATTGTATGTGATGGAAGAGCATGTTCTAGTTGCACCTGGAAAAGAGGCCAGTGATGAGGAAATATCTCTCTATGTGAAACATATGGATGATGCCATAAATGTCCAATGTTTCATGTTATCGTCCATGTCTAATGAGCTCTTGAAACAATATGAAAACATGGACGCGTATATCATGATGTCTCACCTTAAGGATCTCTACCAAGAGAAGGAGAGACAAGAGAGATATGAGATTTCCAATGCTTTGTTTATAACTATGCTTGGAGAGTCTGTGCCAGCTGGGCCTCATGTGGTCAAGCTTATTGGCTACATCGAACACCTGGACATCTTAGGGATTAAATTCCCGGATGAGTTGCGTACAGATCTCATCCTATCATCACTGCCCAAGACCTTCTATAGCTTCATTGTCAATTATAACATGAGCAACAATGAGAAGATTCTATCAGAACTTCTGACCTTAATTCGCCAGGTAGATAAGGAAATGGGGCATGACAAACCCACAGTACTTATGGTGAATAAGAAAAGGAAGGGAAAGGCACAGGGGTCGAGGACTTATAAATAGTTTGAAGCCCTCGAGCACCATCCCTCCAAGAAGGGGAAGATCCAAACGCAGGGAAAGGAATGGGAGGAGGTATGTTTTGCATGTGGAAAGAAAGGCCACTGGAAGAAGAAGTGCACCCTGAAGTGTGGGGACACTAAATGTTCATTTTTTATCGAGTGTAATCTTTCTATTTCTACACATTGGGTATTAGATACAGCTTCTGGGGCTCACATATGTATTCAAATGCAGGAACCAAGTAGATTTAGAAATATTTCCAGAGGAGAGGTGGATCTTCGAGCTGCCAATGGCGTAAGTCTGGTTGTGTTGGGTATTGGAGATTACCACCTCTCATTGCCAACTGGGATGATTTTGGTTTTACACAACTGTTATTATGTTCCTAGTGTTACCAAGAACATAATTTTTGTATCTTGTTTGGATATGGATGGATTTATTTTCAAGTTTGGAAATAAGGGTTGTCTCTTTTATAAGAACAACGTATTTTATGGTATGGAACATTTAAATAATAGTTTGTATGTATTAAATTATGAAAACCAAGTATTGACAATCGATAACAAAACAAACTCACATGACTCATACATCAACTAGTTGTGTCATCACCATCTCGGTCATGTAAATGAGAAGCACTTGAAAAAGATCTATTAAGATGGTTATTTAGACTCTACTGAGCTAAAACCACTTGATAGATGTCACACTTGTTTACAAGGAAAAATGACCAAGTTGTCCTTTGGTGGACAAGGTGAAAGGGCCACAAAGCTTCTAGGATTGGTGCACATGGATGTGTGTAGACCATTTCCAGTAGAAGCTACAGGTGGATTTTCTTACTTCATTACTTTTACTAATGATTTGAGTAGATATGGATATGCCTACTTAATGAGGTATAAGTCATAAGCCTTAGAGAAATTTACGGAATTCAATAATGAAGTAGAGAATCGGCTTGGTAAGAAGATAAAGAATCTTCAATCGGATCAAGGTGGAGAATATCTAAACCAAGAGTTCATCGATCTTCTACGGGAGTCTAGGATTCTATCTCAGATCACTCCGCCTTATACACCACAGTGGAATGGTGTTAGTGAAAGGAGGAACTGCACCTTGTTGGACATGGTGAGGTCAATGATGAGTCATGCAGATCTTTTATGATCCTTTTGGGAATATGCATTACAAACTGCAGCATACACATTAAACCGAGTACCAACTAAGGAGGCCAATGGAATTCCATCCAAGTTATGGAATGGAAAGAACCCCATTTTGTTGCACACACATGTATGGGGATGCGAGGTGTTTGTTAAGGACTTTTCAGGCAACAAACTAGCACCCCGAGGAACAAGGTGTATCTTTATAGGATGTCCCAAGGAAACGAAAGGATATTACCTATATAACCCTTCAGAAAAGAAAGTGATTGTCTTTAGAAAAGTTGTCTTTATTGAGAGGTAGCACATCCTCAAAAAGGATAGTGGGAGAAAGATTGATTTCGACGAATTTGATGATCAAGATACACAAGAGTTGGTATAAGAACAAGTTCCATAGGTCCCCGTGGAAGACGTTCTAGAAACACAAGTACTGAGTAGGATCTCAAGAGAGGTAAGGGAACCAGAGAGATTTGGTTTCCTAATCACCGAGGATGGTGAATAATTATTATTGGAAAATGATGATCCTCTCTCCTACAAGGAATCAGTAGAAAGCTCAGAAGATGCAATATGGATAGAAGCTATAAATTTGGAGATGGATTCCATATATCAGAACCATGTCTGGGTTCTAGTCGATGATCCAGTTGATGTAAAGCTTGTTGGATGCAAAAGGGTATTCAAGAGAAAACTAGACATAGACCTATAAAGCAAGGCTAGTGGCTAAAGTATTCAGACAGCGTCAATGAATTGACTATGATGAAACCTTCTCGCTGGTTTCCATGTTTAAATCCATAAGAATCATAGTTGCCATAGAATATTACCATGACTACGAGATTTGGCAGATGGATGTCAAAACGGCATTCCTTAATGGGAACCTTTAGGAAGAGGTCTATATGAAACAACCAGAAGGGTTTGTGACACCAGGTGAATCTAAACGAGTTTGCAAGTTACAAAACTTCATTTATGGATTAAAGAAATCATCCAGGTCATGGAACATTCGATTTGATGAAGCCATAAAGGAATTTGGTTTCATTAAGAATGAATGTGATCCATGTGTTTATAAGAAGTTTAATGGGAATGTGATCTTTATCCTAGAAGTATATTTTCATGACATATTGCTTATTGGATATGATATACCGGTCGTATAGTCAGTTAAGGACTGGTTTAACAAGTGTTTCTCCATGAAGGACTTAGGTGAAGCAGCCTACATTCTAGGGATCAAGATCATTCATGATAGATCCAAGAGACTTATTGGACTAAATCAAGGTACATAAATTGACTAGATACTAAAGATATTTAGTATGGAACAATCTAAGAGGGGATTGGTTCCAGTGTCACAAGGCCTATATATTTGTAAGAAAATGTGTCCTCATACACAACAAGAGAAAGATAGGATGAGTAAGATCCCATATGCTTCAGCTATAGGATCCATCATGTATTCCATGTTATGTACAAGGATTGATGTTGCCTATGCACTGAGCATGGTAGGAAGATATCAAGTAGATCTAGGAGAACAACATTGGACTGCTATTAAGACTATCCTTAAGTATCCGAGAAGAACTAAGGATATGTTCTTGGTGTATGGAGGAGACGAGGAGCTTGTCATCAGAGGGTATGCTGATGCTGGTTTTCAGACAGATCAGAATGATCTAAAGTCACAATCTAGATATGGTTTCTATCTCAATGGAGGAGCTGTGAGCTGGAAGAGTTCAAAGAAGTTAGTTTTCGCCGATTCTATAGCAGAGTCCAAATATATAGCAGCTTTTGATGCAGCCAAGGAAGCCATATCGATTCGGAACTTTGTCCAGAAGCTTGATGTGGTGCCTAACAGTAAAGATACTATCACGTTGTATTGTGATAATATTGTAGCAGTGGCTCTTGAAAAAGAACCAATGTCACATCAACGGACAAAGCACATACTCCTTAAGTATCACCTCTTGAAGAATTTCTATCTAAGGGGTGAATTTTTAGTGAGGAGAGTGTCCTCAGAAGAGAATGTGGCAGACCCCATGACTAAATTCCTATCTCAGTAGAAGCATGAATATCATTTGAGAGCTAGCGGGTTAAAGGTTGTTAGTAGTTGGATCTAGTCCAAGTTGGAGTCTGTTGGAGTTAGTGGCCTAGACCCAACTACTTTTTAATTTATTCATTAATAAATACCTTATCACATCTTGATTATTCTCCTGTGTGACAATGCATGTGATAATGTCCTAAGGAAAGCTGTTCCATTAAAGGGTCATAGCAGATCCTTGCTATGATGAGAACCCATAAGTGCCATAACACTATTATTAAATATATGTTCTATGGCCGGATGATGTTATTTGAGGTACATAAATAATACAGGCCATTAGGGGTGAGTACTCATAAAACATTGAGGCATCTTCTCATGGTGTGCACCCTTGGTAATATCTAGGAGGATATTATGAGAACAAGACCCGCCAGTAGGAAATCCACATTTCATAGTGTCATTGGATGTTCCCATATATGGACATGTGTATTGGTCATTAGACTTTAAGATTATTATTAATGGGTATTACAACTCGCACACTTAGAAGTATTGACGAAAACTGTGACGACACACTGTTCGCAGTGAGGTAGGATACGGTGGGTGCGTCACGAGTAATACTACATTAATAGATAAAACGAGAAAGGATTTGTCCCTTATGTTCCATAAAGGAAGTAGATATCTTAGGCCCTTTGATAGAATTGATATATCCTAAATAAATCCATGGCCATGGTGAAGAATAGGAAAGTTCAATTCTAGGAAGTCAAAGAAAGAATAATCAAGTACATGGGTTGATGGCACTAGCATGCAACCCGCTTGATTAGAGATATCGAGACAAAGGGACTATATTACACGGTGAGAATTAATATGAGGTGACACGTAAATGCGGCGTCAACTTCTTTCTCTTAGGGGCCTTGACCCGTTGCTAGAAAGTAATCTTGGACTTTAGGAAAGCCCGCCTAATACTAATGAGAAAGAGGCCTAGAGGGTCACACACTAAGTGTATCCAAGCATCTCAAGTAGAATAAAGATTATTCCCGTATGTGGTTTAATAATTATTCAAGGAATCCTAAATTGTTTTAATGTTGGAGGAAGAATAAAATGAAAAACAAGATATACACGTCGTGTACATTGAATGTAAATGTCGTGTGGTTTTCATTTTGAAAAGTAAATGAAAAAAACAAGTACACGTCGCGTATTAATGATTACACTCCATGTAGTTTTTTTAGTCTGGATTTTGAGGAAATAATATTGTTTTATTAAATGATATTTATTATAATCAGAATGGGAGCATGTCAAGGAATTAATGATTCGACATGGGGGTTTTCAATAAGAGTTAATGAAATAAATAAAATGTGTAACACATTTATTTATTGTCATAACTCTATAACCTAAAACCCGATTATAAATATCCTCACAACCCCAACACTTTTCCTAAATCGTTGTCCACAAAAATTCTAGAGAATTCTCTCAAGGCCGAAAGAATTCCTTCCTCCAAGAATGCTCTCAAGACTGAGAGATATCCACCACCACCGGATCAAGGTGATTGAAGGTGGACATCGCAAGAGAAGGTTCTTCTGTGATAGCACCCGGAGATCCCTTAGGCGACGTACAGAGATACGTAGAGCACGTGTGGATCACCTCTAAAGGAATCCTAAACTTGGATTATATGATGCAACGACGGATCACATCGGATCATGACTAGATACATCAATGAAGAAATAATTACATCAAGGTAATTCTTGTCAATTAATTAAATTAATTATAACCAACATATGATGATCCTCTCAATGGTTCCAGGACCCTTCTCTTTCTTTTCACTCTTCATTATATTCTGAAGATCCATCGTTTTATTATCGTGATGAATCTCGGATTGAACATTTTTTAACATTAAAATTAAAGGTGTGTACACCCACCAATGCGCTTCCACTGCACCCGGAACCTATATTATACCCCTAGGTCACAGTTGATTAATTAAATTTAAAAAAAATGCATCAACCAAAATTAAATTCTAAAGGCCAGTCTGGTAGTCTATTTCTTTTATGTGTTTTTTTATTATTTTATGCATTTTCATGCTTACTATGAGAACACATAAAATAATAATCAAACAATTCCATAAAGATGTGATGAATTTTTTTTTATTAGCTCATGTTCAGTTGTGAGTGCAATGAGAAATTTTGAACATATTTACTATAAATCGATTACATTCATCAAGAAATGTTATAAAAACCCCCATTGATATATTAATTCATAATTCCTTCCATTACTCCAATTTGAACAAAAATGGGTGTTCGGGGTGTTCTTCAGCCAAAGTTGTGGGTTCCTCCTACTACCTGAGAGTTTTTATAAGACTAATGGGTTCACTTAACTAAATTTGTTATAAAAGAAGTATCCAAAACTATCTTTCTATCGGTTTAGAGGAAAATCATTGAGGGAATAAAATTTATGTTTCTGATAATCTGGTACATTACTCAATAGTTTAAGGAACCACCAATTGATGTAGTCGGATAGTATAGATCCTATATTAAAAAATTCTAAGTAGTGGAATATCCAAATCTTGTAGACTATGGAGAGAGGTTTAAAGGATTATTTCAACTAGAATACACAAGCGACAAAGCATTATAAATCTAGCAGTGAGGGCTACTGAGATTTGATAAAATACTGGGTGACATTTAATGATTTAATAATTAACTAATAAAAAATATCTAAAAATGTTATCAAGATAAAGTATCAACTATTAAGTTTATTTTTTAGATCAAAATGGAAACCACCAACACCACCAGAACATTATCACTATGATCCATATTGGATAAAGAAAATATCTTTATTGGGCATAACATTAAGGAGTGTTACATGAGATTTTGCATAGTACTACTCCAAGAGAAGAAGATTTGTGTTTTGGATTCCTCACATCCTGTTAACCCCTATCAATGAGAAAGAAAGGAAGATAAAGAAAAATATATTAATCATGTAGATGATTAACTAGTTGTATAGTGCATCATGTTATCCTCTATGACTAGTTAGT
This sequence comes from Viscum album, assembly GCA_963277665.1. Taxonomy (NCBI): domain Eukaryota; kingdom Viridiplantae; phylum Streptophyta; class Magnoliopsida; order Santalales; family Viscaceae; genus Viscum; species Viscum album. The sequence goes on along the minus strand of OY728130.1, from coordinate 570,065,070 downwards.
TGTAGAAAATGCATGAGGACGAAGATTCCTACAATATGCTCACTCGTCTCCAATAATTATATTAGGAGAGATTAAGGAAAGAAAGATATGAGATATCAAGTTCACATTATAGGTGTAGGATAACAAAAGAGAATCAATCAGGACCTCATATACTCAAGATGATTGGGTATATTGAGAGAATCTAATCCCTTGGGTTCAATTTGTACCATGAACTAGTGATAGATATCATACATGCCTATTTAACATGAATATTATCGACTATCATTCTTAAATACAACATGAATAACATCACAATGATGCTCCTGAATCTTTTGGATTTAGTACACCAATCTGATAAAGATATGAAGAATACCAATTCATTAGTCCTTATGGTGAACAATAGGTGGAAGGGAAAGGATAATGGGTCAGAGGCTAAGTCCAAACTGAAGACACTGATGCACCGTCCTTCCAAAAATTCAAAGATACAAATGGAGGGAAATGAGAGGGAGGTTTTCTGCTTTCTATGTGGCAAGAGAGGTCATAGGAAGAAGAATTATAGAGTTGAGAAAAAGAAGAAAGGAAACAATTCTACTTTAGGTATTTTTTTCATTGAATGCAATCAATCATTATATATAATATGGGTATTGGATAAGACATGTGGATCGCACATTTTTATTCATATACAGAAACCAAGTAAATTTAAGAAGATTTAAAAAATAAAATTGTATCTCTCAGCTACAAATGGTGTGATTTTAGCTTCCTTGGCAGTGGGATATTATCACCTTAATTTTCCTAGTGGTTTGGTTATTGTATTGAATAATTGTTATTATGTACCTTCAATAACTAAAAACATAATCTTAGTGTCAATTATGGAAACAATGGAATTTTATTTAAATTTTAGAAATAAATGTTTTCCCTTTTATAAGGATAAAATTTTTTATGGTATGGTGAATCTTAACAATTTCATATATATACTTCAACTTGAAAACCCTGTAATGACAATAAATGACAAAACTAGTAAACATGACTCAGATAAACCTTGGATATGGAAATTCAGGCTTGGTCTTGTAAATGATAAGTATTTATAGAAATTACATCAAGCAGGGTATTTAGACTCAGTTGAGTTAAATCCCTTGGATGTATGTCACACTTGTTTACAAAGGAAAATTACCAAATCGCCCTTCTTTGGGAAGGGAGAAAGATCCACTGAATTACTATAATTAATTTATACTAACATATGTGGTCTATTTCAAGTAGATTAAATGGGTGGGTTTTCATAATTTATTAATTTTACTGATATATTTAGTAGGTATATCTATATCTACTTAATGTGGTATAAGTTAGATTCCTTTCAGATGTTTAAGGAATACCAATATGAATTATACAACTAGCTTGGTAATAATATTAAGTCACTTCACTCAATTATAGGTGGAGAGTATCTTAACTAAGATTTAATTGATCACTTAAAGGAGTTTGGGATAGTATCCCAACTCACCCCTCCTTATACACCTCAAAGTAATGATGTTAGTGAAAGGAGGAATCAACCTTGCTTGACATGGTTAGATCAATGATGAGTCATGAAACTCTTCCATTATACTTTTGATGGCATGCCTTGTAGATAGAAGCATATACTCTTAACTTAGTACCAATGAAAGCAACAAATGGGGTTCCATATGAATTTTGGTGTGTAATGAAACCCAATATATCACACTTACATGTTTAGGGATGTGAGGCTTTTATTAAGACAATACCTAGTGCAAAATTGGTATCTCAAAGCACAAAATGCATCTTGATAGGTTATCCTAAAGAAACCTGTGGATATTTCCTATATAAACATTTAGATAGAAAACTGATAATTGATATATAATCCACATTCTAGAAAGGGAACACATTTTGATGGAAATAGTGGGAACAAGATTGACTTTGATGTAGTTAATGTTCCAAATTCTATGAGTTGGTATGGGAAAATTCTCTACAAGAGATAGTTGGAGATGAAGATGTTCTCAAGAAAGAAGCAATGCATAGGTCAACTCAAGAGGTTAGAGAACCATAGAATTATGGTCTTCTTATAACTGAGTCAGGTGACACATTACTCACTGAGGATGATGAACCTCTGACCTAAAAGGATGCAATATAAGGAAATAATGACACTAAATGGAAGGATTCCGTGCATTCTGATATGGAGTCTATGTATCAAAATCATATTTGGATTTTGGTAGACCCTCGAGATGATGTTAAACCCATTGGGTGAAAATGGGTATTCAAGAAAGAGATAGACATGGATGGTTAGGTCAATACCTATAAAAGAAAGACTGGTGGTGAATGGTTTCATGAAATGTCAAGGCATTGACTGTGAAAAAACCTTCTCACCATTAGAAATACTGAAATATATCAGAATAATACTTGCAATAATAGCCTTCCACGGTTATTAGATTTGGAGAATGGATTTCAAAAATTATTTTCTAAATGGGAATTTGGTTGAGGATGTCTATAAGACTCAACCTGAAGGGTTTTTTAAAAGGGATAATTCTAATGAAGTGTGTAGGCTGCAGAGATCCATTTATGGGTTCAAGCAAGCATCACAAACATGGAATGTTCCTTTTGATGAGTCCATAAAATAATTTGGTTTCATCAAGAATGAATGTGATCCATGTGTCTATAAGAAGGTTAATGGGAATTACACCATTTTCATAGTATTATATTTTGATGACATATTAATTATGGGAAAAAAGTGCAAGTCTTAAAGTTAATTAAGAATTGGCTGAATTAAGTCCACTCCATGATAGAATTAGGTGAAGAATACTACATTCTAGGGATCAAGATCTATCTAGATAGATCCCAAAGGATACTTGGGCTATGTTGAATTACATATATTTAAATGGTACTTAAAATGTATAGTATGGATCAATCCAAGAGATGGTTATTTACAATGTCACATGGTATTCAATCTCTCTAAGAGAATGTTCCCACAAACATAGGAAGAGATTGAAATAATGAATAGAGTATGTTACATCTTGAAAGTGGAATATGTCATGTATGTAATGAAATATACTAGGTTTTATATTGCCTTTGCATTAAGTGTGGTGGTAAGATATCAGGATAATCCTGCAGGGTTGCTTTGGGCAGTTGTGAAAACTATCCTGAAGTACTTGAGACATACAAAGGATATGTTCATGGTATACAGAGGAGATGAGGAACTAGCAGTGAGAGGGTACACTGATTCTAAAGTCTATAAAAATCATGATGATATTAAATTGTAGTCATGCTAGATATTTTTCGTGAATGATGGTGTAGTGAGATGGATAATCTCAAAGAAACCTATGGTCACCAACTCTATAGTAAAATCCATTTATATCACAGATTCTGATGCAGCTAAGGAGGAAGTCTGGATACACATCTTATTCTTATACATTGGTGTTGTTCCTATATGTACAAAATCTTCTCTAGTTTATTTTGATAATACTTTAGTAGTGGTGCTTTCCAAGGAGCCCAGGTCACACCATAGGACAAAACATATTCTTTGGAAATTTAATTTCTTGAGGGATTTTACTTAGAGAGGTGAAGTTGCAGTTAGAAGAGTATCCATAGAGGTTAACATGGTGGACCCCCTCACTAAATCCATATCTCCGTAGAGGCATGATTCTCATGTGTGATGTAACAAATTAAGACCTGTTAGTAGTTGGCTAAATTGGAAGTTGGAGTTTTGAAAGTGGGTTCCCTAGAACCAACTTATGTATATACCTAGATTACCATCACATGTATACAATTTTATATATACATATGTTTATCTTTACTACCAAAAAATGGGGAAAGGGAATCATGTTGTTTTATCAGTGCTAAGCAAAAAGCACTTATAAAGGGGGGACCTTTATCAGCACTAGCTAAAAGTACTGATAAATCGATCCTTTATCAACGCTTTTTTAGCAGTGATAAATGATATATTTATTAGCATTAGTCTTAGTGATGATAAAAAAAATTAATAACTTTTTTTATACAATTATTATATTTATATTAATAAATAATGTTTATTTGTATCTATTAAATAAAAGACGCATGTTTATAATTAATATTTTTTTTAATAATTAAAATATATATATATAATGTTTAAAAAAAGTATAAGATTATAATTAAATATATATGTGTTTCCAATGAATTTGGCCAATTAATATATTGATCATGCGTGCATATATGTTATGTGTCATCATGAAAGTTCATTTATACATTACACTCTTCTTATTGTTCATGTTGTCCATTGATGACTCGTTTTTTATTATGTATATTTTACTAGGAGTATATGATTAATTCATGTTACCCATATATATACTATATTATGTTCTCAATACTTATAAAATTACATTAAATATATTTAAAGAATAAATATATTTATTATATTTATAATTGTCAAATTTTAAGTATACATAAATACTCTTTAAATATATTTATTTGTAATTATAATTATAACTATATATATTTAAATAATTATAAAATTACAATAAATACATATATAATTATTTTTTATATATATATATAAATATGTTTATAAATATATAAAAAAATTTAAAAATATAATTATTTATAGTTATAATTATAATTATAAATAAATATATATGTGTAAAAAAATTTAAAATTATAACAAATATATTTATTATACTACTTATAAAGTTATAAATATATAATTAAATAAATATATTTATAAATATATAAAAATATTTATAAATAAATAAAAATATTAATAATTATAATTCCCAAATAAATATAGATATATTTAAATAATTAATAAATTATAATAAATATATTAATTATATATATTTATATATAAATATCTATAAATAAATAAAAATATTTTTAAATAAAATTCAAAATAAATGTAGATATATTTAAATAATTAAAAAATTATAATAAAAATATATATTATATATATTTATAAAATTATAAATATATTTGTTATAATTATATATATATATATATATATTTAAAATTACAACTATAAATAATTTATTTATTATAATTTATAATTACAAATAAGCATATATTTATTTATTAGTTATAAATACAAATAAATATATATTTATTTAAACAATTATTAATTCATAAAAAATATATTTATTATCCTCATATATAATATTACATATAATTAAAAAATATATAGAAATATTGAGAAATAAATACAAATATTTATGTGTATAGTTATAAATAAATACAAATATATTTAAATTATAATAAAATTATAATAAATATATTAAAAATAAATATTAGTAAAATTATAAATATTAGAAATATTAGAAATATTTTTTTATAATTTTATAATTATTTAAATAAATCAATATATATTCATTTATAATTATAATTATAAATATATATATTCATATAAATAATTATAAAATTAGAAGAAATATAGTTATATACATCTATAATCTTATAAATATTTATAAATAATATATTTTTGTATATATATCTAATATTATAAATATAATAAGTATATTTATTATAATTTTATAATTATTTAAATTATAATTTTATAAATATAAATATATATTTATCATGTATATATTTTTATAAATATATATAATAATATAAATAAATTATTAATATTATATCTTTATTAGTGCTTTTTTACAGCTGATAAAGGTCTATCTTTATCAGCGCTAAAAAACCACTGATAAAATGTTTCTTTATCAATGATATATTTTTATCACTAATAAATACATCCTTTATCAGCACTTTTTTAGCAATGATAAAGGTCTATCGTTATCAGCACTAAAAAAGTGCTGATAAATGCATGTTTTGTCAGTTTTTTCTATTTTAGTGCTGATAAAACATACCTTTATCAGCACTTTTTAGCTAGCGCTGATAAACAGTTCACTAGGTTTTATAAATAAACCCTAACTTTCTCCTCCTTCCTTGCACCCCTCAGGCTCTCACGAAAGCTGATCGCCACCGCCACAGCCTCCTCCTCCTCCTCCTCTCCCACTGACTCCTCTACTGCAAACCTGCCTTCCCCGCGTGCCTCTCTTCTGTTGTGCGCCTCTTCTCCTCTATCGTGATTCCCTCCGCCATGTGCCACTCCTCCTCCAATGCGATTCTCTCCGCCGCGCACCTCTCCTCCACTGCGCGACTCTCCTCTACCGCCGACTCCTCTGTCGCGCACCTCTCCTCTGTTAGAGGACTCCTCTACCATGAACGCACCTCCGCTACATGCTGAACCACATCTCCATGGTGAGTTTTCTCCTCTTTCTCATTTGTTTCTCATGTTATTACAGTTTGATATGGATGGTGATTTTGTGAATTGTACAATCTAAATACCCTGTTGAAAATCATGGATGTTGGTAGACCTTGTTTGGGAACTAAATGAATTTCATGTTGGTTGTCCTTGTTTCTAGGGTTTTTGTCTCATGCTTGATCAGGTGATAGTTCAAGTAAAACAATTTTGGTTCATGAACAAATGGTATTAATTCTACTTTGGTTATGAGATTCAAATTGTTGGTATATGGTGTAGGTTCTATGGATAAATATTCAAATTTATTGTGAAGTTGCTTTCCTTCACATTGATGAGTTAGATCAAGATACACCAATGTCCATGTAATTCCTTGGGGTAGTCAAGTGGGCTACGATAGAGTGAAAAAAATCCCTAGAAGCCCCATGTGAACAATGATTTGAGTGACATCATATAAGGTCAACACATGGGTTTCCTTTAAAAATTAAATGTTACACATATCCTTGAACCCAAATCGATTTGTTTGTGGTGTATACTTTATTACGCAATATATTCCATGCACTCACACAATGAGAAGAACTAGTTCCCACCCACATAAATCATCTTTACCAGTACTGGACCGCAATAGCATGGTATATCTTCAATCTCTCCCACTGAGTATTTATAACCCTTATTGTGTCATCATTGAACTCTTCTTCCCTCAGAACCCTCGTTTGTGCTACGGTTGAGCGTTTAGATACCTCATGAATTTTCTATCTCATACGATTTTATTATTAGGGTTGGAACATGTTTTTAGTAAATTAATGAATTTCCTATTTACAAAATTTTGACTTATCCAGATCCCTCTTTTATATTTTCATATATTTTTCTCAGAATTCCTATAAAGTGTCCCTTTTCATAAAATACACAAAAACATTAGAAATTAGGAAAGAAAAAATTCTTGAATAATATGATCAATGAATGAAATATAAAAAATATAATGCATGGATTATAGCGATAAAATTCCCCCCCAATCTTAGAACATTTCTTTTCCTAAAGAGAAAAATCTCAAATCATTAAAAAAAGAAACAACCATATACAATTATTAAAATTACTTTATAAATAATATAAAAAAATTATCAGTGAGAGAATAAATTTTCTTATATCATATAAAGTATTCTTCTTTAAATCATCACTTTTCAATGAAACTAAAATCAACAAATATTCAACATTTCCCATTACGAAATTGGTGGAACTAATCATAATTTTTATTTACATATATTAATTCACTCATTCAATGTTATATTTTTATTCATAAAACATGGATTTGGTAGAGGCCTAGGGAATCACCACTTATGATGTGGTAATATTCATATGTAAATGAACTAGTACCTTAGTATAGAATGATAATTTCACCCGACCTCCCTTTTCTTGTTAATGTGTATATCGTGAAATTCCCCTCCCTCCATGTGTGGAAAACCATGATGCACTAATCAATGATTATCCTACACTTCTTGGTGTATTATTAAAGATCCCATAGGGTTCTAGAGTTCCCTCTTTGAAATAAAACCAGAACAATGGATTCAGACTCCACTATAGAATTCTCAATATTGTAAATCCTAAAAACATGACATAACTGAAAATTGATTTTTCTATGGCCTAATAGAGATTCCTTGTCCATTGTAAGATTGGAATCAAAAGATAACCTAGAACCTGTCATCCTAAACAAAGACCACCATCAATTAAATAATAAAATATCCTTCCACATTCAGTTTCATACTGAAATAGAGACTGATTGTCTCCTATAGATCAGCCAAGGTTCTGGTGCTCTGCTAATGTGTATAGCAGCACTTAGGTCGAATCCTCGGCAATGATACTTTTTAATAGTCAATTGTTTTTAGTTGATTGTATTATCATGGGGGGGGGGGGTTGTTTGCATAGCTTATGAAATAATTTATGGATGATGTTTGAATTAACAAATTGATAAATATTGGGGTGATTTCATCATTAGGTAGTTAAGCTTGTGATATCCTTGAGCTTTTCTTTATATTGCATTAAATTAACACACACTTCACAAGATGACTTTGATTGGAATTACCAAGTGTTAAGGATTTAATCCAAGCCTTAACTTAACTTAGGGTTCTAATATTAATCCTATATTGTTTATGGTAGTGTATTTATGGTTCCAATAATCCATGGAAACCACTCGTTAAACAAATAAGTCATTAATCCATGACATGTTAAGTCCAACATACACAATGTTAATTCAAAGAATACTCATCGAGCAAATACTCTCAATAACTTAACATCCCTAAATTATAACTCACCCCAATGAGAGATTTACTCATCCACTGAAATGATTAGTAATTTGTTTATAATTATTATGATGATAAATTAAGAAGATAAGAAAAGGAAAGGGATAAGAAAACAGTGGTGCGTCGAACACACACACAAACGATGAAGGGAATCAAATATTGAATTTAGATTGAATGAGAAAGCAAAAGAAGGGAAGGGGATTCAAATTTATTTAAACTATTTTAATACCATTAATATTATTTAACATAATGTGGATGATAATAATAGATGAAGAATAATAAACTTTCATTAAAATAGAATAAAAAAAACAAAGACTTACAAGATTGCAACAAAGAAGTACACAAAAGTAAATGAAAACAAAGAGAGGAGGAAGGGTTTATCAAGTGAAAACATGAGTTTGGAAGGTCATACCAAGCCTTTGCAATGGATTTTTTCCTGCCAATGTATGATCCTCTCTTCTGAAATGCCAACTCTTTTGAAAGGATAGGAGGGGATGTATTTATAGCCCAAGGTGGTTGACTGTTTGCATTCCAAAACTACCCCTCCACTTGGCTCGAAGATTTGGACATCCACACAGCCGAATATCGAGATATCCTCTTCTTAAAAGTTGTAGATAATGATGTTTTCAGATTAATCTCAATATTTGGAGTCATTTGGACTTATGGAGACAAAGTTATGGTTGTTTTCACAAACAATGTTAAACTGTCCATTTCTATCCATGCTTTTTCGATGGCCAATAGGTGAATCGATTTTTGAATAGGAAGATTCCTTCAACTCCGAATGATTTTTTCAAAAAAGTAGGCCGCCTATATATATCCACTTTTACACTACAAAATCTCAGATTGATTTGATTACGATATCCTGAGATATGTCAGAATAGTTTCTGGATTTTAATTTCCGAACAGAATGGTGGTATGAACTTCAAAGCATCAGTTGGGGCCCTTGTTATTGGATTTGGGCCCTAAAGTTTTTATCCATGACACCTTACATTGTCCCACAAACACTTTAGGAGAATAAAGGAATTTGGAATTCTGGATTGAGCCCAGTAATTTAATCTTCATAGCTGGTCCAGTTTCATCACAAATTATTTGGGTTTTCTTGTGTGGTCCATATCACCATTAAACTGGAGGAATTGGATCATGATCCCTTCTCATAAAATGTTTTAAATTTATAGAGGAGTCCTAAAAAATAATAACCATTCAATTTTGATCTATATGGTGATAGTTATTATTAAAACATTAAACAGACTTGAATTTGGATGAATTCAAATAGTACTTAAAAATTATATTTAATATTTAAACATTAATATTTCACATAAATTATGCATATTTCATATAAAATCAGTAAAGGGAGTATATAATAAGTTCTGAATAAGTGAATAATATAAACTTCCCCACACTTAGGCTCGTTCATGTCCTCATATGTAACAAATATAAAAACATGACAAAATCATTTTCACTCACCAAAAAATATTAAAATTTTGTTTTCCCCAATCAGGGGAGGTTTAGAAAATTTGACTCATCCATATTGAATTCCACCACAAGTTGTTATAGAAACAATTTTCCAAAAATAATTCATTTTTTTCATGCTCAAATTTAGAAATGGTAAATGTGGACACTCAAAACTCACACCTCTCAATATGATAAAATTCATTAATGGAGGTTCACTCTTTCACCAACCAAAAGTGAAAATCTTAGAGTTTGTAAGAGCTCTCAGCTTCCACTACCTATCCTAAAGTTCTCAAAAATCAAGAGGTATTTTTAGGGGTTTTTCTGTGGCTATAAGATGGTGGGAAGATGATATCCAAAAGATAAGAAAAAGGGGGGGTAAAATACCAACATAGAAAAAGCAATGCAATTTTTTTTAAAATGAGACATGAAAGGAAATGGAAACACATATTTAAGAGGGAATGAAAATGTGAAATAAGACACAAAATAGGAAGGAAATATAAAGTTTATGAGAAGAGAAAATATTTACAAACCAAAAAAATTCTCCCAATGATATAAGAATATAATGCAAGTGTTATTTATTTATTTTTTTGCATTTTTCGAAAATTGAACTTGAAACGGATCTCACACTCATCTCCCAACCCATGTTTGATCTCCTCACGATACTAATTGTAATATTTATAACAAGATCAAAGGTTGAGGAAGAGTGATTTTTGACCCACCCAAGACACAAACCATTCTTTTTTTATTTCTTTTTTTTTATTTTTTTTCAAATTTTTTTAAACACTTTTCAATAAAATTTACAAAATTACATAAATGAAAGTGAATTCCCCAAAACTCACTAAATTAAAACCTCTCCCCCACACTAAAATTGATGATTTCCCTCAAGCATATGATAACATGGTTAAAATCAACAAAATGGTACCCAAAATAAAATCCATTCCCCCCACACTTAAATTTCAAAAAAAATTATGCAATGAAAATATATGTTGATATTGGGTGGGATAAGTTATTGAGTTTGTAATGTGGATATTAAAGAAAAGGTTTTCATAAGATCAAAGGGGATTTCAAAAGGAGGATTAATGTATGGTTAATGGGAGGCTATTTGGATATTATAATTCTCATGGGGTTCATAAAATTACTCTATCATATTAATGCACACTAAAATAGGAAATTTAGATCGAAAGTCCACAAACTCAAGACTCACAAATGGGGGTGAAAAACACACATTTTGAAAAGATGGGAATATTTGGCCTTAGCATGAAATCAAATGTTGTTCCTCATGGGTGGGGAAAATCATTTTCCAAATCAAAAATTGAGCATTCTAAATTTTTTTGTTTTGACAGAAGATTCTTTATCCAAAATTATTATGAAAATACACAAATTTTGAGATTAAAACATGTCTTTTGACTCCCAAAAATGGTTGGACAAAATTTCAAAACCGATTGGTGAGTAAATACGACTCTTTTGGTTTTTTTACATTTATTTATTTATTTTTTTTATGTTTTCTAAAATAAACACCCACACAAAAGAGAAATAGAAAAAGAAAGGGTTTGATGAAGAAAGTGGAAAAAAATGAATGAGAGAGGAAGAAGAATAAAGAGGTAGAGAGAGGAAGAGAGAGAGAGTTAAAGGGAAATAGGTGCCCATGGTTTGGATTTGGTGGGTTTCCATCTCCATCCAGTGGTGGGTCGACTGCAGAAGTTGGGGATTTGATGGAAGTCTATGTGGTTACCGGATTGTGTGTCCTCTCATGGTGATGCTTTAACTGATGTCCATTAACTGTGAATGTCCTATTTGAAGAGGGTTTTTGGACTTGCACTGCACCAAATGGGTAAACATGATAAACAATAAAAGGACCTTCCCAATGAGAATTAAGCTTACCTGGGTGAAGACAAAATCGAGAGTTGAAAAGAAATACCTTTTCACCTTCATGGAATGCATTTCTTAGGATGTGTTTTTCATGTAGTACCTTAGCCTTTTCTTTGTACAAATTGGAATTCTCATAAGAATCAAGTCGAAGCACCTCCAGTTCATCCAATAGCAAAAATCTTTCTTCACCAGATTTTTCACAATCAAAATTACAGGTTTTCACTGCCCAAAAAGACCTATTTTTTATTTCAACCGGTAAATGACATGCTTTACCAAAAACTATCCTAAAAGGAGACATCCCAATGGGTGGAAAAGTGATTCACCAATTCTTTCAAGAATTTCTTTTCTGGTGGGTTTTACAATTCTCTCAAGCACTCTTTTCACTTCTCTATTAGAAAGTTTAGCCACGCCATTTGTCCGGGGGTGATAACCATTTGATGTTTTATGTACAAACCCATTCTTTTTAAAAAGATATTGCATGATTCTATTACAAAAATGGGTTCCTAAGTCACTTATCAAGGCATGAGGTGTGCCAAATCGGTGGAATATGTGTGTCTTTAGGAACTCACTAATAGTATTTGAATCATCCTTTCTAGTGGGTTTAGCCTTGACCCACCTAGAAACATAATAAACCACAATAAGAATTTATGATAATCCATTGGAAGGGGGAATAGTCCCATGAAATCAATTCCCCAAACATCAAAGATCTTACAAAAAATTAAAGGCTTTTGGGGCATTTCATTTCTCTTTGAAATTGTGCCAAACTTTTGGCAAGTGGGACAAGATTGACAAAACTCATGTGAATTCTTGAATAGTGAAGGCCAGAAGAATCCATAGTATAGGACCTTTTAGGAGGTCCTTTGTGATCCAAAGTGGCCACCTTCGGGAAGTGAGTGACATAATTATAATATAGAGGAATGTTCATCTTCATCAACACATCTCCTAATTACCATGTATGACCCTGTTTTCCAAAGTATATTATCTCCCCAAAAATAGAATTTTGAATCACTTTTCAATATCATTTTTTGTTCTTATGAAAAATTTTCTGGTAAAATACTAGAAACCAAGTAGTTTACAATTGGGGCATACCATGGTAACTTTGGAGTGAGAGATAAAAGGTTCTCAGTGGGGAATTCATGATCAATGATTTTTGAATGAGAAGAATTTGAAATTCTACTCTGGTGATCAGTCACAGGGTTTTTTTCCTGGTCTATCTTTGATTTCAAGGTAAAACCCTTGGAGCATTAGGATCCATCTTATTAGCCTCGGTTTGGAATAACTTTTCTTGAGTAAGAACTTTATAGCAGAATGGTCTATGAAGATGATGATTTTGGAACCTAAGAGATAGGCCCAAAATTTATCTAAGGGAAAAAAACTTCTAAAAGTTCCTTTTCAGTCACAGTGTTGTGAGATTGAGTTTCATCCAATGTTTTTGAGGCATAATAGATGACATGAGGAATTTTTTCTTTTCTTTGACCAAGAACAGCCCCAAAGGATCTATCAGAATCATCACACATCAACTCAAAGGGTAAGGACCAATATAGGGGTTGGATTATTGGGGAAGATGTAAGATTAGTTTTGAGTTAAATGAAGGATCTCTTGAAAGACTCATCAAAATGGAATGCAACATCATTTTGAAGTAGACGAGTGAGTAGGAGGGAAATCCTACTGAAGTTATTAATGAATCACCGATAGAAACTGGCATGACATAGGAATGAACAGATGTCTCGAAGAGAAGTGGGTTCAGGAAGTGATTAGATCACTTCAATTTTGGTAGGATTGACTTCAATACCCTATTCTGAAACTATGTTCCCTAGAACAATCCCATTTGCAACCATGAAGTGACATTTTTCAAAATTTAACACAAGGTTACACATGACACACTTTTGAAAGACTAGAGAGAGTGAATTCAATCAAGATTCAAATGACTCACCATAAATGGTAAAGTCATACATGAATACTTCCATGCAGTGTTCAATGAATTCAGAAAAGATACTCATCATACACCTCTAGAATGTTTCAGGATCTTTACAAAGGCCAAATGGCATTCTACTATATGTATATGTTCCAAAGGGTCAAGTGAAAGTAGTCTTTTCTTGGTCCTATGGTGTGATTGGTATTTGGAAGTAGCCGATGTATACATCAAGAAAGCAATAGTGTTACTTTCCAACTACTCATTCTAGAATTTGATCAAGTAATGGAATAGGGTAGAGATATTTTCTTGTTTCAACATTCAATATTAGGTAATCAATGCACACATTCCATTTGTTCTTAACTCGAGTTGTGACTACCTCCCCATGTTCATTTGTGACAACAGTTATCCCACCCTTCTTAGGTAAAACTTGAATTAGAGTAACCCATTCACTATCAAAAAATGGGTAGATAATACCAGTTTGAAGAAGCTTGGTGATCTTTTCCCTAACTACCTCAAGTATGAGTGGATTGAGTCTTCATTTTGGTGGTCTAATTGGTTTTTATGATTCCTTAAGATGGATGTGATGCACTAAAAGGGTAGGGTTGATTCCTAGTATGTAATCTAGGGTCCAATTTAAGGCTTTTTTATTTTCCTCTAACACTTGAACAAGTTTTTACTCCTCAGTTTTGGTAGGTGAAGCAGAGATAATGTTAGTATAAGAGTGATCATGGAAAAGGAATGCATATTTCAAGTGTGTAGGAAGAGGTTTCAGATCAGTCTCATCTTTCATTTTTGGGTTAGACAACTCATGAATTGAGGAAGGGACTTCAGTTGCTTTATATCCATTTTCCTTAATACTGTTCAAGGTGGAGCAGTAGAGATCATAGTTTGTGTGGGATTCAAGAGAGTTTTCAAGTTTCTCTTGATTGATGGAGACTATGATTGAGTGATCAACATCAACTTCGCCATTTATAACTTGGTTAATCATGGTGCAGATTTCACAAGATCCATTGTCATTATAACATGAAGAAAATGATGGATTGGGGTTCAATTTACTCTTAGAAGTTTCCTCAGAAGCATGGATTGAGAATACAGAGTGATCCTCATATGGGTATCTCATGGCTTGTAAAATGTTGAAATTGACCATTTGGTCACCAAATTCCATGGATAAGATACCCGAATGGACATCAATTTCGGTTCTCACTATCATTGGGAATGGTATTCCTAGAATTAATGGAGATCGAGAAGTGTTCATCTCACCTTTTATGTGAAGGAGATAGAAATTAGAAGGGAAGATAAGATCATTCACATGGACAATGACATCCTTGATTATACCCTCAGGACTAGCAGTTCTTCAATTAGACAATTGAATGACAACACCCATTGGATGTAAGGGACCTAGACAAATGCTGGATAAGATGGATTTGGTCATGTCATTAATTGATGCTCCTAGGTCTATGAGTGCATCATCGAAGTTGGAACTTCCAATTTGGCATGAAACCGTAAAGGTCCATGGATCTTTGCACTTTATGGGAATAGACTGTTGGGTGGAAACATTTTGAAAGGTCCTATGTTTTCCATTATGGGTGCACAATTACTTAAGAAACTTTTCATACTTAGGGATTTGTTTTATGGAATCTAAGAGGGGTATGTTGACTTCAACACATCTAAACATGTCAAGAATTTTAGGATCATGTTCTAAGGACTTCCTTGGTTTAGAAACATCTTAAAGAAAAGGAATTGGATTCCTAAGTTGAATGGAAGGTGGTTAGGTAATGGATTCATATTACTTTTCATGTTTCTTTTTATTTTTATTTTCTAGGTCAACATCTAAATGGGAGTTGGAGGACTTATATTGAGGCATAAAAATTTTCTTCCATGATCTAAGTTCAATTTCACTTACATTACCCTTCGGGTTGGGTAATGGTTGAGCTAGGAGTTGGGAAGAATTTTTTTTTTGATGGATCAGGTGGGATGCAAGTTGACCAATTTGTGTTTCAATGTTTTTGAGGATGGAACGGGTAAAGGAGGCAAGATCTTACACTGCACATTCCCATGGTTGCTTATAAGAAGAGGCTTGTCCCAGATTGGGATTACCTTGATTTTGGTTCTTGGGAAAGCGATTGTATCGGTTTGGGAATTGGGAAGGATTACTAGGATAGTGGAATCTAGGAGGAGGAAGAGGAGGATTGATCCTTTGAGGTTGAGGAACAAAAGGGTAAGGTTGTTGGAAGTTACCAACACATTGACCATATTGGAATTAGTTTGGGTTTTGATGATTTAACTGAGGGGGATGAGAAATGGGATTACCATATCTCAAGTTAGGGTTATAAGTAAAAGAGAAGGGATCAAAGTGGGGTTGGTTAAAGTTTTTAACAGACTGACCAGATAGTTGAGGGTTGGTGTTCCGCTGAGCATATGCTGCATTGATCTCCATTGGTCTAGTCGAATCGAATTGATCCTATTGGAGTTGTGGACATGTTTCAGTTGGATGAGATGGGGAGCTATGGATTCCATAGTTCTTTATAGGTCCAAGGAATATATATTGTGTAGAAGATGAGGTTGGGGCTTTGGTATCCGCAGCTAGTTGTCGCACAAGACCTGTAAGTTCACTCATCCACTCGGTCATCTTGTTCGGCTCTACCGATTAACTATCTTGGGATTTTTTGACTAGATCATGTGCTCAAGTATGTAATTGTTGTGTGTTTGCAGCCATGTTTCTTATGAGATCTCTTACAGCTGTAGGAGTTTTATCAACAAGAGCACCGCCACTTGCAGCATCAATGAGGGTTCTGTCCATATCCAATAATCCTTCATAGAAGTATTGGATAAATAGTTGTACAGGTATTTGGTGGTGTGGGAAGGTTTCAACAATATTTTTGAACATATCCCAGTACTCATGGAGTGATTCATTTGGGAATTGACGAATACCACTTATTTCCTTTCAGATGGAAGTCGTTCGAGAAGCAGGAACGAATTTATCTAAGAAAAGTCACTTCATGTCATTCCATGTGGTTATGGAAACAGGAGGGAGGAAGTAAATACATGGGGTTGAGGAGTCAGTTAGGGAGAAATGGAATGCTCGAAGTTTGATTTGTTCCTCAGAAACCCCTTGAGGCTTTATGGTATAGCACACCACTTGGAACTCTTTAAGGTGGAGATGTGGATCCCCACCGGCTAGCCCGTGGAAATGAGGGAGAAGATGAATGAAACCTGATTTGAGTTTGAAGTCAGCATCTATGATTGAATATTGGATACTAAGATTTTGGTAATTCACATCAAGGGAAACAAGTTCTTTGAGTGTTTGTTCCCTAGGATTGGTCATATCTAATTCAATTTGTTTGACAAGGACTGGCTCATGAATTATTTGATTATCCCTAATGTTCCTCCTATGTTGGAAAATTTTTCACTCAATTTCAAGGTCAAACAAATCCAAGGGATTATTTGGGAGGCTATGGGGTATTCAGAGATATTTTAGAATAAAGAGGAAGACGGGGTTTGCTTTGTGTTTTTTTCTTTTTTTTTAATTTTGGTTTTTTTGTTTTCTGTATAATAACCAGAAACTAACGACTACTTAATTGCACCATCCCTAGAAACGAATCCATTTTAAAGTGCAAACTATTTTCACCTATCAATGGGTCAAGGTTCCGATGCTCTACTAATGTGTATAGCAGCACTCGGGTCGAATCATCGACGATGATACTTTTTAATAGTCAATTGTTTTTAGTTGATTGTATTCTGATTGGGGGGGTTTGTTTGTAGGGATTATGAAATAATTTATGGATTATGTTTGAATTAACAAATTGAAAAATATTATGGTGATTTCATTATTAGGTAGTTAAGCTTGTTATATCCTTGAGCTTTTCTTTATATTGCATTAAATTAACACCCACTTCACATGATGACTTTGATTAGAATTCCCAAGTGTTAAGGATTTAATCCAAGCCTTAACTTAACTTAGGGTTCCAATATTAATCATATCTTGTTTATGGTAGTGTATTTATGGTTCCAATAATCCATGTAAACCACTCGTTAAACAAAACAAGTCATTAATCCATGACATGTTAAGACCAACGTACACAATGTTAATTCAAAGAATACTCATCAAGAAAATACTCTCAATTACTTAACATCCCTAAATTATAACTCACCCCAATGAGAAATTTACTCAGACATTTAAATGATTAGTAATCTGGTTATAATGATTATGATGATAAATTAAGAATATAATAAAAATAAAGGGATAAGAAAAGAGTGGTGCGTCGAACACACATACAAACGATGAAGGGAATCAAATACTGACTTTAGATTGAATGAGAAAGAAAAATAAGGGAAGGGGATTCAAATGTATTTAAAATATTTTAAGAACTTTAATATTATTTAATAGAAGTTGGATGAGAATAATATATTAAGAATAATAAACTTTCATTAAAATAGAATTACAAAAACAAAGACTTACAAGATTACAACAAAGAAGAACACAAAACTGAATGAAAACAAAGAGAGGGGGAAGGGTATATCAAGTTAAAACCTGAGTATGTAAGGTCCTCCAAAGCCCTTGGATGGGATTTTTTCATGACAATGTATGCTTCTATCTTTTGAAATTCCAACTCTTTTGAAATGAGAGGAGGGGATGTATTTATAGCGGTGGTGGGCTGTTTGCATTCCAAAACTACCCCTCCACTTGGATCGGTGAGTTGGACATCTAGACAGTGGAATCTCGAGATATACTCTTCTTAAAAGTTGTAGATAATAATGTTGTAAAACTACTCGAAAATTTAAGAGTCATTTGGACTTATGGATCCAAAGTTATGTAGGTTTTCATAAACAATGTTAAACTGTCCATTTCTATCCATGCTTTTTCAATGAACGAAATGTGAATAGATTTTTGAATAGGAATATGACCTCAAATATGAATTATTTATTCCAAAAAGTCTTCCACCTATATCTCCTCTTTCACACTACAAAATATCAGCTTTATTTGAAGACTAGATCATGATATATGTCATGAATATTTTCCAGATTTTAATTTCCAGATAGAATGGTGGTTTGGACTTCAAAGCATCAGTTAGGACCCTTGTTATTGGTGTTAGGCCCTAAAAGTTTTATCCATGACTCCTTAAATTTTCCCCCCTAACATTGTAGTAGAATAAATGGATTTGGAATTCTGTATTGATCCCAATAATACAATCTTCATAGGTGGTCTAGTTTCATCAAAAATTCTTTAAGTCTTTTTGTGTGGTCCATATCACCCTTACAATGGAAGAATTGAATCATGGTCCCTTCTAATGAAATGTTTTATATTGAAATAGGAATCCTGAGAAACAATAACAATTCAATTTTGATCATTATTGTGATATTTATTATTAATAAATTAAACATACTTGAATCTGGATGAATTCAAATAGTGCTAAAAATTATATTTAATATTTAAACATTACTATTTAACACAAATTATGCACATTTCATATAAAATCAGTAAAGGGAGTATATAATAAGTTATTAATAAGTTAATAACATCACATACCAATAATAGGTTTCCTATATCTAACCTATCACCCTTGGTTAGGCTTACCTTCTCGCTAAGGGTCATGTTTAATCCTCAGAAGAATCCTCTTAAATGAGGCTGATGACACCCTTCCTGGGGTAACAAAACCATGGTTAACCATAATTTATTTCAGGAAAACCTGAATATGTGTTTGAGACTTAGGTATTCATTATCTCACATTATTCCTTTCCTCCCAAAGAACCCAACACACTATAGCATAAACCTTGTTGCATATTTTTATCTTAGTACCATGCTTCCTGTCCCCCAAAAACAAGGTCATAATAAACTCTTAAGGTGGGTCCCCATTCAATATATTCTATATGATCTTATTGAAACTCCCCAGAATGGTAATCTCCCAATATCCTTTAATGTGGATATTCCAAGATGATTGATATTTAGGGATGTAAGAACACATACAATGTAATGCCTAAAAAATACCCTTCCTCTAAACATTATCATCTGTTTGGTATCACCATGTTCCTCAACCACCAATCCAAGAAGTTGTTATTCTCATGTATATATTTTGATTATATCTTTCACATACACTCATCAGATTCATGGTTATAATGAATCATCAACTAGTAATCCTTCCCACTGAAGCATTTGGGTAATGACTCAAAATAATATGTGTCATGCACATCCACTTTGTTGATGTTCTAGTGAAGGATCTTATCCTATTACCTAATTTTTGTATTTATGAATATGGTATGAATTCTAGATTATAAATAGGGTATATTATTAAATTGTAACAATAAAAATGACAGGTCATCATTGGCCTATTTTTTATTCTTGTAACTGATATCGTTTTGACCCAGTACACAACACACCTTCACCTTCTGAAAATTCATCTTCTCAATAATGATACGTGAAAGTCTAGAAAACATATTGGTTTTAAAAACCTAAACACTCCATTAATCTCTATATCTATTCATTATAAATCTCACATATAAAGAGTTCACTTTTATAATGTCCCATTCTAGCCTCACATGCATTCTCTTTATGTCTTCAAAAACACTACTTAAATTAATAACCCTTACTTTATCACATTCTTCATTCTATTCAATGAATCGTAGTGTAATCCCCCTATTTAGAATCCTAGATGAATGAATTTATGATTGTTTTTCAATATCAATCATGTTTCCCTTAGGTTCCTAGATTACTGAGAAGATTTTACTTGGAATTGATGTAAGTAAAATATTAAACTATTTTATCCTTCCCCAAAATGATAGAAAGAAGATATTCTAGTTGGAAATGTTCCCATTGATATGAATAATGACTCATTAAAATAAAAACATCCTTACTTTTCCATTTGAAATGGGTTTCCAGATATACTCTACTGGAAGGTTTCACCATTGACTTCCAATCATATCTTGTATGGTTATAGAATGCTTGCTTGGTAAAGTTTTTTACATGTTAACAATTATTTTCCCTTCATTTATTCATTGTTCTCTCTAGTTGATATAGGAATACATGATAATGTTGAATCAATTTATGAAACTTTTCCTTCCATGAATAATGAATTAAATGCTGATATAGGTCATGAAATGAGAAACCATTATAGTGGTAAACCTATTTTATTATAGAATGATCTTCCTATCTATCGTTCCACATTATATTATTATGGAGAGATCCACCTATTTCTCTATAACCCATCTTTGGTAATATTAGATTATAATATTGAATGAGATTTAAATGGGGAGAGATATAGGAGATCACAATGTAGATCTCATAAATCTACTAGATATAGATTCCTCATGACACGACCCTCACTTATCACACTATGATGCCTTTAAATTCTAGTTCAAGTATTAAATAAAAATCCAATATCAATCCTTCATTATTCCTTTATTTCCCCCAATCCTTTGTTGATATTTGTTTCATCTTCAGAGACCCTTTATCCCCTATATGTTCTATTTATCTATTGGCATAAAGAGATCAATCAATGGTGATCTATGACAAGTTTCTCTTCTTTTCTACTTAGTTTTATTTATGTTCATCATCTAGATAATAAAGAGGTAGTGAAATTGGTTGGTTCAAGGTATATTGGGATGAGTGGTTGATAGAAATTTTTGGGTTCTAGGTTGTTGAGGATTCTCTTACAGGATCTTGGATTGGTGATTATCTATTTCTTTGTACTTGCACAATTGTTGTTAAAATATTCTATTGATTTAGGGGTTTATAAAATTTTATTTATTTTGTGTAAATTGTTTAAGTTGCATGATTTTTCTTGATTTTTTTGGGTATTAAGTATTATGTTACCCATAATGCCTCAACTCAAACCATCGAGTTTAATTCGAAGATCTATAAGACCTCAATTGTACCTCCCCATAAATGGATTAAGGTTATATAATCAATGTATTAAGGTTGTATCATCAATCCTCCAATGATAAAATGTTTAGTGAGATGATTCAATACCACTTATCCATTAAATGCTCATTATTAATGGTAAATCCCAATTTTATTAATAAGTTATGACAACATGCTAGATTCACCACCGATATATAAAGAAAGGATGAATTCATTATCATATCATCAAGGAAAACATAGATACAATATATATCTATACTCATTTAATAAATAAGAAGAGAGAAATGGAATGGATCTAATAATAACTTACTGCTCAAATGGAACCAGATCGGTTAAAGGTTAATGCATCAAGGGGAGATGGATGAGAGAAATTTAGAGAACAATTCAATTCCTCTAGTGATGAGTGACATAGGGAAATTATTTGTGTGAAAGGAATGACACTTGAGAAATTTTTTATTTTGTGATGGGTTCATACTTATAGATTTTATTAGGAGTATTTATAAAAGAAGGAACCAATAGTACATCATGTGAGAAACATATACATTTTTCTTGGGGTGTACAACCAATTTCTTTGGTGTGAGGAAATGATCATTGGGATAATGTAGTGATTTTAGTAAACTGGAACACGAGTGTTTCATGGTTGTGAGTGTGGTCACTAACCATGGAACAGATCTATTGGGACTCTGGTGTTGTGGTGAAGGATAATTGATATAACTAGAAAATGGAAGCATGGATAAGGGATATAAAATGTTGGGGAGAGAAATATCAAATTCTTATGGAAATTATAATTATTACGCCAAACTTTGGAATAATGTGATGGAATTATACAACACTGATTGATTTGAAATGAATCGAGGTATTTTCTATGTATGTTTTATAATATGTCTCTATTGAGATCTATGTCTTTTTGAAATGACTAAGTGACTCTTTTAAATTGATTCAAGTGTATTGAAATGTTTCTTAGAGGTTTGTTTCTAATTTTAAATGACTAATATTGTTAGGTCATGAATTTTCCTTAAATGTTTAAAAAAAAGAAATCGTGGTTTTGTTAAAGATTGGTTGGAACTGATTGATTTATTTTAAAAAATGTGTGTTATTTTAATGGGGAATTTGTGTAAATGGTTGGTATTTTTAATGGGATTTGAAGTGTGATTTTTTAAATAGTTTTCAAATGACATTTGAACTTTATTTTTTTCATAATATTTTAGTTTATATTTTTATAGAATTAGTAAAACCATTACATTATATCAATATTTTTTGTATTTATTTTGTTAAATACTAATATCACCGAATCAAATTAGATGGATATTAGTAAATAATTTATGGATGTCAATCATTTGAAAAAATAGTATGAAGATGGAGCGAAAGAATTCATCAAGTATGAAAAATATCTTGCATATGACCCTTCTCAAATCATTTATTCATTTTTACGTTGTTGTTATTCAAGACAAGTTAGTCCAAAGGAGTTGGAAGAGCACTTGATCTTTCATAGAATAGATCGATGTTATAAATGTTGGAATAAACATGGGGAAACAAAAAATGTAGCAATTGAATGAGATAACAATGCATTTTATAGATCATCTAATATGATTACAAGTGTGGAAAATGACGAAGACTGTATCGAGGACGTGATTACAGATGTGAATGATGATGAAGACCGTACTGAGGAAATGAAAAGTATAGTTTAAGATGAACTTCGTGACTTCCCAAAATTGTTTGATCAGTTAAAGAGTTGTGAAAAAACGCCTTTGTATGGTTGTTTCACTAAATATAAAACATTTTCACCCATACTGAAGTTGTATAATTTGAAAGTAGATAGCGGAGTGAGTGATGTCAGTTTACAGAATTACTTTGTCTCTTGAATGACATGCTCTGAGAAGATAATGATCTCCCAATCCAAAAATGCGATGCCAAAATAATGCTACGTTCGATGAGTATGATCTCTAAACGAATACATGCTTTCCCGGATGACTATATATTATTTTTCAAGGACCCCAAATCACCTAAAGAATTCCCAAAGTTTGGTGCTTCTCGAAACAAGAAAGATGAATCTGGTCCTATTAAATTTGTATGGTACTTTCCAATCATTACAAGGTTTAGGTGCCCATATGGAAGTGAGGAGACCATAAGTAAATTGATGTGGAATGTAGATAGAAGAGATAAAGATGGTAAACTACGTCACCTAGCAGACTCTCCCCAATGGAATAGAATTGATCAAGAGTATCCTGATTTTGGAAATGAGTCGAAAAACCTTTGTATTGCATTATCTACAGATGGATTAAATCTTTTTGGGTTTCAATGAATAATTTACAGTACATGGTCGGTTATGTTGATAAATTATAACTCACCACCATGGTTATGCATGAAACAAAAACACATCATGCTATCAATTCTTATATCAGGACCGAAACAACTGAGTAATGATACTGATGTTTATTTGGATCTATTGATCAATGATTTTAAATTATTATGGGATTCGGGTGTTACGTTATATAATGATTATAGAAATGAAGATTTCATGTTGAGATCCATGTTGTGCGAGACGATAAATGACTTTCCTGCTTATGAAAATTTATCAGGATATAGCATTAAAGGAAGTCGTGGGTGTCCCATTTGAGAAAGAGGTACACAATCAATTAGGTTTAAGCATTCATCAAAAACTGTGTTTCTAGGACATGAAAAATTTCTACCTTGATGATATAAGTAAAGATCTTGGACGACATAATTCGACGGAAGTTTCGAATAATTTAAAGAAATGTCTCCACTAATAGTTTATCGGATATTTGAGAACGTAAAAGATATAGAGACTACTTTTGGTAAACCATTTTAGAAAAACCTTACAAAAACAAGTTGTAAGAAGAGATCTTTTTTTTTTTGAATTACCACACAGTAATTGTCTGTACGTTAGATACCTTCTTGATGTTATGCATGTTGACAAAATGTAATGATATTTTACATGGTGAAAATGACTGTGATTTATATCTATCAACATCCACCCATCGCCTTGTAGCGAGGGATACAATATTCAATATCTTGAACGCCATGCTACACAACATACCACTTCCAATAGGTTATGTCAAAGTGTTGATTAATATACCCCATGATTTGAGCACTGATCAACCTATTCTAATTGATGATGAAGATATTCATAAGGTCGAACAAGCCCTTGGGACATTCATCTCATGGCCATTACATCTTGTAAAAAAACATGTCGACATGGAGGTATTCATTTCCAATTTTTTTTCAAGATAAACCTTTAAAATTTAATGGAAAAAGGTATGAACTGATGAATTTTATTAAAGATGGACACAGGGAAAGGGGTGAAAGGAAATAATAGCTCAAAACAATCTCAAGGATCAACCAACTGATCAAAATGATCTACCAAAAGCACCTTAAAACCGCATGTTCTATATCCACATTTATTATTATTGCATGCTCATGTGAATAGGAAGTTGAAATACGGTGGTACTCACACAATTATTTTTGATGAAAATATGTAAAAAGGGGAAGATCCAGATTTCATTAGTGTCGACAATGTAAGTGAAATCCTATAGTATGATTGTCAATGCAGCTCAATTTTAAATGTATACATGAGGTATTTTTTCATGATTGGATTTTCCAAAAGCTGATATACTATGATAATTATGACTAAATACAATTCATATTTTTCACAGGCGTATATATGAAAAATAATTGAAGGGATTTCCCCAAGAATTTTTTTAGACTCTTTAGTCCTCATGTCACAACTACAGAATAAAAAAAATAGAATTCAAGAATGAGGGTGAAATAATGGTAGGCCTTCTCAAATCATTTAACAACAAAAATATGGATGACAATCTCTTCTTAATACAAACAATACAGGGGTAAAAATCTACAATTTAATCATATCAAATAAATTTTAATTTCTTTCATTACTTTTTCTTTTTTAGGTTTTTAGGTAGCATTGGATGCTCATTGCGGTCAATTTAGATACTCCAAAAATTTATTTATTAGATTCAATGCATGGATATCCAACAAACTAACCACACATGATGTATTTTGTCAATTTGTAATACACCACATCCAATATTTTAGAACTAATCATCTAGTTATATAATTTATATTATCTTTTAATGAGGATTCTGTTATGATAGGTCGGTGCATGAATATCATTTACTTCATGGAATGAGGACAGGGGAAAAGGAAAAGAAACATCATAAGTACTACGGCTGGATACAAATCTGGGTATATATAATAAGATTTCACTATCCAAACACATATAGAAACATTTCTTATTTTTCTCAATGTTTTGCAGTGTTCGAAACAAAAAAAATGATAAAGATTGTGGTTACTATGTTTTTAAATTTATGAAATAGATCACATTCCACGAACAAACCAGCATCCCTGAAGATGTATTTTCGAAGATAATTACTATTTCATTTAAAATATGTATTAATACTTTGTGTATTTATATTTTTTCAGTACTACCTTGATTGTTGAAAAGTATCCTATTCACAAGATGAGATAAGTTTATTAAAAATGAATGGGAATCATACCTGATGGAAGAATGTACACAAATAGCACGAATATGTGACCAATATGACTCGAAGATTCTATTTTTATTTAAAATTGTCAGTATTTTTAGTAAAAAGAACAAGTGTCATACTAAAAACTAAGCAAACACATTTGGATTGTATCGATACTTTAGGACAATAATCCATAAGTAATTTGCGATATGTAGGAATCAACCACACCTAAATCCAATGCATGGTGTGCTGTTTTGACTTTAAGTGTGTATTTTTATAATAAATTAACAATAAATTTAGAAAATAGAACAAGTTGCGTATTGAAAACTAAGAAAACACATTCATATTATTTTGATACTTTAGGAAAATGATTCATCAGTCATTTTTGATGTGTAGGAATCAACCACATCTCAGTCTAATGAACGGTGTGACTGATATGACTTAAAGTTTCCATTAATATTTTAAAATTGACAGTTTAGCTCAAAACACGCCACTCACAGAAAACCAAGAAAACTTTCTCAGATTGAATTCATAATTTAGGACAATAATTCAAAAGTTCTTTTTGATGTGTATAAATTAGTCTCATGCTAAAATGACATACAATGCGACCGGTATGACTCAAAATGCGTGTATCCTATTTGAAATGATATGTTTGTAAAAAACACAACTGACGTACTAAAAACTAAGAAAACACATTTTTATTATTTCTATACACTAGTAAAATGATCTATAAGTCATTTTTGATGTGTAGGGATCAACTTTACCTCAATCCAATGCGCGGTGTGACCGGTATGACTCAAAGTGTCTCTTTTTATTTAAAAGTGACATTAAATTTAGTAAAAAAACACAACTGATATACTGAAAACCAAGAAAATGCTTTCATATTACTTTGATAATTTAGTAAAATGATCCATGAGTCATTTGTGACATGTAGGAATCAACCCCACCTCAATAAAATCCACGATGTGACCGGTATAAATCCAAAAGTGTCTTTTTATTTAAAATTGACATTAATTTAATTAAAAAAACAACTGGCATACTGAAAACCAAGAAAACACATTCAGATTATTTTGATACTTTATGAAAATGACACATGATTCATTTTTGACGTGTAGGAATCAAATGCACCTCAATCTGATGCATGATGTGACCGATATTACTAAAAGTGTCTATAATCAGTTTAAAATTTACATTTTAGCTCAAAACGTGTCATTCACTAAAAACCAAGAAAAATCTTTCTGATTATATTCATAATTTAAGATAGTGATTCTTAAGTCCTTTATGATGTGTATGAAGTATTCTAACATTAAATTGATGCATGATGTGACCAGTATGACTCAAAAAGCATATTTCTAATTTTAAATGACATTTTAGTAAAAAACACAACTAACATATTGAAAACCGAGAAAACACATTTGGATTGTTTTGATAGCTTAAGACAACAATACAAGAGTCATTTTTGACATGTAGGAATCAACCACACTTCAATCTGATGAACGATGTGACCGGTATAAATCCAAATGTGTTTTTATTTAAAATTGACATTAGTTTAAGTCAAAAAGAACAATTGACATACTGAAAACAAAGTAAACACATTTGGATTGATTTAATACTTTAATAAAATGATTCATGAGTCATTTTTGATATGTAGGAATCCACTGCACCTTAATCTGATGCACGATGTGACTAGTGTGATGAAAAGTATCCATTATCAATTTAAAATTGAAATTTTAGATCAAAATGTTTTACTCACTGAAAACAAAGAAAACACCCTCTGATTGTATTCATAATTTAGGAGAGCGATTCATAAGGTCTTTTTTGAAGTGAATGAAGCAATCTCACCTCAAACCAACGCACAACGTGACTGGTATGACTCAAAAAAGGTCTTTATAGTTTGAAATAATATTTTATTAAAAAAACAAAACTGTCATACAGAAAACTAAGAAAACTCATTCAGATTATTTTGATACTGTAGAACAATGATCCATGAGTCATTTTTTATGTATAGGAATCATTCACACCTCAATATGATGAATGATGTGACCAGTATAAATCCAAATATTTCATTTAAATTTTATATTGATTTTAGTAAAAAACAAGGGACATACTCAAAACCAATAAAACACATTCAGATTGTTTTGATATTTTAGGACAACGATCCATAACTTATTTGCAAGGTGTAGGAATCAAACCCACCTCAATACGATGAACGATGTGACCTGTATAACTCTAAATGTGTCTTTTTTATTAAAAATTGGCATTTTATTAATCTATTCCTTCATATTAATGTTTAATTTATTTTTTTATTGTATTACAAACATAATATTTGTTTTCTTATATAATTGAAACCTTTTTCTTGAGTTGGGTTGATTTGTTCGGAAACTAATACCATGGGAGGACATTTTTTAAAGGGTATCACAGATATCAAAGGATGAAACATTAATGTTTTTAACTGTTTGTTGGATAATTGTAAATGTAATTATATAAAACAATGCTTGAAAAGTATATAGCATTGTTTTCCAAACCCTTGTCTGTGTTGCTTTATTCTTGTGTGCACTATTCACGTGGTGTGTGTGTTTATTTTGTAGGTGCTGGTGGGTGTGCTATTATATAAAAAGCACATCACATGCTGTTAGGCCTTTATCAATGCTATTTCGAGCGCTGATAAAGTGGTCCTTCATAAGATCTTTTTTTTCACTGTTAAAGGGGACACCCCCCTTATCTTCGCTGAGATTAACAACACTTTTCTAATGCTGTTAAAAGTGTTTTCTAGAACTTTTAAAAGCACTACCTCTAGTAGTTCTTACCAGAATAGTGTTGATACTTCTATATCCACTATATTTATGGTGTTTTCCTTGGACTACATGTCATATCAAAAGGTTATATTAGCTCTAATGATATAATGAGAACCTAAAGATACCACGATAGCAATATTAAAGTAATGGCATATGGTCTAGATATATGATAATGAAGGGACGCAGATGATGTGTGGCCATTTGGTGTTGGGGTATCATAAGAATTAAGAATCACAACTAGAAAAATGGGTTATTTACATCGTTCAAAATCGTGGCAATAGGGCCCAAAACTGTGGTCGTAGGCAACCACCATGGTTTTTCCCAACCGTGGATGCTATCGTTGTGGTAGTAGGGTCTGACCTATGACCACAATTTTAAAAACCATGGAAATAGGTGTCTCCATTGTCAACCATGGCAGTTGACCTATGGCCACGGTTTTAACCGTCATAATAGGTGGCCTATTTGCATAGTTTTAACTGTGGCTATAACCATAGAAAACCATGGCAATAGCCTAAAAATAATGTGAGCCTAGCCGGATTTGATCCAAGCACCTTCCCTTCACGTTTCAGCGCCCTAACCACTACACCACCAAGGATTTTGTGTATATATATATATATAATATGTTATATATATTATTAAAAACTGTGGCAATATCCCGAAAACTGTGGAAATAGTTATTCCCGTCATTTTTTTGGCGGGAAATGTTTTCTCCCACACAAGGGTGGGAGACATATAGCTGTTGGGAAAAAATCCCTCAAGGTATCATTGAATCATTTTTGAGGTGATTGTGTTTGTTGACAAAGCAGGTCTCCATGTTGTGTTTGTTGACAAAGCAAACCATGATGTACGAATCTGTTGACAAAGGGGGTTTGCGTGGTGATTTTTCAGGATCAAGAGATGTTGTTGGCTATTTATGTTTGATAGAAGAACCCTGAAAAAGGAATGGACAATCTGGAGGCGATACAAAAGAGCAGACACAAGGTGGCACCTTTTTCCAGTGTTTTCCAAATTTTTGGGCCTGAAAATCATAAAATGGAGAGATGCGTTTTTGGAAAAGGGAGGTGCGCGAAAAAGAAAAATGTTGCATGAAATATTTGCGTGGTGCACGAAAAAGGAAAGTGGTGCGTGAAAAATTAGCGTGGTGCGCAAAAAAGAAAAATGGTGCGTGAAATATTAGCGTGGTGCGCGAAATGGGGGATAAGTGTTTTTTGTGCAAGAGGTGTTTCAAGATCAGAAGCTTGAAAATTGGAAATGGCATGAGGTGCGTGAAAAATTGGAGCGTGGCATGAAATACAGTTTTGCGAGGAAGATGTGTTTTTCTCACTCAATGATGATTACGCGCAGAAGGAGGGTTTTTCGCCTAGGGGTCGATTTCGCCTATAAATATGAAGTGACCCATTCATTCTAAAATGATCAAGACTTAGAGAGTATCTGAGCTCTGGCGCGTGAAATTGAATTTCCCAAGGGAGTTGCGTGTAAACGTCAAGTTTGCGCGTAAAGTCTGGTGTTGCGCGAAAATCTAAGGCTGCATGTAAAACCAGTGGTTGCGCGGAAAGCTAAGGTTGCGCGTAAAGAAGGGTGTTGCGTGTAAAGAAAAGGTTGCGCGTAAAAGTATTTTGTTGTGCGTAATTTTGGTGGTTGCGTGTAAAAGGAAGTGTTGCACGAAAAGTGAATTTCGCAAAAAAGCAGGGAATTACGCGCAAGGCCCAGTAAAGGCTACGTATAAAAATTGGGGTTGCCTGGTACATCTGGTGCAAAGAAAGATTCATCTGTGGGTGAAAGTTGAACGTCAACAGAGCATCTATCAATAGTCGAGGATGCATATTTCATTAGATACAATGAAGAGACCTACAGGTCTATAAACTGTGAGTGGATCTTCTAAAGAAGTAGCGATCACACTTCAGTTGAAAGAGTAGTTAGCTTTCATTTTGTGGGTGGTTGTAAACCAGGAGGGACAGTGAGTCCACTTCGAACTTTGTAAACAACGATGCACTTTAGTGGATTTGATACATCGGCACATCGCCGGTGTATGCTCCTTGTACGTAGCCTAGTAATGGTGAACCAAGTAAAAATTGTTGTGTCCTATGCATGATTTAGTTTCTATTTATACTTTGCAATAGTAAAGAGAGAGAAGTGATTGTTTCTTAACAGCAAAACAAGATCAATAAGGGCAGTTGTTTTAATCTGTCATACCCTGATTCACCCCCCCTCTCAGGGTATCTAACCTAGTGGACCTGACAATTGGTATCATAGAAAGGTTAATATCAGTGGTTCTCTCTCAAATGGAGGTCACCAATCATAAAGTGATTCCTATCTTCGACGGGAACAATTTTCAGTTATGGGAGATTCAGATGCAACACTACTTCTGATCTTTGGGAATGGATGTATTCACAGCAGCAATGCATGACATAACAACCGCTATTAATAGTGGTGCATTATCAAAAGTTGAGCGAAGAGAATTGGATGCTGATGTATATGGAATCAATGATTTAGGGGGAGCCCTGTCCAATGCTATATATACCAAGGTGATGTCATGTAAAACATCACATGCTATGTGGGAAAAGCTGCTGAACATATATGAAGGTGATATAAAGGTCAGAGAAGCAAAGATGCAAGTGTTGTGGAACAAGTATGAAGATATGAGAATGAACCCAAATGAATCTATTGATGCTTTCTTTGATAGGGTAAATGTTGTAGTGGATGACATGAGAGGTCTTGGAGGTGTTATTGAAGACATAAAAATTGTGAAGCGCATCTTGAGGAAACTTCCACCTCGGTTCAATCCGAAAGTTTCAGCTTTGGAAGATAAAGGCACGAAAGAGCTGACAATGGATAACCTGCACATCACCCTTGTGTCATATGAAATGAGAATTGATGATAACGATGCTGTGGAAAAGGGGAAATCCAAAGAAGTGGCATTCAAGGCCATGAAGAAGCTCACCATTGAAGATTCTCAAGAAGAAGAAGAGACAGATGAGGTGATGTCATTCCTTTCTTCAAATCTGTAAAGAGTAAAATGAAAGTTTAAAGGGAAACTTACACAATCATGCTTTCGATGTGGAATGGTTGGTCGTCTTGCGGCAAGGTGCCCCAAAAAGTTTCAAGATAACGATAATGATGATGAAGAAGTAGAAATTCCCAAGAAGAAGTCTTCAGCATTTGTGAAAGAGAAGAGACGATTCAAGAGAAATTTCTTCAAGAAGAAAAATCTTCTTTCACAAGAATTTGACAGTTCAGATGAGTCTGAGGATGAAGAAGATAATGAGATTGAAAACTACAAAGATCGTGGATAAAATGATATAGTGGTTGTTGTCGGTAGTGCTCAGGAAAAGGAAGAAGATGACATTGATAAAGAAGAAGAAGTTGAAGGAAGAATTGATATGCAAGCTGAGTTAGAGTCTGCGGTTGAAGAGATTGATGTTTGGAGAGCCAAAAAAAATAAGGCTAACAAATTTTTCCATGACGCCAAACTCTATATACAGCAGCAGCAAGAAGAGAAGTCTGATTTGATGGAAGAAATCAAGAAACTCAAGTCATCAAATCCATAGGACTTAGGATCAGTCAGTAACTATAAAATCAAGATTGAAGAACAGAGAAGGGAGATTGATGGCTTGAAAAACACAATGAAAGATAAAATCAAGCGTATTTATGAACTTGAAGGAGAAGTCTTCGGTCTACAAAAAAAAGTTAAGGATCAAGAAAAAATTTTGATTCCCAGCACATTATCAGGAAAGAAGATCATTCAGAAGATTGAAAATAGAAAAGATGATCCTAGTTTTTCAGCAGGAAAGAAGTAGTAATCGAGCTCAGATGTTAAGTCTGATTTGGGGTTTGATCAGAAACAGAAAGTAGTCAGGGTTGAAGTCAGACCGCAAACACCCGTTCTGAAAAGGAAAATTGATGTGGGTTCAAAGAAAAATCAGAAAACTCAGAGAAGTCAAGGGACTACTGGCAGTACAGAAGCAACACGCAGGAATGCGCCTTTCATCAGGTGTTATTGCTGTGGAAAGATATGACACTCACAAAGTGTGTGTTCTATAGCTAGAAGATATCAAAGGGCACAAGAACAGAGGTGGAAGCCAAACAGAGAATGGTTCTCCAGAATATATTTTGAAGGACACTGTTTTTGGTTTGGAGGATTTGGGCACATGGCTAGATACTGTACATCGACCATGCAGAGAAATGTGCCAAAGTTGGATCAAAACATTCGCAGGCAGCAAATCAATGAACCAACAGATGAGTTGAAAATGAAGAATAGATTTGCAGCTTTGCAAGATGAAGCTGGTCCATCATACTCTGAGAATGATCAGAAGTCTCAATCTATACCGAGTGTGAAGACAAAAATATGGACCAAGAAGAAGAGAGCAGAGAAAGCAGTGGTTGCTAAAATTTCCCTTAAAGCATCAGACCGTTTTGGAGTGTGGATCCTTGATAGTGGTTATACGTCTCACATGACAGGAAACAAGGATCTGGTTACAAGTATAAAATATGACAAAGAAGGAGTTGTCAAGTTTGGAAATGATGAATGCCTGAAGATAATTGGATCGGGAAAGCCAGGTTTGGGGGAAAAGAAATAAGATGTGTTGATGTCTTGGTTGTAGAAGGTCTCAGTCACAATTTGCTCAGCGTCAATCAACTGTGTGACTCAGGGCATTCTATACGGTTTACCAAGAAGACGTGTGAAGTCAAGGGAATAGATGGTATAATGGTTTTACATGGAAAAAGTAAAAAGGGAAATCTATACCTAGTAAGTGGAGAAGAAAATATGTGCTTTTTGTCCAGAGAGGAAGAAAATAAGCTATGGTATAAAAGACTCAGTCATCTATTCCAACCATACTTGGAAGATCTGGTGAAGTGTGATGCAGCTAGAGACCTCCCTAATCTATCACGTGATTGTACACATATGTGTGATGCTTGTCAACAAGGGAAGATCATCAGAAAGGCATACAAAGTGAAGGAAAATAAGTCAACAAGAGTGTTTGAATTGGTGCATGGTGATGTATGTGGACCTATTTCACCAAGAGCCATTGACGGAAAAAGGTATTACGTTCTTTTCATTGATGACTATAGTAAAATGGCATAGGTATTCATCATTTATCATAAGTCTGATGTGTTCAGTTGCCTTAAACAATATCAGAGAGAAACTGAAAGGATGCTTGGGAAAAAAATTCTGGAGTTTCGTACTGACAATGGTACGGAATTCACAAACGGTCAGGTGGAAGACTATCTCGAGAAAAACGGGATAAGGCGTCAATTTTATTCAGTGATAACTCCCCAACAGAATGGAGTGGTTGAAAGGAGAAATCGAATCATCAACAACATGGCCAGAATGATGCTCATTGAAAAAGACCTACCAAAGAAATTTTGGAAGGAAGCAGTTTTGAAATCAGTTTACATTTCTAACAGGGCTCTGTTATGTCCAAAGTAAGGAAAGACTTCGTATGAGATATGGCATGGAAAGAAGCCAACAGTGAAATACTTTCAACTATTTGGAAGTAAGTGCTTTATTCTCAACAAGGAAAAACATAAGAAATATGAGTCACGAGTAGATGAGGGGATATTCCTTGGATACTCAAGAAAAATCAAGGCATATAACTGCTTCAGCAAAAGGCTTGGAAAATTAGTTGAGATTAATGATGTCACTATAGTGGAGAATGAGGAGATCGTTCAACAGCGCAGTGAAAAATTTCGTGATGAGAGTGATGAGGAATAAAGCACCACAGGGGGAGCAGAAGTTGATGGTGTTGATTCAGAAGAAGATACCGATGATGAGAATGAGGAGGTAAAATCTGTGTCTGCACAAAAGCCAAGGAGTCAAGCTAAAATTGACAGTCCGAATATCATTGGTGATCAGTCAGCTCTAGTTCAGACAAGAAGAATGAGATCACTACAACAAACATCTTTCTTATCTCAGGTTGAGCCAAAATGCTTCGTTGATGCAGTTGAAGATGAAAACTGGGTTCATGTAATGAATGAAGAGCTTGATCAGATTGAGAAGAATCAGACATGGGAGATTGTTTCGAGGCCAGCAGATAAGAATGTCATCGGGACTAAATGGGTATATCGCAACAAGATGAATGAAGATGGCATCGTGATTCGGAACAAAGCACGACTAGTGTGCAAAGTCTACTCCCAGATAGAGGGAATAGATGTTTATGAGACATTTTCACCAGTTGCGAGACTAGAGACAATAAGATTATTTCTAGCCATTGCAGTGCAACGGAAGTTCAAAATTTTCCAGATGGACGTCAAATCTGCATTTTTAAATGGAATTCTGGAAGAAGACATGTATATCGAGCAGCCAGATGGTTTTATCATTCATGAAGATGATAACAAGGTTTTCAGACTGAAGAAGGCATTGTATGAGCTGAAACAAGCACCAAGAGCATGGTACTCAAGAATTGATCAGTACTTGAAAAAGCTTGGTTTTCAGCATGGGGGAGTTGATTACAATCTCTATTTCAACAACAAAAGTAATCAAATGATGATGGTGTTGGTTTATGTCAATGACATAATATTTGGTGGATCAGATGAAGCACAGTGCAGACAATTTTATGAATTTATGAAACATGAGTTTGAAATGTCTATGATTGGTGAGCTGACGTTTTTCCTTGGTTTACAGGTAACACAAGGAAGGAATGACACATTTATTTCTCAATCCAAATATGCCAAGAAGGTTATGAGAAGATTTGGGATGGAAAATTACAAGGAGATGAAGACTCCGGTTGCAACCCGAATGAAATTATCAAAAGATGATAATGGCAAGGCAGTTAATATCACAGAATACATGCAGATTATTGGGAGTTTTCTATACCTGACAGTGACAAGACCTGATATTTTTTTCACCACATGCCAAGCAGCACGATATCAAAGCAATCCCAAGGAAATCCACATGCTTGCAGTGAAAATAATATTTCGGTATATCAAGGGCACATTGGATTTCGGCTTGATATATCATGATAAATCTCAGTCATAGTTATTTGGATATACTGATGCATATTGGGCCGGTTCAGCAGATGATAGGAAATCAATATCAGGAGGTGCTTTCTATCTTGGTGGAATATGTATTTCTTGGCTAATCAAGAAGCAAGATTGGATTTCATTAAGCACCACAGAAGCTGAGTATATTGCGGTCACTCAAGCATGCACACAGTTATTGTGGATGAAGCAGTAGCTTGATGATATGGGAGTTGAAGTGAAGTCTCCGATCGGAATCCAGTGCGATAACTCAAGTGCTATAAATCTCAGCAAAAATCTCATCCATCACTCAAGGACAAAGCACATTGAGATAAAGTATCATTTTATCAAGGAGAAGGTTGAGCAGCGAATCGTGAAGTTGGAGTATGTGCCTACAGAACTCCAGGTTGCAGACATTATGATGAAGGCCTTACTGAAGGAAGCTTTTGAGAGGCATCGACTGCCTCTAGGAGTTCAGTCAACTCCCCGTACTTGAAAATGCGTGGATATGGGACCATCCCCCTCTCCCCAAGGTATGATGTGTTTTCTCTAATGTACTAATATGTGTTTTTACCCTGTCACAGACTGCAGAGGAGTGACCTTTGGGTTCGTTGACAAAGGGGGGGGAATAGTGATTGTTCAGGGGGAGACAGTGTAACAGTGTGGCTATTTGATAATTCATAAATGATATGGAGAGAAGCTGACAGGTGAAGCAACAAGATAGGGGGAGAAATGAGATAGGGGGAGAGTATTAAATTTGAAGATACTATAAGTGATCGATCAAATAATAGAAATCACGACATCTACAGATCGTGATAAAAGTAGACGAGTGATAGTGAGAGAAGGTTTCCAGCGATCCACAATTGGTATCAGTTTAGCAACTGGTATCAGTTTGGTATCAACAATTGGTGTTAGAAATGAAGTGTTTCATTGTTGAACTTTTCATTTACTCTTGTTTCTCACGTCGAGCATTGCTCATGTGGGCTTAGAGTACATGTTAAGTGAATCCTTGAACACTATCAGAATCACAAGAGGTGAATGGTGTTAGCGGCTGGAAGAAGCTTTAATGAGATATCAAAGTGTAGAGAATTTTTATGAAAAAAGTTGTCAACAATCCCAAAGGGAAAGATTGTTGGGCAAAAATCCCTCAAGGTATCATTGAATCATTTTTGAGGTGATTGTGTTTGTTGGCAAAGTAGACCTCCATGTTGTGTTTGTTGACAAACCAAACCACGATGTATGAATCTATTGACAAAGAGGGTTTATATGGTGATTTTCCAAGATCAAGAGATGTTGTTGGCTATCTATGTTTGATAGAAGAACCCTGAAAAAGGAATGGACGATCTAGAGGCGGTACAAAAGAGCAGACAAAAGGTGGTTCCATTTTCCAGTGTTTGCCAAATTTTTGGGCCTGAAAATCGGAAAATGGAGAGATACGTTTTTGGAAAAGGGAGGTGCGTGAAAAAGAAAAGTGTTGCGCGAAATATTTACATGGTGCGCGAAAAAGGAAAGTGGTGTGCGAAAAATTAGTGTGGTGCGCGAAAAAGAAAAATGGTGCGGGAAATATTAGTGTGGTGCGCGAAATGGGGGATATGTGTTTTTCGCGCAAGAGGTGTTTCGAGATCAGAAGATCGAAAATTGGAAAAGGCATGAGGTGCGTGAAAAATTGGAGTGTAGCGCTAAATACAGTGTTGCGAGGAAGATGTATTTTTCGCGCTCAATGAGGATTACGCGCAGAAGGAGGGTTTTTTGCACAGGGTTCGATTTTGTCTATAAATATGAAGTGACCCCTTCATTCTAAAATGCTCAAGACTTAGAGAGTATCCGAGCTCTGGTGCACGAAATTGAAGTTCGCAAGGGAGTTGTGCGTAAACGTCAAGTTTGCGCATAAAGTATAATGTTGCGTGAAAAGCTAAGGCTGCGCGTAAAACCAGTGGTTGCGCAGAAAGCTAAGGCTGCGTGTAAAGAAGGGTGTTGCGCGTAAAGCAAAGGTTGTGCATAAAAGCAAGTTGTTGCACGTAATTGAGGTGGTTTCGCATAAAAGTAAGTGTTGCGCGAAAAGTGAATTTCGCACAAAAGCAGGGAATTATGCGCAAGGCCCAGTAAAGGCTATGCGTAAAAATTGGGGTTGCCCGGTACACCCGGTGCAAAGAGAGATTCATCTGTGGGTGAAAGTTGAACGTCAACAGAGCATCTATCAACAGTTGAGGATGCAGATTTCATTAGAGATAATGAAGAGACCTACATGTCTATAAACTGTGAGTGGATCTTTTGAAGAAGCAGTGAGCACACTTCAGTTGAGAGAGCAGTGAGCTTTCATTTTGTGAGTGGTTGTAAACCAAGAGGGACAGTGAGTCTGCTTTGAACTTTGTAAACAGCAGTGCGCTTTAGTGGATTTGGTACATTGGCACATCGCCGGTGTATGCTCCTTGGACGTAGCCCAGTGAGGATGAACCAAGTAAAAATCGTTATGTCCTGTGCATGATTTAGTTTTCGTTTATACTTTGCTACGGGAAAGAGAGAGAAGAGAGTTTTTCTTAACAGCAAAACAAGATCAATAGGGGTAGTTGTTTTAATCTGTCATACTCTGATTCACCCTCCTATCAGGGTATCTAACCTAGTGGACCTAACAATAGCCACAGTTTTCAAAACCGTGGCTATAGACCAAATAACCGTGGTTATAGGTGTGGGCTATAGCCACAGTTTTGAAAACCGTGGCTATAGCCCATGAAAAAAGATCTATAGCCACATTTTTAAAACATTGGAAATAGGCCACATAACTGTGGCCGTAGCCACCTATAGTCGCGGTTTTAAAAAAGTGACTATAGGTCTGTGGACGTAGCCTGTTTTTCTAGTAGTGACTTTTTATCATGAAGTTTCAAATTGGTGATCTCTAGTAGTTGAGATCATGAGGACATTCTCACCAAAAGGAACACCACATGTTTCAGGTGACATTGGTTGTTCCTATCTACAGACATGTGTATTGGACTTTAGACTTGAGATCATTGTGATTTTGTGCCATTTGACCGCATACTTTGATGCAAGGAAAAAATCACGACATTGTTGTCATGGTGAGGTTTCTTGTGTTAGGTGCGTCATTGGTGATATGACATTGGTTGAATGGTGAAGATAAATTTTTTCGCTTCCAAGTTGATGAAGTGATATCTCAATCCTGGTTGCTCAGGATGGTAGTACCTTCATAAATCCATGGTCAAGGTAGTTGAAGGTAAGACTGTCTAGTTAGAAAAAAAATAATAAATCAAGAAAAGGATGATGACACAAGTGTGTATCCTGCTTTATGAGATATTGCGATACAAGGAGATTGTATTACAAAGTGTATGTTTGTAGGATGGTTGTAATTTCTATAACTATTCCTTGACATTTTAGGGGCCTCGATGGGTTTTTAGACTCTACTCTGGGTATATAAATATTATTCACTACTATTGAGATAAAGTCCTCTAGAGGGTCACACACAATAGCGTCTTCAAGAGTCTTTCCTATTCATGTGAATAAGTATACATGCCACGGTGGGACCCACCATGGGTCCTAGAGTTGAAGTAATTAATCATTGAAAAATAAATAAGTTCAGTATTATTCAACTATAGAATAATTAAGTTGAATTTATTTCTTAAAATTATTTACAAGTGTTTAAATAAATAGATGAAAGAATATTACAAAAATTAATATTATTTTAATATTCAAGGTTCATTTAATATTAGTGGGAAATTTTGAGTCAAGTTCATGACTCAGGTTTATAACCTAATATATTTAATATATATTACAAGTATGTGATAAAATATAAATAATTTTTATGACATAACTATTTCTTCATAATTATTAATTTATTACTTATTTAGGGGATGCTAAATATATGTGGGTTGAGGAACCCTATAAGAGTATTTATGTCATCCACTTTATAAGTGGGGAGGAGCTCATTTCTACAGGGCTGTTCATTCCAATGGATTGAGAGGTCATACCTCCTCTCACATCCCATATAGAGAAACACTCTACCTGATAGACTGATCCAAGAATGCATTCAAGGATCGAAGTTATGAGATCAAGGTGATAATCACAACATTGAAGAAATCATCGGAGCCCTGTGCTAGCACCGAGAATTTGATGAATAGTACACATGTGGATTCTTGAAATGTGTGTGGATGATCTTGATGGGTTAGGCCTCAAATCCTATGAGAAACGGTCTTTGTTGAAATGTAATAGACGATCAGGCTTCGATTTGAACGAGGTAGTTGTTCTGTTTAAGTTTTCTTGCTTTTAGAATTCAAACAAGATCCTCAAAACATATCAAGGACCATATCACCATAGACGATGTAGTTTCTTTACATCAGTGATGAAAAGTTTTAAATCTACAACCCACTGACTTCCATTGCGTGCCCTGGTAGCATCATATAGATCGTAGCCCTCTTTTTGTGTAGTTTCCAATAAAGACGACACCTTTGAATGATCAGCTTTGTGTGAGATATGAATTGTTCGTGATCAGTTATATATGCATCCAGTGCGATTGGGAGGCTTTACTATTCTTTAATTGCAACATTTATGAGGCTTCCCTTATTGATTGGAGCAGGGAATTTCAATCATCAAAGTCGTGCAGGTCTCATTCATGACCATATAGTTGTTTTTGGATCAGAATGATCCGCTGCATGACTTCATATAATCCACAACATTGAAGAAATCATCGGAGCCCTGTGCTAGCACCGAGAATTTGATGAATAGTACACATGTGGATTCTTGAAATGTGTGTGGATGATCTTGATGGGTTAGGCCTCAAATCCTATGAGAAACGGTCTTTGTTGAAATGTAATAGACGATCAGGCTTCGATTTGAACGAGGTAGTTGTTCTGTTTAAGTTTTCTTGCTTTTAGAATTCAAACAAGATCCTCAAAACATATCAAGGACCATATCACCATAGACGATGTAGTTTCTTTACATCAGTGATGAAAAGTTTTAAATCTACAACCCACTGACTTCCATTGCGTGCCCTGGTAGCATCATATAGATCGTAGCCCTCTTTTTGTGTAGTTTCCAATAAAGACGACACCTTTGAATGATCAGCTTTGTGTGAGATATGAATTGTTCGTGATTAGTTATATATGCAT
Source organism: Viscum album (assembly GCA_963277665.1). Classification (NCBI taxonomy): domain Eukaryota; kingdom Viridiplantae; phylum Streptophyta; class Magnoliopsida; order Santalales; family Viscaceae; genus Viscum; species Viscum album. The sequence goes on along the minus strand of OY728130.1, from coordinate 570,024,121 downwards.
CCAGTGCGATTGGGAGGCTTTACTATTCTTTAATTGCAACATTTATGAGGCTTCCCTTATTGATTGGAGCAGGGAATTTCAATCATCAAAGTCGTGCAGGTCTCATTCATGACCATATAGTTGTTTTTGGATCAGAATGATCCGCTGCATGACTTCATATAATCCACAATAATTGAAGACTCCCACCCTAATTTGACATAAGAGTTGGCGAAGGTGTTCCCCTTGGTAACGGAGATCCTCTAAAGGATAGATAAGGATTAAAGAATGAATCATGTACCAGCCCCGTCTACAAAGAGCCATGCCTCTAACAGCCATTTTGAAGGGCATAAATGTGTGAGAGACGTCAAACAAGATATAATCTAGTATCAAACCACTGAAGAGAGGATAGGCTCAGCCAATGAATAAGAAAAGGAAGTGACCTCGATTAACCTCTATCTGCTGAGAATATTCTCCAGCCCTATTTTGTTCGATACATCATCCCCTATTGGTATATCGGATCCAACATTCCCAATGAAATTCGCCTCATCATCAAAAGACTCACAATCATGATAGGGGCGTTTGTTCCAGGGGCCCCCTGAATCCTGAACCAGTTCAATTGCAGCCATAATAAAGGGGTTCAGAGAGGCACAGAGTTTATCTACTTGTCAAACTGGTTGGATCAGTGCACCAGTTTGGTAGGATTCCATCCAATCTTGGGAATAGTTACGGGACAGATAAGTAGGAGCATAGACAAGAAGAAAGGAAACCTTGGCATTAGTATCCCCGCACACCAGCATTAGCCAAAACTGAAAAAATAATCTTAGGATGTTGTTCCCCTCACATTTCAGCAAAAGGAAGAGATGACACCTTCTGAATGTAGTGAAACTGATGAGAAAACCTATAAGAGGTGTATGTATCATAGATAACTAGCTCATCTAAACGAGTTGTAAGAACCGCATTCCTAAATGAGATTTTCTATAACCTCTCGTCGATGGAACCACTACCCTCACCAATTATAAGCCAAGAAGACATGGACTATGGTGTAAAATTAAAATAGATATGCCTTCTCAACATTTTTACAACCTCATGAACATATAACAATGTTGCCTCATCCAAGGAGACATTTAGTAGTCTTGGGAAGAATTGGGAATAAGGAATTTCAATGGTATTTTGGTACCCGTAATACTAAAGTTCTCACCTATCTAGCCAAATAGAAACTGTAATGGTCCGTTAAACCAGTAAAGGGTATTACCCTACTAAATGTGGCCAAGTAGTTGATAAAGATGGGTAAGGGCTGGAACAGCTAGGTTGAGAGGTTTCACTACTTCTAGTCGAGCCGCCATTACCAATGTGCTGACCCGAATGCCCAAACATGCATCCCTAGCAAGGGAAAGCTATCTGTTTAGAAACATGGAAAAAAAATCCTGTCATCCAAAGACATGAGGATACATTAGGTCTTATCTTATTGCCCCATGAAGCATTCTCTTGGGCCTCTGTAATTCTCCATAAAGCATACTCTTCCATTGCTGGCAGCGGACCTATCACTAGATCTATGGAACGGTTTCGACGTCTTTAGTTGTGGTATCGAAAGCAGGTTTGGTTGGCCGAAAGCCCATTCCACCCCCCACCCTTATCTTATGATCTCTATTATCATATGGAACAATCAGGGTCTGAGGGTTCATGGGAAGTGAGCCTTCAAGGCCTCCGAGTCCCGTCGACACTATGCTTCTATTATTTTCATTCTGGAACCAAAACAAGATGAGGACCGTATTTCTTTATTCACCAAAAATATGGGCTACGCCAATTGTATGCATGCAGGTTCTCATAACAATCTTATATGTGCTTTTTTGGAAATCAGGAATAGTATTGGACCTCATAGAGGCTTCTTCGTAGTCTATTATAACTAAGATAAGTGCTGGGGGGAATGACCTTTTATTTTCATTTGTATATGCAGGCTGCGAGGCTTTGGAAAGGAACCTTTTATGGAAACAACTACAATTGTTTCAACCAGGTAATCACCCATGGTACGTTGGAGGTGATTTTCACATGGTCATGGAGGGTTCTAAAAAACGAGGTGCTGTTGAACTTTCAACTAAATCAACACATGATTTAAGAATTTTTCGGCTTCTATGGGTCTGATGGATATGGGATTTTATGGTTGCAAATATATGTTGCGGGGAACGCCCCTACGCGAGAGGCAGTCCCCACGAAATAGTCCGGATCTATTGGGTGTTTTGGTTGGTTAAAATCCGAAACGCAAAAACAACGTTTATATTCAATTTATTACATGCAAATTGATAAACATAGAACATGTTCAAATTGCATTCCATCAATAAGGAATAAATCAAATGAATATATTCAAAAGAATTCAACAGCAGTGAACAACCAGTGGCAATTACAACAATATATTTAATTCAAAACTAACATATTTAAATTAATATTCAGAAGCAGCGAATTCATTCAGCAATTTATAAGTCGAACAAATGCGGAAATGGAAAGCTGTAAAAGGGACACCAAGAATTTACGTGTTTCGGCCATATGGCCTACGTGCACGGGGCAGAATCATCAGGGGTTTTTTACTATGCAAGATAACAGATTACAATAAACCAGCGAGCAGCAGCATCACACAACCAACAGCACCTCTAAAAAAAACATATCCAAGAAACAAAGGAGAGTGCAAGAACAAACAGCCAGGGTAGACAACACATGGAAGAAGACAGCATGTAAAAGAATCAAAATCGACAGAAAAAAAAAAAGAAAAAAAAACTGGACCGAAACCCCCCTTACCAGGGGTTCGGTATCACCTTTGTCACTGCTGAATCTCCATGCTCAAAGCGTTGGATGTTGTCGACATCGAGTCTGGATCCTCTAGACTCATTTTCATATCCAACATCGTATGAATCCGATGTCTTTGCCTCAAAGGAATTGTCCTGGCTTCATGTTCGGCGATGCTGCCCTAACTCAGTGCCGCTATCCAAAACCGACGCCGCTGTTTGAGATCGGTGCTGCTATCCGAGACCGACGCTCCATCAAGATCGTCGTTGTTATCCAAATCAGCGAACCAGCGTATGAGGGCGCCACTACTCCATGGCCTAACAGCGAGCTCCACGATTTTGCACCTACCAGCCCTCGTCCCGCTTCTCCTCTGGTAAGACATGATTAGACCGCTACACATTCGGCCATCGCGGAAGATGCTCAACATCACGGAAGATGCTCAAGCCTTCCTCTCTTTGTCGGCGGCAAACCAAGAACGCCATCGTCGGAGTCTCTCTCTCTCTCTGGCCAACTGCGCTGCTCCCTCGCTTCCCAGATGAAACGGTGCCCTCGTCCCTCAAATGGAGGCGCTGCGGAAAGAATAATCGGGGCACGTGGACGGTGGAGCTTGAGAGGGCGGTTCCCCCTTTCCAACGGCGTAACAATTTCTCAAAAAAAAAAACAGCATATTAAATAAATTGCATTTTAATTAACAAAATAAAAACAACGTGAGAATCAAATTCACAATTCTCCACCTTGGAAATTAAAATGCATGAACAGATTTAATATGCACCATAATCTCCACCTTGCAAATTAAAACATAAACCACATGATGATTCTACGCCACCTAACATCATCAACTTGGGCAAATACTAAACAGGAAATAACCTATGGGGTATGACCCAAACAGCCCCCCTACCATGTATCAACTGTGACACATATCGCCCGAAGTTGAATGATATTGAAAAGATGATAAACAAGTTCAGAATAAAACAATTCTAAACAACTGCATGATAAAGGTTCATACCTGCACTTACCTGAGTCGCACTCTGAGACGATGCCAACGAGGAAATCATGGACCGACAAATCACATGTCAACGGGTCCCCAAACAAGCTCACATGTGCCTGCAGAACACAAATAAACAGAGCAGTACCATCCTCACACAAAACATGGCAAACCAAAACTCAGAGAAATTCACATAGAATGTAACTCAGTACAAAAACAGTGCAATCATACAAAACACAACAGAAAAGGAAGCAGCAAAGAGAGAGCAACAGAGATAGCACATGCATAGTAAATGAAACAACCTAAAAAGAGTCTCCACCTGAACCCACAAAAAAAACATATGAGGACCAAAGGACCAAGAACCGTCGGCTTTAAAACCGAAACACGCTGCCTGGACTTTCGACGCAAGGCACCATAAGATCCTCAACCGAATGGATTCAGAATCTCCACCATAGGAGACAACCGCCTAAACAAAAGCCAAAAAGGAGACTTCTTCACACAAAGGGGAAACTGCAAGGACACATGCAAGCAGTCCCAACATCCTAAGATAGCTCTAACAAGCGAGAACAAAAGGCTGGGAGCCAACTAAAAACTAGGGGAAAACAAGCCGCAAAAAGGCCACACATCCTACTCTAGTCTTACTAACGGCACACGGTTTCCGGAAAACCATACAAAGTCGTTAAATAGGGTCAAACAGCAAACAAAGAAGCTTGGTGATCAGCCAAGCGACACTGCACCCACAAACTACCCAAACCTAAACACCGAACTCGCTACGGGACCATACCCGGAGCAAACAGTTCTAAAGGATGCGGAGGAACACAGCGGAGCTAACATAAGCTCATCTCCTAGGCAAAAGGCAGACACTAGAGACACAAGATCCTGCCAAGACCTTACTGTTAACCAGCTCTCAAACATAGGCAAACCTCACAAAGTACCCATTCCTACCCCGAAACCATAGACACACATAGGTATCAACTACCAAGAGGCATCTTTTGAGGCTCAGATAGGTAAAGGAAAATGAAAAGCAAACAACGAGGAATCAAACTACCAGCAGCAGAATGAAATTACAACCCAAGAGAGCTAATGACCTAGCTGAACGAAACAACAAAGCATGCTGCTATATGTAAAAGCCACTAACAAATCATTTGAAAGCAAACTAACAAACAATTTCAAATTTTAACAAACCAAAACATAAACCCAATTAGGCTCTGATACCACTTTGTTGCGGGGAGCACCCCTGCGCGAGAGGCAGTCCCCGCGAAATAGCCCGGATCTATTGGATGTTTTGGTTTGTTAAAATCCGAAACGCAAAAACAACGTTTATATTCAATTTATTACATGCAAATTGATAAACATAGAACATGTTCACATTGCATTCCATCAATAAGGAATAAATCAAATGAATATATTCAAAAGAATTCAACAGCAGTGAACAACGCACTCGCAGTGGCAATTACAATAATATATTTAATTCAAAACTAACATATTTGAATTAATATTCAGAAGCAGCGAATTCATTCAGCAATTTATAAGTCGAACAAATGCGGAAATGGAAAGCAGTAAAAGGGACACCAGGAATTTATGTGCTTCGGCCATATGGCCTACGTGCACGAGGCAGAATCATCAGGGGTTTTTTACTATGCAAGATAACAGATTACAATAAACCAGCGAGCAGCAGCATCACACAACCAACATCACCTCTAAAAAAAACATATCAAAGAAACAAAGGAGAGTGGAAGAACAAACAGCCAGGGAAGACAACACATGGATGACGGTGCACAGCAAAGAAGACAGCATGTAAAAGAATCAAAATCGACAAAGAAAAAAAAAGAAGAAAAAAACTGGACCGAAACCCCCCTTACCAGGGGTTCGGTATCACCTTTGTCACCGCTGAATCTCCATGCTCAAAGCGTTGGATGTTGTCGACATCGAGTCTGGATCCTCCAGACTCATTTTCAGATCCAACATCGTATGAATCCGATGTCTTCGCCTCAAAGGAATTGTCCTGGCTTCATGTTCGGTGATGCTGCCCTAACTCAGTGCCGCTATCCAAAACCGATGCCGCTGTTTGAGATCGGTGCTGCTATCTGAGACCGACGCTCCATCAAGATCGTCGTTGTTATCCAGATCAGCGAACCAGCGTATGAGGGCGCCACTACTCCATGGCCTAAGGGCGAGCTCCACGATTTTGCGCCTACTAGCCCTCGTCCCGCTTCTCCTCTGGTAAGACAAGATTAGACCGCTACACATTCGGCCATCGCGGAAGATGCTCAACATCGCAGAAGATGCTCAAGCCTTCCTCTCTTTGTCGGCGGCAAACCAAGAACGCCATCGTCGGAGTCTCTCTCTCTCTCTGGCCAACTGCGCTGCTCCCTCGCTTCCCAGATGAAACGGTGCCCTCATCCCTCAAATGGAGGCATTGCGGAAAGAATAATCGGGGCACGTGGACGGTGGAGCTTGAGAGGGCGGTTCCCCCTTTCCAACGGCGTAACAATTTCTCAACAAAAAAAAAACAGCATATTAAATAAAATTGCATTTTAATTAACAAAATAAAAACGACGTGAGAATCAAATTCACAATATACATGGTGCAACAATTGAAAAAGAAGTAGGAGGATTTTCAGTATACTTGACCTCTACCTATCTAATTTTCAAGGTCAAGACTCCTTTGCTCGGGCTTCAGACACACACCTTAGCAGATCAGTGTCAGACCATGCACCCCTTCTGGTGGTGCTGAAGGAGGGAGACCCAGAGCCTAAGCGTTTTCCTGTACTCTTCCAATTGGCATCAGATTGATGGTTTTCTTCAGATGGTCAAGGAGCACTCGGAATGACCGGAGAGGGGTACGACATAGAATGGTCTCATGAATCGACTTCAACTTCGGAGAAAAGATTACAAGATTTGACCCCCTGTAAAAAATAACGATGACAACCGTTTGGAAGGTTTATAGAGATATATATAGATTTTGGAGGACAATATTATTTATGCTTGGGATGATAACAGTTTTTCTCTTCTGGTTGACAAACAGAAGGTGCTTTCTGAGAAGTTATTGGCGATTGAAAGGGCTTACAGAGAGTAATCTGGAGCCATGTGGCTCAAAGAGGGGGAAAATACTACCTATTTCCAGGCGGGTTTAACGGAGAAAAGGGTGATCAGGAGGATTAACTAAACTGTTGGATAGTAAACTCATTATTCCTTTGACGACACCTACCATCCACTGTTGTAATGTAGGCATGATGAATTCAACAATCGCTGCTAGACATGTGTGGTATCAGAGGATTGAGCGGCACCTACTGCAACCAACCGTGGAATTTTATTTTCTATGTTTGATTTTTGTGGTGTGCTATGTATCCCTATAAATAGGATTTGTTATTTGAGTTGTGATATACGAATTCAAGTTGAAAAAATATTACCACTTTGATTCTGCTTTATTTGTGTGTTGCGCATCACCTCAAGTGATCTTCGCCCGCGCGGTTGAACTTACCGCTGCAAGGATCCTCCATTAGTGGTATCAAAGGAGGTTCTAAGTTGAGGTGAGTAAAGAAAAATCCTTTAGATCTGTGTTCCCTTTCGCTAGAGCGGATTGAAGGTGTTTCCGCCAGTTATGGTCGAGATCCGTGGAATCACCTACCGACTGGCAGGAGAGGAGCTGCGAAGAAGAAGATGAATAGTTCTTCTTACCCAAAGTCAATGGCTTGATATTTTTTCCCACTTTGGTTTTTTTCATTCTTTGTTTGGAAACAAAAAAAAAAAAGGTTGAGTATACCTTTGAAATTGGGTAAAATCACTTTTTCCTTTCCATCAATTTCTACGCCCTTTTTTGGAAAGCGATTTCAATCCCACTTTTATCCTTTTTTTAGCTTCTCCAAAATTCACGCCCTTTCCCTTTGAAATAAAGAAAATATTACCTCCATTTTTTATGTCCCTTAACCATCTCTCCACACGCCTCTCACCATCCATTTATCTCAAAAAAAAAAAAAAAAAAAACAATCCCTTGCCCTATTCTCCAATTAGTCACCCTCTTCAACAAAAAAATAATAATAATCTCCATTTGTATTCTGGAAAAATTAGTTCAGTGATCCAAAAAAAACATTTGTGCAATTCCTGCTAAAATATCAGCTTTCAATTCAAAATAATAATAATAATAATAATATGCACCATTTTTTGATATCTGTATCTGTATTTTCATCAAAATAATTAATTTGTTTCCATGACGAATGCATTTTCACAAGTTGTGATCCCAAAAATGACGAAGAACAATTATGATAATTGGTGAATCCAAATGCGTGTGGTACTTGATACCCTAGATGTCATGGACATCTTGGAGGACGAATACACCAATCCAGAATCCAAAGAAGCTAAGGCTGCTCTGTCAGATGTTCAAAAAACCACTCTTCGGGCGGAACGAAAACGAGACTGCAAGGCAAAGTCTAAAAATTTATCAAGGTCTTGACGAAGCGAATTTTGAAATAATCTCTTCGTCAAAATCATCGAAGGAGATTTGGGATACTCTTTGCAAAGCATTACAAGGCACCGACAAAGTGAAGAGGATTTGCCTTCAATCTCTACGAGGTGAGTTCGAATCCCTATTTATGAAAACATTTGAAACTTTTGCCAAGTATCATACTCATGCAATGGTTGTGGTGAACCAACTGCAAAGAATTGGAGAAGATATTACTGACATGCGGGTATGTGAGAAAATTTTGCGATCCCTTGATCCAAAATTTGATTACATAGTCATTGCCCTGGAAGAAACAAAGGACCTGGAGATGATCTATATTGAAGAACTCGTGCGGTCTCTCCAAGCCCACGAATTGAAGGTAAACCACCAGAGCGATACCAATGGAGTGGAGCATGCCCTGCAATCAAAGTTGTATCTCAACAACTCTGAAAAAGAGCAGGAGGGACATCTCGAAGAAACCGAGGTAGGGGATTCCATAGACAACAATTTGATCAAAGAAGAGGAGGAAGTGGTGGAAGAAGCCCAACTCAAGGAGGCCGTAAATATCAATCTCATAATCCACGAGAATGTGGACGAGGAAGAAGACAAGGATTCAATAATCGCCAACCGAACAAAAGAAACATTCAATTCTATAATTTTAAAAAATATGAACATTAAAACAATGAATGTTGGTACAAGCAACCCATAGAGAATGACACTGAAGAGGCACATATCGTTGAAGCCGGAGATCCTTTTGATGAGTCCCATGTGTTGATGACACAAACATCAACACAAAATAAAAGAATGTGGTATCTTGACTCTAGATCTAGCAACCACATGACAGGGCACAAACACTTTTTTATAAACCTGGATGAGCGGGTTCGAGGAGAAATTTCATTTGGCAATCTCTCAATAGTATTTGTCTATGTAAGAGGAGATATTCTGATGAAGCAAAAATACGGCAATCATGCTTTCAACTTCAACGTCTACTATGTACCCGACATGAAGACCAACATCTTGAGTGTCATACAGTTGGTGGAAAAAGGCTTTCACATAAGCATTCAAAATAAACAAATGATGATTGTCGATGATAGAGGAAGGTTGATCACAAAAGTACCGATGGAAAAGAACCGCATGTTTCCGCTCATGATCCAATCTGACGTACCACAGTGTTTGGTGATGGTATGTGATGATAAAGACTGGCTATGGAATCTCAGGTTTGGGCATTTAAACTTTGAAAGTTTAAGATTATTAGGAAGCAAGAAGATAGTGAATGAGATTCCTATCATTCAACACCCAAATCAAATTTGTGAAAGTTGTGTTTTAAGAAAAAAAAGCATAGAAACAACTTTGCAACGAAAACCAACTGGAAAGCTGCAGCACCACTGGAGCTAGTTCACACCGATGTGTGTGGTCCATTAAATCCAAAATTAGATGGACAAAGGAGGTATTTTCTAACATTTATCGATGATTATAGTAGAAAAACATGGATATATTTTCTCAAAATGGAGTCAAAAGTATTTTGCATCTTCAAAGAATTCAATGCGCTAGTGGAAAATCAAAGAAACCATTGCATTCAAACATTGCGATCTGATCAAGGTGGGGAGTACACCTCCAATTTTTTTCAAAATTACCTCAAGAAACATGGAATTCAGCACCAGCAGACATCGTCTTACATGCCCCAACTCAATGGAGTAGTTGAGAGGAAAAATCTAACCATTCTCAACATGGTGAGAAGCATGTTGAAAGACAAAGGAGTGCCAATGACTTTCTGGGCTAAAGCGTCCTCATGTGTGGTGCATCTACTCTATAGATTCCCAACAAAAAAAACTCGAAGCAAAGATACCGTAAGAAGCCTGAAGTACTCACAAGCCAAGTGTGAGTCATCTAAGAGTTTTTTGTTCCATTTCCTATGTCAATATTCAGAGGCAAAACGAACAAAGCTCTAGGGAAAAGGAGTGAAGTTTGTCCTGATGGGATACGAAGACCGAGCAATGGGATATCGTTTGCATAATCCCATCACCAAGAAGATTATATTCATTAGAGACATAATCTTTGATGAAAAAGAGACATGAAAGTGGAATCAAGATGATGATTCCAGAGAGGTGCGACTCACTCTAGAAGATGACGAAATAGTTGAAAAATTACAATTGGAGGAACAAAGAATTGAAGAACCGCTGATGCCGTTATCACATACTCCAACATCTGAAGACATCGAATGAGAACTCTCCCATATACGTCCTCAAAACGTTCGAAGCCTTGCAGATATATATGAGAGAACATAACCAATGGAGGAGTATGTAAATTTGTACTATCTCTCAGCGACTTCCGATCCAACTAGATTCATGGGAGCTAAAACCAATGAAATGGGAAGGAAAGTGATAGATGTTTAAATCTATCTCAGTGCCACAACCAAAGACTACAAGAAAAATGAAGGCTTTGACTTTAGTGAAGTCATTGCACCGGTTGGACAACCACCCGAATATGATGCAAAATCATGTGTCATAAGGAATATGAGTTTAATAGGGGATGTTGGATATTAAACTCATTATTATTTTGACGGAACCTACCATCCACTGTTGGAATGGAGGCATGGTGGATTCAACGATTGTAACAACCCAAAATTTTGAATAAATCTTGTTTCCTAATTTTATGTGTTATTTTATTTTTTATACTCAACAAAAATGTTTCATTTGATAACATGAGTATAATTAAAATGACACTGTTGGTTTTTGACTGTTATATGGCCATTGGTCAATATGACCATTAGAAACTAAACGTTTTGATTATTGTCTCTAAATACAAGTAATCTTGGTTAATTAATATAGAAAGAAGATTCGATGGCCTCACCCAGTAGTCTTGGACCAATCGAAGCCAATCTAACAGAACTTGGGAAGGAGGTAGCACCACTGGGCTTTGCTCTGGACCAAACCCAAGCTGAACTTCATCGTATAAAGCTAGAACGGGATCGCCTTCGTGAGAAGTTCAAACTGATAGAAATTACTACTCGTGCGATGTTGGCCGAGCCTCCCTCAGATTCTCTCACCTTAGCACACCTTACACTTAGGTCCTATGCTGGTGTGATAAGGGGCTATGTAAGGAGACCGTAACTGCCTTGTGTAATCCTTTGTTTTAAATAAAAATTGGGATTTCTTCTTATGATGAAGTTTATGAATTTTCAAATGACAGGATAAATATAGTATGCATATTTTTGATGAATTTTAGAAAAAGGATATTTTAAAAATGGTTGTGTAAACCTTAAATAATTAAAAATGTGTAATGATTTTCGAAAAATGGTCTTCTACAATTATGTTCAGTATGAAATTTAGAGTCTAATAAGATCAACTTAATTTTTGATGAATAGTAAATTATGAATAGTGATTTTATGATTAGGATTAGTAATGTGTCCAAATGGATTAGTAATCTCACTTAAAGAAAGTATTAATATAATCTAGGCACCTTGATTAAGTAATGTGATTCAATAAAATGGTTAAATAACGGTTTCATAAATCATTATTCAAGTATTAGTTTTTTCGGGGGAATAGTGTTTTTTATTTAAAAATTTAATTAAAAATATTTAGATAATTATTTTTATAAAACGGATTTCATTTTTGAACTCAGAGTACCGATATTATGCTATGGTAATTTTTGGGGTTTTTTCTGAAAAAAATGAATTTTCGGTGAATAGTGTTTTTATTTAAAAATTAAATTAAAAATATTTAGAAAATTATTTTTATAAAATGGAGTTCATATTTGTAATCAGAGCGTTGATATTTGGTTAAGGTGAAATTTTGGGATTATTCTGAGAAAGTTGAATTTTCGATGAATAGTGAAAATACAGTTTTTAAGTTACGGGTGTTTAATGACATCATTAAATGATGTATTAAGTTTGTAATCAATATGTTCGAATTATGAATAGTGAGATAAGGTATGAGGTGTCCCAAGTGGCCAATACCATGGGCAAATACCATGGGCAAGCCCATGGTTTTGCCAAAATCACTAATGAGGTGTCCCTTTGCCATTAATGTCTTGTCCCCTCACTTTCCCTATAAATACCAAGCCATCCTCTCATCCATTCGACTCCCCACTCTCCCCCAACGAAGTTCTGGTCTCATTACCTCCCAAGGAGTCCTCCCATGGTGCCCCCAAGCCCTCAAGGTCCCAACCTTTGAGTTTTAAGAGTTATGTTTTAAGGTAAGGGATCCGACCTCTCTCTTTCATTTCAAGTAATCTCTTTTATGTCATTCCTTTTATGCTCCATGTTCTTATGTTGGAGGATATTCTTTTATACTCCTCTTACTTCCCTTTTCATGTTCATATAATGAGAGATCCCCTCTTGCTCTCATTATTTCGTTTTATGAAGTTTTAAGTGGCGCCGTTAGGCTGCTGAAATTTTTGTAATGGATTCTTTCTCCCTTCTCATTTTTCAAGATCTATTTTCATGTAAAGTATTTCAAGTTCCTTTTTATTATGTTGGAGTATGATCTCTAAATTTATCATACTGATCTTTTATGACCATATGATGAGAGACTCATTTGATCTCTTCAATTCAGTATTTTGAAGTTTTAAGTGGCGCCGTTAGGCTTCCGAATTTTTTAAGTGGTTCTTCACCCTTCTCGTTTTGAAGTTCTACTTTCATGTCAAGTATTTCAAGTTCCTTTTTAATTATTTTGGAGAATTATCTCTATATCTATCATACTGAACTCTTATGTTCACATGATGAGAGACCCTATTTGATCTTTTCAAATCATTTTTGTTGAAGTTTAAGTAACGCCGTTAGGCTGCCGAACTTTCATAAGAGAAATCTAATTTTTGTCTTCCTTCCATGTTTTTTCATTTCAAATGGTATGTCCTTGAAATTTCATTACCATGATCATGTATCTTTCTTATTCTGTCCATATACTTTTTTATGGGTCATTTATGAATGTTTTACCCATTTTCTCTCTCTTTTTAATGTCTTCTAAAACCTCGTAACATAGCTGTTATGCTGCAGAATTTCCGTCTCAAAATGTCTCTCTCTTTTTCTAAAGTTCTTTTATATTATTAAGTGAATACTCAAATCTCTTTCTTCTAAAGGGGTATTCACATATATACCAAAATGTTCTATTTTAAATTCTGGGATTTACATACATGAGACCCACCTTCCTTTTCTGTGGGTTTTAAAGTGACGTAAAGATCATGTCTTTAAAGCAGTTTTTAAAACGTTGTGATTATGAAATGAAACCCATTTATTTTATGCTATATGGGTTATTTATGAAATGTTTGATGGTGATATATGTGGCTCACATGATAATAAAGGCAAATTTAAGAGTGCACTCTGATAGCGCTCCAATGCATTGGGTAATGATGTAACCACTAGAGATTACAATTTTCACGATACCTTGGTGAATAACCTTGGTAATTTTCAAATGACACCTTGGGGATGGACCTTGGTGATATGTTCATGATTGTCTATGTTAAATGATGTAGCCACATTTTCAAGTTATGAAAAATGTTATTTTTATTATGATATGCCTCCTTATTTCATTCTCATGCCTTAAAGTTCTTTTTCATGACCTTATTGAAGTATCTCAAGTTCACATGTAAAATGTTTCTCTTGTTTTCCTTACTGGGATTTTTGCTCACTCTTTATTTTTATGTATGCTCCCAGGTTATTTGATGCAGTAATGAACCTAGGATGAACATGAGGATAAGCCTTTCAAGTGTTTTAGAAGAATGTTTTATGTTTTCATGTTTAAAGTTCCTGGTTTCCAAGACACTAAACCTTAAAGATCCTCGGTTTTGTAAAATGTAATGAAAGTTTATGTGATAAGGAGGCGGGATGCTATAACGATCACTGCTAGACATGTGTGGCTTCAGAAGATTGAGCGACACCTACTACAACCAACCGTGGACTTTTATTATCTCTGTTTGATTTTTGTTGTGTGCTATGTATCCCTATAAATAGGGTTTGTTATTTGAGTTGTGATATATGAATTACAGTTGAAGAAATATTACCACTTTGATTCTGCTTTATTTATGTGTTTTGATCACCTCAAGTGATCTTCACCCATGCGGTTGAACTTACCACTGCAATGATCCTCCATCATAAACATGATGATGGATCCTTTAGTTCAGACGTGGAAGTATTTGGGAAAATGGCACTGCATTACTTTTTAGGAATCTTGGCTAGCCTAAATTGTTTTCATGAAGGAAGATTAAGTATACAAGCCCGAGAGGAGGCCTTTATGAGCTACATTCCAAGGCTGGTGGAGGATAGGGACAATGATGCTTTAAAGACTATACTAGAGGAGGAAGAGATAAAGAACACCGTTTTCGATATGAACATGGAATGTTCTCCAATCCCTGATGGTTTTTTGGGTGATGTTTTTGTTTGAAGTTTGGGATATTGTTATGATTCATGTGAGGGAGGCGGTACAAGATTTATTAAAGGAGGTTCTCTAAATCGGGTTGTTTGTGCCTCTAAATTTGTACTCATCCCTAAAGATAAAGAACCATCATCCTTGAACAAGTTTATAACTATATGCTTGTGTAACTTTGTTTATAAGATTCTTTCTATCCTTCTCAACAAGAAACATTGCAATGTTATTCCAAGAATTATTTGGGATGAGTAGCATGGGTTTGTGAAAGGAAGAATAATTTAAGGGTCTATTGGTATCACCCAAGAAATGGTTCACAATATAAACAAAAACACATTTGGATCCAATATTATGATCAAGGTGGACATTGACAAGGCCTAAGATAAATTGGAATGGAGATTTATTCTTTGGTTCATGAGGAAATTTGGCTTTCAAGAATGGTTTTGTGACCTATGCTTTAGATGTTATGCATCCATGTGGATCACAATATCTCTTATGCGTAAGGATTTTGGGTTCTTTAAATCGGCACGTGGTGTTAGTCAAAGCGATCTCCTTTCACCCACTCTGTTCATCATGGCTGAAGAGGTGATTATAAGGAATATTCACCAAAACCTTGAGGATGGGAAGATCCTACCTTATCATAACAGGTTGAAGAATGGAATTTTGTCGCATCTTATGTTTGGTGATGATATGTTATTCTTCATTAATGGCAGAAAAAGATCAATTTTTGGGTTCTTCAACATTATGTACTCTTATGGAATGCTATGTGGTCAAAGCATCAATTCAAGAAAGAGTAGTGTTTTTATCACCAATAAATGTTCCGAAAGACAAGCCATTGTAATTCAATCTAAGTTTGGTAGTCATATTCTTCAACTCAAAATAGTTTGTCTTGGTGCCCCTATCTATAACAGAATGGTCAGAAAAGTTCTTTTTGATGAAATCATCAATCGGATAACTGAGAGAATTTGTAACTGGAAAAAACAGGTTCTTCTATTTCGGAGGAAGAATCACATTGATTAATAGTGCACTCACTTCTATTTTGATGCATGTGTTATCCATTATCAAGACACGGAAGGGGGTGAATAGGAACATGGAAAACATCATGACATCCTTCTTATGGGATGAAAATCAAGCTGGCCATTGTTATTGGCATTCGTGGAAAAGAATGGAAAACTAATGGAACAAGGGTGCATAGGCCTACGTGATGTGGAGGAAACTATTCAAGTTATGAAAGAAAGGTAGACTTGGGACATCTGTGAAGGGAAATATTTATGCGCAATGTTTATTATTGATAGGTATGGGGAGGACTGGAGGAGCTGGTCTTCGATTTCAAGGAGGTTTTCCAACCTAGCTTGTTGCATACTCAATCATTTGGAGGAGCTGGAAGGGTCTGTTTGCTGGACTGTTGGTCATGGAGACATCAGCCTATGGAATAAAAATTTGTCAGGAGAACTGCTTCATTATCTAGGCTATCCTTCTCCAACCATTTCATTCAATGAGGAAAGTTTGTATCCGACCATCCTTGACACCATTGTGTATAGAGATCAGAATGATATTTTTGAAAACATCACACTGGTGGACGAACGAGACAGGTGTACTTTCCTGGGATCCAACTATGGCATGTTTCCCGGTCATGATTTCAGGAGAATGAATCATTCCCATAGCGGCATGGATACATGGTATTTGAAATTGTGGTGCGAGGACATACCATGAAAGCTGATTTTTTTTAGAATGGTATATGAGAATTCATGCAATCTCAACTGATGAGAATGCACAAAGAATAAGAGTAGTTTTGGCCTCATGTTTTCAGTGCTATTCAAGGATGGAACAGGAAACAAAACGGAATGTTTTATTTCATGGTGACTGGGCCAAGGCTGTTTGAAACTACTTACAGAAGGGGATGAGTATTAACGATCTCAGCAGATCAATGCTGGATATGATTGAGGCTTGGTTTTGGGGGTCAAGGCATCTTGGGATGGAGGATAAGGTTCATGGAATGAATTTCTCATCTGGTTGTTGGATATTCTGGGAAGCGAGAAATAAAGCATGCAATGGCATTAAGATTTCTAGATTTCATATCCAGGGGAGAGTGAAATTTTTAGTGACAGAGCTGGGGGCGCTGATCAAGAATACTTGGCATTCTATTACTTTAAAAATATTTTTACCTAGTTATTGCATGAACATGGTTATCAGTGAACCTAATCAGGGTAGATGGGTTAGATGGATTCCCCCTTTCATGGGAATGAAATTGAATGTGGATGGATCATGTCTGGATGGGGAGATGAGAGGAGGTGGGATGCTTCCAGATAGTAGGGGTTCTATGCTTCTAGGTTTTAGTTCTTTTTGGTGTAGGTAACTTTATGGCTGCGGAGGCTAAAGCTTTGGCCACATGTATTTCTTTGTGCAGGAGTTTTAATATCCAAGTCACATAAGTTGAATCTTATTATGCTATGATGATAAAATTTCTTCGAGATAAGGGTGATTCCCCCTGGGAGATGGTTTACATTGTTAGGTATTAACGGATTTATGTCAACTAGAATATTCTTCTCATACATACCTAGAGAGAAGGGAATTGTATTGCCAATTTATCAGCTAGAAAAGGCAGATCTGTATAGAGACCAACTCTTTACACCAACATGGGGTCCCTACCTGATGATTGTAAGATTATTGTTAGGAATGATGCTCTTGGTCTCTATTATTTCCACTCTCCTTGACTTTTTGAAAACTCTGTTGTTTGTAGGATTTGTTTCCTTCCTTTAATAAAAAGACAATTTTAAGTCAATGTATAGGATGACCCCTGGAATGTCACGAGGATCAGTTGACTATGCTCAAAGAATATTTCCTAGATACAGTCAAAGGAGGGTGAAAAATCACAAACTGGAAGATTCTGGTTGCGAAAAAGGATAGAGGCATCACCCAGAAGGTCGAAGTTATATAGAGGCAGTCTATGTGATAGACGATAGTTCCGAATACCGATCGAAAGAATCCCCTTTATATCCTCATTGCAAGACAATACCTGATATTGGGGATCAACATTGTGGTTCCCAATGACCATAGCCCTCCATTCGACCATGTTGAATGAATTTCACGAGCTCAAATCCCTCTAGTCCAAACATAAAAAAGCATGCATTATAAGAAAGGGGTTGGATTGGATGAATAAATGAATGACATGGATGGAATCACGTGGAGCATGTGATCCATTCTAAGTCTCGTAATCGCAAGACCCATGCCGAGTCTCATGATCACATGATCCATTCCGAGTCTTGCGATCAAATGACCATGGAAAGTGTAAGGGTTTGTGTCCTGAGAACCAACTGTTTTGTATTTTGATTACATGAATGTTCACTTATTATATATTGTTCATTTTTCTGCATGACTATAATATAATAATGTCCTGGAATATTTGTTGCATTAATAAGGTCATAGCAGACCCCCTCTATGATGAGAACCTTGAAATGCTATAACAATATTCTTAAATAAAGTTCTGCGGTTGGATGACATACTATGATAGGACACATAATATACAGACCGTCATGTGCGAGTACTCGTAAGAAGACGAGACTCTCTCTCATGGAGTTCGCACTTGGTAATCTCCAAGATAGGAGATTATGAGAGCAGGCCCGCCAGTAGTAATTCCGCATGTCTTGGTGTCATCGGATATTGCTATCTACGAGCGTGTGTAATGGTCCTTGGACTGGAAGATTATCATTAACTCATGTCATGACTCGCGCACTTAGATTTACTGATGAAAACCGTCACGCAGACAGTTGGTGGGAAGTAGGGTACGTTGGGTGCGTCACGAGTGACATGTTGTTAATGGATAAGTCGAGGAAGGGTTTGTCCCTTCCATTTATGGAAGTTGATATCTCATCCCTTTGATTGAAATAGAACTGTCGCATTAAATTCCATGGCCATGGTGTAAACGACGAGTTTATTTCAGGTAGTCAAAGAACGACATATCAAGCATATAGGTTTATGACACTTCCATGAAACCTGCTTGATGAGATATCGAGACAAAGGGATTAAATTACACAGTAAGCGTTCGTATGACGTGATATGTCAATGTGGCGTCAACTTCTTTCTCTCGGGTGCCTTGACCCATTTCTAGACAGTAATCTTGGACTTTAGGCAAGCCCGTCTAATGCCAACGAGAAAGAGGTCTAGAGGGTCACGCACTAAGTGTATCCAAGTATCTCCAGTTGAATAAAGATTATTCCCGTACGTGGTTTAATAATTATTCAAGGAAGCCTAAGTTGTTTTAAATGATGGAAGAAAAATAAAATAAAACAAGTAAACGCCGTGTATTTATTATTACACGCCGTGTAGTTTTATTTTGGAAAGGAAATGAATAAATGAAAACAAGATATACACGCCGTGTATATTTAAAGTACACGCCGTGTAGTTTTCAATGAAAAACAAGTACACGCCGTGTATTTATTATTACATGTCGTGTAGTTTTTCCAGTCGGGATTTTGAGGATATAATATTGTTTTAAATGATATTTATTATAATCAACGTGGGCGCATGTCAAGGAATTATCTATTCGACATGGGGTTTTTAAATAAGAGTCAATGAAATAAATAAAACGCGTAACACGTTTATTTATTGTCATAACTCTATAACCCCACACACCCGATTATAAATATCCTCACAACCCCAACTCTTTTCCGACACACAAGAGAATCGTTGTGCACAACATCTCTGGAGAATTCTTTCAAGACCGAAAGAACCTCTTCCTCCAAGAACGCTCTCAAGACCGAGAGAGATCATCTTCCATCGGATCAAGACGATCTAAGGCAGACAACGCAAGCAAAGGCTTCTCCACGCTAGCACCCGGAGAATCCTTTGGTGACGTCCAGAGATACGAGGTACACGTGTGGATCACCGCTAGAGGGAGTCTACACTTGGCTTCTGCGACGCAACGACGGATCACATCGACAACGTGATCGAGAAAATCAATGAGAAAAGAACACCCAAAAGGTATTTCTTTATAATTAATTAAATTAATTATAATCAACCTGTAACGATCCTTGTTTGTGGTTCTAGGACAAACCATCTTCTTTGTCCTTTTCTGTGATTCGATCCGTGGAGACTGGCGTTTATCGTTGTATTGATCCCGGATTGATCATTGCTAATGAAAAAAAGCCAAGTGGGCACATCCACCCACGCGCTTCTGCTGCGCCCGGAACCTTCAAATGGTATCAGAGCGAGGTTACAACGTTGATTATAGTTATTTAATTTTCGTTGATAATTTACGCATTCATATTTGATTCAATTCGAAATAAATCATTCTATAAATCTGAATTAATGAGATCTATTCTTCCTCCTTCGTTTCGCGATTCATATCATAGAAACGACCTTTTAATTTTAATTTTGATTAAAATAAAAACGAGGAACTCATCCGGAGGAGCCGCTCTTTCTGTCTGTACAACACAAGATTACACGGCGTGTAATTAAAACTACACGTTGTGTACTTAGGTTCAACGAACCGGCACTGGTCTGCCAAACCACGCCGTGTGAATTGATTATGCCTAAGTTTTAATCACGCCGTGTTGACCAGAATAGAACGGCGCGTGGAAACCGGAATACACGGCGTGTATGTTGGAACAACACGCCGTGTAGTCTGTTCCGACCCAGGTGAAACCGTGTACAAAGATAAGCCGCGTACTGCGTACATGGGATCGCCAGGACGGTTACCGCGTAACAAGGAAGTACACACCGTGTATGATTCATCTACACACCGTGTACTCTAAAATTTCCAAAGTACAGAAAACACGCCAAATCCCCGACGTGTACTTTGGATAAAGGGTGAAAAGAAAAATACACGCCGTGTAATTATAAACTACATGCCGTGTACTTTCTAGAAATGGAATTTCACCAGGTTTCCTCCAAATGTACAAAGACCCGTACAAGGAATATGGATGATAAAAATCTCAAGGAAATTCAGAAATGAATTTAAGATAAAGAATTGATTAATTATAAGATCATAATTAATTGAATTCGAGCGCGTCTTATCTTAAATAAAATAACAATTAAAAGAATTTGAATTCTAAATATGCGTAAATGTCGTTGCATACTATGGATGATCATAAGCTAGACCAAAGACCCTTTGTATGTGTATGGTTTCATTTAAATTTATTTAATTTAAATTTTTTGGCCTGCGAGCCTTCTTCCAATAAAATGTAGGGCCTGCGTGCCCATGGTTTCTTTAATATAAACCCATGTAATGGAGGATATCCCAAGCCATAGGAGACGGTTCAAATCCCGAAGCTGAGGCGAAACCAACACAATAAGATACAAAGGTGGACAGGTGGGAGCTACAAAACATGAACCATCAGGTTCAAGGTGTTTTCCCTAGGTCAGGGTTAGCTTATCAAAACCGCTAGATAAGCTAACCAAATAAAAGCTCATGATCATGCCATCTTATTTTATTTCTATCTTATTTCATGGTTTATTTATTATGTATGTGTTGTCGCGATCACATAATTAATAAAATGAACAAGCATGCAAAGATGGAATAAAATAAAAACCGGACTATGCGTAAACATTATCGGAACATGGTTAATCACTTAAGAAAGAATCACTTAATATTAACAATCATGTGATAATGTAAAGATACGCATAAAGAATAAAATCCCTCAAATACCATATTAAGTTAGACCAAGCCTTCCGTTACTTGATTAAGGGCAAGACTCAATAAAACTATGTGTTTGACCAACCCGTGTTGGGACACTTACTTTTATAAAGGAAGCCCTTATGAAAGGTTTCAGGTTGACTTAACCATATTACATCAAGAGAATTAGCCCTTGCTAGACTTGATGTAATATTGGAGGCAAGAGTTGAGGAAATCCAAGTCAGGATTTCAGGATTGGGGAGTCCACTCAACAGATCAAGGAACTGTAAGCTCACAGTTGGCAAAGACCTGCCTACCTAAATACCTTCAAATAGATTGACCAACCCTTGTTGGGGTTATGCGAAGGGGAATATGGATCCTTTCCACTAGAATTTCAAAGCAACTGGACATTCCGAGTTCAATGGTGAGGGCCATTGGGACTTGATAAAATAGTGGGACAATTAATAAAATTTATTATTTCTCATAAAAATGTAATCAAGAAAGTACTAATAAATCTTCTCTTTTAAATTGTATAATCAAGATGACAAACTCATCAACCACATTTTCTCTGCGATCAATACTGGATAAAGACAATATCCTCACCGGCAGTAACTTTCAGGAATGGTTTAGGTGCCTTCGGGTTATCCTACGCCATGAACGAAAGTTTTACATGCTGGAGTCCTCACTTCCTGATTCCCATGCCCCAGGGGCGAGTGATGAAGATTTCCTAGTCTATGATCAACATTTGAACGACGTTCTCGACGTTCAATGTTTGATGCTGTCATCTATGTCTAGTGAGCTCATGAAGTCTCATGAAGACATGGATGCCTACAGCATGATCAAGCACCTCCGTGGTCTATACCAAGAGGGAGCAAGACAGGAAAGTTTTGAGATATCCAAGGCTCTATTTCAGAGCAAGCTTGGAGAGGGTGCCCCAGCTGGGCCTCATGTAGTCAAGCTCATTGGCTACATTGAGCGCTTGGAGGTTCTAGGGTTTAAACTCCCTGAAGAACTGGGTACCGATCTCATTCTCGCATCACTCCCCCAGAGCTTCTCAAACTTTGTTGTTAATTTCAACATGAACAATATTGAGAAGTCTCTATCTGATCTTCTTATCCTTATTCGCCAAGTGGACAATGACATGAAGCGTGAAAATCCTTATGTCCTTATGGTGAATAAAAGGAAAGGGAAGGCAAAGATCTTTAAGCCCAAAGCTTCTTCAAGGCCTTCCAAGAAAAGGAAGATCAAAGGGGAGGCAAAGGAACAAGATGCTGTTTGTTTCGCATGTGGCAAGAAGGGCCACTGGAAGAAAAACTGCACCTAGCCAAGGAAGCAAGGGGAAGCTTCAGGTGCGTTTGTTATCGAATGCAATCTATCTGTTTCTACTAATTGGGTATTAGATACTACTTGTGGTGCTCACATCTGTATCCAAATACAGGAACCAAGTAGATTCATGAAGATTGATCGAGGGGAGGTAGATCTACGAGCAGCCAACGGAGCCAGACTCGCTGCTGTAGGTGTCGGAGACTACCACCTCACATTGCCTACTGGGATGGTCTTGGTTTTGAAAGGTTGTTATTATGTGCCTTCTGTTACTAAAAAAATTATTTCAGTATCCAGATTAGATACTGATGGATTCATATTCAAGTTTGGAACTGAATGTTGCTACTTTTATAAAGATAGCATTTGTTTTGGTAGGGAACATTTATATAATGACCTTTATGTGTTAGACTACACAAACAAAGTAATGGAAATCGATAAAAAAGTTAATTCACATGACTCATACCACACCCAAGTTTGGCATCACCGGCTAGGTCATGTCAATGAGAAATGTTTGACAAAATTACATCAAGATGGGTATTTAGATTCTTTCGAACTAAAACCACTTGGTGTATGTCATGCGTGTCTACAAGGCAAAATGACCAAAGCCCCATTTAGTGGGAAAGGTAAAAGAGCTAAATAGCTTCTAGAATTAGTTCACACAGATGTGTGTGGACCGTTTCCAGTTGAAGCAAGGGGTGGGTTCCCGTACTTCATAACTTTTACTGATGATTTTAGTAGACATAGATATATCTATTTAATGAGGTATAAGTAAGATTCTTTTGATCGGTTCAAAGAATACAAGAATGAAGTTGAGAACCAGCTTGGTAAGAAGATTAAGAAACTCCACTCATACAGAGGAGGAGAATATCTTAATCAAGACTTCATTGATTTCTTATGGGAGTTTGGGATTCTATCTCAACTCACTCCTCCTTACACACCGCAGTGGAATGGTGTAAGTGAAAGGAGGAACCGCACCCTGTTGGACATGGTGAGATCAATGATGAGTCATGCGAGTCTTCCATTATCCTTTTGGGGATATTCATTACAAACAACAGCACACATACTAAACCAAGTACCAACTAAATCGATAAATGGTATTCCATACGAATTATGGAGTGGACGCAAAGCCATGTTATCGAATTTACATGTGTGGGGTAGTGAAGCATTTGTTAAGGCCTCTTCAGGTAACAAACTTTCACCCTGAGGCACAAAGTGTATCTTTATAGGATATCAGAAACAAGGGGATATTACCTATACAACCCCTCAGACAAAAAGGTTACAGTGGCAAGACACGCCATATTCCTTGAGAGGGAGCACATCCCCAAAAGAGATAGTGGGAGAGAGATAGACTTCGATGAAGTCGAGGCTCAAGATACATATGAGTTGGTACAAGAACGGATTCCACAAAGCCCCATGGAAGAACAATCTGTTTTAGAGAAACAAGAACTGCGTAGGATCACGAGAGAGGTGAGAGAACCATAACAATATGGTTTTCTTGTCACCGAGGATGGTGAATCATTATTGGTTGACAATGATGATCCTCTTACCTACAAGGAATCAGTTGAAGGCACAAACATTTCCAAGTGGCAAGAAGCCATGAATTCTGAAATGGATTCCATGTATCAAAACCAAGTCTGGATTTTGGTAGATCCTCCAGTTGATGTAAAGCCTATTGGTAAGAAATGGGTATTCAAGAAGAAACTAGACATGGAGGGGCAAGTCAGCACCTACAAGGCATGACTAGTTGCAAAAGGTTTTAGACAGCATCAAGGAATTGACTATGATGAAACCTTTTCACCGGTTGCAATGCTGAAGTCCATCAGAATCCTATTGGCCATTGCTGCTTACCATGACTATGAAATTTTGAAAATAGATGTCAAAACATCTTTCCTTAACGGGAACCTCCAGGAAGATGTCTACATGACACAACCTAAAGGGTTTGTGACTCCAAAGGATGCCAACAAGGTATGCAAGTTGCAGAAATCCATTTATGGATTAAAGCAAGCATCAAGGTCATGGAACATTCGTTTTGATGAAGCTGTTATGGAATTTGGCTTTGTTAAGAATGAATGTGAGCCTTGTGTCTACAAAAGGTTTAGTGGAAGTGCGGTCGTTTTCCTAATAGTATATGTTGATGACATATTTCTAATTGGAAATGAAGTACCTATCTTACAGTCAGTTAAGGCATGGTTGCATAAATGCTTCTCCATGAAAGACTTGGGCGAGGCGGCATATATTCTTGGGATCAAGATCCATCATGATAGATCCAAGAGAATGCTGGGCCTGAGTCAAAGTACATACATTGACAAGATACTGAAGTGATTCAGTATGGAACAGTCCAAGAGGGGATTGTTTCTAGTGTCACATGGCATTCATCTTTCCAAGAAAATGTGTCCTTAGACACATGAGGAAAGAAAGAGGATGGCAAGGATCCCTTACGCATTCGCGATTGGGTCAGTCATGTATGCTATGCTATGTACGAGGCTAGATGTTGCTTACGCATTAAGTGCGGTAGGCAGATATCAAGCTGATCCAGGGGATCGCCATTGGATGGCAGTCAAGACTATCCTTAAGTATCTGAGGCGTACTAAGGATATGTTCCTGGTTTATGGAGGAGATGAGGAACTAGTCATCAGAGGACATGTAGATGCTAGTTTCCAGACTGATCAAGATGACATGAAGTCGCAGACTGGATACATCTTTAGTTTGAATGGAGGTGCAGTGAGCTGGAAGAGCTCAAAACAAAGTGTGGTGGCAGATTCTATAGCAGAGTCTGAGTATATCGCAGCTTCTGAGGCAGCTAAATAAGCAGTATGGATGCAAAACCTCTTCCAAGAGTTGGATTTTGTACCGATCAGTAAAGATCCTATCACACTCTATTGTGATAATACTGCAGCGGTGGCACTTGCAAAAGAGCCAAGGTCACATCAGCGGACAAAGCACATACTTCAGAAGTATCATCTCTTGAGGGATTTTTTCTCAGAGAGGTGAAGTTGCAGTAAGCAGTATTTCCACAGAAGACAATGTGGCGGACCCATTGACTAAAGCCTTGACTCAGCAGAAACATGATCATCATGTGAGGTCTAGCAGACTAAAAGTCGTAGGCAGTTGGCTCTAGTCCAAGTGGGAGTTTGTAAGGGTTGGTGTCCTGAGAACCAACTGTTTTGTATTTTGATTACATGAATGTTCACTTATTATATATTGTTCACTGTTCTGCATGACTATAATATAATAATGTTCTGGAATATTTGTTGCATTAATAAGGTCATAGCAGATCCCCGCTATGATGAGAACCTTGAAATGCTATAACAATATTCTTAAATAATGTTCTGCAGTTGGATGACATACTATGATAGGACACATAGTATACAGACCGTCATGTGCGAGTACTTGTAAGAAGACGAGACTATCTCTCATGGAGTTCGCACTTGGTAATCTCCAAGATAGGAGATTATGAGAACATGCCCGCCAGTAGTAATTCCGTATTTCTTGGTGTCATCAGATATTGCTATCTACAAGCGTGTGTAATGTTCCTTGGACTGGAAGATTATCATTAACTCATGTCATGACTCGCGCACTTAGATTTACTGATGAAAACCGTCACACAGACAGTTGGCGGGAAGTAGGGTACATTGGGTGCGTCACGAGTGACATGTTGTTAATGGATAAGTCGAGGAAGGATTTGTCCCTTCCATTTATGGAAGTTGATATCTCGGCCCTTTGATTGAAATAGAACCGTCGCATTAAATTCCATGGCCATGGTGTAAATGACGAGTTTATTTCAGGTAGTCAAAGAACGACATATCAAGCATATAGGTTTATGACATTGCCATGAAACCTGCTTGATGAGATATCGAGACAAAGGGATTAAATTACACATTAAGCATTCGTATGAGGTGATACGTCAATGCGGCGTCAACTTCTTTCTCTTGGGTGCCTTGACCCGTTGCTAGACAGTAATCTTGGACTTTAGGCAAGCCCGCCTAATGCCAACGAGAAAGAGGCCTAGAGGGTCACACACTAAGTGTATCCAAGTATCTCCAGTTGAATAAAGATTATTCCCGTACATGGTTTAATAATTATTCAGGGAATCCTAAGTTGTTTTAAATGATGGAAGAAAAATAAAATAAAACAAGTACACGCCATGTATTTATTATTACACGCCGTGTAGTTTTATTTTGGAAAGGAAATGAATAAATGAAAACAAGATATACACGCCGTGTATATTTAAAGTACACGCCGTGTAGTTTTCAATGAAAAACAAGTACATGCCGTGTATTTATTATTGCACGCCATGTAGTTTTTCCAGTCGGGATTTTGAGGATATAATATTGTTTTAAATGATATTTATTACAATCAATGTGGGCGCATGTCAAGGAATTATCTATTCGACATGGGGGTTTTAAATAAGAGTCAATGAAATAAATAAAACACGTAACGCGTTTATTTATTGTCATAACTCTATAACCCCACACACCCGATTATAAATATCCTCACAACCCCAACTCTTTTCCGACACACAAGAGAATCGTTGTGCACAACATCTCTGGAGAATTCTTTCAAGACCGAAAGAACCTCTTCCTCCAAGAACGCTCTCAATACCGAGAGAGATCCTCTTCCATCGGATCAAGACGATCTAAGGCGGACAACGCAAGCAAAAGCTTCTCCACGCTAGCACCCGGAGAATCCTTTTGCGACATGCATAGATACGAGGTACACGTGTGGATCACCGCTAGAGGGAGTCTACACTTGGCTTCTTCAACGCAACGACGAATCACATCGACAACGTGATCGAGAAAATCAATGAAGAAAGAACACCCAAAAGGTATTTATTTATAATTAATTAAATTTATTATAATCAACCTGTAACGATCCTTGTTTGTGGTTCCGGGACAAACCATCTTCTTTGTCCTTTTCTGTGATTCGATCCGTGGAGACTGGCGTTTATCGTCGTATTGATCCCGGATTGATCATTGCTAATGATAAAAAGAAAAGTGGGCACATCCACCCATGAATTGCATAAAACATTATAAGGTCGCATGAAACCCATGAATATCACATGAATAAAACTATAGAAAAGCACAGTTCAAATAAATTACAATCGATTGGTTAGTATTATGGTTACATGAGTTGTCCAGCCCAGGTAGTTACATGAAGAAGTCACGTGACTGGATCACACAAACAGTTCTCATGATGGGGTTATGTGACATACTATCGCGATGAAATCATGCAAAAGAGAAAATTTGAAAGATATATTAAACTTCTGAGTCATAGGTGAAATGGTCATCCATGTGCCCTCTTATTTATAGAGTGTCTCATGATATACCTAAGATCTCTCAGAAGACTAGGATAAGTTTAGAAGACCAACCTGCGAAAGCCCAAGGAACTCAAGAAGGTATTTACTTCTTCAGAACTGAGTATGTGATCCTTCCTTCAGACTTCACTTCTGAGGAGGGGGGGATTTTTTTACACCCTCCAAGTAAAAATTAGAAATTTGGAGTTTAAGAAATACCCAACATACGATTATCATCTTCAAAAAAAAGGAAAAAAAGAAAGCATGGCTATATGGGAGGTCACATGCCGAGGTCACCAAATCGCATGACCCTCTCAGAGACTCACAATCACATAAATCTTGATGCATCACATGATTCTTCAAGGATAACCAAATTGTTAAGTCCACAAAAGGGTTTCATTACAATTCATGATCCATGAATGATCATGTGATACTCCCTTGAAGCCATGTGACTGACTCTATGATAATTGGGTCATGCGATGGGCCTACGCGGTTTGTATGATCAGTTTATTGATCACAAAAAGGCCCTTGAACATGTCATTCTGATCACATGAAGTCCCTTTGACATTTCAAAATTGATCATGCGATTCCATGGTGGGAAACTAGTAGAAAAACATCATTCACTTCATTAGATAAATGTTGTAATTGATGAGATACTTACATGATGGAAGATACACTATTCTTCATGGGAAGGGATTCGTGGTTCATGTGATCAGATCAGTGATCACATGAAGTCACTTAGGCATGTTAGCATGATAAAACAAATTCCCTTAGACATGTATGCCTAATCACATGAAATCCCTTGGATATTCCTTATTGATTATCTGAAGGCCCTTGGACAAGTTCGTCTTAAACATCGTGTGACGCCCCTTTGAATTCTCATGATTGACACAATAAAAATCATGTCACTTGAAAGGCTTAGTGATTAAATATACTGGTAGTGATAGACCGATCATGTGGTCATTGTTTTTCATCTAATGAGGGGAGTATATCACTAATGGCATTTGGATTTATCATGAAAGCGTGTGATATGTTGCCGACTTATTCATACGACCCTTCCGTCGACTTAAGTTGTGGTACTCAACTTGATCACTGCATAAATCAACATAGATTTAGGGGTGTTGATTCCTATAAACGACCCCTCCCTTAAAGGAACAAAAAAGGACACCCACTTGGAAGTTTAATTTTTAGAGTTGAGTTATCATGGGATTTTAAGATTCTTCTACCTAAGATAGGTGAGTAGATTAAATGAAATATAAAAACTATTGTGTGAGGGTTGATTGCATGTACTCCTAGTGATCATGTGACAAGCATATGATTTCAAGATGAACTCTTGGGCATGAGACCAGAACATATGATCAACTGGCCCCTATCAGTCATGTGATCTCATGCCCTCGCATCCTTGGCCAGTCACATGACTCCAAACAGATCACGTGAAGTGTGAGACCACCATCTCTTCATGAAAAACGCATGACTACCCAACCATCATGTGATCGCATACCATATTTCTTGTCATATATACATGGATTCAAAACCATCACACAAAGATCTTACCCTTTCACCCTTTCCAATTCATGTGACTCCAAAGGGATCACATGAAACACATTACCCTAAAGGGATCACATGAAGCACATGCCCCCTTCCTTCACGTATAACATATGGCCTTATGGAACCCTCATGACTAAATGATTCCCCTAAGGTGTCACTTAATTTATCCTTATCCGTTTTCCTCCCATAAAGGTCATATCCCTTTAATTACCCTCCAACACTCCCTGACTCATAGGGCCAATATGTTTATAATCCCAACCTTGTTTCCTTTTAGATCACCAGGCGAAGGAACCTGTAAACTATGTGGAGTCTGGTTCTTGTTATAAGAAAGATACATAATAAACCCTTTTCATAGTCCAATCCCCATAATTCCCTCACAAATACAATATACCCTTCACATCATAACATCCTTTTTGGAATCCCTTGAATCTTTTATCATGGATCCATATTCTCCACGGGACTTATAATCACATCTCTATCAATGCATCCTAAGTGTGTAATCCCCAAAAAAATCTATCTTTTATCTATTTTGACATGTTTCATCTTATGTTTCCCCTGGTTTCTCACACCGAGCATGAATCATATTTTCTTATATACTAGTGATGGTCATTTAATTAGCATGATTAAAATTCTCCCAATATGGGATTCCTTTTATATGTAATTTTAATTAGATCCTCTCTTCTTTCAAAGGGCCTTATTCATAATGAAATATCTCAGGGAACTTCCATACAATTGAACTATAAGGACTATGATTCATTTTATAAATAGGATACGTAACACACCTTCCTAAGGACCGAACTCCGTATCCAATATTCACATTCCCTCATATATGTCCTTTCCACGTGATGTCAAACTACAATATATAGTTATATGAACTATGTGGGATTTTATTTCAATTCTCACATGATATGTAGGATCCCTCTTAGAGGTTCAATCCAAATTCCAAAACATGGATCACCTCCCTAGATAGTATTAAACTCCATATTTCCCAATCATATAGATTTGAAACATATAAATCCCCTAAAACCATTATGAATAAGTAAAAATGAGATAAAATATGGATAACCATTGTTACATATAAATGGTTTCACTAATATGATGTCCTCCTACATGCACAAGTTTTTACATCAGTGAAATTTGATACCTGGTCATTTTGTTCGGGTAGCCAATCCTATATTGGGATATTGGAAAGATTCACGGATATATCTTAAATATAATCGAGTCCCATATTAGGCAATAATTCCACCCAATAGGGAGCGATGAGCCCTACCTCCCATCCTCTTGACCAATGTGAGTTCCTAAGTGTTGTTGGTAAGAAACTCAAATGACCACATTCATTTGGAAAGAAGACCAATGGATTCTTGAATATGTGGGATCATTGGGAGTTTTCGTTATCGATGAAATTCATAAACCTGATGTGAACCTCATTAGAATGTTGTTCAACACATGTTTTGTTTGGAAATAGCCACAATAACAAGTTTGGCTCCATTGGATTCTCGTAGATGTACCTCCTTTCATCCAATATTCCTGAATATACATAGTTCCTATATTTGAATACATATCTAAGAACCATGTTTTGTATCTGATACCAAATTTTTAGAAATAGATAAATTGATGTCATTAAAAAATGCACATAAAGCTTCCCCTTGCTTCTTTTTCTGGGTGAAGTTTTTTTTCCATTGGTCCTTTTTTCCACATTCGAAATAGATAGCATCCTACTACCTTGCTTACCCCATGATGATTATCCTCTTGGAATGGAGTTGAAAAGAAAATTTGGTCTTATATCTCTTTTCTTGGACTTTTTATTTTTTTCATCATAATGAAAAAAGGATTTTCAAAATTTGTCTCCTAATAAACTTGGTGAAGAAGAGTGGGTAGATATTAGAAATACTTATCAATGTTTTTCTCATTAAATTAAAAAAAAGAAAAATATATAAGTGAGTGATGTAAGAATGAGATCGGTGCACAATTGTTTAGAATGTTTAAACCCTAGAACCTCTAGGCGCTCAATGTAGCCAAATAGTTTAACTATGCGAGGACAATCTAGGGAACCATTTCCAATATTACTCTAGAATAGTTCCATGGATATCTCAAAGTGTTCAGGTCTTTCTCTCTCCTCTTAGATACCATAGATGTTCTCAAGAATGTTATAAGCATCCATATTTTTTTGTGACTTCATGATCTCACTAGAAGTAAATTATAGAATTAAACATTAGACTCTAACTACATCATTAAAGTGTTTTTCATATAAATAAAACTCTTCATCACTTGCCTCATTAGTAGGTAGATCAATTAATGAGGATTCTAACATGAATTATTTCTGTTCATTATATAACATAGCCTAAGGTCATCTGAAACACTATTGGAAGTTACTGCCAGTAAGGATATGGTCTTTCTCCAAAATTGATTAGAGGGATAATGTAGAGGATGATATCTATATTATTATAAAATTTTAAAAATAATATTATTATTACTTTACTTTATTACAATTTTTGTGATACATAATAAAAATTTTCATTTTCTTAAGTCTCCCACTATTTTATCATGTGCCAATATCCCTCATCATTAAACTCAGAATGTATAGTTTCTAGGATATTATAATGGTAAGGATATATATGCCCCTTCTCATAAAATAAATGAGGTTTGTTCATTGTGTTTAAAGGTATTTATATAGGCAAGACTTTTCCAATCGTCATCTTATACCTCCTTGATCCGTTGAGTGGACTCCCCAATCCTAAAATACTAACTTAGATTTGTTTAATACTTTCCCCCAAGTTACATAATGTCTAGAAAGGGATATTTCTCATGATGAAGGATGGTTAAGTCAACCTATAACATTCATAAAAACTCTATGATAAAAGTAAGTGCCTCAACAAGGGTTGGTTAAATACTTAGATCTATTGATTCTATTCCTAATAAAGTAATGGAAGGCCAAGTTTGAATTAATATTTAATTGAGGGAAATTTTTTATTATGTGTAATTTTTTTATTTATTTATCCTTTTACACATCTTTTTAATATTAATTGGATTTTACTTAAGTGATTTACCATGTGTTTTGATAAAAAAGATTATTCATAATCCATTTATTTATATTCTATCATTTCACATTAGTTTATTTATTCACGTGATTGTGGTCTTGCATCCATAAAATAAATAATTCCTAAAATAGAAATAAATAAATCAATAAATAACTCGATCATGAACTTATTTGATAGTAGATTTATTGATCGGATCATAAATCAACCTATGACCTAGGGAAAAAAGTCACTGTATTGATCTTGTCATGAGTTCCAGTATTCCACCTATCCACATGTGCATCACATAGGATGGTATCATCTAAGTTCCATATTGAACCAACTCCACGTGCCTTAAGATACATAATTTATTACATGTATTTATAAATCAAATACAATTAAGGGGAACCAATTTATTGGTTAAGGGGAATTAGATAAATCAACTTTAACATGTAGTTCTTACATAATAAATGATGGAGCGATGAATCAGAGACCATGATTTTGATTTAAGAATTAATAATTCTAATACCATTCAATAAATTAAATTAAATAAAACCAATTCATACATCGTTATTGGTCAATCTCATGAATAGTCATACACATGCAAGGAATATTAAAAATTTCACTGGTTACCATTAATTTCTATTCATTATTAATTTTTAAGATAAACATGCATTCATTAATTCATTAATTAATTCTATTTTATCTTACTGACCATCATAATTCTCTTAGAGATATCCATCATAAATTAATTTATAGAAAATAATTAGAAAAACCAGTAATTACATATAATTACAATAAATTAATTTAGCATTTATTTATTCATTAAAATGTTTATTAAATTGTCAAATACATTAGGTGAGAATCAATATAATAAGGTTCTAATGCTTCAATTATTAATTTAATGTAATTTAATTTTTTTATTTATTGGGATACAAAAAAGTGTGTACTTAAGACCTAAATGTTATGTACCTCAATTGATGTGGATAAATGACCAAGGATTTAGTTTTTACCTCGGCTAGAATATACAGGGTGTACTAGCTAGCTACACAGTGTGTATCACTTTTTTTAATTTTCTGAAAATCTTGCCAAAAGAATCGGCGTGTTCTTTGTATGCAGGACCACGTGACGTGTACTCTAGCTACACGTTGTGTGTTCCTCTTACCATGTGTCCACCTGAATCATTGAAGAACTTGGTCTATACTTCAAATGTAGTAAATAATGAATTATATACCGGTTATGTCGGCTACACATTGTGTATTTCATTAAATGTAACACCCCAGGTAAATAAAGAATATGAAATTTTTATATTTATCCATATTTTTGAATAAAATATTAATATTACTTTAAAGGAAATGCTATGCTCCATGACGTACCCAATACGCGACAACGAGTTCCTTTGAAATCTTACATTGCACTCTAATAATAAAATAATTTTATTTTAAATGGTAGTTAACGCCTAGACATTGTAATGGCGGGAAAGAACGGAACTAATTACAAAATGATTATATATGTTTGTCAAATATTTTTAATTTCATCCAATAAATGTTAGAGGTGTAAAATGCAAATGAATCCAATTTTAAGCATAAATCTTCTAATATTCACTAAAAAGTCGAACTATCACCTTTTGATGGAGAACCCTCTTTAAATATAGTTTTGGTCACTCTTATACATTATATTGGACAAAATAAAATTCTTCTTTAGAATCGGGATATCAAAATTTACTTTGTGTAAATTTTTGGTATTTTTCCGATGAAGTTCATTTTTTAATGAATAGTGAAAAATGTTGTATTTTAATTCAAAACCCTTTTTAATCTAATTTATTTATATGATTATATTATCTTTTGAATTGGTTTTAAAGTGAAATTAGAATATATTTTTACCATTTAATTCAATAGTGGTCATTGGAATTAATTTCACTTTAAAATTGGACTTAAACTAGTGTCAATCTTTTGATATATATTGTTTCATAAAAACACGCTATTTGTTCTGACAGCGGGAATTAATTATTAAATTAATTAATGTAACTTATATGTTTTGAATTTTAAAAAATAGACATCATTTTTGAATTCGGAATATCAAATATAGCTTAGGGTGAATTTTTGGAATTTTTCTGAAAAACTTCAATTTTTGATGAATAGTGAAACCACTAAGTGGTACTTAAAAAAACTGATTTTTCGTTTAAATGAAATTTTACCACCTATGTGTTTTGAATTTCAAAAATACAACATACATGGTTTTCATTAGGAATTAAAATGTGGTTCAATGGGATTAAAATAATTTTTTTGGTGAATAGTAACTTTTAAGTTTTTAATCACGATTAGAGGTAATTAGTGTAATTTAAGGTAAAAATAATGTTTTAATAATATGAAATGACTTTGACACATGTACTAAACTTATTGGATGTGTCATGGCCTACCAAGAAAATCCATGGGTCAACTTGGGGACCCCATGGAGCCACATTGGTAGGAAAATGACATTAATAACTTTCTTATTTAATGTTAAAATAAAAATGTCACAAACATGTGTTGTTTTACTAAAACAAATTTTAAATGGGGTTATAAAAGTCATATTTTTTTACTATAAATATTAATTAGAAATATAAAAATATTTCCTATGTCATGATATTTTTTTTATAATTTTTAGAAATTAAATAAATTAAATTATTTATGACTCCATGACGATGCAACGATTACCTCATTATTTAACAATTTAAATAAAATGAAAATATAATGTAAAATCTAAGACCTAAACTTGTAAAAAACCTATTGGATGGGTGGATTTAGAAACCTTATCACCTTATCCTCTAAATATATCCTTTTGGGACCTTTAAAATCTGAAAATCATTTTATAATAAAGTAATATTTTATAACTTTCCAAGAGTGCCCCTCCTTTTCTCTTATAAAAGGCCCCCACATCTACCACCTTACCCACACCTCTCAAGCCTTTGGCTCGGCAAAACCCTGACCATTTAATATCTCCACATCCCTCTATTTATCACTGAAGCCTCACCTTTGGGCAGAATCCTTTACAAGGAAGCCTTTGAGCTCAAATCAAGAAGAGTTACCTGATTTTAAGGTAATGTCTTCACTTGTGTTCTTTTGTTTTATTTTGCTTTTAAAACCCTCTAAACTCTTTTTATTCCTTTATATTGTAACAAAGAAAATATCTTCAATATACCAAGATGTTTTTATGTGAAGTATTCGAGCTACACTTACACATACCTTCGTCTAATGGTTAAAGAACATACTGTTTCTGTGGTTGGCGAATTTCTGCCTCATGAAACGATGATTGTTCAATATTATTTTAACACCTTTAATGGTGGCCATTATTATGTCACTATATTTTATATATGATATATATGGTATTTATGTTTTCTATATGTTTCTGAATTTTATATTTAAAACATGCCTTTATGCTTTTCATGTTGTGCAAATGCGATAATTTCATTCGAGGAAGTGTGGACTACCGCCCCCTCAAGTGATGTGACTCGTTCATGAAATACATGGAATGTATAAAGAATAAAATTAATGAACATATGTGACCTATATAACATATATATTATACTGGAATTATAATATATATATATATCTCAATTATTTTTAATTCCATTAATATGACAAAGAAATGAAAGTAGCGTTCATGCGTACGTACGACCTACCGTCTCCAGGAACGGTGCATTTCATTTCTTTTTATATCCAAATGTTATGGAGTAGTATAAAATGAATATATACTAGATATATATGATATTTAAATCATTAATACTATTCTGGAGATGATTTACTTTTAACTACATGGACAATCATTTTCAAACAAGTTCATTTTTGACTCATGTACCAAACATCGACAAAAACGTCTGATATGAACTCACATTATTAACCAATTATTATAACATTATAATATGTGATATAAACTGAATAATAATATTTAAAAGAGGTCCTTAATCAATTATAAATTGACCAAAGTTTATTATTCAGGAATATAAAGAAACGAAAAAAGACAAGTCAGACTTGAGGTAAGGGATCCAACCTCTCTCTTTCTTTTTAAGTACTCTCTTTTATGTCATTTCTTTTAATATCATATTTCTTATGTTTGGGGATATTATTTTATATTCCTAATAATGTAATTTTTATTTTAATATTATGATAGACCCTATTTTATCTCATAAATCCATTTTTGGACGTTTTAAGTGGCGCCGTTAGGCTGCCGAGTTTTCGTAAGGTATTTTTCATCTCACTTTTATTCCCGTGAGAATATATGCTACATTTTCCACCATTTTTTTGAGTGGTGTATGTACTGCCCATTATTCTAATATTTGTGTAATATAATTTCATTTATGAGTATTTACATCAACGTTTTATAGTCCTTCTTTCATGGGGTGTACGTTTCAAAAGTTACCCAAGTCGGTAAGGGAACCTTTCACCCTCCTCTTTTTAAAAGACTTCTTTTGTTATGTATTTTAATTTAAATCTTATTATGTTGGGATATGTTCTTCTATATCCTTATTGATTTAATGTTTATGTCCAAGTGATGAGATACCATTCTCTCTCTCATCGACTAATTTTCTGAATTTTGAAGTGACGCCGTTAGGCTGTCGATTTTTTACAAGGGAACGTCTTAACCCAAATTCGATTTCTTTGGGTTCAACTTGTACTTCTTGAACATGTCATTCTATGAATATGTGTGAATGACCTCTGATTGTTTCACACTTAATATCCACTTATATTGGGTGTATTTATATTTCTCACACATAATTATGTGATAGATTTATCCTTAATTTAAGGATACCATCTTTATAATGGATTTCATCTCAATTTATATTTCCATTGAGTCTTAATTGTTGTTATGCACCAATTCACTCTTATATGGTGTGTATACTGTCCTTTGACATATTATATCATGAATCCCTTTATTCTCATGATATTATAAAGTTCTGATTAAATGTTATTCCACAATTATTTGTATTCAAGAGTCTCTCATTTTGTTAAAAATTCTTTAACAAAAATATCGTTTTAAATGTTTTAAAGATTTATTATTATAAATGTTTATCTTTAATGTCCATGTTTTCAAAATGGTTTTCAGTATTTATTTATATGGAAATTAATGTTTTAAAATTATAATTCCATTAAAAGCTTCAAAGTGGTATGGGACACTTTGATTCAAAAATCTCTTTTAAATGGTTTTTGAAAATGGATTGATTAATTCAATATCTTGTAATTACTTATTGTGATTGAAAATGTAACTTTGTTATTGAAATGTTTATATTTTCAATATTTTAGGTGTAATGATGTTACTTGGGAATTTTACTGGTGGTTACGTGATAAACCATATGACGGGTGGTACCGTGAATACCAGGACGGGTGGTTATGTTATAACCTCCAATGCATTGGGTATGGAAGTCGACCGTATGGCTATTCCATTAAGTATGTGTGGAAGTCGACCGTATGGTTATTCCATTTAAGTATGTTTATGTCCCAAGTTACCTTTATATGTTATGTGTTCTTTATATGGGTTTTATGGTAATCTTTTGGTTATAAAAGGGTAAGTAATGATCTTTTATTCAGTGAAGAGTTTTTTACTACTTCATAAAGGTGAAAAGTATTACTTTGGTAAAGTACTCATGGTTTACTTGTTGTTTTGAAAAACTAACAGTTTTCCTTCTTTGTGTATCCTTTACTGGGCTTTTTATGCTCATCCCAAGTTTTTGAAATGTTTTTTACAGGACTTAAAGATGAATAGGGTCAAGGATGGGATCAAGGAAAGACATTCTATCTAAAACATGGAACTAGACATGTTTCTTTTAAAGTGTTTTTTTTATTTTATGGAAACTTAGTAAAAGTGTCTACTAAGTAATATTTTGAGATGTAATAGTTATGACCTAATTCTCTAAATCTCTAAACCATGAAAATATCCTCTATGTGAATTATTCATTTAATTCATGATTAAGTAATGTTTAAGGCCAGGGCCTTATAGTTGGTATCAGAGGTCGGTTTAGATAACTTTAGAGGTTAGGGTATTCACTAAGCATTAGTGACATTACCATAATGGTTAGGATTTCAGAAAGAGACCTAGTTTTAGATAAAGTGAATGAGTAAGTATATCTTAGTGTTTATCTTCCTCATTAGTACATGATGGTTTTGTTGATATACTCACACTGACCTTTTTGGTTTTAGTAAATGGCTGGATCTAGCAGGCACCAAAGTAACAGTGGATGTGAAGGAAACCGTGAATGTTTTCTAAGCGAGAAACTGAATGATATGGGAGCTGCAATGAGAAATCTTATGTTTATCCTCAACCAACTATCTGGAGTCATGATTGACCACCTAAACCTTGGTGATTTCTATAAGGCATCATATATGTGAGAAACAAATCCCTACGGAACTAAAGGTAATAATCATAAAGGTAAGTGTGTTCAAAAACCTATGTGTCAAATATGTGGAAAGAAAAACCTAGGAAAATGTTTCAAAGGGACAGAAATATGCTATAGATGTGGAAATGAAGGTCATAAAGTAAGAACCTTCCATAGAAAAATGAAGCATCCAGTTGACTCGAGGAAAGGGAAAGAAGTTCTTTCTAAGGGATCAATTGAATGTTTTAAATGTGGTGTGCATGGTCATTATGCAAACACATGTCCTATGAAGAAGTTTTGGGAATGGGATCACCAAGATCGTACAAATATTCGTTTACCAATACCCAATGCCATTCTGATTGAGGATGAAGAAACTGACAACGACCAATCAAAGGTATGGATTATTTCTTAACATTTGTTTTCCTATTTTGGAATCTTAGGATATGATTCATGATTTTGTTTGTAGGAAATAAGTATTTTAGAATAAGTTGGAAAGGAATTGTTAATGGATCATGAAGAATGTTGAATGAGTAAGAAGTCAACATATAAGGGCTTCAAGAGTTATGGTGAAATTCTTAAGAGTATTAAGTCTCTTTTGATGATGGGGTTACATTAGAAGACTTTTTATAGCATGTGTAACCCTGATGTTTGATATATGAAAATTTTATTCAAAGAATAGTTATCCGTTCTTTTGTGGACATAGTTATAAAGAACCATTTGGGTTTATATGATCCTTACTTTTGAAGAAATTATGGGTTACTATATGTTATGATGGAAAGTGAAAGGCATGAGATAAAATCGAGGTTAAATTATGTTATTGTTATTTTTGAATATTTTATCTCGTTGTTGGGGAATGTTTTAAGAATTATATAGTTTTGAAAAAAGGATAACACGCAGACCGTGTGACAAACCATCGCGTCGGACAACGCTGTGGGAATCGAACCCACAACCAAAGTGCAACTGGTATTTATCGCCTACCACTGGACTACGTGAAGTCCCTGGTTAGTTTGACTAATTCTTTTTAGTTAGATGATTTTATGAATTAAGATTAAGTTGATTTTGGGTTATCTATGGAAATTTATTAACTTATCATGGTGGATATGTCATTAGGTTAATTACTTTTCAATACGAGACTTTAAGAGCAACTGATGTTGTTTGGAGATAAATGTTACGATTTAACTTGGAAGACTATGTGATTAAATCCTTAAAATATTTGGGTTTCAATCTTAGTTTGGTTTACTTTTGGTCTTCGTTGAACTTTGGGTCTTGTTGGAAAAATTTTGGAGATTAAGAATAGATTTCCTTTTTAGAAAGGATTATCCTTTTTGGGTATTATCTGATCTCATACTAACCTTTTTGGTTTTAGTTTTGGTTAAGGTCTAAAGACATGGGAATTATACAGTTCTCTTTTGTGGATTAGGTGATTCTCTAGAAGTTGATTATAACTCTCTCAATGTAAACAAGTCATCCTAAATACTCATCTTTTGGAGAAAATATGAGTTCATGTAAGAAATCTAGTAAAAGTTGAAAGTCAACATGACAAGTAAGTATGTTTCCTTATGTTTTTGTTAAGCTCAAAAATAAATTCCTCAAGGAAAAGTAACTAAAAAAATGTTGTATATTAAATTTTCCTATTGGGGAATCGAATACCGTTTAACCCACCACAAGTTTGTGATTTCCTTGTGGTTAACTTTCTCCTAAACATGTTTTCTATCACACTCCCTTAGAACATGACCCTTTGTTTTTTCTTCCATATCCATGTTTTCATACATGGAATTCTAGTATGGGTTAACTTGGGTGACCTTTTTAATTCCCTTTATTTTTTTTAAAGTGATAGTTTAATTTACTCCTTTTCCGATGTGGGGATTTCATTGAAGTTTCCGAGCCAAATTTTAAAATTGTGAGGATGCAATTCCCAAAAGGGGGGAAGGATGTAACACCACAGGTAAATAAAGGATATGACATTTTTATATTTATCCATATTTGTGAATAAAATATTAATATTACTTTAAAGGGAACGCTATGCTCGATGGCGTACCCAATACGCGACAATGAGTTCCTTTGAAATCTTACGTTGCACTCTAATAATAAAATAATATTATTTTAAATGGTAGTTAACGCCTAGCCATTATAATGGCAGGAAAGAACGTAACTAACTACAAAATTATTATATATGTTTGTCAAATATTTTTACTTTAATCTAATAAATGTTAGAGGCATAAAATGAAAATGAATCCAATTTTAAGCACAAATCTTCTAATATTCACTAAAAAGTCGAACTATCACCTTTTGATG
The DNA here is from genome assembly GCA_963277665.1 of Viscum album. Taxonomy (NCBI): domain Eukaryota; kingdom Viridiplantae; phylum Streptophyta; class Magnoliopsida; order Santalales; family Viscaceae; genus Viscum; species Viscum album. The sequence goes on along the minus strand of OY728130.1, from coordinate 569,983,148 downwards.
GAGAACCCTCTTTAAATATAGTTTTGTTCACTCTTATACATTCTATTGGACCAAATAAAATTCTTCTTTAGAATCGGGACATCAAAATTTACTTTTTGTAAATTTTTGGTACTTTTCCGATAAAGTTCATTTTTTAATGAATAGTGAAAAATGTTGTATTTTAATTCAAAACCCTTTTTAATCTAATTTATTTATATGATTATATTATCTTTTGAATTGGTTTTAAAGTGAAATTAGAATATATTTTTACCATTTAATCCAATAGTGGTCATTGGAATTAATTTCACTTTGAAATTGGACTTAAACTAGTGTCAATCTTTTGATATATATTGTTTCATAAAAACACACTATTTGTTCTGACAGCGGGAATTAATTATTAAATTAATTAATGTAACTTATATGTTTTGAATTTTGAAAACTAGACATCATTTTTGAATTTGGAATATCAAATATAGCTTAGGGTAAATTTTTGGTATTTTTCTGAAAAACTTCAATTTTTGATGAATGGTGAAACCACTAAGTGGTACTTAAAAAAACTGATTTTTCATTTAAATGAAATTTTACCACCTCTGTGTTTTGAATTTCAAAAATCTGACATACATGTTTTTCATTAGGAAGTAAAATTTGGTTCAATGGGATTAAAATAATTTTTTTTGGTGAATCGTAACTTTTAAGTTTTTATTCGCGATTAGAGGTAATTAGTGTAATTTAAGGTAAAAATAATATTTTAATAATATGAAATAACCTGGAAACATGTCCTACCCTTATTGGATGTGTCATGGCCGACCAAGACAATGCATGGGTCAACTTGGGGACCCCATGGAGCCACTTTGGTAGGAAAATTACATTAATAACTTTTTTATTTAATGTTAAAATAAAAATGTCACAAACATGTGTTGTTTTACTGAAACAATTTTTAAATAGGGTTATACAAGTCATATTTTTTACTATAAATATTCATTATAAATATAAACATATTTCCTACATCATGATATTTTTTTTATAATTTTTAGAAATTAAATAAATTAAATTATTTATTACACCATGATGATGGAGGGATTACCTCATTATTTAACGATTTAAATAAAATGAAAAGATAATGTAAAATCTAAGACCTAAACTTGTCAAAAACCTATTTAATGGGTGTATTTATAAACCTTATCACCTTATCCTCAAAATATATCCTTTTGGGACCTTTAAAATCTGAAAATCATTTTATAATAAAGTAATATTTTATAACTTTCCAAGAGTGCCCCTCCTTTTCTCTTATAAAAGGCCCCCACCTCTACCACCTTAACCACACCTCTCAAGACTTTGGCTCGGCCAACCCCTGTCCATTTCATCTCTAAAAATCCCACTATTCATCATTGAAGCCTCACCTTTGGGCAGAATCCTTTCCAAGGAAGCCTTTGAGCTCAAATCAAGAAGAGTTACCCGATTTTAAGGTACTGTCTTCACTTGTGTTCTTTTGTTTTATTTTGCTTCTAAAACCCTCTAAACTCTTTTTATTACTTTATTTTGTAACAAAAAAAATATATTAAATATACCAGGATGTTTTTATGTGAAGGATTTGAGCTACACTTACACATACCTTCGTCTAATGGTTAAAGAACATACTGTTTCTGTGGTTGGCGAATTTCTGCCTCATGAAATGATGATTGTTCAATCTTCTTTTAACACCTTTAATGGTGACCATTATGATGTCACTATATTTTATATATGATATATATAGTTTTTATGTTTTCTATATGTTTCTGAATTTTATATTTAAAATATGCATTTATGCTTTTCATGTTGTGAAAATGCGATAATTTCATACGAGGAAGTGTGGACTACCGCCCCCTCAAGTGATGTGACTCGTTCATGCAATACATGGAATGTATAAAGAATTAAATTAATGAACATATGTGACCTATATAACATATATATTATACTGGAATTATAATATATATATCTCAATTATTTTTAATTCCATTAATATGACAAAGAAATGAAAGTAGCGTTCATGCGTACATACGGCCTACCGTCTCCATGAACGGTGAATTTCATTTCTTTTTATCTCAAAATGTTATGGAGTAGTATAAAATGAATATGTACTGGATATTTATGATATTTAAATCATTAATACTATTCTGGAGATGATTTACTTATAACTACATGGACAACCATTTTCAAACAAGTTCATTTTTGACTCATGTACCAAACATCGAAAAAAACGTCTAATATGAACTCACATTATTAACCAATTATTATAACATTATAATATGTGATATGAACTGAATAATAATATTTAAAAGAGGTCCTTAAACAATTATAAATTGACCAAAGTTTATTATTCAGGAATATAAAGAAACGAACAAGACAAGTCAGACTTGAGGTAAGGGATCCAACCTCTCTCTTTCTTTTTAAGTACTCTCTTTTATGTCATTTCTTTTAAGCTCATATTTCTTATGTTTGGGGATGTTATTTTATATTCATCATACTGTACTTTTTATTTTCATATTATTAGAGACCCTATTTGATCTCATAAATCCATTTTTGGAAGTTTTAAGTGGCGCCGTTAGGCTGCCGAGTTTTTGTAAGGTATTTTTCATCTCACTTTTATTCCCATGAGAATATATGATACATTTGCCACCATTTCCTTTGAGTGGTGTATGTACTGTCCATTATTCTAATATTTTTGTAATATAATTTCTTTTATGAGTATTTACATCTATTTTTTATAGTCCTTCTTTCATGGGGTGTACGTTTTGATAGTTACCCAAGTCGGTAAGGGAACCTTTCACCCTCCTCTTTTTAAAAGACTTCTTTTGTTATGTATTTTAATTTACATCTTATTATGTTGGGGTATGTTCTTCTATATCCTTATTGGTGTAATGTTTATGTCCAAGTGATGAGATACCATTCTCTCTCTCATCGCATAATTTTATGAATTTTGACGTGACGCTGTTAGGCTGTCGAATTTTTACAAGGGAACGTCTTAACCCAAATTCGATTTCTTTGGGTTCAACTTGTACTTCTTGAACATGTCATCCTATGAATATGTGTGAATTACCTCTGATTATTTCACACTTAATATAAACTTATATTGGGTGTATTTATATTTCTCACACATAATTATGTGATAGATTTATCCTTAATTTAAGGATACCATCTTTATAATGGATTTCATCTCAATTTACATTTCCATTGAGTCTTCATTGTTGTTATGCACCAATTCACTCTTATATGGTGTGTATACTGTCCTTTGACATATTATATCATGAATCCCTTTATTCTCATGATATTATAAATTTCTGATTAAATGTTATTCCACAATTATTTGTATTCAAGAGTCTCTCATTTTGTTAAAATCTCTTTAACAAAAATATCGGTTTAAATGTTTTAAAGATTTGTTATTCTAAATGTTTATCTTTAATGTCCATGTTTTCAAAATGGTTTTTAGTATTTATTTATATGGACATTAATGTTTTAAAATTATAATTCCATTAAAATCTTCAAAGTGGTATGGGACACTTTGATTCAAAAATCTCTTTTAAATGGTTTTTGAAAATGGATTGATTAATTCAATATCTTGGAATTACTTATTGTGATTGAAAATGTAATGTTGTTATTTAAATTTTTATATTTTAAATATTTTATGTGTAATGATGGTACTTGGGAATTTTACTGGTGGTTACGTGATAAACCATATGATGGGTGGTGCCGTGAATACGAGGACGGTTGGTTACGTTATAACCTCCAATGCATTGGGTATGGAAGTCGACCGTATGACTATTCCATTAAGTATGTGTGGAAGTTGACCGTATGGTTATTCCATTTAAGTATGTTTATGTCCCAAGTTACCTTTATATGTTATGTGTTCTTTATATGGGTTTTATGGTAATATTTTGGTTACAAAAGGGTAAGTAATGATCTTTTATTCAGTGAAGAGTTTTTTACTACTTCATAAAGGTGAAAAGTATTACTTTGGTAAAGTACTCATGGTTTACTTGTTGTTTTGAAAAACTAACAGTTTTCCTTCTTTGTGTATCCTTTACTGGGCTTTTTATGCTCATCCCAAGTTTTTTAAATGTTTTCCACAGGACTTTAAGATGAATAGGGTCAAGGATGGGATCAAGGAAAGACATTATATCTAAAACATGGAACTAGACATGTTTCTTTTAAAGTTTTTTATTTTATTTTATGGAAACTTAGTAGAAGTGTCTACTAAGTAATCTTTTGAGATGTAATAGTTATGACCTAATTCTCTAAAACTCTAAACCATGAAAAGATCCTCTATGTGAATTATTCATTTAATTCATGATTAAGTAATGTTTAAGGCTGGGGCCTTATATTAAAACTCCTAGATACCAGTCTCACATGGGGTTTAACTGTGTGTTTGACCAAATTGTTTGGGAGAATTTCAATGTTAGTAGTGTAGACTACACATACTTTACATAATCTAAATTCATTGTTATATGACAAGTAATGTTCTAGGATGGCTTGTTCTACACGTAGAGTGAAAGAATATACTATGTGCAATTACTACTTGGTGTGTCATGTATCCAACAACACGACCAAGTGTAGTGAAATTGGCTACACAATATTCACTCTGGCTACACACAGTGTAACCTAGTCATACCGACCAAATATCCTTAGCACTTCCCGATGGAATCTCTAGTCATTATTCATATATTATTAGAGATTTTAGAATATATAAATCTTGAAAATATTAATTATAATTACAAAATAATTTAAAATAAACATTGAATTGAATAATGAATAATCTTGAAATGAAATATCTTAACACTATTGCTCATATAGATCAATAATTAAATAAATAATTATAAATTTGAAATGTGACCACTCTATAACCACTTGAAGGTTCTAGGCATAGTGGAATAACCTTAATGGGTGATAAACCAAAACATTTTTTATCAGATATAGTAGATCATTCACAAGTTTTACATTTAACAAGAGTCATTCCCAATCAAAATTTTCACCAGGTATTGGTATAATAGAACTCATAACCAAGGGAGGATGCTTTTATGTTAAATTTATAATTAATTTATTTATAACTGAATAAAAATTACTTAGTCTTAAGAACATTATTATATGGTGATGTTTATAATTCAAAATCCATTTTCTGGACTACCTTCATTGTGTAGGGAGGATCTAAATATAGAATCCCTCTCACGGTGATCTATGTGTGCTCCTTTGATCTCTGAACAATCACTGATGGAACAATGGGTGCTAGTATGGAAGATAAATTATCTTGTTTTTTTCATCTTGATCAACATAAGATCCTTCAAGATTGAACTATTCTCTCTTGATATTCTTATTTATGAGAGCATGAGATAAGAATGAATTCAAGAGAGAAGTCTATTATGTGCAATAATTTTCATTTATCAATTAACCCTACACAATAGACATAACTATCTATTTATAAAGATAGGTTTTAGGTTAGAATATTATTTAATTGTGTATCATCCCTTAAAAAAATATAATAATCATTTCCAAACATGGTTCCATATAATAATAATAATAATATTAGTATTATTTTATAGTGTACTCTAACTGGTGTAATAATAAATATTATTTTTTCAGCTTTAAAATTAATATATATCACCAGACATGATCTTTTTTCTATTCGATTTCTACCTAGACATTTATCTAATACCCACATAAATATTTATTAATTATTTAATCATAAATTAATATTCTATTCATAGTCTTGAAAATAAATATTTCTAAAATACTCAATAAATAAAATAAATATATTTTATTCCCAATCTGGAAAATAATTATTTATTTAATTTATGAGATAAAAAATATTAATAAAATTATTCGTTGATCATGAGAATAATATGTATTCTATTAATTAAATTTATATAGAATTTAATTAAGATCAATGGAAACACTTATTGTGCAACCCTCTAGGATTATTTTTCTTTAGCATTGGTTGGGTCTACATAGAGTCTAAGATTATTATCTAACAATGGTTCAAGTAACCTAAGAGAAAGAACTTAATATCAAAATGATTACAACCACATAAGAATTCTCATTGTGTAATATAATCCCATTTATAATAATATCTCATCAATAATTTTTTGCATCTATGTCAGCAACCTATATTCCTGATACCTATTTCTTTGACTATCTGAAATAAACACATCATTAATACAAGGCCATTGAATTTTAGATGATGATTCTATTCCAATGAAAGAGTCAAAATATAAAATTCCATAATGATGAATGGGACAATTCCTTTATCGAATGATATATTAATAACACATCATTCATAATACACCCAACATACCCTACTTCCTGCAAACATATAACATCACAATATGACCAGTTAATGAAAGTACTTGAGTAATTTCATGCATTAATGATAATATTAGATTCTATGGACCATTACACACACTCATAGAGAGGAATATCCAATGACACAAAAAACATGAGAAATACCAATCAGTGAGTCTGTTCTCATAATCTATCATCTTGGAGATTACTAAGTGATAACTTCATGAGAATAAGCTTCATTCAAATATGAGTACACACACTTGGAAGTCTACATACCATATTCTAAAATCATATTATTGTATCCAATCATATAACTATTTCTAAGAATATCATTATGGTACTATAAGGTTATCATCATAACGGATAACTTCTATGAATTTATTAATGTGATAGAAACCCTAGGAAATTATTACATCAAATTCATGTAGAATAATGAAAAATATATAATAATAAATTTTATTAATATTCAAATATTGGAATATACATGTAATAAAAGTAAATATAGTTGGTTTTACAACAAAAACTACAACTATATGTTTACTCATTTTGGGACTAGGGAACACGAGTCACTATTTCCTAGGAAGGGAATTAGGATATCAACTCATGAATTAACTCAACTAGGTGGTGATATCTTTCTTCCTGACAATGTAGTCACTATTTATTTGTTTTATGACCAAATTTGAGACTCTATTCACATATATTTGGGTGAATTCAATTTTTAGGGATAACTTGTGGCCAGTGATGATGTCCTGGTACTTAGCCTCATTTTTTCTACATACTTCCATGAAAAGGAATGAGTATGTAAGGAGGGAAAGTGCGGGAGTGATGATGAATATCCCAAGGATAAATATTTTGAGCTTACAACTATTTATACCTCTACCGGTTGGCCTTTATGAGGCATATTCTAAGTTAATCTTCTATCATTGCATGTCTTGGTCGATAGAGAGAATGGATTCATCTGGGAAGTCAACATCTAAGGAAAACTCTTCAAAGATTGGATATCCAACCTATAAATCTACTAGTGCTTTAACCTTGAATGATTTATGAGGAATAACCCTAATCTTGAATTGTTTTAGCATTACTGCCTATTGCACCAATCAACCAGTCAGTATGTGTGGTTGAATATTTACTTATGTGGGTCGACATAGGAAAATATTCATATTTCATGATTCATGAGATATTCGTAAAAGTTTTGAACTGTGAAGACCATGGTGAAGAAGTTCATCTTTATAGGAGAATATTTGGTCTCAATGTCAAATAACATGAGACTAAGATAATAAATTTTTTTATCATTTAGCTCATTGTTCTTGTGAGGTAAAAGGTAATTAAGGTATCATTCCAGGATGATCACATGAAGAACTATAGGTTTTTGTAGGACATGTGGCATCAGGACTAGATGGCGTAGCAATTATTTATTGATAACCTCGAATGTGTCCTAACATTCATCACCCCACTAAAAAGAAAAATACATTATTAAAGAGACTTGAAAATGGATTACATTTTCTATCCAGGTTGGTGAAAAAATTTCATATATTGGCTATATGGCCCTGGAGGTCTCGCAACACCAGAAGGTTTCTTGGGGGAGGCAGCTGACTGATGACCTCGATCTTCCCTTGATCGATATAGATGCCTATATATCTAATAAAATTTTTGAGGAACTTCCTATAAGTAAACTTAAATACTAACTTCATGGGATTCATCTTTAGGTGATGGGAGTGGATGGAGTCAAACTCTTTCTCAATGTCCTTGACATGATCCTAACATTGGTTGGATTTGACCACGAAATAACCCATATGGAATTCCACTAGCATCATGAGTAGTGTCTTGAAGATGTGATGCATGGTTTGTTTATAATAATATATATCATTATTTAACCTTGAAAACATCACTTGGAATAAAAAAGACCCCTAGGGTACCCTTAAAGTGGTGGATTCTTCATCATTAGGGGCTATTCAGATCTTATTATACACCAAATACCCATCCTTAAAAGATAGATCCTAGAAAATATAAGTTACATCTATGGGGAACTATATCACTAGGATAGGGAAATCTTCCTTCAAATAGTGGTGGTTAAGATATTGAAAATCAATATATTCCCTAATTTCTATTTTCCTCATCCAGGTGAGGATGATATTAGCTAGGCACTTTAGGTACTGGACATCGATAGAAAAGTAATCATTGATGTTCTTAACAACTTTAACCTCAACCGTGGAACCATGGGAGGGATGAATCTTTATGGGAGGTTTTTTGAACCCATTATGTTTGATAAAAAGACTAATCTTGTGGAAAGTAACTTGAGGGTCAATCCTGAACATTTCCTTATAGCTCCAGATGAACACTTACAATGCGACTTCAAGAAAGACATTTATTTTTTTTTATCCTCTGGTGACATGATTTTATAATTTGTATTGTACTCATATCCTAATTAGTGTCGAGTTTCTCCTTGGAGAAATCATCAGTGGTGCTAGAGAACCCTTCCTCAATGGTTGGGGGAATCATCCAATTCCTTTTCATCATCATATATATGTTAGTCGGAGGTAAATATGGATCTCTAAATGTTGGAGATCATGGAGTTGTGTTGTCATCCACTTTAGTAGGGGAAAAACCCTTATTGATGGATTCATTCTCTATAGATACCATGGAAATAATGTATACTGATCCAATATCATGTGGTTTCCAATGGTGAGATCAACCTTTTATGTAAACACAATGATGATAGATTGACTTACATCTGGTCAACCATGCTCTTCGGATGATATGATGTTGTCACAGTTCGGTTACCAAGGGATGGACCTCTCAGTAAGCTATAATATTGGGTTTCTCTAGCCTCACCAATTCCTACACTTTTTTTTGGAATTCAAGGTAATCTTTGATCATTCCTTCTTACAGGGTATGATGAAATGGTTCCCAAGGTCTGGGGTTGTTTCTTCCAACCGGTGGATCAATAAGATGAATCTTTACTTTAAATCTACCTAAGGATCCATTAGGGTGGCCATTAAATAATATGGGGTATTTATGTGATCGACCTCATCAATCCAGAGATACTTCCTGTCCCTTTTATAGTACCCCACATATAGATAGTGGGATTCACTATAAATCCCTCAACCCTAGTTGCACGTAGTCTATGCCTTATATTATTACATTGGAATAAGATCCAAAAAGTCACATCCCAAAGGACTGAATAGTTTAATAAGATTGGTAATCAATATTCATATTTGAAATTAAAATTAAATTTCAAAGATAAAATATACAAATCATTTTCTTTGAGAACACCATTATCCCCTTAGCACAACCCCACATAGTCAGTCATAAAACACATCCTAGTATCCTGGGGAAAAATAAAACATAGGATAGGGGTGATATCAGATTCTTAGTAACGGTATACATATAGTGGAATATATCATAAAAAAAAATTATTATGTAAAGTTAAATAAATGAAACACATTTCATTTAATAAATAACTTGAGCATAATATTTCATAATAAAATATGATAAAATAATCCATATAAATAATTCAGATGAGTTAGAAAACATAAAAAAAGATATTATACTAGTCGAATAATCACATAGAAATCAATGACTAGTCCGGTAATTAGGGAATGCATAATGTGGTATGTCTAAAACATACCATCAAGGCCTTGGCCAAGAATTATACATAAATGGGTAACGAAACATCCCAAACCTGGTCTACTTTGTCCAATGAGACCTACTGATGCATCGAGGGGATATAACAGGCACTGCCTATCACTTACTAACTCTAATTACTTCCTCATATGAAATAGGTTAAAAAATAAACATATATATATATATATATATATTTATTGAATCTATAATAAAAATGTAAATAACTTTCCCCATTAAGTAAACATAATCGTAAACCATCCAGAGTAATATGGTGGATGGTATCAAAATAGTACATCCCCATTCAAACTATTCAATAAATATTTAATAAAATATTGAAGACCATATCATAAGATATCAACCTCAATGAAGCATAAGATTTAACAAAGGCTGTTTACATAGATGTAAATACTTTAAATGAGATCCCTAAAACATTCATAATGAAAATACCCCTTTTCACTTTGAAAATCAATTATGTTTAAAACAAAATTAAATTATAAAATAAAACATTTTATTAGAATATAACCATTTAAACATGTAAATTATTCTTCAAAATATTAAAGTAAAAAAAAAGGAAATTCCGTTCATTCAATAGTAAAAAGAACATTGTTTTTAAGAAAAGTATATTCAAAATAGTATTTTTAAAAGGAAGTCCTTTACAAATATTATATCATTGAAGTGATTGTTAATAAAATGAATAGATTATGTGTATTCACCATAAATCCACATAAAATAATAATATAAAAAAATGGTATTAAAAATCCATTTACACATAAGATTAGTACAACATAAAAATGGAAGTAGAAATTTAACCCAAGGAATGTCAATTGAGTTAAGAATACCCTTACCACTTTGTAATAAGTCAAATCTTATGCTCATAAGAGTAATAATTATCAAATGAAATATTTAATACCATGAAGTTAATGAAATTATTGATATTATATATGAATTGGTAGTACATGCACCACATATATGGAATAAGTTGTGACTAGGCATATATCTTACAGAAGTAAAAGTGAGATGAGAAATCCCTTACCTCACGGTTCCCTTTAGTGCAACATTATTTAACCTCATATATAATGGTTTAATGAAAATTATTAACCCATTAATGAAATATTTTCATATTTATAATACCTTATTTTATGATTTTATAACATATTATGACCCATTAATAAATAATGTTTCATTATTTTCATTATTTTGGGTGCATTCATTTCATGGATTCATGATTGGTTCATTTTTATAAAATTAAGGACTATCATGTAAAATGGGAATAAAATTAAATAAGTGAAATGAATTTATGTTAATTAACTTCCAATAGTATAATTTTATCATATATTATTTTGGTTTCTAACATGAGGATGATTCATTTAATAAAATCTTATTGAGAAACATTTAGTTTATTTTGGCGGTTTTTCTAAACACCATGAACAAGTTTCATTTTATTTTATATTATGAGAATATATTAGTTACAGAACATTAAATAGGATATAATATACTTATTAAAACATTATTTAACCATAATAATACTTTTATGACCATCCATGAGGTTGGTAATGGGAAACGAACAAAATCATTATTCACGAGATGATTAACCAACATAATTTGGACAACCATTTTGTTTCTTTGAATAAGAGGATGTAATAAATAGGATGGATATAAGATATTAATATAGTAACACAAAATTATATAATTTACATGATTCTGGAATTATTATACCTTTATGGATGAAGGAGGTGAGGAGAATGCATAAGATGAAATGAAATTAAGAGAGGTGTTTTGAAAAAATTTCCTCTTGAATATCACCTCCTATAAAGACACCTTGAGGTCCCTGTATTTGGTATTTTGGTGATAATAATAGCGCATAGATGTCGGTAGAGTTAAGAGGAGAGGGTTTAGCATATATTTTAGTAGGATCAATAATTTTGGGTCAAAATATGTTGGTGAGATGTGGTATTTATACTTGAGGATAGGTGGGTTTAAGTGATTAAAATAATGATTATTTTGTATTTAAATCCAACCACATTGAGGTGGAATTAATTTCCATGAAATTGGAAGAAAATTAATATTTTATAGAAATTTTGGGGTCAATAAATTCTTCAATAAACAAGTAGATGTTGTAATTTGTAGTTATTTTAACACTTTAACTTTTTAACTTTAATATGTTTCATTTTTTACCTATACCGCGGTAAATAATTTTTTTACCATGGTATCTTTTTTATGAATAAAAATTAAATTGACATTAAAACCTAATTTGAACCTTCTAATTATAAATATGGAATTTATTTTACCAGATTGAATTCATAGAGTTAAAAATATTATATTTAAAAGTAATCACACAGACACAACGAAAAAACGAGGGTTTAAAGTGAAAAGTTCAGAAGTTTGAAATATTTTTGTATCCAATTTCAATGATAAATTTATTAAAATGAAATAAATAGGATTTATTAATGTATAATTTAACTAATTATACTTTAAAATAACTAAATCTAATTTAACTATATAAATAAATTAGATGGAAAACTAATTTTCAATTAAAATTCAATATTTTTAACTATTCATCAAAAAATGAAACTTATCTGAAAAATACAAAACAATTCACCATAATATAATTTTGATATCATGATTTAAAAAATTATGTTTTTTTTTCAAATAAAACTTATAAAAGTTCCAAATTTTATATTTAAAATTGGCACGCAATCAAAAGGACCAATTTACAATTAAAATTCAATATTTTTAACTATTCATCAAAAAATGAAACTTATCCGAAAAATAAATAAAAATCACTATAATATAATTTTGATATCATGATTTAAAAATTATTTTTATTTTTTCAAATAAAACTTATAAAAGTTCCAAATTTTATATTTAAAATTGGTACGCAATCAAAATGCAGCAAAACTGCCTTTTGAAATATATAGTTTTTATGCTTAAAATTGGATTTACTCTTATCTTAAGCATATAAAAATCGTTGGATGAATATAAAACATTTGATAAAATGTAAATAATTTAAACGTAATTAATATATTTCAATAATAGTTATTAATTTAATTTATTAAGAATAAATTCCATTGTGGGCATAAAAATAGTTTTTATTATAAAAACACACCCTTTTTATTCAATGGGTTTATATTTTAAATTCTAATTAATTGGTAACCAATGAATTAATTTTATAAAAATGTGTACGTTATATTTTCATAATATAGTTAATCTTATTCACATACTCTAATTTAAGAACTAGTTTATAATGGTCATGTTTAAATAATAATATTTAATAGTATATCGCGGATCATTTAAGCTTAGTGTGGCCTGCACCGTTTTCTATCTAAGAGATTAAATTTAAATTAAATAAAAATACCATAAAATATTTGGGTGTTACACTCTCCGCTATTTTAATAAATTTCATCCTCACAATTTTAACTTTTACATTGAAAATCAATGGTTGATACTTGAAATTTGTTTATGGGAGACCCACATCGTAAATAGTGTTTATAAAATATCCTCTTAATAAGTGGGAAAGATAAATTAAATGGTCACAAAAAAACTAGGATTGTAGATAGAAAATAATTAGTGGGACGCAGAAACATGAACATGGAATGGAAATCTATCTATCATGTTTTTATTGAGAGTTATATAGAATATGGACATTATAATGTTAACCATCAGTAAATTGTAAATCTTGTGATCGATTAAAATACCTATAATTTCATAGTAATAAAAGTAAATGATAGGATTTTTTTTCAAAAAAAATTTCATAGAGTTGAGGGATTATTTTACAATCTAGATAATACACTTGAGAAAATAAATATAATTGATTACTTTTTATGACATAAGAATAATCTCATCATTTGGTTGTTCTTCAATCTATTTTCACTTCATCCCTTACGAAGATTTTTTTATGTCTGATGAACTTTAATGAATCATAAAATCCACAATCCATTCCTTCACCCTTTAAATGTTTAGTAAAAATAAAATGGTTAAATCATTATTTCAACTATAATAAATCTTAAATTAATCTCAAACAATAATATTCAATGTTCAAATTAATCTATTCTATAAGTTGTTAATTTTAAGACTCATCCAAAATATATCTATCCAAATTCAATGTCCAAAAATTTAGAAGGGAGGTCACTAAAGTTAAAAATAAATTTAACATTAGATCCCCCTAAATAACATAATGTAATTATTATTGTCTCATACCAAATATATGAATACCTTGATCAACATGAAACCTTAATTAAATAATCCATGCTTCCAAAAATAAAATATTGGATTGTGTAATATATTCCTTAAATCCAATCATGTAGTAACCCCAACAAAGATCACATAAACCATCAAATCAATAAAAAAATTTATGATCACTAATAATATCCCATAAACATCCCTTTTAAATTATTATCTCAACATTGGGAACATATTTAGGGTTATCTTTCCCAAATCATTTGTTTTTTAAATAGACCAACTTGCAGCAAAATCATTTATCTTGGTTACTGGTACTATTCATCACATGCCACCAAATCCTTAATGAAGAAGTATACAGTAAAAATATTATATATATCATGATTATTATAACCAGAGAATCATTGATAAAATAATTCTTAAATCTAAATAAAAAATAAATTTAATCATTATACTTCATTATTAAACCATTAACTATGCTTCATCATCTTATTTCTTAATACCTCCTTCATTTCAATTTTCATTTGTAGTGTCTTAATCATCAGTATTATAACCATTACATGTATAAAATTTCTAATTCTCTTCATGATTTCTCCCATAGTTCATAGATTTTCATAATTATCATAAATTAAACATTTAAAACATTCAACAATCGATAATACCTTAGGGAGACTATTATTCCAAACTTTTCATTTTACCTCAAAAATTACTTCCCAAAAAATCTTCTTATTCCTCTAAGATATTCACATTGGTGTTTCTTATTACATTATAAATATATAGAAATATAAATGTTTTTTTATCCATGATCTATACTACTCAATATCTCATCAAACTTCTACCCTTCTCTTCTTTGGTGACTCTAAGAATTGGTCATGGCGTGTGTTTTTAATCATATATCATGATAATTTATTAAGAAGAATTTAAATATTCACTATTCATAATCCCATTTAGTTCCTCATAAACATATTTTATAATGTATTCCACATTATTATAGTTTCTTATAGTTCCATACATTACTAAAACAAAATAATATTGTGAGAAACACTAATCATGGATATCTGTCACACAGTCATGAAGAATTCTCTATAGGATGTAGTTTTAACTTAGGTTATCCATGGTAATTACCAACTCTATATGATATTATCATATACATAGAATTATCTGGAATGTCATCCATAGGGTTATATTCCCTAATCTATGTTTTCATAAATCTAGTTCCCAATTTTTCTACCAAACATGCTATGATACCAACTGGAACACCCCCGACCCTAGTCACCCAAAGTTTCTACCTTTATTAAATTGGAATAAGATTCAAGAAATCACATCCCAAATGAATGAATAGTTTATCTATATTGGTAAAATAGAGAAATATGTTAAATTAAAATTACATTTTAGACATAAAATACATAATGTATTTTCTTTCAGAACACCATTATCCCGTTATCACAATTCTATATAGTCAATCATAAAACACTTCCTGGAATCTTAAAGAAAAATTAAACAAAGGAAAGGGGTTATCATAGATTCCTAGTAAGGGTATACATACATCAGAAGATATCATAAATAAGAATAAACTATTATTTCAAAGTCAATAACTGAAAAACATGTCATGTAATCAATAACTTGAGAATAATATGGCCAAATAAAAGATGATAAAAAAATCCATATAAATAATTCACATGTGCTAGAAAACATAACCATGGGTATCCCACTAGTCAAATAATCACGTATAAATCAATGAATAATATCATAATGATAGAATTAATAATTTAGTACATCTAAAACATACCATTAAGGCCTCAACTAAGAAGTCTACATAAATGGGTATGGCCTCAGCTAAAAACTGATCTAGTTTCTCTCATGATACCTACTAAGTCCAATACATTATTAATATGAATTTTTGAAACATAATCAACATATATATTTGTTTTGAAACTATCATAAATAATGTAAATAAATTTCCCCATTAAGTAAACATAATCACAAACTATATAGAGTAACATGGGGGATGATATCAAAATAGTACATCCCTAGTAAAATAAATCAATAACTGATTGAAAATTTATATTTTTATTGGATAAAATAACAAATAAGAAGTAATGGAGGCCGTAAATGGTGATAGAAAAGTGTGTCACACCTAACAATGATATTATAATACTTAGAAAGAGAGCCCACACTAAAATATAAAATGATCACCTCAGTAGGGACTCCTTTACTAGCTAAAGCATCTTCCATGAAGTTTTCTTCTATAAAAGTGTTCCAAAACAAGAAAACCTAAAAACCTGATCCATTATCCTCCTTCCAATTAAAATAAGTTAGACCATATCCCATGGGGTATTAGCTCTTCCTTTCAGAAACCCAAATAGATCTTTGGAGTCTGTTTCCACCTCCTTGAGAATAATATTGTATATTTTTTATAACAGAAGACTGCTGACCAAAGAATAAGATATGGAAGATGTTATCACAATAGGTCAAACTTAATGAACCATAAGATTTAAAAATGTATGGTTAAATAGATAAAAATACTTTAAATGATATCATTAAATAATTATTGATGATTATACCCCTTTTAACTTCAAAAATCACTTATATTTAAAACATCGTGAAATTATAAAATAAATGATTTTATTTGAATATAAAAATTCAAATTGGTAAATAAAGCTTCAAAATATAATGTGACATGAAAAAGTACATATTTTTTATGTCATAATAAAAAAACATTCTTTTTGAAAAAGGAACATTAAAAGAGTATTTCAAAAAGAAAGTCCATTACAAATATAATATCATTGAAGTGATCGTTAATAAAAAGAATAAATTATGTGTATTTACTATAAATACACATAAAACAAGAGTAAATACAAAAAAAGGTATTAAAAATTAATTTCAAACATAAGATTATTACAATATAAACATGGAAGTATAAGTTTAACCCAAGGAATGAAAACTGGGTTAAGAATCCCCTTACCACTTCATAATTAGTCAAATCATATGGCTATAAAAGTAATAATTATTAAATGAAACACGTAAAAAAATTAAGATAAAAAAATTAATGATATTATATATCAATGGAAATCACATAAACCACACACAAGGAATAAGTGGTGAATAAGGCATATATCTCACAAAAGTAAAAGTGGGACAGGAAACCTCTTATAAAACACTTCCCTTTACTGTAGTGTTATTTAAACTCTAATATAATGGTTTAAATATTATTATTAACTCATTATAGAACTATATTAATATTTATAATACCTTATGTGATGATTTTATAATATATTATGACCCATTAATTAATAATATTTCATTATTTTCCTTGTTTTGGGTGCGTTCGTTTCATGGTTTCATGATCGATTTATCTATGTAAAATTATTGATTATCATATAAAATGGGGATAAAACTATAGAATTGAAATTAAATGGGTTTAATGAAATTACATGAGTATAAATGGTCCAATATATATTATTTTTCTAACATTAGGATGATTCACAAGATAAAATGTTAATGATAAATGTTTAGTTTATTTTGATGGTTATTCCGAACACCGCGAACAAGTTTCATTTTATTTAATATAATGAGTATAAATTATTTATAGATCATGAAATAGGATATAATATAATAATTATAATATTATTTAACTAGAATAATACTTTAATGACCATCCATGAAGGTGGTAATGGGTAACGGAAAAAATCATTATTCACGAAGACGATTAACCGACATAATTTGGACAATAGTTTAGTTACTTTGAATAAGTGGAGGTAATAAAAAGGGTTTATATAATATATTAAAATAGTGACATAAAATTCCATTATTTTTCTTCATTAAAAATTATTATTCCATGATATATGAAGGAGGTGATGATAAAGTCAAAGAATAAATGAAATTAAGAGAGGTGTTTTTAGAAAATTACCTCTTAGATATCACCTCCTTAGAGGAACCATTGAGGTCCTGGAATTTGGTATTTTGGTGAGAAAAAAAGAACTTGGATTTGGGGAGAGTTATTAGGAGAGGTTTTATCAGATATGTTAGTATCTTAAATGATTTTGGGTTGAAATGGGGCTGTGAGTGGTGGTATTTATACTTAAAGAGAGGTGGGATTATGTGATTAAAATAATGATTATTTTATATTTAAAGCCAACCGCACTGTGGTGGAATTAATATCCATGTTTCTTTGATGAAAATTTATATTCTAGATTCTGTTTAGGGTCTATAAATTCCTCAAAAAACAATTAAATTTTGTAGTTTTTAGGTATTTTAAGTCTTTATGTTTTTTACTTTAACACATTTAATTTATTACCTATACCACGGTAAATAATTTTTTTACCATGGTAATTTTTTTAAGAATAAAAATGAAATTGACCTTAAAATATAATTTGAAAATTATTATTGCAAATATTGAATCCATTTTAATATATTCACTTCACATTACTGTAAAAAATTATATTTAAAATCAATCCCGTAGACACAACGGAAAAGATAGTTTTAAAGAGAAATGTTCAAATGTTTGAAACATTATTATATCCAATTTTAATGTGAAATTGACTCAAATTAACTAAATAGGATTTATTGATATATAATTTAACTAATTATACTCTAAATAAAATTTAAAATAAAATTTAAATATACAAATAAATTAGATGAAAACGTAGTTTTCATTTAAAATTCAATATTTTTCACTATTCATCAAAAAATGAAACTTATCAATAAATTAAAAAAAATTCACCCTAATATAATTTTGATATACATAATTAATAAATTAAGTTTATTGTTTCAAATAAACTAATAAAATTGTAAAAATTTAGATTTAAAACAGGTGCTCCAAACAAAGGCGGGAAAGCTACCTTTAAAATATATAGATTTTTATGAATAAAATTGGATTTGTACTTATCTTAATCCTATCAAAATTTATGGATTAATTTAAAATAATTTTATAAAATAAATAACATATAAATTTCATTATGATATTTCAATAATAGTTAGTAATTTAATTTATTACGATAAAATGCAATTTTGGGCATAAAAATAGTTTTTATAAAAACACATCCTTTATATTCAATTGGTTTCTATTTTAATTTATAATTAATTTATATCCATTTAATTAATTTTATAAACATTTTTACACTATATTTTCATAATATATGTAATCCTATTCACTCCCACCAATTTAACGGATATTTTATAGCGGTCATGTTTAAATATGAATATTTCATAGTATATCATGGTTAGTTTAAGCTCGGTGTTGCATGAAACATTTTCTATCAAAGAGTTCAACTTTAAATAAATGATACATACCATAAAATATTGGGGTGTTATATTCACATGAATTTAAGGTATTTATATCACCATAGAGTATCCCTACATGACCATTGAGGGAGTTTTTGAGGCATTAGTGATATGAAGAGGGAACTACAACGTGCAGATGAAGTCAGGACCTACCTAACAGGGTGTTTTTGGAAACATACTATGAGATATCTATGAGCTTGGTGCTTGGTACCAAGTCTCCAAATTGGGTCTCCAGTCAACTATTTCTTTGTGTATTTTTTTCACTCTTGTTATACTCCTGTATTTTCATGTTTGGCGGGGTCAAATCTACTTTAGTGATTCCCATCTTATGAAGTGTGCTGGTTTGGATGAGATTGATCCTGAAGCTAGTGTCTACCAGGTTTTAGAGGATCTCCATGCCATTGAAGTGGACTAAGACATTGATAAGGTGTTTTACCCTAAATGGTTTCACCCCATCCTCTTCTATGAAAGAGATAATGGAATGACACTCTTCATACTTAGCTTCCTCTATTTCATAGGCCTCAGTAGCAGCCACCTCAGTTTCAAATTGGAGAGGGTTATTTAGGTAATCGATGAGTGCCTCCCACAACTTCTTTGATAGGAGGAGTTCATCAGGGACCAAGATCTATGTTTTTATACTAGCGAGGTTCTTCAATATATCATACTTTTGTGAGAGGGGCATATTTATACCTCCCAAGGGTTTCTCTTTAACAGGAAGTGTAGTTGGAACAATTAGTTGAGGAGTTGGGGTCTAAATAGTTCTTATTGGGTCCTCATCTCTATTGGATGACTTAGGCGGGGCACTAGGTGGTTGTGATCAGGCCACACTAGATACGCCTAAGTGCTAGGATTCAATGGCTGAGCCCTAGGATGAAATAGTTGAGCCACATGATTGACCAAATTGGTAGGATTTGGGGGGTATTCCCTATGACATGGTATATGAGGGTTGCACTAATTGGTCCCTGAGTGATTCATGCTTCCTAATCACAATATCATGAAAAATTATGTTTGGGGGATCAACTCAAATATTTTTTCTTGGTAGCAAGGTGCATTCCCTTCACTCAATGTCATCATCCAGAGGTACCTGAAGGAGCCAAGTGTCATTCCTCATACATGGGTTGTGTGTAACAATCCACCAACCTGGAGACATTGAACGAATCATACAATTTCTCTTTGTTAGTGGAATATTACAAGATTGGATGGGTTATAGAGGTCTTTCCCAATTTGGAGGGCATGAAATCACACAATGTGCAGACCGACATATGCATTAGTCGTGTATTATGATTGCCCCTTTATTACTGATGTCAGTTCATCCAAAAAATAGAAGGCTGCAATTTCAACATAGTGGATGATGGGTGTGTGGTGACTATAAGAGTTCTTAGTATGTTCAACTGATCATGGATAATTCCATATGCATAAGTGGACATCTTATAGGCCTACCATTCATCAAAATTCTATGAAACTTATCCTAAATCCTGCTACCATTCACCTGAATCTTTGACTTCATCATCAAGGGTTGTAGAGACAAATGTCACCTACACCAGGAAGTTACCAAAATGACCAGGTCACCCTCTACCTAATCATGGAGATAATATATAATGATGAAGTACTCTTTGATGTTGTTCCTAATGACCCTTTGGTAGGGATAAGAATTGGAACAGTGCATTATCCTAGCTTTTTGGGGGCTCTTTGATTTTATAAAATTAATGATTTCATTTTACATGGAATATATAATGTAACTAGGTACCTACCAATTATTAAAGGAATATAATAGTTTTATTTACCATGTGAAGGAAGACATTCCATGACATGGGGATATAGAGGTGTTTTGTTGGAAAGGTTGTACATGGAGAGGCCTATCATCTATAGGTTCTTGAAGGTGGAATGATTGAGGTACCTGAGTTTGCACAATGGGGGTTGTCATTACCTTCACAGTATTTCACATGGGAGATGGAAGAGGTAATGGGTATAACAATAAATTAGTTTTCTGGCAGAAGTTTTTCCAAACAATTTTCTATCTCGGAAAATTCCTGAAATCTACCTAGATATATCAAGGAGGTGAGGGTATGGAACATCTCATCTCAAAAATTATACACACACATCTTTAATAGTTGTTCCTAAAGAATATGAATATTTAGGGAGTATGTGATCCCATTCCATTAGGAAATGAAGTTAGTAACTCACTCATCAATCCTCTGATTATATTTGGAGAGTGTCGTGATGCTGGTTTTATGCAAGGTGGAGCTGAATTGGTATAGAAACTATCCGTGGAGATCTTCGAAACCGGTGATGGATCCCAAGGACAAGTGGCTGTACTAGACTAAAGTTGGACCCTCTAATGTCTACAAAAAATAGTGAAGTTTTTTGTCTTCTTATTGCTATGGAGTCCCCAACATCAGGAAAAATCATGAGGAGAAATGGGTCAAGTTCTGCAATGAATCCCTAGTTCCATTAAAATGGGTGAAGATTGGATTACTAAATTATAGATATGCAGGAACATGATACAACCATTTTGGATATAACTTACCTTTATAAGATAATGAATCTATTTTAATCTCTAATGCATCAAGATGGAAAATGAGTGTGGTTATTATGTCATTGGGGTGAGGGTTAGTAGTCACCAATACATTGAATATCCTTATATAATTGGAGTCATAAGGATTATGATTCAGTGGTGGGAAGTCACACTAATGGACTGGGGTAGTTGGTGTAAATACCCGTAAAATTTAAGGGAATTTTTTTTTTCTTAATTTTCTTTTGGATTTTACAAGAACGCAGTTTCTGACGGCGCCTGATTCCGAGTTCCGGTGTGCCCGGAATCAATTTCCGAAGTTAGGCTCGAATACGTTCAGTGAACAAATGAGCAGGTTTTTCTAACTTTTGAACCGGTGCTCGGAATCAAAATCTGAGGGCACCGATGGAATCGCAGCACCGGTAATTGCTTAAGAACACCTTTTCCGGAGTTGAGTTTTCTCGGGTGAGGTTATTAAATTTTGTGGTTAACTAAAGAATAAAAATAAAATGTTGTGCAACCAAATTTTATTTTTATTTAAGGTAGCTTAACCCTAAGCTTGATGGTTAGAGTGGGACCCACTAATACCCTAACTCCTAGGTAGGATATTAGTGAGGTGGGGCCCACATGATCCCCACCCCTTTATTTCCTTTTTACCTTCCACGTGCATTTAATATGGTAACTCACCCGCACCCCCTTTTGAATGCCAAGTCAACTCTCGCATTTAATTAAATTATTAAACGCCTCATTAATTTGGTCAATGCTGAATAATTAAATCGTGATCTGTTTTTGAAATTCAAAAACCATTGGCATGGGAAATAAAATAAGGCAAGCCTTATTTTATTAAGTTGTGGTTTCATTGTGCGAGAAGAATTGGGAGAGGAATTACTCAAGGCCTTGGAACTTCATCTTCCTCCTTGAAGAACACGAAGAACGCACCGTCGCCGACGAAGAACGCCGACACAACACTGTATACCGTGACGCCGACGATTCTCTCCTCCACGACGCCTTCTTCCACGACGTTCTTTCCCGCGACGAACCTTCGTTCGACGACACCTTGAGGTAGGGAATAAATTTGAGAATGATATCTTTTCCCATGGATGTTTTCTTTTAAAACAAAAAACGCGGATCAACTCAATAATAAGTTTATCTACGAAAGAATATGTTTGCGGGTTGGGAATATTTGATTGCGGGGAAAAACGTAGGGGTTATTTGTTTTTTCTCGTGGTTTTTCCTTTGTCGTTCATCGTTTTCTTATTGGGCCACCTGTTATGGTAATAACGGGAGGAGGTCGGACCGCACGAAAACGGCCGACCCTCCTCCCCCTTTGTTGGTTGTACTTGTTGCGGCATGAGCAAAGGCGGCGCGGTGCAATGGTACCGCACGGAAACGATGAAGAATGGGCGAAGAAGCGCGGCGCTGTCGCGCCGTGCCGTTGCGGCGTTTCGAAGGCTCCGCAGTTTGATTAATTGACGACGAATCGACGGGCATTGACGGAATGGGCTGCATAGGTGGTTTGATGATTCCACAGTAAAGTGAGAGACCCGAGGTGAACGCCGGTGTAGACGGAATCGAAAACGGACCACCGGAGAAACTCTGGTGGCCCGCGGAATTCACCGGCGGTGTGGGCCGCCGGCGCGATGGCGCCAGAGGTGGCGACGCCCGGCACGCCGCCAGGATGGACCGCCGCGGTGGCAGGCATCCGGTCCCGCGGCCGCGCGAGACTGAGGAGGGGACGCGGCACTGGGTCGCGTCCGCTGGAAAGGAACGGCTCCCACGCGGGGGCCGCGGCGACAATCAAGGGGGCAGCCGCCCCCTTTGCGCGGCCACTCAGCCAGCGCCGAGCCGACTTCGCTCGGCCAGCGTCGAGCCGCCCCGGGCTGGGCCGCCCAGGCCGGTCCGGGCTGCGCCCTATTGGGCCGGACCTAGACCCAGTTTAGGTCAACCCAGTTTGGGCCGACCCGGGGGGGGGGGGGGGGGTTTGGGCCTGGTCGGACCGGGCCTAGACCCCCCATTTTCAGACCACTTCCGGTCTTTTGCTCGTATCTTAGGATACGGACCTCCGCTCGATGCATCGTTAGTTGCGTAGTGATCCTTGGATCGAGACGGTCGTTTTGGTATATTAAACTCAAGGTTTCGGAGAAATTTGTGTATGTCCGAGTTGGTTCGAACACGAAACCAACCGGGCCCTCGGAGCAGAAACGCTTATAAGTTGAGCTCCGAACGTCCGATTGACGTGCCGTCGACTTTGTTGGATTCATATTGATGAGACAAAACTTTTGGCATACTTCACCTGAGGTTTGGACACAGATGGAGTAAGGCCGGGTTGGATTGAACCCGAAATCCAACCGGACCCTTGGAACGGAAAAGCTGATGACTTCCAGACCAGACGTCCGTTTGACGAACCGTCAGCGGTGTTGGTGATAACGTTGAGAAACGGTCCCTATGAGTATACCCTTTGAGAGTTTGGGGTACAGTTTATATGCGGTCGGGTTGGTTCGTAAACGAAACCCACTGGGCCCTTGGGACGAAAAGGCTAATAACTCACAGACCAGGCGTCCGATTGACGTGCTGTATGTTGCTTTGAGACCCCTATGACGGGGTGGTCCTTTGAGATATTTCTTCATGGGAAATTGTGATACTTGGAGTATCGACCAGTAGCTCGTGGAGCGGACCCTCCAGGTGACGATCTAGCAGAGTGTAGAGACCTAGTAGCTGGATGAGACTTGACGACTGCTGATCGATCGTCTCGGAGTGATTCAGATAGCCCAGTGGGGTGCTCTTAGTGGTAGCAGCAGACCCACGGTGGAGGTGCGCTTGGTTGTAGCGGCAGACCCGCGGTACTCGACAGAAGGAGTACCTATGTTGGCTATGAGGGGGAGCGCTTGGTTGTAGCGGCAAAACCATGGTGGGAAGCGCTTGGTTGTAGCAGCAGACACACAATACTTGAAGGGGGAGCACTTGGTTGTAGCAGCAGACCCATGGTGGGAAGTGCTTGGTTGTAGCAGTAGGCCCACAGTACTCGACAGGTGGAGTACTACATCAGTCCAAGGTTAGTGGGGCGCGTTTGGTTGTAGCAGCAGGCCCACTGTACTCGACAGTGGAGGAGTTCTCCAGAAGCCATGGTTTCGGCATCATGAATAAAATCCTGGTTTGAGCTGAGTCTATGACCATTGTGTTACCTCATTATTGAGATGGGTCACTTGATAACTTAGGTGTATGTATGAGCATATACCTGGGTAGTGGTTATCCATTGATTTCATAACCTTGTGTTTCCTCATGATTGTGATGGGTTACTTGATAAATTAGGTATAAGTATGGGATTATACCTACATAAGGGTTATCTGTTGAGTTTCTTCTTTGTGGTTATCCTTGTTGTATTTAGAGAGACCTTGAGGGTCTCGGGGTCCTCACTGAGATCGTTATACTCACCCCTGCACGGGCTATGCCTGCACCTTGTTGTGTTGGTTGCAGAGGACGGGTAGTGCTGACAGAGGCCGAGTGTTTGAGGACTGGATGGTACCCGGAGGTGGACCTCACGAAAAGTCAGTATCTGGAGGTGGACTTCACGACGAGATGATACTCAGAGGAGGTTGACGGGAAAGATCATTGTGGAGGCTATCTGTACCTACCCTTCAGGTAGGATCCGTGGTGGACGATCCAGAAGCTGCCATATCTGTACCTACCCTTCAAGTAGGATCCGAGGTGGATGACCTAGGAGCTGCTTCTATTCTTACAGCTGTTTGTCTTTCTGTTGTACTTTCGTCCAGTTGTAGCTGTACTTTTAGTTTGGGTTTGTATTCTGGCCCACTTAATTTTCCGCACTTACTATTGTGCTCGGTTTTTACTTAGTGTTTACTTCTGCTTGCTTACTCTATCATGTTTGTTTACTTTACAAAGGCAATGCCTTCCCATTTTTATCGGGATTTACGCCTTGGTGCTAGTCGCCAATCCCTGGCCTATGGAAGGCGGGTTTGGGGTAGTCACGGCACCGACCCTGAGGATGGGTCCTGACAAATTGGTATCAGAGGAGTTTGGTTCTACCGCAGAACTATGGACTCTAATATTTATTCTATGTGAACAAATAGTGTTAAGGGTATTGAGTGTGGTTATCAGTCTAGGGAGTCCAGTGTTGGTGCGGTGGCTGACATATCCGTACATCAGGACCCTGACTTCTGATTTCCGACTCAATGCACGAAACATTGATTGCATGTGTGTTTCAAAAGTTTTCTTTGTGATTACTTTGTGTCAGCTCACCAGGTATACTATTTTGACCGTGGCACACCTGTATCTTTTTAGGATGGCCCCACGATGGCATCCAGCTAGGGTTCAGAGCTTTGTGCGAGACGACAACCCACCAAGCGATGAGGCCTCGGTGCAGGGCCCCTTTTCAGCGGAGGCACCAGCGGTACCTCTACCCGCCGAGCCACCGATGCTACCAGCCCCAACCGCTGAGAGTGCACGTCGCCTTAGTGCACTGCACGAGTTTCAGCGTCATAGACCGCCCAGGTTCCGCGGGGAGACGGGCCCTCAGGCAGCCGAGGATTGGCTGGAGGCGGTTTTGCGAGTTTTCAGGTTAGTGGGGACACCAGTTGACCTCATGGTGATCTTTGCTGCCAGCCTCTTTTAGGAAGCAGTAGGCAGGTGGTGGAGCCACTTGTTCTAGTTTTTCAACGGGATGACCTTCACTTGGGAATACTTTGAGACCTTCTTCAGGGTGGAGTTCATACCAGTGACTCTACACCCCAAGCGTGTTCAAGAGCTACTGCCTTTGCCGCATGATTTTCTATCAGTAGCCGAGTCATCTGTGGGGAGTAGACAGATGATGCTGAGGTCCAAGAGAAACAGATCCAGCTATATGAGGAGCAGGAAGTGTTATGAATGTGGCAGGAAGGGTCACCTGGCACGTGACTGTCCGACCCCCCTCACTGTTGATCCGTAGGCATTGGAGGAGCCACCGAGGTAGAAGCAGCGACGGGTGCTTGAGCAACAACCAAGCAGTGGACAAGGCAGTAGAGCTCCGGAAGCAGGTGGACAGGAGCGGAACTAGTGGATTACTTTTGTTCTTGGTACTTCTATTTCCATGTTTCTGTTGTATTTGTGTCTTTGTACAATGAGATTCAGTAATAAAAAGACACTTATCTTTGTGATGTTTGCTTTCCTATCCTTTTGTTCGGTTGATACTGAGAGGTCCTGGTTAAAACTGTTGACTTGACCCTCACTTTTGAGATTTCTACTGGAGGAGACCCAGTGACCTCACACTGATGTCGATAGTGTGACTCGACCCTTGGAGGCGAGAGTGACGGTTGGATATCTTGGTAGTAACGTCGAGGCCTTACGACATCATCCATGGCATGAATACATCATTCAAGTCAGGATTGACTGTATTAGGAAATGGGCATGGTTCATCCAAGGGTTGAGACCGAGTTTCTCTTTTCAGAAAAGTAGAAATCTTAGAAGCTCTTACAGATCATAGGCAAAGAAGGTGCATATCATCCAGGTGCAGATGAAGACTGCACAGTGCAGTAGAAACAGGAAACTGGTGCCAGTCTCAGAGACTTGGGTGTGCGAATGTTTCAGAAGAGGAAATGTTAAGGATAGATAAATCTGCAGAGCAGCAGACGCAGAGGTAAATCTAGGAGGGCAGCATGAGGTGGTGTGCATTTTAACATGCTACAACCACCCGCCTTAGCTTTCCCCACCAGGCTCAGGGCGCTGGAGCGCAGGGGAAGAGTGCGGCTGCATGCGGTTAAGGAGTGTGACCCAATGGCTCTAAAAATGATTCAAGGGACCGTCTGTGTCCACTAATAGCTTCCGTAGTAACATACATTGATATTAATCATTCCTTACTTCCAAGAATATTTTCCCAGACCTAGAGTTTCCAGTAATCCGTAGACTTGAACCTCACTTCTGGAGATACCTTGGGAGGAGACTTGATAATCACACTTACGCCGACAGTGTGGTCTGACCCACGAGGCGAGAGTTTCAGTTGGAATATCTTGGTGGAAACGTCGAGGCCTTACGACGTTGGTCTCGGTATGGATTGGATTCACAGTTCATGCTCAGATTGACTGTATTAGGCAAAAAGGTTTTGGTTTAACTACAACGTCAGGATGGGTTTTCCTTGGTCGGCGAAAAGGAAACCCCAGACAGCACAGGATAAACTCGTGCATAGGAGGGTTCGGCCGATTACTCTTGAGTTGGTTAACCTTACCCTCGTGACAGCATGAGTTTTGAGTTTCAGTTCTAAACAGGAATTGGAGACCTCTAGAGTTCGAGTATGATGATCACGTCCTTATACGGGTTTCACCTCGATGAGGTTTACGGAGATCTGGCCAATGAGGCAAGTTATCTCTGAGGTTCAGCGGACCTTTTCAGGTCCTCAGTAGGGTAGGCGAGGTGGCTTACCGTTTGACCCATCCACCTCAGTTGCACCAGGTGCACGACGACTTCCATGTATCTCAGCTGAGGAGATATGAACACGACCCTTCGCATATCATCGACCATGAGGAGATGGTCGTTGGCGATGGGGTGACTTTTGCAGAGTTCCAGTAGAGGTTGAGGATGGACAGGAGCGGGTCCTACGGGGACGGTCGATTCCTCTTGTGCGCTTTCGTAGGCAGCATGTGAACCTCCAGGTGAGCACATGGGAGCGGAATGCTCAGATGCATGCTTAGTACCGCTTTTGTATCCCTAGTTTGTGTTAAAGCTTTACGAGGACGTAAAGCCCTGAGGTGGGATTAATTTAAAGACCCGTAAAATTCAAGGGAATTTTTTCTTCTTAATTTTCTTTGGGATTTTACAAGAACGTAGTTTCTGACGGCGCCTGATTCTGAGTTCCGGTGTGCCCGGAATCAATTTTCGAAGTTAGGCTCAGGTACGTTCAGTGAACGAACGAGCGGGTTTTTCTAAATTTTGAACCGGTGCTCGGAATTGAAATCTGAGGGCACCGATGGAATCGCAGCGCTAGTAATTACTTAATAACACCTTTTCCGTAGTTTCGTTTTCTCGGGTGAGGTTATTAAATTTTGGGGTTAACTAAAGAATAAAAATAAAATTTTGTGCAACCAATTTTTATTTTTATTTAAGGTAGCTTAGCCCTAAGCTTGATGGTTGGATTGGGACCCACTAATACCCTAACTCCTAGGTAGGATATTAGTGAGGCGGGGCCCACACTATCCCCACCCCTTTATTTCCTTTTTACCTTCCACGTGCATTTAATATGGTAACTCACCCGCACCCCCTTTTAATTTCCAAGTCAACTCTCACATTTAATTAAATTATTAAACGCCTCATTAATTTGGTCAACGCTCGATAATTAAATCGTGATCTGTTTTTGAAATTCAAAAACCATTGGCATGAGAAATAAAATAAGGCAAGCCTTATTTTTTTTTAAGTTGTGGTTTTGTTGTGCGAGAAGAATTGGGAGAGGAATTACTCAAGGCCTTGGAACTTCATCTTCCTCCTTGAAGAATGCGAAGAATGAACCGTTGCCGATGAATAACGCCGGCCTCCGACGAAGGACGATGTAGAAAGCCTAATCCTCGGAGATCGATGACGTGACGCCGTGTACCGTGACGCCGACGATTCTCTCCTCCACGACGCCTTCTTCCACGACGTTCTTTCCCGCGACGAACCTTCGTTCGACGACATCTTGTGGTAGGGAATAAATTTGAGAATGATATCTTTTCCCATGGATGTTTCCTTTTAAAACAAGGAACACGGATCAAATCAATAATAAGTTGATCCGCGAAAGAATATGTTTGCGGGTTGGGAATATTTGATTGCGGGGAAAAACTAAGGGGTTATTTGTTTTTGCCCGTGGTTTTTTTTGCCGTTCATCGTTTTATTATTGGGCCACCTGTTATGGTAATAACGGGAGGAGGTCGGACCGCACGAACATGACCGAACCTCCTCCCCCGTTTTTGGTTGTACTTGTTGCGGCATGAGCAAAGGCGGCGCAGTGCAACGGTACCACACAGAAACGATGAAGAACGGGCGAAGAAGCGCGACGCCGTCACGCCGCGCCGTTACGACGTTTCGAAGGCTCCGCAGTTTGATTAATTGACGGCGGATAGACGGGAATTGACGGAATGGGCCACAGAGGCGATTTGATGATTCCACAGAAAAGTGCGAGACCCGAGGTGAACGCTGGCAAAGACGGAATCGAAAACGGACCACCAGAGCAACTCCGGTGGCCCGCGGAATTCACCGGCGGGGCGGGTCGCTGGCGCGGCGGTGCCCAGCACGCTGCTAGGATGGACCGCCGCGGCTGAAGCCGCGGCAGCAGGCGTCCGGTCCCGCGGGACCAAGGAGGGGATGCGGCGCTGGGCCGCGTCCGCTGGCAAGAAACGGCTCCCATGCGGGGGCCGCGACAACAATCAAGGGGGCAGCCGCCCCCTTTGCGCGGCCGCTCGGCCAACGCCGAGATGCCCTGGGACGGACCAGCCACCCCGGGCCGGACCCGGACCCAGTTCAGGTCAACCCGGTTCGGGCCGACCCGGGGGGGGGGGGGGGTTGGGCCGGGTCGGACCGGGCCCAGACCCCCCATTTTCAGGCCACTTCCGGTCTTTTACCCGTATCTTGGGCTACGGACCTCCGATCGACGCACCTTCAGTTGCGTAGCGATCCTTGGATCGAGAAGGTCATTTCGGTATATTACACTAAAGGTTTAGGAGAACTTTGGGTATGTCCGGGTTGGTTCGAACACGAAACCAACCGGGCCCTCGGAGCGGAAACGCTTATAACTTGAGCTCCGGACGTCCGATTGACGTGCCGTCGACTTTGTTGGATTAATATTGATGAGACGTAAATTTTGGCATACTTCACCTGATGTTTGGATGAATATGGAGTAAGAAAGGGTTGGATTGAACCCGAAATCCAACTGGACCCCTGGAACGGAAAAACTGATAACTTCCAGACCGGACGTCCGTTTGACGAACCGTCAGCGGTGTTGGTGATCACGTTGAGAAACAATCCCTATGATTATACCATTTGAGAGTTCAGGGTATAGTTTAGATGCGGTTGGGTTGGTTCGTACATGAAACCCACCGGGCCCCTGGGACGAAAAGGCTAATAACTCACAGACCGGGCGTCTGATTGACGTGTCGTCTATTGCTTTTAGACCCCTATGACGAGGCAGTCCTTTGAGATACTTCTTTGTGGGACATTGTGATAATTGGAGTATCGACCAGTAGCTCGTGGAGCGGACCCTCCCGGTGATGATCTAGCAGAGTGCAGATACCTAGTAGCTGGCTGAGACTTGACGACTACTGATCGATCGTCTCAGAGTGATTCAGATAGCCCAGTGAGGTGCGCTTGGTTGTAGCAGTAGACCCACGGTGGAGGTGCGCTTGGTTGTAGCGGCAGACCCATGGTACTCAACAGAAGGAGTACCTATGTAGGCTATGAGGGGGAGCACTTGGTTGTAGCGACAGACCCATGGTGGGAAGTGCTTGGTTGTAGTAGTAGGCCCACAGTACTTGAAGAGGGAGTTCTTGGTTGTAGCAGTAGACCCAGGGTGGGAAGAGCTTTGTTGTAGCAGTAGGCCCACAGTACTCGACAGGTGGAGTACTATAGCAGTCCAAGGTTAGTGGGGCGCGCTTGGTTGTAGCAGCAGGCCCACTGTACTCGACAGTGGAGGAGTTCTACAGTAGCCGTGGTTTCGACATCATGAATAAAATACTGGTTTGAGCTAAGTCTATGACCATTGTGTTACCTCATGATTGATATGGGTCACTTGATAACTTAGGTGTATGTATGGGCATATACCTAGGTAGTGGTTATCCATTGATTTCATAACCTTGTGTTTCCTCATGATTGTGATGGGTTACTTGATAACTTAGGTATAAGTATGGTCTTATACCTACGTAAGGGTTATCTGTTGAGTTTCTACTTTGTGGTTATCCTTGTTGGATTTAGAGAGACCTTGAGGGTCTCGGGGTCCCTACTGAGTATCGTTATACTCACCCCTGCACGGGCTATGCGCACACCTCATTGTGTTGGTTGCAGACGATGGGCAGCGCTGACAGAGGCCGAGTGTTCGAGGACTGGATGGTACCCTGAGGTGGACCTCACGAAGAGTTAGTATCCGGAGGTGGACTTCACGACGAGAGGATACTCGGAGGAGGTTGATGGGCGAGAGCATTGTGGAGGCTATCTGTACCTACCCTTCAGGTAAGATTCGTGGTGGACGATCTAGGAGCTGCGCTATCTGTACCTACCCTTCAGGTAGGATCCGAGGTGGACGACCTAGGAGCTTCTTCTATTCTTCCAGCTGTTTGTCTTTCTGTTGTACTTTCATTCAGTTGTAGCTGTACTTTTAGTTTGGGTTTGTATTTTGGCCCACTTACTTTTCCACACTTACTATTGTACTCGGTTTTTACTTTGTGTTTACTTCGTCTTACTTACTCTGTCGTGTT
The DNA here is from genome assembly GCA_963277665.1 of Viscum album. Taxonomy (NCBI): domain Eukaryota; kingdom Viridiplantae; phylum Streptophyta; class Magnoliopsida; order Santalales; family Viscaceae; genus Viscum; species Viscum album. The sequence goes on along the minus strand of OY728130.1, from coordinate 569,950,844 downwards.
TGTTTACTTTACAAAGTCAATGCCTTCCCCTTTTTATCAGGATTTATGCCTTGGTGCTAGTCGCCAGCCCCTGGCCTATGGAAGGTGGGCTTGGGGTAGTCACGGCACGGGCCCCGAGGACGGGTCGTGATAGTTGGTTCATATCATGGTCATTTTCCAGATACCCCATCCTCTACCCTAGTTGGCTATACGATGTCACCCACTTCAACCATGGTCATATAGCCAAGAAGGACCAAATGTTTCCCCTGTGGAGGGAAAATGACCCCTAAAACATCTTCCCATGCTAACTACTATTCACTAAGGAGTTAAATGGTGAGAATTTGGTAATCCTCAAACCCATAAATTAACGTAGCAATTCTGACATCGACATTTATTTATGGAATGTCCATAGATAAGGTGATGATATCAACAATGAACTTACCCTCATCAAGGGGCCGTTGAGAATGAAATATAACATCAGTGAGGATATCGAGGCCTAATGTCTATCTCTGTTGGAGAGAGAAAGCACCTATAGGGGGTCTTCCTGATTTTAACCTCTTATTAGGGTGGATTTCCATCCTCATGTTCTTCATCACCAGCCTGATTTCTCTGATCACCTAGGTGATTGATCATGATATCCATTCCATAATCTTCCTCATAAAGTACATATTCCTATACTTTTACATACCATAAAGATTATTTTTTTAGAGAAGGAAACTCACGACCTATAGGAGGCATGGATAGTGGTTACCACCCAAGGATATATATTGAATGAGGTGAGGTGTTGCTGGAATTTAATGGGACACCATATGTTGTTGAACTCACTTGTTCAAGAACCTTTATATATGAAATTTCCTTAAAAAGGGTAGGATATCCTTTCATGGGTGAAATCTCACCATGGGGAGGCTTTCTACATAGGATGTCAAGGGTATGATCCCCGTAACCCATCTCAATTAAACTGTGAGAAGTACTTCCATTTTATATATAGCGTTATACACCATATGAGGAGTCGAAGGATCCTTGAGATACTATAGATATTAACTACATGTCCTCAATGATATTGGAATTTAGTAGGGCTGGAATATAAGCATTATCCTATGTTGTCATTATAATATTCCAACCTATTATTTGGGTTTGAGTAGGATAATGAGCCTCCTTCATGGTGGCTATTGAAGTATGCTAACATTTGTCTTTGTCCATTGTAGGGATATGAATCTACTATTGGGAAACTTTTACAATATTCAACAAGATTATAAACTATTGGAAGGAATATAAGACAACCTCTGGAAGACTGTCGGAAGATACCAGTCAGAATTGTTTGAAGCATGAATATACACCAAATCATGAATTTCATCCCCTATTAGGATAACCTGAAAAACCTCTACTATGATGGAAGAGGTATATACCTTCTCCTGTATGGACTCTAAGATATTTTTATATAGTTTTTCATTTATAAGATTCAGAATATTTTTCTTTCTCCTATCATCCCCTGAAATATGCTAAAAAGCTTTTGAATTTCTAATAGGGATATAAGCCTACCCAAATGTGGTGAAATAAATATTCCGATGAACCTAAGTTTGAATAAGAATATGATTATGATCAGGGGTTTCCATTGGAATATGTTTTTGTATCTATATGATAGGGATATGTTTTTTTACTAGGGTGGTTTTTAGAATACAACGACGCACCCCGGTCAGAGTGGGAATATGAGCCTAACCCATGACTTCACCCTTTATTGGAGTATGCTAATAATCCACCTGAAATGGTGAAAAATACATTCTTTCTCTAAAGCATCAATTTTTTTAGATTTAACATTCTTAAAAACTTCTATTTTTGTTTGAATTGGGATATTTTCTTATTTCTATGTGATTTATAAAATATATCAGTTAATATCCTTTTTCACTTATAGAATATATTGGTAGTTCAGACGGGTTACAATGTGAATATAATATTGATCATTTTCTATCATCAGGATATGATGTAAGATTCTTTACATTGAAGTGGGAATATTTTCCCACTCCTTTCCTCTATTTTCCATCAGGATATTTTGATCGGATTCATGTGCATAGGCAAGAGTATGTTTCTTCCCTTTTTTTCTACAAGAATAGGATCGAAGACTTTTTTTTTAAACTGGGATATGTGTATACTGATTAGTTTATGTTTTATAATGTATGCATTCTTATTTAGTGGAAGTAGTGATATGATCTTGATCCCTATGGTTTTCACCTCATCATGCATGACAAGATTTCCATATTCCTAAGTCTGAGTTATCGAGGGAGAGACCTTCTTAGTGGATCGTATAATGGGAGGCTGAGGGGATCTGTTTGTATGGTGTGGATGATAAATATTGATATTATACCTCCTATGGGACTCAAAAAACCAAGGTCAATTCATGTATTACTTATTGATTCACCTTCCTAAGATAAGTAAGGTATTGATTATCATGTTCTGATGATAGGCTCCCAAAGCAGTCAGTAGTGGAAAAAGGCATTGTCAGTTGTGTTGTAGATCTCATAATATGGGATAGAATTGATAAATTCAGCACTTATAAACCCTTGTATGTATCATAAAAGGTTGTAATTAAACCCTACTAATGGTACTCCCTTCCCATCACATTTTTTCACTCACTGACAGAGATGTTGAAAAGGCTATGCGTTCCTTTTTCTTATGAGGGTCCCAACTCTTGTAATAGCTGAGGCATGGGAACTATTTCATGAAAGTGAAGTCATCTTATTGGATTGAAGAGAACATTTAAGAATGGTTCATTTAGATACAAATACAATTAAAATAAGAATATCAATCTATGAACATCATAAGTAAATTTATGTTGAATCGAATTTTTTTATAACTATATCGGTTAAAGGACCCATTGAGTTACCATTTTTTTGTGTGAGATATGATAAAAAAAGGGCTCAATGTGTAGGAAAATAAATTTCATTAGTTATCAAAGAATTCATGTTAGGTTCAACATTTCTATTTGTGTGAGTCATGAAAAAATTAACCCAATGTTTTATGGTGAAAGACTAAGAAGGGTTGATGGTTTCACATCAAGTTTAAAATTTTCATTTCGAATTGAAATGATGTTGAGTGTGTGTGCTCATGATTGTGAAAAAAATGCCTAAATGATATGTTAACTTGTTTATTTGGTTATAATAGAAATTCATGTTAGGTTTATCATATTGGTTTCAACCCAAAATGAACTTATTTCTGAGGGTTTTTAGTGGGGCTTATTCATGGAACCAGAACCACCCATAAGCTCCCACATATATGATAAAAATATTGCTACATGATTAATTTCCAATGGTAGGAAATCACTAGTATTTATTACCATTGATTCCTATTAAATCACATTATTATATATGATGAGAGGTTGGGATCATTGAACCCTATTGGGGGAATTTTATCCAACCTTGGAACTCTTCTAAATATTTAAGACATGTTTACAAATCCTTCCCATAATCCCACTAGGGGACTAGTTTCCATCCTACTTTAGAAATTAGTATATTAGCCTGTACTTATGTGAATTACCATAAATATCAATAGTATTTCATCAATATGAACATTTTTATATGTTATAGTTTCTTTGTTAAAGGAATCATTTGTGTGTATCATAGGTTTTACATCATTATTTTTTATTACTTAATGATGCTAGTTCAAAATTGTGTGGTTGGGAACTCTATAGGTTTTCATCATCTAGAGATATGATTACTATTTTAATGTTGGGATCAAGCCCATTATTTTGATTCATATATATCATTGTGAATGGAATCATAATCGATGTAGTTTAGTTGTATTTAACAGTACACGTCGTACCATTTAAGGATGTATGATAAGGACCAAACCACACAGTTTATCATCATGTGGTTAGGATATGTTGGTGATAGATTCCTATAAATAGTTAGTGTGTGACTTATGAATGGGTTCCCATTTCTGGTTATTCATAACAGGAATATGGCTCGGTGATAATGGGTTGACTTCATAAGGAATATATCCAGATGAGACATGAGGTTGGTTCTACTAGCAAGGATATGGCCCACAAAATAGAAATATGTCATTATTATGGATATATCCTAATAAAGAAGATATGATAGAACCTGGAGGGAATATGGACCTCCAAGCAAGTGGTATTATCTCACTGGGGATATGGCATTCTTTGAAAATATCTAAGGAATATGGTCCCAAACTATGAATCATTTAGGACCATGAGAATATAACCAAGTGAGAGAAGGATACAGATGATCTCATGAGGTTGTGATAGAGAATTGTTGTTGTCGGGTTTTTATCTCAAGTATGAATTATATAAATCCAATTGAAATAGGAATCAAATCCCATATAGTCTGGGATTCATAGTTAAAGTCATCTGAGAGGACCATTACATGTAGATTTATATCTTATGGTAAGGATGTTATGGGGGTGATTTTCTTTTATTGGGTTCAAAACATTAAGATGTGTCATTAATATCCTCTTATGGATAGGAATCAGAGCCCACATATATTTATTTTCATGAAATTTTACATCATGAGACTAAAATGTTAGTCACATAGTTTAATATCATGTTGTAATGAAGTTTGTGTCCTGAAAATGTGTGATAGAAATGGATATAGCGATGATTATGCATACATGTCAACCTTAAAAGATAGGTTGGGGAATGCACCTCATGAGGAGGCCCATTTTGGTGGAATTCTGATTGGGATAATGGAAAAATTTAATTAGATCTCTAATAACACATCTTCCATAATGAATGTGAGAAACAAGAGATTATAGATGGTTAGACGTAAAGCATGAGGATTTTTAATGAGAGTTTAATGGGGATTAAATATTTTGGATACCCTAAGAGGTTTCATTAGGAATATTTCTCAAAGAGGGAATGTATTGTGGGAAAATATATAATAACCTTTTGTAAGAAAAATATATAGTCATTGATTAAACCTTAGGAGGATGAACGCCATGGATATATTTTAATCATGTTCATGGCATAATAAATTCAAATCCTTAATCCTGAATGAGTTATGCTTGTTGTGGGGAACAATAGATAATGTAAGATCAAGTGTATTTCGTAATTTTATTTGGATGGGACTTAGACCTGGAGAGGAATCCCAATGTAATAGTATAACTCATGTGGAATATGACCAATTGAGGAAAAGACTAGGGATTATACTAAGTAGATTATCAAGGTATGGGTTTATTCCATATATTCTTATAGTTGAGTAAAGATAATCAGAATAATGGGGAATACGACCCTATAAAATAAACAATTTAGGGACTTACACCAATGTGGATGGAGACTTCAGTTATATTTGGATTGAATGGGTGTATTAAGGTTCTTATAGATGTATTGATAATGGAATGTGACACAAGAGGAGTCATTCATCCATGTGAATGGATCATGTCTAGGTGATTGAATGAATGTATTATGGTTAGGTGATCACATAATGTGGTCACATGAATGATGATGGGTCTTTTGATCACATAACCTGAATGGGGTTAGGCGATCATGTGAATAAATGATGGCTCTACAATAATGTGGTTTAGAGAGTGGTTAGGAAATCTCATAATTACTAATGGGTCATGAAATAATGCAATGAATAATAGGTCATGTGATCGTGTAACTGATAGTAAGTTAGATGATCGTGTAAATAGTTACGTTGTTGAGACTCACATTGTAACCTAAAGAGTTTTTGAAAAAGTTATTGCTCCAGAGAACCTCTATTATCCCACTTCCCTAAGTGTGTCCTCCATGTGTTTAAAAAAGAGAAATTGGGGTATATATAGGAAAAGGGTTTTGATATCTATACCACTTTATAAAGAGTGAAGGTCATGTATCTGTTTTAAAGGTGGTGGAGAGATTATTCATGATCTGGGGCCATTCACATGACTTTATCTGATCGTGTAGCCAAAGGGTTATTTGATCGTATTAATTTTACACTATTGCATATCCCTACCATCACCAAGTTAATATCTCACATGCATTGTGTGAACAATAGTGAGCACAAACGTATCCATCATAAAATGACTATTGAAAATACTCACATAACATTGGGTGATCATGAATAAGCTTTATTATTGGGTTCATGACATGTAGAATCACATAACCAATAGTTACTTCAGATTTATTCTTCATCAAGACAATATTTTTTTCCTTCATCAAGTTAGGTGAGGCTATCATGTGTCAATATTTATTATATGTTCTTATAAATTTTCATAAGACGATATATAGTGAGAACCTATCTATTAATCCCAGATATCCTATTTCTAATCCATCACATTAATCAAGGAGGACCGCATGACCTATTTGGTATCACAAATTGTAGTACACAGTCATGTGATCAGATGGTATTCCTATGATCATGTGACTAGAATGGGGTCACAAAAATAGGAAACTTAGTCGGTTTCTTTCATGATTGTTTCAGGTAAACTTGATCACATAACATATCTACATAACCCTTTTTTATATCATGTGATGCACACAAAATCCTTATGTGGAACAATTATTCCATATAATCCTAAAAAACCATAACTTTGGATAAGTAAGCTTGTTTTTACTCCACTACTAGTAAAATCGAAACCTGTGAGGACAACTATGTTGTTAGAATTTATGTTCCATTATATCAAAATAATTTTCATAAATAATTGATGAAATACATAGACTAATCCTAAAGTAATGTTATCACCATCATGTCATTGGATCAGTCAAAACTTTTAGATAATCTCCATCCCAATGTATATAATAAATCATGCAGCTCACGTAGATTCCTCTTTTATACCCATATAAATATATTTTTTAAGTGATGATTGTATTAGTGATTCCATAGAAAACTTCCTGAAATTAATTTTTGGGTTCCAATAGTGTTTAATCAGTGATGGAGAAGAAGAAAAATAATTTCTTATTAAAGTAAAAAAACAATTTTTTTACAGAACATATAAAGGTAGTCGAGTGTAATGTGTCGACCCTAGAAGCTCATAGCCAATTCCTTACTTTATTACCTTTGCATGATTACAAGGAATGAAATCCGAAAAGACCAATCCATTAATTAGTTTTGGAAACCATATTAAATACATGAAACACATTTTACATTGAAAAAAAAACATAATACATAAAAAAATAAAATACTCATCATCCTTGAAACTCATTCCAAGAATTCATCTTCATACACTCGAAAAATGGGAAAAATTTAAAGGCGACATCCAATTATCATTAAGGGTTATGTATAGTGGATGTGATCATACATAAATAATAATAATAAATTTGGAATTTAAAATTACTTAACAAATTTTCCATTCAAATAACTTGACTATCATGGAAAGATAAGTCATAATCAATACGACCAGGTAAATAACTGAAAACATTTTCCATTTAATCATTAAAATGAGAATGAAATAAATCAATATATTTTTTTCATATTGAAACTACTTTGGATAATAATAACTAAATTCTGAATTGATTAAATTATTAATTATTTGTCATAATTTATCTAGCACACGAACCCACTACCATGAAGACCTTTTATAAGACAATTTAAAAATGCATGGAAATAGATGTTAAGGGGTTTTCACCAACAAATTTGTCCAATTGATTCATCTCATGTGACTACTGATATATAGAGGGTATATAAATGGACCTACCATACACTTTAGATCCAAATAATTCCTTTTATACTAAATAATAGATTTAATTAGAAAACAATGTACATTATCATCAAATATCTATATTAATTAAAAATACAGATTTATCAATATTTCCACAATCAATAAACTACCATTGAATATAATAAAACATATTTAAAAATGGTATATGGTTAAAAAAATAATACTATACATAATTAAATAATATGGATATTTAATATAAATTTAGTTTCAAATGAAAATTGATTACAAGGAAGTGATTGTTTTAATATAAATTTAACAATCACAAAAGAAAGTGAGATTTTTCAATAACTTTACCACTTGGTAATTTCCAATTAAAATCCTATTGGATTAGATAATTCAATTTAAAACATAAAATAACATGAATAATGAGGTATTAATGATAATTCATGTAAATGTAATTTATATACACCACATAGAAGCGAATTGGTTCATAATAAAAAACAAGTCTCAATGGAATGTAAATTGAGATGAAAACACATACCTTATGCTCCCTTTTAGTTGATCATGATTTAAAATCATGTATAGTTGTTTTAAACATGTTATTAACGTATTCAAGAAAAAAATTAATATTTATTATATAATATATTATTCTTTAATAATATCTTATTACCCATTAATTAATAATCTTTCATTATTTTTATCATTTGGGTGTTAACTGCCTTTTTTTCAAGTAGGTTTTGGCTTGTTATTTTTTTTAATTTACCTTAAATAAATATTTAATAATCTAAAGAATGTAAAATATGATATTAATATTATATAAATTCAATATATATTTATTTATAATAATCTATAATATCTAGTGATTGGAAATGTAGTACACCATTCATAAAGACAGTAGGTCGTATGTACGCATGAACAACTGTTGGGTTAAAGGAAAGAAAAGTAAATGATATATATTTATACAATAATTATAATATAATATTTATGTATTATATATAATAGATTTTTGTTAAATCCAACCATAATACCTTCCAATAAAGCGTGAATTAATCACATCGCTTTGATGAGGTGGTAGTCTACACGTCTACAAACGTTGTAATTGTATTCTCACAAAATAGAAAGCATGAACATATCAATTATATAATAATAATAATTCATAAAAACATATTAAACATCATAAAAATAATATATAAACTATAAATACATAATTTTTACAAACCTTTAAAAGTTTTAATGGAATAACGAATGACATCGGTTCATGAGGTGGTAGTCCGCTATACACACGAACATTGATTACATATCATGTTTGACCGAAGTGTGTGAAGTTGTAAGTATTACCCCTAACATAAGAAATTATAATTATATTTAATTTAATGATATTATTATATTATTATTATATAATAAAAATAGAAATAGGTTAAGATAGAAATAAAATGAAAATGATTTTAAAAAAACATTACCCCTTCTCCAGGTTTCTTCTTAGACATGCACCAAAACATTGAATGGTTTTATTTATGGACAATATAAGGATTATAGTATGAGGGTAGGGATTTTGGGGATTTTATTTTTCAGGTATTTTCTAAACCTAAGTGTTATTAGGGGTTTGAAGAAGGGGGATAGTGAGTTTTTTTTATAGTGGAGGAGGAGTAGCATTCTTGTAAATACAAACAGGTAAACACTATTGGGAGGTCTCCATTACAGAATGTGCCTCAAATAATAAACCATTGTAAATAAAATAGGTTATATGTTCTATATATGTTCATAAAATGGGGTTTAACATGTTCCTAGGTCATATTTATCTTTAATATTAAAGTTTACCCACTAAGTAAACTCATTTTACATTAATTACTCAATTTATTTTTAATTCCATTCACTAATATTTTTGGTAAAATCATAAGTTAAAAATAATTGATATTATAAATTATTCTGATTCCAAATATTTAATCCATTTTTCCAAATTCAAATAATATAAGTGGTGTAAATTAAATAAAAATTAATTTTGTAGACAAGATGGGGGAGTGGGGTTTTAAAGTGAAAATGTTCAAAAGTATGAAATATTTTTATATCCAATTTCAATGTGAAATTGATTCTAATTACTTAAATTGGATTTATATATGTTTTATTGGTCTATTTTTACTTTAAAAATAATTAAATATATAATTTAACATTATAAATTAGTTAGGTTAAAAAATAAAATTTCAATTAAAATTTAGTATTTCTTTACTATTCATCAAAAAATGTAACTTTACAGAAAATACCGAACACTCACACTAAGTTAATTTTTAAATTAATATTTTCAAATTGAATTTTATTTTTTCATATAATTTTTTTAAAAGTTTCAAAATTAAGTTTTAAATCAATTGTTCCATTAAAAGGTGGAAAAAATGCCTTAAAAATGCATCTTTTTATCCAATAAAATTGATGCTGTTCTTATCTTATTCTTATCAAATCTATTGAATAAATGTAAAAATATTTAATTGAATATATAATATATAAATTTTAATAATATCATTAACTAATAGTATTTAATTTAATTTATTATGATAAAATTTATTTGGGTCATAAAAATAGTTTTTAATGAAGACTTACTTTATATTTAATTTGTTTTTATATTAATTTTTAATTAATTGGTCCTAAAAGAATTATATGAACATGTGTAAACAATATTTTTCAAATTTCTTTAATCCTTACCATACCCATAATTACAATTTCTATTTTATTAATACAACATATAATAATAATATTAATAATATATTGTAGTGTAGTAAAACTCAGTCTTGTGTGTAACACTAGAAAATTTAGTGTTGCATGTACCACCAAATAATCTCAGTGCTGCATGTAGTTCTAGATTAACTTTGTTTTTAATATAAATATTTATAGACCAAATTTTTTCTAAAATTAAAATATTGTAATGTCTTAGGGTGTTACATAGGGTTCTTGATATTTTGAGTTAAGGAAGACAAAAATTAGTTTATATAGGAACTATGAATGTTTTCAATGAGAAAATAAGGCTGATTTGATTGAGAATCCCTTGAATAATTTAACGAAATTTATGATTCTACATGTATAAGTAAAGTGATCATTTTTTCCGATGGTATTAAATCTAGGATATAACTATTGATCTAATTCAAAGTGGATAAGGAAACTAGGAAGACCTGTTTACATGATGCAAACTTAAGGGAGAGTTGTGGGATGTATCCAATGGTTAACAAGTGTAATATTTATTACATTTTTCATTTATATAGTATGGTCAGAGTGGGTTAGGATAAAAAACAACAACACACCAATTTTAATTTATAAAAATATGTTTAGAAGAGAATATATGTCTCAATAGAAGTCAAACACAATAAGAGGTAGGATTCCTGAGAGGGTCCGGACCTTATAAAATAATATGATCAAATTTTAATGATTACTTGATTTTCATATAAGTGTATTCTTGATTTAAAAAAGGGTCTAATATTCTTAACTATAATCATAGGATCAAATACCAATTATGGAAAATGGTTTAAATAAGAATTTTTTATTTATAAAGAATTCAACAATGCATGATCCCCCCTCCCACTATTAGGTGTGTCAGAATGATCCTGCATGGAATCATAAATACATTATACTATTTTCCCATGATGTAATCAAAACATATATCTAAATTTTAACCTTAGATTCTATCATTTTTACCTCCCATATATCATTATTATTCCTCTTTTACTCACGTGTCTAAGTCATTTGTTCCATACTTCTACTGGAACGACCTTTCTTTTTTAATTTATATCACCTCTACATGTTATAGTATTTGTGAGGTAGAGATATGAATGATTATTTCCTTTAGAAATTACCTTTTTATCTTTGGTGAGATTTAATTTTTTATCACCAAATTAACTAACATATCCATCATCATCAATCATTTTAGTGGATATTATATTTAGGTGAATATTCAAAACATTCCTCACATCCTTCAACAATAAAATTAATCTAATATTAATATATAGAAAAACATTACCAATATCATTAATTTTGGATGCACCATCATTACACATATTTATGTGCCTAAAACTCCCTAAAGTATTATATGAGAAGAATTATCTTAATGTGGTTACATATTAAGAGGTATATGAATGGATCACCAATATCGAGTCTTGGCTTGAAAGGTTGAAAATATCTTCCTGAATAGTATTGATATCTTCATTGATAATTACAACATCATTATTTTTGGGTCTGCCTTCTGGATTCCATTTCACTTCCTTCAGCTTCATAAATTCCATATTTAAGTGTTCAAGCTTTCCAAAATGGTGGTACTAAATGTCGTATCTTGATCGATATTTTCATCACATTATCATTTTTGTATTTTGGTTATGGGGTTTTTTATTCTGGTCCTTCCCTAACATTTTTTCATCCCCTACCATTTAGTGATAAGAGGTTATAATTTTTTAATTCATCCCACATATTTCCTTCTAGATTCTTTATTCAATATTCCATCATTCACCATTTACATGATGATTTTCCATTAGGTGATGAATTTATAACTAGTATGAGTAGTGTGTCCCAAACCTTTGGTAAGGAGCTCAACATAAATGGTTTCAGCAACACATCATCAATAATCATTTTCATATAATTTAGTTGGTCAAAAATACCTTGGAACTCACTCATGTGTTATGATTTCACTATAATGGGATTACTATCTATAATATGGGCATCCAAAAATATTTAATATATAAAAGAACTTCCGTTTTTTGTTTCTAGATGGAATAATCCAAATCATTAAGATTAATCATATTACTAAAATTTTCATCCATTAATGAAAAATAAATATAAAAAATCTAACCATATAGATGTATCTAAAATTTTCAAAATAAGGGGAATTGAATCTTGAATTTCCCAAGTAGAATAATATAGACTATGTTATGGTTAAAAAAATATACATGTCCAAGATTGATTACTAACGTAGTGCTGGCATTGTTTGCTGGACATGTTGACAAAATATTCATCAAAAACATTTTTCCAGTATAAACAATTTCTTCTTCTCCAACATGGGGGTACTGTAGCACCTAAGGTTGACCCAAAATTTAAATAGACCTAGATATATCATTTTATATCTAATTTTTGATGTTGTTTGAGGTTTTTTAATATTCTAGATAAGTGGTTCAAGAATCTTCCTTAAAATATAAATTCCAACCACCTTGAACATTCCAGTCACTAGAAAAACTTCTCTTACAACATTAGTTTCTATCCTCATGGATTTGATACCATGATGTTAGGGTAGTGGAAGTCATACATACAAAAAAAATAAATAAAAAGAGAATAAAAATGAATGAATGGAGGGATTTATGTGGTTTTTTAGTGTTCCCGCATCCATGATAGAAATCGAACTGTTATTTATTTTTCTTCAGATGAATCATGAGAGGATATAGCAGATTATAGATGATATTTTCCTCAAATTATAATTCATATGATTGATTCTATTTAAAGGATGAAGATATGTTGTCATGTCAACAAAAATACATATACCCATGGGTATTCCCTAAACATTAGTGGCACATATCCATGGTGGTTTTCAACTAATTAAAACATGATATTTCAAACAGAAGACCACATTCAATTGTTTTCATAAAACTTATACAAAAAATACCCCACTAATTGGGAGTGTTCACCATACTTCAGACCTTACCCTCTCTCTATATGTCTCTAGCCTAATCAATTATTCCTTCTACGATCATCCCTTTAATATCTCATTACAAAATGAGAAATGACAATGCATCCCATTAAACTAACTGATTCCTTTATTTTAAACCTATATTTAGTGTGATTGGATTGATTTATTTTTGAAAATATTTAAGTGGTTCAATTGTTATGATTATTATTATTTGTTGGTTTAGTGTGGATCCCTTCCTCTAACCACATAAAGCTCTCTCTCTTATCTAATGTGATATCACATGATCGAGGAAGGAACCTTTTTCCTTCCCATTCTTGGAATCCCACTTATATTTGGTAGCATCACCCTAATGAATTGTAGGATTCCCCTCCCCCTTCTTCCAATGTAGATTTCTTTCACATTCATGATTCAAATTTTATAAAAAAATTCCCACATAGGTTATACTCAACTAATCCAATTATTTTTATTTTCTTTATTCCCTGTTTGGTTCACCCTACCAACATATCATTAGACTCTCTCACTCGATAATTTTTTTTTCAAGAGGAACGTTCTATTTTTTGAACTAAACCATTTAAACTCAATAATATATTTCTAAATGTATATTCATTTTCTATTTATTTTAATTATTATTGAATTTCCTATTATTTGATCCTATTTCATATCATTTTCTATTATTATTGAAGATTTTTTTTGATGTTTTTCAAAAAATGTTTTTCATTTTCTCAAAATAAACATTTCTTAAATAATGTTTTTTTATAGTTGGTGTGAAATAAGGTATATGAAGTTTTTTTTTAAAATGTTATAAAGTCATAGAGTTATAATGTTTCCTTAACATTGTTAAAATAATTTCAAAATAATTCATATGATACTATGTTGTTAATTAAAATATCTTAACACTATGAATAAGTTATGATCCATGATAAAGTTTGTAGTAGGGGATTTTATGTGTAAATAATTGAATATATCAAAATTTTATGTTTTGGAAGAACATTTATGTAAATCCCTTTACATATGAATACTATCAGATGGATTAGGTAAGAAGCACAAAAGATACATGATTAGAGAGATTACTAGACATAAAAAATGAAAGTTACCAAACAAACCTTCCAGACAAACTTCTTATAAGAGGGGTTATTGAGAGTTCTGATTTTCCAAAGTTTTTATAGTGGGAAATTAACATAAAACAAATTTCAAACATTTATAAGAAATTTTTTACTTTTCCATCGAATGTGACTAATCAATCAAAAGGAAAGAAGTGAGTTTTTAATAAGTTTGTGAAAGGAGGATATTTTAAAAATGACACATGATGAACCAAAACTTAATCAGAAGGTAGAACATCATAAAAAACTTTGGAACAACATTCATGATGTTACTAGATGAATGTTTTTTTTTCAGATTTTTATAAAATTATGAATTGAGGCAAGAAGATCGTACAGAGTCAATTGGATGAAGAAATATGGAGAAGAAATGTTTTAACATCAAACAAACATTTTTTATATTGAGTTTTTTCAAATATTTATATAACTTTTTAAAGTTTCAAATCATTGAAATTATAAAGGGTTTTCAATTAGTTTATGATGTTTCTAATTTTAATAAAGTAGGAGAATGGTTTGAAACACTAGATAATTTATGAATATTATAAAATAGTTGACAACATTAGTAAATAAATAAAAATGTGGGAGAAATTAAATTTTTGGAATTTTTGTGAGCAAAAAAATGTAATAACTTTCCCACCATTTCCATTACGGGACAACCTATAAATATGGATGAAAAGTACATCAATACTTAATATTTTTCACCAATACAAAATGTCAAAATGCTGTAGAGTTGGTGTCATTAGTGATTTTTAACTAAAGTTTAATTTCATGTTGAAGAAGAGTTATGGATAGAAAAATTAGACATTGGTTTGTTTTAGATTTTCAATTAGATAATAATATGGAGTTTTTAGTTAAGATATTCTAGATTTTTTTTAATGAGAACAGTATGAGATAAAGATTATCCAAAATAATTTGAGGCATAGTTGTTTTTTTAAATCAGGAAGAACCCAAATTTGGTATCAAACACATTTTTTAGTGAGGAACATTAGAAAAACCTTCTAGACAATGGTATACAATGGAAATTCTAGATATATATTTATAGAGGAGAATTTTACAATAATTCATTCATTTTTTGTGGATTGGTTATGTAAGAAAAACATATACACTGGTGGGAGTCAATATAATCATACAAATCAGAAGATATAATGAGTATAATGTAAGTTGTATCGAAGTTGTGTTAACTTCATTATAATAGTGAATTTACATTGACCCATTGTAGTGGACATCGAAAGGATTCAACTTCTCGTACTGAGGATGAAACTTTTAAATCTTTCATACCTTGTTTACATTATTATATTTTCATTATTGTGATATTGTTATAAAAATTGATAAAGAATATTGCTACAACAATTTTCAAGGGTTAAATTTCAAAAAAATTAAAATTTATTAGAAAATAACCATTGATAAACCCTATTTATTAGTAGTTCAATGATCCTTAGGAACTCTAATTGGTATCAGAGCCAAGGATCCCTTGTAAAATCTTTATCATAGAAAATATCAATTCAGTCAACAATATAGGTATTCCTACTTTGTATAGAAAAAATTATAATGGATGAAAAAAATAATGATACCATATATTTTGTCACTTATCCTAGATGTTGTTTATGCCATAACTATTGGTTTCCACCCATTGATAAAAATGATCCTATGAATTTTCCTGACAAGAAATATATCAAAGTTTATGGAAAAACTAGAAATTATATTATTATTTCACTATTATAATTTTTTTTATGAAGGTCATGAGTCTCAAAATAGGTAAGGAAATTTGATACAAGATCAAAAGTATCATTAGTGGGAAGACCAAAGTGAAGGAAGAAAAATTAAAAAATGGGAAAGAAACTTTGATGATATAATAATGAGATATGAAGAAACGATTTATGAATATTTCCCCAAAGTTAATGAAGTTGTGTGCAACATATGATGTTTTTGATATATCCTTGAAGATTCTAAAATTGTAAAGAAACTCATGAAAAAATTCCCAAAACATGATCGATTATAAATTATCTTCTTTAGAAGATAAATATTATTTATCACTTGATAAATTTCATAACTTTATTATTTACTATGAGATGATAAAATATCCATTATTAAAAAACAAGATCAAGGATGAAATTGGTTTTGAAGGAATGATAAATATTGAAATTCATGTTTTTGAGAATGATAATCCTAGTGATTTGTAAGATAAATAAGATGATTAAATGAATAAGAAGATCATATCTCTTATCTCCAATAACTATTAGAGAGGTAGAGGAAATTTTGGAGGAAAAATTCTACTCAAATGTTTCAAGTGTGGACGAATTAGGAACTTTTCTATGTATTGAACTATGAATAGATTTAGTGAATATGGAGATCATTATGAAGAAAAAACTCAGGGTAAGCAGATTAAAAATCTTCTAAGGAAGATAAGAAGTACACCTGTGGTATGAAAAAGTTTTCTAAAAAAAATAAGCATGTTGAGTAAGAAAGTTGAATATGAATCAGATAAAAACAATTCATCCTAAGATTTTAGTTTATAAAAAAACATAACCTTATTTAAAAATATTGATAAAATGGAGGAATCCTAAAATAGTAATGAAGGAGGAGGTAGAGGTGAAGAATCTTATAGAGATTATCAGCTCAGATTATAACTAGTATCATGTCTTGAAAAAAAATACAAAACTCAAGAAGAAAATCAAAATGATGAGTAAAGAAACCGGAAAAGATAGTGAATAAAGTATAGATGTCCATAAATTGGAATATGATTATATTTTTGAAGTTATAAATGTCAAACTTAATGTTTCTAAATAAGGGAAGGTGGTGGAAGATCTTTATAAGAAACTTACAGCTCATGAAGATGATGTTTGTAAAAATAAGTCAAAAATTCTTGAGGTTGAGACTAATTTAATAAAGATAGAAGAAAATATTAACAAATATTTGGAGGTAAAAGATGAATTATCTCAATCTGTAGAAAAATATCACTCCAAGAATCCTGTGAAATATCCACCCACTAAATGTAAATGTTCATCTGTTTTTGCTAACATTATAGGTTTTTGAAAAAGTGTTGGGAAATATTGGGTTGAGAAAGGATGTGAAACATTTACCACATAATGTTTAAAATTATAATTATAAGAAATTATAAAAACCCCCAAATGTAAGAAATTAGAAATATGTTATGAACCTCAAACAAATTCCTACATGGAAAAATCCTACCTCTATAGAAAACTGGGATTTGATGATTTTTTTTCCTGTTCTGTAATTTATGGGAATAATTCATACAACAATTGGAATAACATTTCTATTCACATAAATAGGTATGAACAAATAGGGAGTAATTGAGAGAGAAAAGTTTGTAACTTTCATAAGATTAAAAAAGTTGGAAAAACAAAATATCATGATGTTATATAGTTATAAAAAAATAGTTTTCTAACTTAGAGGAAGGTTTTGGATGATATGACCAACCAGGTCACTTTTCTGATGAATTTTTTACAACTCTCCTAACAAAAACATCTTATTCTAGAAAGGAGAAGGATGCCAGAAAGAAAAAAATTGTTTTTTATGAGACAACACTGAAAGTAAGAAAATAAGGGACACACCATGAATTCTTGATTGTGTTTGTTCCTGAAATATGATAGTAGAAATAAATATCTTGAAAAATGTTTAAAATCTTGATGGAGGACCAGTTACCTTTTGAAATGATAATTCCTTAAAATTCAGAGGAATAAGAAGTGCTGATATTGATACTAGGGAACTAAAATATATGGAATTTTTATATGATGATGGAATTAAACATAACTTACATAGTGTGCATCAACGTTCTAATTATGGAAAAGAATTTATTTTTAAGAAGGATTCTTATATTATCATAAGTGTGGAATATAGTAAAGTTGTTACCATTGGTGAAAGAACCAGTTGAAATCTATTTTAAATTGGTGATATTTTCTAGTCTTATTATTTGATTGCTGAAGATGAAATCAGGTTGTGGCATCTCATGATTGAGCATCTTGGATAGAAAAGTGTGAAAAAAATTTCAAAATTAGATTCTTTTAGAAACATTCCAACATTGAAAAGAATGGAATATGGTGTTTTTATAGCATGTTAAAAAGAGAATATGGTTGGTAAAATGGATAAGAAAGTTTAGATTCGATATACCAGACCTCTTGAAATTATTCAATTGGATATTTGTGATGTGATAAGTCATTTATCAATAATAAGGTATTATTAACTTGTCACTTTTATTTATAAATTCACTTGAAAGACCAACATTATGTTTATGAAACACAGATCAGAGGCTATAGAAATGTTCAGATTTTTCAGTAGAGAAGTTGAGAGGGAAATGGGTGTTTTCATAAGGAAGCTAATAAAAGATAATGTGAAGGAGTACACATGAAATGATTAAGAATATTATCTAAATAATTATAGAATCAAACATCTATATAGTTCTCCATAAACCCCAAAACAAAATAGAGTGGCATAAAGGAAAAATAGAAGTTTTGTGGAAAAGGGAAGAAGTATGATGGCTAAGTATAAAATTATTTAACATTTATGTATAGAATTTTTTATTTCTAATGTACAT
This sequence comes from Viscum album, assembly GCA_963277665.1. Classification (NCBI taxonomy): domain Eukaryota; kingdom Viridiplantae; phylum Streptophyta; class Magnoliopsida; order Santalales; family Viscaceae; genus Viscum; species Viscum album. Next base: position 569,931,982 of record OY728130.1, on the reverse strand, counting down.
ATACAAAACAAAAATTTTTAAGTCCATAATCCAACATGAATTCCTTTTAATTTTATATACTAGAAAATATACACTGAAATATTTAAAGGTTTTTCAAAGTCTCATTTTACTAAAAATGAAATATACAGATCTTGGAAAATTTGATGAAAAATATGATGAAATTATTTTCATGGGATACTCACCCAATAGGATAAGTAATAAATGCTAGAAAATAAAATTTACAAAATTTTGTGGATTCCTAATATGTTAATGTTGTTTAAAATCCAACATCCTTACCGAGGTTGTTAAGAAATATGTGGAAGATAATTTGAAGGTATCCAATGAATATGTCAAATGTGAAGATTAAAGTGTTCTATAATAGGTAAATAAATATTTAGAAGAATCATGTGGTGATAAAAGTTAAATAGGTATTGAAAATATTGAATTTAAAACCCTATAGAAACAAGTAGAATCTAAAAATATGATTGGAAATTAGAATTCACCATTTTAGACCACAATAATGTTGATATTAGAAAATAAGGCATCACACATTTCATAGGTTAAACCAAAATTATTTTTATATATTTTTTATGATAAATAATGGGTTCAAGAAATGAATGAAGAGTAAGATCAAATTGAGAAAAATGAAACATAGGAACTTGTTCCACGTTAAGAACGAAATAATGTTATTGGGATAAATTGGGTTAAAAAAAGATAAATTATCATGGAGAATATTCAATAAATAAATTATGATTAGTTTTTAAATTCTATTCATAGGTGGAATGTGTGGATTTTGAAGAAAATTTTAGCATATTTCAAGATTGAAAAAAATTATAATGTTCCTAGTAGTGGTTTCACATAATTGTTACAAATATTATTAGATGGATGTAAATATAGTTTCTTAAATATTGAGAAACATTTTGGGATATTACTTGATAAATATGGAACCATGGTTCGTAAATTGAAGTTTTTGATTTGAAATAAGACCCATGATCTTGGTACTCTAAAAATTATAGTTTCTTGAAAAGGATTAATTTTTCTGAAGTGGAAGTCAACAATAACATATATATGAAGGATATGAAATTAGGTACCTTGATTTTTATTATTTATACCAATGAAATAATTTTTTAAGGGATAAAAAAAACTCTTGTAAATAATTTTATGAATAAATAAATAAGAATTTTTAAATTTCAATGTTTGTAGGATTAAATTTATATATGGACATACAAGTTAAATAGTGGGAAAGATGCATTTTTCTATCTCAAGAAATGTACGTCGGGGAGTGATTATAAAATTTTGGTATATAGGATTCCAAATAGGTATGTACTCCTATTCATATTTATAGTGACCCTGTCCTTTTACGCAAATCATTACATTATTTCAAGCATAATAGATCATCATATTACAATCCAAGGATCATAAATCCTAGTGTCTTGGAAGACTAGGTACATAAAACTCAAAACATGGGACTAAATTAAAAATTTATTTATTTAATATTCATAAAGAGTTCATAAATTATACTGTGCTCATAAATATTCATAGGATAACATAAGGATAACATAAAAAAGGTATGAGAAAAAAATCAGTAAAGGAATAAACATAATAATAAAGTGTTAGCACATGGTTTAGAAGGCATGGTATAATGATATAGAAAATAATGGAACATATGAAATCAAAATATATAGACACGGTATCATATAAACATGGAGTTATAATAATGTGGAAGTAATATAAAACATGAATTTATCATAATTCAAGGCTCATTGCACATATAGGAGTACAAGTCAAGGTTAACCACCAAGACCATTGAAAATGATAGCATGAGTCAAGGATAACTGCCAAGACCGTTGCACATAAAATCTCATGAGACTCAACTCTACCAAATGAATTGGAGATCTATCTTGGAGAACCTATCATCACATGTTAATTAATATGATTTCCACATATATAATCATAAATAATCAATCATACATAACCATAAGGGTTACTTTGGTTTGAATTGGGTATCATAATCATGTCATAAAGAATAAAAAATGGGAGAATCCTAAAATTATACATGAAGGAATGGAATTAGATCATTAATGGACAATAATTTGGTATAATAGGAATATATCATGAAAATTCATGTCAACTTGAAGTAATAAAATGGAAAAAGGGTACTTATGAAACTTTAGAATTAAAACATTTTAGTACAGTTAAAGGAAAATATCAAAGGTCATTTAAAACATAAAAGGGAATAATATTTTATATAAAACCATAATTGATCCAAGAAGTTTTTTCATAATAAGAGGATTGGTTTTATAAATATAAATTTTTTCTTAAAAATAGATTATACAGTGTACAAGAAAATGGGTAAGCATGCGGGAAGTTCCCTTAAAACGAACATGCTTATCAGAAATAATTAAGGAGGGAATCATTTAAAAAAATGTATATCCCCCAAAGAGAATGATGAATGGATCTTGATGAATGATTTTGTATCATATATACAGAATTTATAATATTTTGATAAAAAGAATAGATAACTTCATTTGGGTAAAAATAATGATAGAACAACCCGGAGTAATAATGGAGGTTCAAGTAGAATACCTTACCTTAAGTACGATGGTTTCCTTCACTTGATCTTAATGTACTGGATAACCAAATTAACTTCATTAATTAATATTAAAAAAACCTATTTTACATGTAACTGATTAATTATAATCTTATTAAGCTCATTCATGACCTTTTTGGTAGGTTAAGATGTTAAATATCATTTTTTTGGGAGCATTTGTGTCCTTGGTTTTCATTATTGGTTTACTTATATACATGTAAGGATAAACTTATAAGATGATAATGGTTGTTGAGAATTGGTTTTATATGTTATTAGTGAACATACAAAATATTACATGGTTATAAAATTCATTTGGTTATTTAGAGTGAAGATGAATCATTATATAAAACATTAACGATATTCGTTTTGGTTAAGTGGCGGTTTTTGATTACAATGAAAACATTTTCCTTTATCAGTTTATATCATGTGTACAAAAGAATAAATTACCCTATATAAGACATAATAAATATATTATTGTATGGTTCAACCATAAAAATGGTTTCATTACTAGAATTTACGATGGTAAAAGAAATTGAAAACCAGTTTTCCTTGAATGTGATGAATTAACACCTCTCGGATTGTGTTTTCATTTATATTATAAAATGATGGGAAAGAAGATATGATGATGAGTTATTACATTATCATAAAAAAAATTCTAGTAAATGTAAGTTGCAGGTGTTATCCAATAATTTTAATTAAGATAGGTGGGGATAGAAATGAAAAAAGGAATATGAAAAGAAAATAAATGAGAAGAAAAATGGAATTTACCTCTTGAATATATCTTCATTGTGAGCCTCTTTCGGGGAGGGTTATGGGTATTTTTTGAGACCAAGAGCTTCTGGAAATAGGAGAGGGGATTAGGGAGATATATGATCAAAATTTGGGCTAGGAACAAGGCTTGAGATTTGTGAGGAGGTGAGGTAAAGATGAGTGGTATTTATAGTGGATGAGAGGAGGGGTTTCCCTTTATTTTAATCATTAGTTTAATATGTTTTCTCAAGACTTTGAATGGTCTTGATTACTATGACCTAAAATAGTAAATAGATCATGTGATTTTGAACTAATGGCCATTTACATCATTCATGACTCAATTATGATACACAAATTCATTTACGTAGCATTTATCCAAAATTATCGTATTTCTCTATTCACATAAAAATCATGTATTTTTGAAAATCCCAAAAATTAAACCCAACCATTTTTTAACATGTAGAATTAAAAAACTAACTCTAATTTATAAGAATAATTTTCTAAATATGGGAAATTTAATATTTAATTAAAATCATAATTTACTTGGAAAATTCAAAATTCAAAATTATAACTTCTTTTTTAACATTTTAATAATTAATTAGGGTCGCTTAAAATTATCTTATAATCATAAGTCATCTAAATAATTATTTATGAATATATTTTATGAAAATAAATTTTCTATTAAAATTTTAAATTAATCATAAAATTATATTTAAATATTCATTCCTTACAAAAATAGCAACACTTAATTAATATTTTTTAATATATTTACTTACTTATACTATGATATAATTATCATATTGTCACTTATAATATGGATAAATTTTATTTATAAATTCATTAGTGAGGGTAGTATTCAATTTTCTGGTTTACTATTCATAAGGGTCACTTTACTTTTCCAAAGGTCAAGTTACTTTTCATCAGTATACGTTCCTTAACTTTTAGATATACCTTTTCATTCACTCATTATTCATTTATAAGGATTGTATTGTTTTATATAAGTAATATTATATAATTATACTGTATGAAATAATTATCATAAGGTAATTTCATTGAAAAAAATGGGTCACTACATTCTTCCCCCCTTAAGAAATTTCTCCCTCAAAATTTGGTTTTACATTTTAAGCTGAAAACAAGTGTGGGTAATTTTCCATAATTTCCTCCTCCAATTCCCATGTTGCCTCTTCGTACATATGGTTCATCCATAGTACTTTGTACAGGTGAGTAGTATTATTACATAGAACATTATTTATATGATCTAAGATCTTAATTGGATACTCCTCGTAAGAAAGATCATTCTCCAATTGTACCACCTCTGAAGATAGTACATGTGAAGGATATGGTATGTACATCCTTAAGAGGGATACATGAAATACATAGTGTAATTTATACATGGTATTTATAAGTATTATTCGATAGGCCAAAACTCCGGCACAATCAAGAATCATGAAGGGGGTGATGTACCTTGGACTTTTCATTCCTTAATTCCCAAATCTCAGGAAATTATTCCATTGATAAATGTAGAGGAATACCATATCCACAACCTTAAACTCATGGTCTCATCGACGATTTTCTACATATATACTTTGTCAACTTTGGTCTACCATGATGTGTTTCTGAATTGTTTTCACCTTCTCCACTATTTATTCACCCACTTGAGGTCCTAACAACTTTAGGTCACAGAATTCATCCCAACAGACAAGTGCTCTCTAGATTTTCCCATAAAGGTATTCATATGGTGCCATTTAGATGTTGGAGTGGAAAATATTGTTGTAGGAGAATTAAACCAGTGGAAGATGATGGTCCCATCCTCCTTTGAATTCCATATAAGATTCTCTTAACATGTCTTCGGGTGTTTCAATAGTTCACTTAGATTGGCCATCAGTTTGAGGATGATAGGCCATACTGAAGTTCAAATCATTGCTTAGAGAAAGTTTGAGACCTTTCTATAACTTTGAGGTGAATCTTGGATCTCTATTAGATACAATAAATAGTGTAAATCCATCCATACTTACCACTTATTTGATATATATCTGTGAAAGTTGATCTAATGAGAAGTCATCTTGAATTGAGATAATGTGAGCTGTCTTTGTAAGACAATCCAAAATGACCCATATAGCATTGTTTCCTCTAGAAGTCCTTGGAATTCAAATAAAAAAGTCAATGGTGATGTTCTCCCACTTCCATGTTGGTATGTGTAGTGGTTTCATCATCCCCTTAGACTTTTTTCCTTTCAGCCTTCACTTGTTGAAATACCAGGCACTTTGATGTATACTCAGCAATCTCCTTCTTCATATTGTACCACCAATAATTCTCCCAAAGATCTCGATACATCTTTGTGATACCTAGGTGAATAGAGAAGGTTGAGCTGCATACATCATTTATAAGATACTTATTTATCTCCATATCAGATGGTATACAAAATCCTGACCCAAATATTATGACTAAATCCTTTTCAATCCTGAACTCAGACGATTTACAATTTCTGATATCTTCCACCCTTTTCTGAATTTCCATATCATTTATTTGAGCATCCATTATTTTCTCCATGAGGTATGGTTGAGAAATCATTTAAGAAAGGATTTATGATGTTCCTCCCTTAATGATTCCTATGTCCATCCTCTTCAAATCTTAGAATATTAGATCCTTTTCAATTTTCATCATTCATAAAGATGTAGGATCCTTTCTACATAGAGCATCCTCCACCTTATTTTCCTTGTTAGGATGGATGTGGATTGAACAATAATAATCCTTTATGAGTTATTACCATATTCACTAGTGCATATTAAGCTCTTTATTTTTTAATATATGTTTGAGACTCTTGTGATCAGTATATATCTCTCACTTCTCCCCATAGATAACATTCTTCCAGATTTTTGACATAATGATCATAGCTACCAGCTCCAGATCATGTGTGGGATAGTTTTTCTCATGGATTTTCAGCTTCCTTGAGGCATATGCTATCACTTTATCATTTTTCCTTAACACACAGCCTACACCCTTCTTTGAAGCATCACTGTACACCAAAAAGAGTTATCCACATTTTGGGAGTTTGAGTATTGGGGCAGTGATAAGCCTCTTTTGAGATCCTTAAATATTTCCTCATATTCTTGAGTCCAAAGGAACTTCACTCCCTTATATGTCATCTTGGTCATTGGGTCTGACAATCGTGATAATTTATTCAAAAATTGTCTATAATACCCAGACAGACTAAGAAAGTTGTAGATCTCCATTACAAATGTTGTCCTGTGCCAATATTCAATTGCCTTTGTCTTATAAGAGTCCGTAGATATTCATTTTCTAGTGATAATATTCCCCAAGAATGATACTTCCTCCATCCAGAACTCACATTTACTATGATTTTCATAATGTTTCTCCCATAAAAAAGTCATCAATATATTATTCAAATGCTCCTCATGTTCCACATTTATCTTAGAGTATATCATAATATCATCAATAAGGACTGCAACAAATTTTTCTAGGTAATATCTAAAGAATCTATTCATTAAATACATGAATATTGATAGTTAATTAGTTAGTCTTCATGGAATCACTATGAACTCATAGTGTCCATACCTCGTTCGAAAGGCAGTTTTGAGAATATATTTCTTCCTCACCTTTAATTGGTGATATCCCAACTAATGATCCATCTTAGAGAAATAACTAGCCCCATGTAGCTTATAGAACAATTCATATATCCAAAAAAGGGTATACTTTTTCTGTATCATGATTTTATTGAACTCACGATAATTAATATAGATACGAATTGATCCATCATTATTCTTAACAAAGAGGACTAGTGCACCCCATGTTGAAGCACTCAGGTGTATAAAACCCTTCATCAGAGTATCCTATAACTGCTTCTTCAGCTCTTTCAGATCAATGATATCCATTCAATAAGGTGTATTTGATACATATAAGGATTCATAAATAAATTCAATTGAGATCTAAACCTCTCAATCAAGAGGAAGACCGTGTAATTATTCAGGGAATACATTAGTGTAATCCCTAAGGATGGGAATATCTTTGAGAAGTATCATCTCATTTGTCTCAATCATTTGAGAAAGATATACTTGCTCAAAAGGAAACATTATCCACACATGACATGATTATTCTGATGGAGATTCATCTTCATCCTTACATTTCTATAGGATTGTAGGATTATCTGAGATGTGGAGAGTGATATCAATTTCCTGATAGTTAATGTTGGATTTGTATAATGATAGCCAATCCATGCCCCAAATTGCATCGAACAATACCAGAGGAAGTGTGACAAGATTTTTTGGGAGGTTATGTCCATAAACACTTATCAGGGATGATTTATAAACCTTAGACACAATAATTTCCCCATTCAATGTTCTCACAGATCACTCATGCTCTAAATATTGAGGTGGTGTTTGAATAGTTCCACTAAACTTACAAGATATGAATGAATGTGTAGAACTAGGATAAAATATTATGTTTTCTATTCTTGAATGAATAACTAGTGTACTTGCCACCATATCGTTGTCCAAATCCACCTCAGTAATAGAGATAGAATAATATCTTCATTGTTTCCTTTAAGGTTGTTGTTGATTTCCTCCGACAACCCCTGGTTTAGGTAAATTGTTCAAATAATTCCCATGTTCCTTATAGTTGTAACACTTCACTACATACTGAGTGTTGATATGACCTTTAATTTATTCTTCCATCTCAGTGGGGTTCTTCATATCCCTATGGTAGTTCTTAGCCACATGTCTCATGCTTCCACATTTGAAGTAATTCCTGGTTCCCTTTATATAGTTCCCAAGATACTTATTCCGAAAATTTTAATACATGGGATGTTTGATCTTCTTTCCATCATGGGATTTATTTTCCAAAATACCCATATTAGACATCATTTTCTACTTTTTTTTTCACTAGGCCCACAAGACCATCGAGAGTATGCGATCTCCATTTAAACCTTGAGGGCACAACAAAAAATCCCCTCATAACTTTCGAGGTCTCAAATCTCCATCAATTATCATAGACTTGTCTTTAGTCCGATCAATAAGAGATCCACCCTGATTTCAATGTCCCTGACAAAGATAGAGGCATATCTTTCAATCCTTGTGATGTTTTGTTCATACGCCCTGATAGATTCATCTTTCTTATGCTTAAGTCCTTGGAACTCTATTTCCATATTGAGATGGAGGGTTTGAGGAAAATATTTATTTAAAAACATTTTCTAGAATTTCTCCCAATCCATGGAATAAATTTCCTCATTGTAATTCACATTCTTGATCAGTTTCAATCACTTATTAGCTTCCCCATCAAAATGATAGACCACCAGTACAACATTATCTTCTTTTGAGCACTGAAGGATAGAGAATATATTTTCAATTAAGTTAATCAATTATTCCAAGAGGAGGGCATCATAAGATCCACTAAACATGAGAGGCCTTTTCCACATGAAGGATTCAATGAAAACTTCCTCTTTTCGTGGATTATGAGGGAATTCCATATGATTCAAGTTATTATCCATAATTTGAGCCAGTTTATCATGTATTTTCATAAAGTTTTTAGCACCCATTCCCATCATATCAGGCATATAATTAAGGAAATCTTCACATTTCTTATCAAATTTATTGTTGTCACATGTAAATCTATTTCCCACCATTAAATAATAAAATTAACATACAATTAAAGGTCTTGAAAAGTTGGATAATAAGCATAAAAAGGATATTTTAAACATAAAAGGATAAAATCTTAATGGAAAAGTATATCCTAACTCATGATTCCCTAGGTTTCAATCTTGGTTACCCATGATCTATTTCCTTTCATTTATTCTTATGGGCTTCTTCCTTTTTGTTCCCTTACTAATTGTTTGTAATAAGCTTATGAATTTACAAAACCATATCCCTGAGGAGTGTCAAACTAAGAGTTAATCAAGGCCCATTGTCAAGAAAATTGTCCTATTCAAGTCTCGCTCAAAGTGGTGTTTTGTGGGTTTTCCCCTTGATACATCTATTCCATAGCCACATCCACTAGTTTATATCATGGAAATGATGTATTTTCTTGAAAAACCACTTACTCTATACTTACCAAAATTTAGTGATTTTTCTTATACTTAGTCCCATCCATAAGGTTCTTACTAAAGTGCTATATTCCTAATATAAAAAAAACTAGACCATCCTATTATACCAAATATAGTTACCCATTACTTTTACACATATCATTACATGATTTTATGCATAATAAAGCATAATATTACATTCCAAGGATTGTAAAGTATAGTGTCTTGGAATACTAGGTATATAAAACTGAAACCAAGGCACTAAAAAACATTTCTTTATTTCATACTCATTAAGAGATCATAAATTACATTGTTCCCATACATGTTCATGGGATAAACTGAGGATAACATGAACAATTTTAAAAGAAAAAAAATCCCATTAAGGGAATAAACATAATAATAAAGCTTTAGCATATGGGTAGGAAGGCATGACATAATGATATAAAAAGGCATGTAACATGTGCAATCATAAAATATAAACATGGGATAATATAAACATGGAGACATATAATTTTTAAACAACATAAAACATGAATTTATCATTATTCAAGGCTCATTTCACATAGAGGATCACAAGTCAATGTTAACCACCAAGACCGTTGCACATGATAGCACGAGTCAGGGCTAACCACCAAGACCGTTTCACATAACATCTCATGAGACTCAAATTTACCCAATGAATTGGAGATATATATGGTTTCACCAATCATAAAAAGTTCATGAACATGCTTTCCACACACAGGATCATACAAAATCAATCATACATATACATAAGTGTTACGCATGGTAAGAATTGGGTATGATAATCATGCCATAAAGAAAAAAAAGTGGGAGTATCACAAAAATTTCAATGAAGGAAAGGAATTAGATCATGAATAGAAAATCATAGGGTATAATAAGAATACATTAAGAAAATTTATGTCAATGTGATTTAATAAGATGTAAAAATAGTACTTAAGAAACTTTAGAATTAAAACATTTTAGTACGGTTAAAGGAAAATATCCAAGCTCATTTAAAACATAAAAGAGAATAATATTTTATATAAAACCAAAAGGGAACAAAGAGGTTTTTCATAATCAAAATAGTGGTTTTATAAAAATAATGGTGGATTAAAAACATATTATATAATGTACTTGAAAATGGGTAAGCATTTGAGAAGTTTTCTTAAAATGGGCATGCTTATCGGGAAGAATCGAGGAGGGAATCATTTAAAAACATGTATATACACAAAAGATAATGATTATTGGTTCTTGATATATGAGTTTGGAGAATATAAACAACATTTATAATACGTGCATAAAATTAGTAGATAACTTTATTTGGGAAAATATAGTGATAGAACAACCCGAAGGAATAATGGATGTTCAGGTAGAATCCCTTACCTTAATTACAATGGTGTCCTTCAATTAATATTAATATCCTATATAAAAAAATTACATTCATTAATTAATATTTCAAGAACATATTCTACATTTAATTTATTTTCTATAACCTTATTATGTTCATTCATGACCTTTTTGGTGGGTTAATATTTTCAATTTCATTGTTTTGGGAGAGTTTATTTCCTTGGTTTTCATGATTGGTTTACTTATATACATATAAGGATAAAAATTTAAGGTTATAATGGTTGTAAAAATTTAGAGTTATATGTTATTATTGAACATATAGAATATTATATGGTTATAAAATTCATTTTTTTGAGTGAAAATTAATCATTATATAAAACTTGAATGATAACAGTTTTGGTTAATTGGATGTTTTCGTCACAACAAACACATTTTTCTTTATAAATTAATATCAAGTGTTAAAAAGATTCTCAAACCTTACATAAGACATAATAGATATATTATATTCTGTTTCAATGATAAAAATGGTTTCATGACCATAATTGAAGACAGTAAAAGAAATTGATGACCCATCGTCCTTGAATGTGATGAATTAACACATCTCAGATGGTGTTTTAATTTCTCATATAAAAGGAGAGAAAAGAAGAGATCATGATGAATTATTCAATTATCATAAAGACATTCCTGTACATGAAAGTTAATGTTGTTATCACACCATTTTCATGATGATAGGTGAGGATAGAAATTAAAACAAAAGAACATGAAAAAAAGAAAATAGGAATCATCATAACCATTTTATTTTTATTCAAGGAAAATAAATACAAAGAGATTAGGCCAGGAGGGCCTAGGGAGGTCTAAAGTAATATAAACCAAGGGAATTAAATATAATAAAATTAATTCCATCCATTTTAAAGTGATAAATATTGGAAAGAAGAGTTACATTGGAACCATGGTCTGCCATAGAAGTTAGGTGATCCACTACTTGATTCCCTTCCCGCCAGGCGTGGGTAACGTTTATGCTATTGTTGAGGAGACATTTGCATTTCCTTATGATGTAATAGATCAACCAAGTCATGTAACCTTTTATATGCAAGTATTCTTAAAGGATAATGGAATGAGTTTCCACTTGTGAATGGAAAACATTCTCTTGGATGCAAACCTTAAGCCCAGTAAGGGCTGCCTTGGCCTCTTCTAGTAAGGAATTACCACCGCCAAAGTGAGCTGTAAAAGATAGTATCACACTCCCCCTGTAGTCTCTAACGATCCTTCCTCCTTGAATGTCCCCCTAAATACATGCTCCATCTGTGTTCATCTTATGATCTCCTTCTGGGGGAATCCACCTCACCCATCTTCCTTGTAGCCCGGGGGTGGGATGTAGGACTGTGAGAGAGGGGCGATGGATATCTCGTAAGGACGTTACATCCTTCCAGTAGATGAAGAGGGTTACCATATCCTCCAATAGGCTCCCTGTCCTAGTGATTATGTATCTCCTAGTGTAAGTAACTCCCTCATATCTGGATCAATTTCTAGCCTGCGATAGGCACCAACAACTAGCATTGAGTATCATGGACCTCACTATTTTTTCTATCCCCATATCATATGTCCCATGAAACCACATTTCGAGGAATGAAACGTCACAGGTTTCCTTGGAAGAGTATATATTAAAATAAAAAAAGAATCACCCCATTTCATGGGCCCATTAACCTTCAAAGAACAGGTGGTTCTTGCTCTCTGCCCGCTTGTTCTTGCATCATTTGAAGCTAGAGGCCATGCTGATTCCAAGCTTCCTAGTGTTTTCATCTATTGGTGTTACTTGGTTCCCGATTCTCCAAACCAGAAAATTATAATTCATTGGAATCTTGTTACACCATACCAAGTCATTATGTTTGTCACGTTGTGCTTGTGGATTGGATGATATGTGGAATTCCTTGGAGTTGAATCTCCCTGAGTTTGATGGTGTGAAGATGCATCTGCCTGGTTCTGAGCTGATGTAAATGATGTTAAAAACCTCTTGCTTCCCTAAATCTGGGACTGATTTGAAGAAATTAAAATATAGGTGTGCCTCCTTAATGGATATTGTGGGAGAAGGACATCCCAGATACCCTAACACCCTGTCTGTATAGTTGTTATCCCAGAAAAGCATCTTACCCTCTCCTATTATCCATCACGAGTTCTACTACCGGCTCGGTATGAGGGTATAGATATTGAGCCAAAGGGGATATCCATGCACAAATGTGGTAGATGGTCTTAGAGAGATATTTGAGCATACTTTTTACTAGACACAATGCATGATATGTGTGAGGATAGAAGGTAAATATGGGGGGTATTTGTATTGGAGGAGAGGAGGGGTTTCCCATTATTTTAATCATTAGTTTAATAGTTTTGCTCCATATAAGGAATAATATTGATTTTTTGTGACAAAAAATAGTAAAAAGAGCATTTTAGTCCAAAACAATGTCCATTTACATCATCCATTACTCAAGCATGATGCGAAAATTCATTTATTTAGCATTTATTGTAAATTGTTGTATTTCACTATTCACCATTAATTAAAGTATTTTAAAAAAATCCAAAAAAATCACCACAACCGTTTTTCAATGTTTATAATTCGAAAATATACTCCTTTTTATGAATTTTATTTCTAAATATGAGAAATTTAATTTTTAATTAAAATCAAAATTTATTTGAAAAATGAAAATTGTAAAATTAAAAATGCTTTTCTAACACTTGAAAAATTAATTAAGGTATCTTAAAATTATCTTATCATCATAAGTCATAAAAATAATTATCTATGAATATATTCTATGCAAATAAATTTTATTTTAAATTATTAAATTAATCATAAAATTTTAATTAAATATACACGACTTACAAAAATACCAACACAAAATTAATAATTTTTAAAATATTTAATTATTTATACAATGCTATAAATATATCCTATTATCACTTATAATATTGAAAAATTTTATTTATACTTTCATTTGTGAGGTTACTATTCAATTGGATGGTTTATTATTCATAATGGTCATATTACTATTCCAAAGATCAAGTAACTATTTCATCAGTATATGTTCCTTAACTTTTAGAGATACCTTTTATTTTATTCGTTTTTAATTTATAAGGTTTTAATTTTGTTTCATAATTTATATTATATAATTATATTTCAATACATTATTATACAGAGAAAATTTCATTGATAAAACATTGGATCATTACACAGTTGCATTAAGATGAGTAACGATGAAGCTAGGAAAACTATGAATCAAAAGGTTGATAAAATGTTTTTCCTATCTTTTATCATTAGGTCCCAACATCATATATTTTGTTAATTTTCATACTAGATATCAAATTTATCTAACGGAATCTCATATGTTTGTAGTAAACAAAATTCTGAGATATGTTAAAGGAATATCATCTTATGATCTATTGTATAAAAGAAGTTGTTATATGATATTTCTTAGTTATATTGATTCTAATTGGGATAGAGATAACAATGATCAAAAAACAACTTCACGAGGAACATTTCTCTATGTACAATGTTTCTTGAGTTAGTATAGGAAAAAAATAGTTTAATGACCTTGACCATAAGAGAATTAGAATATGTTTCCAACCCCAATGATTGTACACAAATTATTTGGGTGAATGTACAATTGGAATATTTTAAAGTAAATGTTTTATACCATTTAAGATTAATTTTGATCATCAAAGTTCTGTTGATATTTCAAAAAATCATGTAAAATATTTGAGATCAATAAAAATTGACATAATGTATCACTTTATAAAATAGAATGTTTACAATGGAGATTTTGTGATGGAATATATTTTAAAATAAGTATCATATTAATAATATTTTCACCAAAGATATGTCAAAAGAGATTTTTTTGAACTGAGACTGAAACATTTTTTTTAGAATCCACCAATTAATTATTAATATTCATAAGAAAGTTTTCCCCATTGTGATTTGGATTATGATAAAGAAGGGGGAGATAAATGAACAACTTTCTAATAAATTTTTACAAATATTTCTACAATGAATATGATGTTTTGGTTATCATAGAAAGGCGAAGAGAATGAAAAAGTGGGAAAAATTTTAGAGGGAGTTTATATTTTTATAAACACAAATTTTTTGTCATTGAGGGATGTACTTACTTTAAAAACATTACTTTATTAAGTGGTGTGGTGTTTTGACATTCTCTTTGATAAAGGTTCTGATTTGATGGATTTCTATAAAAAGTGATTTTTTTTAAAACATGAGTTGTTAAAAGTTTAAGTGATGAAAAATGATGAGTACAAAAATTTGTTAATGAATGTTGTAAAAAAAAATGGGTAGATTGATGATACATTGTCATTTTTTAGAAAATTTTTTTTGTTAACAACTAAATTTTGTTAAAGAATAATTTTGTAAAAAAGATGAGAAAGATGGTGCTGGAAGTTTGTTATGAAAGTCAGAAAGTCAATGTGTTGGAAGGTTTTCTTAACATTATTAAAGGAGTTTCCAACATAGTAAAACAATACAATGTTGTTAATTAAATGATCCTATGATCATGAAGAATTCATGATACAAGATAATGTTTGTACAAAGGGATGAAAAGTGTACCTAATAAAATTTGTGAAAGTTGAATTTTCATATGAACATTTCCAAACAAACATTTCCAGATAGAGAATATCAGATGGACTAGGGGAGAAGAACCAAATACAGATGATCAGATAGATTATGGGACATACCAAATGTGAGTTACCAAATAAACCTTTTAGACAAAATTCTTATATGAAGAGTTACTGATAGTTCTGTTTTGGAAAAGTTTATAACATGAAAGTGGAATAGAACATTTTTCAAACATCTTTAAGAGAGTTTTAACTTTTTCATATAACAATCCCGATTAGTCGAAAGGTAAGCAGTGAGTTGGTTTTTGAGTTTTTAAAAGGGTTATTTTTTCTCAAAATGGAACCCGACGAACCAAATTGTGATCATCAGACAAATTCCATCAGATGAACAATATATAAAGGTACTAGGTTATCCCTTTTTTTGAAGTATTTGATATTGAATTTGTGAATGTTTTAAAAATTCTTAAAAAAAATACAATGAGGAACAAGAAATAATATTTGAATATTTATGAACATACAAAGGGGGAGAGTTCAAAAAAGTTGAATTAAGAGTTTTTGAGTTGAAGAATGTTGGTTGAGATTGAAGTATTTAAATGATGCAATAATGTAGTCAACTATATTTAGCGAGTTAAGAGCAGAAGATAAAGGGAAATTGATACAATATTGAGGTTTCGAATTTACAAAATGAGTTATTTCATTATAAGGAATAAAATTCTATGAAACATCAGGAAAAAATTAATAAAATTACTAGAAGAAAATTTTTGAAGAGTCGTATGATATTATGAGTTGAGGAAAGAAGATTGGGAATAGTCAACTGGATGAATAAATTTGAAGAAGTGATGTTTTTTTAATTGAATAAATTTTTCTAGAATTTTTTTTTCCAGATAGTGTTTTGGTAAACTTTATATAACATTATAAGGTTCCAAAACCTAGTTATGTTGAATGGATTTTAAATTTGATTATGATGTTTCTACATTTAAGAATTATTGAGGATGGTTGGAAATACTGAAGAATTTAAGAAGATTCTAGAAGAGTTAGGAATCATCAAAACAAACTACAAATGTGTGAGAAATTAATTTTTTTGAATTTCATTGAGTGGGAAATTGAATAAATTTACTGCTATTTCCATTTTGGGAGAACAAATAATTATGACTGAAAAGTACATCGATACTGGACATTTTTCTCCCCATAAAAAAATCAAAACACAACAGATTTGGTTTCAGAATTGATTTTCCAACCAAAGAATAATTCTGTGTTAAAGAGTAATTCTTTATAGAGAAATAAAACACAATTTCATTATAGAGTTTTGATCAAAGAATCATATGGAGTTTTAAGATTTGATATTTTAGATATAGTTTTATTGTAAAAAGTATCGAACTGTGATTTCTAAGTATAATTTTAGGTGTAGTTGTTCTACTAAATTTGAAAGAACATAGATTTGGTATCAGGTTCATATTTCTGTGAGGCGATCAGATGAACTTTTTGGATATATCTTTCTAGATCAGAATTTAAAAAGTTTCATCCATTTTGTTATGGCTTAGTTTTTTGAGAAAACTGGTAAACTAAAGGGAGTAAGTATAATCATACCTATCAAGAGATATAAGGTGTCTAACGGTATTTAACTCAAATTTGTATTCATTTATTTATAATAGTGAATTTATATAGACCTTATGGAGTGTCCATGAAAGGTATGTAGGTTCTCACAATAAGGCTAAACCTTATAAATCTTTCATGCCTTGTTTAGTTTTTTATATTTTCATTCTTGTGATATTTTTATAAAAATTGATAAGGAAGATAAATCTAACAAGTTATAGGGGTGAAATTTTATAAATATTGAAATTTATAAAAAGAAAACCATTGATTCAACCCCACTTCTCAGTGGTTCAATGATCCATAGGAGCTTCAATTATTTAATGTTAAAATGATTTCTGAAAATTTAATCTAGTCTTGTAAATATGTACAAAACCGTTGTTCTCTATGATCATTCACATGACATATTCCATTCCCTGATATTGAAAATTATCTATTGTTTATAGTAAGTATAAATTTAATTTAAATGAGTTTAAGGCATTTTTTTTTCATTTCACTTGTTTATTTAGTGTTATAATATATTTTATATGTTAATTATATCATAACATAAAGAATTATTTTATTTTGGTTTCTATAAATTTAGTTTTATGGGTTTGAATAATCGAAGAAGAGTTTGAGATATGAAATTAAAAATTTGTGGTTGTTACTATTTGGGGAATCTTTGTATAGTCTCTCCATTTATAGTATTTTATATAACAATTTTTTCCCATGTTATAGATGATTTATGATATAATTTTCATGGTCGTTTTATTGAAACAATTTTTATATATTTATTTATTTTATTCTAACAACACCATTTTTTTATTGAGTATACTTTTGCTGCTAGAGAATTTATATTATAGAGTACATTAACGACTAAAGAAAATTTGATGTTGTTTTTTCAATTTATATAACTTATTATCGTTTGATATTCTTATGTGGTTTTATATAATTTACTTATATAATGGGATTTATTTTTCCCAAAGATCATGTAAAATTTATTACTTTATATAGTTTTCTAAAAAATAATTAACATGTTTGTGTAATACATAGTTTGGTGTAAATTAAAGGAATCTATAGTAGAGTAATAACCATTTTAATAAATCCTTATATTACCCGTAGGAAATATACTAAAATATATTTATGTTAGAAGACACAATATAAGTGGAGTTCATTCAAACATTATTATCAATTAAATCATGTGTATCACATGCTCCGAATGTAATGAATTTCATGGTTTAAGATTAATAATAACCCTTAACCTAGTTTTTTAGGGTGAAAAAATTTAAAATAAAGAGATGAAATGAGAATTTTATATGGGTGGAAAATTAAAATGGTTTTGTATTAATAAAATAATGTGAAAAACAAAGAAATGTTTAGAATCTCTATGGTGGAAAATAAATTTCATGTTGGTGGAAGTGATGCCCATCGTCCATAACCCACCAATCAATGCCCAATCATGGACTAGAAGAAGGGTTCATACTAAAATATCTATTTTTCATCATATGGGGCATCAACCATTGAGAGGGGTTTCATATGTTGTGCACTATCATTATTTTTTACAACCAACATCCTCATACCAAGAAATGTTTTGATTACTAATATCTCTGTCCAACCCACTTCTCCGGACATGATCCCTACCCCTCCAAATTTGGTGCTTATGTTATCTGTGTGCGACCTGATTTGGATGTGTATTGATTAATAATAATGGTATGTTACCAAAATTAAATGAAAATTTATAATTTTTTATAATTTTTGTAAAATAATCAATATTTTTTTTTAATTTTTTTAAAATATCCTACAGTAAAGACAATGATATTATTTTCTAATGAAATCAATAAAAAAATAAGGCCTTTAATCCATTCGGGCACTATGTAAGTCTAAAAAATTACATGAATTATTATATTCAATAAAATTTTCATTATTTCCATATTATTCTAATAAAGTAAATTTTTATTCTTCCATGATTTCCTCTATTATAATTTCATAAATTATTACTATTTCAACTTGTCTAATTGAAAAGTATCTTGACTATAAATCTCTTAGTCTATGAAAAAAAAATGTGATCCTCTAAGATAGAATGAATATTGACTCTCATTTAGTGGATGAACCACCACCCAAAACAAATACTAAATATAATGTGTGGAAGCTCACTAAAAATAAAATATTTTCACTTATTATTTAATTAATGGATTGTTTGATTGAATATATCACTATAAAAACAATATTAAGGAAATTTGGAGATCCTCAATAATCGTGTATTTAGAGACCAGCAATAAAACACTTGCTTCATATAAATTAAAAAAATTATTCATCTTCTATATAAAAATTTAGACATTTCTCAAATTATGTAATGGATGAAATTTCATCTTGATTATTGAGATATAGCCCATTCTATAGACATGGGATAAATAAATGACTCGGTGTAATTATTATTGACACTTTTCTCTATTACATGGAACACCACTAGATTATGATGTAAAAACTACTGATATTGTAGCCAATTTATCCACCATGGATATTCTGAATGTTTATCATAAACTTATTAATTACAATCAATCACACTATCATATATTTTTGTCAACATTAACAGATAGTATTGATATGTTTTTTATGGGGCAAAGAGATGGTGAAAATTATGGACCTAAGGATTTAGCCATGGTATTGTTCATGCCTGTGTCAATTGTAACATTTTTATAAGATGGGGAATACTGTTGAAGTTGGTTTATTTCTTTATGTTCATCCAATAATCCCTATTAATATATCTCAGTGTGATTCTGTAGACCGAAACTCATCACATATCCTCACATATCATATAGGGTATCATCCTTATCATCTTGATGTTAAGAATGCACTATTGAGTTTTATATGTTTTGACCACTTGGTTTCATTACTTACTTTTATCCTTCAATGGTATGCCACTTTAGATGTTCATTTTATGGTTTAAAGTAATATTTTATTGTTCATATTGGTTTTTTCTTTTTTTTATCACTTTGTATGGGATTTAAGGGAGCATGAAGGATTATTTTTTTTTATTCAATCACTAGATTAATATTGTATTTAACCTTATAATTTTCTATGTTAATGATATTATTATGATTGGTGATAACATGGTTGTCATTTATAACCTTAATACATATTTATATATATAATATCACACCAAGGATTTTTTCTTGCTAATTTTTTTAGGATTGAGGTTTCTCCCAATGATAATGGAATCACCCTATATCAATCAAAATATACATTTCATATTATCTAAGACACTATGATATCTCATGAATAGACCATTGATAGTCTTCCCAATCCTTTTGAAAATTCTCTGGATGATGATAAGTCAACCTAGGCTCACCCAATTCACTATTGACCCCTTTTTGGGAAATTTAATTATCTTACTATGTCATAGTTAGACACTTCATATAAAAAAAGTAAAGTTAGATAACTTTATTTAAAATCCAATGAATCCCTAGTAGGATGAATTTTTTTACATTGTTGAATATATTAAGTATAATCCTTTTCATCATCTAATTTACTCAGATCATGGACACATCAATATAAAAAACCATTAATTCTAATTATCTTGAATGTTTTTATACTCAAAATACCACCACTAGTTTCGTAGTATTTAGTTGAGATAATATAATATATTTTCCTAACAATAAAGATACTACCATCTATAGATAATGTACTGAATTTGATATCCATTCGATACTACACGTCAATATTGAGATCTTATGCATTTTCCACTTTTTTCATGAGTTTAGCATCATAATTTGATAAAGAAAACTCAATTTTTGTACCACAATTAAGTTTTCATTGTGATTTTTACAAACTAAATCTTTCAAAAGTGAAACAATTATATTAAAGTTGACATCCATTTTATAAAATATAATTTACATCAAAACCAACTTATTTGTAGATATGTTAGAAAAATAGATCAATATATTTATTTATTCATCAAAGTATTTTCAGTTCATCTCTTAGAGTTTTTTTGTACCATACCTGGGATACACAAATATCTACATCTATGATTAAGGGTTAGACTTCTTCACCATTATTATTCTATTTTTGGGACACTTGTTTTTTAAAATATATTTGATTGAGGGGGAGTATTAGTTTGTGTGATGTGTTTGAATGATTTATATATTATTATTGTAGTCTCAAATTAGATGATATTATAAGTATTATTTTCTACCCATCAATAAATCAATATAACTACCCTTTTTGAGTTCCAATAAATTCATTTCTATAAGAATAAACATAAATTATTTTTTTTCTATGGCATATGGTGTTCTATTTTTTCATTTAAGTGAAGCAAGATAGCTTCCAATTTGTGTGGAATTATTAATCATTCATCTAAAAATATATTTTATAAACATAGTTATTTCTAATTTTATGTATTATTTATAGGATTACTACTAAAAAATATTCCATTAACCTTATTACATGCATACATACCACAAAAAACTATTGACACACCACTATTATTTACATTACATCTCCCATTATTTTTTTATTTACATCAGAAATTTTTACCTGTACCAAACAGACCCTTGAAGAAATGTTCAATGCCATCCTTGAGGAGTAAACTTTTCTCCTTCATAATTTTATAAGAGTAAAGATGTCATATCTTTCATATATGGTCATTTTAGTAAGTGTATTTAATGGTATATTACATGAGTTCTTTTGGTTTTAATTCACATAACTATGGGAATCATTTCTATGCACATGGTCGGTGAGATTTACCTTGGAAATGTGATTTTTTGTTTTATATTGATTTACTGGTTTTTTATTGTCTCAAAAGTGTATTTATATTTAAATTAAGATTATTTAAGAGTCTTAGTATGTTAAAAAAGTTTCATTGGATACTATGAAATTTGAAGATCAACAAGGGTGTTTTTAATAATAAATAGTTCTCTAGGGTTTATGTGTGAACAAGTGCATGAGAATAAAAACTATTATTCTTGTAATGTGTTTTATACATGTTTTTTTTGCATGGAATATATGTCATGTAACCTAACAATTCATTCAAAAAAGAATAAGGACATACAATTTGGTGCATATCCTATCGACTGCACACTCTATCCACACATTCATCTTTTTGGGAAATTGTGATTTATTTTTGGGTCTTGAACCCTCCATGTTTTAGTATTATTTAATAAATTATTTAATAGAGGTATTAATCATTATTAAAATAGTTGTTCCAAAATTAAATAATATATTATATCTAAATTTTTTTACTTTGATATTATGGATTTCATTATTATTGTTGTATTATATAGTTTATATTTTATGTTATAAAAAATTGAAATAAATAAGTTCCCCCTCATTTTTATCTCTATGTGGGAAAATGGGATGATAATGCCTCTCCCCATTTTTATATAAATAATCCCTTCTTTATCTATCTTATACCAAAATGGAACCATGATCAGGTTATTGAAGCATACTCTGGGAAATGAGACTATAACAGTCCCTATGGTGTTACTCGTTATTCCAATCATTTTTTGATTTTTTAGATGAAAATCCATATTTTTGTTATTATACAAGAATTACTTGAAATATCTGAACTATATTTGATTCATTATCCTTATTATTGAAGGAAAGTGTTTTTTAATGTTTAGGTAGGACATCCCTATAATCTTCCATAATTTATGGTGTGTTTTTTTGTGCTTACAAGTATGCCTGTTTTGAGAACCGAGCGTGGGAGGTCTGAACCACAACCTAGGGTGTTTAGATATTTATGAAATAAATACATAGGATCACTATAACTGTGATATATTCTTTAACATGAAGTAAAATTTTTATGAGTTCTTGATGGTAGAATCACCTATATTTATTGATAGGTTATTTTGGTGAAGTGGATCTGAGAGTGGGTTTACGGTGTTGAATTTAGGGTACTGCCTAGGTTGTAAAACCCATAATAATGCATCCAATACGACCCTGTTTCAAAATTGGTTAAGGGATAATTTCCAAGTATTATAATAGTTACTATAGTAGTTATTACAACATCATAACTATTCACATGATTCGGGCCAACATGCCACAGATCTAGGCCTTAGGGATACATAGACTTCATGACACTATAGGAATTCTTCCAGAGGGCCTCTATGCCAGATCAAGCATTCATGTCAGAATATTTTAAGTCATAGGGCCTCTGGCCCATAATGCATTTAGGTCAAACCATGCAGGAACATGCCCCAAAAGAGGAATCAGATCAAGTAGAAGTATCCAAAGTAGAGATAACTAGATTAGGAATTAATAGAGGGATTGAAACTTATCCATTTATACAAGGAAACATGGATCCATATAGTGGTAAATGCTAGCCGACCATCCATGTGATTTGGGGAGCTAGGCACCATCAATGAAGTAGATGCAAGGGAGGGTTAGTTCCAATTTATCCAGCTCATTGGACCTTTAGGTCATGTACTGGGCCTTGTGCATTAATTAATTTGGGTCATTTAAGAGTTCCCTATCAACGTACTTAAAAACAATATTATAAAAAATAAATATAAATCTAATGCCTTCGGGCCATTCCAACAAGTCTAGGGTGTGTATAATTTAACTACATATTTCATGTACAATATAATGATTGAGAAAATATTTTTGATTAATGTTGAATGATTTCTAAAGCATATGTGACATGGTAACCTAATAAATCACCATGTATAATCACTTTAATTTTGATCTTAATGATAATTCTATGTATTTTGAGTTTTATGAATACATTCATTTGTTCTAATAAGATTGGGATGGGTATTTTTATGAGGATGAATGATTTTATGACTTCCTAGAGACACTCATAGACTGAGTCAGAAGGTGTTATTTTAATAATATAATACACCTAAAAATTAAAGAAACATTATTATGAATTAATATGACCAAAAAAGTATACTATAATTGGAAAAAATTGGTTGGCTTGTTGATAGTGCCACCCACTAAAATCAATTGAGGGAAATACAAGATGCAATATGTTAATGAAAATTATGAGTCCTTGAAAATCATGAAATAAATTCAAATTAATTTTTAAATACATTATAATATGGTTATGAATGGAATATTAACTTTTATACGAAATTTTACTTTATTATGATTAAATTAAATTGTTATATTATAATTATTATTTTGATATTGTAATGATATGATATTTTTTGAAAAATTATTTTTAACAAAATATTTGGATAGAACTTATTTAAATTTTACATGAGGTTTAAATGTATTTATTTAACTATATCATTATATTAGAACAAGGGAGGATCTACTATCATTGTCCAAAAGGTTATTTTCACTCGCATATAAAATGATTAACCTATTTTTTATATATCACAAGGTGATTTCTCTATTGGAAGGTGGTACATTCATTTTCACTTAGAGACCATGATCCCCATGAATTATCCACAATTTACTCTTATGAGTGGGGAACTTAAGGAGGGGGTATAAAGAAACTATCACTCCATCACATAAAACAATTTCACTTGGATGTTTATATAATTTCACTCTGATGGGATTTAGAGGATTCCTTGGATGTATGCAACTATAAAAAATTTTGTTTCATGATTTGGATGTTTATTATGAAAAATAGTAAGAAAAATGAATTTATTGAAGCTTGGAGGTCAAGGGGTATATTTTTTTATAAGTTTATGTGATTAAATGACATGAAATGTGTTTTTTTCATTGAAATAAAATAATATTTACAATTATTATTTATTTTATATAATATTGAATGGTGTTTCAGTTTTTTTATGATTTAACTGTTTTGTTATTTCTATAATTCATTTACTTTGAATATTTTCACATTCATGAATGATAAGTTAGATAATATGTTAATGGTTGGGTGTTGAAATCCTTTGTATTTATGTTCATGCCCTCTCATGCACACTTACATATATGGGAAAACATTGTGCCTATAATGTAGGTACAAATATAGACCCTATGAAAGGTGGTGAAGCTAGTTGTATCTATATGAGGTTTGGAGTTTCATATATTCTTGATTCTAGTATCCATTATCAAATTTCATCCTCCTATTTTCATACACCAAAATATTTTAAAATTTCCACTTTCCACCTAGTTCTGGGATACTATCTTCCACAACCTGACTATCACTGTCATATTTCTATTATGACAAGCTTCCTTCATGACCCATAACCTAGGTTCTAGATTCTATCCTTTCGAGGTGGAAGGGAATGGAACAATTCTTAAAAAATTACTAACAATATCCCATATAAATACTGTAGTCAAGGATTCAAGGATTTCTCCAACACTTCAGAATATTTTTATTCTCTTCCCTTCCTACATAGCAACAGTTAGTGACACATCTCTTCTCTCTTTTGGACACCCAAGTTTATGTAAAAAACAAAACTTCCACAAACTTTCCCTAAATACCATCATGGTCAACTTATCATAAATATTATAACTTTCACCAATCTTCTATAGTTTCAACACCTCATCCACTAGAGGATTATGAATGAAGATATACTTCAGCTGAATGTGTTTCAACTGTGAGTGAAACACTATATTCATAGCCAATTATATTTCACTATAACTATCATAAAATAATATTTTTTATCCTTTATTCTTCAATGTTTTTCCAAAAAAAACATCATCAAGATCTTCTCATTCCATATTTTTGTAAGGAATACGTACTCAACATCCATTGTAGAAAGTAAAACTACTAGTTATAGTCGAGACATCCATATTTTTTTATTCCTTAAAAGGTAAAAAATCTCATTATACTATTCCATATATATATATATATTATTATGTTTAAATATATTTTTATCATATCTTCCATTTTGAAACATAATGATAGATCATCAATTCCATTGAGATATCACAGAATCCACATAACTGATTTTTAGTGATAACTTCTCAAATTCACTAGGAATGTAATGAAAAATATCACATTATAGAGAACCTTTTTTTCCTTTTATTATGTTGGAATATATCTAGAAATACTTTCATAGTTAGGAGTTAAGACTGAATGTGATTCTAAAACCAAGTGTTCCCACAATTAATTTTATAAAAATATTAAATATATATTATTTTACATGTGAAAATTTTATTAAAGAAAATGGTATTATCCTTAAACGGTGTCTCATATCAAAAACCTGATACCACTTTTGAGTCTAGAACATGAATTTTATCCTAGTAATGACCAAAGATCGGTTGGATCGGGGTGTATAGGTAAAATGGTAATTGGTAGATGTGTTTAGAGAATTAACTAATTAATTATTTAATTAATTAATTAAATGAACTAACATAAATACTTCTATATATATTGAACTATATAGGAACTCCAAGGTTATCTGCATAACTTGGGGTTATTAGGAGGAGAGTTCTTCCACCACCAATTGGTGATTTGGAGTTAGAAGACAATGAACAATTAGATCAAGGTGAATAGAAGTGAGACAATGAAACAGATCAACCTCCTTAATTACTGAGAACACTCTTCATTATTGAATGGTCCAATTTTTAGGTAGGAATCATCAGTTTGTGTATTATACCTCAATTGAATAAATATATTGAGAATGATCTAATTTATCTGTTAATCTGTGCTAAATCAAGCCTATGCATGTGACTATGTAGTAGTTTAAATATTTTGTTTAGTTTTCTCACCCCCAAGAATCCCAATTTTCATTTTTTCCAAGAACATATAGATATTGATTGTTTCACCTTTTTAACTGTGCCTTTACCCCAATAATTATGTTTATTTATACGTAAATATCATTCCATGTGTGGATGATCATGAGTTAGAACAAGACCTTTATATGTGAATGGTTTCTTTTAATTTATTTATTTAAATTAAATTTGTTGGCCTGTGAGCCTTCTTTTCATTAATATGTAGGGCCTGCATGCCCAATGTTTCTATTATGTAAAACCCCATTTTACCCCTCACCTATGAGTAAGATAAAATCACATGTAATGGATGGATCTCCCACGCTAGTGGAGGCGACTCAAGTTAGGAACCCAGGTGAAACCAATCCAAGTAGATACAAAGGTGAACAAGTGGAAAGCTGTAAAAATGAACCCAAAAGGTTCAATGTGTTTCTCCCCTAGGTCTTGGGTCATTTTATCAACCTCTAGATAAAATAATCAATAGAACAATCCCATGATCATATTGTTTATTTTATTTCTTTCAGTTTCATTGTTTATTTATTTTGGGTGTGTTTTCAAGATTACACAATTAATGAATTAAACAAACTTACAAGATTAAACTTAAATAAGACCTGTTTATGCATAAATATTATCATAGACATGGTTAATCACTTAAGTATATCCAAATTAATAATAAAAAGCATGTAATCAAAGATAATAAAATGGGAATTTACGTATAAGGATAAAATCCCTCAAATAAAATATCAAGTCGGTATATCCTTCCATAATCTTGGTTAGAATCGATCCATAGTTCAAAGTGCTTGACCAACCATAGTTGGGGTGCTTTCAATTACTAGGGAATTCTAATTCATGGTTTTGGGTTTAATTGACATGGTTTGCATCAAGGGTTGACTTCCATAGTAGGAATTGGTGTGATCAAGAGGCAAAGGTTGAGGAAATCCAAAATAAAAGGATTTTAGGATTGGGGAGTCCACTCAGCGGATCAAGGATCTGCAAGTTAATGCAGTTGGAATTTGGAATGCCTACCAAAAATACCTGCAAGTTTCTTGAGCAACCCTAGTTGGGGTAATGAGAAGGGAAATATGGATCCTTGACACTAGAATATTTTTGAAACCGAATATTCTGAAGTCAATGATGAGGGATATTGGATTTCAATAAAATAGTTGGAGAATAATAAGTATTAATTAATTTATTTGTCTCAGTTTTATCATAATAAATTACTAAACCATTTCTCAACTTAATTTGTAGAAATGGAAAGAAAAATTACTTCAAACATATCATTGCGAACTATACTCGATAAGGAAAACCTTCTCACCGGCAACAATTTACAAGAGTAAAAGAGGCTTTTACACGTCATCCTTCGCCAAAAGAGGAAATTGTATATGCTAGAAGAGTATGTTCTAGTTGCTCCTGGGAAAGAGTCCAGTGATGGGGAACTATCTCTCTAAACGAAACATATGGATGGTTCCATAGGTGTCCAATGTTTCATTCTATCATCCATGTCTAATGAGCTCTTGAAGAAACATGAAAACATGGACGCGTATAGAATGATGTCTCACCTTAAATATCTATACCAAGAGAAGGCAAGACATGAGAGATATGAAATCTCCAATTCTTTTTTTTACAACTAAGTTTAGAGAGTTTTCACCAGTTGGGCCTCATGTAGTCATGATTATTTGCTACATTGAATTCCTGGACATCTTAGGGATTAAGTTCCCAGATGAGTTACGTACAGATCTCATCCTATCATCACTTCCCAAGACCTTCTCTAGATTTATTTTCAACTATAAAATGAGAAACAATGAGAAAAGTATATTGGAACTTCTGACCTTAATTCTCTAGGTAGATAAGGACATAGGGCATGACAAACCCGTAGTCCTTATGGTGAATAAGAAAAATAAGGACAAGGAAATGGTGCTAAGGACTTATAAACGGTCTGAAACCCCTGAGTATCGTCCCTCCAAGAAGGGGAAGATCCAGAGTCAGGGCAAGGAATGAGAGGTGGTATGTTTTTCATGTGGCAAGAAAGGCCACTGGAAGATGAACTACACCTAGAATCCTAGGGATTCTAAAGGTTCATTCGTTATCGAGTGTAATCTTTCCATTTCTGCACATTGGGTATTAGAAACAGCTTGTGGGGCTCACATCTGTATTCAAATACAGGAACCAAGTAGATTTAGAAATATTTTCAGAGGAGAGGTGGATCTTTGAGCTGCCAATGGCGTGAGGATGGCTGTATTATCCATTAGCGATTACCACCTATCATTTCCAACTTGGGTTATTTTGGTTTTACATAATATTTATTATGTTCCTAGTGTTACTAAAAACATAATTTCTGTGTCATGTTTGGATATGTGTGGATTTATTTTCATGTTTGTAAATACGGGTTTCTTATTTTATAAGAACAACATATGTTATGGTATGGAACATTTAAACAATGGTTTGTATGTATTAAATTACAAAAACCAAGTGTTAGAAATCGATAACAAAACAAACTCACATGACTCATACACCACCCAATTGTGGCATCACTATCTCGGTCATGTAAATGAGAAGCACTTAACAAAGATCTTCCAAGATGTCTATTTAGACTCTACTGAGCTAAAACCACTTGATAGATGTCACACTTGATTAAAAGGTAAAATGACCAAGATGCCTTTAGGTGGATAGGGTGAAAGGGCCACAAAGATTCTAGGATTGGTGCACACAGATGTGTGTGGACCATTCCCAGTAGAAGGTATAGGTGGATATTCTTACTTCATTAATTTTACTGATGATTTGAGTAGATATGGATGTGTCTACTTAATGAGGTATAAGTCAAAATCCTTAGAGAAATTTAAGGAATTCAAGAATGAATTAGAGAATCATATTGGTAAGAAGATAAAGAAGATTCAATCGGATTGAGGTGGATAATATATGAACCAAGATTTCATCGTTCTTCTATGCAAGTCTGGGATTCTATCTCAGCTCACTCCTCCTTATACACCATAGTGGAATGGTTTTTGTGAAAGGAGGAACCACACCATGTTGGACATGGTGAGGTTGATGATGAGTCATGCAGATCTTCCATTATCCATTTGGGGATATTCATTACAAACTGAACCATACACATTAAACCGAGCACCAACTAAAGCGGAAAATGGAATTCCCTTTGAGTTATAGAATGGAAAGAAACCCATTTTGTCACACACACGTTTATGGGGATACAAGGAATTTGTTAATCCATTTTCAGGAAAAAAACTAGCACCCAGGGGCAAGAGGTGTATATTTATAGGATATCCCAAGGAAACGAAAGGATATTATCTATATAACCCTTCAGACAAAAATGTGACTGTCGCCAGACAAGCCATCATTCTTGATAGGGAGAACACCCTCAAAAAGGATATTTAGAGAAAGATTGACTTTGACAAAGTTGATTCTCAAGATACACATGAGTTTGTATAAGAATAAGATCCCCAGGTCCCTGTGGAAGAGGTTCCAGAAACACAAGTTCTGTGTAGAATCTCAAGAGAGGTAAGGGAACCAGAGAGATTTGGTTTTCTAGTCACCGAGGATGGTGAATCGTTATTGTTGGACAACGATGAAACTCTCTCCTAGAAGGAATCAGTTTAAATCTCAGAAGTTGTAAGATGGATAGAAGCTATGAATTCTGAGATGGATTCCATGTATCAGAACTAAGTCTGGGTTTTGGTTGATGAGCTAGTTGATGTAAATCCGGTTGGATACAAATGGGTATTCAAGAGAAAACTAGACATGGAAGGTAAAGTTAGCACCTATAACGTAAGGATAGTGGCCAAAGGATTCCAAAATCATCAAGGAATTGACTATGATGAAATCTTCTCACCAGTTTCCATGTTTAAATCCATAAGAATCATACATTCCATAGCAGGTTACCATGACTACGAGATTTAGAAAATGGATTTAAAAATAGCATTCCATAACAGGAACCTTCAGGAAGATGTCTATATGACACAACCAGAAGGGTTTGTGACACCAGGTGAATCCAAACAGGTTTGAAAGTTAGATAAATCCATTTATGGATTAAAGAAAGAATCGAGGTCATGGAACATTCAATTTGATGAAGCCATAAAGGATTTTGGTTTCATTAAGAATGAATGTGAGCCATGTGTATATAAGTGGATTAATGGTAATGTAGTCATTATCCTAGTAGTATATGTTGATGAAATATTTCTTATTGGAAATGATGTACCAGTCTTACTGTCAGTTAAAGACTGGTTGAACAAGTGTTTATTCATGAAGGACTTGGGTGAAGCAGCCTACATTTTAGGG
Organism: Viscum album; assembly: GCA_963277665.1. Classification (NCBI taxonomy): domain Eukaryota; kingdom Viridiplantae; phylum Streptophyta; class Magnoliopsida; order Santalales; family Viscaceae; genus Viscum; species Viscum album. Next base: position 569,901,206 of record OY728130.1, on the reverse strand, counting down.
ATCCAGATCATTCATGATAGATCCAAGAGGATTTTTGAACTAAGTCAGGGTACATACATTGACCAGATACTAAAGAGATTTAGTATGAAAAAAATCCAAGAGTGGATTGGTTCCAGTTTCACATGGCCTACATCTTTCTATGAAAATGTTTCCTCAAACACTACAAGATAAAGATAGAATGAGTAAGATACCATACACTTCGGCTATTGGATCCATCATGTATTCCATGTTATGTACCAGGCTTGATGTTGCCTATGCACTGAGCGTGGTAGGCAGATATCAAGCCGATCCAGGAGAACAAAATTGGACTGCTGTTAAGAAAATCCTTAAGTATCTGAGAAGAACTAAGGATTTGTTCCCAGTGTATGGAGGATACTAGGATCTTTTCATCAGAGGGTATGCAGATGCTAGATTTTAGAAATATACGAACGATCTGAAGTCGTAATCTGGATATGTTTTCTGTCTCAACGGAGGAGCTGTGAGCTAGAAGAGTTCAAAGAAACCAGTTGTCGCCGATTCTACAATGGATTCTGAATATATAGTGGCTTTTGATGTAGCCAATGAAGCCATATGGATTTGGAAAATTGTCCAGGAGATTGATGTGGTGCCTATCAGTAAAGATCCTATCACATTGTATTGTGATAATACTACAATGATGGCTATTGAAAAATAACCAAGGTCACATCAACAGACAAAGCACATACTCTAGAAGTATCACCTATTGAGGGATTTCTATCAAAGGTGTGATGTAGCAGTGATCAGAGTGTCCACAGAAGAGAGTGTGGCAGGCCCCATGACTAAAGGCCTATCTCAACAGAAGTATGGATATCATGTGAGAGATAGTGGTTTAGAAGTTGTTAGTAGTTGGCTCTAGTCCATGTGGTAGTCTATTAGAGTTGGTGGCCTATAACCAACTAGCTTGTACTTTATTCATTAATAATTACTTTATCACATCTTTATTATTATTATATGTGACAATTCATGAGATAATGTCCTAAGGATAGCTGTTTCATTAAAGGGTCTTAGAGGATCCCTATTATGATGAGTACCCGGAAGTGCAATAACACTGTTCTTGAATATATGTTCTATGGCGATATGATTCCATTTGAGGGACACAAATAACAAAATCCATAATGGAAGAGGACTCATAAAACTTTGAGGCACCTTCTCATGGTGTGTGCCCTTGGTAATATCTAGGAGGATATTATGAGAACGAGACCCGCCAGTAGGAAATACACATTTCATAGTGTCATTGGATGTTCCCATCTGTAGGCGTGTGTATTGGTCCTTAGAATTTAGGATTATTATTAATGGGTATTACAACTCACGCACTTATATTTATTGATGAAAACTATGATGACACACTGTTCGCAGTGAGGTAGGATACGTTGGGTGCGTCATGAGTGATACTTCATTAATAGATAATGCGAGAAAAGATTTTTCCCTTCTGTTCCATAATAGAAGTAGATATATTAGACCTTTTTATGGAATTTATATAGACTAAATAAATCCATGTCCATGGTGAGGAATGGGAAAGTTCAATTCCAGAAATTCAAAGAAAGAATAATCGAGGATATGGGTTGATGGCACTAGCATGCAACCTGCTTGATTCAAGATATCAATACAAAGGGATTACATTACACGATAAGTGTTTGTAGGTGGTGAGAAGTCATTGTGGCATTAAATTCTTTTTCTATGGGTTCCTTGGAATCTTTCTAGACGCTAACCTAGGACTTTAGGCAGGCTCCACCAAATTCCACTACGAAAGAGGCCTAGAGGGTCACACAGTAAGTTTGTCCAAGTATCTAAGTTAAATATTAATTTAACAAGCCGAATAAATATTATTCCCTACTGTGGATTAATAATTATTCAAGAATGCATGATCTCATTTATTTCGACATTAGTTATTTGAGAGAATATATTGTGAGAGAAATAATATATTTATTAGCGAGTAATGAAGTGATATTTATTTGAGAAAAAAATATCCATTATTCAAGGTCTAATAAATGTGGTGTAAGAAATAAATAAAAATGAAAAAACAAAAGTACACGCCATGTATATTAAATATAGACGCTGCATATTTTTTTTGGAATTTATGAGAAATAATATTATTTATTTAATTAAATAATATTAGGTGTAATTCATTGGGCGCATGTCAAGTAATAATAATTTTCAACTATTATTATTAGACATGGGGTATTACTAAGAATTAAATAAAATGAATAAATGATTTCGGGTAATTAATTCATCTTATTATTCTATGTAATCAAAAATCCCAATTATATATTTCTCATTAGCCTATCCATTTTTTTGGTTGTGCACAATGGATGTGTAAAATCTCTCAAGAGAGGAAATAATTATTTTTCCAACAAGAATGCTCTCAAGATACGAGAGAGAGATTCACCTCAACCGGATCAAGGCGATCGAAGGAGGAAATCACAAGCAAAGGCTCTTCTATGCTAGCACCTAGAGATCCCTTTGACGATGTTCAGAGATATGTAGAGCACATGTGGATCACCGATAGAGGAATCCTACACTTGGATTCTATGACATAATGAAGGATAACATCATATCGTGACTAGAATCATCAACAGAGATATAATTCCCTCAAGGTAATTCTTGTCAATTAATAAAATTAATTACAACCAACATATGATGATCCTATATATGGTTCCGTGACTCCCCTCTTTCTTTTTCGTTATTTGTTCTATTAAAAAGATATGGAATTTTATTATAGTGATAGATCTTAGATTGATCGTTGTTAATGCTAAAATCATGTTGGGTACACCCACCAATGTGCTTCCGCTACTCCCAGAACCTACAGGTACATGTCCTCTTTACACTGAGTGGTACCCACCTGATATTCCAGAGTGAAGGTAATCTATGGGTACATACTGAGTGGGACCCCTTGACTCACTAGTGTGTTCGTATCTACTTAGATATGATTCCACATTGACTATACGACATAGTGGTGAGGTTTGAGTCCTCCACATTATTACTTTTGGATAGAGACATGAGATTTTGGGCATCATTGATGGATCTTTAGAACTGTTGTAAACTATCTTCTTGGGCTGGGTTGTGAGATGAATATACCCTTTCCCACTTTTCTGGGATTCTTTTGTTTAGAATATATATGGATGTATGTATCTTTCAATGTTATTAGATTTGGTTACTCTATTGCTATGGATGACTGAGACATAATGTGTAGTCCACCTACATGCCGTGTTGAGATCCTTCCAATTTGATTTTTCTACTCTCTTACTACGGGATGAGTTTTTTATAGTCTATTCATATCATGTTTCTTATTATCCCCCCTTCATAATTTGAGGAATTTTACTGTATATGTATATAATCACCCCTACATGGGAATTTCCCAATCGTGTCGTATCTTATTCACTCGATGGATAGGTCATCCACAATTATAGAGAAGCTTAGGGATATCAGGCGCATTTGACCACATACAATGGTTGGGGCTTTGAAATCTTGATTCAGGCAGCCTCATCAATTTACATTCCCAATTTTTTGAGTTTGGGACATATTTCATGTTGGGAATGTATTTTACCACTTTTTCCTTTTAGTATTACTCTTGCATACTCCTGTATTCCCTAGTGGTTTTCATATGCATGGTTGTTACCCTAGATGTTACAATATTTTCTTTCTTTCCTTCAATATTATGCATCAAGATGGTTGTGTGTGTTCATACAGGTACACAGGAAAACACCTCCCATCTTAGTTATTACTTTTAGTTTTTCTCACCATCCATTGGCCTATAGAGGCGATCTTGGGATAGTTGCGGCACGAGGCCCTCTAGGTCAGGTCATGATAGATTGGTATCATAGGTGGTTTGATCCTTGGGATGGTGTTTTTTGTAGTCCTATTATGAGTATTTGGTTGGGATATAGGGGAAAAATGTCAATGTTTCTTGATTGTAGAACTCAGTTCAGGGAACCCATTGTTGGTGTGGGAAATCGACGTATCAATACATCATGACTGTCACCAATTTCTTGTTGGCTCAACATATCAAGACATTGGTTGCAGGACACATTGGTATATAAATTATATAGGACTGAGTCTTTGAATTTCCTTCTTGGTTTATACAACTATATATATAGTCTAATTTTACCGTGGTACGTCTTGGTTAAATTTATAGGATGCCTCCACGATGGAGGCCTTCAAGTTTACTAATTTTGTATCATGAAGAAAATCCGATGAGCGATGAGGCCTCGATTATATGGCCATACCATGAGGTCCTTACTCTGAGTAGACAGGTAGTAGCACCCCAGCCTATCAAGAATTAGATAGTACTAGAAGGAAATGCTTAGTTTGTGCTCATGATTAATGAACTCCATGTGTTCCAATGCTAGTGACCACTGAGATTCCACGATGAGCTAGATCCCTAGGTGTAATAGTATTGGATAGAGTTAGTGATCCGTGTTTTTAGTATTATATGAACAATACTAATAAAGTGGTTGAAATAGAAACTATAATTTCCCATGGAGCAACTGGGAACTATTGTAGTCTAGTTATGAAAGTGCATGATGAGTCGACACGCTACTAGACCGACTGCCAGTATCTGTTTCATGGGGAGTACTACATCTCCTCCATGCACTTAGTTTGGATTTAGAAGCTTTTTAAGATTAAATAAAGAGGGATGATATTATCTGAGTATGCGGTGAGGTTCACCAACCTTACATATAACTCCCTTAATATTATTTGATATGGATACATTTGGGAGAAAATGTTTGAGTAGGTTATTTGTAGATATATTTTTTCCATTGTAATACCTTTGTGTATTTGCACTCACGATGGAGTGTTGGAGTAGGCACTGGCGAGTGATAGATTCCTATCAAAGAAATACCATGCAGTTGGATTTGGTAGTGGGAGTTATAGTTCTCAGTCATCTATAGAAGATAGTAGGCGCTAGTCGGTAGGATCTCAGCGTAAGAGACAACCCAATGATCTGACTCAGGCATGTGGTTGTGTGTTACAGGGACCACACAGTGGACCAGGAGAACCTGGAGGTGGGCGGTGATTTTCATGTGATTGGAAAGGTTACATAACATTATATTTCCTTACCCGACATGTTGAGGAGCACATGAATATAGTAGATGGACCACCACGAAAGAGCCAGAACCATGATCAGGGGTGTCCTAGGTGAGGAAAGGGTTTCCCATAGGGATTTAGAGCTAGAAGAGTAGCAGTTGGGGCACCAGGAAGATGAGTTTTGGGTCATGGATGAAATTATAAGATCCTTCCACCACCATCACTGGGTGTCCCACATCAGGCTAAGAGAGTGGGCAGTCAGGGCTGTGGGAAGTTGGAAGCTAATGAGGCTTATGACTCAGCAACACACAAGATGATCAAAGTTATGATCTACGTATTTTATAATATTTATTTATTATTAGTTTACATATATGAAATTCATTCCTCTATCTCTTTACACAAGGTATGAGATATGGGGATCCTAGTTGATTGATTGGCCTAGAAGCTTTTACTTGTGGTTCTTACTGTGAATTGTTCTTCTAAATATTCTATCTTCCAATAGTGTGAGATATCTCTTGGTGGAGAGAGTTTCTCATGAGACCTATTGGTAATCATGATGAGGCCTATTGGTCATCATGATGAGACCTTGTGGTTTCATCTTGGGTATGGGCTAATTTTCTATGGTTCAAGCCTAGATAGACTATCACCACAAACGATTCAGATTCCTTCTCACTGATGGGATGAGATTCACCTTTGTGTGTGAAAGTGATTTCATGACAGGGTGAGTGGGTTTTGCAAGCATAAGGCTGCATCCCATCACCCATTAGTTGGAGATTTTATTCCTTGGCATTTTTGGGATCTTTTGAGGTCATGGATTCCTTCAGTTGTAGATGAATTTTGGGACTTATTTCCCTGAGCATGTTTGACACAACCTCTAGGGTGAGATATAGAGTTTTTTATCGACTTTCACCAAGGGATAACTTTGATATCTTTTGTATCATATAATATGGTCCCTAATAAGTTTTAGGAGCTTAATTTGTAGTTTTATGACCTTCAAGAGTAGGGTTTTATCAAACCTAGTGTGTCCCCCTAGGTAGATCTGGTATTGTTTGTGAAAAAGGAGTAAGGGAGCATGTGGATTTTTTTGAACTATCGTCTCTTGAACAAGTCCATGATAAGGATTAAGTAACCATTAAAAATTATTGATGACCTATTTTACTAGTTTCTAGGTGTGCGATGGTTCTCAAAGATCAATCACAGGTCCATCTACCACCAGTTGAGAGTCCGCAAGGATGATATTCCAACACTGAAATTATGGTGTTGCTATAATGAATATGAGTTCTGGTGATTCTGTTCAGCGTGATGAATGAACACACTATGTTCATGGATTTTATGAACCACATATACTAGTTTTACATGGTCCATTTTGTGGTTCTCTTCATTTATTAAATACTCATATACTCTGCACCATAGGAGGAGCTTACAAAGCACTTGATAATGGTCCTATATTTTCTTTGAGATCACCAACATTATGGTGATCTCTCTAAGTTCTAGTTCTGGATTCACAATGTTCACTTTTAGTGAATGTAATTTCTAAGGAAGTTTAAGCTATTTAACCCATGAATATCAGTGCATTTCCTTCTTGGGATCCACTTAAGAGTGTGTCATAGGTGCAGATTTTTATTATCTTGGCATGGTACTATCAGAGTTTTTTGGAATACTTATCTAGGAATGCAACCCCTTTGACCTCCCTGATATGTAAAGGGAAGTTTTTTACCTATACTGATAAATTATAGTGATCCTTTAAGGAGTTATGGATGAATATGATGAGTAATCCTATTTTGAGACTATCAGAGGAGGGTGTGGATTACGTAGTCTAATGTGATTCCTTAGAATGTTGGCTCAGTTGCGTGTTGATGCATAAATAAAAATTTATCACATATGGGTCAAGTGAGTTGAGACCCTATGAGTATAACCATGTGAATAACTACCTATAGATGTTAGAAATAGTATTTGATTTTAGAATATTGAGGAACTACCTTTTGGAAGAGCACTTTGTGGTTTACTTCGACCATTAGAGTCTTAGGTATCTCTTTACACAGAGAGGCATGAACATGAGATAGAGGAGATTGTTGGAGTTTCTATATGAATATGTCATTGATATAGTATATACTCATATGAATGGAAACATGGTGAAGATACCATTAGTAGTAAGTCCCATGCTCTCTTAGGAAAGGAGGTGTCTAAGTAGTTATGTCCCTTGATGTTTTCCCTAGTTTAGATGGAGGGTGCACCTTTTCTTCAGTGGATGGTGTTTCTCCTTCACAAATCTAGTGTGTGAGAGAATCCTAGTTAGGATATATTTACACTGATCTCTTTAATTATCATATATCCTCAGGAGATTAACCATATAAATATTATGATGGAGGGAATCACATACACCTTTTTTAGGTATGGATGGTGGTCCCAGTCATGATACATGAGGAAGTGATGAGAGAGTTTGAAAATTATCCTTTAGTTCTACATCCCAACATAGAGAATAAGTACAGAGACATTTAGTGGAAGTTTTGGTGGTCCGAAATGAGATGAAGTGTTGTCGAGTTTGTCTCTCAGTGACTCACATGTCAGTAGGTGAAGGATGATCACCTAGTTTTTGTAAGTTTTTTACAACCCCTCGAGATCCTGGAGTCGAAATGGGATGGAATAACCATGAAATTTGTGACAGGTATTCCATGTATCGAAATATTTCATGACTCCATATGGGTGATAGTTGATCAATTCATGAAGTCGGTACACTTCTTTTCTATCAGGGATTATATTTAGGTAGAGAGTTTTGGGAGGATGTACATACGAGATATTTTTTGGCTTAATGGGATGCCCTCAATGATTGTATCTAAACATGAATCATGTATTACATCCTAATTTAAGAGATGACTGCATAAGGAATTCAGGACCTGGATTAGGATGAGTATAACCTTTCACCCCCAGACAAATGTGCATATCGGGTGCACTACCCTGGTGCTGGAGGATATGTTGAGGGATATCATGTTAGTCTTTGGCCAGATATGGGAGGATCACTTTCCATTGGTATACATTTCTTACAATAATATCTACTACTATATTATTTTCATTGAACCTTTTGATGCCCTATACATGAGACCCAATAAGTCACCCTTAAGCTAGAGTGATATGGTTGAGGCATCTATTATTAGGCCATAGATGGTGCATCCAATTAGGGAGAAGTTCCAAATTAGTTATAATCAAATGAGGATTGTTTAGAGAAGGAAAAAATACTATATAAATCAGTTTCATATAACCTTGGATATTGATCAGGGAGACCATGTTTTCCTAAGAGTCTCCCCCTGATGAGGATTGTGGAGATTCATCCAGGGAGGTATGTTAATATCAAGGTTCATCAAGCCATTCAAGATCATCAAGAGGGTTGATGTGGTTTCTTACAACCTCATCCAAACCCCATATTTAGATTAGGTGCACAACATGTTCCTCGTGTCAGAACTGAGGAGATACATACATGAACCCATGCACATTATTGACTGGGGATATATGTACATCATGGATGAATCCCCTTTTGTAGAGAACCAAGAGAAGATTGATGATTGATAGGAGATGAACATATATGGATGGACCATTCCTTTATTTTAACTACTATGTTAGTATGAGAGCATGCAAGAGAGATCCTAGGAGCAAGAGAGCTAGATGTTGGATCAGTATCTCGAGTTTTTGTTTAGTTTTTTAAATTTGGGGAAAAATCATGAAGGTGCGAACAATTTAGAGACCATTTTATATTCTTTTAATACTTTGGAATATATATTTAAATATTTTTAGAGCCAGGAACTAAGACGACATTAGATACTGAGGCCCGATGTGCCCAGATGTAATTTTATAAAAATATTAAATATATTTTATATTAAACTTGCATTATTTTTTAAATAAAATGATATAATCCATAAAAAATGTCTTGGATTGAAAGTGTGAGATCACAATTGAGTCCAAAATGTGAGGTTTTTCCTAGGAATTACTTAAAGTGGGTTGGCAATGGGAGTTCAAATAAAATGGATGTTGGATGCTGCATTTAGTAAATTAATTAATTAATTATTTATTTAATTCATTAAATGACCTAACCAAAATCCCTCTATAAATATATCACTATGTTGGACTTCTTGGGTTATCTTTATATCCCTGGGATCATTTTGAGGAGATTTATTCCACCATCCATTGGAAATTTGGAGTTCAATAATGATGAGGAATTGGATCAAGGTGAATTGAAGTGTGGCGACACAAAAGATCTACCTCCATAATTGGAGAGTGCGTTCTTCATCGATGAATGACCCAATATTCAAGTGTGACTCATAATTTTTTTGGTTTTTACCTCAATTTATTAAATACATTAAGCATGATCAAATCTATCTCTTAATATGCATTAAATCAATCCTATGCATGCACCTATGTATTGTTTAAATTGTTTATTCAGTTTTATCATGCCAAGCATCCCAATTGGTATTCATTGGCCAAGAATTACTAGTCAATTATTGTTTAAAATTTTTTTCTTATTCATTTCACTCAATAATTATTAATTTTCTCCACTGATTTTTCTATGAGGCCTCAGTTCAACATTTTCTGGCGTGACTGAGCTCGATTGAACCCCTGAATTTGTGGTGGTTTCACGTACAAGGGATAGTTTGGTGAATCAGTGAATGATTTGGAGGATTTGATTGATTCATATGATTTTTCATAGATTTGGGATTTGAAGTGGGATTTTTCACTACATGGGAGGCTCCATTAGAATCAGTTCCACATATGGTTTCACATGAAAGAAACAAAAATCTTTTTTCCGACCACAAGGTAGCTAGAAGTGATGAATGGGGACTCTCCCTTTTACTTCAGGAAAGAAACAGGTGAGAATAGATGCAAAAAAGATGGATCTAGGATCTTTGTAATGGATCTATTTTTCCCATAAAATCCCATCTACCTGGCATATTATTGGATGAACACACAAAATGTAGCACCCATATAGCTACAATGCTAGGGTTTTGGAAAAGTTAAGGATCACATGAAATGTAGATGGGACACACACCATGTGACCCTCCCTTGGTTGATAAGCCATGTGATCAAATCACATAGGAAGAACCCCATGTGGGTGGGAACACCACATATCAGAGTATACATATGCGTCCTAAAGGACATGGGCACAACTAGGAAAACAAGGATCAACCCCCGATATCTTGGTCATGTCATGTAGTCCACCAACATGTCATGTGTTACTACATGGGAAGGGATTTGTGCACCAAAAAGGACATGACCAGAAATAATAGAGGGATCACACATTTTGGGGGTCCCCTACACACCATTTACCCCTTATTTACTTTTTATTAAACTTCAATCTCTCATATCTTCTTCGTTTGAACTCATATTTTTTCCATGATTATAATATCCTAATTTTTTTCATGTATAATTATATGGTGGAATCCATAGTATATTTTGATATAATATGAAATATTTTTCAAGTATGGAGCTTATTTTGGTGATGCTCAATGATGGTAGTGATCAGGAAGGATCATCAAAGAGGGGCCCGGGTTGGAAGCCCCACTATTGTTCCAGTGTGAGGGTCCCCATACTCCATTATTTGTTTTGAGTGTAACCCCCTATCAGACTAGAGTGTGATTCTTCTACCCACTAAGTGTTACTCTCATAATAGACCAGGACGTGGGTCCTCTAATGATACATACTGAGTGGGAACCTTGATTTTATAGGGTGTGGGTCCTCATTACAGTGAGTGGTAACCCTTGGTTGGCCATGGTGTAGTTTCTCTATCTATTGAGTGGTACCCCCTATGGAATTAGGGAATGGATCCTCTACCTATATAGTGTTACCCCCTGATGCATTAGTGTGCGAGTACTCTATCTACTGAGTGGTACCCCAATTAGACTAGGGTGTGGGTCATCCTTACACTGAGTGGTACCCCCTAATATACCAGGGTGTGGGTTATCTAGGGATACTTATTGATTGGAACCCCCTAACTCACTATGTAACAGTTCCACACTTGGATATTGTTCCCCTTCAAATGTGTGTCATAGTGGTCAGGTGTGGGTCCTCTACCCATTTCTTCTGAATAGACATGCAAGATTCTAGGAATTGTTGATGGACCTATAGAACTAGTGTATACTCATTTCCTAGGCTGGGATGCGAGATAGTGACCCCATTTCTCTCTCATTTGGTATTATTATATTAATAATATATATATGTATATATGTATGTATGCATGTATCCTTGATGTTTGATTCAGTTACTCTCTTGCTATGGGTGTCTGAGAAACAATGTTTAGTCCACCTACACACCATGTTGAGATCCTTATGGTTGTATTTTGTTAGTATATTTCTATGGGTTGAGCTATTTTTTGTCTCTTCATACCATTTGTCTTACTTCTCCCCTTTCATATTTTAGGGAATCCTACGGGGTATGTATATGCTCACCCCTGATGTATAGAGGAGTTTAGGGACACTAGGTGAATTTGACCATGTACAATGGTAAGGTCTTGGAGATATAGATTCATTATCTCTCAACACATTTCATTTACAGTTTTTTTAGGTTGGGATATCTTTCTGGTTGGGTGTGTATTTTTTCCCTTTTCATTTCAATATTAATCTATCATACTCTCAAACTCCATATTGGTTGATACATGCGTGGTTTCTACCCTTGATGTTATCATATTTTACTTCATTACTCCACACTTCTACATTGATATGTTTTTTTGTGTGAATATATGCTCTTATTTAAAGGCCTCCCATATTAGTTATACATTGCAGTGTTGGTCACCAGCCCCTGGCCATTGGAGGCGGGGATGGGGTAGTTGTGGGTCGACCCCCACTGGTCAGGTAATGAAACACATCTTGTTTAATGCCTGAACTTGTAAAAATCATGGAGTACATCAATAATATAAAAAATTATTCAAATAGAACATCCAAAAATTTTATATCATTTTCATCCATGTTCATTTCTTTCTATTTGGATAACTTTAAAAATCCAACAAATGGGGTAGTCAAAGGTTTGTATTTGGTATTTCTAAACCTCTCTAAAAGTTTCCTATTGTAATAATTTTTGAGGTAAGACCAATGTTATGATCTTTCAATCTCTTTCAATATGTATCCCCAAAATCTATTTTTCTTTACTTAGATTATTTATCTCAAAATTTTTCAAAAAATCATCATTCAAATACTTCATATATTTCATGTTTAAATTTTACAGAAGTAGATCACCCACATACAAGTGATGGATAATGAAACTATCATCCTTGAAAACATTATTATAGAAAAAAATATTCTTCAATACATGGTATGAACCCCTTTTAATACATTAGGGAATCAAACTTCTGATTCCATTTCCTTAGTCCTTACTTCAACCTGTGCAGGCTTAGTTTCAACTTGTAAACTAGGCCTTCATTACTTTATCAAAAAAACTCTCCTGTTGAATTATAAGTATTTAATCATACTAACCACTATAATGGAATGTTTGTTTTCAATTGTAATTATTCAAGGTGTAATACTTTCGATTCTACAAGACACATCACTATATAGATTGTTGTGTTCATAACAACATGAGATATGATTCCATATAAATCCACTATATACTTCTATTGAAAACCGTTTCTAACTAACATGTACTCATATTATTCATTACTATATAATTAATCATTTAATTGGTACACTAATTTTTTATACAATTAATTCTTCACTTTTGGTAGTTATGTTACGGACCATGTTTTTTTAATGTAGTGAATTTATTCCTCTTTCATAATTTAATCCCAATATTCAGAATTTTTAGGAATCACTACCACTAACAGGATCTTAGGATCAAATAAATTAGTAACAATCAAGAAATGAAGATATTTTGAGAACTAATTCATTAATAATCTATTACTATTAATCATCATTAACTCCACATGTATCTAAACTCTTTCTAGAACCACTGTTTTTGAAATTTCTCCATCTAGAGATCTGCCCTGAGATTTCAAAATATCTAAGATTTTGGGTTCTTCGGGCCTTGATGGCTCTCCCAAACCATATGTTCTCATTTAGAATTCAAAAACATCTTATACTATATTAAAATCTATATGTACATTTTTAGTTTATTCATTTATTTTAAATACACCATCTTCTTTATTTCAATCCTTTTATAGAATCATTTCATTAAATAGAACATTTTAAATCCTAATAATCATCCATTTATCATTATAATGCTGCCCAGAAACAATTTTTCACGATCATATCCTATAAAGAATCATTTTTTGGATTTTTCATCAAGTTTATCACTATCCTTGGAATCAACATGGGTATATTTGGCACAACAAAAAATGTTAAGGTGAGAAACATCAATCAGTTTTATGGTCTATAGTTATTCTTGAAAATCTTATTATAGCGGCATGAAAATACTATAATTCATGATATAACCAACATATTTGAAAAACTTTTCCCAAATTTACATTGGTGGTCAATAATACCACCTAATTCTCTAAGACTTATTATTTTGTGATCTATTTGTTCCCTCCACCACACCATTTTGTTCTGGTGTCTTGGGTACCATCTTACCAAACTTTATTCCTTTATTATAAGAATAACTTTTGAAAATATCTATAACCATAATCACCCCCATTATTAGAAATCAAAAAATTATGATTTAAATCAATTTCCTTTTCAACCTAGATTTCCATTGAAATGTTTTGAAAACCTTATATTTTTTCTCGATAAAAAATACAAAAAAAATTCCGTGTCTGGTCCTCAATAATTATTACATAATAAAATTACCCTTCATGGTAATGGACTGGAATAGACCCCCAACCATCTATGGAAAGTAGATATAACATCCAAGATTTAGTTTTATTTTTATTTTTGACAAACAAAACCTTCCTTTTAATTCCCACGTTACAACTCTCACATGTTATATACTATATTCTTCCAAAATATAATATCTATTTTACTAATATTTCTCATATATTATTCTCACTTATGTTTTTTAGATTGAAATTCCATACACTTACATATTTGTTCATTACAATAATCATTTATCTATCCAATATTTCTATTAGATAGAATTTTCTTCCTTTAACACCTTTATCCATTACTATGGGTAAGGGTGTGATCTTCCAAAATCCATCAATAAAAATAATAGAATCCAACTTTGTATTGCTAAAATATGTACATTATATTCCCTTGTAATCTTGATATGTCCCAAACTCTATAAAACTTTAGTAGGCCTCTGTTTGACATTTAGAATTTCACATCACTCTTACCCATGATCTTAATAGAAACATCATTCAAAGGATAAACCTTATCAAACCTTTAAGAAATATGGTTTAAAATGAATCCCCTCTTGGATATAGAGTGAAAAAACCAAAAATTGGAAATACATGATTCTAATAGATTGATAAAACATAATAGTAAATAACTTTCCTCATTAGATATAATACTTATAGAACTTCTGGAATAAATTCATCCAAGATTTACCCTTCAGTCTCTGCATTACTTCTTTAGTTACCCCTTATTCCCATAATTACAATATATGCACCTAGGACTATCTGATTTACTTCATCTTCTTCTCCACTTATCATTAGCTTTCTTATAAATTTTCTGTTGAATAGAACATACTCTACCTTCCTTATTGAATGTGGTTCCATTAGGTACCTGGACATCCTTTCACTTGTTCTTTTCATTTAAAATGAGGTCATGAATGTCCTCAAACACTAGTTTATTCATATCAAAATAATTTATAACAGTTGTAACCATTACATACCATGATTTTGGGATTGATAAAAGTATAAATAGATCCCATATCGGGTCGTTGAACATTGAATCTACTGATTTCAACTGACTATAAATTATTTGAAATTCATTGACATAATCAGTCACTAAAATTCTATTTTATATTCTCATATCGAATATTCTTCACATAAGAAACATTTTTTTCATTATGGTCTACATTTAAAACATATATATAAGATACTTCATCAGTTCCATAGTAGTCTTCACTTCATGAATGTTGAAGGAAACATTCCATTCCAGCATCATCTAAACTACTCTAAGTGCCTTCTTATTGAGAATTTCCCTTGATATTTTACTCCTTGATTCTAGTTTGAACTCCTTAAAAATATTCTCAATTTCCTTTTAGAATATGTATTCTTCAATCTATATCCTTTTGAATCTGATGTCTGATCCATTAAATTTTTCAATATGAACTTTTCCTTCTTCTAAAGCTATTCCTTATGAAATGGAGAACTTCAACTGAAATAGAAAATCCAAAAGATAATAAAAAACAACAAAATATTCTTACTCTTACCATATATTCTATAGAACCTTCTAAACCACAATATCTGATACCACTTTCTGCGTCTGAAACCATATAACCAAAACCACCCTCTAAAGACCTCAAAACATGAAACAAGTTCTAAAACTCCTAAATTCGATTTTTTATGATAAATATAAATATAAATATAAATATATATTAATTTATAATATAGTGAATCCCTACCAAGAACCAAATCACCCTAAATTATAATGCAAATAAAAACACTATCAGCACAAATTACTCAAGTGAAAATAGAAACTCACACAAAATAACCACAATGATTTACATGGTTCAGACTTAGACATAATCTATGGGAACACATTAGTGATATCATTATTAATAGAAGAATAAGGTAACAATTAAATATTCTCATCAAAAAAGTGACCTAAAATCCCCTATTTATAGTAGGACCCATTTGGTTAACCAATTTACATTACCTTATGGTCTTTTCACTCCAATGTACACATCACCAATGACCATCACTAATTACCCACTAGTTGAAATATAAACTAGGTTCCTTTAATAAATAGTGAACATGATTTAGATTGAATCCTATCATTTTCACTCACTCCACTAGATACATATGTTTTACTATAATCTTAGTTTAAAAAAATTTTCTTTTGAATCACAACAAATTTAATCTGATTTTAGTTTCCATATGCATCCTCTAAGGTCCATAACCTAATTTATAGGTTATCCCCTTCTGTAATTGACATAATAGAACCTGAAATAAGTCTTCACAAATTCATAAAAGTATTATATATGTTATATATATATACTGATAATTTATTTAACCTTTATATGATTTTTTTCAATTACACAACCCCTTTAGTTGTTTTATATCATTGATATGATATGTTATATTTGAAAGAGATTAAATGATTCTAATAATGATTATTAGAGCATGCAGAATTGATTTTATCCCTTTCCATCATATATACCATGTAGGAAATATTGAAAACATTCATATGATGGAAATGGATAAGATGAAGTGAGTCATACATACCGTACACTATATGGCATCTGTCACATCTTGCTCACCATTGTATGAAATTGAGAGTTATCATTATGGGAAACTAAAATACATACCCTATCTGAGGTGTATCCATAGGTTGTACAAAATCATATTTCATATAAGCGGGACTCTCTATACTCTATGACATTCTAACATCTCACGATGTGATGGAGGTTGAAGAAAGAGGTTATTTAGTTACAGTGAGGTTCATCCAAGCATGAAGCAATCATCTGCGACCACTGACGTCATATAGATATGGTTTATATATCCCTAAGGATTCTTATCAAGCTATTGTGTTTTCTCATAAAATTATAAAGCATGATTAAATTTTTATTTTTCCAACCCATGCATCTCATGAATAAAAAATGGACTCCTAATTCCTTACATCATATATAACAACTCCTTAATGATAGCTTAGTGCAGGTTTAATTAATACACTTAATATTTTGTTTCTTATTCGATCAAGGAAGTAACATGTATTAAATCATATCTCATGCATGCATCATTATATATAATTTATAAGATATAACTCATATATTACTCATGTTATTATGAATACTAGGCATATAAATTTACGAAATATATCTACTTCTATCTCCTACTTTACCAAAATACTAAAAGTCATTGTGCCTTTTCCCATTATATTTTATCATATACAATATCTTTGGAAACCATATCCATTTTTTTTGGAAATATTCTAAAAATCCTTTTGGAAATATATGAATAACTTTTTCTTATATCACATCATATGTAATACCTTATGAATATCAATTTAAAAAACATTTTGAATTAACTATAAACATTTTTAGAGTATATATTCATGTCAAACTCAATCCCCATTCTATCAACCCCAAATTTTGACCTTGTGGGCCTCTATAGTTTTAAAAAAAATACGAATATCTGTATCCATATATGCAAGAAAAGTCCATCCTTTAAAAAAGCATCAATGATACTAAATCTATAAAGGGATTTGATGTAATATCCATCAAACACATGTATCTCTATACATGTTTCCACCAATATATATCATCTGAAAACACGAATTCTCATATTTACCCTTCGTCTAAGAGATCGATTTTGAATGGGACATGAACTATTACATTACTTCATATCCTACTCGTTTTTTCTTGATTCTGTGATTATAGATTCACTTGGTTTATGAATACGTCACATTCCATTCATCTTTATGGATAATCACATCACATGTCCCTTATCCTAATATATATATATAATATCTAGGTGCATACACACACTCTAATATTCTATCTCAACCAAGGGCCGAGATTTCATACTCTTTATATGAGTGGTCAAATCCCATATTAGTTAATCTCAAACAAACAATATGATAATCAACAACCCTAACCACACCATGATTATTTAATTCAACACATATAATTACATAATTAGAGTATTAATGTATGGAGGATTTCATTCTAGGTATCTATCCAACCTCATGTAATGGGGATCCAAATATGATCCATGAAACCCTCGTATAGAAAATACATTTATATGACGCTCAATGTGGTATACATAGTCATTCATCTAGAATACATAAAGAATATAATTCATTATTCTATCCCTTATGAGAATATATTGTATCTATAAAAAATAATCCTACTCATTCCAATAATAAAATTTCATCATAACCTATAATACTCCATGACAACTATTGGTTATGGCTAACTCAAAGTTGTACTTTTAGATCTCAACTATCCTTATACATCACGTAATGTATATATATATATATATATACATTTATGCATCCAGTGTGAAATAATGGTAATTTTTTTATTTATTTTTTAATATGATGCATTCCATACTCCTAAACCCTTTTAAGAATATTTAGAAAGACCAATATAATAATTGTTTTTTCATATCATATATGAAAAACTGTGAGATCAACATTATGTATGTGGAAATTTTGGGGGGGTTTTACTCATTAAATCAATTTTAATTCCAATAATATATATATATATATATGACCAGGAAATAAAACCATAACACTAAATTCTTTTAGTTAGTAACATTAATGAGGAAATAAAATTTGAATAATTTTGAGAGTTGGGAATCATATTCCCTAACAGTTCAAATTCATAAACATATTTAAAACTCATTAACTTCAACAAATAAAATGCTATGATGTAAAATTATGTATTCAACTTGGAAATATTTCTATGTTCATAATCATCATCCTTATAACCCTATTCCATAACACATTTTTCTTGAAATAATGTAATTACTTACATTATTGTTTACTAGTACATGTTAAACTCTTTTTATATATAGTGACACCAACTCTTTTATAGAAACTAATGTAACTATTTACATTTATCTTTATCATAATACCCTAAATTATTTTAGGATATCATATCTAATTAATGAAGTAAATTTACTGATATAATCCTTCAATAAAAAATGATATTCACTTTTAATGATAACTAAATTTTACTCTATATGTTTTCTTTGTAATCACAAATCCTAAACTCTTTGGATATTCAGTATAAATTAATTTCACTTTATATTGGTGTAAACCTTTTTTTTACATTGAAGTTATCTAATTCCTAGCATTATTCATTATATATTTTTTAGAATATCTTATTAAGTTATGTAAACAATTTTGTGTTAGGAAATAGTATTTATGTCCTTTTAGTAGGAATATTTGACAAATGATATATTATTTTGATATCATTTATGGTATTATATATGTTTAAAATATTTTTTTTTTTCAAAATAAGATTTTATTTTAATATACCATATATGGGTGGGAGGAACACATTCCCTCATATTTCAACAAAAATATAGATTAACACTTTATCATAGATAATTTTTTATCCTTTTCTACCTTTAAAAATATGTTATAGAATTAAATGAATCATAAAACCATTGTATTCAATTAATAATATATATTTATTTAAGAAAAAGACTTCTTTATTTAACCACTTCTCTCATCAAACTATATAAATGAGATGAAGATACACATCACTTGTTTAGATTAATCCGAGGTTTACAGGTTCCTTAATATTCATTATATTGATGTAGAAACCCTTTTCTATATCACATGAATATAAAATAAAAGCTCTATAAATTATTCTATTGACATTGAACCCTTTTTATATATACAAAAATTATTAAAATATACATTTAACATTGTCTACATTTCAAATTCAAATAATTAATTGTAACATCTATATCTGATATGAAAATTCCATGGATTTTTATAAAATCTTTCAAGTATTCAAGATAATTCCATCATATGTAATTACTATTCCTGATTCATGAAAACCCTATATTCTAATGAACCAATAGGATACTTGAAGAAAATAATTTGAAAACTACAACAAACTTTTACACTTTTGGTTATAACTTTTACCCATGTATACTATCTATACAATACTTTTTAACCTAAACATCATATTCCAGGTTCATACATATTCTTAATACTTTGAGAATATAGGGAGAAATTTACTTTATTTTGATCATATCATATAAATATTTCCATATATGGTAATATGATTAATTCAATAACCAAAATAATGTTTTCCAACCTCCCCTTGAATCATGTTATAGAATCAAATATATCATAACAATCTAAATTGGAAAACACACATTTCATTTTATTTAAAAATAATTGTTTATAATATATTTTGAAAATTAAAATGAGTTAAATAATACACATATTATGATAGGTTCATCCATGATTGAAGAATAAAAGTTATCAATGTATTAATTTATTTGATCCATTACATGAATGAAGCCTTTAATCTCTAATCATCAATTATTTATTATATTCTGACCTTTCCATTCATTTAAAACTTTTGTAAAGATACAAGTGATATCTTATTTCTATTTAAAAATTAGAATTTAATTTTATAACCAATAAATATTTAACGAAACCTTTAGTCTCATTGTGACACTAACATATTCAATAATACTTATTATAATTGAGCATACCCAATCACAGTGAGTATATGAGACTAAAATCCCATAAAACATTGGTGAACCCAATCATATTGAGTACATGATTGGATACTAATAACCATACAGTTAATTTTCATCTAATAACTTTGAAATCATAAATGAATCATTATATTCCTCTATAATCATATGTATTCATGATTTCAACACATAGTTACCCAGGAAGAAATTTTTCTAATACATTGAATTTTCCTTAAAAATATTTCTCCATTTACTATACTTATGAGTTACTTACATTAAACTTCTCCTACCAAGGATTGATCTCAACTTTTATTTGGATGATGATGATGCAATTAATTTATAATAAAATATTTTATTATATGAGTATCATGATTTTTAATGATTTAATAATGACTTTTAAAAAATGTGATCCCACTAAAATGATGGACCCTTTCTAAATAAATATATATGTTAGTGGGCCAAGATATATATTTCACGATGACTTGCACCTATTTGTTAATGTATATAAACCATTATTATTTTGGTATGTAAGCATCCCAATCACAATATTTGTGACTCATGTATAGTTTAGTGGAAAAATATATATCAAATCCATCATATGTATAAACTCAACTCGATTCCTCTAGTATCATAACCATTAGGGTTTTTTCACCTAGGGAAACTCAATGTAAATTCGAAGAATAATCTAAAAATGAATAATCAAGGGGTACTCATGATGAGAAAATAATACCCAATAAGATAATCCGAATTCACTTATAATTTTCTTACCTTACACTAGATAATCCAACGGTACTCATGTGGAGCTTGAAAATACCTAGTTGAATGACCAAGATATTGAAAAGTTCTACTTTAGAAGGAATTAATCACTTAGTATTTGAATGGTATATAATATTACAATCTTATTTCATGTTATTACCTTTTTGGTATACGTGCTTCTAGTAATTTATTCTGGAATCTTATCCTCTCCAATAAACCTATATCTTAAATCCATATTTATTTTTAACTCTTTACACTACTCAGAAGTTTGTGTAACTCACCAAAAAATAGAAGTAAATTATAATCATACACATATAATTCATCATATTCATAGGCTACATGAAAAATTAATGTAGTGGTTTAGAGTTACATGAGATTGAAAATATCAACATGAGTAAGTCTGAAGTGATAGATAGCTAACCCCATTCAGTTTCCTATACAAGGTAATGTACTCCATGTAATTAGGTAGTCTGACACCAAGTCCCTCCCCCCAAGGAGAATTTACTCAAGATTCAATTCAATGGATTATATCTCTAACACCTAATATGAATAGATTATTCCCAATAACGAAATATAATCTAATAGATATGATTAGAAACTGAGATCAAGGTAGATGGAAAACAAAATTCATTAATTATACATATCATGTAATACCAGTCTCTATCTCTTAAAAGTATATTAACATTTAAACAAAATTATACATATACAAAATATAAAAAATTTATAACTATGAATATATTAGGGAGTAATTTTTAAATTCAAATATTTAAACATGATATAGCGATAGATTTAACAATTAATAAATAAAGGTTAATTATAAATATTTAATAATTTTAAATTTAACATATTTGGCCTTCAATAATTTTTAATATAAGTTCTTTATATTCATTACAATATGAAATATTTTAAATTCTTTATTATATGGAATTTTATTTTAAACATATGATATTTTATTAGTTATAAACAATTTATAATCTAATTTCTATTATGTAAACCTTTTATATAATTTTAATAGCATAAAATTAATTTTTTAAACCATTATCGAATCAATCATAAAAAAATTGTCGTGGCTCAAATAATTTCAAAATAAGGACCCTTGTAATGAATTATGAATAATTAATAATTAAAATATAAACACTTTTAATTGTATTAATTATTTCATAATTTATAAACCTTTAAAAATTATCTCTTATGTTTACTAAATAAATACTGTTATTTATGGATCATAATTCATTCCATACTATTTATTTAAAAGGTACTTAAAATATTAAAATTAAATAATTGAGTTATATTTTAAAATAAATGTTTCATAAACATTTATTAAATAATAATAAACATTTTTTTGTTTTTTAATTAATAAACCCTTTTTAATTAATAAATATTCCAAAATACATGTTATTATAATTTATAAACTATTTACAATTTATAAGAGAACTTTACAAAAAAAATTAATGTTTTCTACCCTTAAATTGTGGGTGTCACATCCTATCCTGGCAAACCTATCCAACTGTGCTCTGAATCGGAATGTGGTAAGACCCAAAGGGCATCCTTCTTCCCCACGGGCTGGTGACTTGAACCCAGGCATAAAATAACAACAAGGGGAGAATTTCACCAAATATGGAATGAGATACATGTAATATGAACATAGTTAAAAGAACTATTTGAATGAAAAACTTGAAATATATATTTCATAAACAATGAAAAATAGTAGTAGAGATACAAACCAAATAAGGACGATTAAAAAAAAGGTACATTTCCATAAAAAACAATAGACAACTAAAACAAGAAACAATTACCCTATATGATATATCGAAAACATCCCACCATCTCACCATTAGCTACCCATACTCTACTAACATAAATATCATCATCCCACTATAACACCTTTCCTTTTCCTACATCAAAATAAAATACAATGTCTACACGTTCTTGTGGGAATGTTTCGGGTCTGAGCTAAACAGTCTCAGTAGGATCCCACATAGGTGTTCCATATCATGTATCTATAAAAAATACCAATATTCTCAATTTTAAGAAAAGATGACATGATAATTAGTAATATTTTATATCAAAATAATGGTAAATAGTTTCCCTTTTTACCATTATTCTAAAATAATCCAGGTAAAATATTTTCTAAGCATAAATCCATATTTAACAAAGCATGTATATCAAATCCAAAATAGTAGAAGAAAAATCACAGTGTAGATAACCCCATGTATATCATAGGTATTAGATATCTAGGTCCTTCATACCTAAATAATCAAGAAAATACAAGTTCATAATGAACAAGACTTTTAGAAATAGGGACCAAGGAATAATGGAACACCCCATGAGTGAACCCACCAAATGGTGTATGATAATCAAGTCCCTATGACACATGAACTAGGGAATTGAGGAACACCCCATGAGTGATCCCCCAAGATGATGTATAATAGTTAATACCCTAGGACATAGGGCCCAAGGAACATAGGAACAACCCATGAGTAAACCCCCGATAGAGATAAGAATATATTGCAATACCAAACCCTCTATCAGGTACCCAAGGCTCCCATGTAATCAACAATTCAAATCATTTCAATGGGATTTTCACATTTAATAATATATATATAAAACACCTTTTTAATCAAAAAAATTATTGGAAAACCCTTTTCATAAATGCATTTTAGGATTCATTGAAAATACATTTTCCTTTACCAAAAAAAGCGGGAAAATATCTATCCTCAAAACCATTTTCACAGACAAAAATAAATAAATAATTTTGATTAATTTAAAAAACATTTCACAAAAAATTGATTTCACGCTTCATACACATCAGATAGAGAAAGAACCACCTACCTCAAAATTGGGTCACACACCAACAATGATGGGATCCACACACTAGAAGGAATACAAAAACAATAAATGAAAATCCTAAAAATTATTCTCACATAATATAATTGAAACCCATAAACAAAAGGGTTGGAGGATAGGTTAGATCGACACATACCTTGAGAAACTCATGTGATGAACCACAACCAACATAAGGATCAGCCCTTGGAAGACAATAGAATAATAGATATAGAAGGTATACAAGGAGCATCATCACATGATAAAAAATAAAAACAAGTTCATCCCAACACTACTTCCAAATTCAGAGAAATGAAGCCAATGAGAAGAAAAAAACACACTTACCCAAAGAAAAGGAACCAACCAAACTAGAGATTGAGTTCTTAATGGAGGAAATCAGAAGAGTGGAAACCACCCAAAACCACCTAGGTGAGAACTAGGTTCAATGGAGGGAAACAAAAGATGAAAGATATGTTTTATAATTGTTTAAAAGATAAAAACCACTTGGAAGAAAGGATTCACATTGTGAATCAGATATTTATGATGTGAATATCCAATATTGAATGTACGATGAAAAATTAATCACCTTATTTAAAAAAAACATATTTTGAATTCATGATGTGAATTAATTTCACATCATGAAAAATTTTCATTCATTTAATTGTCCCTTGATGGATTTTATCCGAATCAAAATTACGTCATGAATCTAATTCATGGTGTGAACTTGTTTTATTTCCAGTTCCCAATACAAACACTAAAAAAAACAATCATTTCATCACCACCACCATCAAAACCTAAGAAAAAAACTATAAAATGCTAATGTATAGTTTAAATTTTACCAAGATGTTAAATTTACCCCACCATATTACATTTCATCTTCTGAAAGTCAAATGGAATTAGGGTGATCCGGAAATAGGTGAGGACACTCCTCCATCAACGATAATTCACACTCTCAATTCTCATGAGAGTATGATCTGATCCACCACAACACTTTGATCAATGTAATAGACTTCCCACAAAATCCTTTTATCTATGGATCAATGATATCAAATGCTTTATCCACAACAAAACATCTGGATCCAAATCAATCTTCTCTAAAATTAAAACATGGGATAGATCATGATGGTACTTCCTGATATAGATATATGGAATCCATCATGTAAATCTATCAACTAAGCCAGTAACACCAACTGATAAGAAACCTGATGAAGATAATCTGTGAACTCAAGGATTCCAACGTATCGCAGAGCTGGATTTACCTATTTCCTAAGATGATAGTGACCCAACTAAGGATAGACTTTTGAGAAAACCCAGTCACAGATGGAAAACTCCAAAGGATAACGCTGATGATCTGAATATGATTTCTTATAACTCTGAGCTATAACCAAGAATCAACTTATATCATGAATCCTAATTGTAATCTCCTAAAAAGGACTTAGTCCCAAAATAGAGGCATCACCCACCTCTTCCCAACAAAGAGGTCACCTACTCAAGTGACCATAAAAATCCTCGAAGGGTTCCATTCTAATTGATGACTGGTAACTATTATTATAAAAAAAAATCAACCAATCTTGGGAGGTTGTCCTATGATCCACCAAAATTAATGATGATGCCATGAATCATATCCTCTATGATGTGAATAGTATGCTTCATCTGACCATCCATTTATGGATGATATGTTATACTGAATTGACCCTGAGTCCCCATAACTTCCTAGAGACTCCTTTAAAATATGGAATTATACCACATACCCCTTATCGGGATCAGGTAAGATCAAAATAGGATCTAATTTTAGGTATTTTTCAACTAATCAAAAGAATTCTGATATTTTTCTTCTCATGTGAACGCCATAACCTTATTGGTAAGAGAAGTCAAGTTTGAATCCATATTTGAGAAATCATTGATGGACCATTGATAGTATCCCCCTAGACCTATGAAGATCCATATCTTGAATACATTCAATGGATCTTCCCATGATTGGACAACCCTAATCTTCTTAGGATCAACTAATTGACCATGTTCATAAATCATATCCCCCATGAACATCACTTCTTGGATCCAGAAATTTCATTTTGATAGATTCCCACAAATATAGTCACTCCTAATGATCTCTAGAACTAGTTTTAGATGGTGATCATGCCCATACTTGAATCTCAAATAATCCAGAATATCATCCACAAAAAACAACAACAAAGGTGTTGATATACTAATTGAATATTTGGTTAATCATTTCCATAAAAGATATAGGAGTGTTAGTCAAACCAAAATTCATTCTAATATATTCATAATTCCCATACTTACTATAGAAAGTGGTCATTAAAATAATAAATACTCAAAACCTAAGCAGATGATAACCTGATTGATGATCAAATTTTGAAGACTAGTTTACTTCCTTTAATTGATCAAAACATTCATCCATATGGAGAAAATGGTAATTATTCTTAATAGGAACCCATTTTAACTTCTGATAATTAATTAAAAAATGAAGAGAACCAAAATCCTTATTAGAAAATAGTATGAGGGATACTCATTGTAAACCACTAGGAAAATAATAACTTTCTCCATCAGATCATCCAAATGTATCCTGAGATCTTTTAGCTCCGCAGGTGCAATTTGATAAGAGAGTATTGAGATTAGATTCATACCTAGAACTATATCAATCATGAAATCTACATATCTTTATATATAAAGACTAGATAATTAGTCAAGTAAGACATTGGGGAAGTCTCTAACAACCAAGGGAAGATCCCCAATTGGAGGAACATCATCATGCCCAACTATGATGGCTGAAAAAGACTCTTGATCTCTAGATGGTAAGGTCATTCATGACCATAACTCAAATCCAACTCAGCCTAGAAGACATGGGAACACTCATCAAAAAAAATTAAATAAACAAATTTATGATAAAAATCATTATCATATCAATGAGTGACTAGCTAGTCAATCCTAATGATGAAGTTAATAGATATATATCGAGAACTATGAAATCCCAGACTTAATCTGCATCAGCTATCAATAGAGAATGATATTAACATCAAAACCCCTACACCCTAACTCCACAACATAGGACATAATATCCATTTTATTTTTCATCAAATAAATAAGATGGGTAGATATGAATGAGTTCAAGGAACCAGTTTCAAACAACGAAGTTTCTATATAATATGTGACAAATATAGTACCCATCACTATCATCGGGTCTATATCAACCTCCCCCAGAAACATATCTAATGCGTGAAGGAACTCCAATCATAAGGAATATGGCTATATCCCAGTTTAATTTGAATCTTCTAAATGCACTAAAATGGAATTTGTGGTCAAATATCCCTAACCATAGTGGGGAATATACATATCCTAAAAAACTATACAAATGGATATGGAGGCTATAAGAATTATAAGTATTCCGAGGTATGGGACAAGTCTGACAATTTTGGCCTACCTTGACACACTAGTAGCAAGTAAGGAGTAAAATTTTGGATACTACTGATGGTACAGAGGAGTTCTACTACTGATAACTACATCCACCACCCTTATGATTATCATAACACTCATTTTGTTCCCCTACACGCCACTAAAATTGCCTCTGGATGGAAGATAAGGGGAGGAGTATCAAATATTACCTAACATATCTATCTCTTCCATTATAGATATTTCTATTTTCTCTATATAGGTGGAAATATTTAACATAAATATATATGACCAGATACCTAGTCCCAAACCCTACAAGTACTTCTAAGCTTTTAGATGATCAATCATCATCACATTCAAAGAAAAATAAACCATGTCTACAAACTAATTTCTTTAATATAACAGTTATCACTCTCCCTAATACAAAGAGAGAAAATCTAGAGACATTTCCAATACTAAATACCTTGGGAAGTACTGCTAAAAGTAGATGGTCTTGAATCCCTTCCAACCCAATCACACATACTGATTTGTCTATAACATGGAATCCCACCACTCCTTGCTGGGACTCTTGAGTCTAAACATCACTTACTTTTCCTTGATAGCCTCAAATGTCTCCAGTAAGTGGAGGACCATATCAATTTTTTCCAACCAATCCTCTACCCTTTTAGGATCATTCATACCCATAATTGATGGGGGATTATCATGTAGGATATCTCGATTTTGATCTTTTTCTCCCTTAGCTCCTAGCTGCGCCTCAACAACTAGGTTATAAACTCACGGTATATTTTGATCCATAAAATGAACTACCCATATGGTAACATTTATAATATTCTTATACAATGTAGAATTCCCTTGAGAAGCATCTCTTATTGCACCCTCATATGGAACACATCAAAGACGTCTCAAAGGCATGATACTGCACATCAAAATAGAATAAAATGATCACTAAATAGGTCAATAATAGTTTAAAATAGAAAACTATATGTAGAAACTAATATTAAGTTAAAAACCAAACATAGGAGGCACACATCCCAACATCCCATTATAACTTGAGGATCATCACAGCAAGATCTATCCAAGCACTAATGAAAACCTACCTCTCAAGTTCCAACAATCCTATATCCAATTTAATAGACATCAAATAATATTGTCACTTGAGGAAAAAACCTCCCTATATTTCCAAATTTTTATATCCTGACTAGAAGATCCTATCCAAATAGGATCTGGACCATAATGTGATAAGACTCTAAGGGAACTATTGATCCCCATGGGAAGTCAACTAGCACTCGGTCATCAACAAACAATATGGTTGAATGATTTCACCCCACTAAGATTGAGATGTATAGTGACCCACACTTTTCATACATAGACATTACATCACTTTTTTGAAGAATACCTAATACATTACACAAATAGACTCCCAAGGACTGTATTAGTTTAGTGCCCTAGGAAATATGGAAACATAAACACTATTACATGAGTGAACTGCATTATCTCCCACTAGGTTGTTCATTACTATCACCCTTCTTAGACACATACTACATAATATATATCTTCATAAACTAAGAAAGGAAACATAAAAAATGGGTGAGCTTAGATGCTTAGTAAGGGTAAACTAGGGATACATGTAAGCATAAACAAGATAAGGTGATAATAACCTTATAATATCATACCCTTCAATTCATAAGATCATAAACATGAATCATGGAATAAAGCATGGAAGTTCATAATACATGAATGATTTAAATATAAAGTACATAATCCATGAAATCATAACATAGGAATAATAAATTGAATTGTTTCATCCACATAATCATATAAAATGATTTCCATAGTAGTCAAAGAATATCTTCTAAATCCATCTTGGTAGTATGTTTTCACATCCCATACCATCTTGGTAGTCATGGTTTACTCCCATGGACATCTTAGTAGTATAATCTATTTCAAATACTATCTTAATAGTAATGGATCACTCCCAAGGCCATCATAGTAGTCAAGGATCAGTCCCAATACCATTTTAGTCTATCAAATGAGATATAAATCTTTTCCCAATGCATTAGATGGGGATATTGGTCCCACCCATCTCATAATTAAATCATAAAAACAAGTGCCTCAAAATCATAAACAATTATATCATACCCCATGAAATGAAATGAGTATCCGTTTCCTCTCGGAATTTGGGATGACCTCCTTGATTTAAGGTTCAAACATTCCAATCGGTTTCTAACGGGTTTGTTCGTAGAAATGGAAACATCCAATGATTCCACATCCATTTGGACCTACTTTCCAAAGGTAGGTGCTCATTAGTTTGTGGACTAATGAGGCTTAGGAATTTTCATTGGTCAAGAGGATGGGAGGTCGGACTCATCACACCTTTTTGAGGGGAATTATTGTCTACTCTGGGACTCTCTTTATAGATTTAAGTTATGTTTGTGAATCCTTATTACATTACCAAGTATAAAATGAGATTTACTTCAGATCTGACAATCAATGATTAAATATGTAGGAAATTTAGAGAATCTTTTATATGTATTCGAGGTTCTTCATCGATAGAGAATCATCTGTATTTGATAGAGATTCTTGGTCAATGGTATCCTTCGACACATTTATATAAAAGTCTCTTGGTCATTATGATGACCATGATGGTTTTAAAGCCATTCAGTGGGGAACTTAAAGTTTATTGTCATTCAAAAGGACATGGATTATTTCAGAGTTGGGATCGAACCCATAGATGGGCTACCTACTTATCCTTTGTTTAGAAAAGGAAAACCCACGTAGTTTGAGTAAGGGAGTATGATTTTTATGATTGATGGCTCAAAGAAGGATTTCATAATTACTTTTACACTCTAAGCTCACGTGAGTCATGCTCGGTGTGAGAAACAAGAGGTATTGGTAAAAACTAGACAATTGTGCCATGAAAGATGCAATCATAAGAAATAATGTGGGGCTTATGTATGTATGACTGCCCAGATAAATGAAGATTAGGATTTACTTCAGGGAAGAAATCCAGGAACAGGGTTCATAAAGGTATATGTGCTTCATAGAGATTTGAATACTCTAACTTGGGGCTTAATCCTTAAAAGGAGGACAAAATTAAGAGAGGACTTATGATTGGGTTTTACGCCTGAGAAGGAATCCCAGATCAAAGGTAAATTAGGACTGGTTAAGAGAAATTGAGATTGGGGCTTACTCCTGAGAAGGAGGCCCAGGTTAAGGGACTTGAAAAATTAAGGGACTTGGGGCTTACTCCTGAAGAGGATGCCCATATTTGAGCCTAGGGCATACTCCTGAAAAGGAAGCCCAGGTTAAGAGAATTATGGTTGGGGCTTACTCCTGAGGAGGATGCCCATATTTGAGACTGGGGCTTACTCATGAAAAGGAGGCCCAGGTTAAGAGAATTATGGTTGGGGCTTACTCCTGAGGAGGATGCCCATATTTGAGACTGGGGCTTACTCTTGTAATGGAGGCCCAAGTTAATGAGGACTTGGGTCTTACTCCTAAAAAGGAGGCCCAGGTTAAGAATTATGACTGGGGCTTATTCCTGAAAAGGAGGCCCAGGTTAATGAGGACTTGGGACATACTCTTGAAAAGGAGGCCTAGGTTAAGAGAATTATGACTGGGGATAATTCTTGAAAAGGAGGCCTAGGTTAAGGGGTTCTCTCATCTTAAAGGATGAGGTTGAATGAATGAAATCTCAATCTTTAGTGACATAAAGATGTGTAAATCACTAGGTTTTGGGAGATATTCCACAAAATTCCTTTCAGATAAGGAAGTCAAATCAAAAAATCATGCCATAAATGGATTTGAAGAGTGTCTTGAAGACTGAATCTTGAATAGGAGAGGTGGAATGGAATACGAGGGGTGAAATGGGCAAGAAGGGAACCCAAAAAGGCAGGGGTGCGCAAGTCCTGACAGGCGCACAGGTACTGCGTGGGCGCGCAGGTATACCTGCGTGACACATGGGTACGTGCACATTTGTAAACCAGCATGGTAATAATTGGGCGATCCTTGACCAATGCCTTTAGAATTATCCTGAGGTACTTCTAGAAGAGAGGCGCACAAGTTTTGGTGAGGAGGTAGGGTGGCCCGCAAGTATGTTCATTTCCCTTAAGTTTAAAACACCTTAGGAGTTCAAGTGTTAGTGAATTCTAACACTTAGACCTTACTCCTCTAGTTTAGACCTTCCATTATAGGTAAAGAATTACCTTAGAAGTGTTTGAAAGACCTGAAGAAGAGACTTGGGTGTTCAGAGCTCTGTATCTAAAATCTGGAAAAATTCCTCCTGAAATGGGGGCCCACAGGGTCTATTTATAGGCTGGAGAAGACCCCGGGCGGTTATCATATAGGTCGCGCAAGTCATTTGCGCGACCATTAGGAGGCGCACAAGTATACTTGCGCGACCATGAGGGAACTTGCGTGACCTATGGGCAATGTTCTCCTTGTTCATCCCTTTGTCGATTTTTGTTGTTTCTTCAAAGGATAAATCAATTTGGACTAAGGTATTTCCCTTTCCATTATTTTAGACAATGTGACGAGAAGGAGCGTCAAAAAAAGTCCCCCCTTAGAGTTGGATCTGGAAGAATAAGGATGTGACTCTGAGGAAAAGAAGAAAAACCAAAGGGAAAGAGGCGTGCAGGTGTTGACCGCGCAACCATCATCGTGCAGGTACGAGTCGCGCAGGGTTGGAGTGTGTGGGATGGAGCACGTTGGCTGTAGGCGTGCAGGTGGGTAGCCTAGCCTATAAATATGCGCTTAGTTGTCGCGCATAACACCGACTTCCAGATTTATGAGCTCTTGCCGCGTAGGTCCCCCTCGCCGCACAAGTTGCTTGTTTTCCGCTATTTTCTTTGTTGTCACGCTGTTGTCAAGGTAATAGGACTTGCGTGGTGATACTTGCGTGCCAAAAACTTGCGCGGCACATTAACACTTGCGCGAAACATCCATACTTGCGCGCCTTAACGCCTTATCCATTTTATTCTGAATTTCCTTCACAAATTTTATGAAAAATCAACTTACTTAAGAGTTAATTTATTAAAATTTTGTGTAGAATCAATGTCTCTTAGAACCGGAATAGCTGATGAAATGGATAGCAAGAAGATTGATGATATGATGAACATCATTGGCCAGGATTAGTATACCGTCAAAGATAGCACTCTTCCAGATTTGGCTAAGTATCTGAAGAAATATCATCATGACTTCCCCCAAATCACTTATCTGCCTTTGTATGGCTATGGTCATCTGCGAGAAGTCACTATTCCAAAAGCAAAAAACTATCTTCCATTTTCGTGGTTTCAGAATTACACCAACTTTGCTTCAGCAAATATCTCATGTGGAGGAGGATTTATAAATGCTGGAACAATGGAGAAGTCCCACATGATGCATCATAGCCCTTGTACTCCATATTTAAAACCTCATACGCCCGAGATACAAACACATTGTCATCCTTCAATCTTCTGAAACGCTCAGATGGATCAATCCAAAGGCTGGAAGAAAATTTAGGACATCCTTCCTAGGGGAGGTGTGAAGCCAACTTGGATGTGGGCATACTGGGTGCGACAAACCTGTTCAGAGTTTGTCGAGGATATGAAAGGAGTGGCGATATACGAAGCTGTTTGGGTTGGGAAAACATATTTTTATAGACATGATAACCTCGTGCCGGAGATACTCAGCCACTGGAGCCCAGAAACTAATTATTTCCATCTGACTCATGGAGAAATAGGTATCAGTCTGTGGGATGTCCACAAGATCTCGAGGGATCCAATTTTGGGTGACATGTATAATGAATTCATTCCACCCAAGGTGACTTGGAATGATTCAAAGAAGACTCCTGGTTTAGCTCGAGAATTACTTAAGATCTTCCACAGGATCAAGAGTTCGGAGACCTCATTAACTCATTCTAGAAAGGATATCCATCCGGATGAGTGGATGAATATATTTCTTATTGAGAATAAAGAGAGGGAGCCAAAGGAGAAGGAGACGAAAGAAAAAGGATCCAAGAAAAATAAATCCAAGGATAAGAGGTCCACCCATCCTACTACCTGCCCAAAACCTGAGAAGAGGAGTGCTCCTGGCACATTCTGGCCAAAACTAGAAGCAGGAGAGTTTGAGAATTGGGGATATGAGGTGAATCAAAGGATTCCAAATAAGATTCGTCTGGCGGGCTTCTTGGCTTTATGGCTCAGCATTTATCTTTTGCCAGTCAGGGATTCGAAGGGAGGCGTCAGGCCAGGGACCGTCATCATTGCGGAAAAATTGGATGATGGAAGAATGGTTGTGTTGGATACCCCCATTTTAGAAAAGATTGACAGGAGTTTACTTCATGTCTTCATGGGTAAATCTCCTCTAAGAATAGTGGGACCATTCCAAGTTTTATGGGGATGGATCACCACTCACTTTAGGACTTATAATGTACAGAATGGATTAAAAATTTCTAGAAGTTCTTTCAGGCCGTCAGTGCAAGAATTCTCTGGAGTTTCTCCATTAGATCTTAATGCCTATGTCATGAAAGTGAGGCTGAGAATGTTTAAGGAATTCAACTTCTTTCCCTATGGAAATCCACCAACCGAGCGGTTTGTTGATGATGGAACAACCCACTTGGATTTGAGGGCATACATGCTAGCTTGCAGGGATGGTGTGCTAGTTTCCAGGATTGACGAAAAAATTATATGCGAGGCCTATGCTCCTTATAGATTTGAACGTCAATTCAAAT
Source organism: Viscum album (assembly GCA_963277665.1). Lineage (NCBI taxonomy): Eukaryota > Viridiplantae > Streptophyta > Magnoliopsida > Santalales > Viscaceae > Viscum > Viscum album. The sequence goes on along the minus strand of OY728130.1, from coordinate 569,867,220 downwards.
GTCTGCAAGAGATTGATTTATCTCCTCCAGTACATGTCAGGTTAGAGCAACATCCGATGGTTGCTCGGAAACTATGGTTGCTGACGTCAAGGGAGAAGACTGGGGCGGTATTTGATCTACCAGTTGAAAAAGCGACACATAATTTAACTACATATTATGACGAACAATGGATAGCATCATATCCCAAAGGGGTGTTGAATCACCTAGTTTATAAGGTGGGGAAAATGAAGAGGATTGTAGAGAAAGAAACCCTTCCTCATGAAGGTGATGCTTCTCCACCTGAAGATGATTCGCCAGATTCCTCCTCTAGAACTGATTCACCAGATTCCCATGATGGGGATTATGAGGCACAACCAGTGGCAAAGCGGTTTCGTTCCCGATATAATCCTCCAGTCAGAATTAAAAGACCCACTCCATCAACTCTTGGTGAGTTAATTCATTGTGTAAATTTAATCACCACTACTTTATAAAGCAATAAGTCTTGTTTTTTTATTCTCTATTGGTAGTTGCAGGAGCTGGGAAGAAACTAAAATCAAAGATTGTAGGGATTTCCTCGTAGCCTTCATATCTAAGACCAGAGGCTGTCCAAACATGGTAGGATTTATATTGTGGTACTGAGACCGCCTGGATGGATTTGTGTGAGGGCCTACAACTTTCTGGAATAGGAAATCTTCTGGCTTCTACAAATATCCAATACAAGGATAACCCCAATGAAGTGCAGGCTTACATCAGAGAGCTGGAGATTCTCATATATTCCCCTGATGAGTCCGTTCCTGTCACCAGGAGGGTGAAGGAAATGATTGATTGTGGTGCCACTGAGGGGGCTGGTGGTTCTGGAGATGAGGAGTGGCATAATTATGTGGCTCCTGAAGATGTAAGTTTTATTTCCTTATTTTATTTGCAACTTGATTCCAGTCGAAGCTTTGTTACTTAAGGAAGTTATTTTCTTCATCTTGCAGCTTGCAAAGAAAGGAACTGAGGTTCCTTCGCCACAGTATAGCCCTAGTGGTACTTCCATTGGGGCTACTGCTGATTCTCTTCACAAACCAGGCGAGATATCTCTAGGCCAGCAGGCCATGAATGAGGCATTGGACATAGAATTCCATTCTCCAATCCAAGTTCCAATAAGGGAGAATGCCGATACTCACAAAAAACCAAAGAAGCAAAGGCAACGAAGGAGGAAGTCTATAGCTAAACACTTCATTAGCAGCGGTAAGTCCCTTGGGTAATCATGAGTCTATACCCATGAAAAGGTTACTCTATTTCTAGGGATTGCAGGGGCTTCTTCAATTTACTCCCTAAGGTAAAGGACTAATCCTCCTTCAAGGACCACATAGGTTACTGTGGAACAATCACAGATTCAAGCTGACTTGGCTGCTCCTGGAGAAGAGCTAGAATCTGTTCCCAGTATCCCTCCTGCTGCTGTTGCAAGAAGAGAAGAACCTGTTTCTAGTAAGTTAACATTGCTTCATAAAAAATGTTGAACGAACCACCGACTGACTTCCATTCTGTTATAATTCAGGTTCAACTCCTACATTAGAGCTTCTGGCGATTGTTGCAACTGATGTCGTGATTTTATCCAAAGATGCTATCCAGGGTCAGGGGTTGGAGGACGTAAGTTGTCAAGAAGACACATCAAATGCTCCCACTGGTGAGACTAACCAGGATTCTGAAATATCATTGGATGAAATGATGAATTGTGGCATGTCTTTCGAAGAATTTTATGATCATTCTAAGTTGTCATGTGATTTAGAAGACTTTGTGCGTGAGTTTTATCCTTCGCCCAATAAATTTTATTATAATTTACACTTCTAATCATGACTGAAAATAATATGCAGTTCCATCCATAGAAGCTGCTGAAATGCCAATGCCTGAAGAGGGTGTGGAAATTGATGTCAACCCTACCATTGTAGAAACATTAGCTCAAGTAGAGATAAACCTAGTAAACCCTCCTGAGACCCATCTTAAAGATCCTGTTGAGACTGGGAAAGATGGGGAGGAGTCTTCTCAGGTTGCTGATCCACCGTCGGGTAAGGGATAACAATATTTGTGATTGTACTTAATTTTCAAGACAATTGATTCTTTTGTTATCCTTCGAAGCTAACCAAAGATTTCAATTAATCATGCAGGGCCATCAACTACAGTGGCTAGATCTAGAGGTGAGGCCTCAACCTCTGCCCCAACGGGAATTGAAAGTGAAGGAGCACAATTCAGGGGGGAAGGAGCAGAACATGTCACTTCTTTAAGTGCATTAATCCCAGATTACATGCCCCCCTGTGATGATGATATTGAATCAGACCCAGAGGTGCTTAAGGCATTCATCTTTTCACAATGGAAGGCATGGAACAAAATATGGAAAATCATATCTGAGGTGCCTTTAGAAGAGATATCATCGAATATCCCTCGATTGTCATACCAGTTTTTTATGCTAGGACTTGGAACTTTTAGATATAAAAAGATCCATGCCGCGGTGAAATAGGTCATCTTCAGGAGGGAGCAGGAGAAAAAGTGTTGCGAAGATCTGACCAGGGTGAATCTGTCAGTTAACATCGGAGAATTTGAGGCTGCAGTATCCCGAGATGAGGCTTATTATGCTGCCAAGATGAAGGAGTTGAAGCATAAAATCAAAGAAAAAGTTGTCCAGCAGGTGCAGCTCCAGCAACAGTTAGATGCTGTTACTGGGGAACTTGATCAGCTCAATAATTCATTGGATGGAGATCAAATGAATGGTATGAAAGCCATTGTAGATGCCAAAAAGTCACTCCATCAAGGTGAGAAGAGTGAAGCTGGTCGAGTGCACGAGCTTCAAGTAGCTGCTGATGAAGCTCGGGATGTAGTACATCAAGTGAGGACTTATGTTGACAGTCTTTTGTAATCTCCTGAAAAAGAGAAGAGGCTCCAATCTATGGATGTCCCTCTAATTCTTGTGCATCAATGGAGTGTACTTTTATCTTCAATCATTTATGATTGTATTCTTTGTCTACCTACTTTAAATTTTACCTAAGATAATGGGCCTAGTAAGCATAGTTTTATTTTGACTAGGATTAGTGTAAATAACTATAAAAACTTTTAATATTTTAATTGATCAATATTACCTAAATCATACAAAATGTATGTTTAGTGAGCTGGAACTTGACTTTTATTCAGAGTTCTTTTGTCTTTTGTGAGAAGTTTAAAGTCATGCACATCGCACATAAAGAGGCTTATGTTTAAGGTCTAAATAGCTTTGACCGAATGAATTAGAATTGACTCAATTATTTAAAAATTTATCTGAAAACATATTACTATACTCAAGTATGAGGGAAAATATGTAAACTATAACTTAAGAAAATTTGGACCTGAGGAATGATATGAAAAAGAGCTAAAAGGCATTAGAAGAAGTATTTCCCAAGAATGAAGTTACCATTATTTAACAAACCCGTTAGGGGGTTAAATTATGCAGGGCCACCTAAGGGCATTGGCTGCATAGTCAAATAAATAGCATCTTTTGGCTGACAAGTCTGTTATGTAGACTGTTTATTCAAGGCCGCCTAAGGGAACATGCTGCATAGTCAGGAAAAAGAACTCTCAGAAATTTACTTTCCTACTGCTAAATAGCTAGTGAAAGTTTATGGAGATTCAAATTTTCCAAAGTATAGAGTTTGCTGTATGGAAAGAGGTACTTGAATATGGAGAAGATTTTTTCCGAACAAGATTATCGAAGAACTGGATGGATATCACTCCTATGAAGGTTTGAACCAAACGTAGGGAAGGAGAATACAAACCGTAGACTTGAATACTTTCAGATCATGAAAAAAGATATGAGAAAAATATGTTAAGGATGACTATTTTTGCGGATCCCTACATACTGTCATTTAAGACCAATAAGGACAAAAGATGCTTTCTTCTCAATAATGAAGTTACCATTATTTAACAAACCCGTTAGGGGGTTGAATTATGTAGGCCCACCTAAGGGCATTGGCTGTATAGTCAAATAATAGTATCTTTTGGCTGACAAGTCTGTTATGTAGACTGTTTATGCAAGGCCACCTAAGGGCACGTGCTGCATAGTCAGGTAAAAGAACTCTCAGAAATTTGACATTTTTGTGACTAAAAGTCAAGAAAAGGGTTATGAATATCTCAAAATATTTAAGGTTAGTATTATGACACATAAAGATGGGTATTTTCCAATGTATACAAAGATACACAGATCAATGCTAACCATAATCATGTTGTGGCTGGGTCATGAATTGAAATGTTGGACTTCACTACGTATCCCATAAGGATGGGAATCAAGCCATACATAGTTCTTAAATTACAGTTTTATGTCGTGTGGGACAAAAGGATTAGAGATCTTAATTTAGGGTCATAGAGCTTGGACCATTGTAAGAAATACACAGTGTGTGTTTTCATGGGGACTTTTCAGCCAAAGGACTGGAAGTGGAATTTGGGGTTAGGCCCAAAAGACTTGGGGATGGATTCAAGGGACACTTGAATGTTCCTACGTATCCCATAAGGATGGAAATCGAGCCCACATAGTTCTATAAATACCCTCTGTACAAATTTGGTTCGTACATGTGAAGGGTGAAAGGGGACTTTAGTGCAATGATGGTTTAACCCAAGATAAAAGGTTTGGGAATTTCCATGTATGCACGTAGTCTTTGAAATGAAACATGATTGAATAATTAATGTAAATAATGGTTCCATCCCAGGTGATGGTATCAAAGAATATTGTAGTTTATTGTCATACTGGATGAAAGTGTTGTATAGTTTAACATCGTATATCAAGGACGAAAGTGAACCAATGTAATGATATTGATTCTAGGGTCGGTTTCACAAATCAACATCATATGAGATGGAGTTGAAACGATGTGAAGAGATTGGTTTTGGGCTTGAACCTTGGGAGGTTGCCTACGTACCCAGCCTAGAAGGCAAGGATCAAGGTCCACGTAGTTCAATTAAAGAATTAATTAATGATCAAGTTGTTCTTGGGGACAACAACCAAAAAAATGGTGTTGGTACTTACACATGGTTAGCGGCCCAGCGAGGGTGTTATGGTTGAAGTTTTCTCTAAGATCACGTGAGTCATACTCGGTGTGAGAAACAAGAGGTAGCAACAACCCTAACGATGCAGAGTTTAATGTCATGTAGGACATACAAAGGGACTACGCAGTTTAAAGTCTTGCAGTTAGGACTATTGGTGCTGCACAATTTAATGTCATGTAGCAGGGACAAAGTACAGTTTAATGTCATGTAGGATGTATTAAATGACTTTTTGTATAGTTTAGCGTCATGTAGTTAGGACGATGGGTACAATACAGTTTAATGTCATGTTGGACAAAAAGAAGACTGTGCAGTTTAATGTCATGTAGTAAGGACAAAAGAGTGCACCATTTAAAGTCATGTTGGATGTAAGTGCGAATAGTTTAAGGTCATATGCATGGACCGTTGGTTATGCAGTTTAATGTCTTGCTGGATGTAAGGGAATTTTATACAGTTTAACATCATGTAGTTTGGACGGTACAGTTTAACGTCGTGTAGGACGATATAGGGACAATACAGTTTAACGTCATGTTGGACGAAAAAAAGATACAAACAGTTTAAGGTCATATTCATGGACCATGGATGATATATTTTGTGTTTATACAAAATAATTCTTCAAAAATCTGGCATTGGTTGGAGTAGTGATGAGTTATCCATCCATTGAGATTAAAGAATAAGCTCAATTGGAGGAGACCCTTTGTATTGAGTATGGTCCTTCCCATTTTGGCTCATGCTTGGGAGGTTTCTTTCCTGGTATCATTGGAGTTCGGAGAACTAATACCAATTCTCCCTGAGTGAATGAGCGAAGATGAACTTTTTTGTTAAAATCTCGTACTATTCGATTCTGATAGACTTCCAAGTGGTGCAAAGTGCACAATCTTTTCTCATCTAACTATTCCAATTCATTCAATCTCTTTTTATATTGTTCATATGTAGATGATTGATCACAAATGGCAACTTTGAGCGAGGGTAGTTGAACTTAAATTAGCAAGACTGCTTCCGTTCCATATACCAATGAATATGGAGTTGACCGTGTTGCAGTGTGGGTGGTAGTCCGATAAGACCATAAAGCATGAAAGAGTTTATCAGGACATGACTTATTATCTTTATCCACCATATTTTTCAGTATATTTGAAAGATTATTGTTAAAGGATTCTATCTGGCCATTGGCCGCTGCATGATACTGAGATGAATGGTTGGATTTGATGTTGTATTCTTGATACAACTTCTTTACCTCGGATGAACAAAATTTGGTGCAATTGTCCGTCAATATGGTATGAGGGACACCCAATCTGGAAATGATGTTAGACTTGATGAAGCTAACAATTCATTTCGAACTAACTTCCTTAAGAGGTATTGCCTCTGCCCATTTGGAAAAGAAGTCAGTAGTAGTAAGAATGTACTTAAACTGCTTGGCCGTAGCCGAAGGGTAAGGTCCCACCACATCCATTCCCCATGTGGCAAATGACCATGAGTATTTAGCTGTATGAAGAAACTTTGGAGGTCGATGAATGAAGTTGGAATGTACTTGGAATGAATGACACTTCTTTGTGAAATCAACACAATCTTGTATCATTGAAGGCCAAAAGTATCCAGGCCTTCGAATTTGATCAGACAGTCTATGTCCAGACTGGTGGGCACCACAGACTCCTTCATGCACTTCTTTCATGATAGCCATTGTCTCTTCACCATCAATGCATCTGAAGAGAACTCCATCAAAACCACGTTTGTAGAGAATTTTCTCTAGGTGATATGGGCTATCATAAAGAGTAAAATTGACCACATGTCGCCAAATTTGTTCTTTCTCGGCTCTATCAGGTGGAAGTGTTCCATTTTTAAGGTATTCTCTAATAGGTGACATCCATCCTGTATTATGACCATACGGTTCAGGAATGGGACTAATTTCATTAATTTCATCTGTTCTGATTTGAACATAAGGTGAAATTTCACGATGATGGGCAATACTGATGGTTGTCTCGTCCCGATTTGGATCTGCCAGAGCTATGTCTATATTAGCCAGTGCATCAGCTTGGTCATTTTTTGATCTTGGGACATAAGAAAATGTCGGATCCGAAGGGAATTCCTCCATTAACTCTCTGACGTAATCATACAAAGGGATTAGTTCTTCTTTTCTGATGTCATAATCCCCATTGACTTGTTTGATTACCAGGTCTGAATCACCTTTCACCTTTAAGTGATTCACTTGTGCTTGAAGTCCTAATTTCAAGCCTGCGATGAGAGCTTGGTATTCTGCTTCATTATTGGTACCACCTTCCCACAATAAGAAAAAATAAGGTAACACTGCCTTTTCTGGAGAAATGAGAACAATTCATAATCCAACTTTATTGAATTTAGGATTTTCCATTTTCCTCCCTGTTGGACTTCTGGAAGCAACATCAAAATACATTTCCCATGCCTGAGGACTTTCTTGAATAGAGAAGACTTCCTCATCAAGGAGTTAAATATCTGAAGATGTGTCTTGCACTGAAGGGTGTTCAACCATGAAATCAGCCAGAGCATGGCCCTTTATCACCTTTTGAGACACATACTGAATGTCAAATTGCTACAAAATAACTTCCCACCTTTCCAGACGTCCTGTAAGCATTGGACGACTAAGGATGAATTAGAGAGGGTTATTGCGAGATACCAATTGGACCTCTTGATGTTGCAGGTAATGTCTCAACTTCTAAACTGCAAAGATTAATGCCAGGAATCACTTTTCAATACTTAAATACCGGGTTTCTGCTTCAAGCATAGTCCGACTGAGGTAGTAGAGGCTGTTTTCATTCCCAACATCATTCTTCTGAGCAAGAAAGGCACCCAATGATCGCTCTAGAGCTGTCACGTAGAGGATAAGTTGTATTCCTTCAAAAGGTGGCATGAGTATCGGTGGAATCAAGAGGTATTTCTTGAGAATATCGAATTCTTCTTGACATTCTTCAGTCCACTGGTAAGTGACTCCCTTCTTCATCAATTTAGTGAAGGGTAAACTTTTTCCTGCCAAATTGGCGATGAAACGCCGAATATAGGCTAAGTGTCCTTGAATTCCTCTTAATTATTTCAAATTTCGAGGAGGTGACATACCAATGATTGACTTGGTCTTCTCAGGATCGACTTCAATACCACGATGGTGTACAACAAAGCTGAGAAATTTTCCTAAGGTTACCTCAAAAGCACATTTTAAGGGGTTCATCTTCAAATTATGTTGTCGAAGCTTGTGGAATATGACTTCCAAATCATCCAAGTGATTATAAAGTTGTTTGGATTTAACCACCAAATCATCTACAAAGCATTCAACAAACTTCCCTAAGAAGGTTTTGAAGATACGATGCATGGCACGCTGATATGTTGCACCAGCATTCTTTAAACCAAAGGTCATTACCCAGTAGAAAAACACACCTTGAGGGGCTCTAAAGGCTGTGAATTCCTCGTCTTATGGGGCAATTCGGATCTGATTATATCTAGAATATCCATCCATGCAGGAAAGTGCTTCATAGCCAGCTATTGCATCAAATTAAAAGTTCTGTAATCGGAACTGGGAAATCATCCTTAGGACAATGCCGATTAAGATCTCTGAAATCGATGAAAACTCTAATTTGTACATTCTTCTTCTTTATAGGGACAATATTAGCCAACCACTTGGGATACTGAACTTATCTGACGAAGTTAGCTTTGATGAGCTTATCCACTTCAGCTTCAACTTTGGAAGCATAAGTTGGGTGTGTTCTTCTCGCGGATTGCTTAAATCCTCGATGTTCTTCTGGTAAACCAAAATGATGAGTAGCAACATCAGAATCAAGCCTGAGAATTTCTGTATAGTTCCAAGAAAATATATCTCTATTTTGCTTTAGAAAGAAAATATACATCTCTTTCTCTTCAAGAGTCATGGCCGCACTAATTATAGTCGGAAGTGGATCTTCTTTTGTACCTAGATTTATTTCTCTGAGTTCATCCACAGTGGTATAGATACCCTCTTCAAATGCTAGAGGTGCATCTCTGATATCTTCCTCTTCTTCTTCATCTTGTGTTATTTCTTCCATTTCTACTTTCATAGTAGATGATAAAGTATAGTTTTCATGATCAGAAGAGATGTCAAAATTTGAACATCTTGAAGAAGAAGCTTCCATTTCCGACCCGATTGATGATGAAGGGTATTCTTTGGATAATAAAGAGGAGATGATGGATTGAGAATTGACATAATTGTTCACCTCCGATGTTGCTATAACTTCTTCTGGCCTAATTGGCGAAGTATAGACTTGTTGGATTTCCGCATATGAAATGAAGACGTCACCATTTTTTCTTTCATCATTTCTTGGTGGGTTACCAATTTCTCCCATGTTATCTAGCTCGATTTCCGTAATTGACATTATGGATCTTTCCATAAGAGTATTTTGATTTGGGTCTATCTTGTCAATTTGACTGATAGGAAACACATAATCTGTACTCACATGTGTAAATGGATTTACTGGAATCTTCTCCAAACCATATGGAGCATTAACTTTGGTAATCTTATTTGTTGTGGATTTCTCCCTTCCCTTCATGTGATAGAATTCTGCCTCAATGTATTGAGACTCACATGTCTTGAATGGGGCCTTATCACCATACAATGTCCCAACTTGACCATCGAAACAATATTTGAGACATTGATGGTATGATGAAGGGATAGCTACATGTTGATGTAGCCAGGGTCTTCCAAGAAAGATTTTGAAAGCTGCGTCTTGATCAACAACCATGAAATACGAATTGGATACAAGATCTCCAAACTGAGTTCTGAGTGTAACTTCGCCCAGTGGTTCCTGTTCATTTTTATCATATCCTTGTAACATCATGGTAGAAGGAGATAAATAGATTCCGTGAGGCCCAATCGATGAAGTGTATAAATGGGCATGAGGTTGACTCCTGAACCAGTGTCAATGAAATCTCTTCGGATGTCTACGCCATTGACCTTGCCAGATAAGTACAAAGGTCTAATATGCCCATGCACAGCATCATCTTCATCTTCATTAGTAAAATATATTATTGCATGGCATTCTGCAGGATTATTCTCTATGTGATAGACTTCAGCTGCAGCAATTTCAGTTTCAAACTCCTGAGGACTTGACAAAGCCTCGATGAGTGCTTCCCGAAGATCTTTTGAGAGATTCAAAACATCCAGAATTGATAACTTGGATGGTACTTGTGCCAAGTGTTTCAATACATCATACTTTTGATCTAGAGGTTTGTGTTTCCCAACAGGAATATGTGGTTTAGCAGGTACCTTGGAAGTAGATTCTTTGGAAGTTGATGCATCTTGTATTGGGATAGGAGTTGGCAATATTCCTGGTTTTGGAAGATTAGACCGATTCGATGCATTTACTTGTTGAGAAGAAGAAAGTTGAACCTTCAATCGATATTACTGTATAATTGTGCCAGGACTGAGTTTTCTATTGGTGGAATAACTTTCTTGTTCTTGTTGAGCTCACTTAAGGGCTCTACCACGAGTTTCTGCTGCATACACAGTTCTAGCAGGAGTACAATTGGAGTAGTGGCCTCTGAAAGATCCACATCTTCCCCTGTATCCTGAGCCTATGGAACTTCCTCTGATTTCTTTGTTTGATATAGGTAACTCAGTCTCATCAAAATTTAAACTACGACTGGCATACAGATCTGTTAATTAAATCATATTAACAGAACCGAAGATTAACTCTTCGTCTGATGAAGACTCTTCCTGATTAGCCTGTTTAGGCTGTGCCGTTTGGTGGGTCGGTGCCCGTGGCTTTGAAGTAGATGGCATGAAGTCTTCTAGAGTCAAACACAACTTAGGATTTGACACATACTCATCTTCTTCTGATTCTTTTTCTTTCTTTGAATCATGCCATTTCTTTGAGGGCTTTCCCTCTGATGAAGAGGGTTTTTCCGCAACATTCATGGGAGAAGACACAATCAGTTTCTTTAATTGTGTTCAAAAAATAGCATGAGTTTGGTTGATTATCATTCTGACCATCCAATCATCATAATTTTGTGAATTTTTGCTTTTGACATCTTTTCATTCGCCTTCCTCCTCTGGAACTGTAGCAGTAACACATGCTACCTGAGCTGAAGAACCTTTCAGTTTGACTTATCCCGAGTCGACCATCTTTTGCATGAGGTATTTGAAGACAAAACACTCTTGAATGGGATTCCACAACAATTGATGAAAAGGGAAATAATTGGGAAAGTCTTCATCTCCTTCCTTGTTTGGCCTCTTAGGCCTTGGCAATTGAACCAGATTATTTTCCAGAGCCAAAATGAAGTAACCAGGAACTTGTTCATTTCGGAAAGAGTATGTTTTTCTCTTCAGATACTCAACTTTTTTTTCGTCTTTGATCTCTTTGATCATCTGGACTAAATGGCCTTTGTTTTTGGCACTCAGGAGGTGGACACCTTCGAGAAAATGAAGGTTTCAAAGTAGAAACAGGTACAGGTGCTTGTTTAAGCATAACTGTAGTAGTTTCTACTTTACCCATTCTCCTTCCTAGAGCATATGGAATTACACGAGATTTAGCCTTATCCTGTATAAGGGAATCTTCAAACTGCTGAGCGATTGAAGTAAGGTCTCGAAACCCTCCCGTGTATTTCACAGGGATCAACGACGTGCGTAATTCGTCACGCAGATTTGCCACACAGATTGGCAACAATTCCTCTTGAGGGAGTGCTAAGCTTAGGGAATATGTTAATCCCTTCCAGCGAGCAATGAAATCTGAGACCCTTTCATTCTCCCTTTTCTTACAGTTTGTAAGATCGAAAACTGTTGTCTTTGGCAAAGTTGAGCTGAACTGAAGAAGGAATTTTTGGGGAAGATCCTCCCATCTGGTAATTGATCGGGATTGCAAGCTTGTATACCAGACAAAGGCTGGTCCTTGTAAGGTCCGCACGAAGCATTTGAGTTTCACTGCTTCTTGCTGTTCCAGAGTTCCCATCATAGGATCACAACAAGACACATAATGTGTCAAATGCTATTCAGGATCGCCTGATCCATTGAAAATAGGGAATACAGGGTTTCCAAAACTGGATGGAGGAGAGATTGAATCTACCCATTCAGGGTAAGCTTTCTTTTCTTGTTGAACCTGCGCACGCTTCCCTTCCATAGTTTCTAATCGAGATGTTAATGAATCAATGGTAGTTATTAACTTTTGAGAAACATCCAGTTGAACTTGGACTTGGGCAGGTGCAATGACCGGAGCTTGGACAGATGTGGTGGTTGGTGCTGCAACTGATGGTAGCACTACCAACTGTTGTTGCACTTGACCCATAGGATTATACTTGTGAGGATGTACTGATAGAGGAGGATATTCTTGATCCATATCAGTAGCCGCAAAAAATTCCCTTGGATGACTGACTCCAGCATGCTTAAGAAGAAGACTACCTGGAAGTAGTTCTGCATTCAACCTCCTTAATTCCTTCATTTATTCCTCATGTTGTGAAAATCTTTTCTCTAGTGAGAGAGATTGGCCTTCTCCAGAGGAAGGATATGTAACCTGATTATTTCCCTTCCCCTTGATTGATCCCTTTCGGAGAGGGGGAAGTGGGTTATTTGAAGGAACACCCAGATTTTGGGCAAACCTTTGATTTCGAGTATGCACAATTTCTCTATTTGGGTCTGCGCGTACAACTTCTTGAGCATGAATCTCTTCATCTGATCCCTCTGAATGAGCCTCATCTGGTGGATCAGCAATAATGGAATTAATGAAATTAATTGATGCATAACACATTGTATCCCTTCTATTAGCATTTCTGTGATATTGTCTTCTTCCATGTCTTTGATGAGACATTGACTTTTGTTGATTCGATCCCTCAGGAACCTCTTGGTGAACCGTAATTTGGAGAGAATCTCCTGATAATTTTGCTCTTCTTTCCTCTTGTGGATTCTTCCCCAATCAATAAAAGACTGATTTTCTTTGAGGAGGGGATTGATGATTTGAAAAAGTCCCCAGTCCGGTGGATTAGGGTTGTTCTTGCTGTCTTTGCTCAACTCCTCGAATCATATTTTTTGATTCTGAGGGTTGGATTAAAAAAGTCCCCAGTCTAGCAGGCTGGGGTGGCTCTTGACATGCTATGTCCGAGAATTTCTTAAAATATCTCCTAATCTTGCGGACCTTGGTCCGGAAATTAGCTGGATGCATCAACCTGTATCCACTTTTATCACCTGGCTCAAAAGACCGTTGGATGATTTCTGACACTTCTGTCACTTGGTGATGTGCTTGCTCCATACGAGAGGATTGTTCAATATTATCGTTTGCTTGATGTAGGAGTAATTCAACAACTTGTTCTATGTATTCTTGATTTTGAGAGGAACTAGTTGAAGCCTGTTCTTGGGCAAGCTTTTGATTACAAACAAAGCCCATTGACTTTGGCCGGCCATGGGCAATAACATTGCATGAGACCATTTTCAGCGGGCTTGGCTGACTGGAGAGTACAATGAAATGTAGTGCTCCATGAACACCCCATCCTCTGATATTAATACCAGATGGGGCATTGGAAATTAACTAGCACAATCTTCTTAGCTCACCAAGGCATGAGTGCTGAAGGGATATCTGCTACTTTTCAGCATTCAGATATCGAGAGACTGATAGAGATTCCAAATCAATCTGGCGTTGTAACCCTTATATTATCTTAACATGATTTTCATATTCATCATAAGATAATACTTTCTTCTTCAACTGACAAAGAGTTTTCCATATGTTGAGACGAATATCATGAATTCCATCTTCCGTCAACATCTTTGGAATGTCATACTGAGTGTCAGACAGAGGCCAAAACATGACAGGCACTTCACCTTTCGCCAGTTGTTTTCTCATGTTCAGCATTTCCTCTTTATCATTCAATGAAGATTCTTCTACCTAATTTGACCAGAGTTGTTGTTTCCTTGTTGCTTCATTAGATTCAACAAGATTGGTAGATAAATCATTGATCAAACTAGAAGATGCATGACTTAGGGGTGGTTCAGAGAATGACCTACACCCTGGGCTATCTTCTGATTGAGAAAGTATTTTACCTGCTGGCGATGATGCATCAGACATGACTAGTTTCACATTTTCAAGTGCCTCAAGATAAGAGGGATTTCTCGGCACTACATTGTCCACTGGAGCATTTTTCGGGAAATGTGCATCACTACTTAGGAGAAGACTTTCACAGTGAAATTCATCATCATGGGGAGGAACACCATGGTGGGTTACAACAAAAGATGAGATCGCTTTATCCTTGGTCTTCTGGCCACACAGAGGGTTCCTGTGGCTCTCATCTAAAGATGAAACTTCAAGATCGACCAAATTATCATGAATCAGGCCTTCATGAGGAAGTGTCTGTTGAAGACCTTCAGAATTAATGTTCCCACTATTGGGAAATGAGGGAGTAGAATCTTGTATTCCAACAGATAATTGTCTGAGGGCTTCAAGAACTCCAGCATAGAGCAAGGCCTTGTTACAGATTGGATCTTGATCTTTTGACTGTGCTGGGCGGTTCTTCTTTTTAGACACCTTCTTAATCGCCTTGGAAACCACTTGTTGATAAAAGTGTCTGCCCTGAGCAGGTGTATGTGCCTGATCAGGAGAGATGGCTAGGTTAGGCTGACGTTCTCCACTCAAATCAGGTGTATGTTCCTGACTTGGTTGTCCGTATGATATAGGGGAGTATGCCCCACAACCCTCTTGGACTGGAACAGATGTGTGTGTCTGTTCCAGAGTGAACTGTTGATGTGTTACTCCACTGGTAGGGATAGATTTATGTGTTTTTCCCTGAGATGCCGCTGAAGTTGTTATAATATCATGACAGGCATCCAGAATATGAGTAGGGATTTTCTTCTTCAATTTCACCATTGATAGAATATGCTTGATGACTTCAGCTGCCGGAACGGGGATATAAGTCCATTCCGTGATTGGAGTAGGTGTATGTACCTACTCCTGTCCTCCTTTTCCTGTTAGTGAATCTTGACAATACTCAAGTGTGGGGGAAGAAAGTTGAGTCTGCCTCCTATTTTTTACCGGAGCTTTACGACTAACTTCTCCGAATGCTACCAAACGAGACTATTGGTAGAATTGATCAATACTACCAAGTGTATGTGCCTGCTGATTGCACTCTGCCGAACGTGGTTGACGAGCTCCATCATATGTAGTCAGACGAGACTGCTGACTAGCTGATGATGTATAAACTGGTGTATGAACTTTCCTATAGTACTCTGCCAGAATTACCTGGAGGGATTGGCGTGATGCTGCCAGACGAGTCTGCTGGACAGCAGAATTAAAATGGGCAGGTGTGTGTGCCCGCTCGTTGCTTGCCACCAAGTTAGGTTGGTGGACTTCTCCGGAGATGGAAGAGACGAGAACCTGCTCACTGTTAACCGGATTTTGCCTCTGGCGATTCGTCTTGGTTGCTCGGGTTCGAGGAACCTGAGCCGAACGCCTGGAGTCAACACCCTCATCATGTTGAGGGCGCACTGCCGCACGAGTCTGGCAGCGATTGTTGATGGGAGTCCTCGGGAAGGACTCCCGCTTCCTTGAATTAAGGCCCCGATGTACCTTCTCATTCACCTCACCAGAATCTGTGAGTGAATGGTGATTGCATTACAGGGATAACGACCCGAAACGGTTGGAGATGATAGTTAGCATCGCCTGCTTCTTGATCGCTGGTCGTCGCTGTCTGGACGACCAAGGTGAATTTTTCACTTGGAGGGCTTGTCGGGCAGCCTCCAGAGCTACAATGATACCTTGTTGATGGTACTCCTTAACCAGTGAGTTTGATACCCAGCATTGAAGATGCTGAGTAGGTGATGTCATCCTCAGAGCGGATGACGATCTAATAGGAGTAGCAGTAGTGGAATTCGTACCAGTGGTATTCACAGGTGTGAACTTGAGAGTAGCCATTCTGGAAATGCAGAAGATCTTGGAAAAGAGTGTCTGTTTAATATAACAGACGTAATCAAGATAAATTCATCCACTACATCTTTTGGATGAGCACATATTTCAATGATTGTTTTTGTTGGCCCTATCATTGAGTTTTAAATAGGGGCCTAACAAATAGGTAAAACATCATTTTAACTTGGTTAAAGATTCACGTCGGGTTCACCATTTTTTGTTTCCTATCGAAATTTGGGATGACCTCCTTGATTGAAGGTTCAAACATTCCAATCCATTTCTAACGTGTTTGTTTGTAGAACCAGAAACATCCAATGATTCCACATCCATTTGGACCTACTTTCCAAAGGTAGGCGCTCATTAGTTTGTGGACTGATGAGGCTTAGGAATTTGCATTGGTCGAGAGTATGGGAGGTCGGACTCATCACACCCTTTTGAGGGGAATTATTGTCTACTCCGGGACTCTCTTTATAGATTTAAGTTATGTTCATGAATCCTTATTACATTACCAAGTATAAAATCATCTTTCATTTAGATCTGACAATCAATGATTAAATATGTAGGAAATTTAGAGAATCTTTTATATCTATTTGAGGTTCTTCATTGATAGAGAATCATCTGTATTTGTTAGAGATTCTTGGTCAATGGTATCCTTCGACACATTTATATAAAAGTCTCTTGGTCATTATGATGACCATGCTGGTTTTAAAGCCACTCAGTGGGGCACTTGAAGTTTATTGTCATTCAGAAGGACATGGATTATTTCAGAGTTGGGATCGAACCCGCAGATGGGCTACCTACGTATCCTTTGTTTAGAAAAGGAATCAGAACCCACGTAGTTCGAGTAAGGAACTATGATGTTTATGATTGATGGCTCAAAGAAGGATGTCATAATTACTTTTACACTCTAATCTCACGTGAGTCATGCTCGGTGTGAGAAACAAGAGGTATTGGTAAAAACCAGACAATTGTTCCATGAAAGATGCAATCATAAGAAATAATGTGGGGGGCATATGTATGTATGACTGCCCAGATAAATGAAGATTATGATTTACTTCAGGGATGAAATCCAGGAACATGGTTCATAAAGGTATATGTGCTTCATGGAGATTTGAATACTCTAACTTGGGGCTTACTCTTGAAAAGGAGGACAAAATTAGGAGAGGACTTATGATTGGGTTTTACTCCTGAGAAGGAATCCCAGATCAAAGGTAAATTAGGACTGGTTAAGAGAAATTGAGACAGGGGATTACTCCTGAGAAGGAGGCCCAGGTTAAGGGACTTGAAAAATTAAGGGACCTGGGGCTTACTCCTGAAGAGGATGCCCATATTTGAGACTCGGGCTTACTCTTGAAAAGGGGGCCCAGGTTAAGAGAATTATGGTTGGGGCTTACTCCTGAGGAGGAAGCCCATATTTGAGACTAGGGCTTACTCCTGAAAAGGAGGCCCAAGTTAAGAGAATTATGGTTGGGGCTTACTCCAAAGGAGGATGCCCATATTTGAGACTGGGGCTTACTCCTGAAAATGAGGCCCGGGTTAAGAGAATTATGGTTGGGGCTTACTCCTGAGGAGGATGCCCATATTTGAGATGGGGGCTTACTCCTGAAAAGGAGGCCCAGGTTAATGAGGACTTGGGACTTACTCATAAAAAGGAGGCCCAGGTTAAGAATTATGATTGTGTCTTCTTCATGAAAAGGAGGCCTATGTTAATGAGGACTTGGGACTTACTCCTGAAAAGGAGGCCCAGGTTAAGAGAATTATGACTGGGTCTTATTCTTGAAAAGGAGTCCCAGGTTAAGGGGTTCTCTCATCTTAAAGGATGATGTTGAATGAATGAAATCTCAATCTTTAGTGACATAAAGATGTGTAAATCACTAGGTTTTGAGAGATATTCCACATAATTCCTTTCAGATAAGGAAGTCAAATCAATAAATCATGCCATAAATGGCTTTGAAGAGTTTCTTGAAGACTGAATCTTGAATAGGAGAGGTGGAATGGCATAAGAGGGGTGAAATGGGAAAGAAGGGCACCCAAAAAGGCAGGGGCGTGCAAGTCCTGGCAGGCACGCAGGTACTGCATGGGCGCGCAGGTATACCTGCGTGACACATGGGTACGTGCGCGTTTGTAAACCAGCATGATAATACTTGGGTGATCCTTTACCAATGCCTTTAGAATTAACCTTAGGTACTTCCAGAAGAGAGGCGCACAAGTTTTGGTGAGGAGGTAGGGCGGCGCACAAGTATGTTCATTTCCCTTAAGGGTAAAAGACCTTAGGCGCGCAAGTGTTAGTGAATTCTAACACTTAGACCTTACTCCTCTTGTTTAGACCTTCCATTCTAGGTAAAGAATTACCTTAGAAGTGTTTGAAATACCTGAAGAAGAGACTTGGGCGTTCAGAGCTCTATATCTGAATTCTGGAAAATTTCCTCCTGAAATGGGGGGCCCACAGGGTCTATTTATAGGCTGGAGAAGACCCCGGGCGGTTATCATGTAGGTCGCACAAGTCACTTGCACGACCATTAGGTGGCACACATGTATACTTGCGCGAACATGAGGGAACTTGCACGACCTATGGGAAATGTTCTCCTTGTTCATCCCTTTGTCATTTTTTGTTTTTTCTTCAAAGGATAAATCAATTTGGACTAAGTTATTTCCCTTTCCATTCTTTTAGACAATGTGACGAAAATAAGCGTCAACAAAATTCCCCCCTCAGAGTTGGATCCGGAAGAATAAGGATGTGACTCTGAGGAAAATAAGAAAAACCAAAGGGAAAGAGGCGCGTAGGTGTTCACCGCGCAACCATCATCGCGTAGGTGTGAGTCGTGCAGGGCTGGAGCACGCAGGATGGAGCGCACTGGCTATAGGAGCGTAGGTGGGTAGCCTGGTCTATAAATATGCGCTCAGTTGTCGCGCATAACACTAACTTCCAGATTTTTGAGCTCTTGCTGCGCAGGTCCCCCTCGCCGCACAAGTTGCTCGTTTTCCACTGTTTGCTTTGTTGTCGCGCTGTTGTCAAGGTAATAGGACTTGCGCGGTGATAATTGCATGCCAAAAACTTGCATGACACATTAACACTTGCGTGACACATCCATACTTGCGTGCCAAGTTTAGACTTGCGCGCCTTAATTCCTTAGCCATTTTTTCTGAATTTCCTTCACAAATTTTATGAAAAATCAACTTACTTAAGAGTTAATTTATTCAACTTTTGTGTAGAATCAATGGCTCTTAGAACCAGAATAGCTGATGAACTGGCTAGCAAGCGGATTGATGATATGATGAACATCATTGGCCACGATTATTATACCGTCAAAGATAGCACTCTTCCGGATTTGGCTAAGTATCTGAAGAAATATCATCACGGCTTCCTCCAAAGCACTTATCTGGCTTTGTATGGCTATGGTCATCTGCGAGAAGTCACTATTCCAGAAGCAAAAAACTATCTTCCATTTTCGTGGTTTCATAATTACACCAACTTTGCTTCAGTAAATATCTCATGTGGAGGAGGATTTATAAATGCTGGAACAGTGGAGAAGGCCCCACATGATGCATCATAACCCTTGTACACCAGATTTAAAAGCTCATACGCCCGAGATGCAACCACATTTTCATCCTTCAATCTTCCGAAATGCTCAGATGGATCAATCCAAAGGCTGGAAGAAAAGTTGGGACTTCTGTCCTGGGGGAGGTGTGATGCCAACTTGGATGTGGGCATACTGGGTGCGGAAAACCTGTTCAGAGTTTGTCAAGGATCTAAAAGGAGTGGCGATATACGAAGCTATTTGGGTTGGGAAAACATATGTTTATAGACATGATAACTTCGTGCCGGAGATAGTCAGCCACTGGAGCCCAGAAACTAATTATTTCCATCTGACTCATGGAGAAATAGGTTTTAGTCTGTGGGATGTCCATAAGATCTTAGGGGCTCCAATTTTGGGTGACATGTATGATGAATTCATTCCACCCAAGGTGACTTGGAATGATTCAGAGAAGACTCCTTCTTTAGCTCGAGAATTATCTAAGATCTTCCACAGGCTCAAGAGTTCGGAGACCTCATTAACTCATTCTAGAAAGGATATCCATCTAGAGGAGTGGATGAATATATTTCTTATTGAGAAGAAAGATAGGGAGCCAAAAGAGCAGGAGACGAAAGAAAAAGGATCCAAGAAAAATAAATCCAAGGATAAGAGGCCCACCCATCCTAATACCTTCCCAAAACCTGAGAAGAGGGGTGCTCCTGGCACATTCTGGCCAAATCTAGAAGCAGGAGAGTTTGAGAAATGGGGATATGAGGTGAATCAAAGGATTCCGAAGAAGACTTGTCTGGAAGGCTTCTTAGCTTTATGGCTCATCGTTTATCTTTTTCCAGTCAGGGATTCGAAGGGAGGCATCAGGCCAGGGACCTTCGTCATTTTGGAAAAATTGGCTAAGGGAAAAATGACTTTGTTGGATACCCCCATTTTAGCAAAGATTCACAGGAGTTTACTTCATGTCTTCATGGTTAAATATCCTTTAAGAATAGTGGGACCATTCCATGTTTTATGGGGATAGATCACCACTCACTTCAAGACTTATAATGTACAGAATGGATTACAAATTCCTGGAAGTTCTTTCAGGCCGTCAATGAAAGAATTCTCTGGAGTTTCTCCATTAGATCTTAATGCCTATGACATAAAAGTGAGGCTGAGCATGTTTAAGGAATTTAACTTCTTTCCCTATGGAAATCCACCAACCGGGAGGTTTGTTGATGATGGAACAACTAACTTGGATTTGAGGGCATACATGATAACTTTCAGGGATGGTGTGATAGTTTCCAGGATTGAAGAATAAATTATATGCGAGGCCTATGGTCCGTATAGATTTGCACGTCAATTCAAATGTCTACAAAATATTTTTTGTATCTCCTCCAGTACATGTCAGGTTAGAGCAACATCCGATGGTTGCTCAGTAACTATGGTTGCTGACGTCAAGGGAGAAGACTGGGGCATTATTTGATCTACCAGTTGAAAAAGCGGCACATAATTTGACTACATATTATGCCGAACACTAGATAGAATCATACCCCAAAGGGGTGATGAATCACCCAGTTTATTAGGTGGGGAAAAGGAAGAGGACTGTAGAGAAAGAAACCCTTCCCCATGAAGGTGATGCTTCCCCACCTGAAGCTGATTCGCCAGATTCCTCCTCTAGAACTGATTCACCGGATTCCCATGATGGGGATGATGAGGCACAACCAGTGGCAAAGCGGTTTCATGCCCGATATAATCCTGCGGTCAGAATTAAAAGACCCACTCTATCAACTCCTAGTGAGTTACTTCATTGTGGAAATTTAATCACCACTAATTTATAAAGCAATAAGTATTATTTTATTATTCTCTATTTGTAGTTAGAGGAGCTAGGAAGAAACTAAAATCAAATATTGTAGGGCCTTCCTCACAGCCTTCATATCTAAGACCAGAGGCTGTCCAAACATGGAAGGCTTTATACTGTGGTACTGAGACCGCCTGGTTGGATTTGTGTGAGGGCATACAACTTTCTGGAATAGGAAATCTTCTGGATTCTATAGATATCCAATATGAGGATAACCCCAATGAAGTGCGGGCTTACATCAGAGAGATGGAGATGCTCATATATTCCACTGATGAGTCCGTTCCTGTCACCAGGCGGGTGAAAGAAATGATTGATCGTGGTGCCACTGAGGGGGCTGGTGGTTCTGGAGATGAGGAGTGGCATGATTATGTGGCTCCTGAAGATGTAAGTTTTCTTTCGTTATTTGATTTACAACTTGATTCCAGTCGAATCTTTGTTACTTAAGGAAGTTATTTTCTTCATCTTGTAGCTTGAAAAGAAAGGAACTGAGGTTCCTTCGCCACAGTATAGCCCTGGTGGTACTGCCATCGAGGCTACTGCTGATTCTCCTCGCGAACCGGGCGAGATTTCTCTAGGCCAGCAGGCCATGAATGAGGAGTTGGACATAACCTTCCATTCGCCAATCCAAGTCCCAATAAGGGAGACTGACGATACTCCCAAAAAACCAAAGATGCAAGGGAAATGAAGGAGGAAGTCCACAGCTAAATGCTTCATTACCAGCGGTAAGTCCCTCAGGTAATCATGAGTCTATACCCATGAAAAGGTTACTCATATTTCTAGGGATTGCAGGGGCTTCTTCAATTTCCCCTCTGAGGGAAAGGACTGATCCTCCTTCAAGGAACAAAGAGGGTGCTGTGGAACAATCAAAGATTCAAGCTGACTTGGATGCTCATGGAGAAGAGCTAGGATCTGTTCCCAATATCCCTCCTGCTACTATTGAAAGAAGAGAAGAACCTGTTTCTGGTAAGTTAACAATGCTTCATAAAAAATGTTGAATGAACCACCGACTAACTTCCATTCTGTGATACTTCAGGTTCAACTCCTGCATTAGAGATTCTGGCGGCTGTTAAAACTGGTTCCATGATTTTATCCGAAGATGCTGTCCAGGGTCAGGGGTTGCAGGACGTAAGTCGTCAAGAAGACACATCAAACGCTCCCACTGGTGAGACTAACCAGGATTCTGAAATATCATTGGATGAAATGATGAATCATGGAATGTCTTTCGAATAATTTTATGATCATGCTAAGTTGTCATGTGATTTAGAAGACCTTGGGCATGAGTGTTATCCTTCGCCCCGTAAAGTTTCTTATAATTTACACTTCTAATCATAAATGAAAATAATATTCAGTTCCATCCATAGAAGCTGCTGAATTGCCAATGCCTAAAGAGGGTGTGGACATTGATGTCAACCCTACCATTGCAGAAACATTAGCTCAAGTAGAGCTAAACCCAGTAAACCCTCATGAGACCCATCTTAAAGATCCTGTTGAGATTGTGAAAGATGGGGAGGAGTTTTCTCAGGTTGCTGATCCACCGTCGGGTAAGGGATAAAAATATTTGTTATTGTACTTAATTTTCAAGACAATCGATTCTTCTGTTATCCTTTGAAGCTAACCAAAGATTTCAATTAATCATGAAGGTCCATCAACTACAGTGGCTAGATCTGGAGGTGAGCCCTCAGCCTCTGCCCCAACGGGAATTGAAAGCGAAGGAGCACATGTCAGGGGGGAAGGAGCAGAACAGGGCACTTCTTTAAGTGCATTAATCCCATATTACATTCCCCCCTGTGATGATGATGTTAAATCAGACCCAGAGGTGCTTAAGGCATTCATACTTTCACAATGCAAGGCATGGAAAAACATATGGAAAATCATATATGAGGTGCCTTTAGAAGATCTATCATCAAATATCCCTCGATTGTCGTCCCTGTTTGTCATGCTAGGACTTGGCGGTTTTGGTTATGAAGAGATCCATGCCGCAGTGAAACATGTCATCTTTAGGAGGGAACATGAGAAAAAGTGTCGCGAAGATCTGACCAGGGTGAAACTGTCAGTTAACATCGGCAAATTTGAGGCTGCAGTATCTCGAGCTGAGGCTGATTATGCAGCCAAGACGAAGGAGCTGAAGCATAAAATCAATGAAAAAGTTATCCAGCAGGTGCAGCTCTAGCAAAAGTTAGATTTTGTTACTAGATAACTTGATCAGCCCAATAATTCATTGTAGGGAGCTCAAATGAATGGTAAGAAAGCCATTTCATATGCCAAGAAGGCACTCCATCAAGCTGAGAAGAGTGAAGCTGGTCGAGTGCATGAGCTTCAAGTAGCTGCTGATGAAGCTCGGGATGATGTACATCAAGTGAAGACTTATGTTGACAGTCTTTTTTAATCTCCTGAAAAAGAGAAGAGGCTCCAATCTATGGATTTCCCTCTAATTATTGTTCATCAATGGAGATTACTTTTATCTTCAATCATTTATGCTTGTATTCTTTCTCTACCTGCTTTAAATTTTACCTAAGACAATGAGTCTAGTAATCATAGTTTGATTTTTACTAGGATTAGTGTAAATAACCCTACAAACTTTGAATCTTTTAATTGATCAATATTACCTAAATCATACAAAATGTATGTTTAGTGAGCTGGAACTTGACTTTTATTCAGAGTTCCTTTGTCTTTTGTGGGCAGTTTAAAGTCATGCACATCAGACATAAAGAGGCTAATGTTTAAGGTCGAAATAGCTTTGACTGAATGAATTAGAATTGACTCAATTCTTTGACAATTTATCTGAAAACATATTACCATACTCAAGTATGAGGGAAAATATGTAAACTATAACTTAAGAAAATTTGGACCTGAGGAAAGATATGAAAAAGAGATAAAAGGCATTAGAAGAAGTAGTTCCCAAGAATGAAGTTACCATTATTTAACAAACCCGTTAGGGGGTTGAATTATGAAGGGCCACCTAAGGGCATTGGCTGTATAGTCAAATAAATAACATCTTTTGGCTGACAAGTCTATTATGTAGACTGTTTATGCAAGGCCGCCTAAGGGAACGTGCTGCATAGTCAGGCAAAAGAATTATCAGAAATTTACTTTCCTAGTGCTAAAAATCTAGTGAAAGTTTATGGAGATTCAAATTTTCCAAAGTATAGATTTTCTGTATGGAAAGAGGTACTTGAATATGGAGAAGATATTTTTGAAAAATATTATCGGAGAACTGGATGGATATCACTCCTACAAAGTTCTGAACCAAACGTAGGGAAGGAGAATATAAACCATAGACTTTAATACTTTCAGATCATGAAAAGGGATATGGGACAAATATGTTAAGGATGGCTATTTTTGCGGGTCCCTACATACTGTCATTTAAGACCAATAAGGACAAAAGAGGCTTTCTTCCCTAGAATTAAGTTACCATTATTTAACAAACCCGTTAGGGGGTTAAATTATGTAGGGCCACCTAAGGGCATTGGCTGAATAGTCAAATAATAGTATCTTTTGGCTGACAAGTCTATTATGTAGACTGTTTATGCAAGGCCGCCTAAGGGCACGTGCTGCATAGTCAGGTAAAAGAACTCTCAGAAATTTAACATTTTTGTGACTAAAAGTCAAGAAAAGGGTTATGAAGATCTGAAAATATTTAAGGTTAGGATTATGAAACATAAAGATGGGTATTGTCCAATGTATACAAAGATACACAGATCAATGCTAACCATAATCATGTTGTGGCTGGGTCCTAAATTGAAATGTTGGACTTCATTACCTATCCCATAAGGTTGGTAATCAAGACATACATAGTTCTTAAATTATAGTTTAACATCATGTTGGACAAAAGGATTAGAGATCTTATTTTAGGGTCATAGAGCTTGGACCATTGTAAGAAATACACAGTGTGTGTTTTCATGGGGACATTTCAGCCAAAGGACTGGAAGTGGAATTTGGGGTTAGTCCCAAAAGACTTGGGGCTGGATTTGAGGGACACTCTAATGTTCCTACGTATCCCATAATGATGGGAATCAAGCCCACGTAGTTCTAGAAATACCCTCTATACAAATTTGGTTCGTACATGTGAAGGGTGAAAGGGGACTTTAGTGCAATGATGGTTTAACCTAAGATAAAAGGTTTGGGCATTGCCATGTATGCACGTAGTATTTGAAATGAAACATGATTGAAAAATTAATCTAAATAATGGTTCCCTCTCAGGTGAGGGTATCAAAGAATATTGTAGTTTATTTTCATACTGGACGAAAGTGTTGTATAGTTTAACGTCGTATAGCAAGGACGAAAGTGAACCAATGTAAAGATATTGATTCTAGGGGCAGTTTCACGAATCAACATCGTATGAGATGGAGGTGAACCGATGTGAAGAGATTGGTTTTGGGCTTGAACCTTAGGTGGTTGCCTACGTACCCATCCTGGAAGGAAGGGATCAAAGTCCGTGTAGTTCAATTAAAGAATGAATTAATGATCAATTTTTTCTTGGGGACAACGACCTAAAAAATGGTGTTGGGACTTATGCATGGTTAGCGGCCCAACAAGGGTGTTATGGTTGAAGTTTTCTCTAAGCTCACGTGAGTCATACTCAGTGTGAGAAACAAGAGGTAGAAACAACCCTAACGATGCACAGTTTAATGTCATGTAGGACATATAAAGGGACTACGCAGTTTAAATTCTTGCAGTTAGGACTATTGGTGCTGCACAATTTAATGTCATGTATCAGGGACAAAGTAAAGTTTAATGTCATGTAGGACATATTAAAGGACTTTTTGTACAGTTTAGCATCATGTAGTTAGGACTATGGGGACAATACAACTTAATGTCATGTTGGATAAAAAGAAGACTGTGCAGTTTAATGTCATGTAGTAAGGACAAAAGAGTACACCATTTAACGTCATGTTGGACGTAAGTGTGAATAGTTTAAGGTCGTATGCATGGATCGTTGGTTATGCAGTTTAACGTCTTGTTGGACGTAAGGGACTTTTATACATTTTAGTGTCATGTAGTTTGGATGTTACAATTTAACGTCATGTAGGACGATATAGGGACAATACAGTTTAACGTCATGTTGGACGAAAAAAGGATTCAACAAGTTTAAGGTCATATACATGGACCATGGATGATATATTTTGTTTTTATACAAAATAATTATTAAAAAATCTGGCATTGGTTGGAGTAGTGATGAGTTCTCCATCCATTGAGATTAAAGAATAAGCTCCATTGGAGTAGACCCTATGTATTGAGTAAGGTCCTTCCCATTTTGGCTCAAGCTTGGGAGGTTTCTCTCCTAGTATCATTGGAGTTATGAGAACAAATACCAATTCTCCCTGAGTGAATGAACGAAGATGAACTTTTTTGTTAAAAGCACGTGATATTCGATTCTGATATACTTCCAAGTGGTGCAAAGTGCACAATCTTTTCTCATCTAACCGTTCCAATTCATTCAATCTCTTTTGAGATTGTTCATCTGTGGATGATTGATCACAAATGGAAACTCTAAGAGAGGGTAGTTGAACTTCAATTGGCAAGACTGCTTCCATTCCATATACCAATGAATATGGTGTTGACCATGTTGCAGTGCGAGTGGTAGTCTGATAAGCCTATAAAGCTTGAAAGAGTTTATCGGGCCATGACTTTTTATCGTTATCCACCATCTTTTGCAGTATATTTGAAAGAGTCTTGTTGAAGGCTTCTATCTGGCCATTGGCCACTGCATGATACCGAGATGAATGGTTGGATTTGATGTTGCATTCTTGATACAACTTCTTCACCTCAGATGAACAAAAGTTGGTTCCATTGTCCGTCAATATGGTATGAGGGACACCAAATCTGGTAATGATGTTAGAATTGATGAAGGTAACAATGCATTTAGAACTGACTTCCTTAAGAAGTATTTCCTATTCCCATTTGGAAAAGAAGTCAGTAGCAGTAAGAATGTACTTAAACTGCTTGGCCGTAGCTGAAGGGTAAGGTCCCACCACATCCATTCCCCATGTGGAAAATGGCCATGAGTATTTAGCTGTATGAAGCAACTCTGGAGTTTGATGAATGAAGTTGGCATGTACTTGGCATGAATGACACTTCTTTGTGAAATCATCACAATCTTGTATCATTGAAGGCCAAAAGTATCCAAGCCTTTGAATTTGATCAGACAGTCTATGTCGAGACTGGTGGACACCACAAACTCCTGCATGCACTTCTTTCATGATAGCCATTGTCTCTTCACCATCAATGCATCTGAAGAGAACTCCATAAAAACCATGTTTGTAGAGAATTTTATCTAGGTGATCTGGGCTATCATAAAGAGTAAAATTGACCACACGTCGCCAGATTTGTTCTTTCTCGGCTCTATTAGGTCGAAGTGTTCCATTTTGAAGGTATTCCCTGATAGGTGACATCCATCCTGTAGTATGACCATACAGTTCAGGAATGGGACTAATTTCATTAATTTCCTTTGTTCTGATTCGAACATAAGGTGAAATTTCATGACGGTGGGCATTACTGATGGTTGTATCGTCCCGATTTGGATCTGCAAGAGTTGTGGCTATATTAGCCAGTGCATCAGCTTGGGCATTTTGTGATCTTGGGACATAAGAAAATGCCAGTTCCGAGGGGAATTCCTCCATTAACTCTCTGACGTAATCATACAAAGGGCTTAGTTCTTCTTTTCTAATGGCATAATCCCCATTGACTTGTTTGATTACCAGGTCTGAATCACCTTTCACCTTTAAGTGATTCACTTGTGCTTGAAGCGATAATTTCAAGCCTACGATGAGTGCTTGGTATTCTTCTTCATTATTGGTACCACCTTCCCACAATAAGAAGGAATAAGGTAACACTACATTTTCTGGATAAATGAGCACAATTCCTTAGCCAACTTTTTTGAATTTAGGATTTTCCATTTTCCTCCCTGTTGGACTTCTGGAAGCACCATCAAAATACATTTCCCATGCCTGAGGACTTTCTTGAATAGATAAGACTTCCTCATCAGGGAGTTCAATATCTAAAGATGTGTCTTCCACTGAAGGGTGTTCATCTAGGAAATCAGCCAGAGCTTGGACCTTTACCGCATTTTGAGACACATACTGAATGTCTAATTGCTGCAAAAGAACGGCCCACCTTGCCAAACGTCCTGTAAGCATTGGACGACTAAGGATGAATTTGATCGGGTTATTGCGAGATACCAATTGGACCTCGTGATGTTGTAGGTAATGTCTCAACTTTTGAACTACAAAGATTAATTCCAGGCAGCACTTCTCAATACATGAATACCAGGTTTCTGCTTCAATCATAGTCCGACTAAGGTAGTAGAGGCTGTTTTCATTCCCAGCATCATTCTTCTGAGCAAGAAAGGCACCCAATGATCACTCTAGAGCTGTCACGTAGAGGATAAGTGGTGTTCTTTCAATAAGTGTCATGAGTACTGGTGGACTCAAGAGGTATTTCTTGAGAATATCGAATGCTTCTTGACATTCTTCAGTCCACTGGTAAGTGACTCCCTTCTTCATCAATTTGGTGAAGGGTAAACTTTTGCCTTCCAAATTGGTGATGAAACGCCGAATATAGGCTAAGTGTCCTTGAAGTCTTCTTAATTATTTAAAATTTCGAGGAGGTTACATACCAAAGATTGACTTGGTCTTCTCAGGATCAACTTCAATACCACGATGGCATATAACAAAGCCGAGAAATGTTCCTGAGGTTACCCCAAAAGCACATTTTAAGGGGTTCATCTTCAAATTATGTTGTCGAAGCTTGCGAAATATGACTTCCAAATCATCCAAGTGATTAGAATTTTGTTTGGATTTAACCACCAAATCGTCTACATAGAATTCCACAAACTTCCCTAAGAAGGGTTTGAAGATACGATGCATGTCACGATGATATGTTGCACCTGCATTCTTTAAGCCAAAGGGCATTACCCGGTAGGAAAACACACCCTGAGGGGCTCTAAAGGCTGTGGATTCCTCATCTTCTGGGGCCATTCAGATCTGATTATATCCGGAATATCCATCCATGAAGGAAAGTGCTTCATATCCAGCTATTGCATCAATTAAAAGTTCTGTAATCGGAACTGGGAAATCATCCTTAGGACAATGCCGATTAAGATCTATGGAATCGATGCAAACTCTAATTTGTCCGTTATTCTTCTTTACAGGAAAAATATTAGCCAACCACTTGGGATACTGAACTTCTCTGAAGATGTTATCTTTGATGATTTTATCCACTTCAGCTTCAATTTTGGATGCATAAGTTGGGTGTGTTCTTCTCGCGTCTTGCTTAAATCCTCGATGTTCTTCTAGTAAACCCAAATGATGAGTAGAAACATCAGGATCAAGCCCAGACATTTCTGTATAGTTCCAAGCAAATATATCTCTATTTAGCTTTAGAAAGGAAATATGCATCTCTTGATCTTCAAGATTCATGGCCGCACTGATGAATGTGGGGCGTGGATCTTCTTTTGTACCCAGATTTATTTCTCTAAGTTCATCCACAGTGGTAGAGATACCCTCTTCAAATGCTGGATGAGCATCTCTGAGATCTTCCTCTTCTTCTTCATCATGTGTTATTTCTTCCGTTTCTACTTGAATAGTAGATGATAAAGCAGAATTTTCATGATCAGAAGAGATGTCAAAATTTGCACATCTTGAAGAAGAATCTTCCATTTCTGACCCGATTGATGATAAGGGGTCTTATTTGGGTAATAAAGAGGAGATGATGGATTGAGAATCAACATCATGGTTCACATCCGATGTTTCTATAACTTCTTCTAGACTAATTGGAGAAGTATAGAATTTTTGGATTTCAGAAGATGAAATAAAGATGTCACCATTTGTGCTTTCATCACTGCTTGGTGGGTTACCAATTTCTCTCATGTTGTCTGGCTCGATTGCCGTAATTTACATTATGGATATTTCCATAAGAGTTTTTTGATTTGGGTCTATCTTGTCAATTTGACTGATAGGCAACACATAATCTATACTCACATGTGTAAATGGATTTACTGGAATCTTCTCCAAACCATATGGAGCATTAGCTTTGGTAATCTCATTTGTTGTGTATTTCTCCCTTCCCTTCATGTGATAGAATTCCGCCTCAATGTATTGAGACTCACATGTCTTGAATGAGGCCTTATCACCATACAATATCCCAAATTGACCATCAAAACAATATTTGAGACATTGATGGTATGATGAAGGGATAACCGCATGTTGATGTAGCCAGGGTCTTCCAAGCAAGATGTTGAAAGCTGAGTCTTGATCAACAACCATGAAATCTGAATTGGATAGAAGATATCTAAACTGAGTTCTGAGTGTAACTTTACCCAATGGTTCTTGTTCATTTTTATCATATCCTTGTAACATCATGGTAGAAGGAGATAAATCAGATTCTGTGAAGCCCAATCAACGAAGTGTACGAATGGTCATGAGGTTGACTCCTGAACCATTGTCAATGAAAGCTCTTAGGACATCTACGCCATTGACCTTTCCAGATAAGTAAAAAGGTCTAATATGCCCAAGCACAACATCATCTTCATCTTCATCAGTAAAAGATATTATTGCATGGAATTCTGCAGGATTATTATCTATGTGATAGACTTCAGCTGCAGCAATTTCAGTTTCAAACTCCTGAGGACTTGACAAAGCCTCGATGAGTGCTTCCCGAAGATCTTTTGACAGATTCAAAGCATCCAGAATTGATAAATTGGCTGGTACATGAGACAAGTGTTTCAATACATCATACTTTTGATCCATAGGTCTGTGTTTCCCAACAAGAATATGTGGTTTAGCAGGTTCCTTGGAAGCAGATTCTTTGGAAGTTGATGCATCTTGTATTGGGATAGGAGTTGGAAATATTCATGGTTTTGGAAGATTAGACCGATTAGATCCATTTAATTACTGAGAAGAAGAAAGTGGAACCTTCAATTGATCTTCCAGTACAATTGTGCCAGGACTGAGTTTTCTATTGGTGGAATAACTTGCTTGTTGTTGTTGAGCTCGCTGAAGGGTTCTACTACGAGTTTCTGCCGCATACACAGTTCTAGCAGGAGTAGAATTGGAGTAGTGGCCTCTGAAAGATCCATGTCTTCCCCTGTATCCTGAGCCTCTGGAACTTACTCTGATTTCTCTATTTGATACAGGTAACTCGGGCTCATCAAAATTGAAACTGCGACTGGCATACGAATATGTTAATAGAATCATATTAATAGAACCGAAGATTAACTCTTCGTCTAATGAAGACTCTGCCTGATTAGCCTATTTAGGCTGTGCCGTTTGGTGGGGTGGTGCCCGTGGCTTTGAAGTAGATGGCATGAAGTCTGCCAGAGTCAAAGAGAACTTAGGCTTTGACACATACTCATCTTCTTCTGATTCTTTTTCTTTATTTGAATCATTCCGTTTCTTTGAGGACTTTCCCTCTGATAAAGAGGGTTTTTCCGCAACATTCACGGTAGAAGACACAATCAGTTTCTTTAATTGTGTTTGCAAAATAGCATGAGTTTGGTTTATTGTCTTTCTGACCATCCAATCATCATACTTTTGTGCATTTTTGATTTTTACTTCTTGCTATTCGCCTCTCTCCTTTGGAACTGTAGCAGTAACACATGCTACCTGAGCTGAAGAACCTTTCAGTTTGACTTGTCCCGAGTTGACCATCTTTTTCAAGAGGTCTTTGAAGACAAAACACTCCTGGATGGGATTCCCCAACATTTTATGAAAAGGGAAATAATTGGGATGGTCTTCATCTCCTTCCTTTTTTGGCCTCTTAGGCCTTGGAAATTGAACCAGATTATTTTCTAGAGCCGAAATGAAGTAACCAGGAACTTTTTCATTTAGGAAAGAGTATGTTTTGCTCTTCAGATCCTCAAATTATTTTCATATTTGATCTCTTTGATCATCTGGATGAAACGACCATTGTTGTTGGCGCTCAGGATGTGGAGCCCTTTGAGAAGATGAAGGTTTTGAAGTAGAAACAGGTACAGGTGCTTGTTTAAGCATAACTGTAGCAGTTTCTGCATTACCCATTCTCCTTCCTGGAGCTGATGGAATTACACGAGATTTAGTCTTAGCCTGTATAAGGGAATATTCAATCTTCTGAGTGATTGAAGTAAGGTCTCGAAACCCTCCTATGTATTTCACAGGGATCAACTGCGTGCGTAATTCATCACACAGATTTGCCACACAGATTGGCAGCAATTCCTCTTGAGGGAGTGCTAAGCCTAGGGAATATGTTAATCCCTTCCAAAGAGAAATGAAATCTGAGACCCTTTCATTCCCCCTTTTCTTACAGTTTTTAAGATAAAAAACGGTTGTCTTTGGAAAAGTTGAGCTGAACTAAAGAAGGAATTTTTGGCGAAGATCCTCCCATCCGGTAATTGACCAGGATTGCAAGCTTGTATACCAGACAAAGGCTAGTCCTTGCAAGGTCCGCACGAAGCATCTGAGTTTCACTACTTCTTGCTATTTCAGAGTTGCCATCATAGGATCTCAACAAGAAACATAATGCGTCAAATGCTATTCAGGATCGCCTGATCCATTGAAAATAGGGAATATAGGGTTTCCAAAACTAGATGGAGGAGAGATTGAATCTACCCATTCAGGGTAAGCTTTCTTTTCTGGTTGAACCTACACACGCTTCCCTTCCATAGTTTCTAACTGAGCTGTTAATGACTCAATGTTAGTTATTAAATTTTGAGAAACATCTGGTTGAACTTGGTCTTGGGCAGGTGCAATGACTGGAGCTTGGACAGATGTGGTGGTTGGTTCTGCAACTGATGGTAGCACTGCCAACTTTTGTTTCACTTGACCCGTAGGATTACACTTGTGAGGGTGTACTGATAGAGGAGGATATTCTTGATCAATCTCATTAGCTGCAACAAATTCCCTTGGTTGACTGACTCCAGCATGCTTAAGAAGAAGACTACCCTGAAGTAGTTCTGCATTCAACCACCTTAATTCCTTCATTTCTTCCTCCTGTTGTGCAAGTATTTTCTCTAGTGAGAGCGATTGGCCTTCTTTAGAGGAAGGATATGTAACCTGATTCTTTCCCTTCCCCTTTTTTGATCCCTTTCGAAGACGGGGAAGTGGGTTATTTAAAGGAACACCTATATTTTGGGTAAACCTTTGATTTCATATACGCACACCTTCTTCATTTGTGTCTGCGCGTACAACTTCTTGAGAAAGAATCTCTTCATCTGATCCCTCTGAATGAGACTCATCGAGTGGATCAGAAACAATGGCATTAATGACATTAATTGATGCATAACTCATTTCATCCCTTCTATCAACATTTTTGTGATATTGTCTTCTTCCATGTCTTTGATGAGACATTGCCTTTTGTTGATTCGATCCCTTAGGAACTTCTTGGAGAACCGTAATTTGGAGATAATCTCATGATAATTTGGCTCTTCGTTCCTCTTGTGTCTTCTTCCCCAATTGATAAAAGACTGATTTTCTTTGAGGAGGGGATTGATGATTTGAAAAAGTCCCCAGTCTGGTGGACTGGGGCTGTTCCTACTGTCTTTGCTCAACTCCTTGAATCCTATTTGTTGATTCTGAGGGTTGGTTTAAAAAAGTCCCCAGTCTAGAAAGCTGGGGTGGATCTTGACATGCTATGTATGAGACTTTCTTAAAATCTCTCATAATATTAGGGACCTTGGTCCGGAAATTAGCTGGATGCATCAACCTGCATCCACTTTTATCACTCGACTCAAAAGATCGTTGGATGATTTCTGACACTTCTGTCACTTGGTGATGTGCTTGCTCCATACGAGAGGCCTGTTAAATATTCTCGTTTTCTTGATGCAGGAGTAATTCAAAAACTTGTTCTTTGTATTCTTGATTTTGAGAGGAACTAGTTGAAGCCTGTTCTTGGGAAAGATTTTGATTACAAACAAAGCCCATTGACTTTGGCCGGCCATGGGAAATAACATTGCATGAGACCATTTTCGGCGGGCTTTGCTGACTGGAGAGTAAAGTGAAATGTAGTGCTCCATGAACACCCCATAATATGATATGAATACCAGATGGGGAATTGGAAATTAACCAGCACAATCTTCTTAGTGCACTAAGGAATGAACGCTGAAGGGATCTCTGCTGCTTTTCGGCCTTCGGATATTGAGAGACTGATAGAGATTCCAAATCAATCTGGCGTTGTAACCCTTATATTATCTTAACATGATTTTCATATTCATCATAAGATAATACTTTCTTCTTCAATTGACAAAGTTTTTTCCATATGTTGAGACGAATATCATGAATTCCATATTCCATCAACATCTTTGGAATGTCATACTGAGAGTCAGCCAGAGGCCAAAACATGATAGGCACTTCACCTTTCGCCAGTTTTTTTCTCATGTTCAGCATTTCCTCCTTATCATTCAATGAAGATTCTTCTACCTGATTTCACCAAAGTTGGTGTTTCCTTGTTGCTTCATCGGATTCAACAAGATTGGTAGAGAAATCATTGATCAAACTAGAAGATGAATGACTTAGGGGTAGTTCGGAGAATGACCTACACCCTGGACTATCTTCTGATTGAGAAAGTATTTCACCTGCTAGTGATGAAGCATCAGACATGACTAGTTTCAAATTTGCAAGTGCCTCAAGATAAGAGGGCTTTCTCGGCATTACATTGTCCACTGGATAATTTTCTGGGCAATGTGCATCACTACTACGGAGAGGACTTTCACAGCAAAATTCATCATCATGGGGAGGACCACCATGATGGGTTATAACAAAAGATGATATCTCTTGCTCCTTCATCTTCTGGCCACACAGAGGGTTCCTGTGGCTCTCATATGAAGATGAAAATTCAAGATCGACCGAATTATCATGAAGCAGGCCTTCATGAGGAAGTGTTTGTTGAAGACCTTCAGAATTAATGTTCCCACTATTGGGAAATGAGGGAGTAGAATCTTGGATTCCAATAGATAATTGTCTGAGGGCTTCAAGAACTCCAGCATTGACTAAGGCCTTGTTACAGATTGGCTCTTGATCTTTTGACTGTGTTGGGCGGGTTTTCTTCTTAGACACCTTCTTACTCACCTTGGAAACCACTTGTTGACGAAAGTGGCTGCTCTGAGCTGGTGCATGTGCCTGATCAGGAGAGATGGCCAGGTTAGGCTCATGATCTCCACTCAAATCAGCTGTATGTGCCTAACTTGATTGTCCATATGATATGGGGGAGTATGCCCCACAACCCTCTTGGACTGGAATAGATGTGTGTATCTATTTTAGAGTGAACTGTTGATATGTTAATCCACTGGTAGGGATAGATTTATGTGTCTTTCCCTGAGATGTCTCTGAAGTTGTTATAATATCCTGACAGGCATCCAGAATATGAGCAGGGATTTGCTTCTTATCTTTCACTATTGATATAATATGCTTGGTGACTTCAACTGCTGGAACATGGATATACGTCCATTCCGTGATTGGAGTAGGTTTATGTGCCTACTCCTGTACTCCTTTTCCTGTCAGTGAATCCTAACAGTACTCAAGTGTGGGGGCAGAAAGTTGAGTCTGCCTCTTGTTTATCACCAGAGCTTTCCGACTAACTTCTCTGAATGCTACCAGACGAGACTGATGGTAGGCTTGATCAATACTAGCAAGTGTATGTGCCTGCTGATTGCACTCTGCCGAACGTGGTTGAGGAGCTCCATCATATGTAGTCAGACGAGCCTGTTGACTAGCTGATGATGTATAAACCGATATATGTTCCTACCTATAGTACTCCACCGGAATTACCTGGCATGATTGGCGTGATGCTGCCAGATGAGTCTGCTAGACAGCGGAATTAAAATGGGCAGGTGTGTGTGCTCGCTTGCTGCTTGCCACCAAGTTAGGTTGGTGGACTTCTCCGGAGATGGAAGAGATGAGAACCTTCTCACTGTTAACCGGATTTCGCCTCTGGCGATTCGTCTTGCCTACTCGGGTTCGAGGAACCTGATCTGAACGCCTGGAGTCGACACCCTCATCATGTTGAGGGCGCACTGCTGCACGAGTCTAGCGGTGATTGTTGATGGGAGTCCTCGGGAAGGACTCCTTCTTCCTTGAATTAAGGCCCTGAGGGACCTGCTCATTCACCTCCCTAGAATATGGGAGTGAATGGTGATTGCGTTCCGGGGATAACGACCCAAAATTGTTGGAGACGGTAGTCAGCACCACCTGCTTCTTGATCGCTGGTCATCGCTGTCCGGATGATCATGGTGAATTGTTCACTTAGAGGGCTTGTCGGGCAGCCTCCAGAGTTGGAATGGTACCATGTTGACGGTACTTCTTAAACAATGCGTTTGATACCCAGTATTGAAGACGCTGAGTAGGTGATGTCATCCTTAGAGCTGATGATGATCCAGCCGGAGTAACAGCAGTGGCATTCGCAGCAGCGGTATTCACAGGTGTGAACTTGAGAGCATCCATTCTGGAAATGCAGAATATCTTGGAAAAGAGTGCCTGTTTAATATACCAGACATAATCAAGATAAATTCAGCCACTACATCTTTTGGATGAGAACATATGTCAATGATTGTTTTTGTTGGCCCTCTCATTGATTTTTAAATAGGGGCCTAACAAATAGGTAAAACATCATTTTAACTGGGTTAAAGATTCACGTCGGGTTCACCATTTTTTGTTTCCTCTCGGAATTTGAGATGACCTCCTTGATTGAAGGTTCAAACATTCCAATCGGTTTCTAACGAGTTTGTTCGTAGAACCGGAAACATCCAATAATTCCACATCTATTTGGACCTACTTTCCAAAGGTAGGAGCTCATTAGTTTGTGGACTGATGATGCTTAGGAACTTGCATTGGTCGAGAGGATGGGAGGTCGGACTCATCACACCTTTTTGAGGGGAATTATTGTCTACTCCGGGACTCTCTTTATAGATTTAAGTTATGTTCATGAATCCTTATTACATTACCAAGTATAAAATGAGATTTCTTTCAAATCTGACAATCAATGATTAAATATGTAGGAAATTTAGAGAATCTTTTATATGTATTTTAGGTTCTTCATCGATAGAGAATCATCTGTATTTTTTAGAGATTCTTGGTCAATGGTATCCTTCGACAGATTTATATAAAATTCTCTTGGTCATTATGATGACCATGCTAGTTTTAAAGCCACTCAGTGGGGAACTTGAAGTTTATTGTCATTTAGAAGGACATGGATTATTTCAGAGTTGGGATCGAACCCGCAGATGGGCTACCTACGTATCCTTTGTTTAGAAAAGGAATCAGAACCCACGTAGTTCAAGTAAGGGAGTATGATGTTTATGATTGATGGCTCAAATAAGGATGTCATAATTACTTTCACACTCTAAGCTCACTTGAGTCATGCTCGGTGTGAGAAACAAGAGGTATTGGTAAAAACCATACAATTGTGACATGAAAGATGAAATCATAAGAAATAATGTGGGGCTTATGTATGTATGACTGCCCAGATAAATGAAGATTAGGATTTACTTCAGGGAAGAAATCCAGGAACATGGTTCATAAAGGTATATGTGCTTCATGGAGATTTGAATACTCTAACTTGGGGATTACTCCCGAAAAGGAGGCCAAAATTAGGAGAGGAATTATGATTCAGTTTTACTCCTGAGAAGGAATCCCAGATAAAAGGTAAATTAGGAATGGTTAAGAGAAATTGAGACTGGGGCTTACTCCTGAGAAGGAGGCCCAAGTTAAGGGACTTGAAAAATTAAGGGACTTGGGGCTTATCCCTGTAGAGGATGCCCATATTTGAGACTGGGGCTTACTCCTGAAAAGGAGTCTCAGGTTAAGAGAATTATGTTTGGGGATTACTCCTGAGGAGGATGACCATATTTGAGACTGGGGGTTACTCCTGAAAAGGAGGCCCAAGTTAAGAGAATTATGGTTGGGGATTACTCCTAAGGAGGATGACCATATTTGAGACTGGGGCTTACTCCTGAAAAGGAGGGCCAGGTTAAGAGAATTATGGTTGGGGCTTACTCCTGAGGATGATGCCCATATTTGAGACTGAGGCTTACTCTTGAAAAGGAGGCCCAGGTTAATGAGTACTTGGGACTTACTCCTAAAAAGTAGGCCAAGGTTAAGAATTATGACTGGGGCTTATTCCTGAAAAGGGGGCCCAGGTTAATGAGGACTTGGGAATTACTCCTGAAAAGGAGGCCCAGGTTAAGAGAATTATTACTGGGGCTTATTCTTGAAAAGGAGGCCCAGGTTAAGGGGTTCTCTCATCTTAAAGGATGAGGTTTAATGAATGAAATCTCAATCTTTAGTGACATAAAGTTGTGTAAATAACTAGGTTTTGAGAGATATTCCACAGAATTCCTTTCAGATAAGGAATTCAAATCAATAAATCATGCCATAAATGGCTTTGAAAAGTGTCTTGAAGACTGAATCTTGAATAGGAGAGGTGGAATGGAATAAGAGGGGTTAAATGGCCAAGAAGGGCACCCAAAAGGGCAAGGGCGAGCAAGTCCTGGCAGGCGCGCATGTACTACATGGGTGCGCAAGTCCTGGTCACACAGGTATACCTGTGCGACACATGGGTACTTGCGCATTTGTAAACCATCAAGGTAATACTTGGGCAATCCTTGACCAATGCCTTTAGAATTATCCTGAGGTAATTCCAGAAGAGAGGCGCGCAAGTTTTGGTGAGAAGGTAGGGCGGCGCGCAAGTATGTTCATTTCCCTTAAGGGTAAAACACCTTATGTGCACAAGTGTTAGTGAATTATAACACTTAGACCTTACTCCTCTTGTTTAGACCTTCCATTCTAGGTAAAGAATTACCTTACAAGTGTTTGAAAGACCTGATGAAGAGACTTGGGAGTTCAGAGCTATGCATCTGATTTCTGAAAAAATTCCTCCTAAAATGGGGGGCCCACAGGGTCTATTTATAGGCTGGAGAAGACCCCGGGCGGTTATCATGTTGGTCGCGCAGGTCACTTGCGTGACCATGAGGGAACTTGCACGACCTATGGGAAATGTTCTCCTTGTTCATCACTTTATCGATTTTTGTTGTTTCTTCAAAGGATAAATCAATTTGGACTAAGGTATTTCCCTTTCCATTCTTTTATACAATGTGAAGAAAAGGAGCGTCAACAATATCATAAGCATGTAATCATATCATAACCTGTGTAAAAAGATATAGGTTTCATAATAATTTCATCAAACTCATAACCCATGAAAAAAGCAGGTTTCCAAAGCATTTAACCAGTGAAAGGGAAATGGGTTTAATAAACATCATTCCATAAAAACATAAACCATTCAGAGAAAGAATATGAATGGAAACATTGAATCATTTCCCCAAATAGTTATGGGTAACACCAATGGATGTCATATTAGATGGATAATACTTTTGAATGATATTTTATAAAACTATTCTTTAGGAAAATATCATTTATTCTTGAAAAATAATTTTTAAAACATAAAACCTTTTAAAAAACAATTCTTTCGAAAATAAACTTCAAAATACTATAAATGAAGCATCGACAGCAATCTAAAACCCTTTTTCTTTGATAACATATAAATAAGTCTTGAAAGAATTTTGAAAACCATTTCATGGAAAATACATTGAAATGTTATAATAAATCTTGAAAATTGTTTGAAAACCCTTCTTCCTTGGAATGTTATAAAATAATATTGAAAACATTTTTATTTTAAAATAATTTGAAAACTTATAAAGCAATCTTCTAAAATTATAAAAATCCTTTTTTTAAACAACCTTTTTAAAACATAAAAGGGTTGTTTTGAAAGTAATTTAAAATCAATTTTTATACATAAATATTTTTTGAAACTATTTTTCATTAAAAAAATCATTAAAAAAATGAATTTATATAATATTAGGAAAATATATTCTTTTAGAAAAATAACTATTTAATATTTTAATGGATAATTCACGGTAATTTCATTTATGATAGAAGGTACATCTGTACATGAGGAACATTCTTTTTTTGCATTGTAAATGTTTTAGAAAAGTTCCTCAACCAGAAAATGACAAATAGATTAATGTTTTTAAAACAATTTTGTTTTAAAGGGGAAAATGGTTAAAAATTTATTTTAAATATAATAGGATAATAGTAGAATATTTTT
Source organism: Viscum album (assembly GCA_963277665.1). Lineage (NCBI taxonomy): Eukaryota > Viridiplantae > Streptophyta > Magnoliopsida > Santalales > Viscaceae > Viscum > Viscum album. Next base: position 569,826,898 of record OY728130.1, on the reverse strand, counting down.
GGAAACCTTTTAGAAAACATGATTTTGAAGGAACACAAATTTCTGGCCAAATAGAGAGGTAAAGTCGGGCTTTCTAAAAAAACGCTTTATTGATAATATTATGTACCAAACAGTGGAATAATGGTACCATCACATGGATATAACATGAATATGTAGAGTGTAAGAAATATCATGAAGATTGTTGAGATATGGATTGTAATATTACATCACTAGAAGCATAATCATAAACAATCTCGATAAACGATGAGATTGGTTCACTAAACTCTTACCACTTGGTAACTTTGAATCATAACCCCATTGTAATAAAATGAAATTACATAGAGCCTAAAATATAATTCAAAATAAGTAGATTCATGATATAAAATTTCCAATGGAAGTATATACACATCAAAAATAATTTATGTGCATAAAAAACATGAGTATCAAAGAAGGAAAATTTAGATAAAACAATCTTACCGATTTGGTAACTTTTAAAACATAAATCCAATGAAAGAAGGATTATATAATGGATATGTAAATACCCATAAATTTAATAATAATAATAATATAATATATTCATTGGTAGTGTATACACCACGTAAAAGAAAATATTGGTGAACATGGCATGTATCTCATAGATATAAAGAGAGATGAAATTCACTTTCCTTGAAGCTTGTCTCCCGTCATACTCATTCAAATGTCATGAACAGTAAATATAAGTTTATTATAAATCTATAAAATAACAATATTATTATTATATATAATACCATATATGGTTTTATTATGACTTTATATTACCCACTTATTAACAATTCTATGTTATGGTTTCACTTTGGGTAAAAACTGCTTTGTTCTTCATATATGTATTGACTTGTTATTCTTGATCATCTTACACAGATCATGATTTAAAAATAGAATGTAAAACATTATATAAATTTCATATATATTAATTATATATGTATTTATAATATTCTATAAAATATATAAATATGAAATAGAATACACCATTAATAGAGATGATAGGTCGTACGTACACATAAACACGTTTTCCATTTCGTTGTTGTATTGAAATAAAGTAAGAAAATTAAATATATGTATATACATATATAATATCATTAAATTATAATTTTTATGATATTAATATATATATCATATATATTTACTAAAACAATTTTTAACACATTCCATGTAATGTCTGAATGAATCACATCACTTTGAGGAGGTTGAAGTCTACACGTTCAAAAACGATGTTATCAAATTTAAAAAAGAAAAGATGTATAAATATATGTTTTATATAATAATTAAATAAGAATAAAGAAATAATAAATATCATATATATCATATATAAATAGCGTGTCCATAATAATTCCAAACCATAAAATGTGACAAAATGAACAATCATCGTTTCATGAGGCGGTAGTTCTCCGTACACATAAACAATATGTTCATTACCTATTAGATGAAAGTGTATGTAAGTGTAGCTATAAAAAATAACATAAAAATATTTATGTACATTGAGGATACTGGGGTTTTTTTTAAAATCATGTAATAATTAGAGTTTGGGGGGAATATATTGGAAATGAAACTAAAGTGCTTGAGGAAAGATATTACCTCTTCTTTGGGTAACTCATTTTCCTTTACATCAGAGGGATTCCTTGGATGGATTTATTACCAAGGGGAGGATTATAGGATGATGGGGGGGGGGCGTAGGATATATTTGGGAAGATATTGGTCGATCAAATGTGGCATGAGATGTGTTAGGAAGTGGGAGGATAAAATTCCTTTTATAGTGGAGGGAAATGACACACTTTGTATTTTTTGAAAAGAATTGTGTGTTCCCCAAGTAATACTAATTTCCAAAGTGTAAAAATGGATAATTATGTAAAATTGTAGGTTTAGTGGCCGAAATATGCCATATAATAGGTTTTGGTTAATTTTATATCACATTTTTCTCTAAAAAATATGGTTTAGTCTGTTGTTAAGATTGATTTTAACTTAATCGATTTAACTATTTTTAATTAATTTCACTAATATCTTTGTTCAAACACTAAGTTGAAATTATTATAAATTATAAATTATTCTAATTCCTAATATTGATTCCAATTTTCTAAATTACAATCATTTAAGTGGTATAAATTAATTTAAATTTTATCCTGTGATGGGACGATAATATGGGTTTTTAAAATAAAAATGTTTAAAAGATTGCTATGTTTTTATTTTCAATTTCAAAGTGAAATTGATTAAAATTACTGAAATTGGATTAATTAGTAAAAATTTAATATAATTAAACTTTTAAATCATTTAAAAATATAATTTAATCTTATAAATAAATTAGACGAAAAAGCAGTTTTGAATTAACATTCATTATTTTTAACAATTCATTAAAAAATAAAACATCACATAAAAATATAAAAAATTAAAAATATCCTAATTTTTATGTTTGAAATTAAAAAATTAAGTTTATATTGACATATAAAATTTATAAAATTTCAAAAATTTATATTTATAATAGATTCTCCAGTAAAAGGCGGTAAATCCGCCTTTATAAAAATATTGATTTTTATGCACAATATTGGGGTTGTTCTTATATTATTCTTACCAAATCTATTGGATGAATATAAAAAAAATTCATTTCATATATTAAAATTATATTTAATTAATATAGTTCTCTAATTTTCATTAAATTAATTTATTAGGGTAAAACAACTTTGTGAGTATAAAAATGGTTTTCTATAAAAATATCTTTGTTATATTGAATTTGTTATTATGTCCATTTCTAATTCATTTGTAACCAATGTGTTCATTTTATATCTTTTTTAAACCAAATATTTTATTAATTTAGTTAATACAATTCATAACCTCTAATTTAACAACTAGGTTATATCTTATTATATTAAATAATAATATTTAAATAATATATTATTGTTTTGTAAAACTCGGTAATGTGTGTAATGAAAGTCATCGTAGAAACCCATTGATTCATGTGACATAGTATACCTTGTTATTTCATTCATTTTAGTCTATGAATATTTTATCAAATCTATTTAAAATAGTCAATATATTGTAAAGTCTTGGTATATTATATTCTATTACGCTCTTGGTGTTGTGTGTAGCGCATGATTAAGTTGGTGTTGCATATGATTCAATCCAAACATTTCACTTTCGTATAATAAAATATAGATTATTGCATTAGATACAAAATACTTATAAAAGAATAAATTAATTTGAAAAAAAATATTTCACAAAATATGAGGGTGTTACATTCTACCCCCCTTAAAATACATTTCACCCAAGAAATTTGTATGGGTTATCATGGGTTTAATAATTGAATGTCCCTTTCAAATAAAACCACATCACAAAAATATATACTAAAACATCCCTTAAAAATGATATATAAAAACATAATGGTTACCCAAATTAAATAATAACTAGATTCTCACATAGGAAAACATAGGTGGGAAGTGAAAACATGGACTTGAAGGAAAAGCGTAAATATTTATAGGGAGTGATTGAGGTCATTAATCACAAACAAGTGAATGATCAGGGAAATTTTATGGAACTCAAAGTCATAAATCTATGATTATTTAAATGGAAATCAGTTCAAAAAAATTATTTTATTAGGAAAACATTTTATTTTCATTTTTCTAATGTTTAGTAATTTGTTTATTGACAAAGAATATACAAATATATATAGACTTGATATTTTTCTAAAAACACAATTTCATTATTTGGTTATGCTTCGATCAATTAACAATTCATCCATTACCCCATTAAATGTATTTATAGAAATAAAATTTTATTCTTTAAGTAAAAAAATACACTTTTAATGGATCATAAGGCCCATAAAATAATGACAAGTCAAACTATATTTCTCTAACAACTCTTAAAAATCAATATAATCAATACACTAATCTCTAAACATAAAAATTAACACTAGTGGTTCATCATTAATATTTATTCATCAAATTTGTTAACTAAAAAAATTACATATTAAACATGATATATTGTAGGCTAATGGTTGACATGAAACCCTTTTCATCATTTGGTCATTGGTTGAAGACCCATGGACTACCTAGACATCATGGATTATTACCCAACCTACATGTAATCCTTTTCTAAGAAAACCTTGATATAATTACCAAAATAAATATGATGGTAATCCTTGAAATGAGGTTAATCACTAAATAAAATTTTAACTAAGTTTTTCAATACAACCTCTATACATAAATACTTCATCCAATGTTTAACTTAAACATTCAATAAATGTTAAACCTTATAACCCTTCAAAAAGATGAAAATTAAAATAATTAGAAATAAATTCATGAAATTATCTTCACATTGATCCCCCATATTCACAAAATACCACTTTTTTCACATTCCAAACACGTGAATACCCTCATTGTATATTCCCTTGAAACATGGTAATAACTTGAATTACCATAAAACCTTTTGTAAAACATGCATGTTTCTTTATTCCAAAATATATTGGATATATTCCTTAAATATAGAAATTTTGCAACCCTCATCAATTATAGAAAAATAACTGTTCAACAAGTCGTTAATTAGTTCCAAGGTAATTAATACCCTCCAATTTACTTTTTCATATCAAACACAGCTTCATCCAAACATAATTTTCTGAATTTCATGCATTAATTAAGGGTTACCTTACCTTAATAATGATATTACCTTTCAATTAAATCAATTTTATATGTCTTCATCACCATTCAACAAGTCCTATCAAATCATTAATGAAAAATTATACTAAAAATGATTATATATTTCATGATTCATATAACATATTCTTTGAATTCTAGAACATAAATACTTCATTCATCCAACCTTATTCTTAAACCATTACTCTGGAATCATCAACTTATTCCTCAATGCCACTTTCATCGAATATGAAATATGAACCATGTATTATGGTTCCTTGAATTCAATCTAATAGTTCTTATTATATTTAATGTATAAAATACAGGAATAACATCACATTCCTTTCACAAGTTGTTTGAAAAATCTTTATCTTCAGAAGTATAGAAAATACTCATAACACCTTTGTGATTCTCTTTATGAGATTTCAACTTGGGAAATAGATTATCATAGTTCCCAATCACTCCACATCTGAATCATTAAATGTTAACCATGTTCCTTCTAGTTAACTCCATTGAATAAAAATAGAAATAATAGTGTGAGAATCATTTATCATAATGGGATATAACATAATCATGAAAAATTACTTATAGGATGCATAAATAATGGCTCCTACTTCTTTAATATACTACACCTTAGGATTATACTATGTTATTCATAGTTATCTTCCATGTAAATCTTTCATGATGGTTCATAATGAGTTTGTGAATTCCCAATTCATATCCCTTGGGAGTGTCAAACTAGGTGTGCATCAAGTACTGTTGTTGTGTACTAGGTTACATTGAGTCAGGCCCGACGAACCATGTCAGAGTTGTTACCCATTGGTACAAATGTTCTAGAGCCACATCCACTTGTATTATCCATAGAGGTATTTAATGCTAGTTAAAAACTCACTCTATCCTTTAATAAAAATCATGGAAATTTTCCAAAACTTTAACTCATACTTATACATATCATTAGAGACATCCCTAGACTTATTCTTAAAAATATTCATAGGGATCTCACTAAAGTTTTATCATCATAGTTTCCAAATGTTGACTAAACCTTCTCTCTGATACTAACTATAGTGACCTAGGCTTTTCATAAATAGAAACTACATCACTTTTTTATGAATACTTAACACATTACACCAATAGTCTCCTAATGACCATATTTGTTAACTATGTTTTGAAAAATGGAAACATAAACACATGTACATGAGGAAAATACATTATCTCCCACTAGGTTTTTATGACTAGGATCCTTATTAAACACATCATACATAATACATATATTCATAACTTCGGAAAGGAAACATACTACGGTGTGAGATCAAATTCTCAGTTTGGGTAAATAAGAGATAAATGTTATCAATACTGTAATTCGAGGTATTTACAACGAGCTATTTACGACGGGATCCCGTCGCAAATAGCTCGTTGCAGAAAACAGCGTCGCAACATATATTTTTTGTGACGGTGCAAAAAACCTTCTGATTATATACGTTATATACCTATAAACCTTTTGCGATGGGCCTGTCGCAAATACTAATCTAAAAAATATATATTTGACTTATTTGAGATGGGGCCCTGTTGCAAAAGAACCTGTCGCAAATACTGAACATAATAAAAAATTGATGATTAATGAAAAAAATATATTATTATTATTATTAAAATAATAAAAAAATAAAAAAAATTATTATTATTAGTAAAATAAACAAACATTAAAAAATATAATACTAAAAAAATATATTTAATAAAATTATGATTAATAAAAAATTAATATTAATATTAGTAAAATAATAAAATAATAAAAAATTATTAAAATTTTCAATATTAGCAAAATAATAAAAAAAATACTAATATATTATTATTATTAGTAAAACATAAAAATATTAAAAAATATAATACTAATAATAAATAATAGAATATTAAAAAAAATTAAATTGTGCAATATTTCCACCAATATAAAAGACAGAAACTGTAAATAGTTCATATTATTTCAAATCTTGAATTCAAATGTTTTTAACATAAAAAAAATCACTGAGGGGGGGGGGTCGTCTTCTAGAGGAGGTGGAGGAAACTCTATCCCTAAATTACAAGTCAGACAACGCATGTACTCCATCTACTCGTGATGCTCCTGTTACCGCCGCTTCTCCAATCGACGCATCTCCTCCTCGTGATTTTGCTGCTCCTACTACTGCTGCTACCGCCGACACATCTATTCCTGCTACTTATGAAAAGTCTCTATAATCTCATCCTAAGTTTGAAAATTCTCCTAATATTGTGATCCAGAAGATGATGCCTCTCTACGAGCTCCTCTTGAGCTGGACGCCGACATCACAGTTGTACCATAATAAGTACCAGGAGTCAAATAAGAGTCGATACCAACTACTCGGCTCTTCTCAAAGCCATACTCAGTTGCCTATATCCATGCCAACTCCTCAAAATGGTGGGCACTGGTATGATCAGTCGTCTCGTCCTGACCCTCAACCTGTGTTTGAGAGGTCGCAACCTCATATGACTCCTTCAATTCCAATTTGTAATTAAAATTGTGAAAATATTATATGTAGTTAATTGTCAAATTGAAAAATTAGTACTAACCACAATCTGACGCTAGCGATCACGTATAATCTCTCCAATGGCTGGATCACTGTATATCCTCTGATAAACGTCAAACTCAGTAATATCGGGATGCTCAACTTCTTACAGAAATATAAAATAAACTGTTTATATTTACAGTAATAGGAACTATTTAAAAAATATACTTACCGGATGCTCTCTATGCGAACTGAATGTACGGATACCAGCTCGATGTGTCACCTCCTGTCTCCCCCAGTTCTGCCTTCCCACTGAAGATCTCCTCTGAAATCCAGCACCCAACCCGTGTAAGCATAATCCATCCCAAACGTGAGATGAAATGTACTCTGGTTGGTGGGATCTACACAACTCATCAAATTCTGTTACTCCTTCTTTCTTAATGGATTTCCTTCTCAAATTGTGCATAAACTGATATAAATGGTCGCGCATAGAAACCTGCCATGCCGCGTGGATAGCGTCGTGCATGCGATCATCGATAGGATACCATAAACCCTACAAATCATTTACAATATCAAGTGAATAATAAAATAAATTTCAAAATAAATATTATTTATTTACTTACCATCCAATTATGGAACATTTATCATCACACATCAACAAGAATATATTCCCATGTGATCCATGGATGAGAAAAATAATTTTGCAAGATAGCGCTCCCCTGTCCAATAGCTACATGTGAAAAACTATGAAAAAGGAATAAATAATCAAACAATTAGTATATATATAAATAAACTAATGAAAGCTAACTAAAATATATAGGTTACCATACCTCCGTGTGCGTGGATCGAATCCAAGATGTGGATGTCTCTCGAGGATAGGGTCAAGAAACATCAGTCGTGCAAGACCACGCCCCCTCCGCGTACCCCCTGAACCGCTAGTAGGTTGAGGATTAGATAATCCAAAATCCCCCTCATCCAACGGTAGGTCAGCCTCCTACAACTCGCGATATAGATCAGGGTCCATCTGAAACAAAAAATGATTGTTGTTAGCAGATAGCAGAAAATAACTATTATATATAGATATATATTAGTTATGATTATAACCAGCATTTAACTGTATCAATGTCCATCTTCATCCTTTTCTCCATAGCTATTAATGTCAATGTCTTCATATTCCTCCTCAACATCATCAATATCCATATGAGTTTCAGTTTTAACATCTCTTGTCATTTCAAATTTATTTGTAACATCATTAACATCTTCATCACCATCGATCCTTAATTGTGGGGTGTCATCATCGATAATGATGTCTCTTTGTGAATCAGATGGATTTTGAGAAGTCTCTTGAAAAATTTCAATTCCTTCCACATTAGCGGAACCAGATTCATTTTGAGTAAACTGATTTTCCCAATATTTAATTTTTATTATGCTCCACCAATCTCTCAAGTCTTTTGAAGTAGCACAGTACTTTGCTTAATAAATTTGATGTACCTTTTGAGCTAGTAAAAATAGGATAATTTACTGCAAGAAGACTTTTATATTTAATATTGACGACTCTATGAGTCGGATGAACACGCAAGCCTCTCTCATTATCCAACCACTGACATTTAAACATTGTTATGTAATTCTGTCCTAGATAACAAAGCTCAATAATTTCATCCAAAATTCCATAAAAGTCAACTTCAGTTTCTCTGTAATGTGATCCTCTCAAGAAAACTCCATTTTTCATTGTTTTTTTGATTCCCCGTATGCACGTGTATGAAATTGAAAACCATTCACCACATATGAATTATAATATTTAACCATTTTGGATGGTGGGTTACTCAATATACACAGTCGCTTATCAATTTTATCAGCATATTAAAACACCTGAAAATTTGTAAAAAAATTATCAATATAATAAATAATAAACAGAATTGATATTAAACCATCAAAAATTTATGTTACTAGATTTTGAAACCATTGAGAAATTTTTTTTGTTTGTGTTCTTCAAGAGCAGATGCTATAATTTTTGGAAGTTGTTTCTTGATATGATTTTCATATAACCTAAAAATAAAATAATCTTAATTACTGTAACATAAATTATAGAATAAGTGATAGAATCACTCACATGAAAAATGATGTCACTTCTTCACAGTTGAACAGAACATATCTATGAGCTCTATGATTTTCATCATCTGAAAGCCATCGTTCATGAACTCCACCGAAACCAAGATTTTTCTGATTAAAAACTGTTAATTGATTATCCATTTAGTCATTAACATTCCCCTCGTTTCATCCCATGAGATTGTGTTTTTAGGGATATTGAGACTCAAAATAATGAGAGTATAAAAAATAAATTTCCTCTTACAAATAAGCTTCAACAATTGAGCCTTCAACTAATGCTTTGTTACGTACTTTTTTCTTCAATTTCTGCATGCATCTCTCGAATGGGTACATCCGTCGAAACTGTACTGGACCTCCACATTTAGCTTCATGTGGTAAATGTAATATTAGATGTTCCATTGAGTCAATGATATCCGGTAGAAATATTTTTTCTAGTTTACATATAATTACAGAAACATCTTCTTCCAGTTTTCTTAGCGCATCGTAGTCTATTGTCGCTGCACAAATGTCTCGATAAAAATATGATATGTCTGTTATCGAATCCCAAATCACAGAATTCAACAAATCTCTGAATCCAATTGTCATATGTATTCTCATTATAACATGACAATCATGACTTTTTAATCTAGTAATATAAGCATTCTTAACACATCTATCCAAATTGGAATCATATCCATCTGGAAGTCTCAAATCTACAATACACTGACAAAATAATAAGAGACTCTCTTTGGGCAGTGTATAAGCTACTTTTGGATTCATTAACCTCTGTGATCTGATATTTTCAAATAGTTCAAGTTTTGGTCACCTGCAAATTTGGGCTAGATCTAATTGTGCCTTTACAGTATCTTTGGTCTTACCTGGTGTATCCAAAACTGTATCAAATAAATTATCAAAACAGTTCTTCTCAATATTCATAACATCCAACATGTGGTGGACCAACAAATCAGACCAATACAGAAAATCCCAAAAAATTCTCTATTTTATCCAATTATGTTCTTTCCCAAAGCCATGAATTTTCTGGTGGTTTACTGTTGGTCCAAATGTAATGGGAGGTAATGAAAATACAACTGATTTTAACTATGTACCTGAGATCATATTTGGAGGTTCATCCCTTTCAATTTTACCTTTTTTGAAATGAGATTTGTTCCTCCAAAAAGGATGATCAGTTGGAAAAAATCTACGGTGACAGTCAAAATAGAAATGTTTTTTTCCATTGATGAGCATAAAGGATTTGTTATCTTTCATACAGTAAAGACATGATTTCGGACCATGTGTACTCCAACCAGATAACAGGCCATATGCTAGAAATTCACTAATCATACACACCAATGCAGCTTTTAATAGGAAATTTTGTTTCACAGCAACATCATATGTATTAACAACATCACTCCACAATGCATTTAACACATCAATAAATGATTTCAAATAAACATCAATATTCTTTTTCGGACGTCCTGGGATTAATAGAGTCAAAAAAATATAGGTCTCCTTCATCAACATTCATGGAGGTAAATTGTACGGAGTTATAAAGACAGGACAACATGAATACTGAATACCATAAGAACCAAACAGACATAAACTGTCAGTAGAAAGACCCAATCGCATGTTTTGGTCTTCTATAGCAAAAAAAAGATGCAGACGGTCAAAATGTTTTCATGAATCACCGATAGATGGATGATTCAAGCTTTTATCAGTTGAAATCTTGGTTTTGTGCCATGACATCATTGACTCTGTGTTCTAAGACATAAATAAATGCTGCAACCTTGGTGTAAGGGGGAAATATCTCAACTGTTTTACTGGAATCGATCCAGATTTCCCTAGTTGAGCTTCTTTATACCTCAATTGTCCACATGTGGGACAACTATCCAATGATTCATTTTCTCTAGAATATAAGATGAAATCATTTGGACATGCATGAATATTCTGATAACTAAGGCCCAGATTACGAACCAGCCTCTTGCTCTCATAGTAATTTGCAGGAACCACATTTCCTTCAGGTAATAGTGTTTTAACCAAAGAAAATATCTGATCAAAACAGTTGTTTGACATTCAATTATCTAATTTAATAGCCATAAATTTTGCAACTGCTTCTAATTTTCTTATCTTGCAACCAGGATATAATACATCCTCATCAGACCTCAACAACTCATAAAATTCAGATGTGCCAACTCCGGAGTTAAATCAATATCATCGTGAGTTTCAGTTTGTTGAACAGATGGACCTGCAACATCATGTACTAAATTTTGAATCCGTGATGGATCCAGAATCAAGTTATTAATATCTTCTCTAGAACTATGTTCACAGTTTTGATACCAAAAAATATAATCTGGTTGAAAACCAAACCGCAAGAGATGTCCCCCAACCTTTTCAAATGTGTCAAAAGTTCTCAGAGCACAGTTTTTACAAGGACACTTAATTGTACCTTCTGAAACATATTTTGGTTTTGACGATGCAAATACTAATAAAGCTTCAACACCCTCAATATATACAGGATTTAAACCATAACCATTTGGATTTATGTGCTGATTTATCCAAGCGCGATCATCTAACAATGACTAATGTCGACTTCCTTGTTCCATATTTTTCTACATAAAATATTAAATCATCACCGTTTTTGAATAATTTGAATTTATAAAAACACTATCTGAAAAAAAGATAAATAATTACAACTACTTCTTAATAATTACCATTAATTATGGGCGACACAATTTCCAGTGGATTGACGGCTACACTTTTGTCTGACGGCTCATTTACTTGCATCTTTCTCACACTGAAATAAAAATGAAGAATCTGGTCAGAGGTACGCATATTCATTCTAGTATGCACGGGAATGAATATGTGTACCTCCAACCATATTCTTCATTGTGATTTCAGTGTGAGAATGATGCAAGTAAATGAGATGTCGTACAAAAGAGTTCCCTTTTCGTCGATGAATCGTTTTCTTCTAACTGTCACTATCTAAAAACATTATAAAAAATATGATTCTACAAATGCATATCCAATATCATGCATACAATATTGAATATGCCTACGTAGAAGCACATTTTTCATAATGTTTTGAGTTGGTGAGAGTTGAAAGGAGAAAAGTCATCGAGCAAAAGGAGTGTTGTCAATCCATTGGAAATTGTTCCAAGTTCTTATAATTTATTAAAATTTATTAAAATTTCTTCCTAACTGTTTTTAACCGTTCCCAACTAATTATTACTATTTATTGCTATTTCTTAGTATTTATTACTATTTCTTAGTATTTATTACTAATTATTCCTATTTATTACTAATTATTACTATTTATTATTAATTATTACTAATTATTATTAATTATTACTAATAAATACTAATTAATGCTGATCAATACTAAATAATTTCAATTAATACTAATTAATGCTAATTAATATACTAATCAATGCTAATTAATACTAATCAATGCTAATTAATACTAATCAATGCTAATTAATACTAATCAATGCTAATTAATACTTATCAATGCTAATTAATACCAATTCTAATTAATACAATTCAATTCTAATTAATACCAATCAATTCTAATTATTACTAATTAATGCTAATTAATACTAATCAATGCTAATTAATACCAATCTGTTTTAATTATTACTAATCAATTCAAATCATTACTAATCATTCCTAATTATTACTAGTCATTCCTAATTATTACTAATCAATGCTAATTATTACTAATCATTCCTAATTATTACTAATTTTCCATAATTATAACTAATTATTCCTATTTATTACAATTTATTCTTATTTATTACGAATTATTCCTATTTATTACTAATTATCCCTATTTATTACAATTTATTCCTGTTTATTCCTATTTATTACTAATTATTCCTATATATTACTAATTATTACTAATTATTAGTAATTAATACTATTTACTAATAATTATTAGTATTTACTAATAATTATTCCTATTTATGAATATTTATTACTAATTATTACAATTTATTACTAATTATTACAATTTGTTACTAATTATTCCAATTTATTACTAATCAATACTAATTATTGCAATTTATTACTAATTATTACAATTTATTACTAATTAATGAAACTTATTACTAATTATTGCAATTTATTACTAATTATTGCAATTTATTTCTAATTATTGCAATTTATTACTAATTATTGCAATTTATTACTAATTATTCCTATTCATTACTAATTATTGCAATTCATTACTAATTATTATTAATCATTACTAATTTTTACTAATCATTGTTTGTTATTACTAATCATTACTAATTATTACTAATCATTACAATTTATTACTAATAATTGTAATTTATTGCTAATCATTACAATTTATTACTAATTAATCCAATTTATTACTAATTATTGCAATTTATTACTAATTATTGCAATTGTTTACTAATTATTACTAATTATTACTAATTCTTACTAATTATTACTAATTCTTTCTAATTCTTACTAATTCTTACTAATTCTTACTAATTCTTACTAATTCTTTCTAATTATTACTAATTCTTACTAATTATTATTAATTATTACTAATTATTACTAATTTATTACTATTTATTACTAATTATTCCTATTTATTACTAATTACTACAATGTATTACAATTTAGTACTAATAATTACTAATAACTGCTAATAATTACTAATAATTTCTAATAATTATTAATTATTGCTAATAATTACTAATTATTGCTAATAATTATAATTATTACTAATTATTACTAATTATTGCAAATTATTACTAGTTATTACTAATTATTACTAATTATTGCTAATTGTTACTAATTATTGCAAATTGTTACTAATTATTGCTAATTATTACTAATTATTGCTAATTATTAATAATTATTGCTAATTATTACTAATTATTTCTAATTATTACTAATTATTGCTAATTATTAATAATTATTTCTAATTATTACTAATTATTTCTCATTATTTCTAATTATTGCTAATTATTACTAATTATTACTAAATATTGCTAATTATTGGTAATTATTGGTAATTATTGCTAATTATTACTAATTATTCCTATTTATTACTAATTACTACAATTTATTACAATTTAGCATTAATAATTACTAATAATTACTAATAATTATTATTTATACTAATTTATACTAATAATTACTAATAATTACTAATTATTACTAATTTATTACTAATTATTCCTATTTATTACTAATTATTCCTATTTATTACAATTTATTACTAATTATTACAATTTATTACTAGTTATTACAATTCATTACTAATTATTACTACTCATTACTAATTATTACTAATTATTACTAATCATTTCTAATTATTACTAATCATTACTAATTATTACTAATTATTACAAATTATTACTAATTATTACAATTTATTACTAATTATTGCAATTTATTACTAATTGTTGCAATTTATTACTAATTATTACAATTTATTACTAATTATTCCTATTTATTACAAATTATTCCCATTTATTAATAATTATTGAAATTTATTATAATTTATTACTAATAATTACTAATTATTACTATTCATTACTAATTATTTCTAATTATTACTAATTATTACTATTTATTCATAATTATTACTAATTATTAGTAATTATTAGTAATTATTACTAATTATTACTAATTATTACTAATTATTACTAATTATTACTAATTATTAGTAATTATTCCTATTTATTACTAATTATTTCAATTTATTACAATTTATTACTATTTATTACAATTCATTATTATTTATTAAAATTCATTACTAATCATTACTATTCATTACTAATAATTACTAATTATTACTAATTGTTACTAATTATTACAATTTATTACTAATTATTACAATTTATTAGTAATTATTACAATTTATAAGTAATTATTACAATTTATTTCTAATTATTACAATTTATTACTAATTATTACAATTTATTACTAATTATTACAAGTTATTACTTATTATTACTATTTATTACCAATTATTATTAATTACCGCAAATTAATTATATACCTTACTAATTATCACTAATTATTATTAATTAATACAAATTATTAAGAATTAGTACTAAAAATTTAAATTTATTAGTACAAATAAATACTCATGACAAAACAATTTAAATTTAATTTAATTACAACTAATCAACAATAATAAAAATTCACATAAAAAATTAAATAAATAAAAAATTAAATAAAACATAAATACCTTGAAACTTGATTTCCTATTGATGTAGACGGCTTCACAACTTCTTCGTGAAGAAAAAATTAACTTAGAAAATTTTTCACTATGAAATTAGAGTTTAGAGAGAAACATGATCTAAGAATTGAGAGGAATGAGAGGAAAACAGATGGGGGTATTTATAGGTTAGATTATTTGCAACAGTACTATTTGTGACGGGACCTGTTGCAAATAACTACGCGCGCATTAATTACTGTCGGCGGTTATAAAAGTATTTGCAATGTGACCCGTCACAAATAGTTCCTGCCGACACGTTTTTTGCGACAGAACAACATACCATCTCAAAAAACTATTAACCGCAGCCGGGTATTTGCGACGGCCCCCGTCGCAAATACCTCACTATTTGCGACGGGGGAGGGGGGGGGGGATCCACCCGTCACAAATAACTTTTGTGCGGTTTGGCGTGCAACTCGTGCGGGGTGGCGCGCAATTCGCGCCAAACTGTTTTGTGACAGTATTTCGTTTCCGTCACAAATAACCAATTTTTTGCGACAAGACAATACCCCCATCGCAAATAACCTCTAGGACGAGATTTTTGTGATGAGATTTATTCCCGTTGCAAAAAACCCATCGCAAAAAGTCATTTTTCCCATAGTGTATCATAAACATGACAAACTGAACATAAAATTATAAGATCATACCCTGTATATCAAAAGATCATAAACATGAATCATGTAATAAGATTATAAGTTCATAAGACAAGAATCATAAGGAAATGAAGAACAAAGACATGAAATAATAAAATAGGAATAATACATGGAATTGTGGTAGACACATAAGTATACAAAATGATTTACATAGTAGTCAAGACATCGCTTCCAAGGAAATATTGGTAGTATGTGTTTACTTCTCATACCATCCTGGTAGTCATTGTTCACTCACATGGAAATCTTAGTTGTATGATTTCACTCCCCATGCCATCTTGGTAGTCATGTTTCACTACCATGAGCATCATAATAGTCAATATTAACTCCCAATACCATCTTAGTCCACCTAATGAGATATAAATATTTACCCAATGCATTGGAGGGAGATATAGGTCCCACCCATCTCATAATAAAATCATACATTCTTATGCCAAAAAATAATAATGAATCATATCATAACACATGAACTAAAATGGGTATCATAAACATGTAATCATGTTATAACATGTGGAAAAAGATATAGTTTTGATAATCATTTCATCAAAATAATATCCCATGAAAAGAATAAGTTTTAAAATAATAAAACCCATGAAATAAAAATTGGTTTCACAAACATCATACCATCAAAACATAAACCATTCTTAGAAAGAATATGAATGGAAACATTGAACCATTTCCCATTAAAGTCATTATTAACACAAATGGATGTCATCTTAGATGGGTAATAATTTTTAAATATATTTTAAAAACACTTCTTAAGGAAAATATACTTTCTTCTTGATTTTTTTAAAACATAAAACATTTTGAAACCCATTTTTATTTGAAAATAAACATGTGAATATTATTAAAGATGCTTTCATACCATTATCAAAACCTTTTTATTTGAAAACTTATAAATAATTCTTGAACTTTTTTTGCAAAACATTTCTTTGAAAATACATTGAAAACTTATAAATAAAGATTGAAAACATTCTGAAAATCATTTTTCCTTCAAAACCATTTTCCCTTGAAATTCATATAAAAGAATCCTAAAAAACTTTTGAAAACCTTTTTCTGTGAAAATACTTTTAAAACTTATTAAAGAATCTTTTAAAATCCTCAAAACCCTTTTTCTTAAAACAAACATTTGAAAACTTATAAAGAAAGTTTTGAAACTCATTTAAAATAATTTCTAAAGATATTTTTTTTAAAAATCTATTAATGAAAAATGACTTTAAAACAAAAAAAATCAAGAATATTAGGAAGAAGGTTTTTGTAAAATAAATTTTTAATTTTGTAATGGAAGATTCAAGATAATGTCGGTGATAACAGTTAATAAATCATTACATATCGAATGTTCCTTTTTGAAATGTAAATAGTTTAGAAAAGATCCTCGATTGAAAAATGACATGAATATACCTTTTTAAAAATTTTTTTTATTTAAATGGAAAAAATTGGTAAAAATTTATTTTAAAGATCACAGGATAATATTATAATGTTTTATTGAAATCTTTTATAAAACGTAGTTTTGAAGGAATATAGATTTTCATCTGAAGAGAGAGGTAAATCCACACATTAAAAAAACAAATTCTTGATCATATTATATACCAAAGAATGGAAAATGGTACCATTACATGGATATGACATTAATAACCAAAGTTTATGAAAATTAATGAGATTTATTGAGATATGGAAAATAATATTACATCAATGGAAGCATAATCAAAAACAATCCTGATAAGCGATGAGATTGTTTCCATAATCTCTTACCAATTGGTAGTTTTTAATCATACTCTCCATGTAAGAAAATGAAATTAAATGGAGTCTAAAATATCATTAAAAATAAGTATATTCATGATATAGCATGTCAAATTAAATTATATTCATCTCAAAAATAATTTACGTGCATAACAAAACATGAGTCTCAAAAAAGGAGAATTGAAACAAAACTATCTTACCGATTTGGTAACTTTTCAAACATAAACCTCATGAAAGGAAGATAATATAATGGATATGTAAATACACCTAAATTTATGAATAATAATCATATAATAAATTCATGGTAATTATATACATCTTACAAAATAAAATAGTCATTAACATGGCACGTATCTCACGAATATAAAACGTGAGATGAAATTCCCTTACCTTGTGTCTTGAGTCTCATCGTACTTGTTAAAACCACTTGTATCATAAATATAAGATTATTATAAATCTATAAAATAAAAATATTATTATATCTAATACCATATATGGTTTTATTATGACTTTATATGATCCACAAATAACAATTCTATGTTAAAGTTTCACTTTGGGTAATATCTTCGTTGTTCTTCATACATGTTTTGACTTATTATTCTTGATCATCCTACTGATATCATGATTTAAATAATTTAAGAATGTAACACATTATATAAATATAATATATATTCAGTATATTTTTATTTATTAAAATATATAAAATATACAAAGATAAACTAGAATACATCGTTTCTCGAGACTGTAGTTTGTATATACACGTGAACGATGTTTCCTTTTGTTGTTGTATTGAAAGAATGTAAGTAAATGAAATATATTTATATCCGTATATAATATAATTAAATTGTTATTATTATGTTATATATATCATATATTTTCACTAAATCAATTCTTAACACATTCCATGTAATGTGTGAATGAATCACATCTCTCTGAGGAGGCGGTAGTCCACACATCCACAAATAATGTTATCATATTTACAAAACATGGAAAGTATAAAGATATGTTCTGTATAGTAATTACAGAAGACAAAAGACACAATAAATATAATATATATCATATATAAAAAGTTTGTCCATCATAATTCCCAACCATAAAAGGTGATAAAATGAACAACAATCGTTTCATGATACCATAGTTCACCGTACACATAAATAGTGTGTTAGTTACCCATTATATGGAAGTGTGTGCAACTATATGTCGAAAAACTATCATAAAAAATGAGTATATTGAGTATATGGGTGTTTTTTTATAATAACTTTATAAGGATATTTGAGGGGTGTATAATGGAAATGAATACAAAGGGCTTGAGGAATGATGTTACATCTTATTTGAGTAACTCTTTTTGTTTTTCAACAAAGGGATTCATTGGATGGATTTATTCCAAAGGGGAGGATTATTGGATAATGATATATATATTTAGGTTATATTTGGGTGGATAATTATTGATCCAAAGTGTCTTGAGAGGTGTGAGGAAGTGTGAGGAGAGGAGACCTTTTTATAATGGGGGGAAAGGACACACTTGGTATTATCTGAAAAGAGTTGTGTGTTCTCCAAGTATTACTTATTAATAATGTGTCCAAATGTAACAATATGAAACATTAAAGGTGTATTGACCCAAATATTTCCATCCAATATGTTTTGGAAAAGTGGATAGGTCATGTTTCCCCTTTAGATTAAGGGTTAGACCCTTATTAATCTTAATTTTACCTAAATCAATTGAGTTCATTTTAATTAATTTCACAAATCATTTTGGTGAAAGAATAAGTTGAAATTATTAGACATTATAAGTAATGATGACTCAAAATTTTTAATCCATTTTTAAAAATTAAAATTACATGATTTTTAGGAATTAATTTAAATTTAATCTCGTAGTCAGGATGACAATGATGGGTTTTAAAGTAAAAACATTAAATTGTATACTATGTTTTTATATTCAATTTCAAAGTGAAATTGATTCCAATAAACTAAATTGAATTAATTGAAAAAAAATATTAATCAAATTAAAAAAGAAAAACATTTAAAAATATGATTTATCCTTAAAAATAAATTAGGTGAAGGTGTAGTTTTGAATTAAAATTCATTATTTTCTCTATTAATTAAAAAATGAAACTTCACAGAAAAATACCAAAAATTCACACATCCTAATTTTTATGTTTTAATTTTAAAAAAAAATTTATTTTGATATATGGAATTTATAGAAGATCCAAAATATATATTTAAAATAGCTTCTCTATTAAAATCTGGTAAAACTACCTTTATAAAAATATTGAATATTTATGTGAAATATTGGGTTTGTTCTTATCTTATGCTTAACAAATCTATTGAATAAATATAAAAAATATTTTATTGAATATATAAAATATATATTTCATTAATATAATTATATAATTTTAATTAATTTATTTTTATACAGTAAAATAACTTTGTGAGTATAAAAATAATTTTCTATAAATATATTTCATTTATATTAAATTGGTTTTTATATACATTTATAGTTAATTTGAAACAAAAGAGTTAATTTTATATCTTTTGTAAACCAAATATTTTCACAAGTTAGTTAATACAATTCATAAATTCTAATTTAATGACTATGATATATCTTATTATATTTAAAAATAATATATTAATATTTGGTAAAATTCGGAAATGCGTGTAATGCAAGTCATTGGATAAAACCGTTGTTTTGTGCAGCACACACTAAATCAGTATTGTGTTCATTGATATATATATATATATATTATGAAATCTCATTAGAATATAATTTTTATTGAATAGTATCAGGATATTATATTCCCTAACACGCTTGGTGTTACGTTTAGTGCAAGATTATCATGGTGTTAAATATAGTGAAATTCAAACATAAAGATTTCATATAAAAAAATCTATATTGTTGCGTGAAAAGAAAAAAAAACATAAAAAAGATAAAATTAATTCTAAAAAATATATTTCAAAAAATTTTAGTGTGTTACATGATGCATAATATATGAACATAGCATAAAGAAATAGATTAATGAAATAATATAAGGAATAACTAGAAATATATATTCCATAAATAAATAAAACCTGAAATTGTGATATGAACTGAAGCAGTAAGATAAAACACCGAGGTAAATTTATAATAAATAAAAATGAAATATAAAATAGGGAAAAACAACCCCATATGATTTTTTGGAAACACCTCACCATCTCACCACCAGCTACTCGTAGCCGGCTGACATAAACCCCTTAATCTCACTACGACACCATGCCTTTTCCAACATTATATGAAAACAGAAGGTCTAAAAATTCCTAAGGTAATGAGTAGGGTGTGATCTAAACAATATTAGTTGGATACCACCCTCGGTGTTCCATATAAATTCTATGTAAAATAGTCCCAATATACTTAATTTTACGAAAACATTGAATGATTGTCATCGGAGATGTTTTTATCAATGTCATAGTTAACAATTTTTATTTTTTCTAACATTCTAAAAAAGCTATATAATATAAGTTCAATGAATAAATATTTATTTATAAATAATATATATCAAATAAAAAATAGAAAAATACAATTCACAATGGAGATCACCCTTAGGATATCATAGTTATAGGCTAGCTAGGTCACTCATACCTCAATAATAAAGATAATACTAGTGGACACTAAACAAGTCCCTAGGACATATAGACTAAGGAAAATGGGAATACCCCATGATTGAACCCCCCAACAATTTCTGATAATCATTTACTAAGGATACATAGCCTAGAAAATAGAGGAAAGCCCCATGAGCGAACCCCAAATTGTGTCTAATAATCAAGTCTCTAGAAAATATGACCCTTATAATAGAGGGAAACCCCATGAGTGAACCCCTCAACATAGACAAAGATAATCCCAAAAACCAAACCCCCTCCAAGGTGTCGAAGGATCCCATGTTACAAAAAAATATAATATTTTCAATGTGATTGTAATATTTCATAATCTGTTTAAAAAAACATTTTGATAAAAACATTCTTTAAAAACCTGTTTCTTAAATTAATTTCATAGTGTTTTGAAAATTCCTTTTCTTTTACTAAAACATGGGGTAAACCCATCTTTCCTGAATAACCTTTCATGTACACAAATCAATCAATCATTAAAATTATTTTAGAATCCATTTAGCAAATCAATATATTTTAGGTTCATCCATAGAGGATATATATGGAACCAACTACCTCAAAACCAGGTCACACACAAACCGTGACATGATCCACACATTAGAAGGAATAAAAAAACATAGGCCTTAATAATTATTCTCAAATATTTGATTTTGATTCCATAAAAAAAGGGTCGACTAAGATGTTAGATCAACGCACACATCAAGAAAATCATTCTCCACACCACAACCAACATAAGGACTGACCCCCGGAAGATCGTCAAACTATGGATCTAGAACGAATAAAAGACACACCATTTCATGATAAAAAATACCATAAATGTAGACCAACACCATTGAAAAACATAGTGAAATGAAACAAATGTAAAGAAAATAAATCCAATATCGAAAGAGAAGCAACCAACCAAGCTAGAGATTGAGTGCCAAAAGGAGGAACTCAAAAGAGTGAAAACCAATAAAAATCAGCTAGGTGTGACCAAGGGTTTGAGGGATGGAAACATAATCCTAAATAAAGAAGTTATAGGAATACTATAGATAATTACCTATTAGGCCAAAGGTTTCCGTGTCGTGAATTATTTATTTATGATGTGAATCTCCCATATCTAATGTATGCTAAAAAATATATCACTATATTTTAAAAACCTAGATGATATAATTCATTTCACATCATGAACATTTTCAAATATTAATCAAGTAATTCATGGATTCTAGCTAAAATAGACTCGCATCATGAATCATGTTCATGGAGTGAACTGGTTCTACAAGAAACACCCAATGCATCCCGTATAGTAAACTCCATGTTCATCTCCAACTGCCTCCAAACCTAATAAATACACTCTAAAATGTAAAGGAGAGAATAAATTTTACTATGAAGTTACATTATGGGATACATGTGTGAAGGTAACACGTTGGTTACCTTTACGCATCCTTGTTATATCAAGGTATCTCCTTGGTTACCTTTATATAACTAAGCTACGTAAAGATAATTCCCTAGTTACCCTTACACAGTCAAGCTATGTAAAGGTAACTATCTTGGTTTCCTTTATATAGAATATATATATATATATATAATGTTAATATCTCATATACCATTATGTATAAAAACTATGTAATTGTAATAGCCGTGTTACCTTTATGTTGCTAGACTATGTAAAGGTAAGCTGTTTTAAAACCAAATTTCAGAAATTGAAAAACACTTCTCTGTTTTATGATTTATTCTCCATTTTATGTGAGATTTCATAAATATAAAATATGGGACCACTTTTATACAAATTAAAGGGATTAAATAAGTCTGAAAATTATTATTAGAATATATATAATTGATGTTGTTACTTTCCTGAGGATATCCTAAGAAAGAAATATGAAAAAATGCATATAATGGAAATGAAAAGGCTGATGTGAGTTATGTACACCATACACCAAAGATAATTCTTAACATATATATCCCCATCCTATGGTATTTTTAGAGATAACTAAGGGTTGGAAAAAGAAATCCCCTTTTCAAGGGGTATTCATGGGTTTTACAGAATTGCATTCCATACATGTGTGATTATCCATTATCCATGATGTGTTAGAATCTCATGATGTAAATGAGGTAAAAAAAATAAACATTTGGGCTATATGGAGGTTCATCCAAGTATAAATAAATCAATTTAAAATAATTCCATCATATTTTTGTGTTTTATATATCTATAAGGATTTTCCATGAGCTATTGTATTTAATCATGTATTTATATTATTTGTGTAAATGATGATTCAGAGAAATCATGTATTTCATACATGAAAAATGAACTCTGGATTAGTTATATCTTATGTAACAACACCTTAATGAGAGATTATACTGAGTTGAACCATTCATATATTAACACACATAATATCTCATTTTTCATTCGATCAAAGGAAGTAGAATGCGTGAAATAATATTTCATGAATGCATCATTATATCTCAATCATATGATATAACTCATATATGCCTCATAGAGTTATTCATCCAGTTAATGTATTTTTTTAGGAATATATCTCCATCAATATATACATATTTTGAGATGGGATAAAATGTATTACATGTCATAGACATATTCCCATGAATCCAATGTTATCACAGTCACTCATGGAAGTTGGGGACATGAGGGAAATACTACGTAGTCATTATACTCAACATCTTCCCATGCACATAGTATAGTATTCATGTGTTCTCTAACATATATTTTTTGGATTTATATAGTAATATAGTAATTTAGAGACTCTAGGTGTTGGGATCAAAGCCTTCAGAACATAGAAAATCAGGTATTTTATGCATTCAATTTGTGTTTTCGTTTGTAGAGGTATATATTGAACCATGATAAACATAGAATACTTAGTACAATGATCTCAATATTTAAATAATACATCTCACAAAAAGTCACATACCTCAATGAAATATAGGTTTAGTATATTGGATATTATCAATATAAAAATATTAATCTATAATATTTTCTCATTAAATGTTTTCTTCTAAACTCCCTTCTACATTTCCAACAAATTACACATATCCTAATAACCTGGGGAATGGAAATCAAAATAAAGGGGTGATCCTAAATTCTTATTAAGGAAAAAATTATCAAATTTTAATCAAGGGTTAAATCATAATTATATGATAAAACATAGAGAGTGGTTAAATTTATAATTAAAAAAACATGCAAAAATATGATTTACCCACAAATCATGATAGAAGGACATGTAATCTCAAATAAAAATAACATATACCATTGAAACAATGTGTGTAATCTTGAGATAATAAACATTAGTCATGGGGAATAATCATTTTAAAATAGAAATGCTCAATATCATATAAAAATAAATTATGGCACAAATATAATCATATGGAAATTATAGAATTATAAGTAAACAAAATTATCACGCTTCAAGTAGTGAATAAAAAAAATACCAAGGCTTCGTATTATGAACAAAAAAATCCCATTCATTATATTACGAAGAAAAAAAATCCCACTCTTTATATTGTGAACATATAAAATTCCCACACTTCATATTGTGAATAAAAAAATGCCTATTCATCATATTGTGAACAAAAAAATGATCATACTTAACATCATTTTCTAATGAGATATAAATACTTAACCAATGCATTGGATTGTGATATAGGACCCCATACTTTATTATTCATACATGTGATTTCTATAGTAAAATAAAACATTATTCATCTCATAAATAACCCATGAAAAAATAGTGGGTTTTTTAAAACATTCAAAAAACCACTCAAAATATGACCTATAGAAATCATATAAAATAAAAACTATCATTTTATAAATTAGATCACATAATATTAAAATATAAATAGTTATCAAAACATAAATTCATGAATGATAATCCTTATAGGGTAAATATCAATTAAAAACCCAAAGTTTTCACAAAACCCTTTAAAACATTGAAGTGAAAAATACATTCAAAAAATAAAATTCTTATGAAGGGAAATATGATACATATGAAGACATAATAATAAACAGTTTCAAACAAAATAACTTCAAAAGGAAAAAATATTTCAAAAATTAGAAGTGAAAATACTTATAAATATTTTACTTTTAAAATAATCTTTAATAATGGAGACATGAAAAGAAAATAAAGTTCTCAAAAAGGGGAAGTGAAAATAGTTTTAAATTTTTTTTTAAGTGAAAATGGAAACATGAAAAATTTATTAATTTTATAAAAATAAAATGTGATGTGGATGATAAAACCTTTTTTATTTTTAAAGGATAGAAAACCTTTTTGAACATTTTGAAATGAACATGTTGAAAACACACATCTCTTGAAATATTTTAAAAAACTTCATTTAAAATGATGTAAATAGAAATTAATGTTTACCAAATATAATTAGAGTATAATAAAATATTGGAGAATTTATAATGAATTAGAATAAATATTCCCTATATGGATTATCAAATTTTATATAATTTAAATTTTTAAAAGGATGTTGAAAATATATCATTTTCTCTTGAGTAACATTTAAATCATAACTCTTTAAGGAGACTTCCCATCTAATTGAACATAGAATACCTTGAATGAAGAATTAATTCATGATATAATATATAATATATGAGTTATAAACCCCACTAAAATTAAAATATTTTTTTCGTAGTGAAGGTAAATTGAAATGAAAATACCTTACCTTGTTTCTTTTCTTAGTTGATCACACATTAACTTATTTGGGTAATATATTTTTCCTTGGTATCTCACTTGAAATTAAAGGGATTAGGATAAATATGATTGACTAGGGGATTATGTTTTTGGGAATGGTTTCTAGGGAGAGTAAAATGGTGTATTTTAAATACTGAATTTTAAGGATAGGAGTGTGTTTGAAAGGGTGTAAGTGATCCCCATTTATGAGAGAGGAAAATGGTAATTTTGGAAACATCCTTTATATTTTAATAATTACATGACACTATTCCAAGATTAATGTATCCAAAGCTTAAAAAAATGGATTTCGGGGAATTATTAGGCATATAAAGGCACAAAAAAGTATTTACTCACATGTTTTTATCATGTTATAGGGATTTTACCTTAATGTTTTTACTTTTTACTCTCTTACTTCAAAACTAGTTAACTAGTTTTTAACTAAGTGCTTTTATGTTTTATTAAACATATATGATAACAAATATAACAAAATTTGGGTTCTATAGAACTAAATTTAACATCTATATAATCCAATCCAATTTATAAATATTATAAAATCAAATTATCAATTAAAACAGATAATGTGTAGAAAAACTATTTTAGTAGAAAAGAAGGTATTTTGAAAATTATGGATTCTTAATCTTATTTAGTATTAAATAACCAATAGATGAGTTTTAATATATTTATTTAAATATTTATTCATAATATTATATTCATTATTAAAATAAATAAAATTTAATTCATTCAATAAAAAAATATTGATATTAATGAAATAATAATTTTAAAATATTTGATTCACTCTTATCACGTTAATTAAAAATAATCCTAGAAATCTAAATTTTATACCTAAAATGAAATTGGGAATATTAATCATTATTAAAATTATTATCTCAAATATATAAATCATCTTATCAAATTAACTTTCTATGGGTAAGGAAACTAATCTTAATGTTATAAATTGCATCATGTAAAAACCTGTATTTTGAAAAAGTTTATTTTGAAGAAATGTTTTTATGATTAGGATAGAATTATGAATTCCATTGATTAAAATAAAATTAATATAATTATTATCATTAAAATAGTATTTATTTAATAATAAAATAAATCAAACCCTTGTTTTCATCATTTTATAATAAATTAAATAAAATAGCAGAGAAAATAGTTTTCATTAAAACGCTACGTAAATTTTCAATATGTTGAGCATGGGTTTATAAATTTAATATAGTATTTTAGAATGGTTTATTATATATTATAATATAAAATTTTATGTTAAGAAGTTTCTAAAAATTTATAATTCATATAAAGGTGGTGGTATTAAGAAAATCAGTATTTTCATTGTTCACCAAAACCCAATTATTTTAGAAAATTCCCAAAAATAAATCCTAAGATAATTTTTTTTTGAGAAATTAAAAATGAATTTTTATTTATCAAATATAAATTATATAATTTTTAAATTTATATTTTGAAAGAATATATATAAAATAATGCAAATAGATTTTATTGAAAATAACCTTTTGAATATTAACTCATATTAATTATTTACCTTATAAAATTAATAACTATTAATGGTTTACCATCTTAGTATTTATTATATATTTTTTAATAATATCTTATTAATATGTTTTGGTTTTTTATGTTTGGTGTATCATGTGACATAAGATATATAATATATTATGGATCTAAAATTCTGGGTTGTTACATTCTTCGCCCTTAAATAAATTGCATCCTCGTAATTTTAATTATCATATACCAATGGAAGATAGTTAAGGATGTTCTTAGGGTATTCACAACTCAGGGTTTTATTACTAAAAATGTGTAAACATTAGTCACCTGGGTTTGTATAGGATACTTCATCAATTCATTCATAATTTATATATCATAATATGAAGTTTCTTACTATTATTTGAGATAATCATACCCCATGATTAGGTATCATAAAACTTAAGTATAATTAGTTTCATAAGAGAGATAATCCCCATATTGGAATTTTTATACTATAATAGGTAGATATTAAATGTGATTTCCTTATTACCATAAATAATATTTTTTAAAGTAGAGAGGACAAATCTATTTTGAAAATCACCGTAAATTTATCTAAAGGGAGGATAATAAGACTTGAATGAATCATTATCCCACAAACATTGAAACATATTTAAATGAAATGGATAGAATAATGATATTACAAGAGTTTTTTTTCTTATTTTTATAGTGAAAAGTTTGTGAAAACTTACATGAAATAAGAAATATCTTAACCTATAATGAAGTATATATGTACCAAACACTAATTAGTTAACGTGATCCACCTCAGTGGTTTTTATGGAATACACTCTTCACTAATCCATTGGTTTAATAGATTTTTTGGGCCTATTATCTTCATAAACTCAGGTATTAGGGAATTTATTAGTGTAATTATCAAACTCCTTTAATTTTAAGAATTGAAGTGTGGGTGGTTCCTTAGCTGGGACATTCTTTTCCTCTATTGTATTTTATGTACACTTAATCTACTTATGATAAGAATTATCTTTGTGAAAATTACTCATACACTTGAAACACATCATTATTCCTTAGAGGAAATTACTTAGGTGTTTCCTACCATGTTTTTGACATGTTTAAAGTTAGATTTTCATTCCCCCATAGGAATTATAAATATAAATTCCATGATACTCAACTTTCTATTTTCATTCATCAGAATTATAGGAGTATTAAGTTTCCATTTCCACATTCATTGAACATTGAACAACCTCTTGATATCTTAAAAATTCCCTTATGGGTAATGAATTTAGAACATGTGGCTTTAAGCTACAAAATAAATGATATATTTTACTCTCAAGTTAACATAAAAAACTAGATGAGTACCTTGTGAGACATGTGATGTTTTATTTGTATGGGTCAATAGATTCATCCTAATTTAATTTTAACACCAATATTTTGTGAAACTTATAACTAAAATACTTATTAAAGAACAATTTCTTTAAATTCCCTCATCCCATAGAGTCTACTTCCTTGTTTTTGGTTTTATTCTTAATAAAAGTCCACCATCTTGACCTCACCTTAAAGATGATAAACTATTAGAATAACCTTTGAAAGTTACCAGATATGGAGAACAAAAAATATATTTTCTATAACATTGATCAATTTCTTTGAAATAAGTTGATTATAATATCCACAAAAGGATGGTGGATGCTTTCTCATAAAAGAATCGATAGTAAGTTTCTACTTCATTGATACATTTGGGAGCTCAACAATGTTCTTGTCATCACTCATAAACTTGGATATAATTTTCTGAATGGTCTATACTTTATTTTTCATCCCATTAGGTTGCTATTTTGGAAAACTCATTAAATTCGATATTATATTCATTATTTACATGGTCTCTAATTACTCAAACCATTTTTAAAATGAATACATTTTTTAAAGGGTGATAAATATTTACCTCATAAGGGAATTTTGAAAACTCAACTTTGAGATATGCTACTATTTGAAATCATTGTTTTATCTTTTGGTTAAATATAAATCATTCTTGAATCCATCAAGGTTTCCTTAGGTTTTGTTATCTCAGATTATTTGAAATATTTTCCTTAGTATAACAAATAATTCATTTTATCTTTCAACTAGGATGTTATTAACTTAATAATATCCCATGTGAGTGTCAACCAAGGTGTCTGGTAAGGGACCATTCACCATGTTCCATAATGATAGATGATATATACTTGACCAGCTCTTTTAAGGGTTATTACCCCAAGAATAATATGTGAAAAAACCACATCCACTTGTATTATTTGGATAGAGATGTATTTCTAAGAAACCCACATAATCCATACCTTACAAAAATATCATGCTATTATCTTAAACTTATATCTAGGATTTTCACTAATGTTTTCCATCATAATCTCCAAAATATATGAAACCTAATCTTATACAAAATATACCAATCCATTCTAATCATATCATAATTGGTACAATAATCTCAAGGTTTAAATGATGTATCTGACAAACAACCACATAACCCAAGTACAGATAGGTTTAG
Organism: Viscum album; assembly: GCA_963277665.1. NCBI lineage: Eukaryota > Viridiplantae > Streptophyta > Magnoliopsida > Santalales > Viscaceae > Viscum > Viscum album. Next base: position 569,796,714 of record OY728130.1, on the reverse strand, counting down.
TGTCTTGTTTATTAGCTACATAAACATATTAATATAGAATATTTTATCTATAATTGAACTCTATTTTCACTCCATTATATACATCCCAGAAATTACACTTATCATTGTAACCTAGGGAAATAAAAACATAATAAAGCGGTCATATGAAACACTAGATTAGGGAAAAATATCAAATTTTCATCAAGGGTTAGATCATAAGTAGACGATAAAACATTGGCAGTGGGGGGATTTCTTATTAAAAAGAATATCAAACAATACAAGTTTACTATAAAGTATTTTAAAAGGATATGTAATATCAAATTAAAAAAATATATACCATTGGGAAAAAGTGAGTGGAATCATGAGACAATAAAAATTAGTCAAGGGTAATAACCACAGTCATATAGAAATATGCAATTTATATAACAAAGAATTATGATACAAATATAAGGATATGGAAATAATACCATTGTGAAAAAAAATCCCACACTTCATGTTGTGAACAGAAACAATTCCCACACTACATTTGTGAGAAAATACCCATGATTTATATTTTTTTAAAAAATTCCATACTTTACATTTTGAATAAAAAATGAACACACTTCATATTATGAACAAAAAAAAAATCATATTCTTTATATTGTGAACAAAAAAATTTCCACTCATTATATTGTAAATAAACAAAATTTTGATGCTTAACATTATTTTATAATGAGATATAAATCCTTAAACAGTGTATTTAAGGGTGATATAGGATACCACCCTTCATTATTCATACATATGAGTTATGTAGGAAAGTTGAGCATTCATCATCTCATAAATAACCTATGAAAAAAGGCGGTTTTCTAAAAACATTAAAAAACATCACATACATGAAATTAAGAGATCATTAATTATCAAAACTATAATTTTCAAACAAAAACTACCATATTGACGTATAATGGGTGATAAATACCCCATTTAATGGATTATAAACCTTGGATGGTAAATATATGTGAACATTGAAAAGTTTCACAAAACCTATTTAAATATTGAAGTCAAAAATACTTTTAGAAAATAATTTTTTATAAAGGGAAAGAGGTGACTTGTGAAAAACTTATTATAAAGAGTTAAAAATAAAATATCCTTCAAAATTCATAATTTTTTATAAAATTATAAGTGGAAATACTTTTGAAACTAATACTTTTATAATAATATTTAATAATGGATACATGAAAAGATATAATTTTTTTTAAAAAAGAAGTTAAAATAATTTGAATATTTTTACTTTTTTAAAAATATTTAACAATGGAAACTTAAAAGGCATAAATTTTATAAAAATAAAATATAGATTGGATGATAAAATATTTTTATTTTTAGAGGATAAAAAACCCTTTTCAACATTTTAAAATAACCATGTATAAAACCAATGTGGCTTAACAGATTTTAAAACTTCCAACAGAAAATGTTGTCAAAAGAAATTTATATTTAACAAAGATATCCAAAGGAGAATAAAATTATATAGAATTTTTAATGAATGAGAATAAATTTTTTTAAATTGGATTATTTAATTGTAGATATCATGATTTTTGAAAGGGAAATGAAAATAAATCCTTACATCTTGAGTATCATTTAAATCAAAATATTTAAGGAGAATAAACATGAAATTGGACATTGAATACCATGAATGAATAATTAATTCATGATATAATATATCATATAGACAATATACACACCACATAAATAAAAATGAGTGCATATTAACGAATGGAAATTGTGAAAAAAATCTCTTACCTTGTTTTTATGCTTAGTTGATGACACTCTAACAAAGTTGGAGACATTATTTTTCCTTATAATTTCCCTCGTAATTGAATGGATTAGGATTAATATGACTGGACATGGGATTATTTTTGTAAGATAAGGTTTTTAGAGAGTAAAATTGTGGTGATTCAATGAGTAATTCAAATGATATGTGTTTGTTTTAAAGGGTGTAAGTGATCCCCTTTTATAAGAGAGTAAAATGGTACTTTTGGAAACACTTTTTATATTTTAATAATTTCATGCCAATATTCCAAGGTAAATGGATCCAAAGTTTCTAAATAATGGAGTGGGGTATTTTTTAGTCATGTAGGGATCAAACAAATGTTTACTCACATATTTTAAACTATTTATATGCTCTTTAGCATTATGTTTTTATATTTTTCTCTTTTACTTGTAAACTAGGTAACTATTTTTTAACTAATAAATTTTTCTATTTTATTAAACATATAGCGTAACCCATATAACAAAATTTTGGAATTATGGAACAAAATTTAATATTTATTTGATCTAATTCAATATTTTAATATTATAAAATTAACTTTGAAATTAAAATAGGTAATGTGTAGAATAACACTTTTAATAGTAAACGACATATTGATCATTGTGGATTATTGATATTATTTATTATTTATTAACAAAAAAATACCGTTAATATATTTATTTAAGTTTTTATAAATAATATATGATTAATTATTTAAATTATTTAAATTTAATTTATTCAATATAATTACCTTAATATTAATAAACATTAATTTTAAAATATTTGTTTCACTATTATTGTGGTAATTGGAATTAAACCTGGTAATCTAAATTTTGTACATAATAATTAAATTGTATATATTAAAAAGTATTAACAATATTATCTCAAATATAATTTTCATTTTATGAAATTAACTTTCTATTGGTATGGAAATTAATCTCAATGCTAGTGCATTTTTTGAATAAAAACATATTTTTTTTGAGAAAGTTTGTTTTTAATAAAAAATATTTATGATTGGAATAAATTCATCAATTCCACTATTTCCAAAGAATTTAAAATAATTATTACCATTAAAATAATATTTATTTAATAATAAACGGAATAAATGACTTTATTTCATCTTGTAAAAATTAATTACGCAAAACAGTGAAGAAAATATTTTCATTAAAACACTAAATAAATTTTGAAAATGTTGAGAATGGGTTTATAAATTCAATATAGCATTTTAAAATGATCTATTATACATTATAATATAAAATTTTATTGGAAAAATTTTTCCAAAACTCATAATGCATGTTAACTTTGTGGTATTAAAAAATCATTAATTTCACAATTCACCTAAAAAAACAATTATTTTAGAAAATTACAACAACTATTTCCAAATATAATTTGGTTGTCATGAATTAAAATATTGAATATATTTTATCAATTTTAAATTCAAAATTTGTGAAATTTATATTTTTAAAATAGTTATCTTTTGTGATAATGATTTTATAAAAATAACATTTTCAATATTAACTCATGTTATTTATTTCCCTTATAAAACTATTAACTATTAATGGTTTACCATATTAGTTCTTATTGTATATTTATTAATAATTTCTTCTTAATATTTTGGGTATTTTTATGTTGGGTTTAGCATGAGTCACAAGTTCTAGAACATAGTACATATCCTAAATCTTGAGTTGTAATAAGGTGATAACCCCTATTTTTTATTCCATTACTACATATTCACATTCATTATGTGATGAAATTTATCAACACCAAAATAAAGCACTATTAAATGATATAATTTTATCACTACTAACTAAAAGTTTAAATAAATGTGGCCCTTTTCAATGTTAAAAAATCATTGTTAAAATGGTTTATTTTATCAGTTCTTTGTTTAGCACTGATAAAGGCACTGCTTTTTCAACCCTGTTTTAATGATAATAACCCACCTAATAGCATGATAAAATCACTAATAAAGGGAGATATGAATAATTTAATTTATATATACATATTATTATATTTTTAAATGATTTATATAACAATAATTAAATATATTTAAATATAATATATAAATATGATTTATATAACTATATTATAATAATAAAATTATTTTCAATCTTATCATCATAAATATTATATATAAAAAATATCGAATTTATATTAATCAACAAAAACATATAATAATATATTTATATACATTAAATAATATTTATATATATAATATTAATATTTTTTTTAAACAATTATATAAATATATAAATGAATAAATATTTGTTTAAATAGTTCATATTTGAATTTTTATGTTCATATCCATTTCAAATAATTTAAAATAGACACATATATTTGTATGTATGTGTATGCATGTGTATGTATGTGGATATATGTGTAAGTATGTAAGTGTGTGTGTGTATGTGTATGTGTGTAAGTTTGTGTTGTATGAATATATATGTGTTGTGTGTGTATGTGTTTATATAGATTTATGTTTGTGTATGTGTATGTTTATGTGTATGTGTATGTATGTATGTGTGTTTGTGTATGTGTATATATACATGTTTGATTGTTTGCGTATGTGTATGCAAGCAGATGTATGTGCATGTGTGTGTGTTTGTGTGTATGTTTGTCTGTATATATATATATATGTGTGTGTGTGTATGTGCATATGTGTATGTGTTTGTGTTTGTGAATGTGTGCGTGTATGTATATGTGTATGTGTATGTGTATGTGTATGTGTATGTGTATGTGTATGTGTATGTGTATGTGTATGTGTATGTGTATGTGTATGTGTATGTGTATCTGTATATGTATGTGTTTGTGTATGTGTATGTGTGTGTGTGTATGTGTATGTGTACGTGTACGTGTATTTGTATCTGTATGTGTATGTGTATGTGTATGTGTATGAGTATGTGTATGTCTATGTCTATGTCTATGTGTATGTGTATGTGTATGAGTACGTGTATGTGTGTGTGTGTGTGTTTGTATGTGTATGTGTATGTGTATGTGTATGTGTATGTGTATATGTCTGTGTCTTTGTATGTGTATGTGTATGTGAATTTGTATATATGTTTAGGTGTATATGTGTACACTACTACAAAAACGGGCAAGGGATGGGCTTCACTTTTATCAGCGCTAAAAAAAGCACTGATAAAGGCCCCCTTTATCAGCGCTTCTTTTAGTAGTGCTGATAAAGGGGGGATTTATCAGCGCTTTTCCCGAGCGCTGATAAATGTTAAGTTTCAAAAAAAATATTTTTTCATGAAAAATAATATTTTGTTATATAAGAATATTTATATTGATATAAAAACAATATATATTTTTTAAATATGTTATAGATACGTATAAATAGACTATTACATTTAATATATAAGAAATTTAGTGAAAATAACTTCAAAATATTTTTTAAAAAATATTAATAATTAAAAATTTATAATTATTATCGATTAAAAATCATTTAATAACAATTTGAGGACACAAAAAATCAAAACAATTAATAAAAGATCTAAAATATGTTGAAAATGTAACTCAAACTTCAAATGGACATAACTTTTGATCCGAGTGTCCGTTTGAGCTCTACAACATATCAAATCGAAGCCTGTGATGATCTCTACGCGTTAGTGACCCAGGTGAAGCCTTTTTCGCATTTTAATAGCCCAAAAAAGGTCCATAAGGCCTCAAAAATTGAGTTTTTAGTCGAGATACCTCGATTTTTGAATATTCAAACAAGTATAACTTCTGATCCAGATATCTGTTAGGAATGTACCACATATCATATCGAATATTGTTTTATTTTCTTCGATTTGACTGGTTGTGGCGTTGAAACAGAATTCTAGGTTATAAGTTATGGTCGTTTTAACATTATATGGATTTTCAAATACACATATATATGTATGTATTCATAAATATATATATGTCTGTGTGTGTGTGGGTGTCTATGTGTGTGTTTGTGTGTTATATATATGTATATATGTATGTATTTATTTATTTACTTATAAACACACATCAAAAACATATTTTTTCATAAATGTATTTAAAACTAATCTTTATAAGTACATTCTATGGCTTTTCAAATACACATATATATTTTTTGTTCATAAATATATATGTGTTTGTGTGTGTGTGTCTCTATGTGTGTGTTTGTGTGTTGTATATATCTATGTATGTATGTATGTATTTATTTATTTATAAACACACATAAAAAAACATATTTTTTCTCAAATGTATTTAAAACTAATCTTATAAGTATATATTAATATACAAATAAATATACGTATAAAAAATTATAACTAAAAATATTTATATAAATATATTAATATACGAATTAATATATATATACTAATATATGATTAAATATATTTATATTAATATGAATCTATATCAATATATGAATAAATATAACTATATATATATATAGATATATCATTAAATAGAGAACACAATGAAATGGCATAGTGGTAAAGGTGCATCCGCGAAAGGGGGGAGGTCCCGGGTTGGAGTTCGCGTGGAAGCAAAGGGGGTACGCGCGTATGAGGATGCACGAGAAGGGAAGTGTGCGGGAGACCTCCTAGCACTGATAAAGGGGGTGTGAAGCGTTGATAAAATCACTGGCCACATTATTTTTAATTATTTTTATTATTTTTAGTTTTTTGACCTTTATGAGTGCTTTTTAAAAGCGCTGATAGAGGCCCCTTTTATCAGTGCTAAAAAAATCACTGATAAAGGGGTCTTTTATCAGCGCTGATAAAAGCGGCCTTTATCAGCGCTTTTCGGAGCGCTGATAAAAGGGACCCCCTATATTAGTGCTGAGCTATACATCGCTTTTTTAGCACTGTTAAAGCCCAGTTTGAGCGCTGATATAGGCCGTTTTTGTAGTAGTGGTATACTGATGTATGTTTATGTAGCATGTGTATGTTTATTTACTATATCTATATACGCATATGTATGTGTATGTTTTTGTATGTATGTGGATGTATGTGTATGTATGTGTTTGTATGTATATGTGTATACATGTGTGTACATATATGTATGTGCGTATGCTTGTATGCCTATGTGTGTGTAAGTGTATCTGAATGTGTGTGTGTATGTGTATGTGTACGTGTATGTGTATTTGTATGTGTATTTGTATTTCTATGTGTATGGGTGTGTGTATGTGTATGTGTATGTGTATGTGTATGTGTATGTGTATGTGTATGTGTATGTGTATGTGTATGTGTATGTGTATGTGTATGTGTATGTGTATGTGTATGTGTCTGTGTATGTGTTTGTGTATGTGTATATGTATGTGTATGTTTATGTGTATGTGTATGTGTATTTGTATGTGTGTGTGTGTATGTGTATGTGTATGGGTATGTGTATGTGTCTCTGTCTGTGTATGTGTGTGTGTATGTGTATGTGTATGTGTATGTGTATCTACGTGTATATTTATGCTTACGTATGTGCGTATGTGTATGTATGTAATGTGTATGTCTGTTTATTCATTTAATATTATTTCTTCAGTTTTAATATTTCTCGATTTTTTATATTTTGTGTAGTTTATTCATTTTTAATATTTTTGTAATATATTCCATTTTGATAGTTATTTATACATTTTTAAATATTAAAACATTTAATTAAATAATATTAATTATTATTATTATTATAAATTCTTAAGGATAATAATTGATTGTATTTTTTATACACATTCAATAAAGTAAATACATCAATAATTACAAATAATATTATTATTTATTACTCGATTTTATTCATTTTTCTGTGTTTGTAATTCATTTAATTAATGTTACGAATTCAATTTTTTTAAATTGTGGTAATTTATTCTATTTTATTTATTCATTTATAATATTCTTTTATTTAAAATTATTTTTTCATTTTTATATTTTTTAAATTTTAATTTTTTTTGAAATTATTCATTTTTAAAATTTATACAAATTTTACTTACTAAGTTTAATATATTCAATAAGTTTTTAATTTATATGACTATTATTTATTCATTTTTATTTATTATGTTTTAATATTAATAACATGCTTGGAATTTATATAATTAATTTATTTATAAAATTGAAGGTCGATGATCTCGTGAAGAAACTATCTATGGTATCGGGTTTTGCAGACTTTAATTGCATCTTGATTGGGATAGAATTCTTCTACATTGTCCTTTCTTCGAAGGAGTTGAAGAGACAGGCATGGGGCCTAGATCGATCTACCTACAACCGAATTTTTTTTCTATCCATAGATGGGATTTTCGTTTCTATCCCTTCACCCTCAAAAACACCATAGCTCCGGTTTGGATTAAAATATTGGTTTTGAATTGAATCTTGTGGCACACCAGATCATTTTTATTGGTGTTTTAAATGTTGGTATCCCCATAAAAATGAAAGGGCCATGGAAGTATCACATCTTAGGTACTGCACTCAGTTTCTTATTGAAGGTGATATTAATTCCACCTTAATTGGCCAAGTTGTGCACTCCACTCGAGATGATGAAATCTACCTAAATGTATGATAGGGGAAACTATATCATTTTTGTATGAAATTCCAAACAATTGGGCATTAGAAGGAATTTTTTTTGTACATACGTGGTCTTAAGTTTTTTCTCCTTGGAGGGACATCACCCGAATGCATGTAAGAAAATTAAAAGAATAGGTTAATCCAGAGAGGATCTCATTCCAGAACAACAACTCCAGAAGCAGAGGATAGAGCCTGACTCTCCTAAATATCGTAGGCAGGAGACCTGAGCTTAGGTTTATGAGCTCCATTCAGAATCCCATCATGGCCTTGTGGGAACGATAAAAAATGTGCTTTCACTTGGCCGATGTTGAAGAGGAAGAGATGTTGGGTAGGAAGCTGTGGATGGTTCTAGACACAACAGAAGTGTGTGATGGTTCATGCCTACATTTTTTTTGTCATAAACAATGATCAATCCATGATTTAGATGACGATGAACATTGTGAGAAAATGAATTAAGTCAAAGAAAATAGATAAGGGATATAACGTTGAAACCAAGCATAGGATCATCACATATTATTTATAACTAATATAATCAATTAAATAATTAATTTGTAAGAAATATTTCTTTGTTGATGGATCTGAAAATAGACCTACATTATTCTATCATTTCATTATTGTAACCTAGAGTAGTTTCCTTCTAGCGGTGATCCAATCATGTTTTAAAAATCTGTGAACGGTTTCGTAGGAATCTCCGGGTGTTAGCACGACAGATCCTATCACTTGTGTCATTCATCTTTGATCCCCAAGAGAGTTGCTTTTAAATCATTCTACTTGATCTCTCTAGACGTGAGATTGGATGGTGGAGGAATATTTCTCTCCATTCTTGGGTTAATTCTTGGAGAGAGATCTCACTAGGGCTTGAGAGGACTTTGTCCTTCTATTGTTGTGCACAACACAAAATAATTGGATTGTTTGGAAAAAAAATATTATTGTTTTTAAATACTGCTAGGATTTAGAAATAAATATTTTCCCAAGTGAACTTTGATATTTATTTACACCCTTATAGAACCCCATGTCTAAAATAATAATACTATTATCATTTTCTTGACATTCACTTAACTTGTTAATGAAATTAAATATTATTTAATCAAATAATATTCAATGTATATTATTTCACTGGACAAAAATACTTGGTCCACCATTTCTCCATAATACTTATCCGGCATTGAATAATGACTATTTATTTAATAAATAAATATCACTACATTATTCTCAAATGAATAAATAAATATTATGTTCACTAAATAATAAATAAATATTTATTAAATATTCCTCTCACATAATATTATCTTGAATAACCAATGAAAGAATATATGCGATCAAGAATACATGAATAATTATTAAACCACATGTATGAATGACATTTATTCAACTTATTAAATAATAAATAATAATATGTTATTTAACTAAGATTTTGGATACACTTAGTGTGTGTCTCTCTAGGTATCTTTCACAGTTTAATTAGGTGAAATAGCATAAAGTACAAGGTTATCATCTAGAAACATTCAAAAAAATCCATAGAGAAAGAAGCTATTATCGGAACAACATAATAACTCATATGGGCACTTATTGTGTAATATAATCCCTTTGTCGTGATATCTCTTATTAAGCAGGTTGTTGAATGGTTCCATCGACCTATGTTCTCAATGTATCTTTCATTGACTTTCTAGAAATAAAACTTGACCATAAAATAAAATGGCCATGAATATATGTAGTCTATATCCTTTCCATCAAAGGGTCTGAGATATCAACTTTTGTTAAATAAAAGAAGGAAAAAAATACTTTGTCGTATTATTCATTAATGCGATATTACTCGTGACATACCCAACATATCCTACCTCACCAAAAACATCTTTCGTCATAGTTTTCATGAATACCTAAAAGTTTACTTCTCATAATACTCATTAATAATAATGTTAAATTATAAGGATTAATACACATGTCCGCATATAGGAACATCCAATGACACATATAAATTTGGATTTCCTAATGGTGGGGATCATTCTCATAATATCTTACACTGGATATTACAAAGGGAATACACCAAGATAAGGTGCCTCAAATTCCTATGAGTCTCCAACCCTTATATCTTGTATCATTTGTTTCCCAAAAATTATATCATTAAATTATATAATATTTATTTAAGAATACTTTTTTAGCACTTTTGGGTTCTCATCATAATAGGGGACTACTATGAACTTTTAGTGTGATAGTTGTTCTTAGAACATTATGACATAATATGTTATATAGATGTGAAATCATGATGTTATAAGAATTTTATTAATATTCAGAACTATGAATATAGGTTATCATAAAGTACACATAATTTGGTTCTAGGGAACCAACTCCAAAAGTCTCCCACTTACACTAGAGGAAACTATTAACAACCTTCAGTCCACTAGCTGTCACATGATACAGATGATTCTGCCAAGATAATCCTTTAGTAAAGGGGTCTTCCACGTTCTCTTTGTTAGGTACTCTGCATACTGCAACTTCACCCCTTTGATAAAAATAAATCGAGAGGTGATACATCCAAAGTATATGCTCTATCTATTGGTGTGACCTTGACTCTTTTACAAGATAAACCACTACAGAATTATCACAATACAATTTGATATGGTATTTACTTCTAGGTACCACATAAAACTCATGAATAAAGTTTCATATTTAAATTGCTTCCATGGATACATCAGAAGCTGCTATATACTCAGAATATTCTGTAGAATAAAAAACAACTATCTTATTTAAAATATTCCAGCTCACATCTATTCCATTAATACAGAAAAATATCATCATTGTGACTTCATATCATAATGATCTATTTGAATTCTAGCTTCAGTATAACCCCTAATGACCAGCTTCTTGTCTCCTCCATATCCCATGAACATATCCTTAGTTCTTCTCAGATACTTTATGATATCATTATAAAAATAAAAATTATATTATCCTGGATCTTCTTGATATATTCCTACCATTTTCAATTCATAGGTAGCATCAAGTTTAGTACACAACATGGAATACATGATTGATCCTATTGCTGAAGTGTATAGGGTCTCAATCATTCTTTCTTTCTCCTATTCTGTCTGAGGACACATTTTATTAGAAATATGTAAACCATGTGACACTGGAAAAAATAACCTCTTGTATTTTTTCATAATAAATATATTTTATATCTAGTAAATGTATTTACTTTGACTTACTAAAATAATCCTCTTGGATCTATCACGAATGATCATGATATGTAGAATATGTGTCATTTCACTTCATGGAGAAACACTTGTTTAACCAGTCCTTAACAGACTGTAAGAATGGTATGTCATTTTCAATAATTAATATATCATCAACATATACTATAGGGATAACAACCACATTCCCACCAATCAACTTTTAAACACATTTCTCACATCCGTTGTTAAAAAAATAAAATTATTTTATTGCTTCACTGAATAGAATTGTCCATGACCTAGATGCTTTATTCAACCTATTAATGTATCTATAAAACATCCAAATATTTTTTGCATCACCTGAAGTCACAAACCCTTATGGTTAGACATCTTTCTAAAGGTTCCCATTAAGGAATGAATTTCTGATGTCCATCTTCCAAATCTCATAGTCATGGTAAGCTGTTATATCAAGTAGAATTATGATAGGTTTAAACATGGAAACCCGTGAAAAGGATTCATCATAGTCAATTCCTTGATATTGTTTAAAACAATTAGCAACTAACCTTACTTTATAGGTACTTACTTTACCTTCCATGTAAAGTTTTGTCTTGAATAACCATTTTCACCCTATAGGTTTTACATCAATTAGTGCATCAACCAGAACCTAGACATGGTTCTGATACATGGAATAAATTTCAGAATTCAAGGATTGTTTCCATCTTTTATCTTCTGAGAACTCTACTTCCTCTTTTTATAAGATATTTTCATCACTATAAATGAATAAGGAGTCACCATCTTTAGTGACTAGATGAACATATCTATCTAGTTATCTTACCCTTATTGGGATGTAATGTAGAACTTATGTTTTAGGAATTACTTATTCCATAGATACCTATGGAATATATTCTTGTACCAACCCTAGTGTATCTTGAGCATCAACTTAACTGAATTCAATCATGCTCTAATTATCATTTTTTGAGGGTGTTCCCCCTCTCAAGAAAAACATATTGTTTTGTGACAATTCTTTTCTTATTTGAGGGTTGTATAAGTAGTATCCCTTTGTTTCCTTGGGGTAACCTATAAATATACACTTTGTACCTTGGGGGTTCTAGTTTGATTTGTAGGAAGGTCTTAGAAAATGCCTCACAATCCCATACATGTGTATGTGACAAAACTATTTTATTTACAATCCATAACTTAAAGCGAGCTCTATTTTATACATTGGATGATACTCAATTTAATTTTTATACTGCGTTTTATAATGCATATCCCCAAAAGGATGACAGAAGATATTCATGACTCATCATCGACCTTACTTTGTCTAACACGATATGGTTCCTCCTTTCACTAAAACCATTACAATATGTGTGTAAGGTAGTGTGATATGATATAGAATACCAAACTCCCATAAAAGGTTGATAAACTCTTTGTTACGATATTCACCACCTCGATCTGATAGAGCCTTCTTTATCATCATTCCAAGTATATTTTCTACTTCATTCTTGAATTCTTAGAATTTCAAAAAGGATTCACGCTTCTAACTTATCATGTACACATTACCATATCTACTTAACTCGCGAGTAAGAGTTATAAGGGTAGAATATCCACCTCTATCTTATACTAGAAATGGTCCACACACATCGTTGTGTTATAATCCTACAAGATCTGTGGCCCTTTAACCCTATCCACCGAATGGTTGTCTGGTCATTTTTCATTGTAAACAAGTGCAAAATATTTCATGTGGATTTTTCTCAAAAGAGTCTAAATAACCATCACTATAAAGCCTTTTCATATGATTCACATTAACATGACTGAGATGGTGATTCCATAACTGGGTGTTATAGGAGTCATGTGAACATGATTATTTATCAATTGTTAATACTTATTTTGAATATTTTAATACATAAATACCATTATTTAAATTCTCCATACCATAACAGATGTTTCCTTTATAATAGAAACATTTTTAAATTCCGAACAAGGAAGTAAACCCATATTTACATAGGCATGACACAAAAATTATGTTATTGGGAATATTTGGTGCATAAAATAAATCTTTTAAAACCAAAATCATTCCCATTGTAAATGAAAGGTAGTTGTATCCAATGTCTAGAGCTACAATCCTTACATTGTTGGAATCTCTCATATCTAACTCTCATCTAGAAACCTTTTGTAATATATTTGGTTCTTGAATTTGGATATAGATTTGACCACAAAAAGCTACGTCTAATACCCAATTTGTATATATTTTGAAACATTACACTTGATAATGAATTCACCTTTATATTCCCATTCCTTTTGGGTGTATTTCTTCTTCTAGTGGGATTTATTTACACATGAAAAACACACTTCCTCCTTTTCCAATCCCTACCTCTAAATCTTCATATTCTTAGAAGGATGGGGCTTGGGATCTTTAGACATGTCATGATTCTTGGGATCTTTTTCCTTGTTATTAATTTTATTATTATCCATAAGGATCATCGGATTATCATGACGCATGTCCTTGTCAACATAGACAATCAATGTATGATGTTCTGAAATACTCTTCTCATTATTGGTCATATTTTAATTAATAATAAAACCGGAAAAGTTCTTGGGTAGTGATGAAAGTGTGAGTTCTTTACAAAGATCATCAATAAATTTAATCCCTAATATTTATAATTATTCAATGTAGGAAATAATATTGACTACATAAGGCTCAGTTGGCATACAATCACCAAGATTCGTTGTAAACAAAGTAATGGAGACCTCATTTATCTCTTGTCTCGCATTCTCTTGACAAAGATCTAGAAAATGACACATCAAGATATATGAATCCATGTCCTCATGTCTCTTCAAAATATAATTGGTCATGGATGGTAACATTAAACACTTAACATCTATAGAAACATCCAAATGTTTCTCACAGAGAGAAAAATATTCATCAGTAGCCTCATTACCAGATGCTTTAGGAATAGGTTATTCCAACACATGAAATTTCTTATCCTGGAGAAGGATAAAATTTAAGCATATTTTCCACTCTTGGGAATTTGTTCTAGAGAGAATTTTATTCTTCTCAAGTATAGATCAGAGTGATATTTTTTATGTCATTTTTATTATTGTAACTAAATGTAATATGAGAAGATATTTAGTAATTTTTGTGATAAATTTTAGAGAAATAAATAAATATTATATTTATTAATCTCCAACCATTTTTTTGTAACCTAATATCCCTCACATTTGGATTTGAAATATAATTTTACATAAATATTATAGTGGAAAGGATACATATTCCCCTTATCATTACCCTAAAATATTTTGGACCTGAAACTTGAATGGTTTTAGGTAGGTATTCTAAATGACAACTGCATTAACTCAAATTTCCTAGATCTTTTGAGTGGACTCCCCAATTTAGAAATCATTAAATTGTACTTCCTCAAATTCTGAAAATTAGTTACACCAAGTCATACTTTATCAATCAACCTTTGATGTGAACTAAGTTAAGTAAATCCAAAACATCATGTTAGAATTCCTTGAAAATTGAAATCACCCCAACTTTGGTTGGTGATGCATTTTAAAATGTGGATAGATATTAAATGGCATAGGGGAATGATATACCAACTTAATATATATAACTGATGAATTGTATATTTTATACATAAATTTACAATTATTATCTTTATAAAATTATTTTTAATATTAATTGGATTTACTTAAGTGATTAACCATGTATTGGATAATATTTATGCATAAGATAATTTATTTCAGTTATATCTTGTAGGAATGTTAATTAATTAATTCTTGTGATTGTGAAAAAAATCAATACTGAAATAACCATAAAACATGACAGCAATAAAATAATAAAGTGGAATGATCATGAGATTTTTTAATGGTTAGTTTATCTAGTGGATGATAAACTAACAACTGAACTAGGGGAAAACACCTTGAACCAATTAAGGTTTAGGTTATAGCTTTCCACCTATCCACCAATGTATCTCTCTTGAATTGCTTTCGCCTATGCTCCAAAATTGAACTGCTTCCACCAACTTGGGAGATCCATCCGTTATATATTCTTTCACTTAAACGCTGGTGAGGGGAAAATGTTTTACCTAAAATAAACCATGGGCACACAGTCCTGTACATAATGATATGATATATGACACACAAGGAACCAATTTAATTTAATAATAAATTTAATGAAACTAATCACATACAAAGGTCCGGTCAGTTCTCCTGATCATCCACATGCATGAAACAAAATAGTACTTTAATAAAACTATCATTCAATTATTAATAATTTTTATTTAAGATAAATCATGCTCTAATCAATTAATTATATTCTTTAATTAATAAATTATTTTATGTTAATTATCATCTGAGTTTCCTTGGTATTATCATCCATCATAATTCTAAACAAATTAATTATATTTATTTAAAATTAACTTTGTACAAAAATGTACTTTGGAGGAAACATGGTGAATTCCCATCTGAATCTACCCAACATATATTATACCCTTATATTGTTTACTATTGTGACATATGGAATACAAGACCTATCACGTACTTTCATGAAATCTACTATCAACTTAAAGATTTCAAAAATTGCATGGTTTTTCTCTCACATGTTATTCTTCAATTCATATAGGGTAATAACTATAACACGACTCATACATGATATGCGAAAAAGATCATTACAGAGAAATTAATTAAACATGTATATATATATATATAGACCCATTACATGGTGTAACCTATCAACATAATGACCAAACGCAAGAACATGCCAATAAGGTTTATATTGTATAATAAATTAATTTTAGTTATACGTAATTTGGTATAAGTACAAGACATGTATAAGATAGATTCACAGTGTGTACATCTCTCACAATATATCTGAGGAACACACCTAGGGACTCAATGTGTGAATTGTGCCTCATAAAAATTAGAGAACATGATGTCTACAAGGGTTACATGATATGTGGTATCTAAGTTACATGGTCACTAGTTAGGTAGTACAAATAGTAAAATATATGTACCTTCTACGACTTAAAGTATTACCTGTCATGTACGTGGGCTATACAACATACACACCGGCTGACCGTGTTCTAGGAAGGCTCATCCAACAAGTGGTGTGATAAATTAAATGCACTGTATGTATTCAATGTACACAGTTTGAATTAATTATGAATTAATTACAGGTTCATTTAACACTAGAATAAGGCTTATACCTCTATGCACATATAGTGTACTCTTTTTTTACCCATCTAGAATCCTCAGAACTGCCAAATGAGTTCCTTGATTTTATTTCGTTCTTAAAATTAATAGATTTGAATTTATCTATGAGGGAAAAAATTGGAAGATGGAGATCCTGAAATTTTATTTCAATAAGAATTAAACATGAGATAAAAACTAAATGGAAAATGAATAAATCAATTAACAATATTTAAATAATTATAAATAATTATGTGACCGCTCTGATACCACTTGAAGGTTCTGGGAATAGTGGAAGCATGCGATGGTTCATTAACAACTTTTCTTTTTATCATGATCAATGATAAATAAAAGATTTAAAAAATTATGAACATCATGATGAATATAATTGAATCAAAGAAAACATAAAAGGGATATAATTCTATAACCATGAACAAGGTCGACACATATTATTTGTAATTAATTTAATAAATTATTAAATTACCTTGTGATAATTATTTATTCTTTGACGGATCTGACAACAGATCTATGTTGTTTCATAATTACGTTGTAGGAATCAAGAGAATATTCCCTCTATTGGTGATCCACATGTGTTCCAAAAATCTCTAAATGTTTCCGTATGAAGAAATGGGTTCTAGAACAAAAGATTATATCATTTTCATCATTTTCATTTGATCTCCATTAAAATGACATCCAAATTATTCTCCTTGATCTCTCTAGACTCAAGATAAGATGGTAAATGAATATTTCTCACTATTCATGGGAGACCTTTTTAGATAGGGATATCTCAATGGATTGAGGTGATTATCTCTAGCTATTGTCGTGCACAACACAAAATTAATTGTTTCTTTTGGGAAAACATATAATTGGGTTTAAATATCATTGGGGTTTAGAAATAAATATTTGCACTAGTTCCCTTTAATGTTTATTTAATACCTTGCAGAACACCATTTCTAAAATAATAATAATATTTTTATTTACTTTACATGAACATTAGTTGATAATTAAATTAAATATTTTTTAATCAAATAATATTTGATATATATTATTTCCCACTGAACCTAAAAACTCAGTACATTATTCCTCCATAATATTTATGCGGCCCTGAATAATGAATATTTATTTAATAAATAAATATCATTTCATTTTTCTCCAATAAATAAAAATAATATAATATTCACTAAATAGGAAAAAAATATTTATTAGATATTTTTCTCACATAATATTCTCTTAAATAAATGGTTATAGAATATATGTGATCAAGCATACATGAATAATTATTAAACCATGTATAGGATTAATATTTATTCAACTTGTTAAATAATAAATAATAATATATTATTTAATAGTGATTTTGGGTATACTTAGTGTGTGACCCTCTAGGCCTCTTTCTCAGTGGTATTAGGAAAAGGATCCTAAAGTCTAAGGTCAACATCTAGGTACATGCCAAGGAACTAATAGAGAAATAAATTAACACCAAAATGAAATAAAACATCATAAAAATTCTTTCTATGTAATATAATCCCTTTATCATGATATCTCTAATCAAGAAGGTTTCATGCTGGTGACATCAACCTATGTGCTCGATGTCTCTTCCTTTGAATTTTAGGAAATCAAACATTCCAATAGAACAGAATGGCCATGTACTTATTTAGGCTACATCATTTCCATCAAAGGTCCTGAGATATTATCTTTAGTTGAATAACATAAGGTAGGAATAATTTTTTTTTCATTATTCATTAATGAAATATTACTTGTGACACACCCAATGTATCAAACCTCACTGTGAACTTCTATCATCATGGTTTTCATAAATATATTAAAGTACGAGACTGATAATACTCATTAATAATAATATTAAATTATAAGGATCAATACACATGTCTGCAGATAGGAACATCCAATGAAACATATAAATGTCGATTTCCTACTAGAAGGCCTCATTCGAATAATACAAAAAAAGATCAAGATCATGTCAATGTCGTCCCTAAAATAAATATATAAAAATGTGATAAGCAGATTCAAGGGTTACAAAGGATTATTAGATAAGATATAATGAACCAGACCAAAAATATTAGCATCCACCATTGGATCGCAATAGTTTGGGGTTGTGAAAGACCACACCATATCCATTTACATGACCTACTTATTTGAAAACACTTATGACACTTGAATTTCCACCACTTATGCATGAGATATTTTCAAATTGAGCTGGGTATCCTTGTTGAGGCACTCAACCTAGAGGGGTAAAATTCTCCAAGGAACATCCCATGTTCTTGTTTTCAAGGCCTTTACAAACAATTTTTGAGTCAGATTCAATCAATAATGGTGTACAATAATGTTTGAAAACTTATCAAATTGCATATACCATATCTAGTAACTCTACTTCATAGGTCATCCCAATTCAAGTAAAATTATAGAATCATCCTTTAACAAATCCATAATGTGCGTAGAAGAAAACTACATTAAATAGGGGATTAGGAATTCCAGAAGCGTTCCAATCAAAATTATCATTCATCCATGTAATGATCGCAGGGATCCACTAGATGAATTTAATGATTTTGTGCCTATTTTTCTGAACTACTACACCCAATCACCTGAGAATATTCAGATCACACATCGCATTATACATACCTTATTATTGTATCATTGATTCCACATGACCCCCCTTGTGCAGTGCCACCATTCTTATGTTAACAGAGGGTTGTTTTCTATTGAAGTCTTATTTTTTAGATCATTCCTTATAGATGAAATAACAGATCCAACTATTTCTAGTAAAAGATACAAATTCTAATCACTGAAATCATAGCACAAGTTCTCTCAATGAGATCTTTGAGCTGCATGTGTCAATCAATTTCGAAGACAAATAGTGTTCCGTTGTAATCCCATAAAACATGGGAAATGTTTCATGCCAAGAATTGGTGATCTGTGTCCTCCTCTTCATAGAAGAAGATAATTCAGGTAGAAGAAAGATGATATCCAAAAAATTTCATTTGTTCATGGGTGGGTAATATGTGTTTCCAAATCCTCCACAACTAGAGAAACATGGAGGGATGAATGAAATAGGCGTTGAACTTAATTAGCCATGTTTGTGGACTTTTTAGACCACCACATTCTAGCTTATAAGACTCTTTATTGTTATTGTGTCCATGCTGATTGTGCTTCTATATGATGGTGTCACTATCCATGAAATTGTAACACTGAATTTCCCAGATGATCTGAGTAGGAAGTATGCCATCAAAGCAAGATATCTATTACAAAAGGTTTTCAATTGACATGTGAGAATCCTCAGAGGGAATGATGATGGTATATTACAATGTACTATCATGCTAGGTGGTAGTCCAGAAGTTGAGTTGAGAATACCTGCTCACAATCCAATTGGTGGAATTATTGAGTTTTTTGAAGGAGTGTTTGATGGATTCCCAAATCGAGGATGCGAGGTAGTGTCTATAACAAATTAAAATCTTCCCTTTGAACCTATTTGATAAAGAATCAGAGTAGGTATCATAAGAAATAAGGTCCCAATTGAATTTCATGATTATACCATCATTAAATATCTTCTGATCTTTAATTCCAAGACTACCTAATTCAGTGGGTTTAATACACTCCTTACATGAAATAGTGAAAAACTTATTTTCATGGAATGAAAAAGTCCATATGAAGTTCTTAATCATACCTTGAAGATCCTTTATGATACTTCTAGCCCATATATAAAGTGATAAAGAATAACCAAACATATATGTGATCAAAGAGTTGACCAGGACACACATGAAGCCTAGGAGATGGATTTTCCTTTCCTCTAGGACATTTTATTAACAATACCTAATCATATGTATTCAATATAATGTTTCTTTACAATTATCCATAATAAAGGAACACAAATATAATTAAATGGGAGGGATCCTATCTTAATTCAAATATAATTAATTATCCAATTTTTCTAACTAATTAGAAATCCATCAGCCAATACAATGAATGATTTTTCCAAAGTTATGGATTTCCCATAAACTTCCTCATAATGTGTAAAAAGATCTTTAATAGCATATATAATCTTTCTGGAATCCTGAAAAAGAAAAAGAATATCTTCCACATAATGTAGGTGTTAGGGAACATATTCATTCCTACTAGATTTGATTTGTTTTTAGAGGCCATGTTGATCCTAGTAGTTAAGGATTCTTCTCAAGTTGTCCTCATAAACAGAAAAAAGAATCTTAGAAAGTGGATAACCTTGTCTCACACCTCTAGTGCATTGAATGTAACCTCTGGGTGCTCCATTAATTACAATGTACAACCTAGAATAATTGAGAATGATGCTGGCAAGATCAATGAATGAATTTGAGAAGCCATTCCTTTTGAAAAAATCATAGGTTAAACTTTGTTTCAATGTGTCAAAGGAATTGGATAGGTCTATTTTGAGAGAAAAGTTACCATACTTCGTTTTACTCCTCATTAAATTAACACCTTTAAAAGTTATGATCAAATAATTTTCAATGTTTCTTCTAGGGAAAGTCCAAATTGGTTCACAGATAAATAATATTACATAAGTTCTCCCATCCTATTCATAATAATATTACTAATGATTTTAGGACTTGTTTTCCCAAGAAAACTAGCATGAAATCTTTGACATCAAGCGTGTTCCCCTTTTTAGGTATCAAGGCAATGAAACATTCATTTTCCCTATAATTCATGGAATACTGAGTGAAAAATTACATTCTTTCCTAAGTAACATCATCCTACAATATGTACTAATAAAACATGAAGAATTTGTTAGTAAATTCATTAGGTCTAGAAGCACTCTCCATGTTATGGGAGAAGAGGGCAACCTTAACTTTCTCTTTGTATGGGTACATTTCAATTGTATAATTATGATGCTCATCAATGCTGGGAGCGATATTATCAACCATTTTTTGCGTACTATCCAACCGATTGTCAAAGTAGATCCCCTTGAAGTTCTCCACAGTTGCCTGAGTGATCTCATTTTTAGAGGTGTAGGTGTTTCCACTTATTTGGATTACCTTATTCACCACTTTATCCCTATTCACTTAGTGTAATGTTTGGAAAAAATTGGAGTCCCTATCCCCATCATTTAGTCATTTGAAATTCAGATGATTTATTTATGGCCATTACTTGATAGTTAAGAGTACATCAAGCCTATTTTGTCCTTGTATCTCATCTCAAAATGCTACATTATGGTTTGGATTCATGATATGACTATGATCAAGGCATTCATATTTAGATTTAATGTCCAAATCCATCCTGGAAAATGATTTGTTACTCAATTATTTAAGAAACCTCTTGGTGTGCTTATGTTTTCCAGCATGTTTTTTAAAAGGGATGCTAATGGGTTCAAATTTCTTGGCTTCCAACAAAGTCTCCCTGCATCCAAGAACAATAATCCATCCATTATTAAACCAAAATTGAAGAGGTTTTGACCTTTTCATGTGTGTGGATACTTACACAATGATAGGATTGTGATCAGAGAGATGCATCAGAATCATGAACCTCGGCACTCCATTTACAACACTCTTTTAATCCATTTTAACAAAGAACCTATCATGCTTAATTTCTTGTATTCCATCCATAGTATATCTACTTTATATAAAATCATCTCATGTATTCGGGACCTAAACAATATTTAAGTGGTAAATAAAAGAATATAATTCCAAAGAGGTAATTCAATTGAATATATATGAAGTTTTTCTTAAAGTTTTATAATAGTGTTGAATTCTCCAAGAACCACCCATTTTTTATTAAAATTTTCATTAATGGATTTAATATCCGACCAAAATTCCATACTAATGATGCAGGGTGTTGATGAAAATTTATATGATATTGATAAATATTATCGTGATGTGTTTCAAGAGAGTGAAACACTCTGAGGCTTCTTACTATATGAGTTGATGAGGTTGGATACATATCTTATCACACATAGGTAATCAATACTGGAGTCGTGAGTGTTTTGAGAAATAAACCCATATCTAAGAGATTCCCACTTGAAAACTTTCCAATTGTTAAATATAATCTTTGGTTTAGATATACCAATGAGAATAGGCTTGTAGGCCATGATAAAGTGTCTAATGTCTATGACCATTGGGGAGTACCCTATCTCTTGAAAATTAAAATATAATATATCCATTTTTTAAGGGTCTTACACATTTTTTAGGGGCCTGACTGCAGTTCCATGTTCACCTAGAAATTACCACTTCCCCCTTTGGTCTTTTTCTTCTTCCCCTTTTACTTGTTATCCATTAAAGGCTCATTTTTATCCCCAGATCCTATACATCCATTCTCATTATCTTCATTTTAGGGATCAACATTATTCCCATTTATATGTGTGTAATCAGCTTCATCAAACCAAAAAAAAACCATTCTTGTAGAGACCCTAAGCTTAACGTACATGGACATTACATTACTTTTGCGGAATACTTAGTACATAACAAAAACACACACACAAGGACCGTAATAGTTTAGTGCCTTTGGAAACTCGGAATATAATATTCTAATCGTGGTGAAAGATCTTCAACATCTCCCATAAAGATATTCCTTTTTTTAACCTAAAACCTTTCTTTATATCATGGGGAAAAGAAAACATAAAAGGGTGAGCTCAAATGCTCAGTAAGGGTAAACAAAAGAAATATTAATCACATCATATTCATAAGAACATAACATTTTGGAAATCTTAACCTGAAAAAGAGATCATAATATCATAACATGGGATAAATCATAGTAGTGAAATGTATTCCCAATAATCAGAAATTAAAACATGAAACTTTGTTCCATACATACATAATCATAGAGAATCATTTCTTATTAGTCAAGACTCATTGCTAAAACTATCTTAGTGGACAAAGTCCATTTCTGAACCGAGTTCACTCCTCGTTTCAGTCCTGTTTCACTAAACTGGTTTAACCTACCGTTCCAGCCATGTCTATCTCATGAGATATAAAATCTTTACCCAATGCATTGGAGGGAGATAAAGGTCCCACCCATCTCATAATGATACCATTCATATGTGTGCCAGAAAATTAGAAATCATACATCATTGCATAACCCATGTAATAAAAATGGGATTCTTAAACAACATGACATCATAAAACAATTCATATAAGATAAAGGAATTCCTAAAATTAATTCCATCACAACATAATAAAATCAATGTAATAATAGGGATAGAAACAGAACCCTATATTATCTTATATGGAAAATAATTTTGATAAAACACTTGAACTTAATTCTTGAGGAAAATATCCTTTCTACTTCAAAAACATTTTCCTTTATTAACATGTCATACAATTTTAAACTAAAAGAATTTGAGTAAAAATAAACTGGAAAACTTGTAAAGTAAGCTTCTTGGAAATAATGTTTTAAAAATCCATTCATGCCGTATAAGTTAAAAAAACATTCTTCTCGTACTTTTGTCGGAAAAGTCAAAAAGTACCTCATACGAAAAACGACAAAAGATTCCTTTCATATATTTTACTATAAACTCACCAAAGGGTAAAAATGGATTTAAAAAATTGTATGTGGATGGAAATAATATTACATATTGAGGAAACATGGATGTGGATGATAAAATACACCCCAGTAAATACCAAAGTATAAACAATCTCAGATAAAAATGAGATTGTGATATTTCCCTTACCTTAGGTACAATTTTCTTTGTAAGTGTCCGAACCTCCTGCATAATGATTTAAATAATGTCATTTACTTATTCCAGAATCATACTCATTGTTATGATATCATATATGGTTCACTTATGACTTTATATTACCCATTCTTTTGTAAATTCCATGTTAAAGAGCGTTTTGAGTAAAATCCTTTCATTTGTCGTCCGTGTTTTGACTTTTAATTATTAATATGATTACTTAGATCATGATTACTTAATTCCAGAATATAAAACATGATTTATATATAATATATATTCAGAATATACATATATATAATAGATCAGTAAATGGAAAGAAATACACCGTTCATGGAGACGGTAGGCCGTACGTACGCATGAACGCTGTTTTCGTTTCCTTATTGAGTTGAAAGGAATTAAGTATATGACATACATATATATACACATAAATCCAGTATCATTATTATGTCATATATTTCATGATTACTTATTATATATACTTTATAATCATTCATGAATGGTTAACGTGGAGAATGAATCTCATCGCGCCATGGAGACAATAGTCCGTACGTACGCACGAGCGATGATATCGTTCTCATGATCGTGGAATTGTATTGGAGTGTATGTATACTATTTCAGAATCAATATCAATTTAAAATAATCAGATTTAATTATTATGTACACCATTATACCCATCCAAGTAAGGTGGTGGTGGAAAATAGATTACACCACGGCGTGGAGACGATATTCCGTACGTACGCACGCGCGGTGATTTAGTTTTCCGTAGGATGGATAGATGGTGAAATAGGGTTGTTTAATACTTATAATAACATATTAGTATATTAGTGACACTGATTTTATTAATTCATAATGAAAAAACCTAATAAGAAGAAGTGGAAGAAGAAATAAAGTTGAAAGAATCGGTAACGGACATTACCTCTTCTTTGAAGCGCCTCTTTGAGTCCTCCTTTTAGGGAACTAAAATTGGTCTTTGAAGAATACCGGGACCTCTAGGATGTTTCTAGGGAAGTGGAGAAGAGAATTTGGCAGGGTTTGGCCGAGTATGAAGGCTCAAAATGGTGTGAGGAAGAGAGGGAGGAGGTTCCCTTTTATAAGGGAGGAGAGGGGCTCCTTTGGAAAAACTAAAAATATTATTTTATTATAAATCCATATTCGGTTTTAAATAGCTCCAAATTGATTTATTTTGGAGATAATGTGGGGATGGGTTGAAATCCTCTCATCCAATAGAATTTTGACAAGTTTAGTTTACTATTTTAACCTTATCATTTAGTTTTAACTTTAAGTTAGATAATTTTACTTTTACCGTGTCTTTTTGTGTTCTTACACTATAAGGTTAATAAACATACTATAACAAGCCAAACGAACCCCAGGTTGTTTATTATTAATATATATAACCTTATCTATGTACTTTGTCCGAACCTTAGATTTTTAGGAATAAAATAACAATTAATAATATAATATTTGTAATAAAAACTATTTTATGTCAATTTTGACACTATTTAGTAAGTGATTTTTTGTGAAAATCATAACAGAATGATTAATTCGAAAAAAGTTAATTAAATCAATAATAAAATTTCATATTAACCTAGAAAATTAGTGGAATTAATAAAAATTCTCAAATTACATTTATTTGGGTATTTATAACATAAATTATGTCACTATTTCATTAATAAGATAATTACTCCATCATCATTGTGTCATAAATAAATTAAATAATTTAATGTCTAAAAATTAAAAATAAAATACGATTATGTAGGAAATATTTTTATATTTTTAATGAATATTTATAGTCGAATTTATCTTATGTATAACCCTATATTAAAAATTATCTACTTATTAAACTTTGATTTAAACTATTTTAACCCTTCTTTAAATAAATTAATAATAAATGTCCTAATTTAATCCAAGTGGTCCTAAATGGTCATATTTTATTCCTAAGGTTGTTTTAGGTCGAATTACACTTATCCAATACAATTAGGACATGTGTTAGGGTAATAATAATATCATTTTTACCCTTAACTACCCTATTTACTTTTAAGCGTGGTAAAAAAAGTAAAAAGTTACTATTCAATAAACATTATTTTCATCTCATTGAACCAAATTTTAGTCCTTGATATTAACCATGTCTTTCGGATTTTCGAAATTCTACTCACAGAAGTGGTAAAATTATGTTTTATGAAAAATTCAATTTTTTTAACTACCACTCAGTGGTTTCACTATTCATCAAAAAATGAAAGTTTCCATAAAAATACCAAAAATTATGGCTAAGATATATTTGATATTATGAATTCACAAATGATGTTTATTTTACCAAATTAAAAACATATCAGTTACATTAACTAATTTAAAAATTAATTCTCGTCGTCAAAAAAAATAGCGTGTTTTTAAAAGATAATAACTATCAAAAGATTGACACTTGTTTATGTCTGGTTTAAATGTGAAATTACATCCAATGAACAAAATTGTATTAAATTGTAAAAATATATTCTAAATATACTTTAAAACCACTCAAATTAATAATTTTTCACTATTAATTATTTCGATTAAAAAAGTTGTTTTTAATTAAAATTTAGTAATTTTCACTATTCATCGGAAAATGAATGTTATCCGAAAAGTACCAAAATTTCACCCTAATCTAATTTCGATATTCTAAATCCAAAAATGAAGTCCATTTTGAAAAAATAAATTTACAAAATTTCAAAAAGTTGTTATTACTATTCGTAACGGCTAGTTTTAATAATATTTTTAGAGCATATCGTTGTTTAGTGAAACTCGGTATTGCGTACTACACACGCTATCGAGGAAATTAGCGATTGCGTGTAATGAAAGGCAAGTCAAGGATGCGTGTTGTACATGATAATTTTGGTGTAGCATACAACACAAGACATTAATGAAATTAAAAAGAATATTTTTCATAAAATCTCGGGGTGTTACATTCTACCCCCCTTAAAATGAATTTCGCCCTCGAAATTCGTCGGGGTTATAAATGGTTTACAACTTGAAAGTTTCTTTAATAGAAACCAACAAAATAAAAAGGAATACCAAAACTTATCTTTAAAAACTAAAGTATGAAACGTAACGGTTACCCAAATTAACTAATCACTGGGTTTCCACATAGGAGAACATAGGTGAAAATATGGATATGGAAGAGAAATCTAACTGTCATGTTCTGATGGAGAGTGGTAGAGAACATGGCTATGAAATAGCCAACAATCACAAAGCCATATATTTGCAATGATCTAAGGTACCATATGATTCATCGGATATAAGAGCACTAGGAAAACATTTTTGGTTTTCAATATCATTTTTCTAAAGTTGATGAAATTGGAATTAGAAGAAATACTTTCGTGATTTTGGTATAGTCTCACCATTGGTCATTATTTGGACAATTTACACTTCATCTCTTAAATAAATGAAGTTGAATTTGTCATTTGTGATGTGTTAGAAGATCATGTGATAGAATTATGGGTCATTCCATCTGTCTCAAACAAAAGGTTAGAAAAGTTATCAAAAAATACATTGGTCTATCTATAGTGAGATTAATCATATATGGTTCCTAAAATGGACTTAAACTTAATATATCATACTACTTAATATAATAAAACTAGTTTCTACTAAACAGGGACTTCCTGTAGGCTAGTGGTAGGCGATAAAGGCTTGTCACACTTCGGTTGTGGGTTCGATTCCCACAGCCTTGTCCGACGCGATGGGCTGTCGCCCGTCCTGCAGGTTATCATTTTTCTAAAACTATAACATCCCATAAATAATATCGAAAAAAAGTTCTACCCTTAAACAATACTAACTTCTATCCAACATAATCCATTCCAATATTTAGGCTTATCTAACATACTTCGGTCCAAGCTCATAGTATAAAGAAAATGATTACTTGAAATGTCACATAACAATCACGTGAATGCCATCATTTATCCCCCATATATCGTAAGATATATCTTGTTGGTCAAATTACAAACATTTGAATACCTTAATCATGTATTCTATTGAAGAATGAATACCCATTGAACCTTAGTGAAAACATGAATGAAGTTAAAAGTTAATACTTTCCACAAACCAAAATCCTCAAAATTCTATATACTCAAACCATGATATCACTTAGTCCTTATATCAATCATGATCTCATGAATAAAATCAAACATCTCATTATCTTCCTATCCCTTCATTATGCGCATATCATCTGATTTCCAAAATATTTGAATCACTTTTCATGGTTACCGGTACCATTCATCATACACTTTCCAAACTTAAGGAAAGACAATAGTGTAACAATCTTTAGATGTATCTTTATTCCATAGTACCATGAGATTACTTATACAACATTACACTTGATAAACATGTAATCATTCCACTACCTTCTTAAAACATTGATCGATCTTCAAAAATTATTTCAACTCACATATCATTTGTAGTCTCTTCATCATCATCAACATAAATACTACCCATACGACCATACTGATTCTCTTCATGAGACATTCCCTTAGGGCATTGGTTTGCATAATGCCCGTACACTCCACATTTAAAACATTTATCCATTGTTGATGTCCTAGAAATACCATTATCCTCATCCCTGGTGTTAACTGAACCTTTTCCTTTGCACTTACTGGCTTTGTGTCCTTCTTTTCCACACCCAAATCATCTTCCAGTTCCTTTGAAACATTATATTTAATGCCTCTTCCCACATGACTTACATAGGAGAAATTGAACTTTCTTTCCTCTATGATCATCATGAAACTCCATCTTTCTCTTATTAGTCGAGTCAGGAAACTTACCAAATTTGAGTTTATTGATCATATTATGAGATTGCTGATTCGGCATAATAATGATGTTTGGACTTCCAAATCCCATTTCATTTGGTTGCTCATGAAGAATATCATTCAATTGTCCATCATATCCTCCAATATCGTGAATCATCTTGTTTCTAGCCATGTTCTAAAACCCAAAAAGAATAGCATGAGAGGAAAAAATCACGCTAGGGAAAACAATATAATAAAGGGGGAGTACCTTAAATATCTAACATCTTGGGTTACCGTAATTATAGTACTATAACCTATACTTATACTTAACCTTAGGGACATCCCTAGACATACCTTAGAAATATCTCTAGGGATCTCACTAAAGTTCTCGCATCCTAGTTTCCAAAGGTTGACTAAACATTTCCTCTGATACCAACTGTAGAGACTCGAAGCTTAACGTACATGGACATTACATTACTTTTTCGGAATACTTAGTACATAACAAAAACACAAACACAAGGACCGTAATAGTTTAGTGTCTTTGGAAACTCGGAATATAATCTTCTAATCGTGGTGAAAGATCTTCAACATATCCCATAAAGATCTTCCTTTTTTTTAACCTAAAACCTTTATTTATATCCTGGGGAAAAGAAAACATAAAAGGGTGAGCTCAAATTCTCAGTAAGGGTAAAAAAAAGAAATATCAATCACATCATATTCATAAGAACATAACATTTTGGAAATATTAACCTGCAAAAGAGATCATAATATCATAACATGGGATAAATCATAGTAGTGAAATGTAATCAAAATAATCATAACTTAAAACATGAAACTTTGTGGCATGCACACATAATCATAGAGAATCATTTCTTATTAGTCAAGACTCATTGCTAAGACTATCTTAGTGGAAAAAGTCCATTTCTGAACCGAGTTCACTCCTCGTTTCAGTCCTGTTTCACTGAACCGGTTTAACCTACCGTTCCAGCCATGTCTATCTCATGAGATATAAAATCTTTACCCAATTCATTGGAGGGAGATAAAGGTCCCACCCATCTCATAATGATACCATTCATATGTGTGCCACAAAATCATAAATCATACATCATTTCATAACCCATGTAATAAAAATGGGATTCTTAAACAACATGACATCATAAAACAATTCATATAAGATAAAGGAATTCCTAAAAATAATTTGATCACAACATACTCAAATCAATGTAATAATAGGGATAGAAAAAGAACCCTATATTATCTTAGATGGAAAATAATTTTGATAAAACACTTGAACTTCATTCTTGAGGAAAATATCCTTTCTAATTCAAAAACATTTTCCTTTCTTAACATGTCATACAATTTTAAACTAAAATAAGTTGATTAAAAATAAACATGAAAACCTGTAAAGGATGATTCTTGGAAATAAGGTTTTAAAAATCCATTCATGCCGTATAAGTTAAAAAAAACATTCTTCTCGTACTTTTGTCAGAAAAGTAAAAAAGTACCTCGTACGAAAAACGACAAAAGATTCCTTTCATATCTTTTACTATAAACTCAACAAAGGGTAAAAATGGATTTAAACAATTATATGTGGATGGAAATAATATTACATATTGAGGAAACATGTATGTGGATGATAAAATACACCCCAGTAAATACCAAAGTATAAACAATCTAGGATAAAAATGAGATTGTGATATTTCCCTTACCTTAGGTCTGATTTGCTTCGTAAGTGTCCGAACCTCCTGTATAATTATTTAAATATTGTCATTTACTTATTCCAGAATCATAATCATTGTTATGATATCATATATGGTTCACTTATGACTTTATATTACCCGTTCTTTTGTAAATTCCATGTTAAAGAGCGTTTTGGGTAAAATCATTTCATTTGTCGTCCGTGTTTTGACTTGTAATTATTCATATGATTACTTAGATCATGATTACTTAATTCCAGAATATAAAACATGATTTATATATAATATATATTCAGAATATACATATATATAATAGATCAGTAAATGGAAATAAATACACCGTTCATGGAGACGGTAGGCCGTACGTACGCATGAACGTTGTTTTCATTTCTTTATTGAGTTGAAAGGAATTAAGTAGATGAAATAAATATATATAAACATAAATCCAGTATCATTATTATGTCATATATTTCATGATTACTTATTATATATACTTTATAATCACTCATGAATGGTTAACGTGGATAATGAATCTCATCGCGTCGTGGAGACTGTAGTCTGTACGTACGCACGAGCGATGATATCGTTCTCATGATCGTGGAATTGTATTGGAGTGTATGTATACTATTTCAGAATCAATATCACTTTATAATAATCATATATAGTTATTATGTACACCATTATACCCATCCAAGTAAGGTGGTGGTGGAAAATAGATTACACCACGACGTGGAGACGGTATTCCTTACGTACGCACGCGTGGTGATTTCATTTTCCGTAGGATGGATAGATGGTGAAATAGGGTTGTTTCATACTTATAATAACATATCAGTATATGAGTGATACTGATGTTATTACTTCATAATGAAACAACCTAAGAAGAATAAGTGGAAGAAGAAATAAAGTTGAAAGAATCGGTAACGGACATTACCTCTTCTTTGAAGCGCCTCTTTGAGTCCTCTTTTTAGGGAACTAAAATTGGTCTTTGAAGAAGACCAGGACCTCTAAGATGTTGCTAGGGAAGTGGAGAAGAGAATTTGGCAGGGTTTGGCCGAGCTTGAAGGCTCCAAATGTTGTGAGGAAGAGAGGGAAGAGGTGCCCTTTTATAAGGGAGGAGAGGGGCTCCATTGGAAAAACTAAAAATATTATTTTATTATAAAGCCATATTCGGTTTTAAATAGCTACAAATTAATTTATTTTGAAGCCAAGGTGGGTATGGGTCTAAATACTCTCATCCAATAGAATTTGGAAAAGTTTATTTTACTTTTTTAACCTTATCATTTAGTTTTAACTTTAAGTTAGATAATTTTACTTTTACCGTGTCTTTTTGTGTTCTTACACTATAAGGTTAATAAACTTACTATAACAAGCCAAAAGAACCCCAAGTTGTTTATTATTAATATATATAACCTTATCTAAGTCATTTGGCTGAACCTTAGATTTTTAGGAATAAAATAACAATTAATAATATAATATTTGTTTTAAAAACTATTTTATGTCAATTTTGACACTATTTAGTAATTGATTTTTTGTGAAAATCATAACAGAATGATTAATTTGAAAAAAGTTAATTAAATCAATACTAACATGTCATATTAACCTAGAAAATTAGTGGAATTCATAAAAAGTCTCAAATTACATTTATTTGGGTATTTATAACATAAATTATGTCAATATTTCATTAATAAGATAATTACTGCATCATCGTTGTGTCATAAATAAATTAAATAATTTAATGTTTAAAATTAAAAATAAAATACCATTATGTAGGAAATATTTTTAGTTTTCTAATGAATATTTATAGTCTAATTTATATTATGTATAACCCTATATTAAAAATTATCTACTTATTAAACTTTGATTTTAACTATTTTAACCCTTCTTTAAATAAATTAATAATAAATGTCCTAATCTAATCCAAGTGGTCCTAAATGGTCATATTTTATTCTTAAGGTTTTTTTGTTCGAATTACACTTATCCAATAGAATTAGGACATGTGTTAGGGTAATAATAATATCATTTTTACCCTTAACTACCATATTTACTTTTAACCATGGTAAAAAAAGTTAAAAGTTACTATTCACAAAAAATTATTTTCATCTCATTGAACCACATTTTAGTCCTTGATATTAACCGTGTCTCTCAGATTTTCGAAATTCTACTCACAGAAGCGGTAAAATTAAGTTTTATGAAAAATTCAGTTTTTTTAACTACCACTTAGTGGTTTCACTATTCATCAAAAAATGAAAGTTTCCTGAAAAATACCAAAAATTAGGCCTAAGCTATATTTGATATTATGAATTCCAAAATGATGTTTATTTTACCAAATTCAAAAAATATCAGTTACATTAACTAATTTAAAAATTAATTCTCGTCGTCAAAACAAATAGTGTGTTTTTAAAAGATAATAACTATCAAAAGATTGACAATTGTTTATGTCTAGTTTAAATGTGAAATTACATCCAATGAACAACATTGTATTAAATTGTAAAAATATATTCTAAATATACTTTAAAACCACTCAAATTAATAATTTATCACTATTAATTATTTCGATTAAAAAAGTTGTTTTTAATTAAAATTTAGTAATTTTCACTATTCATCAGAAAATGAAAGTTATCCGAAAAGTACCAAAATTTCACCCTAAGCTAATTTTGATATTCCGAATCCAAAAATAAAGTCCATTTTGAAAAATAAAATTTACAAAATATCAAAAAGTGGTTATTACAATTCATAATGGCTAGTTTTAATAATATTTTAATAGCATATCATTGTTTAGTGAAACTCGGTATTGCATACTACACACTATCGAGGAAAGTCGCGATTGCGTGTAATTCAAGGCAAGTCAAGGATGCGTGTTGTACAAGCTCATTTTGGTGTAGCGTACAACGCAAGACATTAGTAAAATTAAAAAGAATATTTTTCATAAAATCTCGGGGTGTTACAATTCTGAGGTGTAAATTTGTTCATATATTATACAGGTTTAACAGACCATTACAGGGGTGTACTCTTCCTATAGATTCTAGAAGAAGGGACCTGTAAGAATCCCCCCTCTAGATAACTTTGTTTAGAGTGCTCAAACATTTTCTGATTTCTTCCCGAGACCTTACTGAGTGTTCCAGTGAAATCCCATCATGTGATAGAGTAGCAAGTTGAATTTCATCCAATACAGTGCTATGATTATTGGACATGATCTTTAACTATACATTAGACTGAGTCATTGTTTTTTCATGTTTTCTATCCCATGGGATATATGCATAATTTCTCACCTTCTTCTCAAAATGAAATACATGCTGTGCATATGAGATAACTGCAACATGTTCTAATAGGCAATTCATCCCAACCCCCTCAAAATTAATTTCTCTGGGTATAACATACATAGTCTTCTTAGAATTAATTTCTATCATAGGAAAGTGAGATTTATTAGGGTGATTCCTATAAACATAAATGGGGTCCTTTGAGGGTTATTATGACACAAAACCCACCACCTTGTAAGGCACACTAAGCTGTCTGCTTCACTTATTTTCCATATCACTTCCATATTTTATGTGATAATTATCCTAAAATGTACCTATATGCATACTAATTTTTTGAGAAGTAATCACATGTTATCTAGTTTTATTACCATAAGTTGATGGTATATTGGAGATACTTGGTATAGGTACTTTATTCCCATGAACTATTTTTTCAGGTTCACAATTGTGATTTAAATTGTAAGTGCACTTTGTGTCTACGCCTAAGGGGCCAACTTATTTGGGTTGAGTCCCAAAGAAAGGGGCCTCCTTCCCTTTCCTCTTTCTAAGGACACCCACATTGTAACACCCGAGACTTTTATGAGAAATATTTTGTTTTTATGTTATATAAATCATCAAAGGAATCTTTCACTACACACAACACTATCTTGTCTTGCTTTACACACAATCGCGACCTTCCTCGATAGCTTGTGTCGTACGCAATACCGAGTTTCACTAAACAACGATATGCTATTAAAATATTACTAAAACTAGATGTTATGAATAGTAATACCCAATTTTTGAAATTTTGTAAATTTTATTTTTCATAATGGACTTCATTTTTGGATTTGGAATATCGAAATTAGCCTAGGGTGAAATTTTGGTATTTTTCTAAAAACTTTCAATTTTTGATGAATAGTGAAAACACTGGGTTACTATTTAAAAACCAACTTTTTATTTAAATAATTATTTATTTTATTTAAATTTATTTTAGGTCAAAATTGATACATAATACCTATATAGGTTCAATTCAATTCATTGGAGTCATTTTATGATAATTTTAGATATATAAAAACTTTATTCAACTTTTCACCGTCTTTTACCAACCTCCTAGGAGAATTTGCAAATTTACATAAAACATAATTTTACCGCTTCTGTGAGTGGAATTTCGAAAATCTGAGAGACACGGTTAATATCAAGGACTAAAATGTGGTTCAATGAGATGAAAATAATTTTTTGTGAATAGTAACTTTTTACTTTTTTTTACCACGGTTAAAAGTAAATAGGGAAATTAAGGGTAAAAATGTTATTATTATTACCCTAATACATGTCCTAATTCTATTGGATAAGTGTAATTAGACCAAAAACAACCTTATGAATAAAATATGACCATTTAGGCCCACTTGGATTAGATTAAGACATTTATTATTAATTTATTTAAAGAAGGGTTAAAATAGTTAAAATCAAATTTTAATAACTAAAACATTTTTAATATAGAGTTATACATAAGATAAATTCAACTATAAATATTCATTAGAAATATAAAAAGATTTACTACATAATGGTATTTTATTTGTAATTTTTAGACAATAAATAATTTAATTTATTTATGACACAATAATGATGCAGTAATTATCTTATTAATGAAATATTGACATAATTGATGTTATAAATACCCAAATAAATGTAATTTGAGACTTTTTGTGAATTAAAATAATTATCTAGGTTAATATGACATGTTAGTATTGATTTAATTAGATTTTTTCAAACTAATATTTCTGTTATGATTTTCACAAAAATCAATTACCAAATAGTGTCAAAATTGACATAAAATAGTTTTTAAAAAAAATATTATATTATTAATTGTTATTTTATTTATAAAAATCTAAGGTTCGGCCAAATGACTTATATAAAGTTATATATATTAATAATAAACAACTTGGGGTTCTTTTGGCTTGTTATAGTAAGTTTATTAACCTTATAGTGTAAGAAAACAAGAAGACACGGTAAAAGTTAAATTATCTAACTTAAAGTTAAATCTAAATGATAAGGATAAAATAGATACCTAAACTTGTCTAAATTCTGTTGTATGAGTGGATTTATACCCATCCCCACCTTATATTCGAAATAAATCAATTTGGAGCTATTAAAAACCGAATATGACTTTATAATAAAATAATATTTTTAGTTTTTCCTAAGGTGCCCCTCTCCTCCCTTATAAAAGGACACCTCCTCCCTCTCTTCCTCACACCACATTGAGCCTTCAAGCTCGGCCAAACCCTGCCAAAATATCTTCTCCACTTCACTAGAAACATCCTAGAGGTCCTGGTATTATTTAAATACTAATTTTAGTGCCCTAAGAGGAGGTCTCAAAGAGGCGCTTCAAAGAAGAGGTAATGTCCGTTACCGATTCTTTCAACTTTATTTCTTCTTCCACTTCTTCTTATTTAGTTCTTTTATTATGAAGTAATAAAAAAAGTATCACTCATATACTGGTATGTTATTATAAGTATTAAACAACCCTATTTCACCATCTATCTATCCTACGGAAAACAAAATCACTGCGCGTGCGTACGTACGAAATACCGTCTCCACGCCGTGGTGTAATCTATGTTCCACCACCACCTTATTTGGATGGGTATAATGGTGTAAATAATAACTATATATGATTATTGTAAAGTGATATTTATTCTGAAATAGTATACATACACTCCAATACAATTCCACGATCATGGGAACGATATCATCGCTCGTGCGTACGTACGGAATACCGTCTCCACGATGTGATGTGACTCGTTCTACATGATATTCATTGAATAATGAGTATATAAATGAATTGAATGAATGAATATGATATATATTACACTAATACTATTATGGAAATGAGTTATCTATAACCTAAAGAGAATAATAAGAATTTATTCGACAAAACACGCATAAGAACAAAAAGTAATAAACACCTGAATAACAAGTAACAATGAAATATTACTAATAATAAGCTAAGAATATGGCCATATATGATATCATAACAATGAGTATGATTCTGGAATAAGTAAATGACATTATTTAAATCATTATACAGGAGGTTCGGACACTTACGAAGCAAATCAGACCTAAGGTAAAGGAAAATCTCGCAATCTCATTTTTATCCGAGATTCTTTATACTTTAGAATTTACTGGGGAATATTTATAATCCACATCCATGTTTCCTCTATATATAATATTTATATCCTTATACAATTGTTTTTATCCAATTTTAACCTTCGGTGAGTTTTTATTAAAATAAATGAAAGGAATCTTTTGTCATTTTTCGTACGAGGTACTTTTTGACTTTTCCAACAAAAGTACGAGAAGAATGTTTTTTTAACTTATAAGGCATGAATGGATTTTTTCCAAGAATATTCCTTTAAAAGTTTTCAAGTTTATTTTTAATCAACTTCTTTTATTTTAAAATTGTATGACATGTTAAGAAATTAAAAATATTTTTGAAGTAGAAAGGATATTTTCCTCAAGAATGGAGTTCATGTTTTTATCAAAATTATTTTCCATCTAAGATAATGTAGGGTTCTGTTTCTATCCCTATTATTACATTGATTTGAGTATGTTGTGATGGAATTATTTTTATGAATTCCTTTATCTTATATGAATTGTTTTATGATGTCATGATGTTTAAGAATCCCGTTTTTATTACATGGGTTATGCAATGATGTATGATTTATGATTTTGTGGCACACATAAGAATGGTATAATTATGAGATGGGTGGGAACTATATCTCCCTCTAATGCATTGGGTAAAGATTTATATCTCATGAGATAGACATGGCTGGAATGGCAGGTTAAACCGGTTCAGTGAAAGAGGACTGAAATGAGGAGTGAGCTCGGTTCAGAAATGGACTTTGTCCCCTAAGATAGTCTTGGCTATGAGTCCTGACTACTAAGAAATGATTCTCTATGATTATGTGTGTATGCCACAAAGTTTAATGTTTTAAGTTTTAATTATTGGGATTACATTTCACTACTATGATTTATCCCATGTTATGAAATTATGATCTCTTTTGCAGGTTAAGATTTCCAAAATGTTATGTTCTTATGAATATGATGTGATTGATATTTCTTTTGTTTACCCTTACTGAGCATTTGAGATCACCCTTTTGTATGTTTTCTTTCCCCAGGTCAGGAAGAAGGTTATTAAGTAGGTTATGCCAAAAAGGTACTCTAGATATGATGAAATAAATGGGAGACAACGTAGATTATTTATGAACAAGTTGTTTATGTTTCCCAGTTTCTAAAGACACTATACCTATACGGTCCTTTCCTGGTTTTGTTATATGCTATAATAAGTGTGCTTAAATTATAAAGTAATAGCAATGTATGTAAAGTATGGGTCGTTATAGTTGGTATCAGAGGAAAGGTATAGTCAACCTTTGGAAACTAGGATGTGAAATCCTTAGTAAGAAACCTAAGGATATTTCTAAGAATAGAACACAATCTTAGTGTTTTATAAATGGCCATGAACAACCTATGATAAGACCTTAAGTGTGAAATTTTATTCTTGATTATGTGGTTTTCCTATTATAATTAGTGTTGCTCACACTATTCTTCTTTGTTTTAGTCAATGGATGGAACCCGAAGGAACCATGTTAATGCGGAATGCGACGGGCAATGAAATGATTGTCCCCCTGAGCAACCAAATGTTATGGGAGCTGGAATAAAAAATCTTGTAGCCATGATCACACAACTTTCTCAAGCTATGAATCATACAGGACTTCCAAACAAGGAAAGGAAGGAGAAACATTCTGTTGAATCCTTCATGAGGCAGCGTCCACCTTTATTTAGCGGGCCTACTGATCCATTAGTTGTTGAACAATGGATTAGTACTACTAAAAAGATATTTTTAGTTCTTCAATGTTCTGAACATGATAAAGTCATCTTAGCAGTTTATCGTTTGGAAGGTGAAGCTGATCAATGGTGGAATCTTATTAAGAATACGAGGCAAAGGGATGAAATTGATTCCATGGAATGGGATGAGTTCAAGAACTTATTTTTCAATAAGTACTTCCCTCATATTCTCCGAACAAAGATGGAGAAGGAATTTCTTTAACTAATGTAAAAGGATGATGAATCTGTTGGTACCTACGAAGAAAATTTTACAAGACTTTCAAGGTACGCTTCTGGTATTATTATCCAACCTGAGAGTAATATCGATCGATTCTTTGGTGTCTTAAAACCAAGTCTTCGAAGGGCGTTATCCATAAGGGACTTCAATATCTACGAGGAAATTCTTCGATTTGCTCTCAAGGTTGAGATGGAGATTGGAGTAACCCATCAGTCATATGGGTTTGATAAGAAGAGGAAAATGGAATTCAAAGGAAAATCTAAAGAGCACACTGAAAAGAAGATGATTTTTCCCTTATGCTCAAAGTGTGGAAAGAAACGTGGAGGAAATTGTCTTAAGGGGACAAGAAAATGTTATAAGTGTGGAAAAGAAGGTCATCGAGAAATTGAATGTCGAAATAATGGGAAGAAGATGTCTAATGATGCAAACAAAGGAAGGGATACACAGAATGAACCTACTTCACTTCAATGTTTCAAGTGCAAGGAGATGGGGCATTATTCCAATCAATGCCCAAATCCAAGGGTTGATGATGATGATTGACGTCAAAAAAATCTTAAGGCCAAAGACAAAGGAAAGTCACATGCAATTACTATCGGCAATGTAGAGTACGACAACGAAGTGGTGAAAGGTACACATACCATACACTCTAAAGTAGTAAATGTTTTATTTTATTCTGGATCCACCCACTCTTTTATTTCTGAAGAATTTTCTAATGGTATCGCCGTATTACCTCAACAATTAGATGTTGAGTTAGCTGTGAAAACCCCTAATGGAAAAATAGTCACATCAAAAGTTTATAATTCTTCTCCGATTGAAGTTTGTGAGAAAGTGCTTCCTGCAAATCTTGTGATCCTTCCTATAGTGGAATTTGATGTGATTCTTGGCATGTATTGGCTTTCTCTATATGGAGGTCATATCAATTTCCAAAGAAGGGAAGTCACATTTCATATTCCAGATCAATCTATGATCATCTATCGTTGCAAGGATGAACATAACATTCTAGTGGAAATTTCTTCCATCTTATGGGACTTGATTCCACTAAATGAAGGTTATTTATCTCAAATGGTTGGTGAGAAACTCACGATTAAGAATATGCCCATTGTATAGGAGTTTGATGATGTCTTTCCAGAGGAATTTCCAGGTCTTCGACCAAATCGTGAAGTTGATTTTTCAATAGAACTCGTACCGGGTGATTTGCCTATTTCAAAGAAACCTTATAGAATGGCCCCAATTGAATTGCAGGAATTGAAGAAGAAAATCCTAGAGAATCTTGATAAGGGATTCATACGCCCTAGTGCGTCACCTTGGGGAGCACCTGTTTTGTTTGTTAAGAAGAATGATGGATCAATGAGACTCTGCATTTATTATCGAGAACTTAACAAGATCACTATCAAGAACAAATATCCTCTCCCGCGCATTGATGACTTATTTGACCAACTACGCGGAGCTCAATACTTTTCTAAGATTGATCTTCATTCAGGGTATCATCAATTAAGGGTAAAAAGGGAGAATATACCAAAGACGGCTTTCCATACAAGGTATGGACACTATGAATTTATAGTGATGCCATTTGGTCTTACTAATGCCCCTGCTATCTTAATGGATCTGATGAATAGAGTCTTTAGAGATTATCTTGATTAGTTTGTGGTAGTCTTTATAGACGATATTATTGTCTATTCAAAGAGAAATTAAGAACATGAATATCACCTAAGAATTGTATTGAAGACCCTAAGAAAGGAGAAATTTTATGCCAAATTTACCAAGTGTGAATTTTGGCTTCAAAAAGTTGCATTTCTGGGTCACATAATCTCAAAAGAGGGGATATCTGTGGATCCAGCAAAAATAGAGGTTATCAAAAGATGGACGAGACCGACAACAGTAATCGAGATGCAAAGTTTTCTTGGTTTGGCTGGATATTATCGACGTTTTGTGAAAGATTTTTTACAATTATCTAATCCACTCACCAGGTTGACTCGAAAAGGAGTTATGTTTGTTTGGACAGAAGAATGTGAAGAGAATTTTAAGGAGTTGAAAAGAAGGTTATCTAGTGCACCTGTACTCACACTTCCTTGCAGTAGAGAAAGTTTTGTGATCTATAGTGATGCATCCAAGAAGGGTCTGGGGTGTGTTCTTATGCAAAATGATATGGTGATAGCTTATTCCTCACGACAGTTGAAAATCCATGAGCAAAATTACCCAACTCATGATTTGGAGTTAGCAGCGGTAATCTTTGCATTAAAGATTTGGAGGCATTATCTTTATGGAGAAAGGTGTGATATTTATACTGATCATAAAAGTTTAAAGTATATTTTCACACAAAAGGAGCTGAATATGCGCCAAAGAAGATGGTTGGAGTTGATTAAGTATTACGAATGCTCAATTCATTACCACCCTGGGAAAGCAAACAAGGTGGAAGATGCATTAAGTCGACAAGACCATGCTAGCTTATCCATGATGAGGATCACAAAAGATCCAATATTTATGGATTTACAAAGTATGGATCTTATAATTATAATGGAAGGGGAAAATCATATCTTTCTCAATTGAATGTTCACCCATCTATACATGTGAAGATTAAAGAGGTGCAGAAACAAGATGTAGAGTTACAAAAGAAGGTGAGAAATATTCCTGAATTCAACCTTGATTGTGATGGGATAATAAAGTTCAGGAATCGGGTTTGTGTTCCTCCCATCCCAGAATTAAAGAAGGAGCTGCTGGATGAGGCTCATAGTTCTTCATTCTCTATTCATCCTGGAAGTACGAAGATGTATAGGTACCTGAAAGAGTACTTCTGATGGGATGGCATGAAAAGAGATGTTGCTGAATATGTCTCTCAATGCTTGGTTTGTCAGCAAGTTAAAGCTGAGAGACAGAAGTCTAAGGGGATGTTACAACCATTACCCATACCCGAATGGAAATGGGAAAACATCACTATAGACTTTGTCACCGGACTTACTAAAACATCCAAAGGCAATAATTCTATCTGGGTCATAGTTGACCGACTTACAAAGTCGGCACACTTCATCGCTATTGGAGAGGATTTCTCTCTAGACCAGCTTTCCATGATATATGTAAAGGAAGTGGTAAGATTGCATGGAGTACCACATTCCATTATATCTGATCGGGATCCAAGATTTACCTCGAATTTCTGGCAAAGTCTTCAGCATACTCTGGATACAGAGTTGAGTTTCAGCACCACTTATCATCCACAGACAGACGGTCAGTCTGAGAGGAAAATTCAAATTCTAGAAGATATGTTGAGATCTTGCTCTATGGATTTCAAAGGTGGTTGGGATCAAAACCTACCTTTGGTGGAATTTTATTATAATACTAGATTTCACTCCAGTATTCAGATGGATCCTTATGAAGCTCTCTATGGAAAGAAATACAGGACTCCAACTTGCTGGGATGATGTTGGGGAAAGAAAGCTATTATGACCTGATCTTATTGATGAGATGGCAGAAAAGGTCAGATCTATTCAACAACACATAAGAGAAGCTCAATGTCGACAAAAAAGTTATGCCGACAACCGAAGAAAAGACCTAGAGTTTGAAGTGGGTGATAAAGTGTTCTTACGAATATCTCTCTAGAATAGGGTCATGAGATTTGGAAAGAAGGAAAAGTTGAGCCCTGGATATATCGGTCCTTTTGAAATTCTGGATCGTGTTGGGAAGGTAGCTTACCGATTGGAACTTCCACCGAATCTCTCCCAAGTTCATGATGTGTTCCATGTATCTCTCCTGAGAAAGTACATACCTGATCATTCACATGTACTCAGCTCAGAAGTTGTACCGCTAGAGCAAGATCTTTCTTATGAAGAACCGCCGATAGAGATTCTGGATCGTAGCGAAAAAGTCCTACGGAACAAGACCACTCGATTGGTGAAAGTCTTATGGAGGAACCACCAATTTGAAGAAGCTACATAGGATCTTTAGGATATGATGAGGGAGAGTTATCCTCATCTGTTTGTTACAAAGTGACGAATTTCGAGGGCAAAATTCATTTTAAGGGGGGTAGAATGTAACACCTGAGACTTTTATGAGAAATATTTTGTTTTTATGTTATTTAAATCATCAGAGTAATCTTTCACTACACACAACACTAGCTTTTCTTTCTTTAAACGCAATCACGACCTTCCTCGATAGCTTGCATCGTACGCAATACCGATTTTCACTAAACAACGATATGCTATTAAAATATTACTAAAACTAGCTGTTATGAATAGTAATACCCACTTTTGAAATTTTGTAAATTTTATTTTTCAAAATGGACTTCATTTTTGGATTCGGAATATCGAAATTAGCCTAGGGTGAAATTTTCGTATTTTTCTGAAAACTTTCAATTTTTGATGAACAGTGAAAACACTAGGTTACTATTTAAAAACCGACTT
The DNA here is from genome assembly GCA_963277665.1 of Viscum album. Lineage (NCBI taxonomy): Eukaryota > Viridiplantae > Streptophyta > Magnoliopsida > Santalales > Viscaceae > Viscum > Viscum album. The sequence continues at coordinate 569,753,284 of OY728130.1, read as the reverse complement.
TTTAATTAAATAATTATTTATTTTATTTAAATTTATTTTAGGTAAAAATTGATACATAATACCTATATAAGTTCAATTCAATTCATTGGAGTCATTTTATAATAATTTTAGATATATAAAAATTTTATTGAACTTTTCACCGTCTTTTACCCACCTCCTAGGAGAATTTGCAAATTTACATAAAACTTAATTTTACCGCTTCTGTGAGTGGAATTTTGAAAATCCGAGAGACACGGTTAATATCAAGGACTAAAATGTTGTTCAATGAGATGAAAATAATTTTTGGTGAATAGTAACTTTTTACTTTTTTTACCACGGTTAAAAGTAAATAGGGAAAGTAAGGGTAAAAATGTTATTATTATTACCCTAATACATGTACTAATTCTATTGGATAAGTTTAATTAGACCAAAAACAACCTTAGGAATAAAATATGACCATTTAGGCCCGCTTGGATTAGATTAGGTCATTTATTATTAATTTATTTAAAGAAGGGTTAAAATAGTTAAAATCAAAGTTTAATAACTAAATCATTTTTAATATAGGGTTATACATAAGATAAATTAGACTAAAAATATTCATTAGAAATATAAAAATATATCCTACATAATGGTATTTTATTTTAATTTTTAGACAATAAATAATTTAATTTATTTATGACACAATGATGATGCAGTACTTATCATATTAATGAAATATTGACATAACTGATGTTATAAATACCGAAATAAATGTAATTTGAAACTTTTTATGAATTAAAATAATTTTATAGGATAATAAGACATGTTAGTATTGATTTAATTAATTTTTTTCGAACTAATTTTCCTGTTATGATTTTCACAAAAATCTATTACCAAATAGTGTCAAAATTGACATAAAATAGTTTATAAAACAAATATTATATTATTATTTGTTATTTTATTTTTAAAAATCTAAGGTTCGGCCAAATGACTTATATAAGGTTATATATGTTAATAATAAATAACTTGGGTTTCGTTTTTCTTGTTATAGTAAGTTTATTAACCTTATAGTGTAAGAAAACAAAAAGACACGGTAAAAGTTAAATTATCTAACTTAAAGTTAAATCTAAATGATATGGTTAAAATAGATACATAAACTTGTCTAAATTCTATTGTATGAGAGGTTTTCTACTCATCCACACCTTATCTTCGAAATAAATCAATTTGGAGCTATTAAAAACCGAATATGACTTTATAATAAAATAATATGTTTTGTTTTTCCTAAGGTGCCCCTCTCCTCCCTTATAAAAGGGCACCTCCTCCCTCTCTTCCTCACACCACTTTGAGCCTTCAAGATCGGCCAAAACCTGAAAAATTCTCTTCTCCACTTCCCTAGAAACATCCTAGAGGTCCTTGACTTCTTCAAAGACCAAGTTTAGTGCCCTAAGAGGAGGTCTCAAAGAGGCGCTTCAAAGAAGAGGTAATGTCCGTTACCGATTCTTTCAACTTTATTTATTCTTCCACTTCTTCTTCTTTAGTTGTTTCATTAAGAAGTAATAACATCAGTATCACTCATATACTGGAATGTTATTATAAGTATGAAACAACCCTATTTAACCATCTATCCATCCTACGGAAAATGAAATCACCGCGCGTGCGTACGTACGGAATACCGTCTCCACGCCGTGGTGTAATCTATTTTCCACCACCACCTTACTTGGATGGGTATAATGGTGTAAATAATTACTATATATGATTATTTTAAAGTGATATTTATTCTGAAATAGTATACATACAATCCAATACAATTCCACGATCATGGGAACGATATCATCGCTCGTGCGTACGTACGGAATACCGTCTCCACGATGTGATGCGACTCGTTCTACATGATCTTTATTGCATAATGATTATATAAATGAATTTAATGAATTAATATGATATATATTACACTAATACCATTCTGGAAATGAGGTATCTATAACCTATAGAGAAGAATAAGAATATATTCGACAAAACACGCATAAGAACAAAAAGTAATAAACACTCGAATAATAAGTAGCAATGAAATATTACGAATAAGAAGCTAAGAATATGGCCATATATGATATAATAACAATGAGTATGATTCTGGAATAAGTCAATGACATTATTTAAATCATTATACAGGAGGTTCGGACACTTATGAAGTAAATCGGACCTAAGGTAAGGGAAAATCTCACAATCTCATATTTATCCGAGATTGTTTATACTTTCGAATTTACTGGGGAATATTTATCACCCACATCCATGTTTCTTCAATATGTAATATTTATATCCTTCTACAATTGTTTATATCCAATTTTACCCTTCGGTGAGTTTTTATTAAAAGATATGAAAGGAATCTTTTGTCGTTTTTCATACGAGGTACTTTTTTACTTTTCCGACAAAAGTACGAGAAGAATATTTTTTTAACTTATATGGCATGAATGGATTTTTAAAACATTATTTCCAAGAAGCTTCCTTTAAAAGTTTTCAAGTTTAGTTTTAATCAACTTATTTTAGTTTAAAATTTTATGACATGTTAAGAAAGGAAAAATGTTTTTGAAGTAGAAAGGATATTTTCCTCAAGAATGGAGTTCAAGTATTTTATCAAAATTATTTTGCATCTAAGATAATATAGGGTTCTGTTTATATCCCCATTATTACATTGATTTTATTATGTTGTGATGGAATTATTTTTATGAATTCCTTTATCTTATATGAATTGTTTTATGATGTCATGATGTTTAAGAATCCCATTATTATTACATGGGTTATGCAATGATGTATGATTTATGATTTTGTGGAACACATAAGAGTGGTATCATTATGAGATGGGTGGGACCTATATATCCCTCCAATGCATTGGGTAAAGATTTATATCTCATGATATAGACATGGCTGGAATGACAGGTTAAACTGGTTCAGTGAAATAGGACTGAAACGAGGAGTGAACTCGGTTCAGAAATGGACTTTGTCCGCTAAGATAGTCTTGGCTATGAGTCTTGACTACTAAGAAGTGATTCTCTATGATTATGTGTGTATGCCACAAAGTTTCATGTTTTAAGTTATGATTATTGGGATTACATTTCATTACTATGATTTATCCCATGTTATGAAATTATGATCTATTTTGCAGGTTAAGATTTCCAAAATGTTATGTTCTTATGAATATGATGTGATTGATATTTCTTTTGTTTACCTTTACTGAGCATTTGAGCTCACCCTTTTGTATGTTTTATTTCCCCAGGTGAGGAAGAAGGTTATTAAGTAGGATATGCCAAAAAGGGACTCTAGATATTATGAAATAAATTAGAGAAAACATAGATGATTTATGAACCAGTTGTTTATGTTTCCCAATTTCTAAAGACATTATACCTATATGGTCCTTTACTGGTTTTGGTATATGTTGTAATAAGTGTGCTTCAATTCTGAAGTAATATCAATGTATGTAAATTATGGGTCATTATACACATCATGCACTTTAATTTTTCAAAATATTCACAATACACCACTTTTACATTTAGCTAGAAGGTGACCAAAGAACTAGGAATTAATGAAAAAATTTGGTTTTCTCTTATACAAAATTCCATGTTTAATGAAATAATCACTTGATGTTAGAAAAACCTCCTCTACTAAGGTATTGGACATTTAAACTTTCACTATGATTCTAGCATAGTTCCCAAATCGTGGATTATCATTTTTTATCCATCCTAATGGGATTTAAAACTATGGATGTTATATGCCATAGAATCCTAGAATTCTAATATATAAAATTAAGCTTAACTATATGAATCCAAACATAGGAAAAGGTTTTCCTAACATTATCAGGATCAAAGTATCTATCCCATTCTTGGTTTTTTAGAAATCCAAGATACAAGGCGATTGATGCATGAGAAGATTCCTCAAATTCCTATAAGTCTCCACCCATGATAGTCTGTATCATTTGTGTCCCTAAAATTATATCATTCGTCTATAGGATATATATTTAATAATTGTGTCATAGAACTTCTGGATATTCATCGTAGCAGAAAACTGATAGGAAGTTTTAGTGCGATAACCACTCTTAGGACATTATTACTTACTATTTTACAAAGAAGAACAATCATGATGTGATAAGAAGTTTATTAATATTCAAAACCATGAATACAAGTTATCATAAAGTAAACATAAGTTGGTTCTAGGGAACCAAATCCAATAGTTAACTCATGATGGTATCTTCATTAGGGATTACTTATCATAGAGTGTGGATAATGAACATAAAAAATCATTGGATTGACCATCTGACAAGGAAGCGGCTACTAAGGATGCGGTCGACATGGAATTTTGGAAAGAGCACATATTGGCCATGACCAAAATAAAAGGGTAATTGAGAACCATTTATTCTACCTCTAAAATCATTATCTCTGGGGGAGAGTGGGTATTCTCAGGCTAGTGGCCTTATAAGAAATACTACTAATGAATGATATTCTTTTAATGAGTTGGTCTAATATGTGGATGCAGTAGAAGTTGTTCCCAATGACACAGATACAACTTATACTCATAATGCGGTATCATATGGTTCCCCTTAAAAGGTGGTTACAGTGGCCAAAGAAAATATAATGGTAGATATCCCTATCATAGGTTATTATTATTCAAAAGAGGGAACCAAATCTATCTCACACTCATTTCAATCCTCTCTATAGACTATATTGAAGTGGATTCCTGCTACTTATTTGGTTGTGAACTCTAAGGTGGGATCCCCATGGGTAATTATTCACATTGATGATACTGGGTTTTCACCTATGAAAGTAAGAAGAAAAGAAGATGATCAAACTTAACCAAAAGTAGAATACATAAGATGAGTATAGTGATCTTCTGGCTGAGAAACCTAGGTAATTCCACACACTATGAGCCACCGCTCTAAAAAATATAGATATAGGTGTAGAGTTGAAACCATACTAGATGAGGAAACATATGCATCATCATAAGATGATTAAGAGTGCTGGCATAGGGAAAGCTTTCATGGGTGAACTCCTCGTGGTATAGGCTCTCTTAGTAAAATGTAAGAGTCATAATTGAAGTGTTATTAGTTTTCTCTATAATGAGTGTAGTTAAACTTATCAGACCCCATCCTCTTTCACTTCTTTTTTTCTTATTAAATAGGTCTTAACCCATAGAATGTCTCTCAAATATTATTTAATTATACATTTTTATATTTTTTTAAGTGTTTGTAATTCATGTAATTAATGTTATAAATTCACTTTTTAAAATATTTTTGAAATTTAGTCAACTTTTTTATTCATTTTTAATGTTATCCCATATAATATTATTTATTAATATTTAATATTTATTAATATTTAATATTTTCTGAATTTATTCATTTTTGAATATTAATTTATACATATTTATTTACTAAGTTTTAATATTTTCAATATGTTTTTAATTTCTATAATTAATTTATTTAAATTCATTTTCTATATTTTATAATTCATATAGTTAATATAATTCAATTCAATAATGTTTTTATTTATATAATATATATAATATATATATTTTTATTTATTTATTTTTTAAATGTGTTCACAATTCAGGTAATTAATCTTCAGAATTCGATTTTTAAAATATTTTTTAATTTATAAAAACAATTTATTAATTTTCTTTATATTCATTCATGTCATATTATATTTTCATTTTTATTATTTATTAATTATTATATTTTATTGGAATTCATTCATTTTTTAGTATTTAATAGTATATATTTATTTATTATGTTTTAATATTTTCAAAATGGTTGTAATTTATATGATTAATATTTATACAATTTTTCTTATTAATTTTTAATATTTTTAATATGTTTGAAATTTATATTATTTATTTACTAAAATGAATTTTATAATATTTTTTTAAATTAAATAGTTTATATTGCTCATTATTTATAATTTTTTTATTTATACAGTTGATATTATTGATTTATTCATTTTTATTCATTTTTTTGTGTTTGAAATATGTGTAATAAATGTTATGAATTCACTATTTCAAAATATTTCTTTAATTTATTCAAATTAATTTATTAATTTTTAATATGCATTCATTCAATGTTATTTATTAATTTTTAATATTTATTAATTTTTAATATATTCAAAATTTAATCTTTTTTTAATATTTATTTATAAATATATATTAATTAAGATTTAATATTTTCAATATGTTTTTAATTTATATATATAATTTATTTAAGATATTTTTTTTTAATATTATTTTAATTTAAATATATAGTATATTTCATTTATAATAATTTTTTTATTTATATATTTAAAATTATTTATTTATTCATTTTTATTCATTTTTTACATTTTTTTCGGCACTATATTAGTGGTGATAAAAGTGTATTTTATCATCACTAAAATATAAGTGCCGAAAATGCCACTTTTTCAATTATTTGTTAGCGAAAATAAAAGTGATAATTTATAAACACTAAGGAGACATAGAAAAAATATTTATTTATGAGCACATATATTTTTAGTGCCAATAAAATGTGATTTTATCTGCACTTTTTAGTAAGCGCTGATTAAACCTTTGGTCCTTTTTAAAATGATCCCAAACTGATCACTTCTACCTTGCTGCATTTAATCTCACACAGAACTAATCCTCTACATCAACCAAATTCGTTTTTTTTGACAAGTCAAAACTCAAAACCATTTGTATGAAATTATGGACTTATTTTTAAGGATTCTCATTCAATTTTTCATATGTTTACCAAGAATTTTTTTGCTATTTTCCCCTCTTCTTTTGTAGTAATCGAACTCGTTTATTTTACAAAAAAGAACATCATAACTGAATGCCTGATATTCAATTTTTTTTTCCAAGGATTCAAAGTAGATCTTGCATGTTTTTTTATTATTTTTTTAGGTTTATCCTCCCCTATTCATCCCAAAAAGTTCATCCCCTGTGTGTCTATCTGTAATCAGTTTTTTACATTGTTCTTCCCTATTATTTTGATGAATCGACCCTTTTAGGGTGATTTCCATTTTGGTTCACCGATCCAGCTTGATTTTCACAATTTTTATGTTGTTATTCCTCTTTTTATATATAAATATAGACTATACATAGGAATTTCCTAAAAAATAACTAAAAAAACTATTTTATATTAATTGAAAATCTCAATGGGGTTTGGTGGAATGAATATTGTTTTTATCAATTATGTGGAAAATTAATAGATTGGGTGATATTTAGATAAGAAATCAATGATCATAATGTTATAAATAAGTGTGTGACTTATAAGTATAAATGGATTAAAGATTATTCATTGGGTTATGGTTTGGAAAAAAATAGAAACTATATATGAAATGGGAATGATCAAAGAGCATGATTAATGGTTTTTATATAGAAACATTGCATGAGATATGATGTTTTCTTAGATATATATATATATATATATCTGTGAGTGTGTGTTTCATTTTTTTATTTGTATAATTATAAATGTAAATATATTCTTTTTTATGTTTGTAAGAGTTTATATATATCTATGTGTGTGTATATGTGTCTATGTGTATTTATATATTTATATATCAATATTAGTTTGTATTATATTATCCTTGAATTTCCATGAAAAAACCCTTCACATTATATCATCACATTGTTCATGATGTTTCCTACTCCACACTACGAAAATAATCTACACCAAGAGAGAATACATAATTCTTTCCAAAAAACATAGGCTTTTTTATATCATCACATGTGTGTACAGATCAACAAGTACATCAAAAAGTGGCGGTATATGGGAATTGATTACCTTCATGAATGATTTTAGTATGTATAAATATGTATTTCTAATGAAACACGTATATTAAATCTTTCAAATTTTCCAAAATATCCAATAACTTTGTAAAAAAATAATCATTGAAATGTTATTATATTTTGTTAACAAAATTGAGTGGTTGAATACATAAGTGAAGAGTTTACCAACTATTTAATGGGGTGTGGTATTGTATCATAACCAAATCATTTTTAAATATGTTCCGCCTATGAGGTCGCATGTTTACAGGGGATGTGGAAATAGAACTAAAAGGATTATCTCCCATACCTTTTTCCATAGAGACGAGCTCTCGTCGAATTTACCATAACTTTATTTTGACCTATTCAGTGTCATTATCCTTTAAATAAGGTTGAATTAACCCTGTGGGGAACTTTTGGTCTCAGTGAGTGATTGTGTGGGGTTCAAGCCATCATGCAATCAGTTATTCTCGGATATAACTTTCTTATATGGTCTTCAACAAGTTTATTTATGGATCCAAGAATGCCTAACAACCCTGGTATCCCTGATTCATAGACCTGCTTTAAAAATGAAGGCACTTGTCGGCTGACAATTTGGCCAACAACACTTAAGGACTCCATTGGTCACGAGGATGGGAGGATCCATTGATCGAGAGGATGGGAGGTCAGTCTCACCGCACCATTCCGAGGGAGGATTGTTTCATGTTCCAGGACTCTCATATAGATTTAATTCATGTCCATATGTTCATGAATCCATGGTTCATTCCCAAAGAGTGTGTCCATAGGCAACCCTTGGTTTGCAGGATCATCGTAAGCATGCATATGTTTGATGCCACATAGGTGATGTAGAATTATCCGGTTTATAAGGCGCTCTGGAGCTTATAGTCATCCAGGGGGGCAGAAGGTGACTTGATGTTGGGATCAGGCCCACAAGGGGGCCGCCCTACGTATCCTCGTGAGAGGAATAAAAAACCACGTTGTTCGGATTGTATGGGGCTTATGCATGGTAGGTTTCCATTTGACACACATTATTGGGTGGACCCTTCATGGGAGGGGACCCTTTTGAGCTCGGGCCTTCTGGTAGGCGTACTACATATCCTGTTTTGGTTAGGAATCATAGTTCCCAAAGTTTATAAGGTTTGGGGCTTACGCATGGAAGCTTCCCATTTAAGGGGGGTGTGGTTGGGTGGACCCTTTATAGGTGGGAACACATTTGATCTCGATCCTTCTAGTAGGTGTCCAACGTATCATGTTTTGTTCAGGAATCATAGTACTTGTAGTTCAGAAGGTATGTTTATGTTTTAACCCTCACAAGCCTCTAAGATCACATGATTCATGCTCGGTGTGAGAAAAAAGAGGATTTGAAAGATCCAACAATGCACATGCCTCCTCCCCTGTTGGTGGGGGAGGGAGAGCACATGGCGGAAGAATTCGGGGCGATTGTGGGCGTGGGTGCAGAGCATCAAACCTTTCCATGTGAAATGAAATTAAATGTCATGTGGCCTTGCCTTGGAATATTGGGGACATACCTCAGTGGGAGGGCCCTAGAGCACATTATGGGAAGGTGAATAGTTTTGTCCTCATCAAAGGGGGGAGCGAACATAACACCTTCGACTGATCACTATTCCTTATTGAATGGAAAAGAAAGTGATCACCCCTAATCTGGAGAACATGGAGGTTCACGTCGGTATCCCAAGGTTGTAATCCAGGTTACCATGGTAATTTAGCCTTACTAGCATTCGCAAACCCACACCTTTGTTGGGAGGGCCTTCGTGACTCCGCTTATTGTGGGTATGTGGACTCATTGGGGTGTGCTGATGTGCTCGATGACTGATCACACGGGTCCGACGGTTTTGTATTAGGATTTATACTAGTGTCGTAGGACTTTTTAGTGGAGGGATCATGGAGTAATTGACGGTAATGGAGGGTTGTGGTTGGAAAAAGAAGGAAAAATACCTGAAAACACCCCATTTAGTGTACTAGTTTCTCATGCAGGATGGGGAAGGCTCCGCATCACATGGTGTTATGAAGTAAGGAGGTACATCTGTGTACTGGTGTGGTACACGAGCATGGGAATCACCAACCGTGTACCAAAGTGGTGCACAGCTCACCGTTCCACTTTGGGTTATATCTGCGTGCCAATTGGGTTCATGGTGTCGAGTTCAGTCCATGTAGCTGTACAATACGTGGAACACCATACTGAAGGAGGGTCAAGGGGATTAACATTCATAATAAATTCATCTATGAGAAGTATTTGGTTCACATTTTACCCATTTTTTTCACGGTTTATGTTTTATTATTCAATTCCCCCATTTTATGGTTCCTTGCCGGCTGTACCTGCGGAGGAAGTGGTTCGCGGTTTGTGATAGGCCGACGAAACAAGACAGAAGACGGAGTGCAACCTCTGAGTCTCCCTCAATCATTTTTCACCTATCCTTCTCCACATCCGTCTCCTTTTTTGTTCTTTATACTGTGCTCCTTTTATAGAGCATCAGAGCAATCATATCTATAGGGCACACAACACCATTTGCAGAGGCCCATTAAAGCAATATTCTGACCCGCAGAACACTCACCCAACTGGGGTTTGTGGAGGCTTCAGTTCACAATATTGGTTCTTAGAACCCTGCCCGTCAGCTAAATCTGAGAAATGAGGGGTTCGTGGCACGATACGTGGATGTTCCTCCATGTAGAACTCCTTTGGTTGACATGGTTCACAGTTTTACTTGCTCGCTGGAAATCGCTTGGTGGGCCATCATTTTGCAGACCATCCTGCATAACTGGTAGTTCTCAATCCATCTTCTTCACGTACCTTTCCCGATGATGGTACTCGGGCCACTCGAAAACTTGAATTCCTATATGTTCCTTGAAATAAATTAAACTTAATTTGAGTCCCTTCACCATGATAGACTTATAAAAGTGCTTGATTCCAACTGGAAAGCAATTGCAGTGGTATTTCCTCTCTTTGGAGGAACTTTCAGGGCCCTACATATTCACCCCATCAGAATGGTGTCTTTTTAGAACGAAAAGGGGAATATTATGATGTAGAAGCAGTCCTGAACTAAAATAGTTTGTGGTAGAATAGGTAGACCCGGTAGGAGGGGACCAAACCTATATACACGGGCCCATGTCATTTGTTTTTTTTACAATTTCATGTGGAGAAAAGTTCTCCCAATTTCTATACCACCTTCACTCTCGCATATTGTGATCGTTGAAAAAACCACATTCATGAAATGATCTATATGTTCCGTGAACCGATTTCCTCACCATTTCCCCATCCGTGTACCAAATTTTGGTTTCCATAAATGAGACTCTGCAAATTTAAAACATACAATCTGGTTTCCGTGTGGAAGAACGCTATGTGGATGCCTTGTTTGTGCAGTGAACTTGGATCGGCGAACCAAACCTCAAAAACTATTAATACATAGATAAATTTTAATCCGTAGTTTCTAAACACAAACTTAACCGAGACTGAGGTTCACGGTTTCTACATTCCATAGACCGTTCTATTCACCAGCCAATGGTTTGCAGGCTTTTTCCTCATGGTCATTTCGTGTACCATGGTTTTACGCGGTGAATTTCATATTTGTAACATAGGTATAGGCGGAGTAGCTTCCTCATGTCATTCTATACACGAAATTCTCTTTCCACGTACCGATTTTAGGAATAGTACATGGAGCCTTTTGCAGACATGTTTTAAGTCCTTTAGCCATTTTTTATAGTCTTTGTCCGATAATTTTTATTGGACTGACCACTTCATCAGCTTCTGGACCGTCCTATGTAGGCAAAAATGGATGATTCACAGGCTTCTGGTAAATCAATTAAGTTGAGGGACACCATGGCAAAGAGTAGAAATGATAATCTTCAAACCCACATCATTCCCCATGACAGATTTTTGACAGTCTTCTTTACTCTAGAGCTTCTAGCTTACCCATAATATGTACAGTTGCCACTTTATGGATTTTCTCTTCTCACCGACATGCCTATGTCGTTGCATCACCCTGACATCCCTTTCATCCTTTTAGAGGAACCACATGATCATGATCGTGACAACATTTCCCCAATCGGAGCGGTCATTTCCACTCCTATTTAGGAAAAAGTCCTCATATTATGAGGTTCGACAAGGAATCTGGGCAATCACGGGTGCCGCAATAGTGTCCCATGAATAGACATCCAAGAATAACCATCCATTATTATCATCTCTTGAGAAAATCCTAGTGGTGGGTGGAGCACCAAGTGGGATTTGTGGACCAGATGATGTTTCTCTGATGAGTGGGACAGGGCGTTCTAAGTGCATTAGACCTGTCTAGAGTCCCCCAACTAGCTGGAGGTGGTGGGCTTGCACTAGGAAGCCTAGGTGTCTCTATTTTCAATCTTCTATCTAGGATAAATTCATTCGGAATTGCTGAGACGCAAGTGTTTGAGCACCAACACCTTTCACCAACTGCATGGAGAGGTGTGGATCATTCTGTGGGACATCTACCAGAATGAAGGTCTCTATATCCTCTGAGATATGTACTACAAGTTTCTACCAGCATCTGCTAAATTGAGTGACATGGATCACATGTCTTGTTTGAAAAAGAGATTACTTATCATGGAAACAGGATCACTGGATCATCCCCTTAAGGCCCGTTCCCCCATCCCATTAGACGTGTGGATAAGGTTATTATTGTATACAAATGAGCCTCAGCCGAAGGCACGCCTTAATCAACCTCACCCAACCCGTCAGTCCCACCGAACTCCAGGGTCATATTGTGCTACCCATGAAGTAGGGAAGTATGCCACATGGGGATATGAGCTTAGGCATGACATTTCATCCATGCTTAGGCTAGCAGGTTTCTTCTCCATGCTCTTATGTGTATGGATCTTCCCATCCCATGATGTATACACTAGAGTTCGGGCCTACACCTTGATGATGACGACCATGAGGGCGGAGGGTCGACCCAATTATTTGGACCTTCCTACCCTCACCCAGATTTATGAATTGTTGGGATAGATTCAAGAAGGAAGGTCTCCGAATCGTCTCAGCGGACCGTTCCAATTCTTGTATAGGTGTATGGAGTAAAACTTCCCTTATTATGAATATCAGCATACCGAATGGGTTCCCCATTCTTCCTTCCATCCTACCCTTCTCAGAATTTTTGTTGTTTGTCCCAGGACTCTAACCGTTACCGATGCAGTCAGGATTTTGAACGATGTATCTCACTTCTCGTTCGCGCCGCATCCTACCCCTCATAGACCATTGAGAGGTGAAAGGTGTGGTTCCATGGAGGAATGTTCATACCTAATCAATCTTTGGGACATGATTCTCACCTCCCATGTAGATCGAGTAGTTATTTGTGAACCATGCTTCCTATACTGGTTTTCTAGGTAGTTCGGATGCCTTCAATAGACTGGGCTGCTTCTGATTGTTCTACTAAGGGGAGAATCTCATCCTATGGTTCTGCACCAATTGTGTTTTATGATGATACATGAATGTTCTTCTTGAGGGATTATTATTCCTAACATGATGGGGCCCACCTTCCTATCACTAGAGTATACCCAATTATGGGTCAATTGTTACCCTGTGGCATTGCTGAAAGAACTAGTTAAGTGGGTACATAAACCCTTGAATTTTTCTTATCCCTTTATTTCCCCCAAAACAACACCACACATTCCTTTTATCACGAGAGGTGCAACAACCACACCTTCTACTTTCGTCCCTTCAACAGCCAAGATGGATACACCTCCTACTCTTACTCTCGTGGTGAGAAGGTGATCGATCCGTCATCAAAATAGTATGGGAGGGGTTTCATCAGTACAAACTATTTTGGTGGGGAGCGATTCAGACTACCCCAATCCTTTGGATATTTACAAAGATCTTAATGAGACTAGAACCGGTCGAGCATCGCCGATCATCCCAGAGGCTGTAGTCAGTCCTCCAAATCTGGCTCCAGTGGCTGGGTCATCTGAGGGAAAAGATAGTATCCTGCCTTGGGTGACTAGACATAGGTCCCTCCCCACTCGTATGGAGACACTTTCTACTTACAAACACCTGGAAGTAAGGGAGGATTAAAGTGCCTATGCCATGGCGAGACACCAGAAAGTGCACTATGTGGCATGGCACTAGTTACGTTCTCTTTCTGTGGAGACACCACTGTCCAATTTTTCTGATGAGGGTGAAAATTTTTAGTAGTTATTTACTGAGCCAGGTTCCAGAGGCTTGATTATCAGCACCTTCACTTCCTTATTTACCAAATCATCATTGCCTGAGAAGACCTCACATCCTGCGAGGGCAAGATACCCAGGTTTAATTCTTTCCATCACCAAGTGGAAACCTTATAAGATATTTTTGGAGAATTTGAACATATGACAACCGAGGAGGTGAAGGACCATTATTTGGTGATGGATCGAGAGGAGGAGTTGTAGGAGTGCGATGCCCACACAGCTAGGTTGAGGGATCAACTGGCCTCTTTGTTCGCTAATTATGAATTCGTACAGAAGAATGGGTGGGGCCTTAAAGCTATCCTCGAGTGGGTGCATCTGAGGGTCAAATACGAAACTGTGGAAAGAGCATATTTGGAACAGACCATCGATGGACCGCTAAAATAACTCTCCATCCTTTTGTAAAGGGCAAAACAGACCCTTTTGTAGTTCTGTACCAAATTACAACATGTACTCTCCCATTTGTTTTACTCTGGAGAGATTCTGAATTGGGGACCTTCCTCTATTTTTTCTAATCCCTATGAAACATATTTGGATTTTAAATATATATTCTCTTTCTCGTCCTATCATCATCATTTCAATTAAGTGTTAATTTTAAAACATGACTTGTAATCAATAAACTAAGATAACCAAATCGAGATCTAATTTTTGCATGATCCAAGGGATTCAGCAAGTGTCGTTCAACTACTGCTAAGGTTGAATGGAATAACTCATGAGCTTTTTGTATTTTTCATTATTACCCAATTTTTTCCCTAATATTGCATGACACAGGATTAGTGGGCATAACTTAGATTTTTCTTAGGTCTTCCTTTGTGTGTTTCATACCTAACGAGTTTTGTGCCTTTTCTGATGGCTCAATGTGTTTTTTAGCGAACCGATACTCAAATTTTACACAGAGGTTCCTTTGGAGGATTTTCCATCAGGAGAGTATATCGTCTTTTTTTGCTAAAAGTTCACAGTTCTACAAATAAAACCCAATACTAATGTTTTAGGTTGAATAGCTTCGACCAAACGTAACGGGGTAGGGCCCCGACATGGGACCGTTAGTCAGCAATGTTTTAGTATCCTTCAGACATGGGTTAGGGATTTTTCCTGACCTTGGATTTGTGGATTCTAGACATGCATGAGGCTCATGATCCTCTTTAAGCATACAGAGGTAGGAAATGACTCTTATAGGGAATAATTTTACATTGATTGATGGCTATTTTGGGAGAGAAATATGCAGAACCTTTAGGGCATGATGTGAAAAGTCAATCAATGGTTTCCCAAGAACACTGGCATTCCATTTATGATGTCCTGGTGGGATTTTCAACATTTTGGATTTATCTTGATGTTAGGAGCCACAATAGGTGGCTAGGTTGAGTAGTATTGTCTGATAACATTAGGAAAATTCATATCGGCCTTGAGTGGGAAACAGTTCTCGCACATTTCTTACTTTCATGAGGGAGAGATAGTGAATGGACAGTTCAACAAAGGGTCCCCCATTTTCTTTTTTATGTCACAGGCTCTTTGCAATAAAGAGGTATATAGGCTGTCATCCAAGAGTTTTCCAAATATAGTGGTATGATAAGATGTGAATGTCATTTGAGCATAAAGGGGTTGGAAAGGACTCTCCTGGGGATGATTTTTCATTTGATTGATGACCATTTTTGTGGGAGACATATGCAGAGCCACTGGGGCATGATGTTCATAGTCAAGAAACTTTGTCTATAAGACACTGGCCTTCTTCCTCTAATGGCCTTATAGGATTTTGGAGATTGGGAACTTTCTAAATATGGTGCGTGACCTTCAACCATGGGTGTCTCTAATACCAAAAGGTGGTTTTTTAGCTGAACTTCATTGGGGAAACCCAGAAATGAGTGGGGGAAATATTCCTTTACATGTGGGTCAACTTCACGTATACATATGGGATATCATTTAGAAACCTCAAAAGAGACCGGAGATGAACCGAGCCCATATGTTCCGATATATCTAGGATGTGTGAAAGGAGAAAAATGTAAACCATGACTTTGAGGGCCCTTGAATTAGGAGGGATTTAATGATTCTTGGAATCCATTGGGTGTACTGAGATAGGAAATGACTCTCCTAGGGACGAATTTTCCATTGATTGACGACCATTTTTGTGGGAAATGTATGAAGAGACACCAGGGCATGATATGTATAGTCAATCTAAGGTGTTAGCGGTACACTAGACTTCCATTTTCTATGGACATTGAGGGTTATGGGGATTCAATATCTCTAAAAGTGTGGAGTTTGGAATATGGAAGGAGAAAATCCAGAAATATTGGAGACATTTGGCCTGTGATTTACTCTTGGAATGGTGTCCCTTATGTAGATCAGACTTCTACGTAGGGTGAGGTATTTGTTCTATCTTTGGGATACCCGATCTTTTAACATCACATGGCCGGGACATGGGGTTCTTCTCGGGGGAGGGAACTGTGACATGCCTTTTAGGGTCGTTCTTCTACGACCAAATTCCTATGCTGTTTTTCCATAATGTCACATTGGTTCTCTTGTTAAGATCCATAATCTCACATGAGCTATGATTGGTGTGAGAAACAAGGGATTACAAGGGTTCCGTGTCAACGTATAAGAATAGTGAATTCAACATTAGGGTGAATTTTTAGGCTACCACCATCTCCTTGTAGTTTAACTTTGTGCGGTGAGGACGATTTTGTCCTTGTAGTTTAACATCATGTGGTGAGGATGATTTTTTCCTTGTAGTTTAACGTCATGTGGTGAGGAAAATTTTAGACTTGAAGTTTACGTTCGTGCGGTGAGGATGATTTTGGCCTTGAAAATGTCTTCAAAAGTTTCAGGTTAATCGCAATCAGGGTGTTTCGGAATTCTTTAGACCTAAGTGATGATAGAAGGTATACACCATAGTCCCAGGGGTGACTTGAATCAAGAGGGATGACATGGGGCTTGAAATAAATTAGGCGTACTGAGGTAAGAGAGTAATTTCCTGGAGAATAATTTTGCTTTGATTGATGGACATTTTTATGGGAAATATATGTAGAGCCACCTAGTCATGATGTGCATAGTAAATCAAATGTGTCCACAGAACACTGGCCTTCCATCTCAGATTTCCTTGGGTGATTATGAGGATCAATGTTTTCCCGAGGTATGGAGTGTGAAAATTAGGAAAGGTGTTCCTAGGAATGTGAGAATACCCATACCATGATTAACTGTGACCTTCTTGGAGCTTCAATATAGGTCTGACCCACGAATGGGGGAAATGGTTTTTTTTCTGGTGGTTGGGCCAGGATGTCGAATCCAAGAGTCCCTTCATATCCTGCAAGGGCAGGAATCAATACCCACATAGTTCTGTATGTTCCATATAAATGTTTGTTTGATGTGTTAAGGACAGTTGAGGGCATTTTGGTTTCACTTTATACGGGTTCTAGAACTACCATACTCCCCTGCAGTTTATTTGTGTTAGAGAATCCCTACCACTGATCCTAATCTCACATGAGTTATAATCTTTGTGAGAAATAAGGAGTGGTAACAGAGCCACATTTTCAAGTGTAAGGCGATAGAGAATATGTTGGGGGAATTTTTATTTTATTTTCTAGTGGGCCTGGTCCAGGATCGAAGATCGAGCTTTTTTTACTTATCCTATGAGGGAAAGAATAAAGTTTCATGTAGTTCTGTGTGTACCCCGTACCGGTTTGGATTGGTCTAAAGTTAAGGGTAATTTTCCTTCTACCCATCATGGTTTTCATGTCTGCCAAGTTACCCCACAGTTGACCTTCGTAAGAGAATCTCTATCACAATTCCTATGCTCACGGTAGTTGTACTCGATGTGAGAAACAAAGAGTGATAAGGATTTCCTTTACCAATATGGGTAGATTGGGAGTGTGATGGAAGAAATTTTATGGGGGATGGTCCAGGATCGAAGAGAGAGGTGTCTCTACGTATCTATCACGGGAAGGAATCAAGCTTCACGTAGTTCTGTGTGAGATCATGTAGTTTATTTTCATTCGATTATGACATTTTATGCTACGTAGTTTAACGTCTTAATACAAAGACATTTTCCTTACAGGTTAAAGTCATGTGGAAAGGATGATGACTTGTAGTTTAAGGTCATAGAGTTTGGACCACGATATGAGAGAATTTCTAACTCATAGTTTAAGGTTTTAGAGTTTGGACCATGATATGGGGAGGCATTTTTTAGGCATTATTACTCATAGTTTAAGGTCTTAGAGCTCAGACCTTGGTATGGGATACATTCCTTATGACTCATATTTTAGGGCCTTAGAGCATGGACCTTAATATTGAGGGAATTTTAGTTCAATGTCGCGTCACATAGACTAATACCATACAGTTTAACGTCATCTAGCTAAGATGATGACTCATAGTTTAACGTCTTAGATTTTGGACCATGGCATGAGATGCATCCTTTATGAATCATACTTTAGGGTTGTAGAGCTTGGACTTATGCATAGGGGTGATATAACTCATAGTTTAGGGTCATTGAGTTAGGACCATAACATGGGGGCATTTTTTTATGCGAATTATATCTTAGGGAACTTCTCATTTGTGGGAGCCGCGATGAGCACTCTATAACAGCCCAGAAAATCTAAACCCAGTTTTTTTTATATTTTATTAAGTGAATATACTTATACATTAAATATTTTTAAGATAATTTTTGTCGAACAGGTATTTGAAACTAATTATTTTATTAAAGTAAAATTTAATTTTGTTTCCAAAAGGAAAATAATAAAGGAATATTTTAAAAAATATTTTTATCAAAATTGTTATTTAATATAATCAATTTGTTTTTCTTTTTATGAAATATATTAGTTTTAAGTTATATAATATTATTAATAAAACTAATATTATTATAAAATTATAATTTTGTTGTACATGTCATTTAAAATTATTATTATTATTATATTTTCTTAAGATAATATATTTTATAAATATATGAGATATACTATGTTTTATTTTTATAAAATTTATAAATTAAAAATACATATAATAGTTATATTATGAGAAATGCATAATATATATGTTTTAAATAAAAAAATGTGTAATTTTAAATATTTATTTTAATAAAAAAAATTATATATATATATATGTATTTATATAAAAACGATAAAAGTGTGAATATATATATATAAATATAATGTGTAATTTGAAATATTTTAATAAAACAAATCATATATATATATATATTCATATAAAAATGCTAAAATGGTGAGTATATATATACATATATATAATTTAAATGTTTTTAGGCCTTAACAAAATGAATAAATAAATTATTATTAAAAAAAATAAAGAGGCCTGAATGATTTTGGGGAGAGTGTATTGATTGAACCACCTTTTCTTTTAATAATAATATATCGATTGATTTGTGTCTTTGTGTGGCGTGGATTTTGGGGATGAGAAGTCAAAAGTGTAAAAGTGGAATAATGTGTTGTCACGTGTAGCATAAGGAAAAAACATAAAAAAATTATATTAAATTATATTTAGCTTCTCATGTAAGCTTACTACAACCTACAAGATTTTCAAAGAAGCTTGCAACATCATATTGGTTTTAGGTTATAAATAATTGTGTAAATATGACTCTCAATTCATGTTCTTTTGAGTACTCCATCTTCCTAAATGTTACACACATGCTACCGGGGGTATTGCATACCCTACTTGAGCACTGCACCACCCATAGTGTTTTCTGCACCACTGCCTGGTGCATCTGAGGTGTAACATGCAGTCTAAATCCACTACGGTAAGGTTCTCTTTAGTTTTGTTTTTGTAAAACCCATATATACATATATGTGTATATAAAATTATATATAAATACAAAACCTATCCTAATTTAAGTTTTCTGAATAATGAACATTTGAATTTAAATGATGTTCTTTATTCATATGATTCATGTAATGGATTATTTTCATCTAGTTTTAATTTACAGAACCTATATATATTTATTTATATAGTATTGTATATGTATATATGTATATCAATACTATCTTGATTTTAAGGTTTTCAAAAAGGGTTATTGATGAATTATTAAGGTTTGCTCAGGCATAATCTGCATAAGGGTTATTCATTTAGAATTCAATTTTTTTTAAATCTATATTATGCAAGGGATATTCATTTTATTTCAAACAAATATAATTATTTATAAGTTAATATTAAATTGATTATATGCATATGGGTGTAATAGTCATTTTATGTTTATAATTTTATCGTTAATCGCCATGATTAAAAATGCACATATACATAGCCATATACATATAATATACATGTTCATTTTATTTATTTATTAATGTAACATAAGTAATGGTCATTATATTAATGACATGTCATGCACATCATTAATCTTGTTTGGATAATATTTATACATATTGTATGTACTAAATATATATGTATGCATGATGTATGGTTAATGTTCCATTATATATAAATGAATTATTAAAAGAATGATTCGTTAAAAGGAAAAGTATGTATGACAAATCATGCGGGGATATGTCGATACGCAAATCGACTACTCTAGAGCGAGCAAATGATATACTATGAAAGTATATATATATGCACGAATATATAAATATATATTTGTGAACATGCATTAATTATGTATCAAATGTTGTTTACAAGTTTTAATATATGAAAACCCAGTGTAAATGTATACTTATTTAAAGAAAGCTTAAAAACATTTTCAGAAAACCCGACTCTTGAGCGTTTTAGACAGGGAGGAACTGGGAAGTGAACCCATCCTTTAATGATGGTATACGTTTCAAGTAGTCTCAGATTATATGTTTTGTTTTTAGAAGCTTGCCTAAAGTTTTTAGAAAAACACTGGTTTATGTATGAACAATTTTGAACATATGTATCTTTTAAAAACTGAACTTGTATTTTTATACGGTATTTAATTTTAAATGGTATTTTTAAAAGGGTATTTCTAAATGTTTTGGAATATTTTTTCAAATATTGTTCGTAACTATATTATCGATGGTTTTTAAACCCCTTATTGAGCATCTTTTGTGCTCACCCTATGTTTTCGAAATGCTTTTCACAGGTTCCCAGAATTGGTCATCGTTGTTGTAGCGTAGGAGAAGCGGTGATGATTTTACAGTTTGTTTAGTTTTTTGCTGTAACTCTGATGTTTTTTTGTAATCATGTATCTATTTCCAGAACAGATATCGGAATAAGGTCCTCTTGTATGTCATGTCTAAGACTGGGTACTTACACTTGGTATCAGAGGCATGTTCTAGAAAACTTTGGAAATAGATGTTGTCGTTTAATGTTAGTGTCTAGAAATCTAGCGGTCCTAGTTTTCTAAATCTTGAATATGAAAATTCCGAATTGTTTTTATTCCAATGATCGAATTGCGAGGATGAAAATCTTTTTAAGGGGGGATAATGTAACAGACCATAAAATCTAAACTAAGTTTTTATTATATTTTATTAAGTGAATATACTTATACATTAAATATTTTTAAGATACTTTTGGTGAACTAGTATTTGAAACTAATTATTTTATTAAATTACAATTTAATTTTGTTTCCAAAAGGAAAATAATAAAGGAATATTTTAATATTTTTTTTATCAAAATTGTTATTGAATATAATCAATTTTTTTTTACTTTTTATGCAATATATATTAGTTTTAAGTTATATAATATTATTAAAAAACTAATATTATTATAAAATTATAATTTTATTGTACATGTCATTTAAAATTATTATTATTATTATATTTTTTTAAGATAATATATTTTAAAAATATATGAGATATATTATATTTTATTTTTATAAAATTTATAATTTAAAAATTCATATAAGAGTTATATTATGGGAAACACATAATATATATGTTTTAAAAAAAAATGTGTAATTTAAAATATTTATTTTAATAAAACAAATTATATATATATATATATATTCATATAAAAAACTCTAAAATGGTGAATATATATATATATATATAATTTAAATGTTTTGAGGCATTAACAAAATGAATAAATAAATTATTATTAAAAAAAATTAAAGAGGCGTGAACGCTTTTAGGGAGAGGGGATTGATTGAACAACCTTTTCTTTTAATAATAATATATTGATTGATTTTTTTGTGTGTGTGGTGTGGCTTTTGGGGATGAGAAGTCGAAAGTGTAAAAGTGGAATAGTGTGTTGTCACGTGTAGCATAAAGAAAAATACATAAAAAAATTATATTATATTATATGTAGCTTCTCATGTAAGCTTACTACAACCTACAAGCTTCTCAAAGAAGCTTATAACATCATATAGATTTTAGGTTATAAACACTTGTGGAAAGATAAATATCAATTCATGTTTTTTGAGTTCTCCATCTTCCTAAATGTTACACACATGCTGTCGGGGGTATTGCATACCCTGCTTGAGCACCGCACCACCCATAGTGTTTTCTACACCCCTGCATAGTGCATCTGAGGCGTAACATGCAGTCTAAATCCACTAAGGTAAGGTTCTATTTAGTTTTGTGTTTGTACAACCCATATATACATATATGTGTATATAAAATTATATTTAAATACAAAAGATATTCTATTTTAAGTTTTTTGAATGATGAACATTTGAATTTAAATGATGTTCTTTATTCATATGATTCATGTAATGGACTATTTTCATCAGGTTTTAATTTACAAAACCTCTATATATTTATTTATATAGTTTTGTATATGTATATTTTTATATCAATCCTATCTCGGTTTTAAGGTTTTCAAAAAGGGTTATTGATGAGTTATTAAGGTTTACTTAGGCATAATCTACATAAGGGTTATTCATTTAGAATTCTGTTTTTTAATCTATATTATGCAAGGGATATTTATTTTATTTCAAACAAATACAATTATTTATAAGTTAATGTTTTATTGATTATATGCATATGGGTGTAATAGTCATTTTATGTTTATAATTTTATCGTTAATCATCATGCTTAAAAATGCGCATATAAATAGCCATATGCATATAATATACATGTTCATTTTATTTATTTATTAATGTCACATAAGTAATGGTCATTATATTAATGACATGTCATGGACATCACTAATATTGTATGGATAATATTTATAAATATTCTATGTACTAAATATATATATTTGCATGATGTATGGTTAATGTGTCATTATATATAAATGAATTTTTAAAAGAATGATTCATTAAAAGGAAAAGTATGTATGACAAATCATGTGGGGATATGTTGATACACAAATCGACTACTCGAGAGCGAGAAAATGATATCCTATGAATGTATATATATATATATGCATGGATATATAAATATATATTTGTGAACATGCATTACTTTTGTATCAAATGTTGTTTACAAGTTTTAATATATGAAAACCCTGTGTAAATGTATACGTATTTAAAGCAAGATTAAAAACGTTTTCAGAAAACCCAACTCTTGAGCATTGTAGACAGGAAGGAACTGGGAAGTGAACCCATCCTATAATGATGGTATACGTTTCAAGTATCCTCATATTAGATGTTTTGTTTTCAGAAGCTTGCCTAATGTTTTCAGAAAAACGCTGGTTTATGTATGAACAATTTTGAATGTAAGTATCTTCTAAAAACTGAACTGGTATTTTTATACGGTATGTAATTTCAAATGGTATTTTTAAAAGGGTATTTCTGAATGTTTTGGATTAGTTCTTAAAATATTGTTCATAACTATATTATCTACTATTTTTAAACCCCTTACTGAGCATCTTTCATGATCACCCTACGTTTTTGAAATGTTTTTCACAAGTTGCCAGAATTGGTCATCGTTGTTGTAGCGCAACAGAAGCGGTGATGATTTTACAGTTTGTTTAGTTTTTCACTGTAAGTCTGATGTTTTTTGGTAATCATGTATCTATTTCCAGAACCTAGATCCGAATAAGGTCCTCTTGTATGTCATGTCTAAGGCTGGGTCCTTACACACTCCGTCCATTGTTATCAGGGCGTATGCACCATTGGAATAGACCCTATATATGAGATATGGTCCTTCCCACTTTGGTTAAATATTTGGGGGATTTTTCCCTAGTATCGTCAGGGTTCAAAGGACTAACACCATTTATCCTTTGATGAAATATTGAAGGTGAACATTTTTGTTAATGGCCTGTGCAATCCAGTTTTGGTAGATTTCTAAATGGTGCAAAGTGTGCAACCTTTTTTCATCTAACTGGTCCAATTCTTCAAACCGTCTCTCAGATTGCTCATCTGTGGATAGTTGATCGCAAATGGCCACATGAAGTGATGACACTTGGATTCCAATAGGTAACACCACATCGGCCCCGTATCTAGTGAGTATGGGGTTTCCTAAGTGGTGGTGCTGGTTGTGGTTTGGTAATCCCAAAAAGCACGAAGGAGCTTGTTTAGCAATGATTTCTTATCCTTGTTGACCATCTTTTGAAGATTGTTGGATAGAGTCTTGTTGAAATCCCCTATCTTCCCATTGGATTCCCCATTGTAGCGGGATAACCAGTTGTCATTGATTCCACATTCTTGGTACAACTTATCCAGCTCAGTAGACCATAAGTTAGTTCCATTGTCCGTCAGTATTGTATAAGGGGCACAAAATCTGGCGATGATGTTGGGCTTCAAAAAGATGAAGATGTTTTTCACCTAGACCTCCTTAAGGGGTATGACTTAGTCCCATTAAAAAAAGAAGTTGGTTGCTATGAGTATGAACTTGAATTGTCTAGATATAGCAGGAGGATATGGTCCCACAACATCCATCCCCTAGGAAACGAATAGCAAAGAGTACATAACCGCATGAAGAAAATCCAAGGGAGGTGTATGAAATTATCATGAAATTGGAAGGAATGGAACTTCTTAGTGAACATGGAACAATCCAGTATCGTGGTGGGTCAGTAATACCCAAGCCTCCATATTTGGTGAGAGGGCTTGGTTTAAAGGTATCTGTCTCTTCTCCATCAAGGCACCTGAGAAGGACTCCATCAAGGCCTCATTTTTAGAGAGCTTTCTCTTGGTTTCTTGAATTCAACTTTTCCTTGATTTTAAAATACCTTTTGGAACCTTTTCTGTTGCACTGGAGAATCATCTACACTATCGAGAAATGTAAAACTTTTCTTAACTCGAATATTGTGATCCTTCACACTTGGAATGTGGGTATCAAGGCACTGAATATCCTTTCTTTTAAAGGTAATCCGAAAATGATAGTAGAAATTTTCTTGATTTTATGTTCATTACCATTGGAATATATTAATAACATTCAAATGAAATATATTTGTCTACATAATTTCATACTAACTTGATCCTTTTATTACAATGATCATTCTTTTTGAATAATAAAAATTCAATTTTTAGTCAGTATGTGTGTGTGTGTGTGTGTGTATAAAGAATAGTTTTTAATCTTCTAAGCCCATACTTTCTATATATATATATTATTAAATCTAATTATTATTGAATTAAATAGGATGGATAAGGATTGAAAATTTATAGATTCTAATCACATGACAAAAGAGTATGAGGATGAGGTTAGAGAGTTATCCAAGTTTGTAAAAGATCATGTATATAACCATTCACAAATACTTTGTATTTATTTTTGTTTTATTTTTTAAAGACTAATAAATCCAAAGGATTTTTAAGAACACATGATTTGACATGGAATATATCAAAGTTATAAATTTGGACTAAACATGGGGAATAACTGAATGTAGCTAGTGACTTGGGTAACACTATGTTTTATGGACCATCTGTTATGATTACAAGTGTGTATGATGATGAAAACAAAATTAATGATATTATTATAGATGTAAACAATGATGAAGATCATATTGAGGAAATGAAAATGATAATTGAAGAGGAAATTCATGATTATCCAAAGTTATTTCATAAGTTAAAGAGCTATGAAAATAAACCATGGTATACTAGTTATACTAAATATACAACATTGGCATCCATACAAATTCTATAAAATGTAAAAGATTTCAACAGACATAGTGACCGCAACATTACTAAAATAATTTCACTATTAAATTATATGATGTTATAAGACAATGAGATTCATTTTATAACATATGAATTTAAATTAATATTATGATCGATGGGTATGATTTATGAAATAATACATACATGACTAAATGAATGTATCTTATTTTGTATTGATCTTTAATCAAATCAAAAAAATCCCAATGTGTGGTGTGTATTGGTACAAGAAATATGAATTAATTCCTTAAAAATTATTATTATAATTCAAAATAATTTCCTGGTTGAGGATTCTATATGTAAGGGAAGATACTTCATGAAAATTAAAATGGCACACAGATATATGAAATCAAGAATCAAAACATCATCACCCAATATACTCTCTTTAGTGGAAGATAATTGATCATGAGTATCTTGAATTTATTAATAATCCAAGAATTTTTTTTTGTGCAATCTATAGGAGGAGTGAATCTTTTTGGTGAAAGAAGTAAGAATCATAGTACATGGCTAATTATGTTGGTTAATTATAAATTTCCACCATGGTTATACATGAATTAAAATTACATTAGGTTTTATTTTCTTATATCAAGACCAAAACAATACGGTAATGATATTTATTCTTACTTGGATAAATTGATCAAAGATATAGAATTAATGTGGTATTTATGTGTTATTTTGTATGATGCTTATAGAAATTAATATTTCACATTGAGATCTATGTTTTATGAGACAATAAATGAATTTCCTAGTTATCAAATTTTTTTTGGATATAGACTTAAAGGAACTCAAGGGTGTCGCATTTTTTAACAATGTACACACTTAGTTAGGTCAAACCATTCTGTGATAATAGTGTTTCATGTACATCACAAATTTCTACCCCAATGACATAACTATTGATATTGGAAGAAACCATTTGATGGGAATTCAAAATAATGTACGACACCATCTCTAATAATGGGTGATCAACAGTTTGAGAATATAAAGGATATAGACACTGTTTTTGGTAAACCTTCATTGAAAAAACATACAAAAAACCCATTATAAATGGTGATAATTGTTTTTGAATTAGCGTATTGTAATTTTTTGTATGTAATAAATTTTATTGATGTCATACACAGAGAAAAAAAATGTATGTCATGGTGTAATTGGAATGTTACAAAACTAAACTAGAAAAACAAAGGATGATATTAAGGCCATGTTGGACATGATTGAAAAAGATTAATTTGAATTGCTAGAATTAGTGAATGGTGAGAGGAATAATTTTCTTCCTTTGACTACTTACACCCCTTCTAGGAAAATGAGATATTGATTTTAAAACTCCCTGAATGAAGTAAAGGTTCCATATCGGGATTCCTTAAATATCAAGAATATCATTTCAATGAATAATTTAATGTTAAGGGGACTGAAATTAAATGACTATCATGTTTTGATGTAATATTTTATTCTTATAAATTTACATTTCATTTTTCCAAAAAATTTATTTTATACATTAACCAATATTTGTTTCTTTTTCAAATCTATATGAAGTAAAATTATATATCGAGTGAAGTTTCCAACAATGTAAAAATAAATATCTATAATATTATGTGAATTGGAGATGTTCTTCACACTATTAGTCTTTGATTTGATGGTCCAATTGGATAGAGGGATCTGGCTATGTGGTCTTGTACATTATAGATTAATGTATCCCATTTAACGGTATATTAATATTTTGAAAGATTATGTGATATAGCTAATATTTTCATTATTTTATATGTTTATTTCAATAAATATATCCCTACCAATTTTTCTTTTTATTTGAAATTGCATTATTATTTTGGTGTATTTTGAGATAAATTGTAAAAATTTGTTAATTATTGTATTTTAGGAATTTTTAATCACTTTTCTATTTTTGAAATATCATTTTTAAAGTTGATCCCAATTGTGAAATTATTTTTTTTAATGTTTTGTTGATGAGTGGGATTTATTTCATCCAACTGGACCAAGTGTAGATTTTAACACTAAGGGGCCCGAATAAATCATGAAAATTGTAAAACATTTTTGGAATAAATATTTGACCACTCTTGAATAAGTAATAAATATATTTAACTACAAGACTTAAAATGAGGCACTATATTCATGTGTCAAAGTGGAATAATATGAAGAGTCTATTTGGTCATAAAAAATTATCTTTATTAATTGGCGGATAACTTTTTGATTTTTTTATATGAATCTCAAATTTTGGGATAAGATACAAATATTTATTTTGAAAAACTTTATACATGATAATCTATTAAAAATATATTTTCTAGTTTTCAAAATATGTCCAAACATTTTTTGAAATGAAATTGGGGGGAAATCTACCTCACCATTTCATTATAAATTAGTGTCTTCACTTACATTTCTATAGTGGGAAGAAAAGAATCATTATTCTAGAGAATTCACATGCTAAAGATCTATTAATTTCCTTTATCTATTTTATTAGTTTTATATGTCCATTTTTTCATCACTTTTTCTGATACCCTTAGCATGGTTAAACTTTTGTAACACCTAGATGTTTTATGAAATATTTTTTCCTTTAAATAATTCTTTAATAGCTTGCATTGCACAAAATCTTGAGTTTAAATGAACCCAATGATTCCATTATTATAAAATGACCATTATAAACTAGTCATTAAGTTAGTGGGTATAAACATAACTATCTTATGAAAATGTTTCATAAATTATTTGGCTACCAATTATTTATGAAAAATTTAAAACAATTAAATGTAAAGGAAATATTAATTTTTTTATTAATAAATTAAGTGGATTACAATTATTAAATGAAAATAACGAAATATTTATTTTGTATATTTAATAAAATATTTTTTATATTTAAACAATAGATATTTTAGTCATAGGATATGAATAATCCATATTTTATGTATAAAAACATATATTTTTTAAGAGCGTATTTTTACCACTTTTTAATGGTGAACCCTTTTTAGATTAGAATTTAGAAATTTTAGAAATTTATATATATAAATATAAAAATATAATTTTGAATCAATATTTAAAAATTTACTTTGAATGAATTTTTTATATTTTTTTGGTAGCTTTCATGTTTTGATGAATAATAAAAATATACTAAATTTTAATTGAAAACAATTTTTTTATTAAAATGATTTATATGGTTAAATTTTTTTATTGAATGGTTTTATCGTATAAATATAATATATTTGTATCATTTAATACAAAGTAGGTCATTGGAAATAATTTTACACTAAATTTAGATTTATAAGCATTTCAATCGTTTCCAATATTTTAACTTTTAAAACTCCTTTTCTCATTCTAAAATGGGATTAATTTAAAACTAATTACTCAAAATTATATGTTTTTAATTTTTAATTTTTTTTATATATTTTCATTCACTAGTCACAAATTATTTAAATATATTACTTTTATTTTCTATCATTATGAATACAAACATTCGTAATTTTTATTAATACGGTAAAGGGGTAAATTGAGGAATTAAGGGTAACAATAATATTATAAAATTACCCTAACACTTGTCCTAAAATCATTGGATGAGTGTGTTTTAACATAAATCATCTTTGGGAATAAATGGTATCCTTTATAAGCCACTTGGATGAGATTAGGACATTTAATTCATATTCTTTAAAGAAAAGATAAATATGTCTTACTCGACTTTTAATAAATATATCATTTGTAATATATTGTTATATAGAAGATAAATTCAACTATAAATATTCATATTAAATCTAGAATATTTTTCTTTATCCTAGTAATTTATTTGTAATTTTTAGTAAATAAATAACTACCTTAATTTTTTATACATTAATGATACAAAATTATTTAATTGATGAAAAACTAATAAAATTGTTTTTATTAAATTATAATAATTATTAAATGATAAAAACACTTGAACAAATATCAATGGTATATTATATATCAACCTTAATCATCCATGGGTCATGTTATTGACTATTTGGAGCCATATTGAGGTTATTATGACACTTATAATATTTTCTTTAAAGTGATGTTAAAGTTGTCACATTAAAGTTGTAATAAATATAACATTTTTAATGTTGGATTATCGAGAAGATATATTCAACTATAAGTATTCTTATAAAATATTGTTTATTTATCTTAATCATAGTATTTTATTCTTATTTTTTATTCAAAAATTAAGTATATTAACTAATTACACAAAACAGATGTTTTAATTATTTTATTAATGGAGATAACAAGTAAATGTTATTAAAAATATTAAAATAAATATAATTTTGGATAATTAATAAGCCACAAAATTTTATAAATTACCTTGACATCTTAGGAATATAATAATATATTTTATTTGATGTTAAATTATTATCATTATATTTTTAAGATTCAATGAAATATATAGAGTTGAATTGACACTATTGATTGTTTATCAATATAATGTAATATTAAATTATAAAAAATTATAAAATATTTTTTGAAATGTAAAATTATTATGATATGGTCTAAAATGTTTTAATTTATTTATTTATGGCATCAAATAAGAAAATATTTCAACCTTTTAATGTTGAAATATTTGTTACCTTAGTAAAAAATTAAATATAATAACTTAGTGTTAATTAAAATGAAATGGTTAAATTGAGTGAAAACATGTATAAAATTTATTTTTTGATGATATTAAAACCTTATATCCTCTATGTAGCTTCCGAGCGCAGTAGAAGCGCGTTGGTGGGATTTCCCAACTTTGATTTTAGCGTTAAACAACGTTAAATCCGAGATCTCTCACGATATAAAACTCCGAATCTTTGGAATATAATGAAGAATAAAAAAGAAAAGAAGAGTCCCAGAACCATTTAGATAGAATCATCATATATTGGTTATAATTAATTTAATTAATTCATAAGAATTACCTTAGTGGAATTCTTTCTTTGTTGATGTCTTCAGTCACGATCCTGTGATCCGTCGTTGCGTCGTAGAATCCAAGTGTAGGATTCCTCTAGCGGTGATCGACACATGTTCCATGTATCTCTGGATGCCGCCGAAGAGATCTTCGGGTGCTAGCGCAGAAGAACCTTCTCTTGCGATGTCCACCTTCGATCGCCTTGATCTGGTGGAGGATCTCGCTCTCATAACTTGAGAGCGTTCTTGGTGGAAAATGAATTCTCTCTTGGCTTGAGAGTTTTTTCCAAAACTGTTGTGCACAACAATGGATAGATCTCATGAGAATAATGAAATTGGGATTTATAATACATAGAATAGTAAAATTAATTAATTACCCAAAAGCATTTAATAATTTCATTTAATTCTTAGTAATACCCCATGTCTTAATAATAACATTTGACTATCATTATTACTTGATATGCACCCAACGAATTACATTTAATATCATTTAATTAAATAAAAAATATTTTCTCACGAATCCCAAGAAGAAAAACTACATGGCGTGTATACTTAAATATACACGACGTGTACTTTTATTTTTCCATTTTTTCTTTATTTCCTCCACCACATTTATTAGACCTTGAGTAATGGCTATTTATTTCTCAAATAAATGTAACTGCATTACTCACCAATAAATATATTATTTCACCCAAAATATATTCTCTCGAATAACTAGTGTTGAAATAAATGCGATCAGGAATCCTTAAATAATTATTAAACCACAGTCAGGAATAATATTTATTTAACTTGTTAAATTTAATATTTAACTGAGATACATGGACACACTTAGTGTGTGACCCTCTAGGCCTCTTTCTCAGTGGCATTAGGCGGAGCCTGCCTAAAGTCTAAGGTTGGAGTCTAGCAACACACCAGGGCACCCATATAGAAAGAAGTTAATGCCGAAATGATGTGTCACCTCCTACGAACTCTTACCGTGTAATATAATCCCTTTGTCTCTATATCTCCAATCAAGCGGGTTGCATGCAAGTTCCATCAACCCTTGTGCTGGATTATTCTTTCTTTGACTTCCCAGAATTGAACTTTCCCATACCTTACCATGGCCATGGATTTATATAGGCTATATCAATTCCATCAAAGGGCCTAAGATATCTACTTTCGTTATGGAATAGAAGGGAAAAATCCTTTCTCTCATTATCTATTAATGCAGTATTACTCGTGACACACCCAACGTATCCTACCTTGCTGCGAACAGTGTATCATCACAATTTTTTTCAATACATCTAAGTGTGTGAGTTATAATACCCATTAGTAAAAATCTTAAAGTCTAAGGACCAATACATGTGTCTGCAGATATGAACATCCAATGGCACTATGAAATGTGGATTTCCTACTGGCATGTCTCGTTCTCATAATATCCTCCTGGATATTACCAAGGGCGCACACCATGATAAGGTGCCTCAAAGATTTATGAGTACTCAACTCTAATGACCTGAATTATTTTTGTCCCTCAAATAACATCATCCAGCCATAGAACATATATTCAAGAATAGTGTTATGGCACTTCCGGGTTCTCATCGTAGCAGAGATCCGCTATGACCCTTTAATGAAAAAGTTGTCCTTAGGATATTATCACATGCATTGTCACGCAGAAGAAAAATCAAGATGTGACAAGGCTTTTATTAATGAATAAAGTACATAGTAGTTGGTTCTAGACCACCAACTCTAATGCTCTAATATTCGAAATTATGAAAATTTGGAGGTTTTTTATGGGGCTTGATTGTATTATAAACTAATATATTGGAGTTTCAAAAAGTTCCCCTCACCTTAATTAAAAAAGGATGCATCCTACCTCACTTATTCACATTACTTTTATCATTAAATCTCATCCATACCCTTTCAATTTCACATATCAAAATTCATAGTTAAATTCTATAGGTACTGTTCTTCTCAACAGAACAACTCCAGAACCTTTAATAGGATACCTATAGGAATCACATCAAAGAAGGGGTAATCTTCTCTACTGGTTATTTCAAACTTATTTATTATTATACTTCCTCTTCATGAGTTTTTTCCCCAAAAAATTAATAAATCTTGTATATATTATATAATAATATTTTATTATTATGGAAAATCATATTCCACATTCTATCAATCCTATAAAAAACAAAATCACCACGTGTGCGTACGTACGACTTACCGTCTCTACATCGTGGTGTATTATTTTTTCACCACTACCTTACATGGATGAGTAAAGTGATGGAAATAATAATTATATATGATTATTATAAAATTATATGGATTCTAGGAAAATATATATACCATCCAAATCAATTAAATTTCACAATTATGGGAATGATATCATCGCCCGTGCGTCCATACGGTCTACCGCCTCCACGATGTGATGCGATTCATTCTACCTGATATTCATTAGGTAATGATAATGTAAATTTATTGAATAAATAAATATTATATATATTTATTAATATCATTTTTGATGTGATATAACTATAACCTATGAAGGGGAACTCTGACTTATTTAACAAACATGTATAAGAAAATGAAGTAGTTAATACCGTAATAACGAGTAATAATTAAATGTTATTAAAAAATAGATGATAATATGTTCTTATATGATACTATAAAAATAAATATGATTCTATAATAATTCAATTAAATTATTTAAATAATTACATAGGAAGTTCATAATACATACAAAGGATATCATACCTAAGGTAAGAGATAATTTTGAAATCTCATTATTTTCTAAGATTATTTATACATAAGTATTTATTGAAGTATATTTATCATCCATGTCCATGTTTCCTAAATATATATTCCAAAATATTATTTATATTCTTATATAATTTTTTAAATTCAATTTTACCCATTTCTGAATTTTTTATTAAATGGTATGAAAGAAATATTTTTTCTTTTTTTGATACGAGGTAGCTTATGACTTATCTGAAAAAAGTGTGAGAAGAATGTTTTATTTTAAATTATACGACATGGATGGTTTTTTAAATTTTCATAACACCTTATTTCCATGAATCTTATATTAAATTATTTCAAGGTTATTTTCAAATAAGTTCTTTTTTTAAATTGCGTGGCATTTTTTGAAAAGAATTTTTTTTGATGAAGAAAGGATATTTTCTCCAAGAATTAATTTCAAGTGTTCAATAAAAATTGTTTTCCATCTAAGATGGTATTATTTAATTGAGTTATGTTTATAGTATATTATCCCTATTATTCTTATGGTTTTATTGCGATTAATATGGAATGTTATTTATGAAATCCATTTGTTTTACATGGATTATGCTATTATGGAATGATGTTTAAGAAACCCATTTTATTCCTTTGGTTAATCTATAATTATTGATTTATGTTTTTGTGGAACATATAATAATGATTTAATTATTTTATGGGTGAGACCTATATCTCCCTCCAATACATTGGGTATATATTTATATCTCATGAGATGGATAGAACTGTAATAAGAAATGATATTGGTTTAGTAATACAGGGCTGAAACGAGGAGTGGACCCAGTTCAGTAATGGAATTTTTTCATTACGATGGTATTTTCAATGATCCTTGAATAATATGATAAATATTAATTGAAAAAGTGGTACTATTAATGATGAAGATCCGCAACGGTACATAAGCAGAGCCATGAAGGGAAATTGTCCAGCCATAGCTGGTTGACATCGAAGGGGCCGGAGGCCGCAAGCTGGTGGGCTGCGTTGTTTCCTTCCCTTTTGGTAAAGGAGAAGTTGCAGCAAGAGAAGCCTTGGAAAAGTGAGAGGATTCTCCTTATGATGAGGCCAAAAGGCTGGAATCCGGCGTCATGGTGGTTAATATCATTGATAACATTAAGGCAGTCGGACTCAATGATGATATCAGCCCATCCACGTTCCAGAGCGAGCGTCATCCCTACAAGGATAGCATAGGCTTCTGCTACTGCAGGTTCCCATAGGGCATGATGTAATTCATATTTTGCTGCAATGATCTTCCCTAGATGATTTAGAGCTAGAAAGCCGAGAGAAACTAGCCCATCTTTGGGGAGAGAAGCATCCACCTTAAGCTTAAGCCTCCCTTCCGTTGGGGGGGGGGGTCCAGTAAGGGGGTAACACCCGGCATACAATGTCCTTTGTGGTCCATTCAGCCCTCTATCCATGAACTTTCTCATTCAATCCAGAAGTCAGGGGTTTTATGGATGTGGTGGAAAACCGAATCATTGCGCCAAACCCAAATGATCCAGGCCAGGGTGTAAAGAAAACTAGTAATAGATGATGAAAGAGAGGAGTACCAATGCATCAAAAGATTGGGGAGGTCAGATGCGGTGTTCAGGGAGGCCTCCGAAGCGAGGTCCCATTTATTCCAAATTTCCTTAGCTCCCGGGAAGTTAATGATGGCGTGCCAAGGAGATTCTGGGATATTCGGGTAGAAAGGGCATGACTCGACACTGGCCATATAACGGAAGCCGAGAAGGCTCATTGTAGGGAGGGTGCCTGTGCATACCTTCCACCAGAAATGGCGGATTTTTGGGGGGACATTGAGCTTCCAAATTGCATTCCATGGTCCCTCGTCACGGTCAAGAGAGTGGATGTCAAGAGCCAGTCTATTCTCAGATCTCACCATGTAATCGCCAGAGGAATAATTGGCCCAGAATAGATGTTTGGGGCCTGCATCAGGGACCCCGGGGATACTGAGGATAATTCTTTGGTCTCTTTCATTAAACCAATCTTGGATATTTTCGACACACCACCCCGAACCCCGGTATGAAAGGAGGCAATCAATTGTGGCATCTTGAAGACCTGGTTGGGTGGGGGATGTAGCCCGCATACCATCCTTATCAATAAGCCAGGGATCGGTCCAGATGTTGATAGATGATACATTTCAAATCCTATATCCCAGCCCTTTTTCTAGGATATTGTGGGCCCCCCAAATACTTCTCCAGAGGAAGCTTGGTCGGGGGCCAAGAGAGGATCCAAGGATGTCCGTGTAGGGAAAGTATTTGGCACGAAGTACCCGCATACAAAGAGATGATGGGAGGTTAATAAGGCACCACCCTTGCTTGGATAACAGAGCATTATTGAACAGGAGGAGATTCCAGAATACCATCCCTCCCTCCGACTTGGGTTTGCAGAGTTTCTCTCATGTCAGCCAGTGGGGTCTATTCCTTCCCTCATTTTTCCCCCACCAGAAGTTGGCAGTATGTGAATGGATCAGATTGACAATAGCCACTGGTAGCTTAAACATGGACATAAAGTAACTGGGGATAGACTGAATGACATCTTTAATGAGTGTTCCTTTTCCATCTTTGGAGATACCATTTGGGGTCCAGCCTTGGATTTTTCTCTCAATTCTGTCCACCAGAGAAGCAAAAATATTTTTTTGGACCGGCCAATGATTCTTATGAACTTTTATGATTTATCCCATTACATGATATCATGATCTATCATATACTTGATAATATTTTAAAATGTTATGTTATTATGTATTATGATTATGATAGGATTGATATCTCCCTTGTTTACCCTTACTAAGAATCTAATCTCACCCTTTCTTATATTTCTTTTCCTCAGTTCATAAAGAAGTTTATTAAGTAAGATATATAAAAAATAGGTATTGTTATAAAGGAATAAGTGGGAGAAAACATAGATGTCTTATGAACTAGTTGATTATGTTTCATAGTTTCTAAAGACAGTAAACTTATACAATACTTTCATGTTTTTGATATAATTTTTAATGAATGTTTTTTAATTTTGAATTAATATCTATGTATGTAAATTATGGGTCATTATAGTCAGTATTAGATTAAATGTATAGTTAACCTTTAGAAACTAGGATGAAAAATCCTTAGGAAGAACCCTAACAATATTTCTAAGTATAGGTTACAATCCTAGTGTTTTAGAAATGATCCTGAAAAACCTTGGATAAAACCTAAATGTCCTAAATTGAAATTGTATTCATTATTTGGGTTTTCAATTACAATTAGTGTTTCCGACACTATGATTCATGGTTTTAATCATTGGCCAGAACCTAATGGGACTATGTTAATAATGAACATGATGGTAAATGTAATGATTCTACTCCTGAACAACTAAAAGTTTTGGGTGATGGAATTCCAAATCTTGTCTCCATTCTCACACAACTTTCTCAAGATATTAATCATATAGGAATTCCAAATGATAAAATGGGGGAACAACATTATACTTAGTCCTTCATGAGGAACCATCTACCTTCTTTTAGTGGGTATTTTGAACCTCTAATGGCTGAACAATGGATTAGTACCTCTAAAAATACATTTTCAGTTATCCAATGTTCATAGCATGATAAATTCATCTCTGTAGTCTATAATTTGGAAGGTGAAGTTGATAAATGGTCGAACCTTATCAAGAATGTGAGGAAAAGAGACAAAATTAACTCTATGGAATGGGATGAGTTCAAGAACTTATTTTTCAATAAGTAATTTCCTTATAGTTTTGAAAAAATGATGGAGAATTGATTCTTTGTGCTTAAGAAAAATGATGAAGAATCTATTGGTACATAAAAATCAAATTTTAAAAAACTTGTAAGGTAATCTTATGGAATTATTATCCAACCTGAGAGTAAAATTGATTCATTCTTTAGTGGCTTAAAACCATGTATCTAATGGGAATTAGACATAATGGACTTCAATATCTATGAAGAAATATTTTGATGTTCTCTGAAGTTTGATATGAATATTGGAGTAACCCATCATTTCTATGGGTTTGGTAAGAATAGAAAAATGGAATTCCATGGAAAATATAAAGACTACACTGAAAAGAAGATGTTTTTTCCATTTTGATCAACAAGTTGAAAGAAACATGGAGAAATTTTCTTCAAGGTACTATAAATTGTTTTAATTATTGGAGAGAAGTTCATCAGGCAGTTTAATGCCAATGTGATATAAAAACTATTTCAAATGATGTGAATAGAGAAAGGGCTACAAAGAATGAACCTCCTACACTTCATTGACACTAGTGAAAGGAAATGGGTAATTATGCCAACCAATTATCTAATCCAAGGGTTATTTATAGTTCTTAATGTATGAAAACTCTTAATTCTAATGATAAGGGAAGTCACATGTGATCACTATCGGTGATGTGAAATACGATAATAAATTAGTGAAAGGTACACTTACCATAAACTCTAAAGTATAAAATGATTTATTTGATTATGGATCCACCCACTCTTTTATTTCGAAATAATTTTCTAATGGTATCATTGTACTACCTCATCAATTAGATGTTTAGTTAGCTGTGAGAACTTCTAATGGCACAAATGTTACATAAAAATTTTATAATTCTTCTATAGTGGAAGTTTTTGGGAAAGTGGTTCCTAAAAATCTTTCGATCCTTAATTTAGTGGAATTTGATGTGAATCATGAAATGTATTTTATTTATATATATGGATATCATATCAATTTCCACGGAAGGGGCGTCACATTTTATATTCAGGATCAATCTATGATCATCTGTCGATGTAGGGATAAATATGACCTTCCCATAGAACTTTATTCAATATTATGGGTCTTAGTTCCTATAAATTAAGGTTATCTATCCTAAATGGTTGGGGATAAATTCAACATTAATAATTATCCTATTGTATGGAAGTTTTATGATGTCTTTAAAAAATAATTACCAAATATTACACCAAAATTGTGAAGTTAAGTTTTAAATAGAACTCATACTTGTTGTTGTGCCTATTTTAAAGAAACCATATAGAATAGACACAATTTAGTTTCAGGAATTAAAGAACAATATCCAAGAGAATCTTTACACGGGATTTATACACCCTAGTGCGTCATCATGGGGTTCACATGTTCTTTTTTTGATGAAGAAATATGGACCACTGAGACTCTACATTGATTATTGAGAATGTAACAAGATCACAATCAAGAAAAAATATCCTCTTACCTTCATTGATGAATTATTCAACCAACTACGAGGAGCTTAATACATTTCCAATAATTTTATTCATTCATGATATCATTAATTAAGTTTCAAGAAGGAGGATATTCCAAAGACAGTATTTTTTACAAGGTATGAACACTATGAATTTATAGTGATTCATTTTTCTCTTACCAATTCCCCTGCTATCTTCATGGAAATAAGGAATAGATTTTTTAGAGACTATCTTGATCAGTTTTTGGAAGTCATTATAGACGATATTCTTTTATATTGTAAGAGAAAGGGAGAAAATGAATATAATTTGAGAATTATACTAAATACCCTAAAAAAAAGATGATTTATACAAAATTTATGAATTTTAAATTTTGGCTTTAGGAGGTTTCATTTTCGGGTCACATAATTTCAAGAGAGGGGATATCTTTGGATCCATCAAAAACAGAAGTTATTGAAGGATAACCAAGACCAATAATAGTAATTGAGATCCTATGTTTTCATGGTTTGGTTGGATATTATTGACTCTTTGTAAAATATTTTTCACAAATATCTAAAACACTCACCAAGTTGACAATGAAAGTAGTTATGTTCATGTGGATGAAGGAATATGAAGTGTATCTAAAAGATCTAAAAATAAGTTTATCTAGTGCACCTGTGCTCACTCTACCTTATAGTAGATAAAGGTTTGTGATATATAGCGATTAATCCAAGAAGGGGATGTGATGATTTCTCATGAAAAATGATATGATCATAGCTTATGCCTGGTGAAATTTGAAAATCCTAGAGCAAAATTACCCAACTCATGATTTAGAGTTTTCTATGGTAAGCTTTCCATTAATGATATGGAGGCATTATATTTATGGTGAAAGGTGATATTTTTATATTGTTCATAAAATTATGAAGTATATATTCACACAAAAGGATCTCAATATGGGCCAAATAATATGGTTGTATTTAATTAAAGATTATGACTTCTCAAAACATTACCACCATGGGAAAGAAAACAAGGTGGAGAAATCTTTGAGTCGAAAAGACCATGCCAACCTATCTATGGTGAGGATCACAAAAGATCCAATGTTTATGGATTTTCAAAGGATGGATGTTTAAATTTTAATGGATGGGGATAAATATTATCTTTTTCAAATGAATGTTCAAACATCTATACAAGTGATGATTAAGGAGGTGCAGAAGGAAGATGTAGAGATACAAAAGAAGGTGAGAAATGTCCTAGAATTCAACATTTATTATGAAGGAATAATAAGGTTCATGATTGATGTTTTTATTCCTTCCATACCAGAATTAAAGAAGAAATTTTTCTATGAGGCTAATAGTTCTTCATTCTATATTCATCCTAGAATAACAAATATGTACAAGAACCTAAAAGCGTATTTTTTTGTGGAATTTCATGAAGTGATATGTTTCTGAATATGTCTCTAGGTTCTCTATTTGTTGCCCAGTTAAGGTTGAGAGATAGAAGTGTAAGGTTATGTTACAACCAGTGCCCATACCAGAATGGAAATGGGAAAACATCACTATGGACTTTGTCATTGGAATTTCCAAAACATCTAATGGTCATAACACTATATGGGATATAGTTGATCAGCTTACGAAGTCAGCACACATCATTTATATCAGAGGGTATATATCTCTTGATCAACATTAAAGGATATATATAAAGGAAGTGGTAAGATAATGCGGATTACCCTTTTCCATTACATATGATCAGGATATGAGGTTTACCTAAATGTTCTGGAGAAGTCATCAGTAGGATCTGGGTACATAGTTAAGTTTCATCACTACATATCATCCTCAAATAGATGGTCAGTCTGAGAGGAAAATTGAAACTCTTGAAGACATGATGATATCTTTCTTTATGGATTTCACAGGTGGTTGGGATCATCACCTACCATTGGTAGAATTTTCTTATAAAAACAGCTTTCACTCTAGTTTTAGATGGATCCTTACAAAGAACTCTATATAATGAAGTAGATAACTCCAACATGTTGGGATGAATTTGGGGAAAGAATTCTATTGGGACATGATCTTGTTGATGAAATGGTAGATAAGGTCAGATCTATTAGACAACACATAAGAGAAACTTAGAGTCAAAATAAAAACATTATGCTGACAACTGAAGAAAAGACCTAGAGTTTGAAGTGGGTGATGATGTGTTTCTACAAATATCCCCGTATAAGAGAGTAATGATATTTTTAAATAAGGGATAGTTAAGACCTCTGTATATCATTCCTTTTGAAATTCTTTATCATTTTGGGAAGGTAGCTTATCGATTGGCGCTTCCACTCAATCTCTTCCCACTCATGA
Organism: Viscum album; assembly: GCA_963277665.1. NCBI lineage: Eukaryota > Viridiplantae > Streptophyta > Magnoliopsida > Santalales > Viscaceae > Viscum > Viscum album. The sequence continues at coordinate 569,712,291 of OY728130.1, read as the reverse complement.
TGTGTTCCATCTATCTCTACTAAGAAAGTAAAAAACTGATACTTCACATATACTAAACTCAGAATTCAAGATTTTGGAGAAATATCTTTCTTATGAAGAATAATCAATAGTTATTCTTGATCGTAGTGAAAAAATCTCAACAAAACATGAAAACTCTATTTGTTAATGTTTTATGGAAGAACCAATAATTTTATGAAGTAATGCGAGAACTTGAGGATGTGATGAGGTAGAGGTATACTCATCTATTTGTATCGCAATGAAAAATTTCAAGGTAGAAATTCAGTTTAAGGGTAGAATAATTTAACACCTGAAGTTTTTATAAAATATTTTTTTCTTTAATTAATTCTTCAATAGATAACATTTCACATAATCGTGAGTTTACACGAATAGAAAAAAAATTAGTTTTAAATGACCACTATAACCTATCCATTAAGTTAACGAGAATAAAAATAACTCTCATCTGAAAATGTATGGGGAATTCTTTGGCTACTAATTATTTATGAAAAATATAAACCAACTAAATGTAAAGGAAATATTTATATTTTTTGTTAAGAAATTTAGTAAATTATAATTAGTAAATGAAAATAATTAAATATATAGGTTATATATTTAATAAAATATTTTTTATATTCTTCTAATAGATATTTATTCATAATATTTGTATAAACCCTATTTTTGTATAAAAACCTATATTTTCGAAAAGGGCAATTTTACCATATTTTAATGTAGAACCCTTTTTAAATTAAAATTTTGACACATTAAAATTCCTATATTCCAAAATAATCTAATTATTTGGAATAAGGATATAAAAATTTACTTTGAATTAATTTTTTATGTTTTTTTTGATAACTTTCATGTTTTGTTGAAGAGTAAAAATATTCTAGATTTTAATTGAAAAAAACTTTTTTCATCGAAATGATATATATGAATAAATTATATTATTTAATGGCTTTAAAGTTTAAATAGATTATATTTTTATCATTAAATATAATTTAGTTCATTTGTAATAATTTTACATTGAATTTATATGTGAAACATTTCAATCTTTTGCAATGTTTTAACTTTTAAAACTCGTTTTCTCATTCTGACAGTGGGATTAATTTTAAACTAATTATTGAAAATTATATGTTTTGAATTTTGAAAAAAGGATTTCATATTTTTAATCAGTAGTTCAAAATTATTTAAATAGATTACTTTTATTTTTGGTCACTATGAATATTAACTTCAGTAATTTTTATTAATAAGGTAAAATGGTAAATCAGTTACTTAAGGGTAAAACTAATATTATAAACTTACCATAACACTTTTCCAAAAATCATTGGATGAGTTTTTTTTGATCTAAATCATACTTGGTTCGAAATGGTATCCTTTTTAATTCTCTTGGATGAGATTAAGACATTTTATTTAATTTATTTAAATAAATGTTAAATATGTATTACTCAAATTTTAATAAATATATCATTTTAATATAATGTTTTATAGAAGATAAATTTGACAATAATTACTCATTTTAAATATAAGTTGATTTTCTTTGTCAGGGTAATTTATTTTTCATTTTTAGGGAAAAAATAATTACTATAATGGTTTATACATTCATAATATGTAAATTATTTAATTGATGAAAAATCAATAAAACAATTTTTATCAAAATGATAATAACCATTAAAAGATGAAAACACTTGGAAAAATATTATTTTTTGAGTATATATCAACCATAATCATGCATGAGTTGATTTATCGACCATTTGGATTCATATGAAAATGATTATGACACTTATAATATTTTAATTGAAGTGATGTTAAAGTTATCACATTCAAGTTTTAATAAGTATAAAATTTTTAATGTAGGATTTTACATAATATATATCTGACTATAAGTGTTCTTATGATATATAGATGACTTATATTCATTATTTTATTTAATTTTTAATTTTTATTAAACAAATAAGTAAATTAAATAAATACACAAGACAAATGTTGTAATTATTTTATTTGTGGAGATAACAAATAAATGTTATTAAATTTTTTTATATAAATATAATTTTGGATAATTAATATATCCAAAAAGTTTTCTAGATGAACTTTACCTCTTATGAATATATTAAAATATTTTATTTGATGTTTTCTTATTATCTTTATATTTTTAAAAATCAATGAATTGAATAGTTTTGAAATTGACACTATTGATTGTTTATCAAAATAATGTATTATTAAATTACTTAAAAATCATAAATAAATTTTGAAAGAATATAATTTTTTTTAAGGTATGATTTTTTTAAATGATTCATTTTTTCAATCTAATAAGTAAATATTCCCCCTTTTAATATTGAAATATTTGTTACCTAAGTTAAAAATTAAATAGAATAACTTAGTGTTAGGTAAAATGATAAGGTTTATATTGACTAAGAATATTTTATAAAATTTATTGGTTAATGAGATTATAACCTTATATAATATAATATTATAAATTACTAAATTTTGGTGTTTTTTGGATGGGGTTTTATTTTATTATAAACTAATTTTTTTGAGTTTCCAAAAGTACCCCTAACCTTAATTCTAAAAGGGATTGTACTCCCTCAATTCATCACTTCACATTAAGCCCTAAAGATTATCCATCCCCTAAACATTTCCCTTATAAACTTCACTAGTTACATTATATAGGTACTTGTATTCTCAAAATACCAACTCTAGTGCCTTTAATAGGATCTATAAAAAAAGCACGTCGGAGAAAATGTAATCTTCTATACAAATTATTTCAAACTTATTTCTTTTTATACAACCTATTAATGTCTTTTTCCATTATAAAGTAATAAATATGGTATATATTATATAATGAGATTTTATTATTATGGAAAACCATATTCAACCTTCTATCCATCCTACAAAAAATGGAATCACCACACGCGTGTACCCATGACATACCGTCTCCATGTCATGGGATAATCTATTTTTCACCACCACCTTAATTGGATGGGTATAATGATGGAAATAATAACTATATATGATTATTATAAAATTATATAGATTCTAGTACAATATAAATACCATAAATTTCCATTCCATTTCACAATTATGGTAATTATATCATCACTCGTGCGTACGTACATCTTACCATCTCCACGGTGTGATGCGATTTATTCTACATGATATCCATTAAATAATGATAATATAAATGTATAGAGTGAATAAATATGATATATATTATATTAATATAATTATACAAATGATATAAATATAACATAATAAGGATAACAAGAACTCATTCGATAAACATTCATAAGAAAATGAAGTAGCTAATACCCGAGTAACGAGTAATAATGAAATGTTATTAACAAACGAATGATAATATGATAATATATGATATCATAAAATTTAATATGATTTTGGAATAAGTAAAATACATTATTTAGATCATTATAAAGGTGGTTATGAATACATAAAAAGGATATCAGACCTAATGTAAGAGATAATTTTTGAATCTCATTATTATCCGAGATTTTTTATACGTACGTATTTTCTGCGGCATATTTCCCATCCATGTCCATGTTTTCTAAATATTTGTACCAAAATAATATTTCTATTATTATAAAATTTTTTAAATCCAATTTTAACCATTGGTTAATTTTTATTAAATGGTATGAAATAAATCTTTAGTTTTTTTGATATGTGGTACATTTTGACTTATCCAACAAAAGTACGAGAATAATGTTTTCTTTTAAATTATATGGAAATAATGGTTTTTTATATTTTCATAATGCCTTGTTTAAATGTAACATCCTTTAAAGTATTTCAAGGTTATTTTCAATTAAATTATTTCCTTTTATTATTTCATGGAACTTTTGGAAAATAAAATGTTTTTGAATAAGAAATGATATTTTCCAAAAGAATTAATTTCAAGTGTTCAATAAAAATTATTTTCCATATAAGATGCAATTATTTAATAGAGTCATGTTTCAAGTATGAAATCCATATTATTATTATAGGTTTATTATTTTAATTAGGGAATGATATTTATGAAATTCATTTTTTACATGGATTTTGTTATGATGGAATGTTGTTTAAGAAACCCATTTTTTCCTTGGGTTGTGCTATGATGAATGATTTATGTATTTAAAAAACATATAAGAATGATTACATTATGATATGAGTGGGATCTATATGTTTTTATAATTAATTAGGTAAATATTTATATTTCATGAGATAGATAGGTCTGGAATGGTAAATGATCTCAGTTAAGTAATAAAGGGCTAGAACAAGTAGTGATCTCAGTTCAGTAATTGAATTTTTCAACTCTGATGGTCTTGGAAATGAGCCTTGACTAATATGAAAATATTTTATATGCTTATGTGTATAAAAAAATAATTAATTATGTTATGAATTTTAGTATTACTTTCACTAATTCTTATGAACTTTTATGATTTATCCCATGACATGATGTCATGATCTTTCATATACAGGATAAAATTTTAAAATGACATGTTATTATGTCTTTTGATTATTATATGATTGATATATCCCTTGTTTACCCTTACTAAGCATATAAGTTCACCCTTTCTTATGTTTATTTTACCCAGGTCATGAATATGGGTATTAAATAAGATATGTCAAAATAGGGTCTAGTTATAAAGGAATAAGTGGGAGACAATGTAGATGTTTTATGAACTAGTTGTTTATGGTTCCTAGTTTCTAAAGATAGTAATCCTATATAGAACTATCATGGTTTTGTTATATTTAATAATGAATATTATTAAAGATTGAAGTAAAATATATTTATGTAAATTATGGGTCATTATAACATTAGAGTGATTAGGGAATGATAGGTTTTATTTTTATAATATTTGGGTTATTAGACGTCCTGGAATACAACCATTTTTATATTCTTCTAAATTGGTTCCAATATTCAAATAAAAGTTTATATTATCAAGTAAAATCATATTTGGTTTTATATTTTATGACTATTATTTCCTTTTTTAATTATCATTATCTCCCTCTAAATATTTAGAGTCTGTATACAATGGAACCAACTAGAGTTAGGTGGTGAAGTGCTCAAAGATTTTCAACACATGTGAAAATGGAAGTGGAAACTATTGGTTTTTTAGGAAACAAAAGATATGATTATGAATTAACTATGTTGAAAAAAGGGGTCCACTAGAACACAATTTCTTAAAGAAAGGATGGTAGAACAACCTTAGATCTTAGTTAAGTTTATTCTAACCATCACCATTTGGCCAAGGGAGTGAGAGGAAGTGATTTTGGAATCTCACTTTCACCAACATAGCTGAATATTATTTGATAAAATTGAAATAAGGATATAATTTCAATTGGAAAACCACCCTTATCCTGATCACCCTTCTCATATCACTATTTTCAATCTCTTATTTATTTATTTCTCTTGTTTTTCATAATCAAACAATTTAAAAAATATTCCATTCTTTAATATAAAGTTAAAAATCTCATAATTGTGCACATTTAACTGGATATAACCTATTTTACCCCTTATATAGTATTATATCATAGGGGATAATTTATTTTTACATATCCCACTATAAGCATGTGTCAGTATGTTAGAAATAAAAGTTGGAAAAAAGAATTTATTACAGAGTGATATATTGTTAAGGATGTCATTGAATTCTATACCAACTATGTGTCTGATGTAGAGAGTATTGGTATACCAAAATCTCATTATAGTGGGATATTTTTGGGTGAAAAATTTCTGGAATAGATGTTGTAGTAATTAGCAATAAAGAGCAGGATCATGCTTTCCATTATTTTTTATATAATAATTTAGATGTTGTTCCATATATTCAAACCCAAAAAGTAATTTTAAGACTTTTTAATCCATAAAGTTATGGAATCTAGATATCAAATACCCATATTTGAAACTTTCTATGACGGTTTCAAGACTATATATTTAAGGATTAAATTGAAACTCGAAATTAAATTTTAGAATGACTTTGATAGATAGAAAGAGGGACATGTGTGAATTTATTATCATATAATGGTAATTTAATTAAAGTTAATACATTATATACAAAGCAACATGATTAACATAGTACCATTAAATAAAGTAAAGTTACTCTTATGAAAGAGGTTATATATATGTTTTGTTCTAGGGACAGAAATCTAATTTATGAAAATATGTAATACTTTGGAATCAAAAAAATAATATGGAAGCTAGATTATGTAGAATTTTAAGTGTTTATTTTTCTATGAAAGTTCATTGATAATAAGAGTATAGTTAAAATTGATAAACTGGGTTTAATTAAATTAGATTTCAGTATGGAAGGGTACAAGGATTAATAGTTCATAATGAGACCACATGTAGTATAAGTATTTTATATCTTGGATCCTACAATCAAAACGTGTTCAATTTTATTATTATCGACCAAAACCACTATAATTTTAGATGTCAATTCAACTAAGTATTACCATTTCATTTAGATGTCACAATCCTTTTATTGTGGTCCCAATGTAAAAAAGGTCTTGTATATCATAGGTGACCATTATGAGGGGATTGTAATACTTAATAGAGGGGTAAAACCCCTTTAACATTTATATAAAAAATATATATTTCAATAATCATGTTATTTTTTAATATACATTAATTTACCTCATAGTATTATGTGTTCACTACTGAATTTACATGATAAAAATTAAATGTTCAACCACTTCTAAAGATAATAAATTCTTTGCATGCTGATGCTGCTGATCCTGGGGAACAACAGGTTTCTCAACATTTTGATGCTCCCAATCTAGAGGAACAATATGTTTCTCAACTTGATGATGCTAAGAATCCTGAGGAACAAAGTGTTGAAACGGAGGAAATGGTAGAAGATGAATAACCTAGGTATGTTAAAAAATAGGAGTGTCATAGAATAAGGGTATTCATAATAATTATTAAAGTGAAAAGTAGAGGCATAAAAATCAATGTTGGTTGGAATGAACTCTTTTGGAATTTTAACACCAATAATTTTATATTTATTAGTTATATTGGGATCCCCAATCAAATTCGCAATCCTATTCATGTTGAAATGTTTCATAGTGTTATTCCCACGATGAAGGCATTAAATTTGCAAACGATCATAGTAACATTATGATATAATTTATTTATTCTAGTAAAAAATAATATAATTTTATGTTAATTTAATCTTCATTATCCCTTATAGAGATCACTTATAATAGATAAATATTTATTGAAAATTGTATTAATGGTCACTGTAAAGGCTCATAGAGCCTTTCAAACAATTCTAATGAAGCATCGTCTTATAGAAGCTGAAGAGAATGTAAACGCACACCCCACACAAATATTTACACACATAATAAACTAATAAACATGGAATGTGTTTATTAACCACTATGATGCATTATTTCATGTACATTGTGATTGGTAATACTTTACAAGGAACTACATACATTAATCACTTTGTTAAAGAATTTTTTATTTAAGAAATAACAACTGAGCGATTAAGATATGTAGTGTGCATCAAAACCAACATACCACTACCATAAATCGAGGATGGGCACACTTCACTAAAGAAAAATGGTATATATTTTAAATCTATAGTAGTAATTTTATATGTCATGAAGAAAAAACATAACTATGTTCCTCTTTTTATATGAATATTTATGAATCAAAATTCAAATTCACTTTTATCCCACATCATGTACTATGGATGAGGGATCTCATAAATAAGGATAGAATACTAGTAGATAAAAACACACAAACAATATGTGAATCATTTTCAAGTATAACATAATAAAATTTGTTTTTCTATAAATAAATATTAAATAATAAGGGCCATTTATTTTCCTATATTTTTTTATCTGATTTAGACACAAGATTATTCATAAGATGTACCTGATGAATGACTACTTTTAGTGGCCTTAAAATGGAATGAACAATATGACAACACTAGAAGTTCTAGTTTTGGAGTGTTTCCTTGAAAATATTTTGAGAAAAAGAAATGCACAAGGGGATATAGATAATAAAATGGACAAGATGCAGGCATGAATAAATGTTATATAATAAAACCATAATTACTAGTCTGAGTTGTTGAAGAATGTTATGAGAAGGAATCAAAGAGTTGAAACGACACAACAAAAACACTACACAATGACCCCCAAAAGATTTGAGGCTAGTCATTCCCCTCAAATGTATTCCTTACCATTAGTAATTGATTTTTTTAATAACTATTTATATGAAATGTGAATCAGGAAGACACTAATAACTTTACTATACCAATATTATACATAGTGAATTTAAATGTTATTTATATATATCAATGCCCACCCATCACATAGCTGTGAGGGGTATAGTGTACAATATAAATGGATATATTGGTAACAAAAAAAAATTATAGAAGATCATATCAGAGTATAGATTCAAATATATCGCAAGTTGAATATAAAGATACATATTCCCCTTGATGATCTGAATGCACGCATGGTCATCCATTTTGTGGTAACTTTTTTAGCATGGTCATTTGATCTTTTAAAAATAAATGTTGACCACCAAGTATGTCCTCTAAAATTTATTTTTTATGAAAAAACATTGAATTTTAATAAAAAAAGGATTGAATAGAGTACTGTTTTTATAGATGAAGAAAAGGAAGGGGAAAGGGAAGGTCCAATCAAAATATTCTAAAGTACATTCCAGTCAATAGAAAAGACCTTTAGAGAGTAACTTTACCCCACTAGTTCAAGTACCAGATTTACTAAAACTATATTTTCATTCAGATACAATGTTCAATGAAGGTAATACAACCATCGTTGATTTTAATGAACAAATGCATAGAGATCCCATTACATAATTTCTTGGTCTTGCGAATGTAGCTGAAATCCTCAAACATGGATGGTTGGGAGTCTCAGTTACAAATGTATACATGAGGTGCATTTTCCTAATCTATTTTTCCAATAGATAATCTACTATGTTAATTATAGTTAAATAATATTCATATTTTTTACAAGCATACATATCATTACTATTTTAATGGAAAACCCTATGTAAAAAATTTGACTCATTAGTCCTCACATCACTTATTCATAATAAATGTCATTGAAAAAAGGGTTTATTTAAAAATATCAAACCAACTAGACAACATGTATAAACAAAAACTTATAGATGATAGACTCTTCTTAATACCGAAGATACTAGGGTAAAACTCTACTATATAATCATATCAAATATATTTTCATTTCTTTCATCACATATTTGTTTTTAGGGAGGATTATTTTCTCGTTACAATCAATTTTGATGCTCCAGGGATTTATTTTTTGGATTCAATGAAACACAAATAATGTAAGGGAAGATAAAACACTGATAAATTATAAAATATTTATTTTTAAATAAAGTAAATATATGTCATTACATTCAAAATTGTTCTTAACTTTCATTTTACGCAATAATGAGATTCATAGATATCTTGTGCTACACGCAAGACCCTGTTTTACAGAACAAAAATACGATATTAAAATTATTATTTAATATGATAGTTATCACCTAGTTGTTGGAATAACAAGTATTAATGAGACTAACTAATTTGTGAAAGTATATGTTTGAATACATTTGTTACTAATTAACTATAAATGAATATAAAACCAATTGAATATAAATGAAATGTTTTTATAAAAAATTATTATTATGATCCAAATGCATTTTAAGGAAATAAATTAACTTATTTACTATTAGTGAGTGATATTAATTAAAATTATATATTATATATTTAATTAACTGTTTTTATATTCATCCAATAAATTTTATAGACATAAGATAATAACAAATCCAATTTTACACATAAAAAAGTTGTATTTTTAAGGTATATTTTAAACCTTTTAATGGTGAACTTGTCTTTTTTAAAAAATATAAAACTTTTATAAATTTTATTTTAAAAAATAAACTTAATTTTATAAATAATAATATCATAATTATCTTATGGTGATCTTTTTTATTTTTTCTGAAAACATTTATTTTCCAATGAATAGTAAAAAATTTGGATTTTAGAAAACTACCAACTTCATTATATTAAAAGTAAATTTAAGATTTTAATTTTATATCAATGTTAAATAATCAAAATTTGATAAAAATAATCTAACTAATTTTATTTTAATCATCCTTATACATTATTTTGTTATAAGTACATCTTTGGTCTTAAAATGCACTTTTGAAGACAAATGTTTTCCGTTACAATTTTCTCGTTTGATATTAAATTAAATTACAAAACTTCTCTGCTTGTATTTTTTAAATATTTAATCCATATTAGTCTTTATAAGGTTAAAATTTATTATACAATTTCATTTTTTTGGTACAATATGAAAAGTAAATTTAGTAAAATTTATTACCATGATTAAGGGAAAAAATAACATGATAAGGATTCATAAATTTCCCAAACACTTGTCCTAATTTTATTGGATTATTAATTTTCAACCAAAATAATCTATCTGTCTAATTTATGACCCTTTAGATCCACTTGTTTGACATTAAGTCCCTTATAATATTTTATTTTATGAAATGTCAAACTTGTCACCCAATTGTTTTTAGTAAGTAAAAAATTTATTCTATATATAGATCCAAAATATATGTTCAACCATAAATATTTTTTTAAAATATAAAATTTTTATAATCATCATTTTAATTTATTTTCAATTTTTATGGAATAAATAATTACCTTAACATCTTGCACAATGCTGATGGAGTATTTCTTTTATTAATGGAAATATAAAATAAATATTATTAAAAATATTAAAATAAATATAATTTCAGACAACTAATGTGATAAACAAATTTTATAGATAACATCGACATATAAGTCATATAATAAAATATATATATATTTTTTAATTATTATAGTTATCTTATTATAATTAAAATCAAAAGAATGAATAGTCTATAACTTTGATAATATGAATATTTTATAGTAAATAATATGTTATTAAATGATATAAAACTTTTAAAAAATCATAAAGTCAACCAACTTATTAGGATAAAATCTAAAATGTAACCCATGATCCATTTATGGGTCGTTTTTTATTTTATAGTAACCAAATTAACCCTCAAAGACTAAAAATCCATGTTGTCATGGTTAGAATTAAAGGGCTTAAATAAGGGTTAAAACCAAAAGGTAGGGGTATAACCATGACCTAAACATGTCCAAAAAATTATGGGATGAAAATTTTTAGACCATTATAACATTATATTTTAATTTTAGTTGTTTAATGGACACAATTACATGAAAATGAATTATATATTATTTAAATCAATGATAGTTACAAAATAACACTCTCTTTGTATTTAATATCTTTTATGTGTCCACGTAGGAAAAAACTCAATATATGAAAGAAATTAAATGTCTATTTTAATCTTAATGAAATTAGTTTCCTTATATAAATTAATTTTTTAATATTTATAAAGTACATAATTGCATTAAATTCTTGTAAAATTCAAATATAGTATTTATTTAATTGATTAAAAAATAAAATAAATGATTTTAAAATATTGGTTTTGATATAATTTGAATTATTTAATATATTAAATGAATTTTATAGATTTATATGACATATTATAGATATTTGAAATAATTATATTCTAAATTACCATTTTTTCATTAGGTATTTGATGTCAATGTAAATGGATAGTGAAAAAATTGTAAGTAATGACAATTTATCAAAATAATATTTTGTCAAATTATTTAAAAATATTAAAATGTTATCTTCATAGATTTGAATGGAAGATAGTTTAACAAATCATAATTGGTCTTTTTATGAGTGCTTTTACCATTTATAGTAACATTATTAACCCTTTTTGGATAAAATAATGTCTACCACAGTTAAGGTTAAAAATAACTAACCAAGGGGTTAATCAAAATAATAAGGTTTAAAATGAAACCAAAATATTAATAAATGACATTGGTTGATGGTATTAAATACCTATCCTATATTATTTCTGAATCTTATTATTATTTTTTAATTTTTCATGATAAATCAATTTATTATAATTTCATATTTTGGGAAATTCCAAATCCCCCCACCTCAATTAAAAAAGCACACCTCCTCACTAACTTCATTACAACACCTTGAGCCTTCCAGATTGACCAAAACCTGACCATTTCTCTTCCAATGTTCCATAGAAATTTTTTGGAGGTGTTGATCTCCCCAAAATACCAACCCTAATGTTCTTAAGAAGAGATCTAAAATAAATCCACCATAGAAGAGGTAATCGTCTTTACCGATTCTTTCAAGTTTATTTCTTCATTTACTTCATCTTCATTTGTAGATTCCACGATAAAGTAATAAATCAAGTATCATATATATTCATATGTTTTATTATGATTATGGTACAATAATATTACACTTTTTATCCATCCTATGAAAAATGAAAGCAACGTGCGTGCGTGCGTTCGGATTACCGTCTCCACATAGTGGTGTAATTTGTTTTTCATAACCACTTTACTTAGATGGTATTAATGATGGAAATAATGGATATATATTATAATTATGAAATTCTATATATTCTTTAAAATTAATTTTTTATCCACTTCCTTTCCATTTTGACCATTTAGAAATAATATCAACGCTCTTGTATACATACATCTTACCATCTCCTCGAAGCGATATAGTTAATTATCTATGTACACCAATGAAGAACGGTTATAAAATGTATATAATTAATAAATATGATATATATTACGTTAATGTAATTATGTATATGATGGAACTATATACTATTTACAATATTTTGGACTTACACGATAACCATTCATAAGAAAATGAAGCAGTTAACATCTGAAACAAGAGTAATAAGAAAATCTTATTGACAAATGGGTGATAAGATGATATAAGATGATAATATATAACTTAATATATATAAATATCATCCTAGTATATATTAATGACATGTTTTAAACAATTATAAATTTAGTTAAATAATGTTTCAATAATTGAAAGCACAAGGTAAGTAATTTTCTTCTCACTTTTATTTCATTGGGACATATTCTATATTTACCACATGTCTCTTCTGTGTAGGGTATATTCTGTGCATGAATTCATTAATTAATAAATATTATTAATTTTATATTGGTCTATATATCCATATGAATTTATTTCATCCATTTGGAATATGATTCAAAAGTTACCAAAGTTGTATGGTTTAATTTCACAATCACATCAATATTTAGGATTGTTTATGTTTAAGTCTCCACTAGGTAATATTTCTCTTAAATGTTTATATTTTCTAAAAAAAATTAGTTTATTTACCTTTCTCCTAGAATCGTTTAATGTAAACCTCACCAATATTTTAATTATTTAAAAAAATTTAAAAGAATTCATATGTTGTTTTAAAAATAGATTTCATTATGATTTTAGAAAAAAGTGAAAGAAATCATTATTATAACATATACAACAGGAATATAATTCTTAGCCATCATGACCACTCATATGTTTTAAATTTCATATTATAAATTTCAAAGGTTATTTTCATAGAAAATTATTTTGAAAATGTCTTGTGAAGGTTTTTTTTAAAAGTGAATTTTAATGTGAAAAGGGTTATTTTCCATAAGAATGTTTTTAAGAAGATTTTTATTCATCAATGACATCAACACTTTAATGTAAATAAGATCCAATGGGGTTACTTTTTATTAATATCACCATTGTTATTTATTTTTATGTTTTATGATCATTTTTATTGTGGATGTGCTATTTTGAGACCATTTACCTTATTACTCAAAATGGTTTATGGTTATGTTTATTTATTGGGGAATGTATTCACATTTTGTAAGCTAGTTTTTTATAATAATATTTATGTTTAATATATTTCACCCATTTTATATGAGTAATTTATTGGAATTAGTAAGTGAAATTTGAGACCCAATATATCCCCTCAATGCATCAGTATATCTCATGAGAGAAACTAGTTTGGGTTTTGGTAGAGGCTTTACCCATTTATATATACTTCTATGCTGAGACATTGATGTTTTGTTTTAGACATACGACATTATACATTCCATCATTATGAGATTACTTATTGATATTAAATGTGATTATTAGTTTAGTATAATATCTATGGTTATGTTTCATTATCATGTGATTATTTATATGGAATTATTTGATCATTAATTATTCCATCCATATTATGCTCAAGATTATGTTTAAATGGAACATGATTCGGTTATTCACCTTGTCAATTTTTCATGACTTTGTATTCACTTGTAGCTTCAAATTTACATTTACCCTTACTAGGAATATGAACACACCCCTTTCTTATGTTTTATTTTCCCCAAGATATGAGGAAGTGTTATGTGTTAGAAATGCAGGGATATACTAAGGTGAATAATGGTGTTCTAAAAAAAAAATTGTATTTTATGTATAAAAATTTAATGTAAGACTCAATTTTCTATCTATTTTACCAAGGCTACTAAACTAATATGTCCTTCATGATGCGATTCCTTGTATCCAATGAAATGTAATAAAGTAACCAACAGTTATGGGATACTGGTTTTAGGGTCATTACAGTTGGTATTAAAGGATGTTTAGTAGAAACATAGGGAACCAAACTTAGGAAAACATATATGAAAGTATGAAAACCTATGATAGAATTTGGAAATATTCAACTAGGATTTTGATTTAGATATTAGTTAAACATAAATTTTTAATTTATGTTAAACATTCGATTAGTTTTGAGATTATAAATTATGATTCAAATGTTATGAAATAATATAGTATTTATTATCATTTAGAAATGGAGATTAGTATAAGGAATGGGAATCATATCAATGAAAATAATCCGAAGAGTAAGAATGATCATTTCTTTGATGGGTTTATTCCAATATTTTAAAGGGAACTAATCTCCCAAACATTCTCATCTTACGAGGAAATAGTATCATGTTATAATAATAAAGAGAAATAATTTTATATGTATTATGTATTTGGAAGGAAGTATGAGAATAAGAGGATAATAGTGAAAAATATGGACAAAGGGAATAAGGGAATGAAGGATTTCCCCACATGTGATAGTTTTGGAAGGAAACACCATGGTATATACTTATAAAGAAAATGAGTTTTCTTTAAGTGCAGATAAAAATTACACCCTATTTATTTTAAGATGTGATAGAAATAATTTTACAATGTTCAATAATTCAACAATAATGATATAGGGAACTACTTAAGATAATTCCCTAAGCATCAAAGAAATATACCTCAAAATAAGTTAATGGATCATGGTCAAGCTTATAATCTTACCACATATAAAGTGGAATGATTAATTTTATTATGAATTAATTCAATAAAAATTTCATTTGATTATTTTATAAATGATGTAAAATTTATAGGAATTTATGAATGAATAAGGATTGTACTGTAGTACTTCTTCATTATGGATTTAGAAGCATGTGATGAATTGTACAAGTAACCAAGAAAAGTGATTTTGTTATAAATTTATTTTTTAAAAAACACATGATTTGGGGAATATGACAATAAATATGTTAATGATGTTGAGAAAATAATAATAAAGGGATGTTTATGGGATAGTATTGGTGACTATGAAATTGGTCAGTGAATTTAAGGTTTGTGTTATCTTTTTATGTTTTACTATAAGTTTGTATTGAATGAATATATTTGATAACCTGATATTTTATTTTTATAATCATGCATATTTTCATTAAGGTTTTATGTTGATTAAGGTATTCATATATTTGGTATGTGAAAACAAGATCTACGTTATGTTTTTTAGGAATAAAAAAGTTATGTTTATTTTTTAAATTTAGCTACCTTACTTCTAAATGTTTTTTTATTTGAATTTAGACAGATATATTTTGGATGAGTTTTAAGATTAATTACTTAGTGAATGAATTAATTAAAAAAATTATACTATTATTTTTTGACAACATGTTTTAACTGTTTTTATTTCAGTAAAAATTTAAATACTAATGGAATGATTTATAGATCATATGATTCATTAATGTTCTTTAGGCATAAAAAATCATCTTGAATATCTATCTCTTGGTGTAAGAAGTGATGTGGAGACGAATTTAAGAACAAAAAAAGGATTAGATTATTCTTATGTCATTTAAATAAATAAAGTAAGTTTATTTTATTGATTAATATATCTAGATAGTAAAATAATTCCTCAACTTTAGCAAAAGGACCTAGAAACAAAAATGTTATCCAATTAAATTCATATAGGATGAATCAAATGGTCTTTTAGATAATAAAATAGTTATTGTTTTGAGGCCCTTAAATATCCATTGATCATATAATTTTTTGGGCTCAATGACCTCAATCTCTCTCTATAATTATTTAGGCTTTTCTTCCTTGTCCATATCTTCACATTTCACTAATATTTTCCAACTTAGAAACCTAATTATGTGTTATTCCATATGACCTTCGTACTTATCATTCTATTTTAAGAGGATTTTTTTATCAACCCTTCTTTTGATGTGGGATTTAAAGAATTGATTTTTCAAATATTATACCACTGATTACCATGATCATGTTTAAATTGTAAGTATGAAATTTATTTAAGGCTGGGATAATGTAACACCCCAAAATTCTAAAATAAGGACATTGTATTTGATATCATGTATAACAGGAAACACCAAGCATGTAAGGGAATATAAAACCCCAATACATTATGAAAATTTTATCTTGAAATATGTTTAAAATATTTAATTACACGCAACACTATATTTATCTTTCATTATATACGACAATTGTATTATTTGATAGCTTATGTTACATACAAGACTGAGTTTTACCGAACAACAATAAGCTATTAATATTGTTATTTAATACGATAATTACATCCTAGATAATGAAACAAAAAGGTATGAATAATATGAAATTAGTTATTGAAATATATGGTTCATTTCATTGGTTACCAATTAATTATAAATGAATATAAAACCCATTTGGATAGAAATGAAATGTTTTTATAAAAATAATATTTTTATGCGCCAAATGGATTTTAAATTAACAAATTAAATTAATTATAGTTATTAAATTATCTTAATTAAATTAATATATTAAATATTAAATCAATTTTTTTTCATATTCCTCTAATATATTTTATAGGCATAATATAGGAACAAATCTTATTTTATACATAAAAAGATGTATTTTTCTAAAGGCGGGGTTTTCACCTTTTAATGGAATAATTCTTTTAAAAAACAAATTAAAACTTTTATAAATTTTATTTGAAAAAATAAAATTATTTTTTGAAATGATAATATCAAAATTATCTTAGGGTGAATTTTCAATATTTTTTTTGAAAATATTTATTTTCCTATGAATACTGAAAAATACCAATTTTTATAAAACTGTCAATTTCATTATATTAAAATCCCCCTTATGATTAGAACTTGATATGAATTAAATATAAGTAATAATAAGTTATAAATAATTTAATTAATTTAATTTTAATCATCCTTATACCTTTTTTTAGTATAAGTACAACTTTGGGATTAAAGATGAATTTTTCAAGAAAACTGTTTGTCATTGCAATTAACTTGTTGGATTTTAAATTAACTTCCACAACATATGTGTTTTAAATTAAAAAAAAATGTTTTCCATATTTTGATTCAAAACTTTAAAATATATAACTACCCCCATAATATTTGTTTCCACTATGAATTGTAAATTTAGAATATTTCATTACCACGGTTAAGGGTAAATTGAGTAATTAAGGGTTAAAAATAATATTGTAATGATTAATAAATTACCGTAATAGTTAACCAAATTTCATATTATTATCAATTTTATAAAAAAATAATCTATAGTGATAATTTATGACCCTTTAGAGCCACTTGGTTGATAGTAGGTCCCTTATAGTATTGTATTTTAATAAAAGTCAAACTTGTCACACTATTATTTTTAATAAGTATAAATTTTTTAGAACATTGTCATCCAAAAAGTATGTTCGGCCATAAAAATTATTTTTAAATATCACATATTTACCTTAATTGTGGTAATTTATTTCTAATTTTTAGTAAATAAAAAATTACAATAAAAGAATTCACAACGTTGATGCAGTAGTTATTTTATTAATGGAGATATTAAATAAATTTTATTAAAAATATTAAAATAAATATAATTTGATGAAATTAATGTGATGAACGAATTTTATGGATATAATAAAATAATTTTTGGAATGATAAGAGTTATATTGATATCATTATATTCAAAATTTGTCATTATGAATATTTCATAGTGAATATTTTTTTATTAATCAATATAAAATTCATAAAAATATTAAATTCAGCCATTTTATTGGTATAATCACTAAAATTACATACATAATACATTTATGGATCTTTTAAAATCTTATAGTAACTATATTAACCCTTTAATATTAAAAATCTATGTTGTCAAGTTAAGAATTTTAGGGGTTAAATAAGGGTTAAATCCAAAAGATAATGGTCTAACCACGACTTAACTTGCCCAAACAATTCTGAGATGAAACTTAATCAAACATTATCACATTATGTTCTAATTATATTTTATTAATGGACACTTTTCCATGAAAAATGACTTATTTATTATTTAAATCAATGACAGTTACAAAATGTAACTCTTTTTGTATTTAATATCTTTTATTTGTCCACATAGGGAAAAAATAAATATATGAATGAAAATAAATTTCTATTTTTATAATAATGAAATTATTTTCATTATATAATTTTTTTATAAATTTTATAATTTCCTTAAATTCTTTAGAAATGACAGTATAATATTTATTTAATTAACAGAAAAATAAAATAAATGATTTTAAGACTATCAATTTAAATATAATCTGATTGATTAAATTGTGAAATAAATTTTATATATCTATATAACATATTAGAGTTTTTTTAAATAATTGTAATCGAATTTCCCCTTTTTATTGATGTATTTAAAGTCAATGTAAATGAATAGTGTCTAAATTGACATTAATGAAAATTTATCAAAATAATATTTTATTAAATTATTTCAAATTCATAAAAATATTATCCTCATACATGTGAATGAAATATAGTTTAACCAATAAAAAATGTTCCATATATGATTCATTTTTTTATATTAACATTATTGATCCTTTTTTAATGAAATAATGGTTATCGGAGTTAAGGTAAAAAATAACTAACCAAGTGGTTAATCCGAATGATAAGGATTGAAATTATACCAAAACATGTATATTTTTTTATGTTATGAAAACCCTATATTATATTATATTATAATCACTTTAAATTTTGAGGAAGTTTCCTGATAAATTATTTTATTATAATATAATATTTTGAGAAATTCCAAAAGGGCCCCTCACCTCAATTATAAAACGGCACCTCCTCCCCACTTCTTCACAACACCATGATCCTTTTATATCAACCTAGACCTGACAAGTTATCTTCCAAACATCCTTATCCATGTTATGGTGGTTCTTTTCGCTTAAAAATATCAACCCTAGTGTTCTTAAGAATATATCTAAAGGAGGCCTGTCGAAGAAGATGTAATCATCTTTACTGACTCTTTCAAGTTTATTTCTTCTTATACATCCTGTTCATGTGTTTATTTAATGATAAATAATATATATAGTATAATATATATTATAAATCTGATTATGATTATGAGAAACCCATATTATAATTTTTATCCATCCTAAAAAAACTAAATCGTTGTGAGCATGTACATACGACTTACCGTCTCTACGCAATGGTGTAATTTTCTATTCATAACAACTTTATTTGGATGATTATAATGATAGAAATAATTTATATATATTATAATTATGAAATTATATCATTTTATTAAAATTAACATTTCATCCACCTTCTTACCATTTCAACCATTTAGAAATGATATCATCCCTCGTACGTACGTACGACTTACCGCCTCCATGAAGCGATGCGATTCATTTTCTATATGCCCCATTAAAGAATGATTCTAAAAATGTATATAATGAATATATATTATTTATATTACCTTAATATAATTATTTATATTATTTAAAATTATCGTATTCACAAGAATCAGGACTTACACAACAAACATGCATTGGAAATGAAGCATTTAACACCCGAAACAAGGGTACTAATGAAATATTATTAACAAACGGGTGATAGTAAGATATAAGAGGATCATATATGATATAATAAATATAAATATGGTTGTGGAATAAATTAATAATATGATTTAAACTATTATAAATGTGGTTAATTCATGTTCAATTAGTGTAAAGTGCAAGGTAATAGATCGTCATCTCACTTTTATTTTAGTGGAAAAAATGCCTTATTCACCTATTGTCTATTTTGTGCGGTGTATATTATGCCCATGAATTTTTTTTATGATGCATATTAATAATATTCTGGTTATATGTATATCCCTCATAATTTATTTCTTCCATGGGTATTATGAATCAAATGTTACCCAAGTGGTAAGGATTTATTTCAAAATCTCATCATTTTTCGACATTGTTCGTGTTTAAGTTCCCACTGTGGAATATTTCTATTCCATGTTTATATTTTTTATAAAAGTTTTAAAAAATAATTTAATATTCTCCAAAAAAAAGTTTAAATTAATTCTTACTCATATTTTAATATTTATAAAATGTTTTGAAATAAATTTCTATGTCATTTTCAAAATAGTGGTTGTTTCGATTTTACCAAAAAGTAAAAGGAATATTTGTTTTAACGTGTATGAAATTAAAGAAATTTCCCACATTCATAACCAACCAAATGTTTTAAATATTAATTTATAATTTTTAAATGTTATTTTAAAATAATATTATTTTCAAAATGTTTTGTGAAATTTTAGTTTTAAAAAGTGAATTTCAAAGTGAAAAGGGATATTTTTCCCAAGAATTTTTTAAAGACATTTTTATTCATCAACAAAATAAAACACTTAATTTAATTATTATCCACCAGGTATATGTTATATTAATATCATACTTATTATTTATTTCAATTTTGTATGATCATTTTGACTATGGATGTTCTATTTTGATAACATTCACCTTATTACTCTAAATAGCCTATGGTTATGTTTATAGATTGGGGGAAGTATTCAAATTTTCTATGATAGTTTTTGAATATGAATTTTTATGTATATTATATTTCACTCCTTTAATTTAACGAATGAATTGGACTTTTTATGTAACGGAAAAGGCCCACTATACCCCCCTGTTTCATTGGTAGGCCTCATGAGAAAAACAAGTTCGGGTTTTGGTTGAGGTCGTACCAATTTATGTAGAATTATTGGATGAGGCCTTGATAATATGTTTTAGATATTATAAATTATGAATTTCCTCATTATTATATTATTTATGGATATTAAACATGATTAATTTATTAGTATAATATCCAAGGATAAGTTTCATTCTCATGTGATTATTTATATGGCATTATTTGATCATCATGCATTCTTTCCAAATTATGATTAAGATTATGTTTAAATGTTTTGTGTTTCAGTTATTCACCATTCCATATTTTTATGATTATTTATTCACTCATATCTTCCACTATATTCCTACCCTTACTGATAATCTAAACTCACCCCTTTCTTATGTTTTATTTTACCCATTATACGAGGAAGTGATTTTTGTTTGAAATGAAGGGGTATACTAATGGTAACAATGGAACTATCAAATAAGATTATTTTTTATTTTATGTTTCAAAATAAAATCTATGAATCGAGTATATATATATTTTTTAAAAAGACTAATAAACTATTCAGTCATTCGGGATGTGATTCATTTGATCCTTTGCCAATGTAATAATATAACCACCGCGTCTGAGCTACTGGGGTCGAGGTTTTTATAGTTTTTCTCAAATAAAGTTTAGTATAAGCCTTGGGAAATAGATTTATGGAAACATAGATTAATGTATAAAAATATATGATATAATTTGGAAATCTTCACAAAGAATACAAACGTATTATTTATAGATTACTTATACCTAAATTTTAAAATTATGTTATGTTTTTTTCTAGTTTTGTGATTGTACATTATGTTTCATAAAATTATGATCTAATCTAGTATTTACCTCATTTAGAAATGGCTCCTAGTATAAGGAATTTTAAACACATCAATGTACATAATCCAAAGTGTTAGAATGATAATTTATTGTTGGGTTTAATCTAGTATTTCAAAGTAAACTAGTCTCCAAGACATTCACATCATATAATTAAATAGTATCGTTTTAAATAAATAATGTGAATTAATTTTATATGTATTATGGATTTTAAAGGAATCACAAGAAGAATAATATGGAATTGAAAAATATAGATAAATGTAAGAAGGGAAATAAGGGTTTTCCCACATGTGATAATTATGAATGGAAACACAATAGTATATTATTTAGAAGAAAATTAGTTTTCATGAAGTGTAGAGAAAAAGGCCACCATGATAATTTTTTCAATGGAAGGAAATAATTCTCCAACATTCAGTTCTTCAACTTAAGTACATTCGGCACTACGCAAGAGAATTCCCCAAGCATTAAAAGAATATATCTAAAAAGAAGCTAGTATATCATGGTAAGGCTTATGATCTTACCACATATGAAGAGGAATGATTAATGTGATTATTATTGGATTAAAGAATTATTTTATTAGATTATCTAATTTATGATGTACCGGTTATAATAATTAAGGAATAAAAAAGGATTGTAATACAATACTTATTCTTCGTCAAGGATTTTAAAGCATTTGATGAATACTACCGATGACCAAGAGAAATGATTCTGTTGTATGTAGATCTTTTGGAAAACACATTATTTGGGTAACATAAACCTAAACATGTGATTCATGTTGAGATAACAATGAAAAAGGGATTCTTATGGAATAATATTAGTGACATGAAATTGGTTAGTGATTTGATGGTTTATGTTATCTTCGTATGGTTTACTATATGTTTGGATTTAGTGAAAATATTTGATACCTGTGATTTTATTTTTGGAAGCATTCATGTTTTGATTATGGTTTTTACTTGATCAAGGTATTCATATATTTTAAATTTGAGAATAATATGTATATTATTTTGTTTAAGGAATCTAAGGTTAATTTGATTTTGTAAATTTAGTGGCCTTCATTATAATTTTTTGGGTCTTTGAATTTGGGCAGACATATTTTGGTTGAGTCATAAGATTTACTACTTATGGAATGGATTGCATTTAAATTTGGATATTATTTTTTATAGATAACATTTTTTAATGATTTTGGTTTCAGTAAATATTTAAATTCTGATGTAATGACTTGTGGATCCTATGATTTATTAATGTGCTTCAGGAATAAAAAAATCATCTTAAACATCCATCTCTTGGTGTAAGAGATGATGCAGAGATAGATCGATGAAGTAACAATGAATGATATTTTGATTATGAAATGGAAATAAATCAAGTAATATTGTTTTCTTGATTTCTTTATCTAGATAGTAAAATAATTGCTCAACTTTAGGAAAATGACCTTGAAATAAAAGTGTTATCCAATTATCTGATGAGTCAGATGGTATTTTAGATCATTATAGATATATGGTTTTGAGGCCCTTAAATTTAAATATATCACATAATTTATTGTGATCAATGTGCTCAATAACTCTCCATAATTATTTATTCTTTTCTTTAGTGTTTGTATCTTCACTTTATACTAATGTTCTCCTACTTAGAAACCTAGTTATGTGTTATTACATATGACCTCTGTACTTATCATTTTTTTTAGGATTTTTTTGTATCAACCCTTCTAATGAGGAGGGATTTTTAAAAAGTTATTTTCAAATAAAAAACCATTGAATACCGAGATTAATTTAAAATTATGTGGATGTAATTTATTTAATGTGGGGAGAATGTAACACCTCAAAATTCTAGAATAAAGAAATTTTATTTGATAGAGTGTATGACACACGACACACAGCGTGTAAGAGAATATAAAACCCTAAGAATTTATCAAATATTTATTTTGAAATAAATTCAATATATTTCATTATATCCAATACTTTGTTTTTCTTTTTTTATAAAAAACAATAATATTCTTCGATAGGTTTTGTTACATTCAAGACAAGGTTTTACTGAACAATAATATGTTATTAAAATTATTATTTAACATAATAGTTATTTTCTAGAAATTGGAATAATGTTTATTAATAGTATTAAATAAATTCTGAAGATATATGGTGGAATTAATTGTTTATAAATTAATTATAAGTTAATATAAAAACCAATTAAAAGTAAAGGAAATGTTTTTATAAAAAACTATTATTTTGCGCTAAAGTTATTTTAAGTGAATAAATTAAATTAAATACTATTAGTGAATTTTATTAATGATATATATATATATTATTCAATAATTGTTTTACATTTATCCAATTGATTTTATTGGTATGAGATAAGAATAAATTCAATTTTATGCATAAAAAGATGTATTTTTCTAAAGGCAGATTTTCAGCATTTTAATGGAAACCATGTTTTTAAATAAAAATTTGAAACTTTTAAAAAATTTATTTAATATAATAAACTCAATTTCATAAATATTAATTTCAAAATTATCTTATGTTTAATTTATATTATTTTTCAAAATATTTATTTTCCAGTGAATAGTGAAAAATACCAATTTTTAAAAAACTGTCATTTTCATTACATTAAAAGTCCCTTTATGATTTTAATTTTATCTAAATATAAATTAATTACTAATTAGTTATAAAAAATCCCATAAATTACTTTTTCATAATCCTTATACCTTATTGTGGTATAAGTAAATCTTTGGTCTTAAAAATGCATTTTTTATGAAAATTGTTTTCATTGCAATTTAGTGGTCTGATTTTAAATTTAATTACACAACATAAATATTTTAAATTAGGAATGATGGATTACATATTTTTATTCATAGGTTTAAAATTTATTAAATAAGTCTCTTAATTTTTGGACCATGTGGATATAATTTTTTTTAAATTTTATCATCAAGGTTAAGGTTAAATCGAGTAATTAAGGGTAAAAAATAAATTGATAATGATTAATAAATTACATTAAAAATTATTTTTATTTTTATTATGAGTAATTTTAGACTTAAATTATCCTCTTTTCTAATTTTTTACCCTTCAGAGCTACTTGGTTGACATTAAGTCTCTTATAGTATTTTATTTTAAGAAAAGCCAAACTTGTCACACTATTTATTTTAATAATTATAACATTTTTAATATATGATCATACAAATTATATATTAGAAAATAAATATTATTTTTCAAGAAAAAATATTTATATTAGTCATGGGAATTTATTATTAAATTTTAAGGATGAAATAATTACCTTAAACGTTTATACAACACTGATGGTGTAATTTTTTATTAATGTAAATATTAATTAAATGTTATTAAAAATATTAAAATAATTAAAATTTGAGATAATTAATGTGGTAAACTAATTTTCTATATGTAATTGAAATTTTAGTGATATAATAAAATATTTTTGAAGAATTATATGATTTATCTGGATATTATTAATATTTAAATAATGAATAGTCCTTAAATTCTACATTATGAATATTTTATAGAAAATGATATATTATTAACTTATATAAAATTTATAAAAATATTAAATTCATCCAAATGATTTTGATAGTTTTTAAAATTTCATACATTATCCATTTATTGGACTTTTTACATTCTATAGTAAAAATATTAACTCTCAAGATTAAAACTACTTGTTGTCAAGATAAGAATTAAAGGGGTCAAATAAGGGTTAAAATTAAAAGATAAGGGTATAACTATGACATAAAATTGTACAAAAATATATGGGATTAAAATTATTAAACACTTATAATTTTTTTTTCTAATTTTATTTTTTTAATATAAACTTTTCCAGGAATATAAATTATATATTATTTAAATCAAGTATAGCTACAAAATGTAACTCTCTGTATTAATATATTTTATGTGTTCACATAGGAGACAAATTAAGTTATTAATGAACCTAGATGTATATTTTTATATTAATGAAATTTGTATCATTATTTAGAATTAATTTTCATTTTTATTAATTATATAATTACCTTAAATTCTTGTGAAATTCTAATACAATATTTATTTAATTAATAGACAAATAAAATAAAAGGTATTAAAAATATTTTTCTTAAATAATTTGAATGATTTATTGTGTGCAATGAATTATCTTGATATATATAAAATATTCAATAGTTTTTAAATTATTATATTCTAATTTACCCTTTTTCGTGATGTATTTGAGGTCAAAGTAAATGCATAGTGTCAAAATCAACATTAATGATAACTTATCAAAATAATATTTTATTAAATTATTAGAATCAATAAAAATCCTATATTAATCCATGGGAATGTAATATAGTTTTAAATATCATTAATTTTCCATTTATGAGTCATTTTTTACCAATATAGTAATATTATTAACCCTTAGGGAATAAGTCATTACAGTTAAGGTATAAAATAATCAACCATAGGGTAAATAAAAATGATAAGGTTCAAATTGAAACCAAAATATGCCTATTTTATTTATTTATGTTATTAAAACCATATAATATATTATCTTAAAATAAAATTTAATTTTGAGGCATTTTACATGATAAATTAATTTATAATAATATTATATTTTGAGAAAATACAAAAGGGTCCCTCCACTCAATTATAAAAGGAAATCTCCTCCCTCACATCTTCACAACACCTTGAGTATTATATATCATACAAACACTTAACATTTATCTTAAAATCATCCTTATACATGTTCTGGTGGTGGTGGTTTCCTTATAATATCAAACCTAGTGTCCTTAAAAAGATCTCTAAATGAAGTCCACCGAGCAAGAAGTAATCGTATTTACAAACTGTTTAAAGTTTATTTTTTCTTCTACTTCCACTTAAAGTGTTGTTTTATTGATAAATTAATAAATCCATTATAATTTATATTATATGATTTTATTATTATTATTTTACAACCATATTCCACCTTTTATCCACCCTAGGTAAAACGAAAGCATTGTGTGTGCGTAAGTATGATTTACCATCTCCACACAGTTGTACATTTGTTTTCATGACCACTTTAGTTGTATAGTTATAATGAGGTATATAATGGATATATATTATAATTATGAAATTATATAAATTTTATAAAACTAATATTTCATCAAATTCCTTACCTTTTCAACCATTTAAAAATGATATTGTCGCTCGTACGTATGTAAGACTTACCGCCTCCACGAAGCGATGTGATTAATTTTCTATGTCCACCATTCAAAGTTGATTATAAAAATTTATATATTGAATACATAATATATCTATAAACTTAATATATTTAAATAGATTATGTAAACATATCCTATATACAATAATTTATACTTTCAAGACAAATATGGATTGGAAAATGAAGCAGTTAACACTCGAAACAAGGGTAACAACGAAATATTGTTAACGAACGGTTAATAAGGAGATATAAAAGGATGATATATGATATAATAAGTATGAATATGGTTCTAGTATAAATTAATAACATTATTTAAACAATTATAGAGGATTTTAAATAATTTTAAATTAAATGAAATCACAAGGTAAGAAATTTTCATCTCACTTTTATTTTAACAGTACAGATGCCTTATTCACCACTTTTCTATTTTTTTGCTGTATATTCTATCGCTGAATTACTTTTATGATACCTATTATGACTTTTATGGGTGTCTAAATATCTATATGATGTTTTTTCTTTAAGGGGTCTTATGATTCAAAATTTAGAAAAGTGTTAATGATTTATTTCACAATCATATCATTATTCTAGACTGTTTATGTTTAAGTTTCTCCTAGGGAGTATTTCTCTTATATGTTTATATTTTCTAAAAAATATTTTCAAATAGGGTTTTAATATTATACTCTATTTGGTTAAATTCATTCTTACCCATATTTTACTTTATAAAATAAATTAAGGAAATCAATATGTAATTTTCAAAATAGTGCTCGTTTGGATTTTAGCAAAAAAGTGAATGGTATCTTTGTTTTAACATGTATCACATGACCAAAATTTATATCCTTCATGGTAGCTTAAATTTTTTATATATTATTTTAAAATTTTCAAAGGTTATTTTTAAATAAAAGTATTTTTATAATTTTATTGAATGTTTAGTTTTGAAAAGTAAATTTTAAAGTGAAAAGGTATATTTTCCTCTAGAATGTTTTTAAAAACATTTTTATTCATCAATGACATTATAACTTTAATGTAATTATGATATACTAGGGTAATATTTTATTAATATCATCCTAATTATTTCATGGGAAGGATTATGATCATTTGTACTGTGGATGTTCTATTTTTATTCCACCCACCTCATTACTCTAAATGGTATATAGTTATATTTATTGATTAGGGAAACTATTCACATTTCATATTATAGTTTTTTAATATCAATGTTTATGTTTAGTATGATATTTACCTTTCATATGAGGAATACATTTTACTTACAATGTGACAATAGGGACATGTTATAGCCTCTCTATGCATCGGTAGGTCTCATGAGACAAACTAGTTCAGGTTATGGCTGAGGCTATACCCATTTATGTAGAATTGTTGGCCGATCCCTTGGTGATATTTTTTTGACATTAAATATTATGAATTACCTCATTATGAGATTAGTTATTAATATTCCATGGGATTATTTTATTAGAAGATTATCCATGGTTAAGTTTCATTATCATGTGTTTATTTATATGGAATTATTTGATCATCATTTATTTATTCCATGTTATGCTCAAGATTATGTTTAAATGGAATGTGTGTTAGTTATTAAAATTTTCATATTGTTTATGTTTATTTATTAATCCATCGATTCAGTTGAACACAAAAACTTAATAGGAACCTCAAATCACCCCTTTCTTATGTTTTATTTTCCCCAGAATATGGGGAATTGTTTTGTGTGGGAAATTCATTGATACGAGAATCGGAATAATGGAATTATCAAAGTTTTTTTGTATTTTATGTTTAAAAATGTAATGTAAGACTCAAGTATGTACCTAGTTTACCAAGACTAATAAAATATTTAGTATTTTAGGATGTGCTTCCTTATATCCTATGAAATTTAATGATGATACCACTGACTTCAGGCAAATAGAGTTAGGGTCTTTACAATTACATTCAATATTTTACAAATAAACTTCTAGTTCAATGTTTTATAATAATTTTTAATGAAACTTTTGGTATGATACGGTGGTGTTCAAATATCATTAAAATCATTTTATGAGGATTGTCCATGAGGACAAGAAGCCAACCAATTTTTATAAGTGGATATTTATTATGGTATATATAATAATATTTCACTGTATAAACATATATCAAAAAAATATTAATTTTTCTCAACATTTCTGCATTGTCCAAAATACACTAACGGAAAAGGCTATGAGTAATATTTTTCAAAATTTATGAAATATATTTTTTTCCATGAACAAATTATCATCACAAAATAGGTATTTCTAATGATCATTAAAATTTATTTTAAAATTTTTATTATTCACTTATTTATTTATATTTTTTATGTACCACTGGTAGTGTTGATAGTCCCCATATTCAAAAGAGGAAATAGATTTTTTTTATAAATAAGTGGGAATAATATATAGTGTCGTAATTTAAACATACATCATGAAGAGGTGACTTCATACTACATAATTAGTTAATTTTATCATTATTTTATCTAATTATTTTTTAGTTTATTTACTTATCATTTTTATCTACTACTTATTTAGTTAATTTTCAATTTGGTCATGAAGAGGTGACATCATCAATAATTGATTTTTATTAAGACATTTTATTCTCTATAAAGGGAAGAAAATTCCAGGAGAAAAATAAATTCTAGAAATTGTAGTTGAAAATTTTTATGTTCTCAGGTGCTATATATTCTCTTTATATATCTATGTGTTATTTATTTTATCTATTTTTGTTATGTATTGTGTTTTTTCTATTTAAAAATGACACAAAGTGCGTGTTTTCAATTTACAAATGATATTTTAGTTAAAGCTTTTTGATGATCACTAAAAAAATCAATACGATCATATTTTCATGATATGTTTTTGAAAATAATCCATAAGAAATTATTGAAATATAGTAATTGAACATATGTTAATCAGACCCATGGTCTTACTTGTTAACTCAAAGTTTACTTTTTTTAGTTTAAAAGTAACATTTTAGATCAAAACACACATCACTCACTAAAAACCAAGAAAACACATTAATATTGTCCGAATACATTAGTACAATGATCCATAAGTAATTTTTGAAATGAATAAATCAGTCTCATATCAATTTTACACACATCATATCTAGTATGATTAAAAGAGAGGGTTTTTATTTAAAAGATACATTTTTTTCACATTTTCATCACTCCATAAAAATTGTGAAATCACACTTGGATTATCTTGATACTTTCAAAAAATGATCCATAATTCATTATTTATGTGTATAAATCATCCTCACATCAATCTAAAATGTAGTGTTTCTGGTATGATTGAAATTGTATGTATTTATTTTAACATGTCATTTTAGTTCAAAATTGTTGGGCAAAAATCCCTCAAGGAATCATTGAACTATTTTTGAGGTGATTGTGTTTGTTGACAAAGTGAACATCTGTGTTGTGATTGTTGACAATGAAAACCATGCCATACAAATTTGTTCACAAAGGGGATTTCATGGTGGAATGTCGAGTTAAAGAGATGTGGTCAATGATCCCTGTTTTATTCAAGAATGTCGATAAAGTAATGGATGATCTGGAGGCATCATAAAAAGAACAGATACAAGGTGGCACTATTTTCCAGTGATTGCCAAATTTTTGGGCCTGAAAATCGGCAAATGAAGAAAAGTGGTTTTTGTCAAAGGGACTTGTGCTCCAAGGTCTTGGAGGATAGGAAACTTGCGCGCCATATGTTTTTTAAGATCAGATCATCAAAATATGGAAAAGGGATAAGGATCACTCAAGTATTGGGTTGGTCGCACAGGTGACTTGTGCGCCGAAGAAAGGACTTGCGCGCCGGTGCCTAGGAGGGTTGGAAACTTGTGCGCCAGTTGTTTTTCAAGATCATAAGATCAAAATATGGCAAAGTAAAGAGGTTCACGCAAGTTTGGAAGTGGTCTGCGCAAGTGACTTGCAGTGGTAGAGACCTGCACGCCGAGACTTGCGTGCTGAAGGGAGACTTGCACACTGTCACCTAGGGTGGGAAAATTACCTATAAATACTGGACCAGCCCTCCTAATTTCTAACAGAGTTCAACACTTTGAAAATTCAGATCTCCCGTCGCGCAGGTGTGGTGGTCGCGCAAGTGGTGGTGTGTCGCGCAAGTGGGACTTGCGCGCCAAATTTGAAGAAGCGCGGTTGTTGGTAGTTGCGTGCCAATATCAGTTTGGGTGTAAAGGGAAGTGTGTCGCGCAAGTTTGGAGTTGAAGAAGCTTGTGTCGCGCAAGTGTATGTGGTGGAATTACGTGCCAGTTGTGATTTTCACTCCGAGACTTGCGCACCGGGTTAGACTTGCGCGCCAAGTAAGGTTGTTTTTTCAGCAGTGTTTTCAGGCTGTGTGGAAGCAGGAAGTTTTCTCGATACATTCGGTGAAAAGAGATATTCATCTATGGGTGAAGGTTGGACTTCAATAGAGCATCTACATACAGAGTAATATTCATTACTTCATGAAAATGAAGAGACCTACAAGTCTATAAACTTTGAGTGGATCCTTTTCTAGATCAGTGAGCAAAGGAAGAGGAAGAAGGTGATCCTCTCCACTGACAGGGAGCCAAAGAGATAGAAACAGATAGTGACCCTTGGGAAAGTAGTGAGCTGACCCTAAACCTTATAAAGGCAGTGATCATGAGATAGAGTGACTGTTCCTGAACCATTGTATCCACATCTAGTGAAGAATAGTGCAATTTGGTACGACCGACAACTTGTCTGCATATGCTCCTTGGACGTAGCCCAGTGTGGATGAACCAAGTAAAAATCTCTATGTATGCCTACTTACTTCCCTAAATTGCATTTAAAGCATCATCATCAGATAAAGAAGAAAATAAGTTATCATAATAAAAACACAAGTGAAAAAAAGTGACACTTGTAATAAAGAGGTCAAGATCTATTGGGGAAGGAAGAACTTTGAAAAATAATATACATACCCTCATTCACCCCCCCCCCTCTGAGGCTATAGAGGCCCCTATTGGTCCTAAAAATTGGTATCATAGGGATAGGTTGCTTTTATCAGATTTTTTTGATCTATCTTGGTGTGTCGTGGCAAAGGGAAAAACATCAAAGAAGAATCAGAATTCAGGCGGTATCCCTCAGTGTGGAAGTGTTTATTGGAAAAGTGTGATTCAACTAAAAGAATCAAACAACTTAATGAAGGAAGGCCTGGATGAATCTGATAGGGAAAATATTGATTCACTCAATCAAGATATTGGAATGAGTGATGTACATGAAAATCAAAGTGATACCGAAACAACTGATGGTGAATAAATTTTGAGAAGGAATCCACTAGTAGATGTTGTCAACATGACAAAGAAATTGGATCAGAAATTGGATGAAGAAGTTAAATATAAAGATATCCGGATCCGAGTATTGGAAATTGAGGTAAAAAAGATAAGAGGCTTAAATCAAAGAATTATTGATATGTCAACTGACCTAAATAAGAAGAATGATTCTCAAGGTGAAGAACTACATAAGGTGGCTAAAATGAAAGGAAAACAAAAGATTGGTGATTATGAAGAGAATCAAAAGTCAGATGAAGTTTAGAATCTGAAAGCTAGAAATGATGATCTAGCAACACAGTTGTCTAAAGAAGTTCATAAGAATCACAGGCTACAATAAGAGAATGAATCTGTCTCTGAATCAGTTTCTGAGGAAAAATTGAAAGTAATGATGCAATGTGACATGGTAGAAAAGCTTACACGAGAACTGGAAGATGAGATGAGCTGTGGAAAGAATCTTATAAAAGAACTCAATGACCAAATTGAATCAATGGAAATGAAGATTCAAAAGTTGGTAGAAGATCTAGAATCAGTGGAGAAGGAAGTGTAGAAATCCAAAGATAAAGGAAAACCTAAGTTGAAGGATGCACTGCACTTGATATTCGATTGTCCTTCGAAGGTGATGATAAAATGAAAATGAAGTATGATATTTCTGAGGAGAAAAAAAAATTTCTCAGCTCAAAGACCATATGGTTTGGGAAAAACTAGTATTGTATTTGATGAATCCCCTCCCGTGCATGACAGAAATAGAGCCG
The DNA here is from genome assembly GCA_963277665.1 of Viscum album. Lineage (NCBI taxonomy): Eukaryota > Viridiplantae > Streptophyta > Magnoliopsida > Santalales > Viscaceae > Viscum > Viscum album. The sequence goes on along the minus strand of OY728130.1, from coordinate 569,679,101 downwards.
TGAGCAGTTCTAGGAGTGGAGAAAAACCTGTAGGTGCTGGAGAAAGGCCTAAGAGGACAGTTTCAAGAAGTAGTGATAACATGTGCTATTTCTGTGGGATTCATGGCCATATATCATGATTTTGTTCAGAGGCTCTGGAATACGTTTCAAGCAATGAAAATAGAAACTTTGATAAATCTAAGGATAAGAAGAAGCGTCATGTGAAATCAGAGAGAAGAGTCTCTCAGAGGAAAGCATTCATTAGATTCTATTACTGTGGAAGAATGGGACACACCATGAATATGTGTTAGGAAGCTCAAGAGATCAATTTCAGAAGAAGAACTCAAGATGCATCAACATCTCAGATGAGAGATGATGAAATGAGATATGTCTTTAATGGAAAATGTTTTATATGTTCTGATTATGGGCATTTGGAAAGACATTGTAGTAAGAAGAAATCCGGAATGGAAAAGGGACTCGAAGGGAGATTCTCAACTCCAGTGAGGCATAATGAGAAATTCTACACTGGGAGACAAAGTGGTAAGGTGAAGAATAGGCTTAAAGCCTCAGGGGAATCACATGGAGCTGAAAGAAAGGTGTATCAGTCACCTCCTCTATCATACTCACAACAGCTCTCATGGAGAGAATGTGAACAAACCTGGAAGATTAAGGGGAGATCTACTCTATCTATGAGAAAGAAGAATGTATGATCAGTGGAGGACTCACCACCATCACAAAATAGTGTGGTGACTCAGATATCTGATAAAAGAAAGATGAACAAAGAATGTATTGAAAAATTCGCATGTCATGTTCCACAGCGAAAAGTGGAGGTAAGAAACACAGGGGGAGTAGAAGGAGAAGAAGATGACTTAGACGAAGATAGTAATGATGAGCAAGAGGAAACAAAGTCTATGTATTCAAGGAAGCCAAAGAGTTGAGATGAAATTGATAATCAGAATATCATCAGTGATTAGATAGCTCCAGTTTAGACTTGAAGAATGAAGTCACTGTAGCAGACATCTTTCCTATCTCCGGTAGAGAAGAAATATTTTGATGATGTAGCTGAAGATGAAAACTGGATTCGGGCAATGAACTAAGAGCATGATCAGATTGAGAAGAACCAGACGTGGGAGATTGTTTCGAGGCCAGCAGATAAAAATTTCATCGGGACTAAATGGGTCTATCGCAACAAGATGAATGAATATCACACAGTGATTCAGAACAAAGCACGACTAGTGTGCAAGGGATACTCCCAGATATAGGGAATAGATGTTGATGAGACATTTTCAACAGTTTCTAGACTGGAGACAATCAAATTATTTTTGGCAATAGCAGTGCAAAGAAAGTTCAAAGTGTTCCAGATGGATGTAAAATATGAATTCTTGAATGTAGTTCTGGAAGAGGAGATGTATAATGAGCAGCTAGATGGTTTTCTCATTCATGAGGATGAGAACGAAGTTTGAAGGCTGAAGAAGGCATTGTATGGGATGAAACAAGCACCAAGAGCATGCAATGATAGTAATCAAAGGATGATGGTGTTGGTGTATGTCGATGACATAATTTTTGGTGGATCAGATGAAGCTCAGTGCATAAAGTTTTCCGAATTCATGAAAAATGAGTTTGAAATGTCAATTATTAGAGAGATAACATTTTTCCTTGGTCTACAGGTGACACAAGGAAGGAATGGAACTTTCATTTCTCAATCCAAATATGCCAAGGAGGTTTTAAGAAGGTTTTGAATGGTCAATTACAAGGAGATGATGACTCTGGTTTCTACCCAGATGAAATTATCAAAAGATGATGATGGAAAGGCAGTTAATATCATAGAATACAAGAAAATAATTGGAAGTTTGTTGTAATTGACCATGACAAGGTCTGATAGTGTTTTCTCCACATGCCAAGTAGCGAGATATCAGAGTTATCCCAAAGAAATCCACATGCTTGCAGTGAAAAGAATACTTCGGTATATCAAGGGTGCTATGGATTTTGTTCTGATATATAATGACAAATATCAATCAGTGTTATTGGGTTACACATATGCATATTGGGATGGATCAGCAGATGACATAAAATCAATGTCATGAGGTGCATTCTATCTTTGTGGATTGTGTATTTCTTAGCTAAGGAAGAATCAATATTTCATTTCATTGAGAACCACAGAAGTTGAGTATATTGCGGCCTTTCAAGAATGCACACAACTATTATGGATGAAGCAATAGCTTGAAGATATGAGAGTTTAAGTGAAGTCTCCGATCAGAATACAATGCGAAAACTCAAGTTCTATCAATCTTAGAAAAAATCCCGTCCATCACTCAAGGACAAATCACATTGAGATAAAGTATCATTTAATCAAGGATAAAGTTGAGCAGGGAATTGTGAAGTTGGAGTATGTGCCTATAGAGCTACAGGTTGAAGACATTCTGAAATAAGCCTTACCCAAGGAAGCATTTGAAAGGCATTGACTGGCTCTGGGAGTTCAATCGACTCCCTGCACTTGAAATAGTGTGGATGTGAACCCCCCCCCCCTCTCCCTGAGGTATGATGTGTTTTTCTCTAATGTGATGATATGTGTTCTCTACTCTGTTGTAGACTACAAAGGAGTGACCTTTGGGTTCGTTGACAAAGGGGGGAGGGAATACTGATTGTTCAAGAGGGAGATAATGTGGTTATTTGAGAAATCTTGAAAGATACGGGGAGAAGCTGACAGGTGGAGCATCCAGATAGGGGGAGTTGAATGTGCTTAGTCAGAGCTTAGCTTGGACAACATAGAAAATAGGGTTAAAGAGGTTTTGTCGCTGACAAGAGTTGAAGATTTGAGCAGAAAAGGGGAGAGTATTAAATCTGATGATGCTAGAAGAGATCGATCAAAGACTAGATATCACGACAACTGAGGATCGTGATAAAAGCATATGAGTGGTGTTGGAAGAATATTTTCAAAAATTGGTATCAGTTTGGTGAAAATTGGTATCATTTTGGTGTCAACAATGGGTGTAATTGGTGAAGTGATTCATTGATGAACTTTTCATTTACTCTTGTTTCTCACGCCGAGCATTGCTCATGTGGGCTTAGAGTATGTGTTGAGTAAATCCTTGATCACTATCAAAATCACAAAAGGCGAATGGTGGGTGAATAATTAACGATGTATCTTTTTTTGGAAGAGTTTTCAACAAACCCAAAGGGGGGGGGGGGTTGTTGGGAAAAATCCTTCAAGGCACCATTGAAGTATTTTTTATGTGATTGTGTTTGTTGACAAAGTGAACATCTGTGTTGTGATTATTGACAATGAAAACCTTGACATACAAATTTGTTGACAAAGGGGATTTCATAGTGGAATGTCAAGTTCAAGAGCTATGGTCAATGATACATGTTTGAGTCAAGAACGTCGATAAAGTAATGGATGACAAGGTCTTGGAGGATAGGAATCTTGCGCGCCATATGTTTTTGAAGATCAGATCATCAAAATATGTCAAAGGGATAAGGATCGTGCAAGTATTGGGTTGGTCGCGCATGGGACTTGCGCGCCGAAGAAAGTACTTGTGCGCTGGTGCCTAGGAAGATTGGAAACTTGCGCGCCTATTGTTTTTCATGATCATAAGATCAAAATATAGAAAATGAAAGAGGTTCATGCAAGTTTGAAAATGGGTCGCACAAGTGACTTGCAGTGGCAGAGACCTGCGCGACGAGACTTGCGCGCCGAAGGGAGACTTGCGCACCATCATGCAGGGTGGTAAAATTACCTATAAATACTGGACCACCCCTCCTCATTTCTAACAGAGTTCAACACTTCAAAAATTCAGAGCTCCCGTCGAGCAGGTGTGGTGGTCGCACAAGTGGTGGTGTGTCGCATAAGTGGGACTTGCATGCAAGATTTGAAGAAGCATGGTTGTTGGTAGTTGCGCGCCAATATCAGTTTGGGCATAAAGGGAAGTGCATCGAGCAAGTTTGGAGTTGAATAATCTTGTGTCACAAAAGTGTCTGTGCTGGACTTGCGTGCCGGTTGTGACTTGCGTTCCAAGACTTGCGCACCGGGTTAGACTTGTGCGCCAGGTAAGGTTGTTTTTTCAACAGTGTTTTTGGGCTGCGCGGAAGCTGAAAGTTTTCCCGATACCTTCAGTGTAAAGAGAGATTCATCTACGGTTGAAAGTTGGACTTCAACAGAGCATCTACAAATAGAGGAAGATGCATTCCTTCATGAGAATGAAGAGACCTACAAGTATATAAACTGTGAGTGGATCCTTTCCAGATCAGTGAGAAAAAGGAAGAGGAAGAAGGTGATCCTCTCCACCGGTAGTGAGCCAGAGAGAGAGAAATAGGGAGTGACCCTTGGGAAAGTAGTGAGATGACCCTAAACCTTGTAAAGGCAGTGATCCTGGGATAGAGTGACTGTTCTTGAACCATTGTATCCACATCTAGTGATGAATAGTGGAATTTGGTACGACCATCAACTTGTTGGCGTATGCTCCTTGGACGTAGCCCAGTGAGGGTGAACCAAGTAAAATTCTCTGTGTATGCCTTCTTACTTACCTGCATTGAATTTAAAGCATCATCATCATATAAAGAAGAAAATATGTGATCATAATAAACACACAAGTGAAACAAAGTGACCCTTGTAATAAAAAGGTCAAGATCTAGTGGGACATGAAGAACTTTGAAAAAGAATATCCATACCCTGATTCACCCCCCCTCTCAGGGTATATAGGCCCCTATTGGTCGTAACAAAAATAGTTTTCACTTAATTAAAACCAAGAAGAAATGCTTATATTGTATTTATAATTTAATAAAATGAACCATATGTAATTTATAAAATGTAAGAGTCGACCGCATATCAATCTGACACACGGTATGCCTGTTTTGACTCGAACTGCATGTTTTCAATATAAAAGTGACATTCTAGTTCAAAATAAGCATCACAGACATAAAACCAAAACAATACACTAGGATGGTCGTAATAAATTAAGAAAATTATCCATATATCAATTTTTACATATAGGGGTCAATCTTATATCAATATGAAACACAATGTGCCCGGTATCTCTCGAATTATGCATTTTCATTATACAAATGACATTTTAGTTAAAAACACGTCTCACTCAATAAATATATAGAAAATAAATTTTTATTTTCTTGATATTTTATTAAAGATATCCTTAATTCATTTGAGACATGTAGTAATCAACCACATGTCAATAAAACATTCTATGTGACTGGTGGGACTCAAAGTGTGTGTTTTTGTTTAACATTGACATTTTAGTTCAAATAACGCATCACATAATCAAAAATAAAAAAAATACATACAGATCATTTTAATACTTTGGGATAATGATCTATAAATAATTTTTCAAATTTAGTAATCTTTCCAAAATTGATATGAAACAAGGTGTGACTGGTATAAATTAAAATGCATGTTTTCAGTTTAATAGTGACATTTTTATTAAAAAAATATTCCACTCACTGAAAAAAAGTAAACACGCTCCTATTGTTTTTTTACTTGTGTAAAATGATACAGAAGTCATTTTTTGTGTCTAGGAATCATCCACACATAAATATGATACACGATGTGACCGATATGACTCAAAGTGTGTGTTTCCAGTTTAAAAATATTATTTTAGCTAAAAATGGTCACTCACATAAAACCAAGAACGCACATTAATATTGTCTTTATATTTTAGGAAAATGGTCTATAAATCATTTCGATGATAATTAATTATCTGTATGTCATTCTGATACACGATGTAACTAGTATTACTCGAAGAACATTTTTTCAGTTTAAAAATGTCATTTTAGTTCAAAATATGTGTCAATGACTAAAAATAAACATAAACCACCCATATTTCTTTATACTTATGTAAAATGTTCTATAAGTCATTTTAAATGTATTGGAATCAACTACAAGTCAATCTGACACACTGTGTAGCCGATATGGCTCAAAGTATGCACTTTTATTTAAAATTAACATTTTAGTTAAAACACATGTCACAAACTCAAAACTAAGAAAATGAAATCATAACATTTTTATACCTCATAAAAATGATCCATAAGTCATGTGTGAAATGTAGGAATCAAACACACCTCAATCTGATACACGGTATGACAGATACGACTTGAAATGTGATTTCTTTAGATTAAGAGTGACATTTTATTTAAAAAAATGTCACTCACTAAAAACTAAGAAAACAAACTCTTTTAGTTTGAAACAATAGAAAAAATAACCATAATTCATTTGTGATATGTAAGAATCAAACACATTTCAATCTAATACACGATGTGACCGGTATGACATAAAGTTCATGTTTTTAGTTTAAAAATCACAGTCTAGTTAAAAACATTACACTCATTTAAAACCAATAAATATTAATCGTAATTTATTTATATCTAAGTAAAAATATCAAAACATCATTTTTTATGAGTATAATCACCTACACATCCCAATAATACATGATGTAATCAGTATGACTCAAAGTACATGTTTTAATTTTAAAATGAAATTTTATTTCAAAACATGTGTCACAAACTAAAACAAAAAATATCACTTTTATTGTCTTTATAATTTAGTATAATGATCCATAAGTAATTTTGGAAATGTATGAATAAACTGCATATCAATCAGACACACAATGTGACTGATATGACTCAAAGTTCATGATTTTTTTAAATTGACATTTTAGTTCAAACATGCATCATATACTAAAAAAAGAAAATTAATTAATAATGTTTTAATAAATTATGAAAACAATCCATAAGACAATTTTGACATATAGAAATCATCCACATGTCAATCTGACACATGATGGGACAAGTATAACTCAATGCACACATTTTTAGTTTAAAAATGGAATTTTAGTTTAAAACCTGACACTCACCTAAAACCAAGAAAACACACTCATATTGTCCTGACATTTTATAAAAAATATCCTTAAATCAATTTTTATGAGTTGGAATTAGTTTCATATAAATCTGAAAACTGATATGATCGGTATGACTCAACGTGCATGTTTTCAGTTTAAAAATGACATTTTAGTAAAAAATATGTTTCACTCAGTAAAAACCAATAATACACTATTATATTGCCTTGAAACTTTAGTAAAATGTTCCATAAGTCATTTATAATGTATAAGAATCAACCAAATGTTAATCGAACACACAATGTCACTGATATAACTCAATTTTTGTGATTTTATATAAAATTGACATTTTAGTTCAAAACATGTTTCACATACTCAAACATGAGAAACAAATTAGAATAGTTTTGATACTTTAATAAAATTATCCATAAGTCATTTTTTACATTTAGTAATATATTAACCTCAATCTATTACACAGTGTGGTTGGTATGGCTTGAAATGTTTTTTTTAGTTTATCAAAATGGCTCGAAGCATGAGTAAAAACCCATGTTCCCCAAAATTTGTTAAAAAAATATAAAGGTTAGGTGATTACATGAGGTACATTGATTCTTTACTAGAATGAGAATAAGTGAATATAAAAATAATGTAAATAGAAAACCCTATAAACTATCCCTGAGAGGAAATGAAAAGGACCAGTATGAATTTAGGCCAAATGATTTCTTATATAACTGAAGAAAATACATAAAAATCATCAATGAATCTAGCCCCAATGCCAAGTTCATCACTGAAATATTCATGAAAAAACTGATATCCTACAATCATCCTTGTGCTGGTATCATTGAATAAAATTTATTTATACACACATTGATAGTCACATGATCTAGCCTCTCTAAACCAAAATGTAATGGAAATTCATTCTTGAGCATGCAATAAGAAAATTGTAAATCCAGATTAAAGATCCTCATTTAGCCAGTGTTTTCATCCTGAAGCATGAGAGAAAGTTGTCTACAAAAATAAGAAGACTCATCGAATCCCATTAAACAGCCTTCAAACCACAATAGGAACTAAGGTTGTACAAGATATGCAGTCAATGCCTTCATAGTAAACAGGTGAAAAACACATGCAGATGAAAGGAAATCATTATCCAAGAATCAAAATGTAAATAAAATGGTGAAGTGCTCCAGAATTAAAGACTATAAAATCTCAAAACATCCACACAAAATTTTAGGATCACTCATCAACTATATCCCATTATCCTGATCTCAACTCATTGGAGGCAGAATCAAAGTTGAATACAAATTAGATACAAAGACTATTCCTATAAAGAATTAATTCCCACCAAAGTTGAAGATGATAAAAAAATTATTTTTATCCAACTCAAATTCCACTCTTTCAAACATTCATTCTATGATACTTAGATAATCATTAAGAGTTATCTCCTTATTACAATATCTTCCAAAAGATCGCTTTTCTTGTTCCTCAATCCAAGGGTATAATTCCTTCTTATATCCCTCCTTAATAACATGAGTGTAATTTTTAAGCTTAATGTTACCCTCTTTATCCTCCTCATTTGAGGATGGCAGAGTCCTCTTTATGAGATTATGTGGAGGAATCTACTTCATTTGAGCCAGGGTTATTTTTTCAACAACAAGTAGCATGATAAGGCTCATTTGAGAGAGGGTCCAATGATAAGGGAATAATTCTTTTAATTTTTTTGATGTGTGTGATAAATTATACGTACCAATATAATTATACATTCAAATTTTTGAATTGTTTGTAATCATTGTATATTCCTTTTTAGTATTTTTATGTAAATTTAATTGAAATTAAATTCTATATTTTTTTGCTGCAGTGTGTTGCAATTTCAACAACACACTACTACAAATTGGATTTTATTAGTGTTATTTATAGCACTGATAAAAGTTCCTTTATTAGTTCTAAAACAAGTGTCGATAAAGAACCCACTTTATCAGCTCTTTTTTAGATTTTATGAAGAGAGATTTTATATGCGCTATTTTCTGCACTGATAAAATCTATGGGCTTTTAAAGGAACTTACAATATCAACACATTTTTAACACTAAAAAAGCTCATGGATGTAGTATTTTTTTGTACATAGACTAAGTGTTCATCATTTTGAATTATATACATGGTTATCTAATTTTATGCATATTTTTTTATATAGATATGAATTATTTTATTTTATATAATAGAATCTTGGGATCCCACTGGTGGAATTGTTTTATCCACATAAGTGTTTTAACATGTCTGCTTTATTAAAGAGGAATGTAAAATTTTAAATAGAGTCTAACATCCTATAAGAAAAATGGTGTTTCCAATCGGGTTTTTAGAAGTTAGAGGTGTTTTAAACCACCGCTAAATGAAGTGCAACACTTTTTAAAAGTGTCGCATATTTTCATGTCCAGAATCTTTTTGAGATAGTTTTTTTGTGATGATTTTATTATTTATCGTCGATTCGTTTAGCGATGATTTTTTTTTCGGATTAACGTAATTTATTTATTATTTATTATTATTTACTTATTACTTATTTATCCTACCATGTATGGAAATTTCATGCATGCCATGCATATATCTACCATGTATATGTGTTGGGAGATATTTGATCATCTTACCTCTTGGTTATTCTGTAAAGTCATTACGACTCTAGTAAGCTCTTCATGTGGTGAGTAAATAGTATTTAATACACTTATATAAATATAAAAACACAGATAAATAATAATATTAATTAAAAGTAAATGATAAATAATAAATAATAAATATATAATAAATGAGTAATAAATAAATAATAAACTAATAACTAATATATAATGAATAAAAAAAATACATAATAAATAAATAATAATTAGATGATAATTAAATAATAAATAATTAAATAATAAATAATAAATTAACAATAAATAATTAATATTAAATAATAAATATCTAATAATTTATAATAATAAATGATAATAAATAATAATAAATGATAATAAATAATAAATAATGAATAATAAGTAAAAAATAAAAAAAAATTATTAAAAAATAAATAATAAATTAATTATACAATTTTAATAAATATTAAATAATAAATTAATAATAACTAAAAAGTAACAAATAAATAAAAAATACATAATAAAATAAATAAATAAATGAAAAAGAAATAATAGATAATAGATAATTCTAAATAAAAAATAAAAAATAACTAAATGATAACGAAAAAAAATAAATTAATCAATAATAAATAATAAATAAACAATAAACCTATAATTAATAAGTAATAAATAAGTAATAAATAATAAAATAATAATAAAATAATAAAAAATATATAAAAAATTAATAACTAATAAATAAATAATAAAATTTAATAAATTAATAATGAAAAACCATCAATATAAAATAAATAAGTATTAAATAAATAATAAATTAGTATATAATAAATAATAAATAAGTAGAAAATAAAAAATTGATAAATAATAAATAATTAATAGATAATTAATTAATTAATAAATAATAATATAGTAATAATATTTTTTTGGAAGGCTGAGGCTCGGAGGGCCCTTTATTAAATTCAAAAACCAATAACAGAGTAAAAACCTTAAAAATATAAAAAAGACCAAGAATAATCAATTATCTAACTCTATATCGAGTACTCATGATGTGATAAGAGGAGTGTCTACCCCGACCATGAGGATGTCATCCTCTTCTCCATGTTTTGACCTATATCCATGACCCACCTCCATTATCTGGAAGTCTAACATCAATAGTATATGTCTTCTCTTCTCCTCCAAATACACGAGCATTGCTTTTTCTGTCCTCCTCACTAATACATGATGCGAGAATCTCAAAATAATTCTGAGTACTAACATTCCCAAGAGGTTTATCCTTCATAGGCTTAATAAGATCATAGCCTTCAATATAATAGTAAATATTTTCTTTGTCCCTATAATTATCCATATTTGGAGTCCCAGTAGTACCACTTTCGAAACACCCATCCCCTTCAGCAGTGCTAGCCAAATGAGCAGTAGCTTTGTACCCTTTGACCTATTTAGGAAGAGAGAGAATTCCATGTTCTTGCAAACCATTTAGAACACTGGATGAAGAATTTGGGTTCATGTTCTTAACAGTGTAATTAGTTTCATCTTCCTTACAAGTTAATATAACAACAAGGATCTGCATGCCATTGGAAGATCCAACCCCATCAGCACCTACCATCTTTGAGGCAGATGGTTCTATATAAAGAGGGTTTTTTTTCTCCATGCCATCAATAGGTTCTCATAACAATCCATGACTCATATAAATCATATCACAATGGTAGATGAGATTCAAAAGGTTCTTTTTACTACCCATAGGATTTAAATATGGTCCACCACCTAGTCGACCCAATATATGACCAGAGGAAAGTGGAGGAGAGTAAGAAGCTGGTAATTCATTAAGTGCCAAATCTCGGATCAAAAAATCCACATGGGATACAAGAGGATTAAATGAATTGTTAATTATAAGAGGAATAAGAACATTTTCATTGTATATCTCAGGGTAATACTTACAAAGCTCTTGAGAAATATCAATATAGTCCTTTTTAGTCTTGTATGCTGTCATATCCAACCTTACCTTCCCTTTACGATTTATAGAAGAAATAAAATTTTGTTCCTATCACAAGTTTTAGTCCACATCAGACTATGAGGAAACCTCCATGTAATCTTTAATATCAATAGATTCCTCACCATCATCTTCCCTACTTATGTCCCTAATCAAGTCATCTTTGAAAGAAAAATTAGAATCAACCAAATTACCTTCATCTACTATGTCATCAAAAGTCACCTTGGGTTCATAAACCAACTAAATATAAGAAACCAACAATGTATCACTATAAGGAGAAAAATTTGGAAGAATATTACCTTCTGTGAATCCATTATTCAAGGGAGAATTTTCAGAATCAAGAGACCTAGTACCCTGATAAGAACCTGAATCAAGATGTGAAAGGGGTTTTCTACTTTTGGAAATCAATTTCTTGAGGCATGAGACTGATCAGTAGTGGGACGATCTTGAGCCTAGTCTTCCATGCATTGGTAACTATCATTATTATCAATTATTTGATAGTGATGGAGATCACTACCTTTTAATGGATAGTTACAACAAAAGATAACCCTTATAATTATCTTTTGAGTGTCCAATAATTTGACACAAATCACAACATATCATCATTTTTTCGAACCCAATCCTTATATTGATCTCCTCTAAAGGTGTGGAGAGAAAAAACTTATCTATAAAATTATAAATAAAGACAACATCATCTAAAAACCATTCAATGTGACAAAAATTAAACATCTCAGTGGTCGTGTCCATCCTAATTGGAGTTCCCATTGATGAATCAATATCAAATAGGAATTCAAAATTCAAATAATACAACTTACACAATGTATTTTGATGATACCTATGCACATATATCATTAATATCATTAAGGATTAATTTTAGATTCCAATCATGAAACTGTAGGGTACCGAGTCTCAGATTAATTAAATCTAAACTCTACACATGACCTTTCAATTTTGTAAAGGGAAATAAAATATGTAAAAAACCACGACCAAGAGAGACACACTTAAAATCTATAAATCATAAAATATAAGTAAATTGGTAGAATTGGTCAACTACCTTCCATGGTTTCATACTTTTCAGAAATGAGAATCGAGAAAAAAAATAATTCATTAAAATTTCAATTCTTTCTAAAATGGATCCATCCGAATTTGATGCATGATTAATAACACCTTTCTTGACGATTGTTTAGGAAACCCTATTTTTAAGAAAGATGAACAAAACTCCTGAGAAACTGGAGAAAGAATAGAAACCCTTCACCTCCTCATGCTCCATAGTCTTCTTTGGAGTAAACAACCCTTGTCGACTAGGAATATGATTTGGAACATAAGTAAACAAATGCACCCCCCTTGGATGATCGAAAGCACTGTGATCACCAAGGATCATCTTGATATCTTCTCTCATTCCTCCATCCTGATACATTAATAATAAATCAACAATAAATAATAAATTCAAAATAAATAATCAATTAATGATTAATATAAATATATAATAAATAATAATTGTCATGTAATAATATAAAATACGTAGTAAATAAATATTAAATAATAATTTAACAAAACATAATCATAAATAATAAATCAATATAAAATAAAGAACATGTAAATGAATAACTAATAGATGAATAAATAATAAATAATAAATAATAAATTAATAAATAATAAATGAATATACAATAAATGAATAAATAATAAATGAATAAATAACAAATCACAAATAACAAATAATAAATGGAAATAAATATCTATAAATAAATATAAATATAATGAAATTTACCTATATATATATAAACACATATTTATGTTACATAAATATATAAACACACACACACACACACATATATATACTTGTATATTAGTATATATATATATACGACTAAATATAAATATCTATATATATAGCCATAATATATATATATATACATATACATAAATATGTAAAAATATTTAAAAATTTATATAAATAGAGACAAATATTCATAAATACATTTAAATATCCATACATAGATACTATTATATATAGTTTTAGATAAGTATTGAAAAATATATATAAATTATAAATAAATATACTTAAATTTATAGAAGTACATACCAATATACATATATATAATAGATAATAAATCACCAAAAGAGGGTAACCCACAATAATTTTAAAACTATAAAATGAATAGGAATGTAAATCAATGGAATAAAATCATAAATGACCTAAAATGCATATGAAGACACTTAAACAAAGATTAAATCTATTTGAATGATAAAAAATACTTATATCCAAAAACAAATATCTGTTTTAAAGGCCTTATGAGCCTATTTAAACATCATAAAAATGGTGACCAGGGTTCACCCGGGTCAACATGATGTAGATCTCATCACATGATTTGATTTGATATGAGGTAGAGACTAAATAAACACACTGATCAAAATTTATAACTGTTCAAAGTTAAAGTTTAGTTTTAAAATTTTTTAAAAAGAGAATAGAGGTAATTCTATTATTTAGTAATAAATTATTATCTAATTTGGTTATATCCCATTTCATAAGCATCTATTTGATTGGTTTTTTAGTTAAAACAGAATCTCAGATCAAAATCAAGGGTCATTTGATTATAAAGTATGATTTTTAACTTATAAATGAATTAATTTATGTTTTGAATAACTATTATCTAATAATTCTGTAAAATCAACAATAAAAAATTTATTATTAATTAAAAATATAAATAAAAATGAATATAAACAATAAATCATAATTATTAACAATAAATCATAATTATAAATTTAAAATTTAAAAAACATTCCTATTAATTTATGGATAGTTTTTATAAACATTTTCACTTCTTCATAGTGGTTTTGATAAACCACCACAAAAAATAAATCAACATTTTAATATATATATAACTTAAATTATCATTGTTTTTTCAAAAACTTCCACTAAAAATAAAAAATATATGAAAAATACATTTACTGGTGGGTTTGAAACCCACCGAGAACTCCTTTTTTCTTGAAAATCATGTATATTTATATTATTTTGAAGTCTTTTCTTGTGTGATTTGATAATTTCTTTTGATATATGGCTTATTTATTTATTTAAAGTAAAAATTATATTCAAAAATTATTTATTTACCTTATGTGTTAGTCATCGATATTTTGTGATTCAAGGAGGGTAACTATGGTTTGTGATGTTCAGAATTGGGCGGTCTTCAGAGTTGGGTTTTTCTATATTTGATATCAAGTTGAAAACTTATATAGATGAATGAAAATATAAATATATCAATTAACCCAGAATAAATAAATAAATTATATAATATATTTATTTTTACATCATCAAACTAGTGGTTTTTAATGCATAAGTAAACACACGTGTCCATAAAACAACACAAAACACTTGTTATGTCTTAATTTTCAATGAAACAACAAAGAAAAAAATATAAATACCCCAAATAGTTCTGAACATATGTTTTGTCATGTTATCAATAAAATTTTGTTGTATTTTGTCATATTATTTAGTGAAAAGAGATTTTTTGATATAATATATTATACAAATTCAACATATGGGGAAAAAGAAATAAAATGAAAAAAATTCCACGTTAAAATTTAATAGGGAATTAAAAAAATTGTAAAGGATAAATCATATTATACAGATCATAAGACATGTTATAATATGTTTTCAATGAAATATTCATTCAATTGATTAGACATAGAATCCATATTTTAATATTTCATAGAAAATATTACATATGTAGTTAAAAACATGTTCTGTATTCGATGATAATAAGACATTAATTTTTTTATACATTTTTAACTAGTGAGAATTATTATCATTATAATTATTTTTTTGATATTTTTAAAGTGAAAATTTTATTTTTCATTTTTTTATAATTAAATTTTAATGTTTAAATATTTAAAGACAATTATTAGACTGAAATGTTTTTCTCACTAATTATTTTGGACATCTGGATGATGTTATTGAAGTTGATGTTTTTTCCTATAATGCAACTTCACTAGTTCCTTGTATGACTTCTAAGAAAAGGAGGGAGATAATATTTTAGGTTATGGGCATAGAGAATGTGACATTAGTTTGGATAATATTAAAATTTCATTTAATATAGAGTTTCTTGAAAATTCAACAGAGGATCATTCATGTTAAATTTATAATTAATTAATTTAATTTTTTAAAAAATAATTACATTTTCCTAGAATCCTTTCTTTGATGATGATGTTGATATTCTGAAAACCCTTTCTGATTTCCTTCATTTTGATATAAGGATTCAATTATAGAATTCATCTAGTGGTGATCTACACATGCTCCTTTGATCCATGAGAAATGAAAATTGATCTTCATGTTCTATCAAGGTGAATCATCTTTATTGCATTATTATTCTTGATCCCTCCAAGATCTGTTAGGCTTGAAGGTGTTCTTCTCATTCTTCTAATGAAGGGAGTAGGAAAAATGGTGAAGAAGAATTTTATTTATACCCAATGATTCTCAATTCTCAGTTTTTAATTAAACGACTCATACTCTACACAATAGACATAATCATCTTGTTAAAGTTATATGTTTAGGTTAAAATATTATATAATTTCATGTGGGCCCTTAAATAATATTATAATATTTAATAAACCACTTCTTATATAATATCACTATTATTATTATTATTTGACATACACAAATGTGTGCAATGAAAAATAATATTGACCTAATTGTAATTATATATTTATCAATGGATATAGACCTCGTCCATTGATTATATTTGGAATTCATTAAAGAACTGAATAAATAATTAATTTAAATATTTCATTCATCAATAAATATTTTTGATCAAGAAAAATTAAAATAAAATTATTCCTTGGTATTGAGAATTATATATATTCTATTAATTAATTTCAAATAGAATTTAATCAAGATAAAAAAACACTTAGTGTGTGACACTATAAGATTCTTTCTTTTTGGAATTAGACGGGCTTACCTAAAGTATGGGGTTACTATCTAGAAATAGATCAAGACCCTAGAGAGAAATAACTTTATGTCATAATGATGATGACCACATACAAACTCTCACTGTGTAATATTGTCCCTTTATCATACTGTCTCATCAAGAAGGATTCAGATTTGTGTCACCGATATATATAATCATTATGTTTTTTAAAAGTTTGGGGCAAAAGCCTCAATTTATTATTTAATGAAAAGACCTATTTTAGTGTGGGTAGAGGGAGACCCATTACATAGACCGAAGGCCCAAGGCCATGTGGCCTGAATAAAAGGCATGAAAGCCCATTTATTGGCCCAAAGGACCTCTTAGTGAACAGTACTGCTATAGTACCTACGCTGCTACAGTACCTGCTACAGTACCACCACCGCTACAGTACCTTGAAATCGAGCCTCTGCCGCTATAGTACCGCCGCTTCTATAGTTCCGCCATTGCTACAGTCCCCTGCTACAGTACTCTTATAGTTCCAGAAATTCTTCCCTACCCGAATTTGATCCTGGGTCTTTTGGATGCCAAGAAGGAGCTTGAACCACTTGGGTACAAGATCGTTGGCATATGTATTATCATTATGTATTTAATTGGATATCTGAAATAAATTATTCGCTTCACCATAGCCATGAAATTTAATGTTATGTTTTCTTCCAATCAAAGGGTCAATATATCAACATTCAAAGAGATGGAGTGGACAAATCCTTCCTCGGCTTATCAGTTAATAACTTTTCATTACTGATGCACCCAACACACCCTACTTCCCACCAACATATGGTGTGATGGTTTTTGTTAGAAAATTCAAGTGTGAGAGTCTTGACATGCATTAATGATAATCATAATGTCTATGGACCTTTACACACACTCACAGATAGGAATATCCAATGACAAAAAAACATATATAATTAATACTAGTGGGTTTGTTCTCATAATCTCCCATATAATAGATTACCAAGTGTGAAATTCGTAAGAATATTTCTCATATTCTTACAAGTACTCACACCTGATAGTCTATATAATATATATCCTTTGATAGTACATTATCAGATTGTAGAACTATATTTAATAATATCTTCATAATAATTAAAATTTACCATCATAGAAGGGAATTGTTATAACATTATCAATGAGATGGATACTCTAGGACTTTATTATATTATATCCATGTATAAAAATGAATAATATGTAATAATATAATTTACTAATATTCAATACTTCAAATATGCATTTAATAAAGCTACAAACAGTTGGTCCTAGGAAACCAACTCTAATAAACTCTCATTTATACTAGATTCAACTACATACAACTTTCTATCTTCTAGAGCTGACATGATAATAATGGTTCTTTTTGGATAAAAAATCCCTCAAGGAAACATTGAACCATTTTTGAGGTGTTTTTGTTTGTTGACAAAGCTGGTTTGTTTGTTGACAAACATGGTTTCCATAGTTATTTGTAGAGTTCCAGAGATATTGTTGACAACCTATGTTGACAAAGAACGGTGAAAAAGGAATGGAGGATCTGGATGTGGTATAAAAAGAATAGATCTATGGTGGCACTGTTTTCCAGTGTTTGCCAAATTTTTGGGCCTAAAAAATCGGGAAATAGGGAACCATGTTTTTGTAAAATCAAGTTGCATGCAAGATCTAAGGTGGTTTAGAAACTTGTGCACAATTCATGTTTCAAGATCATAATTTCAAAAAATGGGAAAGGCATGAAGTGTGAGAAAGATTCGGAGTTTCAATAAAGATGAGGTTGCGTGAAAGAACGATGGGCCCCCAATGCGACGTTAAATGGGGTTTTGAGAGCATGAAGATAATCTTGTGCAACATGGTAAATCTTCAGCGCAGGGTTCAACAATGCTTATAAATAATAGGTGACCTCCCTCATTCGAAGGAGCTCAACACTTGGAGTGAATCCGTGCTCTGGATTGCATAAGATTTTTTTACAAAGGAAGTTTCATGAAATATTTTGAGTTGTGCGCAAGCTAAGAAAGTTGGGAATATGATTTGAGTTACGTGAAAGATTGAAGTTGCGTGCAAGGAGTGTTTTGCTACAAAAGTGGAATATTGTGTACAAGGCAATAATATTGCGTGCAAGATGCAGTAAGGGTTTCACGTAAGATTTAGAGTTTACCATTAGTACTATGGTAAAGTGGTATTCATCAGTGGATGAAAGTGGGACATCAATAGAGCATCTACATACAGTAAAAGATTCATTCATTTGAGATAATTATGGGATGTACAAGTCTATAAACTATGAGTGGATATTCTGAAGAAGTAGTGAGCACACTTCAGATGAGAGAGAAATGAGATTTCAAATTATGAATGGTTGTAATCTATGAGGAACGGTGAGTCCTTTTTGAACTTTGTAAACAACAGTGCACTTTTAGTGGATTTGGTACATCAACACATCGCTGGTGTCTGCTCCTTGGATGTATCCCAGTGAGGGTGAACCAAGTAAAAATTTATGTATCCTATGCATGATTTTATTTCTGATTATACTTTTCTACATAAAAGAGAGAAAATAGAGTTTTGTTTAACAACAAAACAAGATCAATAGGGGCAGTTGTTTTAATCATTCATACCCTGATTCACCCCCCCACTCAGGGTATCTAACGTAGTGGACCTAACAATTGGTATCATAGGGAAAGGTTAATATCAATGGTTCTCTCTCAAATCGAGGTCACCAATAATAAATGGATTCCAATCTTTGATGGGAACAATTTTCAGCTATAAAAGATTCATATTCAACACTACTTATGATCTTTGGGAATGGATGTCTTCACTACAGCAATGCATGGTATAACAACCAATATTAACAGTGGTGAATTATTAGAAGCTGAGCGAAGATAATTGGATGCTGATTTCAAGGGAATCAATGCTTTAAAGAGATCCCTATCCAATGATATCTATACAAAGGTGATGTCAGGAAAAACCTAACATTCCATTTGGGAAAAGATATTGCATATATATATATATATGAAGGAGATTCAAAGGTCAGAGAATCAACGTTTCAAGTGTTGTGGAACACGTATGAATATCTTATAACAATCCCAAATGAGTCTATTGATGCATTCTTTGATAGGGTAAATTTGGTAGTGTAAGACATGCGAGGTCTTGGTGAAGTCATTGAAGTCATAAAGATTATAAAGCACATCTTGAAGAAACTTCTATCTCGCTTCTATCCAAAGGTTTACATATTATAATACAAGGATATGAAAGACCCAACACTAGATAACTTGCAAAGTACCCTTGTAGAGTATGAAAGGTTAAATGATAGAAATGATTCTGTGGAAAAAATGGAAATCCAAAGAGTTGGCATTCAAAGCCCTAAAGAAGCTCACTATTGAAGACTCCCATGAAAAAGAAGAGACATATGAGGTGATGTTATTCCTCTCCTCAAACCTTCAGAGATGAAAAGGAATGTTTAAAGGGAAATTTTCACTTGCTTGTTTTCATTGTGGAAATATTGGACATATTACAGCAAGGTACCCCAAAAAGTCCCAAGAAGATGATGATGTCGATGAAGTCGAAATTCAAAAGAAGAAGTCTTCAGCCTTTCTGAAAGGAAAGAAACAATTCATGAGAAATTTCTTTAAGAACATGTAACTTTTTTCAAAAGAATGTGATAGTTCAGAAAAGTCCGAGGTTGATGAGGTTGAAGAGATATAGAATTGTAGAGATCATGGAAAAAATGATATGGTGGAAGTTGTTAGTAATTCTCAAAAACAAGATGAAACCAAAACCAATGAAGAAGAATATGAAGTTGAGGGAGGAGTCAAAATGAAAGCTGAATTAGAAGAATATCTTAAAGAGATAGATTTTCGGAGAGGAAAAATAAATAAATCCAACAACGTGGTACATGATTCCAAACTATACATGCAACAAGAAGAAGAAGAGAAGTCTGAGTTGGTAAAATAAATCGAAAACCTTAAGTCTTACAATCCATAGAGCTCAGAAAAGGTTGATGGACATAAGCTCAATATTGAAGAACATAAAAAGGATATCGGTGTATTTAATGGAAAAGTGAAAGATCAAGTGAAACGTATTAAATAACTTGAATAAGAACTCATCAGTATACGATGAAAAGTGAAGGATCAAGAAAAACTCTTAACCCATAATGTGACATTGGAAAAGAAGACCAATAAAATGAATGAAATGATGAATGAGGAGCCTAGCAGTTTAGTAGGAAAGAAGAAGCAATCAAGCTCAGATGTTAAGGATGATGTAGGGATTGATAAAAAACAGAAAGAAGTTAGGGTTGAAGTCAGATCGTAATAGCCCGTTCTGAAAATGAAAATTGAGGTGGTACAAAGCATAATCATAAAATTCAAAGAACCCATGGGAAAACTATAAGTATAGAAGTGACACATAGGAATGAACCTTTTATGAGGTGTTATTATTGTGGAATGATGGGACACTCACAAAATATGTGTTCTATATCCATAACATACCAAAGGGAATAAGAACATAGGTGGTAGCCAAATAGAGAATGGTTCTCTAGAACACATTTTTAAGGATACTGTTTTTGGTGAGGAGGATTTGGGAACATGTCTAGACACTATACATCGACCATACAGAGGAATGTGCCAAAGTAGAATCAAAATATTCGCAAGAAGAAGATCAAAGAACAAACAGGTGAGTTGAAAATGAATAGTATATTTGTAGCTTTGAAAGATGAAGTAGGTCCATCATAATTTGAGAATGATCAGAAGTCTCAGTATATGCCAAGTGTGAGGAAAAGAATATGGACCAAGAAGAAGAGGGAAGAGAAGGTAGTGGTTGCCGATATTTCCCTTAAAGCATCATATTGTTCTGGTGTATGGATCCTTGATAGTGGTTTCTTGTCTCACATGTCAGGAAATAAGGATCTGGTCACATGCATAAAATATGAAAAAGAAGGAGTTTTTAAATTTGTAAGAGATGAAGGCCTG
This sequence comes from Viscum album, assembly GCA_963277665.1. Taxonomy (NCBI): domain Eukaryota; kingdom Viridiplantae; phylum Streptophyta; class Magnoliopsida; order Santalales; family Viscaceae; genus Viscum; species Viscum album. Next base: position 569,657,788 of record OY728130.1, on the reverse strand, counting down.
AAGATAATTGGATCGGGAAAGTCCAGGTTTGGGGGAAAAGAAATAAGACGTGCTGCTGTCTTGTTTGTAGAAGGTCTCAGTCACAATTTTCTTAGCATCAGTAAAATATGTGACTCAAAGAATTCAATACGGTTTACCAAGAATACATTTTTCGTCAATAGTAGAGATGTTATAGTGATCCTATAGGGAAAAATGACGAAGGGGAATATCTACCTAGTAAGTGGAGAAGGAAATATGTTTTTCTTATCCAGAGAGGAAGAAAAAATGTCGTGGCATAAATGAATTGGTTATCTATGTTATCCATGCCTAGAAGATTTGGTAAAGTGTGATGAAGCTAGAGACCTCCCTAAGATATCACGAGATCGTACTCATACATGCGATGCATACCAACAAAGAAAGATCATCAGAAAGAAGTGTAAGGAAAAGGAAAAGAAGTCAACAAGAGTGATTGAATTGGTGCATGATGATGTTTGTGGGCCTATCACACCAATAGAAATTGACGGAAAGAGGAACTACATTCTTTTCATTGATGACAACAGAAAAATGGAATGGGTATTTGTTACTTCCCATAAGTAATATATATTTAGCTGCTTAAAGCAATACCAGAGGGAGTGTGAAAGGAATATTGGACAGAAAAGTCTAAAGTTTCATATTGACAATGGTAAAAAATTCAAAAATAGTTCGGTGGAATACTATCTCAAGAATCACAGGATAAGGCATCAAGTTTCTTATGTGAAAACTCCCCAACAGAATGGAGTGGTTGAAAGGAGAAATCAGATCATCAACAACTTGGACATAATGATGCTTATAGAAAAGGACCTTCTAGAGAAGTTCTGTAAGGAAGCAGTGTTGAAATTGGTCTACATTTCTAATATTTCTCTATTATTTCTGAAGGAAGGAAAGACTCTATATGATATGTGGTATGGAAATAAGACAATAATGAGATACTTTTGAATCTTTGGAAATAAGTTCTTTATTCTCAACAAATAGAAACATAGGAAATTTGAGTTATATGGAGATGAGGGGATATTCCTTGGATACTTAGGAAAAATAAAAGCATAAAAATTCATTTACATGAGGCTAGGGAAAGTTTTTGAGAGAAATTATGTCACTGATGTTGAAAATGAAGAGAATACTCAAGGACACAGTGAACAGTTCCTTAATGAAAGTGATGAAGAGGAAATTAACCCAGGAGGAGAAGAAGTGGATGATTCCAATTCATAATAAGATACTAATGATGAGAATAAGGAAGTCAAATATGTATTCAAACAAAATCCAAGTATTCGAGCTTAAATTTACAGGAAGAATATCATTGGTGATCAGTCAGCTCAAGTTTAGGTAAGAAGATTGAAATCACTACAGTAGACATCATTCCTATCTTAGGTAGAGCCTAAATGCTTTTTTGATGTAGTTGAAGATGAAAACTGGGTTCAGGATATGAATGAAGAGCTAGATTAGATTGAGAAGAACCCGACATGAGAGATTGTTTCGAGGCCAGCAGATAGGAATTTCATCGGGACTAAATTGGTCTTTTGCAACAAGATGAATGAAGTTGGAACAGTGATTCAAAATAAAGAATGACTATTGTTCAAAGGATACTCCCAGATTGGGGGTATAGATATAAATGAGACATTTTCACCTATTTCAAGGCTAGAGACAATCAGATTATTCTTAGCCATTCCAGCAAAACAGAAGTTCAAAGTGTTCTAGATGGACATCAAATCTGCATTCTTGAATGGAGTTCTGGCAGAAGAAGTGTATATCGAGGAACCATATGCTTTTCTCATTCATGAGGATGAGAACAAGGTTTTTCTCTGAAGAAGGAATTATATGGGCTGAAACAAGCACTAACAGCATGACACTCAAGGATTGATCAATATTTGAAAAATCTTGGTTTCTAGCGTGGTGGAGTTGATTACAATTTCTATTTCAGCAAAAACAGTAATAAAATGAATATAAATATGGTTTATGTCCACTAAATAATATTTTGTGGATCAGATGAAGCTCTGTGCAAAGAGTTTTCTGAATACATGAAAATTGAGTTTGAAATGTCAATGATTGGAGAGCTGAAAATTTTTCTTTGGTTTATAGGCGTCTTAAGGAAGGAATGGTACTTTCATTTCTCAATCCAAATATGACAATGAGGTTCTGAGAAGATTTTGAATGGAAAATTACAAGGAGATGAAAACTCCAGTTGCTACCTGAATGAAATAATCAAAAGATGATGATGGAAGGCCAGTTAATATCACAAAATATAGGTAGATTATTGGGATTTTACTGTACCTAACAGCGACGAGAACTGATATTATTTTTTCCACATGCCAAGAAATGCGATATCAAAGCAATTATAATGAAAGCCTCATGATTTCAGTTAAAATAATACATTGGTATATCAAGGGAACCATAGACTTAGGCTTGATATATAATGACAAATCTTAGTTAGAGTTATTGGGATATATTGATGCTGATTCGGCCGGTTCAGCCGATGATAGGAAATCAACGTCATCAGGTGCATTCTATCTTGGTGGATTTTGTATTTATTGGATAAGAAATAAGAAATATTGAATTTCCTTAAGCAAAGTGGAAGCTAAGTATATTGCGGCCACTCAAGAATGCACACAGTTATTGTGGATGAAGAAGAAACTTGATGATATGAGAGTTGAAGTGAAGTCTCCGATCGGAATCTAGTGCAATATCTCAAGTGATATAAATCTTAGAGAAAATCCCATACATCACTTAAGAATAAAGAATATTGAGATAAAGTATCATTTTATCAAGGATAACATTGCGAAGGGAATAGTGAAGTTAGAGTATGTGCCTACAAAACTACAGGTTGTAGACATTTTGACAAAGGCCTTACCCAAAGAATCTTTTGAGAGACATCGACTGGCTCTGGGAGTTCAATCGACTCTCCTCACTTGAATAAGTGTGGATGTGCCCCCCTCTCTCTGAGGCATGGTGTGTTTTACTTAATGTACTAATATGTGCTATGTACTCTATTACAGACCAAAAAGAAGTGACCTTTGGTTTTGTTCTCAAAGGGGGAGAAAGAGTGAATCCTAAATAGGGAGAAACTTCAGCTAAAAAAGGGAGAAAATGTTTTTTTTCAAAGACATGGGGAGAAGATGATAGGTGGAGAGTAGATATATGGGGATTTTATTAAGACAAGTGAAGAAGCTGATAGGGGAGCATCATTATGAGATTATATTGTGTTCTAAGTGATCTTCCAGAGTATATCTTGGACAACACAAGAACCCATGAACTGAAGGAGAGTAATAAATATGACGATGCTGGAAGTGATCAATCAATGATTAGATATCACGACAGCTGAGGATCGTGATAAAATCAGAAGAGTGGTGTTTGAATGGTGTTAGAAGGTTTCAAGTAATCATAAATTTGTATCAGCATGGTATCAACAATTGTTGTCAGAAATCAAGTGATTAATTGATGACATTTTCATACTACTCTTATTTCTCACACCGAGCATTGCTCATGTGGGCTTAGAGTATGTTGCTAGTGAATCATTGGTCACTATCTAAATTGCAAGAGTATAATGATGGTAGATGATCTAAGGATATTTAGTGAGGTATCAAAGTGTAGAGAGTTTTTATGAGAAGAGTTTTCAAGAAACCCAAAGGGGTAGATTGTTGGGAAAAAACCCTTCAATGTAACATTGAACCATTTTTGAGGTGCTTGTATTTGTTGAAAAAATTGGTTTGTTTGTTGAAAAAGAGGGTTTCCATGGTGAGTTATTGAGTTCAAGAGATATCATTGATAACCTAAGCTAACAAATAACTATGTCAAAGGAATGGAGGATCTAGAGGTGGTACAAAAAAACAGATCTAAGGTGGCACCATTTTCCAGTGTTTGCCAAATTTTTGGGCCTCAAAAATTGGAAAATGGGGAAACAATTTTTTGGAAAATAAAGTTGCGTGCAAGATCTAAGGTGGTTTAGAAACTTGCACACAAGGCATGTTTCATGATCATAATGTCGAAAAATGGAAAAGTCATGAAGTGCGTGAAAGATTCTAAGTTAGTTGAAAGATGAGGTTGCATAAAAGAATCTTGCTTACCCAATGCGACATCAAATGGGGTTTGGTAAGCTCGAAGATAATCTTGCGCGACATGGTAAATATTCTGTGAAAGGTTCTACCATGCTTATAAATAAAAGGTGACCCCCCTCATTCAAATGATCTCAACACTTAGAGTGAATCCGAGCTCTAGATCGTGTAGTAATTTTATGAAAATGGAGTTGTACGAAAGATTTTGAGTTGAGAGCAAGCTAAGAATGTTGCACATAAGATTTGAGTTATGAGAAATATCGAAGTTGTGTGAAAGGAGTGTTTCGTGAAAAAAGTGGAATCTTTTGCGCAAGGAAATAACATTTATCACAAGATGTAGTAAGGGTTGCATGAAAGATTTGGAGTTTCTGAGTAGTACTATGGTAAATAAGTATTCATCAGTGGATGAAAGTGGGGCATCAATAGCGCATTTACATACAGTGAAGGATACATTCATTTGAGATAATGAAGGGACCCAAAATTCTATAAACTATGATTTGATATTCTCAATAAGTAGTGAGCACACATCATATGAGAGAGCAGTGAGCTTTCAAATTGTGAATGGTTGTAAACCAGGAGGGACAGTGAGTCCACTTTGAACTTTCTAAACAGTAGTGCACTTTTAGTGGATTTGTCACATTGACACATCGCTAGTGTATGATCCTTGGACATATCCCAGTGAGGGTGAACCAAGTGAAAATTGTTGTTTCCTGTGCATTATTTTATTTCTATTTATAATTTTCTACGGGAAAGAGAGAGAAGAGAGTTTTTATTAATAGCTAAACAAGATCAATAAGGGAAGTTGTTTTAATCTGTCATACCCTCATTCACCCCCCTCAGGGTATATAACATAGTGGACCTAACAGTTCATTTAATTAATGGTTTTAGTTATGTGGTCCACCACATTATCTTCGCTGGAAATAATGCTCACCTCAACCTCACCACTGTGAAAAAAATCCTTCATGATATGATAATTTAAAAGTATGTGATTTGTTAGCTGATGTGAACTTGTCTCTTTTTTGATATCCACCATTGGAGTATTATCATAATATAGTGCAATGGGATATTTTATAATAGGTACAATTTCAATCTCTTTAAAACATTTGTGCAGCTGTACTACTTCTTTATCTAACTCAGAAGCCACAATATACTCAGACTCTCCTATTGAATTTACAACCACATCCTGCATTGAGATTTCCTAGCTCACAACACCCCCATTCAAAATGAATATTTATCCTATTTTTCATTACATATCATCTTGATCTATTTAGAAACTAGTATCTGCATATCCTTTGATGAAAAGTTCCTTATCTCCTCTATAGACCAGGAACATATCCTTAGTATGCCTTAGGTATATAAGGATATTCATGATTACCCTTCAATGGTGGTCATCTAGGTCTTATTGATATCCTCATACAACACTAAATTTGTATGTGAAATCTATCCTAGTCCATAGTATAACATAAATTAATGACCCAATAACTAACTTGTATAGAATACGTTTCATTAGTTGTATTTCCCCATGTGTTTGAGCGCACATTTTCTTGGTAAGATGAATTACATGTGACATTGGAAAATATCCCCTCCTAGATTGTTCCATAACAAACCTCTTCAATATCTTATCAATATATGTAATTTGACTTTGTTTGAGCAACCTATTAGATCCATTATGATGTATCTTGATCCCAAGAATATATGTTGTCTTGTCCAAGTCCTTAATGGGGAGGAATTTATTCAAATAGTACATAATAAACTATAAGAATGATATTTCATTTTTAATAATTAATATTTCATTAACATATACTATAATTAAGAGAACCACACCCCCACTAAATAATTCATAGACAAAAGCCTTAGAATCATTATTTACGAAAAAAAAAGTTATTTCTTTTTTGAATAAATTGTTTCATGACCTATATGATTGCTTTAATCTATAAATGGATTTTATCAAATTTCATATCTTATGGAATCCTTTGGAGTCCCTAACCCTTCGGGTTGTATCATATAGACGTAGTTTTAATGTTTTATATTAAGGAATGTGTTTTGACATCCACTTTACAAATTTCATAGTCATAAAAACCCTAATCTGATGTAGAATTAAGATGCATTTAAACATTGAAACTAGTGAAATGTTTTTTTCATAGTATGTTCCTTGAATTTATTTAAACCCTCCTTCAACAAGTCATGACTTATAGGTACTGAATTGTCCTACAATGTCCAGTTTCTTCTTAAATACCCATTTAAAACTAATGGGATTTACATCCACTAAAGGGACTAAAAAAATACATACTTTGTTTTGGTATGTGGAATCTATTTCTAAATTCAAGAAGTTTTCCATTTTTCATCATATATGACATTTACTAATTCTTTTTAGGTTATAAGGTCATTATTATCAACTAAAAATGAGTCACCATCCTCAGTGACTAAAAAACCATAATGTTATGGTTCTCTAAAATCCCTTATACTCCTTTGAAATACTTTTGTCTCTAGAATAGTTTCTTCTTCCACAAGTATGTTTGGAATCTATTCTTCTTTAAACTATTGTGTATCTTAATCCTTGTCTTCATCAAATTATATCTCACTCCCACTATCTCTTTTAGATATGTTCTCCCTCTAAAGGAATATGGAATGTCTTTCCACTATTACATTTTTGTCTAAGTATTCATATAGGTAACATACCCTTGTTTCCTTGGGGTATCCTATAAATGTACACTTTGTGCCTTAGGGTGCAATTTTGTTTCCTGAATAGTCCTTGACCAATGCTTAATGGCCCTACACATGTAAATTGGACAACATGGTTTTTATTCCACTCCAATGTTTATATATAATACCATTTATTGATTTATATGGTTCTTGGTTTAGTATATTTTATTCTATTTGTAACATGTATCCCCAAAAGGAGAATGGAAGACTCGCATGACTCATCATTGATTTCACCATGTCTAATAAGTTATAATTCCACATTTCACTTACATAGTTCAACTGAGGTGAATAAGGAGGCTGGAGTTGAAATAGAATCCCAAACTCCCATAAATAACCAATGAAATATTGATTAAGATATTCTCCACCACGATCTAAGTGTATTTTCTTAATCTTTTTACCAAGATAGTTCTCAAATACATTCTTATATTCCTTGAATTTGTCAAATGAATCTAACTTATACCTCATTAAGTATACACATACATATCTACTAAAACAGTTTTTAAAATTTATGATTTATGAGTACCCACCAATTTCTAAAATTGAAAACTATCCATATGCCGATATGAACTAATCCAAGATACTCTTTGGAGATTTCACCTTTCCCAATAAATGGGGATTTAATAATTTTACCTTGTAAACATGCATGGCATACACCATGTGATTTTAGATCAAAATAATATAAATATCCATCTTGGTATAATTTAGTCTAGTTCTTTTCCTTTACATGACCTAGATGGTGATTTCATATTTGGGTATGGTATGAGTCATGTGAAGTAGTTATTTCATAAATTTCTATTACTTGGTTTGTGTATTTCAACTCATAAGAACAATTATATAATTGTGATTTCCCATGAAAATGTTATATTTGTAGAAGAAGAAACAATTATTTCACTAATTGAAAATAAATTCATCTGCATCAATTTTGGATGTAGATATATTGTTTTTAGTAATGTGTGTCACAAAATACCAACCTTTCAAAACAAAGAACATTCCAGTAGGCAACGTAAGGTGGTAATTTCCAGTAGACACAAATAAAAGTCAAGCTCTTCTGGCAACTCATAGATCTACCTCCTCTTACTCAATCTTTTTTAATCAACAAGTTTCCTATATTTGAATATATATTTGGTCACCAGAAGCTGTATCATATAACAAATCTTTATAAATAGATAAATTAGACTTGATAATAACAATATAGAAGCTTCTCCTTGGTTCTTTGGCTCGATGAAGTTTTTATTTTAGTGTCCCTTCTTTCTACATGTGAAAAAATAAAAACCCCTCTCTCTTACTTTACCCTTGATTATCCTCTTCTTGGAATCGAATTGGGAAGAATCTTTGGGCTAAGAACTATTTACTTGACCTCTCTATTTCTTCACTATTAAGACAAAAGTCTTTTCACATTTTTTATCCTTATCTACTTGGTGAATAACAGTAATAAGATCTTGGGGATACTTCCCAATGTTGTTTATATTAAAATTAACAACAAATATAGAGAATCTCTAAGTGAGTGATTCAATAATAAGATCAGTGATCAGTTTTTTAAGGATTTTAAACCCTACAACATATTGACACTCAATGTTGCCAATGATCTCGACTACTAAGGACTATATGGGGAACCCTCTCCAATATTTCTATAAATAATATCTATGGATATCAAAAACCACTCATGTCTATATCTCTCTTGGTATAGTCCATGGAGATACTCGAGCATGCTATAGAAATCCATATTTTCGTGAGAATTCATGTGTTCACTAGACATAGATGATAACATCAAACATTGAACGTAGACCGTGTTAATAATTTTTTTTTCATATACAAGGATCTATTCATAATTATCCTCCATAATTTTAAAATCAGTAAGTGAGGATTCTAGCATGTAATATTTCAGTTCATTGAATAACATAGCCTGAAAGCATCTGAACCACTCCTAAAAGTTACTGCTAGTGAGCCTTTCTCTAATATAGATTATATGGATAATGTGGATGATGAAATTTCCATTTTATATAGTTATAAAAAATTAGATTATTATTAATTTCCATGATTACAAATTATGTGATAAATAGAAAAATAATTTATTTTATTAATTCTCCAAGTATTTTATCATGTCCCAATATCCCTAACCATTGAACTCACAATTTCTAGTTTCTTTGATATTATAGTGGAAATGATCCATATACCCCATCACATAACCCCCATAAAGGTTAGTCAATATAATTTAAGGTATATAGGTAGGATAATATTTTCTAATTACTGGGTTTTTCTCTTTGATTTGTGTAGTGTATTCCCCAGCCGAAAAATCCTAACATGGATTTCCTTAGAACTTACCTCCAAATTACACCAAAAATAGGAATGGATACTCCTCTTGATGTAAAGTGGTTTAGTCAACTTAAAACCTTCATAATAACTCCCATTATAAAAGTGGGTTCCCTAATAAGGGTTGGTCAAAAATATAGATCTATAGGTTTCATTCATTATAAATTAATGAAAGGCCTAGTCTAACTTATATATATTTGAGGGATTTTAATTTATTATTCATAAGTTTTATCTTATTTTATCATTTACATGGCCTGTTAATATTAATTTTATTTTAATTAATTAATTAACCATGTTGGATAAAATATTAACATAAAATCCATTTATTTAAATTCCCTCTTTGTGCATTAATTCATTTACTTATGCGATCACGATGTTGCATTAGTAAATTTCATAATCCATAGAAATAAATAAATAAATAAATAACCTGATTATGAGATTTTATAATAGTTAATTTATTGATCAGATAAGAAATCAACTAATGACCTATAGTAATAACTCCTTGCACCAGTCTTGGAATGAGCTATAGTATTCCTCTTGTCCACATGTGCATCACCTGATTTGGAATAAATATGGTTCTATCGTGAACTACATCCATCCATGTCACATATGTGATTTTGTTTTGAGTTATTCCTTTGTTTATTTTTGATATGGTATTTATTCCTAGTATTCCTGTGAGTTTTTAGATAAAAATAGTGATTTTGGGTTTAACAATATGTGGGGAAAAATTGGAATTCATTTTTGGGAAACTGTGCACCCTTTCCCAAGAAAATGTTCTACTAATTTCATCTTTGAAAGAGGTGACTACATGGCTGTCACATGGTTTGGAAAACCATTCAATAAAACTATTCTTCTTGTTCCTCTTTGATATTGGGGAAGGAACGGTTGACGCCTGATATAGAAAACCATGCGGTTTAACCATGAAACATGTCCCGGTCATTAAAAATAAAAAATTTACCCATTTTACCTCTTTGGATTTTAACCCAAACCACCCCTAATATGACCCATTCAGGATTTTGAGCCCTATGATCTCTTTATTCTCCTTCTTGGAGCCTTTTATCATCAATATTTGGGTGTTTTTGGCCCTTATTCTTCAAGGAATCCTCAAGTAAGACTTGTTTCCCATGATTTATCATTTATTATAGGGTTTTATTCCCTCTTTCATGGGTTTTCCTTTTCCAAGTGGGTTATTTGAGCTAATTATGGTCCAATATTGATATGTTGGTTAAAATACTGATGGTTGTTGTCTAATCATGAATTCATAGGTTCTTGTTGATGTGTGGTTGTCATTCTGCACTAGTTTCGGGAAGTTTCCATGTGTAAGGTCGGTGGTTCCATGATTTTACATTATTATATGATTTCATATTTTATTATTGGTTGCTTAAATGTTTTCTGTAGATTATTTTTGTGGGGAAACATATGTTTTACCAAGTTTTATAGATGAATATGGGATGAAAGTTAGTTTTTTAAATGAAATTGTTTATATTTCTTATGTGATTTATTGTGATTCTTCTTGAATTTGTCTTATAACTTTAAGAAAAGGTGTGAAATGTGTTTTCAAAATTATTTGAAGTGTGGATGCGTTGAATGTGGGTTTTCCAAAAGAAAAATTTTTTATTTCACATAGGCTTCTTTATTTTTCACCATAAATATTTTTAGAATTGTGAAAGTGATGTAAATCTTGTTTTAAAAATGGATTTGGCATACATTTGGATTTGAAAGGGTATTTTTCCATTGAAATGGTTAGATTTCACATGTTATTTTAGTTTAGTTCTTCCAAATGGGATTTTGAAATTTTGATGGTGATGTGAAGTCTATTTCTAAATTATTTTGTTGTGAGTGTAAAATGAAAGTGGTTTTTTTATAGAAAATGGTGATTTCTAAGAGAGTTTTGATCATTGGATCAATGTGAAATGTTAAAATGGTGATTTTATTGCGTGTTCATGATTATTTTAATGTGTATGTTGAAGTGGTTAGTTATGTGATATTTTAATTGGGAAATGAGAACAAAGGGAATCCTATGTATCTTGGTGGGAAGAATAAAACTAGTATATTAGTTGATTCGGCAAGACTGAGGTTCAGTTTCTTCTAGCATGATTGAAAATTACAAAACTAACTAAATATGTGATATGATTAGAGACCACTAGATCTTGGGATGTTTTCTCCTCTAGTGGCTTGTGTGTGGTAACACTGTTTGTTTTGGATTATGATATAGAGACCATTAGACCTTGGGATGAGATCCCCTCTAATAGATCATGCACTGGAATGCTATTGGTATTGTTTGGAGGATTTTATCTCTAAGGTATGAAGTTTCTAGGGTCCCATTAATGCTATATTACCTTGGGGGATTTCCCATGGTGATCTCTTGTGATATGATGTATATGTGATGTGGTTCTATTCATTGGTATATTGTAGACCTTATGTGATTTTTTTCAAAGAAATCTTCTTTTGAGAAAAAGGTTTTCATTAAAAGTGCTTACTTCAGAATTTTTTTCATAAAAATGTTTTCCTGAAATTATTATCTTGGAAATGTTTCTTGTTTTTTATATAAATTTTAATATTTATTTATCCTATAATGTTATATCATGGAACACTTATTTTGGGTGGAATCCTACTGGGATTTGGCTCACACCCTACATACACCTTTGGGTGTTTGTAGACAATGTTATGTATGACCCTCGTCAAGGAAAGATATATCATGGTGGTGATGGTGGATCTGGTTTCTAGTGTTCCACTTATTTCAGGTGTTGGTGGTGGTGTCTTGGGGGTGATTTAATACTTCTTACGTGGAGGTTTTGGTATGGATTTTTTTTATTTCATTACCATTGTGGTATTTTGGTTTGGGTTAATGTTTTAAAGCGTTGAATCTGAAAACAGTTGTACATAATTTGGTTTTACTAGTTATGTAATTTTTATTCTTGTTGGTTGTTTTTTGGTTATATAAATGGTTGAAATCATTGACATAGTGAATTTTTAATACCAAGAATCTGGTTTCTTTCCCGTGGGGATCGAGAACTCCCTTTGGGCCATGCCAGAGATTGGGCCTGGTTCTGGGTTGGATGGAACCCCAGCTTGGTTCATGAAAAAATGGTATCAAATAAGGTAATTTTCTTTTTGGGACAAGTTATTTGGGAAGAGTCCAGATAGACTGGAGCAAGGATTATCGAGGCATGAGGTTCTTGTTGCGAGTCGGGTGTCTTGAAAACATACCTCATGAAAGGACTCAAGTCTCCATGTGGTGTTGGGAAATTTGGTTTTAATTCTCATCAAGGTTATATGTATAGGATGGAGACTGTATATTGAAACTGGGTGGAGGTGGAGTGTTTTGGATTAACTTTTTATTATGTTGGATTTGGATTTTTTCAAAATTATGAATTTTTTTTGAAATTTTTTTTCATTGGTAAAAATTTTCAAAATGTACATTGATGGTTTTATTGATGGGTTTCCTTGTGGTTTTTGTTTATGTATTAAGATTCCTCCTTGGAGACATCCTATTCAATTGTGGGAAGAGGATGGATTGAGTTATACCCCACTAATAAATTAGAGGTTAGTAGAAGCAGTGTTTTGGGATGTTCAAGTTCTAGGACAAGGATCTGGCTCTAGTCCTAATCTGGTTAGAGAAACTCTACTAAATTCTAAAAGGGATATAGATCAAGATTTCTTCAAGAGCAAGCCTCCTTCTTTTCAGGGTTGCACAGAACCCCAGAAGATGAGGACTATATTGAAAAAATTTAGATGATGTTTGAGTTTCTTGATAATCCTCAAACATTCAGGGTGATGTGTTCTTCATTCATGTTGGAAGGTCCCATTTGAAAGTGGTGGGACTCAGTGGTTCAATAAGGAAAGAATGAGAAGTTTGGTTGGAAGGATTTTATGTTCACATTCAAAAAGTAGTATTGTCCTGAAATTTTGGCTTTAACTATGTGTTGGGATTTTGGAGCTTTTCTTGGGATACTAGACATTGATAGAGTATGACAAATACTTTTTAGTGTTAGTTCGATACACACACAAGGTCGTTTTCAATGATCAGTGAAGGATCAGAAGTTTGAGATGGGGTTGTAACCAGAAATTTATTCTCAATTATTTTAGTTCAAGATGAAGATGTATGATGAGGTGTTTTATCATTCCATTATGATATAAATTGATCGTACACGAATTTTTAGTTTCTATGAAGCAGTGTTAGTAGTGGGAAGTGGTAGTTCATATGAGAAGAAGAGGAATACATATGTGTATGGGAAGAAATGAGGGGGGTTTTCAGGCCATCCATCCCATCTATCTTCATATATGGCATCAGTTTCTCAGTATATTGTGTCCCATCAGTGTGGGAAGGCGGGGATCATGTTATTTTCATTTTCATCTCCACCCAGGTCTTACCATTGGTGTGGAACTATGAGAAACTTACAAAAATTTACCAACATTTCACACCCATATTAGAGTGGTGTAGGATTTTTGGTTTCTAAAGGGATTTTAGCTTAGTCAAACCCATCTAGGATAGTGAGTTCTTGGTTTCGAGATCAAGTAAGAAGTGTTGAAACTTATTCTGGTTAAATCCAGTTCTGGGTAGAGCTATAGCCTAGTGGTTGATCTTAGACTTGGACAGAAACAAGGTTGTTTTATACAGTGTATCGGGTGATAGTGGAATCAGATGTAGGGAATGTGATAGTCTGAGGTACTATTATTATTTTATTTTATTTAGGTATTTTTTTGTTTGATACATGTTCCTCATTTTATTTTATTTATAATCTTCTTATATATGTGTTAAATTTTCTAACTGAGCTAATGTCATATGGGATGGAGTTGGTTACAGTGCGTAGTATGAAATGAGAGTAGGGTTTCAGGTGTATGTTCCATGTGATCATCATTTCATGGGTTGATTTGGAATGGTATTTACAAGTTTTGGAGATATACCTCTATGATGTGATCTTCGGTGTTGATTGGATGGTGCATTTTTCATGTTCACATCAATTGTTATAGGAATTGAATGATTTTTGTGGTACCTAATGGAATTACCCAGGTTTTTCAATGTGAATGGGGTCCTTGTTCATGATTTGATGGACCTCATCTTCCCAAATTGGGAAATATTGATTATCATATCTCATCACTCATGTTGGAGGATGGTGATAGCAGTTTGTAAGCTAGATCGCCTCCCTATGGTGGATGATTTCCCAGTGGAATTCCCAAATGAATTTTTATATTTGCCTCCAGAGTAGGATGTGGAGTTCACCATCAATATGGTTTCTAGAAAATAGATGATATCTCTTACCTCATACAATATATACCCCTATGATTCGATGGAATTTAAGGTACATTTGGATGATTTGGAATAAAATGGATTCATTTTCTCGAGAATCTAACCTTGGTCTACTCTAGTTATATTTGTCAAGAACGATGGTGGATCTATCTGGTTTTGTATTAATTACCATAATTTAAATAAGTTAAAAATCAAGAACAAGTAAAATTTTCCTTGTATTGATGACCTTTTTGCTTATCTTATGGGGAAAGGTGGTCTTCTAAGATTGAATTTCATTTGGTGTATCATCAAGTTATAGTTAGAGAAGTGGATTTTCTGAAAACAGCATTCTAATGCAGTTATGGCCATTTTGAGTACTTGGTCATGCCTTTATGGTTGATGAACACTCCAATGATCTTTATGGTGATCATGATCATGGTATTCCACCAGTATCTCGATTCCTTTTTTGTGGAATTCATGGGTGACATCTTGGTCTATTCAAGGACCAAGGATGAGCATGAGTGGCATTTTTGGATTTTATGGACAACCTTTCGGATCATCACCTCTATGAAAAGTTCTCTACGTGATCCCTCTAGGTTAGGGAGGTGAGGTTTCTGGGACATGTTATATTGGAATGAGGGGTTTTAGTAGACCCCAAGAGGGTTAGTGTAGTGATGTGGTGGGAACAATCGGAATTATTTTTTCAACCTAGAATCTTTTTTTGGGCCTGGCAGGGTATTACAATTGATTTTTTTAGATTTATCTTGGATTTATTTGTCTATGACATTGATTACACATAAAGGGGTTTTGTTTTAGTGGATACTAGAGTTTCAAGAGTCCTTTTAGAAGATAAATAGATGGTTGGCCATAGCCCCTTGTTTTTGTTTTTTGGAATCTGGAAAGGGATATGTGGTCCATTCTGATGCCTTCGGTATGGGTCTTGGGTGTGTGATGATTCGATATGACCATGTGGTGGCTTATTCTTCACACCAAATCCAACCACATGAAAATAATTACCCATCCCATGACCTGGAGTTAGTGGTGGTGATGCATTCCTTAAATACATGGCACCATTACCTTTTTTTTGGAAAAGTATGCGGTTTGTTCTGATCATAATAGGATTGACTAAATTTTATCATAGAAATATCTGGATCTAATAAGATCTATTGGAATGAGTACCTTCAGGGGTTCAATTTTGATATCATGTATACCTCAGGAAAAGGTAATGTGGTTGTCAATGCCTTGAGTAGGTAAGTTACAGTTCAAGCATTGAAAGAGTATAGCGATGAGTGTACTTTGATTAGAATTTTTTAACAGATGCTTCTAGAGACCAAGGAGATTAATGGAGGTGCATTCTTTGTAAGTGTACATCTGACAACTTCCCTTTTGGAATTAATTTGGAAATAGAAACTAATTAATTATTTGTTTCAACATTATATATAGTTTCTAAATTGTTAGGAGGTGACTTCTGGTTATTCGTTTTCTCCTGAGGGAGATTTTTCATTTACATTCCTCTTCATGGTGTCGTTTTCTTTGTGGAAGGTGTTGATGTAGGATAGACAACAATATTAGTTGTTTTTTCATCCTGGTGCCACAAAGATGTTCTATGATGTGTATTGGTAGTTCTGGTGTTCATGCATGAGGTGGGACAGAGTGGACTTTGTATCACAGTGTTATACATGTCATTAGGTTAAAGCATAGCACCAAAGGCCCTTTGATTTTCTTCAGATTCTATATATTCTTACCTAGAAGTGGGGTTAAGTAAACATGGATTTTATTGTTGGATTACCTAGTACACCTTGGGGATGGAAAACTATTTTTTTTCTTAATTGACTATCTGACCAAATCATCATATTTCATTCTGATTTGGGATTCATCCAAAGTGGCTGAGTTGGGTCGATTATATGTTTAGGAGATAGTGAGGCTCCATGGTGTTTTATCAAAAAACATTTCATACTATGACCCAAATTTTACCTCATGGATTTGGGAAGGCCTCAAAGGTGATGTGGTTACATGTCAAGTTGAGTACCACATACAATCCTCAAATAGATGGTCTGACAGAGCGAGTGAATCAGATCTTTGAAGACATGATCTAGAAATATGTGATGGATTTTGGAGGATTGTGGGATATCCATTTGGGGATGGTATATTTTTCATATACCAATCATCCATTCAAATGTATCCCTTTGAGTCACTTTATGGCCAGTCATGTCGGCCTCTATTATGTTTGGATTAGGTGGGTGGGACCTCATTGTTCGTATCATGCCTTGTGTGAGAAACTTATGATAAAGTTAAGTTGATCATGGTGTTTTTTTGATAGCACAGAGTTTTGACATGTCCAATGTCGATTAGAGGTGCCATGATTTGATTTTTTCTGTGGGTGATCACGTGTTTATGAAAATGGCCCTTCGCTGGCATCATTGTTGTTTTGGTAAGAAAGGGAAGCTAACATCAAGGCATGTTGAATCTTTTGAGATTAATGAGAGAGTTGGTAAGCTGTCATATAGGTTAGACTCCACCTCCTAGTTTAAATCAATTCAAGACGCTTTACATGTCTCTCATCTGAATATGTATACCCCTGATCCTTCCCATGTGTTGAAATGGGAAGAGTTGGAGTTAAAGCCTGATTTGTCGATGTTTGAGTGGCCTGTATGAATTGTGGATTATCGAGAGAAAGACCTTCATGGGAAGTCTATTATATTAGATGAGTTCTTCGGTATCATGGTAGTGATGATGATGAGACACAGGAGGTGAATTGTTTGGTTGAGGAGGAGTATCTATTTTTTTCTGATCAAACCTTCAAGTTACTTTCTGGGGGGGTTTCATGGTGGGGAGAATTGTCACATCCATGATTTATTTTAGGTATTCCTTTATTTATTTTTAGTCTAGTATTTATCCCTTGGGTTCCACATGTGGTTATGGAGAAAAATGGTGATTTTGGGCATGATAGAAGGTGGCGCAAGGTTGGCACAAAGTTTGGGGACACTATGCACCCTCTCCCAGGGAACCATGCAACTAAATTCATCTTGGAATGAGACGACAACACGATTGTCGCACGACTTGGAAAAATGTGTGGGATCACCATGTGTCCTGTTCCTATTAGATATTGGGGGACACATGGTAACCACATTGTATGGAAAACCATGTGAGATAACCATGTGACCTGTCCAGGTTATTAATAATTGAAAATTTACCCCTTTTCCCTCTTCTTATTTAATCACCAAACGACCCCATTATAGATTTTTAACACTATTATATCCATATTATCTATCTATGAACCTTTTATCATAAATCATTGGGTGGTTTTTCCCCTATTGTTTCAAGGAATCATCAATTAAGTCTCGTTTCCTTCAGTTTCTACCTTCATCTAGGCTCTTTATTCTCTATTTCTTCGGGTTTCCTTTATCAAGTGAGTTATTTGAACTAAGGAGGGTCCCATCATGATATATTATGTTAAATATTGATGTTTTTTAAGTACTTATTTTATAAGGGCTTATTGAGGTGAGGTTATGGTTTCACACATCTTTTTGGAAGTTTCCAAGTGTTAGGTAGGTGGTTCCACAATTTTACATTATTATATGATTTTGGATTTCCTTCTTGGTTGCTTAAATATGTTTTATGGAATATTTGAGTGGTGAAAAATATGTTTTAAATATTTTTGGATATGAATATGTGATGTATGTTTGTTTTTGAAATGAAATTGGTTATATTTCTTGTATGCTTCATTTTGGTGCTTCTTGATGGTGTTTTATGCCTTGAGTTAAAGGTGTGAAATGTATTTTAAAAATAATGCGAAGTGACAATGTTTTGAAAGCGAGTTTTCCAAAATAATTGCATTTTTTCAAATTTGTTTCTTTTTTGTTCACCATAAATGTATTTTTGAATTGTGAAAGTGATCTGAATAATGTTTTAAAAACAGATTCAGTGTGTGTTTGGATTTGAAAGGGGCTTTTCCCATGGAAATGGTTGTATTTCACATGTTCTTTTCTTGTACTAGTTCTAAATGAGATTTTAAAATTTTGAAAGTGATTTGAAGTGTGATTCCAAATCATTTTGGTGAACGTGTGAAATTAAAGAGGTTTTTATGAGAAATGGTGGTTTCCATGTGAGTTTTTTATCAATGTCAAATGTAAAGATGGTTATTTCCTTATGTTTCCATGATTCATGGCTTGTGTATGTTAAAGTGATGAAATACGTGGTATGTGAAATATGAAATTATCACTAAAGGAATCCTAGGAATCTAGTTGGACAGACTAGAACTAGTAAGCTAGTTGATTAAGATGGACCAATGTCCGGTTTGTTCTAGAAAGATTAATGATTACAACACTAAGTAAACATATTATATAATCAGAGACCATTGGAATTTAGGGTGTGTTCCCCTGTATTGGCTCATTCATAGGAACACTATTAGTTTTTTATTATGATATGAAGACCATTAGACCTTGGGATGGGATCCCCTCTAATGGCTTGTGCATGGGAGCATTGTTGGTATTGTATGGGGGATTTAATCATTAATGTATGAGGTTTCTAGGGTCCCATTTGTGCTAGATTACCTATAGAGATTTCCCATGGTGATCACTGGTGATGTGATACGTATATGATGTGGTGCTAGCCATCAGTGTATGGTAGACCTTATATACCTATTGTATTCAACGAAATATTCATTTGA
The DNA here is from genome assembly GCA_963277665.1 of Viscum album. Lineage (NCBI taxonomy): Eukaryota > Viridiplantae > Streptophyta > Magnoliopsida > Santalales > Viscaceae > Viscum > Viscum album. The sequence goes on along the minus strand of OY728130.1, from coordinate 569,638,815 downwards.
CAAAAAGGTTCTCCTTAAAAGTGTTTACTTGTGAAACATTTTCATTAAAAATGTTTTCATGGAATTTTTATCTGGGAAATATTTCAAGTGTTTTTATATAAATTTACATGTTGATTTATCTTCTAATGTTATAGCATGGAATCCTTCTTTTAGATGGCACCCAACTAGGCTTTGAATCACACCCTACGTACACCTTTGGGTGTATGTAGACATTATTATGTATGACCTAGGTAATGGAAAATGTACTGTGGTGAGGATGGTGGAGCTAGTTTCTAATGTTCCACATATTGCAGGTGTTAGTGGTGGTGGCTTGAGGGTAATTTCTCTCCTATTACACAATTATTTCTGGGATGGTTTTTTTCCTTACCATTCTAGTATTTTGGTTTTGGTTAAAGTTATAAATCTTTGAATCTAAAAATTATTGTACATCATTTGGTTATGATTATCAGCTATGTGATGTCTATTTTTTCATTGTTTTTGGTTATATAAATGGGTGAAATTATTACCAAAGTCAATTTTCAAAACCCAGGAACTAGTTTCTAGCCCTTCAGAATTAAGAATTCCCTTTAGGACATGCAATAGATTGGGACAGATTTTGTGTTGGATAACACTGTAGCTTAGTTTGTGACAATGCTCCATGGGATACTCTAGTAATTATAAGTATTTATAACTCACATGAAGGTGAGGGGAACCAAAGGATTTGTTAAGGGGGATTACGTACATATCCTTGGCCAAAAATATCCTATATAATTTTGGATGGAGGGATGACTTTTAGAACATAAATTTCATTTAACAAATAAAAAATTGTAAAACCTTGCAATTAATTAAATTAAAACCATCCAAATCATACACAACTCTTGGTGAAGCTCTTGATCGGTCATACATGTAACGAATTTAAAAAATTAACTAGCTAACATTAATTTATTATTCATTATTTATTATTAGGATAAATGTTCTTTCATTACTTAATTAATCAATCAATTAATTAATTCCATTTTATGTTAATGAACATTTGAATTCATTTATTGATACCAATCATTAATGAAATTCATGTAATATAAATAGGAGAACAAATAATTAAGGATTTATTATAATAAATTAATTGATCATTTCATGTTATTTAAAACCATTATTAAATTTTTCAAACACACTAGGTATGTCAATCAGTAAAATCAGGTTTTAATAATACAAATTTTCAATTTAATGTAATTAAATCCTATCCTTTAATGGGATACTACACATTTTTTACTATCCAACTGCATGTCGTGTATCTAGGGTACATTCCTAGGGCTACTATGTGTACCTCAATTGGACTACATAGCATGTACTAACCAACTAAAAATCATTTTTTATGCTCTTTATATGCCCAGGATAAACATATGGGTTTTCAGTGTTCATTTAGACAGATTACCCGACATTTTCCGGCCAGCTACATGCCATGTGTTCAGAATTATTTATGCCAGTGAAATCTACTGAATGACTTGGAATTTTCTCAGATGATAGACTACACGACGTGTATAATCCATCTACATTCCATGAATATTTTATGTCATGTGTATTTTTTTCTCACTGATTGGGTTGATATGTATTTTATATGTAATAGATGATGAACTAGATTCTATATACATTGGATACATTCCATATATATCATTAATTCTCTAGATATAAGTCTCACATGGTTTTATCGTGTATAATGACCACAAAAATTGATAGAATTTCACTACTAACCTATGTATACTATACGATGTGTACGCCGACTACACTCTATCTAATCAGATATGTCATGTTCCAGGTTATCCAAATCAACACACGATGTAAAATTAATTCACCATGTGTAGTTAATTATTCATTGTGTAATATATCCCACAACATGTTCAGTTTCAGTACACTTGGGTACACGACATATACTCCAGGTACACATCGTTTATTCCAATTCTATCTGGCCAGATTCCTTAGCAATTCTTTCTGAATTATTTAGTCATTCCTGATCAGTTCTTATTCATTTATGAAAATAATACACTGAGAAAACAACATTAACTTTTTGATAACATGTTAATTAAAACCAAATTTAAGAATGAGTAATATGAATTTAAAATCTAACCAATATTATGCATAGATCAACAATCTAATATATAATTTTAAATTTGAAATGTGATCACTATAATACCACTTATATATTTACAGCGCAGTGGAAGTGAATTTGGTGGGAATAATATTAAAATTTATTTTAATATAGTGTTTCCCGAAACCCCAATGGATTATCTTTAATGTTAAATTTATAATTAATTTATTTAATTTTGGAAGAAATAATCACCTTATCTTAGAATCTTGTATTTTTTATGATATTGATCTTCCAAAAACACTTTCGAACTACCTTCATTGTGATATAAGGATTCAAGTGTGGAAACCCTCTCGCGACGATCCATGCATGATCATTTGATCTTCAAGCAATGCCAATTGATTTATGGGTGCTAGCATGCTGAATCGATTTTCTTGCATTATTTGTCTTTATTTCTCTAAGATCTTTTAAGATTGAAGGTAATCTTCTCGTTCTTGGGAGGAAGGGAGGAGAAAAAACTAAGAGGGAGAAGTTTTTTGTGTGAAACAATTCTCATTTAACAATTTTCAATTAGCCAACTCACACCCTAGATAATAAAAATATCTATTTATTTATAGGTCTAGGGTTTAGGTTAAAATTGTATTTAATTTAATGTTGGCCCTCAAATAAAAATATAATATTTAATAAACATCATTCCACATATTATTATTACTATTATTATTATTATTTTGTGACATGTGCCAATGCACACTATGATATATAATATTTACTAAAATGTAAATAAATTTTCATCAATGGATGAAATATTGGCCTATTCAACCACCTTAGGATTTATTGAATACTCAAATAAATATTGAATTTAAATATTTCATTCATCAATAAATATCTATTATCGATAAAAAATTAGGAAAACAATTCCTCAGTCTTGAGAATGATATTTATTATATTAATTAAATACAAATATAATTTTTTGATATCAACTGAAACACTTAGTGTTTTCCCACCAGGATTCTTTCTCATTGGAATTAGGCGAGCTTGCCTAATGTTCAATATTACTATCTAGCAATGTGTTAAGGCCCCCGGGAGAAATACCTTAATTTAATAGTGATGAGCACCACATAAGAATGCTCACTATGTAATATAATCTATTTTTCATAATATTCCATCGTGAAGGTTTCACATTTGTATCACCAACCTATATGATCGCTATGTCTTTCTTTGACTATCTGAAAGAAATGTGTTTTTTAAACTATGGACATAGAATTTCATGTGATAGTTTTATTCTAATCAATGGGTTGAGATATAAACTTCCATAAAGATATAAGGTGAAAATGCTTCCTTAACTTATCAATTAATAATAGCTAATTCATGATGCCCCCAACGTACCATACTTCCGGCCAACATATGGTGAGGTAGTGTTTATCATCAAATCAATGTGTGTGAGTCATGACATGGATTAATGATAATCATAAAGTCTAAAGACTATTGCACACTCTTGAATATAGGAATATTTTATTACACCAAAATATACAGAATTCCTACTTGCCAGAATGTTCTCATAATCTCCCATATTGGATTTTACCAAGTGAAAACTTCATAAGAAGAAGCCTCATCCACTTATGATTACTCACACCTAATAGTATATATTATATGTGTCCTTTCATAGTATGTTATCTGATTGAAAAACTATATTTAAGAATATATTCCTAAAACTTCACAGTTCTCATCATTGCGGGGAACTTCTATGACCTTTCAATGCGAAAACTACTATAGGAAATTATTATATTAGTGTCGTGAAGAACAATGAATAATATGTAATAAGATATTTTAATAATATTCAATAGATAGAATATACATGTAATCAAAGTAAAAAAAATATGGTATTAGGAAACCTTCTCCACCAAATATATCCCCTGCACATTCATGATATTATGAAAGCTATTTGTGACTATTTTGGAAAGGAGACGATTAAAGAATATAAGGAATGCGAGGTGGATAACTCAGAAAGAAAAATCCTCCCAGAAGATATTGAAGGAAAGAGGTAACGTCAAGTTTTGATTAAGGAAATGAAATAATGTTTCGACTAACGAGTTGAGATCATTTTTACAAAATTTTATCATAACAATCTTATCATTTGTGACTTTTTGGAAGTATTTGATTTTTTATTTGTCAATTTTGATCTAACCTGGAGTTAGATATTAAGGATCTTTCATGGATAGGTGGACCATAGATCATGAGTAATGGTACTAAAAGTGGGTTCACCACTTCATCCATAGAAGAAGAGAAAGGTGTTTGGTAGAGGTTGAAGACGTGGAGATATGGTGGATTGAAATAGGAGAAAACAAAACCAAACTGTCATATGAGATAGAATTGTAGAATGGAACTAGCATAGTTATAGAAAAGTGTAGTGTCTATGGGAGCAGTTTCATCCACCTTCTTAAAGACCATCTGTGAGACTGTTGGGGGGAATGATCTACCACACTAATGAACCATCATCTATAAAAACAACAAAAAAAAGAAATCAATGATCGAAAGAAAAAAATAAATTATGTCATCAAATCCTTACAAAAAACATTTAGCCTTATCTACCAGCTCTACATTACTCCTATTTCATTAAACATTGCCTCACAATATAAAATTACCCAATTATTTTATCCTTATCAGGTTTTGTTTTGATTGGTTAATATTTTTCTTTTACTTTTTATATTAATGGTGTAAATTCAATGTTTTTATTTTCCGAAATAATTTTTCATTCTTGGAACTTTATAATATGATTAAATTTCCTACAAAAAAAATCTAGGTTTCTCTTGAGCTCTAGAAGTACATTCCTCAACAACCCCTTTTTTTAGTGAAGACATAATAACTAATTGAATTTATGATGATAAATTTTTATTCCTAATATAAATTAGATATTCAATTTATTATATTTTATTTCTTATTAGTTTTATTGATGATGGGAAGAATCCATAAGAATTGAAAATGGATGTTTTCTATAGATCTATAAAAATAGTTAGATCCCCAAAGTAAAAACTGATGCTTTCAGTTAAATTAGGTGTTTTTGATATGAAATATTTTTATTCCATATTCTTCCATTTATATGTCTTTAATATACGTGCATGATAAATTATAATTAATTTATCTTTATTATTATGTTAAATATTTATTAATTCTTTTTGATCTGTGATTTTATCTTGGGGGATGGGCTTCTACATGATCCTCTCTTCCTAGATAGTTAGGTCGGCCTAACTTGGGTTCTCTTGGGCCCATAGTTTTCTTTTCGCATTCCACCTTATAAATCCTTGCATGTGGTTAAACCAAGATTTACCACAGATATGGATTTATCCAGTGCTACCCTTTATCAGTTCTAAAAAAGTGTTGATAAAGGGGGTATTTTATCACCTATAAAAAACATTAAAAATGTTGATTTAATCTACACTAAAAAATAACGATAAAATTACCCATTTAGCAGTGTTTTTTAGCACTGATAAAAGTTCCCCCTTTATTAAGACTTTGTTTAGTGATGATGAAGGGGACTTTTATCAGCGCTTTTCTTATTGATTATAACAATATGTATTTTATACGCACTAAAACAATTTTTTTAGCACTGATAAAAGGTATATTTCATAAAAAAAGTTATATTTCATTACAAATCATATATTGATATATAAATATATTTATATTTATATAAACATAAAATATTTTATAAAATATTATGTATATAATATGAAATATGTAATCAAACTTAGTATATAAGATATTTAGTGAAAAATATTTTATGAAATATATTAAAATAATATAAATTAAAATTATTAATTACTATTGATTAATAGTCATTTCATAACAATTTGAAGATATGAAAATTCAATAAATTAAAAAATAATCTTAAATAAGTTAAAAAAATGACTTAAACTTTAAACGGTCATAACTTTTGATCCAGGTTTTTGTTTGAGCTATACCAAATATAAAAACAAATCTTATGAAAATATCTACACCATGTTGACTAGGGGGAGCCCCAATAATTGTTTTTTTGGGTAACAAATGCCTGAAACGCCTCCAAAACTGAGTTTTTTGTTGGGGTACCCCTATTTTTTGCATTTTATGGAATTTCATCCTTGTTTTAGGGAGTATTATTATCTTTTCTAGTGGAGACTCAATTTATTCTAAATTATTACACTCATATGGATATTATGACTTTAACATTTTATCGTTGAATTTTTATTTATAATTAAAGATATATGTATATGTAAATATTTTTATATATTTACTCATATAAATTAAATTTTATAAATAAATATGTAAAAATAACTATATATAAAATATATTTCCAAATATATAAACTGTATCTGAAAAAAATCCATTTTATTTAAAATAAATATTTATTAATATTTAAATACATATACAATGTATATATAATGTTTATATATATAATAATAATTTTTTTCTGTGTGTATTAACAAACAGATATATATATATATTTATCTACATATTATAATATATATATATTATTATATTAATATATAATATATGTAAATAAATATAAATGTTTATAATTATATTTATATACACATGAATATATATATATATATACATATGGTTGTAAGCATGTATGTTTATATGTATTTATGTACGTATGTATTTATAAACACAAACACACATAACATGTTTTATAAATGTATTTAAAACTAATTATATAAATATATATTGATAAAAATGTATTGAAATATATAAAAATAAATATATGTATCAAAAAATAGAGAACAAAACAATACACGATAGTTGTAAAGGCATAGATCCGTGAGGGGGAGGTCATAAGTCTGAAACCCAGTGACGGTATGGGCATATAGGTGTGTGTTGGTGGAGGTGTAGTGCTAATAAAAGGGTCTAGAGCTATTAAAAGTGTATTAAGAGAGATAAAATAGTACTAATAAAAAGTAGAGTGGGTGATTCATCACTAATAAAAGTGGGGTGGTCTCCCCATTTGAATCTGGAGGACTTTATAAAAAAAATTATTTTAAATTTTAAATTTTAAATTTTTTTTATTAACAATGATAAAAGGGAACCCCTTTAAAGCACTAATGAAGAAAATTTATAGTGATTTTAAATATTCAATTTTTAGTTGTTTAGTTATCGATTATATTGGCTTGTTTCAAGGCATTGAAGTGTTTTAGGGAAATTGATGACCACTGAATGCTCGGTATTCTCACCATTCAATCGATTCATTTCTCCATGTTTGGCTCCCATTTTCTACATTGAAAATACTAGCCCAAATTTTAATTCTTTTTTCCTCATGAGAGATCAATTCATGGTATGTCATACTCATCAGCTTCTTCTTGTGACTTTTTCATGGTGAAGCCTTGAAAACATTCCTTCCTAGTGAAGATGTGTGCCCTTTTCAAGTGATAAAAAAGATCCCAAATGATACTGAACCCTCAGATCAGGGCATCACATGTGTGTATTTTTTAGAAGTGTCAAAATAACAAAACTAGCGAAGAGAATCCCTCTCCAACATGTAAGTATTTTAGTTGCTTAATTTATGTTTAGTTATGAAGATAACATTTTTTTCATACTTCTATTTTATTTATGCCTATTTATACTGGATCATATATGGTATCATTTTTCTTTTTATCCTAATAAATCATGTGTGTGGGTGGTGTTCTTATCAGGCATGGTGTTCCAAAATGGTCATAAGCACACTAAATGTTGTGGTTTTTCTTCATTGATTTCTTGATTTTTAAATGCTGAATATTCTTCTTCTATATAATTTGAATCTTGAAAATAAAAGTACTAATATCAATACTCTAGGTTGTGTTCACACTTTCTCTTATAGTGAAAATTCCCCAAAAAATCATATCATAGGGTAATTGGGTTTGAATTTTTTCATTCAAGTATATTTCTTGATTCAATTTGACTTTCAAATATCATCTTAATTCAATTATTCTCAATTTTATTTGTAATTAAAATCACTGTATCCACAAAAAATATTCAAACTGAAATACCAAATTTAATAAGGATGGATATAAATCTTACATGTATATTTATTAGGTGTGTACACTTATCTTTGTTCCCAACAAATCATTATCGTATATTTTGGATAAACATGGATTCTACTAGTTTTGAAATCAAAATTTGATGGTGATAATTAATTCAATTTCTAAAAGATTAAAATGGGAACTCCGATTACTCAGTAGGGGTTAGTTGATGCCCTATTTGGCCAGAGAAAACCTATTTTTACCCAGTCTACTGATGGGAAGACCTATACTCTATTTCAAGATATATCATCTAATGTATTATTTAAGGACCATAGCTCTCTACTTCATTATTTAAGTGAAAAACTGATTTGAAAAGATCGTACTGATATCTCCCCTACTTGTATTTGTATTAAATAGGTGAAACCTTATATGATAGCTTTACTCTTTGGAATAATTAATAATGAATATCACATGTCTACCTTTAAAATGAAATCTGACATTCCAATTAATTCATACCTTGATAAATTCAATAAGACCAAGCTTGATTTTTCCTATATAAATGTGACTGCTGATAATGATGATCAAACCAAGAATATTTTTAATTTCTTTATAAAATGCCTATACCACACCTATAGAGACATTGATGTTTTTTCATGACTCTATAACCCTGGAAGAGGTTAAATCTTCCCAAATATCTAAGGAATTACATTGTAAACCTAGATTTAAGGGTGAGGCCAAGTGTCTTTTCAAAATAGGCAGGCCAAAACCAAGTGTAATAAGAATTACTATATTAAAGATAAAATTAAGAACCATAAATATCCCAAGATTATGTCAAATTCCAGGATAAGAAATTGTTTTCCTCCACTATGGAAATATTGAGAAAATTATACCCATTTGTAGAAAACTAATTTTTTTTAGAATAAAGAAACTTCTGATGTAAGGACTCAGCCTTAAAACATACATAATCTTGAATTAAGTTAATAATTAAATTTCAGGATCTTTTCAGGTTTAGAGTTTTAGATAATTAGGCCATAACTATTACATTACATCTCAAAAAGTTACATATTAGACACTTCTACTTAGTTTCCATTTTTCTCATAAAATAAAAACTCTTGAAAAAATATCCATGTACAGTTCCATGTTTTAGACAACATGACTTTCCCTTGATCCAATCTTTGACCCTATTCACTTTAAGTCATGGGAATTTTTTTTCAAAACTTGGGATGAGAATAAAAAGCCCAGTAAGGGTTATAAAACAAAGAAAGAAAACATTAGTTCATAAATACATACAAAACATAAACTCTTTTACTTACCTCATGAAATCATAAGATGTATGAATAACATGGAGAAATCATAACTCATAAAGGTAACTTGTGGCATCCATAACATACTTACATTGTAGCTATCAAAAATATATAGGGAGTTACTTTGGAATACCCATCACAGTATATTACCTAAATCTCTTAGGATAAACATTAATGTTTACCTCTGTCACGTTACCCAATGAATTGGAGTGCCATCTTGGGCTCACCCACCCTAGGTTTATCACAGAACCACCCGTATATGTAAACAATTCCCAAGAACCATAACATAGTCATAACACATAACTCAAGCATAAAGGAAAGATAACATTCCTACATTGCAATCAAAATATATAATTTCAATACATGTAACAAGATATTGAAATAATAAATCCATTCTCAAAACCATTTTCAATACCAAATACGTAAAATAGTATATGGTATTAATTTTTCTTTTAAAAACATTACGACTTGTTAAGGAAGCCAATGATAAAATAATACTCGCGGCGGCGGAAAAATTCATTGTCACCGCTTACGTAAAAAAAACATTCATTATTTTTGTCGTTTAGTAAAACGATTTGTAGAAAAAATATTACTTTTGAATAAAAGTCAAATTCAAATTGGTTTATACACCATATAAAAGAATGTTGTGTATAAAACAAAATATGCCTCAATGAAAGGAGATTGAGACGAAGTCCCTTACCTCATGTCCAACTTGACCCATTCATTATTTAACGTCTTGAATGATAAACTAAAGTTAATTTTTACTTGATTAAAAACCTTTTTCAAGTTTATTATTCCTCTTATATAACTTATTACCATGTTATAAATATTAGATAATCATTTATGTTAATAACGGTCATTTTTTCGATATTTGGTACTTGCGTCAAAAATGAACACCTTATAATTAAAAGTTGTTCATATGGTAAGATATCTATTATCTAAAAAATGATATTAATTATTTAGATATCATATATATCATATATATCCAGTATATACATGTATTTATAATAGTACATAACATTTAGAGGTAAGAAATGAAATGCACCGTTCATGGAGACCGTAAGTCGTATGTACGCATGGACGCTACTTCCATTTATATTTCTTCTTTTAATGGAATTAAAAATTAATGATACATAGTTATATTATAATTACAATATAATATCATATATATTATTATTAAATCCATCCTTTATATGTCCCACATAAGGCAATAACGAGTCATATCACTTTGAGGGGGTGGTAGTCCGCACTTCCTCTAATGAGATTATCGTATTTACCCACTATGGAAACCATAAATGAATTATATAAATGGAAAATACAGAAGAATAAAGAAAAAATAAAAATAATATATATCATATATAAATACATTTCCATCATAATGGCCACCATGAGAGGCGGTAGGAGATAATTGAACAATCATCGTTTCGTGAGGCGTTTGGTTTCCATCCACAGAAACATTATTTTTTCACCCATTAGATTGAGGTGTGTGTAAGTGTAGTTATAATCCTTCTCATAACAACATCCTAGTATATTAAGGATACTGTTTTTATTACAAAAGAAATGAATAAGAAGAGTTTAGGGGTTGGAGAAGTAAAATAAATGAAAACAAGTTAAGATAACTAGTTACCTTTAATTTGGGATACTCCCTTTGGTCTTAACCAAAAGGACTCTTGAAGTGCCTTATTACGAAGTTAATGATTCCAGGAGGAGGATTTGGATGTAAGTAGATTAATTGGGTAGAGTTTGGATGAGAGAAAAGGCTTGAGAGGTGTGATTAATGGGTTATAAGTGGTCTCATTTTATAAGGGAGAGGAGGGGCCCTTTAGGAAGGCGTGAAAACATTATTTTATTATAAACTTATATGCAGTTTGAAAAGATCCAAAACACATTAAAGTCTAAGATAATATGGCTCATATTCGAAATAAAATCATAAAATAGCAATTAGACAGGTTTTTTATATTATTTTAGTCTTTATAATCTTATTTATTTAAATCATTTATTAATGAGTTAAACATTGCATCATTATTGTGTCATAAATCATTTAATTTATTTGATGTCTAAAAATTATAAAAAAATTATCATGATTTAAGAAATATTTTTATCTTCCCAATTAATATTTATAGTCGAAATGAAAACTTATATAACCCTATGTAAAAATTGATTTACAAAAAGATATTTGTTTATGTCATTTTTACCTTTACTTTAAGTTAATTAATCTAAAGTGTCATTATCACTCATAAGTGGCTCCATGGGGTCCCAAAATTGGCCCAAGGATGCCCATGGTCGGATATGTATAATCTAATAGGATTAGGACACATTTAAGGGTAATTTTATATTATTATAATATTATTTGTTTTACCCTTATTTACCTGATTTACCCTTTAACCACCGTAAATAAAATATTTTCTGAAGTAAATATTTAAAATGTTTAAAAATAAAAGTTACCTATTTACATAATTTGAACCTCCTGATTAAAAATATGGAATCCATTTTTCTAAATTCAAAATAGATAAGTGGAATAAATTAATTTAAAATTAATTCCCACTGTCAAAACAAAAAGCGTGTTTTTAAGAAATAATAACTATCAAAAGATTGACAGTTGTTTTTGTACAATTTGAAAGTGAAATTACTTCCAATGACCAAAATTGTATTAAATGGTAAAAATATATTCTAATTAAAATTTAAAACCAATTAAAAGGATAATCTATCCATATAAATAAATTATATTAAAATGCAGTTTTGAATTATAATACAATATTTTTCACTATTCATTAAAAATGAATTTTTTCAGAAAATTTCCAAAATTTTACCCAAGGTAAATTTTGATGTCCCAATTCTAAATAAGGATTTTATTTTGTCAAATATAACATATAAAAGTTAAAAAAACTATATTTAAAAAGTTTTCTCCATCAAAAGGTGGTAAATCGACCTTTTTAATTAAATTATGCTTAAAATTAGATTCAATCACATTTATTAAGCATCCAACATTTATTGGATAAATTTGAAGACATTTAGAAAACATGTATAATAATATTTTAGTTAGTTATATCCATTCCTGCCTATAAAATGGCTAGTCGTTAACTACCATTTAAAATAATAATATCATATTATTAGTGTGCAACATAAGATTTCAAAGAAAATCATTGTTGCGTATCGGGTACGCCATCAAACATATAATCCCATTAAGGTAAAATTAATATTTAATTCAAAAATATTAATAAATATTAAAATTTCATATTTCTTTATTTACCTGGGATGTTACATCCTTCCCCCCCTTTTTGAAATTGCTTCCTCATAATTTTTATTCACTTATCAAATAAATGGGGGTACTTATCCCTCATAGTATTTTCATATTCCAACATTGCCTCTTCAACCATATGGGTTTTCCACAAAACCATTACTCGGTGAATTACCTTATTCCACAAAACTTTCTCTCTTTGGTCAAGAATCTAGACAGGTTGTTCCTCATAGGAGAGATTCTCTTCCAACTGAACCATCTCTGGGCTCAAAACATGAGATGGATCTAGAATATATTTTCTCAACATTTAAACATGAAAAACATTGTGTACCTAGGACAAAATTGGAGGTAAAGCCACTCTGTAAGCAATTGATCCAACTTTCTCTAGGATTTCATAAGGTCCAATGAACCTCGGGCTCAACTTTCCCTTATTACCAAACCGCATCACACTTTTCCATGGAGAAACTTTGAGAAAGACATGATCACCTACCTCAAAATAGAGATCCTTCCTCCGGTTATCTGCATAACTTTTTTATTTTCTCTGAGCTGTTCTCATGTTATTATGAATGAACTTCACTTTTTCTGAAATCTCCTATACCAATTCTGGTCCCATCAGCTTCCTCTCACCTACTTCCTCCCAAAAGATGGAGTTCAAAACCGCTTCACATATCACGCCTCAAACAGAGCCATTTGTATACTGGAATGAAAATTGTTATTATATGAAAATTCAACCAAAGAATGATGTTAGTCCCAACTTCCCTGGTAATCCAGTGAACAAGCACGTATCATATCCTCCAAGGTCTATATTGTTCGTTCTGACTGCCCATCTGATTGAGGATGAAAAGCTATACTAAAATTTAATTCTGTACCCAATGACTTCTAAAGGCCTTTCCAAAAGTTAGAAGTAAACCTGAGATCACGATCAGATACAATGGAGAGGGGAACACCATGAAACCTGACTATCTCTTTAACATACAACTGAGATAGTTGATCTAGAGACAGACTGTCTCGAATAGGAATGGAATGAGAAAATTTAGTCAACCGATCAACAATAATCCAGACTGCATTGTTACCTCGAGATGTCTTTGATAATCCCACAACGAATTCCATGGATATATTTTCCCATTTCAACTCTGGCACCGGTAAAGACTGAATCATACCTTTTAGTAAATGGCACTCTGCTTTGACCTTCTGAAAAGTCAAACACTTCATGGTAAAATCAGCAATATCTCTTTTCATTCCATCCCACCAGTAATACTCCTGAAGATCTCTGTACATCTTAATACAACCAGGATGAACTGAAAACAGAGAACTACGGGCTTCACATAACAACTCATTCTTCAACTGTGAATCACAAGGAACCCATAATATTTTCCCAAACCTAAAAAAAAAATCATTATCAATGTTAAATTCAGGCAACTTACCCTTCTGAACCAACTCTACCTTTTTCCGCAACTCACCGTATTCATTCTGTGATTTATTAATTATGTCTAAGAGAGATGATTTCACTGACACCTGAAACAAAAAAGAAGAATTTCCTACACCAAATACTTCTATTCCAGAGTTCATCAAATCAAAAACCAAAGGATCTCAATTCCGAACATAACACGGTTAATGAAGCATTACTTGTTCAACTCAAAGAATCATCTACATTATTTTATTTTACCGGATGGTAATGAATTGTACAATCACAATCCTTGATTAATTCCAACCATCTCCTTGGTCTCATGTTCAATTCTTTCTGAGTGAATATATACTTCAAACTTTTGTGGTCAGTATATATTTCACAGTTTACTCCATACAAATGATGCCTCCAAATTTTTAAAGAAAAACAATAACAGCTAATTCCAAATCATGTGTAGGGTAATTTAACTCATGAGGTTTCAACTGACGTGAAGCATAAGAAATTACCTGATCATTCTGTATAAGGACACAACCAAGTCCTTTCAATGAAGCATCACTGTAGATGAAAAAATAACCGTCTCTAGAAGGCAGTACCAAAACTAGATAATTCACCAATCTTCTATTCAATCCCTGAAAACAATCATCACATTATTTTTTCCAAATGAACATAACACCTTTTCGAGTTATTTTTTTCATTGGACTAGATAACCGTGCAAAATTTTCAACAAACCTCAGGTAATACCCTGCTAAATCAAGAAAACTATGGATCTCAGTTATATTTTTGGGTATTGGCCATTCTTCAACAGCTTTTGTTTTAGCAGGATCAACAATTATGCCATTTTTTTAAACAATGTGACCAAGGAAAGAAATTTGTTGTAACCAAAACTCACACTTTCTGAATTTCCTAAATAGTTTCTTTTCTTTTAAGGTTTTCAATACAACCCTTAAATTAATTTCTTGTTCTTCTTTAATTTTTGAATAAACAAAAATATAATAAATGAAAACAACCACAAACTTATCCAAGAACTCATGAAAAATTATATTCATAAGATCCATGAATACAGCAGGTGCATTGGTTAACCCAAAAGACATAACTACAAATTCATAATGGCTATATCTAGTGAGAAAAGAGGTCTTCAGAACGTCTTCTTCCTTTACTTTCAACTGATGGTACCCCGACCTCAAGTCAATCTTTGAAAAATACTGAGCTCCCTGGAGATGATCAAAGAAATCATCGATATGAGGCAAAGGATACTTGTTCTTAAAATTGATGTTATTTAATGCTCTATAATCAATGAAAAGTCTCATTGAACCATATTTCTTTTTAACAAAAAAGACAAGAGAACCCCATGGTGAAGTGCTAGGTCTAATGACACCTTTATCTAATAACTCCTGCAATTGATTCTTTAACTCTAAAAGTTCAATTTGATCCTTTCGATAAGGGGGTTTTTAAATTGGATTAGCATCCGGAACTAAGTCAACAATAAATTCAACTTCTCGATCAGGTATAATACGAGAAAACTCATCAGGAAAAACATCAAGGTACTCATTTACCACTGGCACATCATTAATCTGAACAGTTCCTTTATTTTCAAAAATATGTGCAAGGTAACATTCATTTCTATATTTTAATAGTGTCTCATCCTCCTGATATGTTATCAAAATAATGAGTTCATTATTGTATACAAACCATAAATATTTCTGTAATGAAAGATTATTAGCTCTACATTCAATCTTAGCACGATAAACAGACATCCAATCTATGCCCAAAATAACATCAAATTCTGCTAGAGGCAAAACAATAAGGTTTGCAGGTAGATTCTTTCCACACAGTAGGACATGAAGGTTCTTATAATTTCTTTTTGTCTCAACATTTCCTCCAGGTTTTTTTACCATAACTTTCGTATTCATATCTTGAGATGGAATTTCCAATTTACTAGAAAACATCTCAGAAATGAAAGAGTGTGTAGACCCTGAATCAAACAACACATTGGCATAATCTGAATAGACAAACAGTGTACCTGATACTACTTCATTTGTCATCCCAACATCTGCTGAAGTAGTTGCAAAAGATTTCACCACCCTTTTCTGCTTGTAGTCCAGCTGCTTTCCCTCAATTGAGTTCTTCGTTGGACACTCATTTTAATAATGAACCATTTCATTATACTTAAAAAATATTAATTACTGTAAATTAGATTTTGTTTTACCATTTCTTAGATCTTTTTTAGTAAAATTACGAACCTTATGTCCCATTTTACCATATCGGTAGCACTTAACAGAATTAAAAATACATTCTCCAACATGCTTTTTACCACAATTTTCACAAACTATAAACTTAAGTTTCTTACCATCGGACTTTTTTAAAGAGTTCTTCCCTTTTGTCTGCCACCTCGACCTCTTATTCTGTTGTTTGTCAAAGAACACCTGGTCATCGACAAACTCCATTTTCACTTTTTCTGCACATCGAAAAAGTTATTCATTACTTTTGAACTCATGATAAGCTAAAGCCCTTCGATACATTGGCATTAATCCTGAGTAAAAAAGATTTATTTTACTATAAATATCTCGTATGAAATTTGGAGCATACCTTGCCAGTCGAGTGAATTTTTATTCATAAGCAGCCACTGAGTCATCCTCCTGCCTCAATTCTAGGAATTTTTTTCCATCCTAAGATGAACCACCTTAGGAAAATATTTCTCAAGAAACATACCTTTGAATTCATCCCAATCAAGAGAATCAATCTCCTCACTATCCCTAATATTTTTCACCATATACTACCACTGATCAGCTTCACCTTCAAAACAGTAAACAACAAGACTAACCTTTTAATTTTCTGAACACCTCATAACATCGAAAATCTTCTCCAGTTCTTTAATCCACCCTTCAGATAGCATAGGGTCAGATGATCCTCTGAATGATGGGGTATGTTGCCTCATGAAATGTTCCACTACTGACATGTTCCTCTTTGGTTGATCTGAATGATCTCGTTCATGGATACCACCACTATTTGTAGCATGAGTCAACTATGCCATCACAACAAAAAACTGTTCAATTCTGCTTCCGACCATCTCGGGTTGCTCATTTGGAAGGTTGTCGTCTTCCTGTTTTCGTCCCAACAAAGATTCCCTATTTCCTATATGGAAAACCATTATGAATATATAAATATCTTAGGTGAATCAACATGGTAATCTTTTAATGCTATATCATTAACATAAATTAATTTATGAATATTAATTTAACAATACCCTAACTCCAAATGTTACCTAAACCGACCTCTGATACGAACTGTAAGGACCCAGCCTTAAAACATACATAATCTTGAATTAAGTTAATAATTCAATTTGATGATCTTTTTAGGTTTATCATTTTAGAGAATTAATCCATAACTATTACAATACATCTCAAAAAGTTACAGATTAGACATTTCTACTTAGTTTCCATTTTTTTCAGAAAATAAAAAGTCTTGAAAAAATAGCCATGTCCAGTTCTATGTTTTAGATAGCATGACTTTCCCTTGATCACATCCTTGACCCTATTCACTTTAAGTCACGTGAAAAACATTTCAAAACTTGGCATGAGCATAAAAATCTCATTAAGGGTTATAAAACATTAGTTCATAAATACATACAAAACATAATGTCTTTTACTTACCTCAAGAAATCATAAGATTTATGAATAACACGGAGAAATAATAACTCATAAAGGTAACTTGTGGCATCCATAACATACTTAAATTGTAGCTATCATAGCTATATAGGGATTCACTTTGGAATACCCATCACAATATATTCCCTAAATATTTTAGGAGAAACATTCACGTTTACCTCTGTCACATTACCCAATGCATTGGAGAGCTATCTTGGGCTCACCTGCCCTAGGTTTATCTTGGAACCAACCATACATGTAAACAATTCCCAAGAACCATAACATAGTCATAATACATAACACATGAAAAAAGGAAAGGTAACATTCCCACATTGAAATCACAATATATCATTTCAAGATATCAAACAAGATATTGAAATAATAAATTCATTCTCAAAACCTTTTTCAATACCAAATATGTAAAAGAGTATATGGTATTCATTTTCCTTTTAAAAACATTACAACTTGTTAAGGAAGCCAAAGATCAAATAATAATTGCGGTGGCAGAAAAAGTCGTTGTCACCGCATACGTAAAAAACATTCCTTTTTTTGTCGTTTAGTAAAATGCTTCGTAGAAAAAACATTCATTTTGAATAAAATTAAAATTCAAAGTGGTTTATACTTTGTATAAAATAAATTTTTGTATAAAACAAAATATGTCTCAATGAAAGGAGATTGAGACGAAGTCCCTTAACTCGTGTCCGACTTGACCCGTTCGTTCTTTAACATCCTGAATGATAAACTAAAGTTAATTTATACTTTATTAAAAACCTTTTTCAAGTTAATTATTCCACTTATATCACTTATTACCATGTTATTAACATTACATAGTCATTTATGTTAATAATGGTCATTTTGTCGATATTTGGTACTTCAGTCAAAAATAAACACCTCATAATTACAAGTTGTTCATGTGGTAAGATATTCACTATCTTCAGAATGATATTAATGATTTAGATATCATATATATCATATATATCCAGTATATACATGTATTTATAATAGTACATTACATTTATAGGTAAGAAATGAAATGCACCATGCATGGAGACGGTAAGCCGTACGTACGCATGAACGCTACTTCTATTTCTATTTCTTATTTTAATGTAATTAAAACGTAATGATACATAGTTATATTATAATTCCAGTTTAATATCATATATAATATTTTTAACTCCATCCTTTATACATCCCACATAAGGAATTAACGAGTCATATCACTTTGAGGGGGCGGTTGTCCGCACATCCTCTAATAAGATTATCGTATTTACCCACTATGGAAACCATAAAGGAATTATATAAATGTAAAATACATAAACATAAATAAAACATAAAAATAATATATATCATATATAAATATATTTCCATCATAATGGCCACTATGAGAGGAGGTAGGAGATAATTGAACAATCATCGTTTCGTGAGGCGTTTGGTTGTCATTTATAGAAACATTATGTTCTTCACCCATTAGATGGAGGTGTGTGTAAGTGTAGTTAGAATACTTCTCATAAAAACATCCTAGTATATTTAGGATACTGTTGTTGTCACAAAATAAATTAATAAGAAGAGTTTATGGGTTGGAGAAGTAAAATAAAAGAAAATAAGTTAAGAGAAACTGTTACCTTTAATTTGGGTAACTCCCTTTGGTTTGAACCAAAAGGACTCTCAAAGTGCCTTATTCCTAAGTTAATTCTTCTAGGAGGAGTAGAGGGATTTAAGAAGCTTAATTTGGAAGAGTTTGTATGATCCAAAAGTCTTGAGAGGTGTAAGTAATTGGTTATAAGTGGGATCCTTTTATAAGGGAGAGGAGGGGCTCTTTAGGAAAGTGTGAAAAAATTATTTTATTATAAACTTATCTTCAGTTTAAAAAGGTATGAAACACATTAAAGTCAAAGATAATATGGATAATATTCTAAATAATATCATCCAATAAGAATTGGATTGGTTTTCGATATTATTTTAGTCATTATAATCTTATTTATATAAATATTTTATTAATGAGGTAAACACTGCATCATTACTGTGTCATATATAATTTAATTTATTTGATGTCTATAAATTATAAAAAAAATTATCATGATGTATGAAATAGTTTTATATTTCTAATGAATATTTATAGTCGAAAGGATAACTTATATAACCCTATGTAAAAATTTATTTACTAAAAGAAATTTGTTTATGTCATTTTTTCCTTTAAGTTAACTATTCTAAAGTGTCATTATCACTCATAAGCGGCTCCATGGGGTCCCATAATCGACCCAAGGCTGCCCACAGTTGGTTATGTATAAAAAAATAGGATTAGGACATGTTTAAGGGTAATTTTATATTATTATATTATTATTTTTTTACCCTTATTTACCAGATTTACCCTTTAACCACAGTAAATAAAATATTTACTAAAGTAAATATTTAAAATGTTTAAAAATAAAAGTTTCCTATTTACACAATTTGGAATTTTGATTCAAAATATGGAATCCATTTTTTTAAATTCAAAACAGAGAAGTGGAAGAAATTAATTTAAAATTAATTCCCTCTCTCAAAACAAAAAGCGTGTTTTTAAGAAATAATAACTATCAAAAGATTGACACTTGTTTTTGTCCAATTAGAAAGTGAAATTACATCCAATAACCAAACTTGTATTAAATAGTAAAAATATATTCTAACTAAAATTTAAAACCAATTAAAAGGATAATCTAACCATATAAATAAATTAGATTAAAAGGTAGTTTTGAATTAAAATACAATATTTTTCACTATTCATTAAAAAATGAATTTTATCAGAAAAATACCAAACTTTTACCCAAATTAAATTTTGATGTCCCAATTATAAATAAGGATTTTATTTTGTCAAATATAACATATAAAAGTGACAAAAACTATATTTAAAAAGGGTTCGCCATCAAAAGGCGGTAAATCAACCTTTTTAATTAAATTATGCTTAAAATTAGATTCAGTCACATTTATAAGCCTCTACCATTTATTGGATAATTGTAAAGACATTTAAAAAACATGTATAATCATATTTTAGTTAGTTCTATCCCTTCCTACCTGTACAATGGATAGTCGTTAACTACCATTTAAAATAATAAGATTATATTATTAGTGTGCAAAGTAAGATTTCAAAGAAACCCGTTGTTGCGTATCAGGTACACGATCGAACATAGGGTCCAATTAAGGTAGAATTAATATTTAATTCACAAATATTAAAAAATATGAAAATGTCTTATTTCTTCATTTACATGGGATGTTACATTTGACCAATCCATTTAATTGGATTTTGGTTAGGATCTTTTCTGATTATTTGAAAGTATCCATGCATTCCCTTACATATGCATGGGTGATGGATTCTAGCTACTCATTTCATGTGTGTGCTTATATAGAATATTCTCTTTTATTTTGTAGAATGTATATAGGGATATTTCTTTTAGGAAATAATTAGAAGCATCAAGTCATGGGATGAGGTTATGTTTTAATAGTACTAGATGAACACTTTATCATTACTTTGTTAGAGGTAGTGTGGTTCTTGACCTATATAGAAACTCGATATCCCATGTAATTCTATGCCTAAAGGGATTCACATTTAGTTCTTAATTAGGTTGCCTAAAAATATCCAAATGATCCAGATCTATCATTTAAGGGTTACCTTGTTAATGGGTTGTATGTATTGAATGGGTGGAACCAATCTAGATAGTTGGGTAGTGTATATGTTTCTAATAATAATAATAATTTTTTATAGCATAGGATATTGGGTCATATAAGATCAATGGGTCTTAAGGAACTCAATAAACAAGGGTTGTTTACTAACATTACACCAGGTAAGGTTCCTTTTTATGAAGATTGTGTAATGGGTAAGTCTTAGAGATTTTTCTTCAATTTGTTTACCTTTAAAGATAGTTTCCCATTAGAATACATTCATTCTGATATATAGGGACCATCCAAAACAACCTCCCATGGTGGATCCTCCTATTTTTTTTACCTTTATTGATGACGTATATATAACTTCTCAGATTTAAATACTCATAAATAAATATTATGTTTTTGTAACATTCAAAACCTAGAAAATCCTTTTTGAAAATTCGGTAGGATTGAAAATTAAAACAAGGAGAATTGATAATGTATTATAATACCTCTCTACTTATTTCATTCAATTTTTTCAATCCCAGGGCCTTTAAATAAACATGAATATTAAGTAGATCCCCTACAAGAATGGACTTACTAAATGTATTAATAGAACTATCCTAGAGAAAGTATGAATAGTGATTTAATTCTTAGGATTCGATAAATCATTCTTGGAAGAGCATGCCACCACGGAAGTGTGGCTTATAAATAGGTTCCCATTATTTTCTTATCAGTTCAAAGACCCATATAAAGTATGGAAAAAAGACCGCCTTCTTAAAATTACCTACGAGTCTGTGGGTGTACTTCATATGCCAATGTAAAGAATGATAAATATAAACCGCAGGCACTCAAGTGTAATTTTTAGTTAACCTAAACTTATTAAAGGTCATATTTTGTGGGTTGTTAAACCTATATACCGGATAATTATAGTTAGTTCTGATGTGTTGTTTCATGAATCATATTCTCCCAACAATAAACATATCACACAAGATAGTGATGATCCATCTATTAACAGGGTGATGATATTGAGCCATCAAACTAATTTGAGTCTGTTGTATAGCCTTCTCCACTTTATCCTCATCCTGTGACCCAAGCTAAATCTATTTCGTATTCTGATTCAGATTCTAGTAATGAACCTCTTGTAACAATGTTGGTTTATCAGTTGACCTGTGATAAAGCTAGAATGGTCTCTAGACCTCTAGGTACTTTTAATCAATATGATATGACTTTATCTTCCTTTCATGTTTCCCATGATATTATATATCATGATCTTCAATATTAGATGTAATCCATTAATGATAGAGATTCCATGTAGTGGATCTCTTCCATGGATGAATAGATCAACTCCTTAAAATAAAAAAATCGCACTTTGTCGATCATTGATAAACCTTCCAATTCTAAAGTGATTGTTTGTAAGTGGATTTATAAATTAAAGGAGTATAACACAACTAGAAAGAAAATAATGTTTAAAGATAGATTATTCTCCAAGGTGTTACTCTAAAGTGAGGGATTAGACTGTTTTAAAATACTATTCTAAAAACTTTTCACTAATTGTAAAACACTCTTCTATATGGTTGTTTCTTGTTTTTTCTACCTATTATGATGATCGCAATTAGTATTTAGATGTGATAATTGAATTTTGTTTTAGTGACCTTGTTGATAAATTTTATATTAAGGCTCTTGATGGTTATTATAAAGAATTCAATCCTACCCAATTTTTTTCATTTATGTTAATTATTGTATGGTTTAAAATAATCCTCAAGGAAGTGGAACCACAAAATTTATTCTTTCATGATTAGTAATAATTTTACTATAAACCAATATTATTCTTGTGTTTATTTCAAGTATATAAAAAAATATTTTTACCTAGTGTTATATATTAATGGCATGATGGTTATATGTGAAAACATGATTCCCATTATTGTTGTTCAAACATAATTGAAATGTGTGTTTGAGATGAAGGATTTAATGGAATAAAAAATCACTGGTATAAAAATTGGTAAGGATAAAATCAATAAACAGTTGTATCTTTCCCATCAATATTATTTTATGAAATTTATTAAAAGATAAAATTTTGAATTTCCCAAACCTATAAGTGTACCATTTTTAAACCATTTTATGCTTTCTATGATAAGAGAACCCCCTATTACAGCTGATGTAGAGTTTATGTCTAAAATTACTTAAGAAAACATCATTTTAAGTGTTATGTACTCTATGATATGAACTAGATCTGATATTTTATTTATAATCTACAGTCTTAGTAGATTTAGGTCCAACCCCAGGAAGCCTCATTGGAATCCCCTAATGTGGCTTCATTGGTACTTATCAAAGAAATCTGCCCCATCATCATTTTATGGAAAAAGATGTAGATACTGCTGAATTTATTACTTGATATATAGATGATGATTATATTGATAATATTAATACCAAAAAGTAAATAATTGGTTCTGTATTCACTACTTGTGGAAGACCCATATCCTATAATTTTAATATGAAAAAAGTGGTTTCTCTTTCAACTATAGAATCTGAATACATCACATCAACTGAGGTTGTTAAGGAACCATTATAGATCAAGGGTATGGATTTGGGTCTTAATCATTATAATTCTATTATTATAGTCTATAGTGATATGTAATCTTCTCTAAATTTATCCATAAATCTTTTACACCATGGTATGCCCAAACACATTGATATTATGTTACTTTTTATTATATATTTTGTCGACTTTTGGACCCTATCTGTCGAAAAGATACATACTAAAAATAAAATAGATGATAGTTTGACTAAAGTAGTGGTATTATCAAAATTCAAATACTATTTAGATTGAATGAATTTGGTGTCTATTAAATAACTATATGTTCAATAACATCACCAAATTTCAATAAAAAGTGTGGAGATTCGTGAAATTAGGTTTTTTTATTTGAAATGTGCTCATTCATTATTCTACCAAATATATGACTTTAATATGCTTGATTGAAAAATTAGAATTAATTTTATGTTTGTTATTATGCTCAATATTTCAAGATTCTTGTTGGTGTTAGATTTTATCCTAGGGGTTGAGCTGTCACATGGTCCTCTCTTCTAGGTTGGTTCATTCATCTTGCCTTGAGTTATCTTTGGCAAGTAGTTTTCTTTTCAAATTCCACCTTGGAAATCCTTTAATGGGATTCTCCTAGACATCAATTATATTTTTTCCCTTTTAATCTCATTCATCCACATTCTTTGGGGTTTCAACATGTTATTTTCTTTCATTTTTGGATCCCTATGTGTGTTACATTTTGGATGGATGGTTTATTTGAAGGTGCATCGGTGTGTTAGAGGAATTTATGACACTTACATGATAAATATTATTTTCATTCAACTAGTTAGGTTCCTTGGTTAAACTACCATTTTCTATGGGGATAACCCTAAATCACCTTTTTGTACATTTTTATTTTTGATAGATCATCTCTTGTAATTTATTCCTCCTCAACTTCTTCTCATATCCTTTTTAGAGTGGTTTTTGATGAAATCCATTCCTAGAAAACATGTGAGTACTTTTCGAGTGATCCAAAATCTTTTGAAGGAGACCAAACCCTCTAATCTAGGTGTCACAAATGTGTTTGTTTCGGCAGTGTCAAGAAAATAGGACTTCTGGAGAGCCTCCCACTTTGTTCTATAAGTACTTCAATTGATTTATTTATTTTTATTTCTAAATATAGAATTTTTTTATACATATCTATTCTTACTGCCTATTTTTAATGGATTATATCTGGTATCATTTATCTTTTTAAATTAATAAATTGTCTATGTGGGTGTTGTTCAAGCCTTGAACATAGATAATAAATGTACTGAATCATGTTAAATCTTCTGTTCATTCCTTATTCATTTATTATATTATAAATTTTGATTGTTTTTCTTCTATAAAATTTGAATCCTGTGAATCAATGTACCCAAATTCATCCTATAGGTTTTCTGTGGACTATCTCCTGAAGTGTACCTCGCATCCATCCAAATCATATTTTTAATAAGGAGAAAGAACAATAAGGAACAACAATGGCACACCAAAATTAGGGGGGGGGGGTCTATAGTAATGCAATCCAAGGTCATCTCCTTGATCAAATTAACACCATCGGTCTTAAAACAATTGAAGTGGAGGAGGCGAGTGGAGATAATACTTTGATCAGCCAAAGAATCCAGGTGATCGAACACCTTATTGTCCTTGTTCCATGTATGGGACACTTGGATACTATTTCAAATGAGGGATCTACATTTCTTGAAAATGTAAGATATGGAACATGTGATGGAGCTTTTGTCTAACATAGAGTTTTAGAGGATAATAGAGTCAGTTTCCACCAGCATGTTTTCAAGTTTCACCTGAGTGAAAATGGTGAGATTGGAGAGCATCACTTTGGATTCATCAAAGAGAGGAGTTCCATTTCCATAAGAATAATATAAACCAAGAAGCATGTTCCCCCAGGCCCGAGGACCACACCTCCACCTCTCATATTTCTCAAAGAATAGGACCCATCCGTATTCAGTTTGAAGCCCGAGGCAGTAGGTCGCCAACAGTCCCATCTCCCTTGTGGATAAGGATGGGCCATGGAGAAACTAACCTGATGGAGACATAGGGAGGGAGCCTCTTTCCATTCCTTGATGAGTTCCACCAGGTCCGATAGCAGGAAGTGAGTTTTCACGATAATGGATCACGCTGTGGGGAGAGAGCCTTTATAACGAGCCTGATTCCTAGCTTGCCACAGGCACCAACAACCTAAAAGAATTATAAAAGACCGAACCAAATGTTCCTTCCATGAATCTTCTATACCTTGAAACCATATGTCCTAGAAGGTGGAATTTTCCTACTAACGAGCGGGAAAATACTTTAAGCCCTCAAAGAATGACCAAATCACCTGAGCCCAGTCACCCTATAAGAAGAGATGGCTAGTGCTCTCTTCATTCCTACTGTGGAAACGGTGTCAACCTGAAGTGAGGCTTATCCCCAACCTTTTGATAGTTTCGTCCATGGTGAGAGAAATTTTTCTGATGCGCCAGATAAGAATGTTGTATTTAGTTGGGATCCACTTTCACCACAACATATAATTGCAACTGTCTTGGGGGGTGTGTGGATGGGACATGTCACGAAATCCCCAGCTGAGAAGACACCTGAAGAAGAGGGGTGAAAACACATCTATATGGTTCGTCTTTGAACACAATGGATTCTAGGATATCCTACTTACCCTTTTCCAGGATGGATTTCGTGAAGTTGGGATGAATACTGACTTCCTTGATCGTGATCATGGGAGAAGGACATTCTGTGAAGCCCAGAATAGAGCCTCCCTAGTTGCGGAACTAGAACCTAATGTTCCCTTCGCTAACAATCCACAAAGAACTGTGAAAATGCGTTTTCAAATATTAAAATGTTGTTTCGGTTTTTCCATGAAAAATTAGTTTTGTTTTTCTTTTATTATTATTATGAATATTTTGGGTTTATGTTCCACGGCCTGTTTGTTTGTTCGCTGGGCTGGTTCTGTGTTGTGGCCCGCTTGTTGTTCGGCCTCCCATCCACCGTGGCAATCCGGCTGGTTTGCCTCTTTTCTGATCATTGATGGATGTCGATCTAACAACCCTGGTTCTTCCATTTTTGTTTCTTCGGTGACCTTATCCATTCCGCCCATTCGATGGTAGCTATCCACATGTGTTGGTTGTTCAGGATTTATTGAGCCGCCTCTTGCTTGGAGAAACATCCACATGTCCGATGTGTGCCGTGTGGCCTAGTCAGTTGCACATATCAGGGCGTCGCTTCATCACTACTGCTCCATTATGATGATTATCCGCTGTTTATGAATGCATTCATCGTCGTCTTGTTTTCCTGGATGCCGAGAGCCCTCTGAGAAGGAGAACCATCGCTGGTTCTGTGACCTTCTGCCTGTACACTGCCATCTCAACGTCGTTCCGGTGATTCCTGGTGGAGAACTCGGCCATTGTAAGCTCTATGGAGACTACCTTGGAGATCAGTACGTCTACCACTGCATAGATCCATGGCCTTCAGGGATTCTTTGTTGTGATCCCGTTTTGTTTTTTGCTATGATCTTTTCATTGTATGTTCTGGTTTTCTTTTTTGATCTTGTTTTTGAGTCGGGGTTGCGTGTGTGAGTCTGTCTAGTTCGGAAGAGTACTGCTCTAACTCCGAGCCAGATTTCACCACTGGATCTTGGGGTGCAGAGGTCTTCATTCTCAGATAGATTCTATGGTCTGTGTGGGTGGTCAGTCTTTTCTACTTCTCTTTTTGTGTTTGTTCTATTCTTGCTTTGTATAATAATAAAGAAACGGTGGTGGTGTTCTTGTTGTGGAGTAGGACCATAAGGTCCTAACCACGTAAATACTGTTGTTCATTTTACTTTCCTACAATTTTCATTTTCTGTTTTTTCGACTTTGATGATAATACGTTTTATACTCGGTTGTGTTTACATTGCATTTATCTCTGTAAACTGTATCATTTACACAACAATAACTTTGGTGGAGAAGGTGGATAAGAGGAATAATCTTCCACCAAAGGGGGAAGAAATACCACGAGTAGTATCCTCACTTCCCTCACATAAAAGATCCATAGACTTACCCCATAACGAAGGATCCTCAAGCACATCATATGCAAGCTTGGCATGCATGCAATTCAACGGTTTCTATAAACTCCTCACATTGATCCCCCGTCTTCAATGGGTCTATCTAACCTTCCCCCTGAAGCCCATTGTATCTTACCATCTGAAATCTAATCCCAAATGAAAAAACTCAAGATTTTATCAATGTTATTAATGACACCTTGGGGACGTTAATTGAAACCAAAGCATGGACATGGATAGCAGAAAGAACACTGTTAAACAAGGCAATGCATCTCCCCAAAGATAAGAAACAATTATTCCTATTAAGAATTCACTGAGTGATCCTGATAACAATGTGATCAAAATCCCAAATACGAAGCCTACATGAAGAAATCGATGTACCCAGATATTCCATTGGAAACACACCACACTGCATGTTAAGATGACTGCACAGAGATGCATCCTGGATGGAAGCACTGTTATTAGAAATGTAGAAAGTGATTTTATAATTAATGATGAAAAACCCACTACACATTCAGTATTCTTCAAGTATTTTCAGATACCCCGAATTGAGATCCTACATCCATTGGTGAAAATAATAGCGTCGTAGGCGAACATTAGGTGGGATATGGTAGGGAGGTTATGTTTCCTTCTGAATGGGAGGACTGATCCATGAGAGAGGCATTGGGTAACGATACGACTAAGGTAATCCTACGCAAGGATGAAAATTATAGAGGAAATTGGGTTGCCCTGAGTCCTTCCCATAAAATAGACTGTCAACCATGCCAAGCTGAATCAAAGAAAAATATTATCCCCAACCTTGGATGAGGAACCCATAACCAAAAGAACTCTGTTGATGTAGCCCCAATCGATCACGTCAAAATCCTTGTTCATGTCTAGTTTAATATCCATATTGGAGCCATGGGATCTAAAGTTAATATCCCTTATCACATCCTTCGCCAGAGAAATTGCACCCTCAATAGATCCGCCTCTCACAAAGCCATGCTACTTGATAGAGATCCACCGGGGTAAGAACTTGGACAACCTCTAGTTGAAAATTCTTGCAAGGTTCTTATATGGAAAGTTACACAAGCTTATAAGTCTATAATGCATTAGAGATTAAGGGTCCTTTACCTTGGAAATGAAAACTAGAGAATAATTACTTGTAACCCGAGGGATGCTCCCTCCTTAAAATAAGTCTTGAATGGCCTGGACGACATCTCCCATGACAACATTCCAACCCCCCCATAAAATGAGCCCTGAAAGCTGTCGGGCCCAGGAGTGCTCTCGTGTTTGAGATTCATCATAGCTTTATAGATCTCCTCCTCCTTCAGAATATCGGCCAGACATTCATTCTCCGGGTCATACACCAAAGAGTGAATCACCTCCCAAATGCAATAGGTGCCTCTAGGATACCCTCTGGGCATCCTCAGATTAGGGCCAATGAGGAGATCTTTAAAAAAAGAATGTGCCATACTTCTAACAGTGTCTCTTTTGTCTGTGTAAGATTTATCCTCAAGTAGTATGTTGGGTTTGATCTGGCGCTGCTTTTATCTAATAAAAGTGGTAAATAACGCTGTGTTTTTGTCACCCTCCTTCAACCATTTCACACGGGATCGTTCCCACACTATAAACTCCAATTTCAGAATCAACTCTCCCCACTAGTTCTTCTTGTCAAGTTACACTTCAAAATTTGTGTCGCTCCACTCCTCATCTAGGGAGGATTCCAGATTGACGATGTGATGTTTTAGGGAATCTAGGTTTTGGTCGATGGGGGTAGACTCCTAGCCCATGCATGAAGACCATGCTTCATCCTCTGATGTTTGTTTTGAAGGGCCAACCAAGTATGCCCTTGAGTAGGCTTTTCCCACAGAGTGCTCACCATCCGCTGATAACTTGGAATGTGAGACCACTAATTGGAGAACCTAAAAGGCTCCTAGGAATACTAACAAGGAAGCAATGCAACTAGATAAGGGGAGTGGTTAGATATTCTGCAAGCAAGATTCTTTACCATGGCTTCTAGGAACGAATAGATGACAGGGCTATTAGAAAGACAATGATGAAGCTGACTCTTGCATCGCCTACCTTCACTCTAATTGTTTCTCAAAGTGTAGTGATCTATACTATACCCCAGGCCCAGAAAACCTTTTCTAGCCAGGAAAACAGTGAAGTCCAAGCTAGCTTGATGAGGAAAGTCACCTCTTCCTTTATTCTCTTTTGGATCCAAAACAACATTGTAGTCCCCAACCACTATCCACGGAAGGTCCTCTGCATCAAATGATCTAAGCTCATTCCAAAGCCTCATCCTCTCTTGAGAATCACAACTACCATAGAAAAAGGGGAAAAAGAAGCTCTTAGAGTACTGGGTCACCTTCGAGGTGATGAATTCATCTCTTGCATTGATATGGGTTAGAGAAATGTTCTTGTTCTAGAAAATCCAAATGTGACGGTTCAAGGGATCTTCGTGCATGGATCCATGAATCCATACTCTGCTGTAGAATTACTTGATCTTGGAAGGACTTTTCTTGTGCTCAAGAACTACAAAGATTGGGATCTTGTTTCTCTTAACTTCTGAAGCAATGAAATTGGTCTTAACCCATGAACCCAGGCCATGGGAATTCCAGACTAGCAGAGATAACATTAAACAAGGAAGATCTCGGTTTTGACCCCATGCGACTCGGCCTTGGAGCTCTGGGATGGGGAGGATCCCATATAGAGCCTCAATCATGAACGAGTGCAC
Source organism: Viscum album (assembly GCA_963277665.1). Lineage (NCBI taxonomy): Eukaryota > Viridiplantae > Streptophyta > Magnoliopsida > Santalales > Viscaceae > Viscum > Viscum album. The sequence goes on along the minus strand of OY728130.1, from coordinate 569,608,263 downwards.
ATCCTAGGGCTCTAAGATGAGGAAATGAAAAGTGGAGGTGAAATGGGATAGGAAGGATCATAGGTATTCCCTTGCTTCCCCTTAAGGAATGTAGATGGAGGGTAATCCATGACTAGGGACTTGGTACCAGGACCTTTTGAAGCACAGACCAAAGCCCTATTGGGAATCTCCAATTTCCTTAAGAAACGCTTCATTTTGGAAGGGCAGAGGAAGACCAGGGAGATCGACCCAGACCACTGATCAGGGTCTCTCCTTCACCTTGTGAGATTCCAAGGACCAGGGAGCCAAACTGAAGCGCCATCGACTAAAGGATCAAGGAGCTTTGCACCAAGAGAAAACAAAGTCCAAATCTGACTCCCGCACCAGGATGAAGGAGTTGTGATGAAGCACTAAAATCCGAACCGAGCCAAGCAATCCCCAAGATCCAACCACAAACTAGAAGACCTCCAAGGGTGGCTTCTCCACCATAAAAAGTGCCACAAGAGTCCACCTAAGATGATCCATTGCCTCATCAAACACCACATCAGGAACCTCCAATGAGGTCTAGAACCAAACAAAAGTAGTGGTGGTATCTTTTTACTTATGAAGTGAGGAGGTTGAAGGATGTTTTTTAGACACATATATTGTTTAATGGGAATAAAAAGTTTTGGTGGTATTTTTTGTATGTTTTGGAAGGTGACCTTGATCACCAGTGGGCTCCCAGTGAATATTAAATGGCAGAGGCTACCATTGTAACTGACTAACTACTGTGAATATTTCCATCAAATAAGGGAATTATGGGTCAATTTTTTAGATGAATGGAAGTCAAATAAATTATTATAATATTATTATTATTTATAGTAATACATTATTTTATTTATCCTAACTTGTGAACCTCTCATTGGGAACCTATTAGTCGATTATGTGAGTTGTAATTATCTTCTTTCCTCCTCTATTAAAGTTTATTACTTCATATTAAGTTTGAAACGTTCAAAAAAAAATTAAATTTATGGTATTCTATGATGAGTATGCGTTAGATTTTTATTTTTTCCATTTTGAAGTTTTTTGGGAAGGTTTTATTTTTTTTGTGGTTCAATGAAAGGTTGAGGTGTAAGAATTATCCATTCAATTGCATCAACTTTATGGCATCATATGGTTCATATTTTTACAGTTTAACTTCATTCGTAGGTTGAGGTTTCACATTTTGGAATGATTTTGATTATGGTATCCCTATGTAATACGAAGTATCAGAGTTAGGTTCATAGTTCTATTGGTAGTTCATACAGATACTTCTAATAAATGTTATTTTCCTATCCTTTATGATATTATGATTTACTGAGGGTTTTTTATGAAAGGATTCAATTAGAAGAGGGACAATGTGGTTAGAATAAATTTATGATTTATATTTTGGATTCTATATAATACAGTTTAAATATTTCATATTCTATAGAGATCTAGAGCTTCTATTGGCAGAGGTCCATCCAAAAACAAAGAAAAATGAAGAGTGAGAAAGACTCATCTTCATGGTTCTGGGTGTGATCCCAATTATTATGTCTAGGAATGTTTATTTCAATTTCCATGATGTGATGTGAATTGTTAAATTAATTTTATTACTTTCAAACATATCTGAGAAGCCTAATGTAAAAAAACATAGTTTTTTTTAATGTGGGGAATCTTTTACATGAAGATATTGAAAGGAAGATAGGTGGGAAGTCATTTGTATGAGTTAAACATGATCTATACTTAGTTGGTGTCTATTTAGGTGAATTTTATAACATAAGTGTGGGAACTGGTACCTCCATCATTTCTTCTAGGATCATGGTATGTGATCTTCACTACTATGGGAAATTATAAAGTTAAGAATGATATAGTGTTTGATAAAGTAAGGTATCTAGTTCAAGATGTAGATATATGGTGGAAGGAAGCCCTATGTGTGACCATAACTACATTTAGTGTAGATCTCATGGGACGTTACACCCAAAAAAATTAAATGAAAAAGTGGGAGAACATAGGAGAATGGAACTATGTGAAATCAAATTGTCATATTGACTTTATATATTGTCAATATGGAAAGAACAACCGCTTTCATAAAGGTTGTAATAGGATATGGGTTAAATTTAGAAATAATTATTAGGTTTTATCCATAAAATGTATGATTTAATGGGAGGACATCACATTCATCCTAAGTGTCGCGACCTCTATGGAGTCCTATATCCTTGACTTATGAGCATCATTTCACTAAAATTTAGAGAAAAGATTAATGAATAAATATTCACTCCAAATATTTGGTAAGATCTACCATTTATATGGTGAATCACCATCGTTTTTTTTGAAATGAACTTGTGAATGATCGAACAAATAATGGATGCTTGTGGCACTTTTGAGATATTTTTCAAATCCTCGGTTTATAGAACAACATAATTTTGATGGGTCAAATTGATGACATAGGATTATATACATTCTTTTTTGATGGTGTGTAGAAGAAAATTCATTGTTTGTTACCTTTTTTTGAAATATGGAATGTTTTACCTCACTGCGGGTTCAGATTGTTCACATACTATGACAACATCAAAAATGGTGAAGGTGTGGCATGACCATCTTGGTCACCATTATGAGAAAGGTTTATAGACCGTGACTTCTAGAGGATTTCTGAATCCTAAATTCATAGACTATGAAATATTTAAATGTTTCAACCATGGTAATTAGGGCAATGTTTCATTTACATTGATGGAAAAGGTACCAAAGAATTAGAATCTCAACTTTTTTTATGTAGATTTATGGGGACCATTACTGATTCGATCTCATGAAGGGTAGGTGGAATGAAATAAAACCTAACCAGACCAATAAATTAGATGAGATAGAAGTAGAGAATAGAATAACTGTAGGCATAATAAACTATATTATGCATGATAGTAGTACCATAAAACATCGTGGAAACCGTTGGTGAAACTTGAAGCAATGTAACAATCCACTATACTCATGACTCAACATACACAGTAAAAATGTTAGAAAAATATAAGGATCCAAAGAAAAAATTAAATGAAATTATCAGCTCCATCTAGAAATTCTTATGCCTTATCCACCAGTTTTACCTTACCATTACATCCATCAATATATCCTCCTATATCCTTATTCTCTTGTGATTGCCTCTTTCTTAATCCCCCTTTTGATTGACTGTGTTTTTTGTTTTTTAATATATTGTTGTTGTAAATTATTTTTTGTTTTTTTTTCAAATGAATTATTTGGTATTGGAAAATGATAATATAATGAAATGGTTGAGAATTAAAAAATTAATGTTCTAATTAAGCTCATTTTTTATTCCTTTTCTCAAAAACCTTTTCTATTTAGCAATAAGTGAATAACTAATTGAATTCATAACAATAACTTTGTATTCCAATGATAAATTAGTTATATTGGGTAATATATTTTATTTTTTATCAATTATACTCATGATGGAAATAATCCTGATGAATTGAAAAGGGAAGTATTCAGCAGTTGTGGAGCTAAAAAATAGATCACTAAAGGGAACATTTATGATTTTAAGGAACCCTTTCCATTTGATTTATTATTGTTCCTTTAACCTCATAGAAAAGGGAGTGGTTTCCATTTTATAATTGAATTTCAATTCATTAAACAACCTTTTTACTAAATAAGATATCCAATTTCTATTGGGGAACCCTATAAATTTTTTAATTCCTTCATCCCTAGAGATACTTCTTTCCTTACATTGAGAGAATGTTTTTTTAGGTTTTTTAAAACAAATTTTTGGTGTCAACCAAAAAACATATGAAATGGATTAACTTCAAGAATTATGGGGTGGATCCCTATGGACTAATAATAGAACCATATTCTATAACTCAACATAAGTAGCAACATCAGTGATAGCATCCAATTGGAAAAGATTGAATGTTAGAGGATGACTTCCAAACTTGTGAACTATTCACCGAGAATATAAATTTAAGGTGATGTATTCAGTGAGTTATTGAAGTTGACTTGATAAAAATTGGGATCCCCATGAAAATTGGAAGGTGGTAGATACTAGTGTAACTATTTTAATTATATGAACCTTACTTATAAATGTTTTAGTTGTGGGTCATATGTTTGGTTGACTCTAAATCAGATAAAAGATTATATTATTTTAGAAATCAGTGTGATGTATTTTATTTAGTTTCTATTAATTAGTGAACCTATCATTGGGAACTTATAAATCGATGGAGTTAATTGTAATTCTCTTTATTTCCTCTTCTATTAAAGTTTCTCGTTTCCTATGGAGTATGATAATTTTAAAACCATGTTAAATTCCTAGTGTTCTATGTTGAGTACCCTCTTAATTTTCTTATTACGTTTTGGAGTATGTTGTGAGTTTTTTCCTCTATTTGTGGTTTAGTTCATGGAAAGGGTGAAATAATTATCAGTCAAAATACATAAATACTGTAGTATCATACAATTCATAAAATTATGGTTTACTTTAATATAAACATTGAGGTTTTAGAAGTTGGAATGTTATAGATTGTGGGTTCTCAATGTAAAAAAGAGATATCAAATCTTAGTTAAGAATTCTTATGGAAGTAGATATAATTATTTTGAAGAATTTTATTTTCTTAAACATTATTCTTTTCATATTTTGTGGTAGTTTTTTCTTAAAAGAATAATATTAGAAGTAGGAAAGGTAAGGCTAGACATGTTCGATGGTTCAGATTTTGAATTCTGAAGAATATAGGGTGAATATTACCTATTATATATATATAGTATCCATTACCATAGGACAATATTGATGTAATGAAAACATAAGTGTGGTAATGACTCAAATGTAAGGTAGTAGGTGTGATCTGATGCAGTATGCTACCTCCCACCTCCCTCTCCATTTCCTGAACTTTCCTCCCTTGATGACTTCCAACCCCGCATCACTCGAAATGTCCCAGACCTGCCTCGTATGATTATGTCATATCTAGATCACGCACCATCGATCTGAAAACCCCCTCTCCATATGTGATTCCACCTTCCCAGCACACTATTGACCAGCCCGTACTATGCGTATTTCAGACTATCTAATGGCCGACTCTTCCGTCCTTCCTCCACTTATCACTACCTCCATGTTTCTTGTTGATGAGAATATTTACTCAAAAACAATTGTCTGGAAGATGATGGTACATATGTATTTCACTGGAATGGACCTCGACTCACACCTTGGGGATCCCCTTCCACTATCATCAGATCCAAAATACTGTCCATGAAAGCTACTTGAAAACAAAATATTTTATTTACTTTTCAACTCCATGGACCCCTTGTTCAAGGATGTAACTCAGACAGTTAATGCGTTTAATAAAATTTGGGACTCCTTAATCCTTATGTATTCTGAAATGAGAAATTTGGATTGGGTGTCATACATTCTTTAGAACCTGTCTACTATCCATCAAAAAAACTTTCCTTTTCCATTGTACTTCATCGAGTCGAAAGACCTCTGATATGAACTACTTGAGTTGTGGCCCATTCCTTAGATACTTGTGGAAACCTTGACTCAGCAATACCAACTATGTCTCTTCAGCCTCCTCTATGTCCTTAATCCTAAATATGCGATAATGGTGACTGAGAAGCTTTCCAGCCCATCCTCACTTTGAGATTCCACAATTTTTTCATCTCCATGGATATGCTCATCAGGATCTTCACCGACCCACTCATAGTGTCGATCATACTTCCCTTTTGGGTATTGTAATTTGATACTCTTAGGGTGCTCTTGGAAGTTGTTGTGGTGACGGTCATACTTTTTGTCATGACCCGCCTTCACCGAAAGGCGGGAAGGTACAAAAGATTGCCAAACCCTTCCTTCTTTAAGTTGAAGGAGAGATAATGACCCCCGAGTCCCGCCTCCAGTAGGCCCGAGAGTGGTGACTAGCACCTAGGGTATAACATTTTCACAATATGGGAGGCATTACCCTTTTTAGTTAACCATGATTGGGAGAAAGAATGATTCAACACCAAACAACACCAAGTATAGAAAACTAAAGGTAAAAACCAAACTAAATGCATGTTTTAATAAAAAAAACTGAACTAAGTACAAGGAATCCAAAGTAAAATACCCAACAAGAAAGGGAAAAGGCTAAGCAGAAACTAACAGTGACCAAAAAAAATTCCAACGTCCAGACTAGTAAGGTCCCACATGGCCTCCGAAGTTCTCATGGATACCTGAAAGTAAACATAGGGTGGGAATACAAAGTATACTCAGTAGGAAAACCTAAGGCTCTCGTGCACAAGTGCGAAGACGTCCTAAAGTACCGTGAGAAGTAGAAGAACCAACATCTATCAAGGAATCTATCCATCCCATCTCACTGGCCACGCTCACCAAATAACACAACCAGTAAGGTAATAGTAAAGAAAAAAGCATTTGGGTACCCCGCACCACCATTTCCCCCACTAGCTAGCTGCTCATCCCTAATGGAAAACGTCCTGACGCTACCTCGCTCTTCCTGCCCGCACACACCTGGGCCTCAAATGTCCACATCCCTACCCGCACACACCTTGGCCTCACCACCATCCACATCCTTACCCACACACACCTGGGCCTCACAACCACACATCCCTACCTGTACACACCTAGGCCTCATCCCAAAGACACATGGGAAAAACAAACCATAACCAGAACCCCTTCCCAAAACACCTGGGCCTCATCCCGAAGATTCTTGGGAAAAAAACTTTCCCGAAGAGTCTTGGGATAACAAAACACCAAATGAAACCTACCCGAAGAGCCTTGGGTGTAAGGTCACCTCCAGCCATCACAACCTAGGGAAGAGGGAGCATGAATGAGAGTAACTAGGGGGAAACACCCTTTCCCATGAGATGGGGTGTCGGACACTAAGTGCCCAACGCGGGTGGGGTGCGACTAAACACAAAACAAACAGTTACACATATATATACCAACACACACAGCCCAACCTATGGCTCCCCAACAGATATAAGCAGGTGCCCAAGCACTGCTGCCTTAGAAAATAGGAACATAACAAATAGTTCCCAGTTTCCCTATTCAAGTTATCATTTTATAACAGTTCAGTATGATTTAATCCCTTCACTAATGGGAAACTAACAGGCACAATCACATATTAAACAACAATAAAGAAGGAATGAAAACCATCGGGTAATTTAATCATTCACACCCGGTTCTCTTGTAAATAATAACATCAAAGTGGGATCAATGGAAACCCTCGAAGAACTGGAACCAAAGAAAAACCCGAAAAACCATTGGTTATCCCCACAATAATTCATTACCATTCCACCCAAATCATTATTTACTTTCCACTTTTATTCATGTTCACAACCCAACCTGCAGCCCTTCTGCCAAACACCACCACAACCACACAATAACTCATGCCATTCCAAACACACCATTCACAGCCCCACTGTTCACCCATCCAAAACAAAACACATTCACCCCTTCACCCATTTCATAACTGAACCATAAAAACATTAATAATTCATAATTTTATATTATTTAGTTTGACTTGGGTGATCACACATGGTTATGGGCATTCATATTCATCAGCTGAGTTTTAGTGTTTAAAAGATTCATACATGATTCCCCTTCACCAGACGATGTGTAAAAACAGAACATAGCATAGATGCGCAAACAAAGGCCCCCAATGGATGTTATTTTCAGTAGGCCTAAGCTCTTTCAATTCATAACAACATAATAAAATAAACATGGGTAACAACATGTAACAACATTAACAAACTTCCTCACCCCCGTTATTTAACCGGTTATTATCTTCATTACAGAAATGATTAACTACCTCATGGGAACCATAAAACACCCACCCCACATGATACACAAGGAGGAGAGACAAATGTAAGATCCCTACCTGATCGATCAAGGATCGACGTTAAGTCCTCGCGTGGAAATTGGGAATCAGGATTAGAAGGAACTCCACGGAACACGATCAAGGACAACTTCGCGGGGCTACAACTCATCTGGAGGAAGGGTATTCTGAGCGCAGGGTGATAGAGAAAAAGAAACCTAGGGAGAGGAGAAGACTTTAGGTTATAAGGGCTGAGATACAGCATCCTCGGGACGGTTAAGATATGGAGAAAAACTCGAAACTGCGGAAGAAGTGGGATCATGGGATGACCACGCGGCTGGGCCACCCCACACATCCAACATAAAAGGTCCCCGCCCTTCAGGGCGGTTAAAACCAAAGCACACCTCCTTAACCAAGTAAGGACTCCTCACAGGATGCGGTAGAGGCGTTTCTGAAAACGCAGTTAAAGGCATGACCAAAAGGCATGGTTTTCCATTTAAGGAGGGTAAGTCAACAATCATTTAATTAAAGGCCATTAATGGGCTTTAAAATAGGATTAAAGGGGATCAAAACATGGTTTAAAAACCAATTCGCACAAAAAGGAGGTGCTACTGTAAAACCTGTGGAGTGGTTACCGGTAGGCTAGGTCTACCGGTAGACCAAGCTACTGGTTGGCCGAGGCTACCGGTAGGCCGGGGCTACAGGTAGGCCGAGGCTACCGGTAGGCCGAGCTACCGGTAGGCCGAGCTACCGGTAGACGGAGGCCACCGGTAGACGGAGGCCAACGGTAGGTCGAGCTACCGATAGGCCGAGGCTACCGGTAGGCTACCGGTAGGCAGAGGCCATCTTCACCGAGAAGCTGGGATGGCCTTCCAGACCACCCATAACACCCCAAACATAAGCTTTTCACCATGTAATGGACCCCAAAACCCCGGTCCATTACATCAGATACTTCTCAAACTATTCTCATCCCCAAGAATATAAGAACAAACCAGAAAGGAGAAAAGTGGGGTCCAAACAACCACCCTCTAAAGATACTTCTCAGGGGAAAACCTTTGAGTTGTTTGAAAGCTGGAACAGAACCCCCCCTACATCTAGGAATACTCCCCCAAGAGTTATCAACCACAAACATTCACAAAAAGTACAAGGATCACACTATCCAACACCTGAGTTAGGGAGTCCCTTCCTACATGTCAGGGTATTATCCTCTTTGGGCGGCACTGACTCGCCCGCACGGGTTTAATCGCTTCCACATTGATGCGCCTTGAGTAGCAGTCAGGTTTCCCATCATCACACATTCAGACACAAAACGAGCAGAACATGCATTTCATATATTAAAGCACAAGGTGAAACATCTCAACAGAACTCAGAACAGCTATAAAAAAAGGAAGCCAAAACAGCTCTAAGTACTAAACGCATAACTGGGCGTCCCACTCCCAAGTGATCTCCTCCATGCCACCATGCCTCCACAACACACGAACCAAGGGTATGGTTCGTCCACGAATCACTTTCTCTTTACGATCCTCAATCTTGATCGGTCATTATATGAAGGTCGCATCATTTTCGACATCTAACTCTCCCCAATCGATGATGTGGGATTCGTCGTGTAGATATCGACGAAGCTGGGAGATGTGAAAGACGTTGTGAACTTTCTCCAACTGAGGTGGCAACGCCAGCTGATACGCCACCTCACCAACTCGTCCCAACACCACGAAAGGTCCGATGAACCTAGGGGAGAGCTTACTACCCTTCCCAAACCTTCGTTGCCCACGTCGAGGGGAAACCTTCAAGAACACATGATTTCCAACCTAAAACTCCAAGGTCCTCCTCCTACGATCAGCATAAGTCTTCTGCCGGTCCTGGGCTGCCTTCATCCTCTCACGCATGAGATGAACCTTCTCAGTGGTGCCCTACACCACTTCTAGCCCAAGAACAACTGCTTCCCCAATCTTTGTCCAGCAAACGGGTGAATGGCATGGCCTTCCATACAAGGCCTCAAATGGTGTCATGCCGATAGTGGAGTAGAAGCTATTGTTATAAGAAAACTCCACCAGAGTAAAGTGTCGTACCCCTGATCCCCCAAAATCCAGAACACATTCCCACAACATGTCTTCCAACATCTAGATCGTTCGTTTCATTTTCCCATCTGTCTGAGGGTGGAAAGTAGTGATAAGGCATATCTGGGTGACAAAGGCATGCTGTAATCCCCTCCAGACTCATGAGGTAAACTGCATGTCTCGATCAGAGACAATAGATCTCAGAATCCCGTGCAACCACACCACCTCATCGATGTACCTCTTGGCTAAGGTGCTCACCAGGCTCGACTCCTTAATCTCCAAGAAGTGTGCTGATTTTGTCAACCAATCCACCACTACCCAGATGTCATCATAGCCTCCCTGAGACCTGGGTAGCCCTATGATGAATTCCATCGAGATATCATCACACTTTCACTCGGGAACATCTAAAGGCTGTAACAACCCTCTAGGAAAACGGTGTTCAGCCTTCAGTGGATGACACACTAGGCACGTAGCCACAAACTCTGCCACTGCTCGCTTCACCCCAGGCCACCAAAACTGTCCCCTCAGGCCTTGGTACATCTTTGAGACCCCAGGATGTACCGCTAAAGATGATCCATGGAACTAACGGAGAACATCTTTACGAATCATCTCCGGAACAAAAATCCTTCCATGAAAAAACATATGATTTTGACCATCCTCTGACCATCCCTTAAGATCATTTCCCTGATAAACACGATCTCGCATCACTTCCACCTTCGAGTCCCCCACTGAGACTCTTCCACCTGCACCACTAAAGAGGAAACTACAGTCATCTAAAATAGACAACCTCTTCCACCTTCCAACCTTGAATCCAAATTCAAGGCCGCTAACTCTTCCATCACTCTCCAAGCATCTTCAGATTACCGAACTACTTCCTTATGCAATTTCCTGATTAGGGCATCAGCCACAACATTACCCTTGCCCTTAGTATAAGAGATATAGAAGTCGTAGTCTTGGAGGAACTCAACCCATCTCCACTGCTGCAAGTTCAGATCCTGCTGGGAAAAGAGATAACGCAAGCTCTTGTGATCTGAGAAGACCACAAAGTGCTCTCTGATGAGATAATGCCGCCAAAACTTCAATGCGAACACCACAACCACAAGCTCCAGATCGTGGGTGGAATTTTTAGGTTCATGAGAACATAACTGCCTAGACCCATAAGAGACCACTCCTCACTTCTGCATCAGCACACATCCAAACCCAAGTCCAGAAGCATCACAGAACACTTCAAACAACACCACTTACTCAGGTAATCTGAGCACTGGAGCACTAACCAACTTCTCCTTTAGGTAGCCAAAATTTGTCTGGCACTGGTCGCTCCACAAAAGGGACTGGTCCTTCCTAGTCAAAGCTTTCAATGGAGCTGCAACTCGAGAGAATTCAGGCACAAACCTCTAATAATAGCCTGCCAAACCCAGGAAACTACAAACTTCCACCACATTTTGGGGTGCTTCCCATGAAACAACTGCCTCGACCTTCGAAGGTTCTACTGTTATACCCTTCTGAGACACTATGTTCCCAAGGAAATGTACTTTTCGCATTAAGAACTTTCACTTAGATAGTTTCCCATAAAGATGGTTGTGTCGAAGGACTCCCAAAACTGCCCTAAGATGCTCAACATGATCTTCCTCTGATCTTGAGTAGATAAGGATGTCATCGATGAACACCACAACAATCTGGTCCATAAACTCTCGGAGGACATAGTTCATGAGGTTCATGAACATAGCTGGTGTGTTCGTAATGCCAAACAGCATGACCACAAACTCAAAGTGGTCATATCTGCACCTGAATTCCATCTTTGAGATATCAACTTCCTTCACTCTCAACTGGTGGTATCAGTACCGCATATTGATGTTAGAGGACCAACATGCTCCCCTTAGCTGGTCGAATAGATCGTCAATCCTCGGGAGGGGGTAACGATTCTTGACCATCACCTGATTCAAGCTCAGGTAGTCTTTGAAAAGTGGTAGACTACCATCTACCTTCTTTACGAACAAAACTAGAGCACCCCACGGTGACATGCTGGGTCGAACAAAGCCCTTCTCCATCAGATCTTCAATCTAAATCCCCAACTCCCGCAACTCAGAAGGTGCCATCCGATAAGGCGCCATCGAAATCGGGTGGGCACCAGGCTGTAATTCTATCCCAAAATCAATGTCATGTTGAGGGGGTAGAGTCACAACCTCATCAGGAAATACATCAGGGAATTCTCTTACGACCTCTGGGACATCCATCATTCATGCATCCGCTGACTCCACTGACACCCTGTCCAGCATAGAAAGGAGTGGCTCCACGTGTCGACTCCCCACCTGATAACTCCTCTCCCTAACAAACGCCACACGCCATCCATCCTCATTGGATAATTTGATCCTTCTCTGATACCAGTCGATGATGGCATGCATGGAGAATAACCAGTCGATGCCTAGAATGACATCGTATTGCTGCATCTGCAATAAAAGAAGGTCTCCACTAGACTGATGTGGTCCCAACATTAGTCTACATCCCCGAAAAAAGTAAGATACGTTGGTCTGACCCCCAACTGGTGTTCTCAACACTAGGGTCACCAAAAGTCTCTCGGCATCCAGACATAGAGCATGGGATAATTCGGGCATAACAAAGGAGTGCGAAGCTCCCAAATAAAACAAGGCAGAAACAAGAGTGCTGAAAAAACTGATCATACCTCGAACGACCTCTGGTCCCGCCGGAGCTACTAACTTTGCGGCGTGAAACTGTCCACGCCTAGCTCCTCTGCCTCGCTGCTGTCGACCACCTCCCCGACCACGCCCTGGTCGAGGTCCCTGAGGAGCACCCTGGTGTCAGTCTCCTCCTGCAAGGTCATCCCACGGAGGTCCAGGGGCTTGCTGCTACTGCTGGAAAGGCCTCTCTGGCAACAGATGCTGCTGAGGTGGGTGCTGAAACTACCCACCTCCACCATGTGGACCTCGATTAGGACACCTGCTCAGGATGTGCCCAAAAACTCTGCAAGAGAAACACTTTGGTCCTGGACCTGTGGAAAAGGGGCGAGGTCCAGAAGCACGATACTAGAACTGATGAGGCCTAAACCCTGCTTGTCGAAACCTGGAAGGCCCTGTCACTGGAGACCTGCTTCTGATCGCCTTCCCCTTTGATGATCTCAGCTTCATCCCTTCTCGTGGTTTTCCTCCCTTTGATTGCATCTTCTCTACTATCTCGGCCTTCTTCTGTACTACTAGGTACGTTGGAAGAGTGAAGGGAGTGACATCGTACTAAAGAGAAGGATAGAGTGCCTCCTTTAACCGTCTTTCTCGAGACTCCTCATCTGGAAAGAGATTCAGGGAAAAGAACAAGAGATCATTGAACTTGATCCCCATATCCCTCACTGACATGCTTCCCTGCTGAAGGGAGAGCCACTCTTGTCTCTTCTCAGCCTTCGCCGCAGAGGAGAGGAAATCCTCATGAAATTCCTTCTCGAAACTAGCCCAAGAAACCTCTACCTCTATCTTCTCTCCCAGGAATAGCGTCCACCACTGACATGCTGCTCCTCTAAGCTGACTGATGGCCAACGGAACCTAGTAATCCCTCGGAGCACGGATCAAAGAGAAGGTGATGGCTAGCTCCTTGAGCCATCCCTCCGTTACTGGGTGAGAAATGATTCCCTTGTACTTTTTGAGGGTTTTTCGCCGGAAGGAGCGCATAGTCCTCTGTCACAAGTCATCCTCCTCATCTCAGTCAACCCCCTACTGGTCAACTACCTCAATCTACTGGGCCTCAACCGCCCGAGTCGCTCATGGACAATGTCCGGGTGCCATAACTGCAAGGTAAACAAAGAATGCCTAAGCCCGAGTAGCAAGGGAATTATTATTATTATTAAAGTTTTCTTCCAAAGGTTCCCCAAATCAATTAAAAACACAATCAATATGATAAATGTACCTTCCCTAGGGTATCTACCCTGCAATAAATGTAGTCTCACTTGGTCGTTGGATAGGCTCAGAGTCCTTGCATCAGATCATGGGGGCCCTAAAATCCCGTGTCCTAGCCGGTCCTCCCTGGTCTATTTCACGAACCAAGATCACCTAACATTGTTGCCCTACCATCCCATGCAATTCTCACTGTGCCTAACTCCAGACTCCATCCTATCCCTCAACCTGCCCTCTGATACCATTCTGTCACCACCTACCTTCACTGAAAGGAGGGAAGGGATAACAGATTTCCAAACCCTTCCTTTTTTATGTTGAAGGAGAGATAATGAACCCCAAGTCCCACCTCCAGTAGGCCCCGGAGTGGCGACTAGCACCATGGGTATAACATTTTCAAAATATGGGAGGCATTACCCTTTTTAGTTAAACAAGATTGGGAGAAAGAATGAGTCAACACCAAACACTGCAATGTATAGAAAACTCAAGGTAAAAACCAAACTACATGCATGTTTTAATAATAAAACTGAACAAAGTACAAGGACTCCAAAGTACAATACCCAACAAGAAAGGAAAAAGGCTAAGAAAAAACCAACAGCGACCAACAACAACTCCAACGTCCAAACTAGTAAGGTCCCGCACGGCCTACGAAGTTATCTTGGATACCAGAAAGTAAACATAGGGTGAGGATACAAAGTATAATCAGTAGGAAAACATAAGGCTCTCATGCCTAAGTGGGGAGACGTCCTAAAGTCCCATGAGAAGCAAAAGAACCAACATCTATCAAGGAATCTATCCATCCCACATCACCGGCCAAACTCGCCAAATAACACAAGAAGTAAGGTAATAGTAAATAACAAAGCATTTGGGTACCCCGTACCACTATTTCCCCCACTAGCTAGCTGCTCATCCCGAATGGAAAATGTCCTAATGCTACCACACTCTTCCTTCCCGCACACACCTAGGCCACAAACGTCCACATCCCTGCCCACACACACCTAGGCCTCAAAACCATCCACATCCCATCTCACACACACCTGGGCCTCACAACCACACATCCCTACCCGCACACACTTGGGTCTCATCCCGAAGACACCTGGGAAAAACAAACCGTAACCAGAACCCCTTCCTGAAAACACCTGGGCCTCATCCCAAATATTTTTGGGAAAAAAACATTCCCGAAGAGTTCTAGGCTAACAACACACCAAACGAAACCTACTTGAAGATCCTTGGGTGTAAGGTCACCTCCATCCATCACAGCCTAGGGAAAAGGGAGAAAGAATGAGAGTAACTAGGGGGAAACACCCTTCCCCATGAGATGGGGTGTCCAACACTAAGTGCCCAACGCGTGTGGGTGCGACTAAACACAAAACATACAGTTACACATATATATACCAACACACACAGCCCAACCTTTGGCTCCTCAATAGATACAAGAAGGTGCCTAAGCACTGCTGCCTCAGAAAACAGGCACACAACAAACAATTCCCAGTTTTCCTATTCAAGTTATCATTTCATAACAGCTCAATATGACTTAATCCCTTCACTACTGGGCGACTAACATGCGCAATCACAGATTAAACAACAATAAAGTAGGAAGGAAAAACATCAGGTAATTTAAGAATTCACACCTAGTTCTCTTGTAAATAATAACATCAAAGTGGGATCAGTTGAAACCCTCGAAGAACTGGAACCAAATAAAAACCCAAAAAACCATTGGTTATCCCCAAATTAATTCATTACCATTCCACCCAGCTCATTATTTACTTTCCACTTTTATTCATGTTCACAACCCAACCTGCAACCCTGCTTCCAAACACCACCACAACCACACAACAACTTATGCCATTCCAACCACACCATTCACAACCCCGCTGTTCACCCATCAAAAACAAAAAACATTCACCCCTTCACCCATTTCATAACTGAACCATCCCAGCATTCATAATTCATTATTTTATATTATTTAGTTTGACTTGGGTGATCACACATGGTTATGGGGATTCATATTCATTAGCCGAGTTTATGTGTTTAACAGATTCATACATGATTCCCATTCACCAGACGATGTGTAAAAACAGATCATAGCATAGATTTGCAAAAAAAGGCCCCCAACGACCGTGATTTTGAGTAGACCTAATCCCATTCAATTCATTAGAACATCAAAGGGAAAACATGGGTAAAAACATGTTACAACATTAACAAACTTCCTCGCCCCGTTATTTAACCGGTTATTATCTTCATTACAGAAATGATTAAATTCCTCGTGGGAACCATAGAACACCCACCCCACATGATACACAAGGAGGAGAGACAAAGGTAAGATCCCTACCTGATTGATCAAGGATTGACGTTAATTCCTCGCGTGGAAATTGGGAATCAGGAGTAGCAGGAACTCCATGGAACGCGATCAAGGAAAACTTCTTGGGGGTACAACTTTTCCGGAGGAAGTGTATTCCAAGAACAGGGTAATAGTGAAAAATAAACCTTGGGAGAAGAGAAGCCTATATGTTATAAGGGCTGAGATACAGCATCCCCGGGATGGTTAAGATATGGAGAAAAACTCAAAACCGTGGAAGAAGCGGGATCGTGGGTTGACCACGCGGCTGGGCCACCCCACACATCCAACTTAAAAGGTCCCCGCCCTTCAGGGTGATTAAAACCGACACACACATACTTAACCAAGGAAGGACTCCTCACAGGATGCAGTAGAGGAATTTCTGAAAACGTGGTTAAAGGCATGACCAAAATGCATGGTTTTCCATTTAAGGTGGGTACCTCATCAATCATTTAATTAAACTCCATTAATGGGCTTTAAAACAGGCTTAAAGGGGGCCAAAACATGGTTTAAAAACCAATTCGTGCAAAAAGGAGGTGCTACTGGAAAACTTGTGGAGAGGTCACCGGTAGGCTAGGTCTACTGGTAGACCAAGCTACCGGTTGGCCGAGGATACCGGTAGGCCGGGGCTACCGGTAGGCCGGGGGGTACCAGTAGGCCGAGCTACATGTAGGCTGAGGTACCGGTAGGCTAAGCTACCGGTAGGCCGAGCTACCGGTAGGCTGAGCCAGTGGTAGGCCGAGGCTACCAGTTGTATGAGGCCAGTGGTAGGCTGAGCTACCGGTAGGCCAAGGCCACTGGTAGGCCGATGCCATCTTCACCGAGAAGATGAGATGGCCTTCCAGACCACCCAGAACACCCCAAACATCAGATTTTCACCATGTAATGGACCCGAAACCTCGGTCCATTACACTTTTCCTCTATATTAGCACTGTGGAAAACTATACCACCTCACCAACCAATGATGGGTTCTTCTTGGCTTCCCATCTCAGTTAACTTGTCAAGGTAAGATTGTGGTCCATGATGCTTTTCCACTAGCTTTGGATCTTCCTCCCACCCTGAACCTTTCCATGGACGATCTCTAGCTGATTCATAATTTTCATACCACCTCTATACCTAGTTCTTATTCAGAATCTATTACTCATACTAGTGGATAAACATCTTTTTTCACACGTCACCCACCATCCTGGATGTATGAATCAACTGCATTTGATCATCTCACAGCTGATCCAGGTACATTATCTACTTACCATAAGTATACTGTCCCCTCATCCATCACTGTTGTGGATGGATCCACTATCGTGATTTTTTTATTTTGTGAATGCTCATTGAATTCATATATTCCCTTGACTTATGCATCACATATGCCTCGGGGTCCTTTTAATCTTACCTATATTAGTAATATTGCAAAGGACTTCAACTATATTTCCATTTTTCTATCTTATTCTATTATGTTTTAAGGGAAGACGATGAACTAAGAACTTAGAAGAGGCCATATTTGGGATGGGGTGTACATGTTTGATGTTCCAACATCATTATCCTGCATGACACTCTCTTCTCGTGCATTGGACCTTCATTCTCATTTGGGACATAAAACTGCCCCATGCTTCATTGTCTTTTTCTAAATGTTTCATTCCATTGCGAGTCATGTAAATATGAGAAAATTAATCACACATTACTTATTTCTTGAGTGGTTGCACAGGCCACCAAACCCTTTGATTTGGTTCACACAAATGTAAGGGGTCCATGTACTATCTCAAGTCTCTTAGGGTGTAAATATTAGGTATCCTTCATTGATGATTTCTCCCGCATGACATAGTTCTACCTTTTTCATGATCAGTGTGAAGTGTTTTCTAATTTTCAAACCTTTTATCATTAAATTCACACCCAGTTTTCCACCTCTGTTAAATGTCTATGTTCGAACAATTGAAGGGAATATTTTTCAACTTCCATTTAGTTTTTTATCAAGAATAAAGACATCCTTAATCAGATATCCTACCCTAATACACCTCATAAGAATGTAGTGGTTGAGGATAAAAATCACCATATTCTGAAGACTACTCATGCCCTCTTATTCCACATGCATGTGCCTCTTCTCTTTTGGGGGATTCCATCCTTACTCCACCGTGTAATCCCTTTTACCCATCTATAACATAATTTCTCCACCTCACCATTAGTTAAGGGGAATTCACATCTACAATGTTTTTATTTATTTATAATGGATGGAGAATCATTTTTCGAGTTTTAAAAAACTAAAATCTTCATTTAATTTTCAAAATGATAGGAAATGATCTTGTATTGACAATAAAGCTTCGGATAACTATATTATACTTATTTTTTTATCTTTACGGGTAAGCATAACATTAATATGACATGTGGTATGGTTTTAATGACTAAATAATAAATTTTTAAAGATTTGAAAGACTTTAAAAATGAGCATATGTGGGTCAAAAATAAAACATCCTTAGATTTATATGAAATACTGGGAAACAAAGCATAGATTGATTTTTCAAATATAGGAAATGAAACCATATCAATTTAAGTTTTCATTTTTACAGGTTCACTAAAAATCCATTTTTAGTGTTCTAAAAAACTAAAAAGTGCATATAACTTTCATAGACATTGAAAACATCTTTATATTGACATGAAATTATAGGAAATTCATCTTCAAAATATTATTGGAATGTCTTAGAATATGGAAGAACAATCCAATGTTTCAGGTGATTGGAATGATTGAATTAGTAGTTTTTGATGTTTTTGTAATCTTTAAAAATGTGTGTTAGGGGGTCACAAAAAAGAAAAAGACCTATGATTATCATGAAATAATAGAAAAACCATAGATTGATTAGTGAAATGTAGGAATAGAAACCACATCAATCCGAGTTTTTGTTTTCTATGAATGAATGTAAATTATTTTTCACTCTTTTAAAACACTAAAACATGTGTATAATGGTCAAAACCCTGGAAAAAGACCGTAGATTGATGTGGAACCCTAGAAAATTATTAGGTGAATTATTTTTGATCTGTAAAAGTATATTTAATGTGAGAATGAAATGCAGTGTCCTCGAAATGAACAAATGGGAATTTTTAAAAGGTTTATTAATAAATTATGATGTGTTTTAGGGGGTGAAAAAAATAAAATAACCTCTAATTATCAATAAATCATAGGAAAATAAATTTATATTTAATATAGATTTTTAGGAACTTACACCACATCAATTAAGGTTTTTTTTCTCAGGATGACAGGAATATCAATTTAAGTGTTTTGAAAAACTAACAGATATATTTAATAGTGAAAAACCATATAAAAAGACCTCATATTGATTTGAAATCATAAGAAAACTGTATTGGAATTATTTTTGACACGTAAAACTCGATATCATGTCAATCTAGTGTGCGATGTGATTCGAATGAATGAATAAGTATTTTCTAAATATATCAGTCTTTTAGAAAATGTTTCATGAGTTCAAAATGAAGAAAAAAACCTAAGACTCCCTTGAAATCATAGTATAACTTCGGTAAATTTATTTTGTATATTTAAGAACAAACACCATGCCAATTGAATTTTTCAATTTCAATGGATTATTGAAAATATTTTTTTAATGTCTTAAAACACTAAAAAATGCATGTAACTATCAAAAGGGTATAAAATAACCTCAATTTTTTTTTTCAAATCATAAGAACAATGTATTTGAATTATTTATGATGCATACAAGTAGGTGGCATATCAATCTAACATGTGGTGTTCTTGGAATGACTCGATAAGCTGTTTTTAAAGATATCATTGTCTTTATTAATGTGCATCGGGTGGTCAAAACCATGAAAGCTATAATATTCTATGAATTTTATATATAATTATTACATATTTTTATATGAATGCTCAATATTTATTATTATAATTTGTGGCAGAACCTTAAAGGTTTAGTTTCATTGGAAAAGAGATAAATAAAAAAATTATTTTGGTACATTATTAATC
The DNA here is from genome assembly GCA_963277665.1 of Viscum album. Classification (NCBI taxonomy): domain Eukaryota; kingdom Viridiplantae; phylum Streptophyta; class Magnoliopsida; order Santalales; family Viscaceae; genus Viscum; species Viscum album. The sequence goes on along the minus strand of OY728130.1, from coordinate 569,588,233 downwards.
ATCAATCCAAATATTCTTATCACTTTATACCCTTATTGAAATACCCTACAAAAAAGTTATTTATAGGTAAAGGAAACATAATAAAGGAAGATCTTTGATTCTCAGTAAATGTAAACATGGGATATATTAATCGATTATCTTTTGAAAGCATAAAATAAGTATAAGGGTTTGATATCATGACCATAAAATACAATGTTCATACCTATGTTTTAGTAGATTATAAAAATAATTCATGGCATAAACATTTATCACTTCAAAACACCTGAATCATACAGTTTAGGGATCATTAATAATCAAATATAAACCATGGTTTCATATTAGTAGCATAAAAACATGTCATAAAAGTGTGGAACCATAATAAAAAGATAGTAAAATATATTGGAAATACCAATAGCTCTATGATGAGGTGAAGGAAGCTAGTAAGGTGTTATTTTAGGTATTGATTGATCTATAAGGATCAAAATTGGTGATGAATAGGGGATAAGAGTTTCCCTTTTATAAGTGAGGGGAGATGAACTCTTTGAATTATATAAATTATTAAATTAATATAAATTAATTTTTATAATCAAGTGACCCCAAATTGATATATTTTAAATACAAGGATCGTATTTTAAATATTAACATCTGATAATATTTATACAATTTTATTTGAGGTTTTAACCCTTATCTCTTAATTTTAACCCTCGTTAACACTTTTGACAACTACCACAATATCAAAGTTTCCTACTCTTTAAGGGTTATGAATATTACCATAAAATGAAAATTGACTCATAAGTGGATCATGGTTGATATTTCAAACCCTATCCTAATAACTTGGATTAATATAGGTTTTTTATTAATTTAAAATCATTTAATAAAACATTATTTATTATAAAATATCTTTAATGTCTTTTTTGGAAGTATTCATTTAATTTGACTTAAAAAAACATAAAAACAAAGAAATTAAAATATAAAACATTAAAATATCCCTAATATGGTATATTTATCTATAAAATTCATGTTATATAATAAATCATGAAAAATTTATTACTTTTAATATTTTTAAAATCAATTATTTTATTTTTTATTAATTTAAGAAATACAATGTATGTATTGTATAAGAAATTGTGGTAATTATTAAATTAAAATAAATTAAAAATAAATTTATCATTCAAAAAAACATTTAGAATATAAACTATCCTCTTTTCATCATTATGTAAAAATTTTATAGATATCACATTCAAGAGATTGACATTTTACATTTATTCTATTCTTAAATTAATTTAAAGGTCCAAATAAAAGAAAAATGGTACTATGTGTCCATATATGTGAGACTTGGATATAAATGGATGAAATAAACTAATACAACAGGATAAAGGAATTTTTTTATTGAATTTGAAGCCTTATCACAATATTTTTAACCCTAATTAACCCATTTTACATTTATCGTGGTAACTATTGTAGTTGGTGTCCTAGAACAAACATATGAGTACTTTATGATGATTTTTTTTTAATTATTTTGAATATTGATAAACTTGTAATCAATCCTGATTTTTATTATGAATAACACAACATTTGATAATTTCTTAAGTGTAGTTTTCACACTCTAAGGTCATACCAGATCCCTGCAATAATGTGAACCCAAAAGTGACACAATAGTATTATTAGATATATATTCTATAGCTAGATTAAATTACTTTAGGTGAAAATGATATAGGATATTAGGGGTGGATAATCATAGAACATTGAGGCACCATTTCATTTTATTTTCTCTTGGTAATTTCTAGTGTTGGAAATTATGATAACATGATCCTCCTGTAAGAAATCCACATTTATATGTCTCATTGGATGTTTCTATTTGTGGATGTGTGTATTGATCCTTAGAATTTAATATTTTTATTAATAGATATTATTATTTACATAATTTTATGTATTGATAAAAATTATGATGACAAATGTTCATGGTGAACTATAATATGATGGGTGTTTCACGAGTAATATTTCATTAATGAATAATGCGAGAAAGGATTTTTCCCCTCTGTTATTTAATAGAAACTGATATCTTATATCATTTTAAGGAAATGATATAGCCAAAATAAATCCATGGTCATCATGTTCTATACGAAAGTTCAATTTTTAGAAGGAAAAATAAAGAGACATCAATCATATAGGTTGATGGCATGACATGAAAAATGCTTGATTAGATATATCATGATAAGGGTAATATATTACACAGTAAGCGTTTGTATAATGTTTTATTGCATTGTGAGAATAAATTATTTCTCTATGGGTGTATTGGAATGTTTCTAGATGATAACCTTGGATTTTGAGCTATTTCACCTAAAAAATTGAGAAAGAGGCTTAGAGGGTCACACACAAAGTGTATCAAGAACCTTAGTTAAATAATATTAATATTATTTATTATTTAAAAAGTTAAATAAATATTATTCTAAATTGTGATTTAATAATTATTCATGCTTTATTGATCACATATATTCCTTCACCAGTTATTTGAAATAATATTTTTTGTGAAGAATATTTAATAAATATTTAGTTTTTATTAATGAATATAATTTTTATTTGTGTATTGGCGAATAATGAAGTGATATTTATTTATTAAATAAATATTCATTATTCAAGGTCCAATAAATGTTTTGGAGGGATGGGGGATTGAGTCTATTGGTCTGGTGAGAAATAATATATATTAAATATTTTTTAAATAAATAATTATTAATTTAATTATATAGATTTTCACATGTAAATAAATAATAATAATTTTTTTATTTTTATTATGGACATGGGGTTTATAAAGGATTAAATATAGAATAAAGGGAACTGGTTTAGTTATTAATTTCTAACCCAAGTGGTATATCAACCCAATTACATTATTTTCTTTGGGTGTCCATTCATTTTGTTTGGCACAACGACATCGGGAGAAAATATTTTTGAAGCCCTAGATAGATCTTTCTTCAAGAACAATCTCAAGAATAGGGAGTGATCTTCCTCCACCACCACATTCAAGTCTAGAGAGATCGAATAGAACCCTTCCATGAATAGATTCCCAGGGTGATCAAAGGAGAACAAACCAAGTGTTGGGATCTATCATGGTAACACCTGGAGATTCCTATGACATCATTTAGTGGTTTTTGGAACATGTGTGTGTTAATGCTGGTGGGAAACTATATTTTATTCCTGAAATGTAACAATGGTACCACATAGAGATGCCAGATTCATTGATGAAGAAATAATTCCTTGAAAGGTAATTCTTTAATTTTTTATATTAATTATAAATAATATGTGATGATCATGAATATTGGTTTTTGTATTCAATAATTAATTAATAATTAATTCAATTACATTGATCATGGTAATTATCATTATGTAAATCTCAGATTAATCAACAATTACAAAAAACTATGAGTTGGGAATGACCATCCGGAACGTCCACTACACTCAGAACCTAAAAGTGGTATCCGAGTGGCCACATAATTATTTATCATTATTTATTATTATCGATTTATTTATGCATTTATCATTAGTTTTCAATTCTGGTTTAATAGTTCTCTAATCCAAATCATGAGATCTTCTATTCTTCCTCTTCGACCTCAGAAATATGATCAAATTTATTAATTTAGGAATGAAATACATTCAAAGAACTCATCATGAGGTGTTGATGATTCTAGTCAGATAAATCTAGAGTACACGCCATGTATCCTATTAGTACACACCATGTACTTTTGTTCAATACACCAAGTAATTAATTCAGTAATTGTTTTGGAATTTATTACATGTGGTGAATTTAAATTCACATTGTGTATTGGCATGACCAGGTTGGGGCACATTCAGTCCAACTACACACCATACAGTGTTCTCAAAATGACCAAACAAGAATTTTTAAAAGGTTTATTAAAATATTATGGTGATTTTTAGGGGGTGAAAACAAAGAAAACAACCCATAATTATCAATAAATTATAGGAAAACAACTGTATATTTATTAGAGATTTTTTGGAACAGACACAACATCAATCACGGTTTTCTTGTTTTCCCAGGATGACTGAAATATCATTTTTAGGGTTTTGAAAAACTAACACATATATTTAATGTTCAAAAACATATAAAAAGAAATTATATTGTTATAAAATTATAGGAAAACTATATTGGAATTATTTTTGACATTTAGAACTAGATATCATGTCAATGGAGTGTTTCGTGTGATTCAAATGAATGAATAAGAAGTTTTTAAATATACCAGTCTTTAAAAAAATGTGTCATGGGGTAAAAATGAATAAAAGTACCTAGGAATCCCCTAAAATCATAGCATAACATCCAAAAAATTATTTTGTAAATTTAAGAACAAACACAATGTCAAACTAATTTTTCACTTTATTATTATTATTGTAAACATTTTTTTAATATCATAGAACACTAAAACCTGTGTGTAACTATCAAAAGGATATAAAATGACCTCAAATTTATTTGAAACCATAATATAGATGTCTTTGAATTATTTATGATGCGTATGAGTAGGTTGGATATCAATCTAACATGCGGTGTTCTTGGAATGACTAGATATCCATTTTCAAAGATATCAAAGTCTTTATTAACGTGCATCCAGGGTCAAAACCATGAAAAATATAATGGACCAGGAATTATATATATAATTATTACATATTTTTATATGAATGTTCAATATTTAACATTATTATTCATGATAGAACCGTAAAGGATTAGTGTCATTAGAGACTAATTAGATAAACATATAATTTTGGTACATTATTCATCATCTATCCTAATATCCTTGTTACTTTATACCCTTCACGAATTAACCAAATAAAAACCTCTGTTTATAGTTAATGAAAAATAATAATGGGTGACCTCAGATGCTCAGTAAGGGTAAACATGGGAGATATTAATCGATGATCATCTAAAAGCATAAGATAAGTATAAGGGCATGATATCATGACCATAACATACAAAGTTCAAACCTATGTTTTCATAGATTATAAAAATTAGTAATGGAATAAAATTTTATCATTTCAAAACATATTAATCATAAGGTTCAGGGATCATCGATAATCAAACATAAACCATGTGTCCATATCATGGGCATAAAAACATGTCATAATAGTGTGTAACCATCATTAAAAGTTAGTAAGGTATTTTGTAATGAAAAAAATCTATATGATGTGGTGAAGGAAGCTAGTAAAGTATTATTTCATGTATCGACTGATCTATAAGGCTCAAAATGTGTGAGTAAGAGAAGAGAATGGTTCCCCTTTTATAAGTGAAAGGAGGGGAACTCCTTGAATTAAAAAATTTATTAAATTAATATAAATTAATTTTTTAATCAAGTGACCCCAAATTGATAAATGTTAAATATATGGTGAGTATTAGAAATAATAACATCTCATAATATTTATAAAATTTTATGTGATTTTTTGATCCTTATCTCTTAATTTTAACCATCATTAACACTTTTGACAATTACCACAATATCATTGTTTTCAACTCTTTAAGGGTTATGAATACTACCAAAAAATGAAAATTTACCCATTAAGTGATCATGGTTGATATTTTAAACCCAATACTAATAACTTATTTTAATATAGATTTTTTTTGAATTTTATATCATTTAATAAAACATTATTTATTATAAAATATCAATAATGTCTCTTTTGGAAGTATTAATTAAATTTTACTTATAGAAAAAATCAAAATAATGAAATTAAAATATAAAACAATAAAATATCCTTAATATGTTATATTTATCTATTAAATTCATGCGATACATTAATTCCTTCAAAATGTATTACTTTCAATATTTTTAAAAACAATTATTTTATTTTTCTATTAATTTAAAAATTACAGTGTCTATGTTGCATAAGATATTAAGGTAATTATTCAATAATAAAAAATAAAAAATAAATTACTCATTAAAATAAACATTTAGAACCTATATTATCCTCTTTTCATCATTTTGCAAAAATTTTAGAGATATTAAATTCAAGAGACTGAAAATTTTCATTTATTCTTTTCCTAAATTAATATAAAGGTCCTAATCAAAGAAAATGGTTCCATGTGTCCATATATGTGACACTTGGATGGAAATGGATGAATTAAACTCATACAATAGGACAAAGGAATGTTTTTTATTGAATTTAAAGCCTTATCAAATTAGAATTAACCCTAATTATCCCATTTCAAATTTATCATGGAAATCGTTATAGATGGTGTCCTAAAAAACATATGTTTACTTTAGAATAACCTGTATTTATAATTTTAAATATTAATAAACATGTTATCAATCATTAATTCTCGTATTCATAACACAACATGTGATAATTTTCTATGATTAGTTGTCACACTGAAATGTCATAACAGCTCCCCGCTATGATGTGAACCCAAAAGTGCCACAATAGTGTTCTTAGATATATATTATATATCCATGTTAAATTACTTTAGGGACAAAATGATATAGGCTATTAAGGGTGGAGACTCATACGACTTTGATGCACCTTCTCATTGTATATTCCCTTGTAATTTATGATGTTTGAAATTATGAGAATATGATCCACCAGTTGGAAATAAACAATTATATGTGTAATTGGATGTTTCAATCTGTGGATATGTGTATTTATCCTTAGACTATAATATTTTTATTAATATATATTATTATTCACAAAATTTTAATTATTGATGAAAATTGTGGTGAAAAATGTTCATAGCGAACTATGATAGGTTTGGTGTAATATTTCATTAATGAATAATGAGAGAAAGGATTTTTCCCTTATGTTATTCAATGGGATCAGATATATTATCTCACTTGATGAAAATGATATATCCAAAATAAGTCCATGGTCATGGTGTTCTATTGGAAAGTTCAATTTCTAGAAGTACAAATAAAGAGACAACAAGCATATAGGTTGATGGCACAACATGAAACATGCTTGATTAGAGATATCATGATAAGGGTATTATATTACACAGTAAGAACATGTATAATGTTTTATTTCATTATGACATTAACTTATTTCTCTATGGGTGTCTTAGCATGTTTCTATATGATAACCGTGGATTTTGAGCTATTTCACCTAATACCAATAAGAAATAAGCCTAGAGGGTCACACATTACGTGTATCCAGGAACTCAGTCAAATAATAATAATATTATTTATTATTTAACATGTTGTATAAATATTATTCTTGAATGTGGTTTAATAATTATTCATGTTTTCTTGATCACATATATTCCATCACCAGTTATTTGAAAGAATATTTTGTGATAAGAATGTTTAATAAAATTTTAGTTTTTATTTAATGAATATAATATTTAGTTATGTATTGGAGAATAATACAGTGATATTTATTTGTTAAATAAATATTCATTTATTCAAGGTCTAATGAGTATTTTTAAGGAATGGTGGAGTGAGTCTATTGGTCTGGTGAGAAATAATATATATTAAATATTATTTTAATAAATAATTTTCAAATTAATTCACTATATTTGTGCATGTCAATAAATAATAATAATAATATTATTATTATTATTATTATGAAAATGGGGTTTAGTAAGAATTAAATAAATAATAAAGGGAACTTATGTAGTTATTAATTTCTTTTCCCTAGTGGTATATAAACCCAATAATTTTATTTTCTTTCGGTGTCCACTCAATTTTTTTCGCACAATGACATCCGAAGAAAACCTATTTGAAGCCCTAGAGAGATCCTTCTTAAAGAAAAATCTCAGGAATAGAGAGTGATCTTCCCCCACCACCACTCTCAAGTCTAGATAGATCTAATAGAACCCTTCCATGAAGTGATTCTCAAGGTGATCAAAAGAGAATAATCCAAGCGTCAGGATCTATCGTGGTAGCACCTGGACATTCCTACAACAACATTCAGAGGTTCTTGGAACACATGTGGTTCAATGTAGGAGGGAATCTTTATTTCATTCATAAAATTTAACAATAGTATGACATAGATATGTAGGATTTCTTGATGAAGAAATAATTCCTTAAAAGGAAATTCATTAATTGTTTAAATTAATTATAAATAATATGTAATGATCATGAATATTGTTTTTGGTATTCAATTATTAATTAATATTTTAGTCAATTACATTAATCATGATATTTATCATCATGTAAATATGGTATTAATCATCAATTACAAAAAAATATGTGTTGGGCATGACCCATTTGGCGCATACATTATGCTCAAAACTTAAAAGTGGTATCAAAGTGGTCACATAATTATATATTATTACTTAAATATTATTGATTGATTTATGCATTTATAACTAGTTTGCAATTATGGTTTAATCATTCTTTAATCCAAATCAATAGACATTCAATTATTCCTCTTAGCTCTCACAAATATGATCAAATTGATTAATTTAGGAACAAAATACATTCTAAGAACTCATCATGATGTGTTGAGGATTCTAGTTAGATGAATGCAAAGTACACACCATGTATACCATTAGTACACACCATGCACATTTGTTCAATACACCAAGGGATTAATTTGTTCAATATTTGAGAATTTATTACATACGGTGTATTTAAATTCACATTGTGTGTTGGAAAGACCCGGTTGTGTACATTCAACCAGACTACACAATGTATAACATCCATACATCACATGTAGTCAATTATTCAAAGACGTAACATGTATTATCTTACAAATCCTAGAGGAATGGTGATCATGTAACTCAAAGACAACATAATGTGTAGTCTATGTACACAATGTGTACTCTATTTTTTTCATGGAATGATTACGCATCGAGTCCCAAGGAATTTCTTGTATATATATGGTGAGAAATATACATTATATATATGTTAAAAAATTACGTAGAATTAAAATTAATATTTTATACTTATTAAACCTTGTCAAACATGTGTTCCACGTGCTCATTAAATTGATAGTACGCACCACGTAACATGTTATATATATTTTTATTAAATGTCTAATTATTTTCTCTTTAATTTTTAAAACATCGTATCATGTATAAATCAGAATAAAGTCATTAATATATACTCATTGAATCAAAACATGCTATGTAAATACCATATGTTACGTGTGGTCATTAAGTTGACAGTAAATTCCATGAAATTATGCGATAATTCATGTATATCATATGTATTATGAGTAAGAATTATGTGAATATAATACACACGGTGTAGTTTGGATGGATACACACCATGTTTCCTCCAAGGTACATTTGTTGTACACAGTTTGTTTTAAATAAATTTATTAAATTGTCTTAAAATTATGATGGATGAGAATCTCAAGAAAAATCGATTGAGAATTAATATAAATTTGAGGCCAAAATTAGATGCGAGAGAACAAAGGCCTCTGAGTGGCGAGATCCATCTTCCTCAGCGTGCCTAGGGTTTCGTTGTGGGTGTTTTCTCCCCCCACCTCCAGCGTGCTTGGCGGCTAAGCGCTGGCCTCTCTGGATCTTATCTCGGCAGTGGTGGGGCTCAGCGATGACATCTTTGGGATCTCATCTCGGAGGCAGTGTGTTCGGAAATTCACGTCGACGACATTGGCGTGGTCCTAGTGCGGCTTGAGCTGGCTCTGGATCTCTCATCTTGGCGACGGCAAGACCTAGCGATGGTCTGATGGTCTTTTCTCGGCTCGGCGACGGAGTGTTTGGCAGGCTTCGGTGGTTGTGGTCTCGGCATCAGCTCCTGATTTTGGATTGGGTTTGGCGACGATGGGATTATTCGGCTTCATGTGGCTTGGATTTAGATTCGTTGTGGCTAGGCGCTGGCTTCTGGAATCGAGTTGGGTTCTTGTCTATCTACAGGATTTGGGCGCGTTCTAGTAGAGATCAGCATCTTCTCCAAAGCTACTCAGATAGGGGGAAGTTTGGTTTGGCTTTGGTTTGTTTGCATTATTTCTTGGTTGTGTTGTTGGTATTTTTTCAGCGGTGTTGTCATAGGAGGTGTCCCGGTTCTCCCAGCTGGTCCCTTCTATCTTCTGTGTTCTGATTTGGAATCTGATGTGGGATCTTCCGCAGCTTCAATCTGATCTGCTCCAGCCTAGAGCGGCGTTATCAGCTCAGACTTGCTCGGTTTTCTGCATCGGTGATTCTGTATCGATATGCTGGTGGATCTTCCAGTCCTAGGTGAGTAAGATTTGGTTTCATCTCCTTGGTTTTTCCTCCTTTTCAGGTCGATGCAGATGTGTTGGAAGGGTGCCTTAGGGTTTCCCCAAGATTCTTCTGGTTTCAATCCCAGTGGTGTTTGCTCGGGAGAGTTTTTCTTGGCTCTACCCCTTAGTTTCTTTACTCTGTGGTGTTTGGGTTGTGTTTGTTTGGTTCGATCCTGAGGTGGGGAGATGTGCAGATGGACTTGATCCTTGGAACAGTCTCAGAGGAGGATTTAGAGATGGTGGTCCACCGTTGCAGTGATTTTCGGATTCGGTTGTTTGAGAGGGTATGACATCAGCCGTCGGATCGGGCATGTGCTTTGTCACATGATACTTGCTTGCCGATTTGTCTTACATCGTTGGAGTACTTCATCTTGTTTTTATGCTGGGGAGGGGATGCTCTGGTTTTCAATCTGGTTGTTCTCTTTTTGTACTTTGGGTGTGATTGTCCTATGTCTATGAAGTCTTTGGGTTTCCTCCTTATTCCCTTAAAAGGAGGACTTATCAATAATAAAAAATATTTGAAGGCATTTGGGCCGTTGGATGGAGAATTAATATAAATTAATTGATTAATTATAGAATATAATTAATTAATTCAAGCACAATTTATCTTAAATAAAAAATATTAGAATTCGATTCAAATTTTATTAAATTTGTAATTCAAACTAGGTATGTGGATTATCATAAGCATAGACCAGACATTTTTGGCGATTGGTTTTCTTTTTAATTTATTATTAAATTAAATTTATGGCTTGCAGGACATCACTCCTCTCATTATGTAAGGTCCTGTGAGCCCATGGTTTATTTTATGTAGAGATTTTGACCAATATTTTCGTTCCCCCCACCTGCGAGTGAGTAAAAGAATATGTAATGGTAGGATCTCTTAAGAATGTGGAGGTGGTTCAAGGTTGAATCCAAGGAAAACCCAATCCAATAGAGATACATAGGTGGATAGGTGGAAGCTACAACTCAAACCATAAAATGTTTCAAGGTATTTTTCCCCATGGCCAATGGTTAGTTTATCATCCACTGGATAAACAAATCATAGGTAAAAGATCATGATCATACTAAATTATTCTTTTATTTATATCATGTTTCATGGTTATCTTATTATGGATGTTTTTATCACAAGAATTAATTAATTAACGAGAATGCATGACAAGAATAAAATAAATTGTATTATGCATAAATTTTATCCAAGTCATGGTTAATCACTTTAGTAAATTAACTTAATATTTATCACTGTGTAATAAATTAAAAATGGTAATTTTACAAATAAAGATAAAATCCCTTAATTATATATATTAAGTCGATATAGACTTCCACTACATCAGTAAAAATCAAACCATAGTTCAAAGTGATTGACGGGCCAAAGTCTAGGATATTGTAGTAATTGGGGAATTATAATGTGATCTTTTGGGTTGGATTAACTTATTTCACTACAAGGGTTGACTACCATGACATGGTGTAACTAAGTGGAAATTGTTGGGAAAACATGATTTAATGATTTCAGGATTGGATTTTCTACTCAATAGATCATGGAACATTGAGTTAACACAGTTGCGATTTGGAATGCCTACCTAAAACCCTTCAAATTGCTTGTCCATCCAAAGTTAGGTTGATAGTAAGGGGAATATGGATCTTTTCCACTAGAATGTCCAAGAAACGGGATATTATGAATCCAATGGTGAGAGAGGTTAGGTTTTGATAAAATAGTTGGAGTTTAATAAAATAAAATAATTTTATTTAATTGTCTTTTAACATATAATGTACAAAAATTATTCCCATCATATTTATAGAAGCAAAAATAAACATGAATTCAAACATCTCACCATGATCCAGACTTGAGAAGGATAATCTTCTCACTGGAATAAATTTCCAAATTTTCAAATGGTGTTTAAGAATTATGTGACACCATAAAAAGAAACTTTATATTCAGGAAGAACCTATTCCTAAAGTGCATGGTAAAGAGGCTAGTGAGAAAGAGTTTTATCTCTATGAGAAACATTCGAACGATGTTATATAAATTTAGTGTTTCTTTTTTTCATCCAGAAGTAATGATCTTGAAAATAAACATGAGGATGTAGATGTGTATAGAATGATGTATCACCTTTGGGGTATCTATCAAGTGAATGTGAAACAAGTGATATATGAGATGTCCATTTCTTAGTTTAAAATTAATCACAGAGATTCCTTGCTAGCTATATCTCATGTAGTCAAGATTATTGTCTACATTAAACTCATATAAATCGTAGGGATTAAATTCATAGATGAGTTGTGGAATGATATCATACATTCCACACTTCCAAAATCACTCTCCAGTTTTATTGTTAATTATTACATGAGTAATAATGAGAAGAGTCTTTTAGAACTGATTACTCTGATTCTCCAAGTAGAGAAGGACATGGGGTGTGACAAACCCATCACCCTTATGTTTCTTATGAAAAGTAAGAACAAGTCAAAGGGGCCAAATACTCATAACAAGTCTAAATATCCTGAGAACCATCCTTCCATGAAGATAAAGAACCGGAGGCAACGAAATGAAAAAGGAACAAGTGTGTTTTCCATAGGGAATGCAATGCCACTGAAAGAGGAAGTGCACTTATAATCAAGGGGAACTAATGGTGTGTTCCTTATCAAGTGTAATCTTTCAAAAAATATTAATTGGGTATTAGATATAGCTTTTGTAGCTCACACATATATCAAAATGCATGAACCATGTAGATTATAAAATATTTCTTAAGGAGATGTGGATTTGTGATCTTACAATGGTGTGAGGTTGGATGCTCTAGCCATTAGAGTCTAAAACCTTTCAGTTTCAATAAGAATGATATTGGTTTTAAGAGATTTTTATTATGTACTGATTGTTACCAAGAAAATAATTTCTATATCATGCCTAAATACGTATGGGTTTATTTTCAAATTTGGAAATAAAAGTTTTTTATTTTATAAATACAGCATATGTTATGGTATGACAATTTTACATAATGCTATTTATGTTTTAAATTATTAAAAATGTTTTGAAAATTAATAATGAATCATGGTCACACGACTCATATAACACATAGTCATGGAATCCTTACCTTCATCATGTAAATGAGAAGAATTTAGCAAAGCATTATCAAGATGGATATTTAGACTCTTTTGAGCTAAAACCACTTGATAAATCGCATTCTTGTTTACAAGAAAAAATTACCAAAGCACCATTTGTTAGAAATGGTAAAGGGGCTACAAAAATTCTAGGATTGGTGAAAACTAATATGTGGGGACCATTTCAAGTATAAGCTAGAGGTGGGTTTTCTTACATCATATCTTTTACTGATGACTCGAGTAGATTTGGATATATCTACTTGATGAGATATAAATCCGAGTCCTTAAAAATCAGATAATGAATTATAGAAATCAAGTAGGAAAGAAGGTAAAGAAGATTCGATCGGATCGAGGTGGTTAATATCTTAACCAAGAGTTTACCAAGAATTTTGAGAGTATGGGATTATTACTTAAATCACTCCACCTTACACACAACAATGAATTGGTGTTATTGAAAGGATGAACTATACATTTCTATACATGGTAAGGTCATTGATGAATCATTCAGATATTCGATTATCCTCTAGAGGTTATGCATTACAAAATGTTTCATACACATGAAATTGAGTATTAATTAAAGAATAAAATATAATTCCCTTCAAGTTATGGAGTGGAAATAAACTTGTTTTTTCAAATTCAAGTTTATAGGGCTTCATGGTATTTTTTTAAGGCCTTATTAGGGAAAAAACTATCACCTCGAGGAAAAAAGGGTATCTTCATAGGTAATCCTAAGGAAAAAAGGGATACTACCTATATAACCCATCATATAAGAAAGTGATTTTCACCATACATGTCTTATTTATTGAGAGGGAGCACATATTCCGAAGGATAGTGGGAGAAATATTGAATTCAATGAAATTGATGCTCATGATACATAAGAGTTGGTACAGGAACAGATTCCATGGGTCCCCAAGGAAGAAGTATTTCCTAAAATACAAGTACTGCGTTGGTTCACCAAAGGGGTAAGAGAACCAGCGATAAGTGGTTTTATTATCACTGAATATGGTGACTCATTATTGGTTGAAAACAATGAACCTATCTACTATAAAGATAAAGTAAAGAGACCAAAAGCTGTAAGATGACACGAAGCCTTGAATTCTGAAATGGATTCGTTTATCCGAAACAGGTTTAGGTTATGATCAATGTTCCAATGGATGTGAAGCCTATTGGTTGTAAATGGGTATTTAAAATAAAACTGGACATGGATGGAGAAGTATGTACCTATAAATCAAGGCTAGTGGATAAAGGGTTTAAACAACATCACAGTATTGGATATGATGAAACCCTTTCATGATTTTCCATGTATAATTCCATAAAAATTATAATTATTATAAAATCTTACATTGGATATGAAAATTGGAAACTGGATTTCAAAAAATATTTCCTTAATGGAAACCTTCAAAAAGATGTATATATGACACAACCAGAAGGGTTTTTTAACTTCACGTGATTCCAAAAGGACATTAAAATTTCGTAGATCCATTTATGGATGGAAGCAAGCATATGGGTCATGGAACATTTTGTTTGATGAAGTTTTAAATGGCTTTGGATTCATTAAGAATGAATGTGATTCATATGTTTACATGTAATTTAGTGGGGATGTGGTCATTATCCAAGTAGTATATGTTGATAACATATTAATTACTGGAAAGGACAGATCGATCTTAGAGTTTGTTATAGACTTCCTAAATAAGTGTTTTTATATGGAGGACTTAGGCTAAATAACCCACATTATTGGGATCAATATCATTTGTAATAGATCCAAGAGGTTGATTCGAATAATTCAAGGTACATACATTAACAATATTCTAAAGTGATTTATTATAGAACAATCCAAGAGGGGATTGGTACCATTATGACATGATATAAAACATTCCAAGAAAATGTTTCCTCAAACACAATAGGAGAAAGAGAGAATGAGTAGGATCTCATATTCTTTAGTGATATGATAAATCATGTATGCCATTTTATGTACTATAATTAATATTTCATATGCTTTGATCATGATAGGAAGATATCAAGCTAATCTAGGTGAACAACATTGGTCTGTTATTAAGGTTATCCTTAAGCATGTGAGAATAAGAAAGGATATATTCCTGGTTTATGGAGGAGACATAGAGATAGTCATCATGGGTTATACTGATGTTAGTTTTAAAAAACATAATAAGGATCTAAAATTAAATTCAATATATTTTTTTGATCTCAACTGATGAGATGTGAGTTGGAAGAGTTCAAAGTAGCCAGTTCTCACTAATTCTACAATGTTGTCCGTGTATATAGTTGATTTTGGTGTAGCCAAAGGCTCATTTTGGATAAAGAAATTTTTCTATGAGCTTAATGTGATACCTAATAGTAAATTCTCTATCACAATATACTGTGATAATATTCTAGTGGTAGATTTTACAAAAGAGCTAAGGTCACTCCAATAGACAAAGAACATACTCTGGAATTATCACCCATTGAGAGATTTTTATCAAAGGGATGTTGTAGTACAAAGATTTACCTTAAAAGAAAACATATAATACCCCTTATATAAAGCATTATCTTAGTAGAATCATGAGTATCATGTGAGATCTAGGGGAATAGAGGTTGTTAGAATTTGGATCCAGAGCAAGTGGGAGTTTTTTGGAGTTGGTGCAAAGGAACCAACTTCTATGCACTTTATGATATTTTTATTCATTGTTTTGTATATAAATAGACATCCTATCACAAAATGATTGTTATTTTATGTAACATAGAATTTCATAATTCCCTAAGAGTATTTTTAGCACTAAAAGGTCATAAAAGTTCCCTGCTATGATGAGAACTCAAAAGTTTCAAGACATTATTTTTTAATATATGTTCTACATTTGGATGAAATCATTTTAGGGACACAAATGATATAGGATATTATGGGTGGAGACTCATATTACTTTATGGAACCTTCTCATGGTGTACGTCCTTGGTCATTTCTATTATACAGTAGGAAATCTACATTTATATGTGTCATTGGGTTTTCCTATATACAGATATGTGTGTTAATCCATAGACATTAAAATTATTGTTAATGGATATAATGAGTTTGTTTCTTTTATTTATTGATGGAAACCATGATAACATATGTTCTCTGTGAAGTAGTATATATTGGGTGCATCATGAGTAATGTTTCATTAATCAATAATGTGAGAAATAATTTTTCCCTTCTATTCTTTAACATAAATTGATATCTAAGGCCATTTGATGGGAATGATATAACCTAAATAAATCCATGGTCATTGTGTTCTGTAGGCAAGTTCAATTTTAGTAAAATCAAAGAAAGATATATCGAGCATATAGGTTGATGGCACCAGCATGTAATCTTCTCTATTAGAGATATCACGATTAAGGGATTATATTAGACAATAATATTTTGTATGAGTTTTTATGAAATTACAAAAATTAACATCTTTCTATATGGGTGTCTAGGAATATCTAGATGGTAACCTTATATTTTGGACTGCTTCGCCTAATGCCCCTGGGAAAAAGAACTGTAGAGTCACACACTAAGTGTATTAAGAACCTTAGTTAAACAATAATATCATTATTTATTATTTAAAAAGTTTAATAAATATTATTATCACATGTTCTTTAATAATTATTCTTGTTTTCTTGATCACATATATTCTATCACCTTTTATTCGAAATAATATTTTATGAGAAAAATATTTAATAAATATTTATTTTCTATTTAGTGAGTATTATATTTATTTATTAATTATCGAATAATGTAGTGATATTTATTTATTAAATAATTATTCATTATTCAAGTTCTAATAAATATTATGAAGGATTAACGTACCGCGTCTGTTAGTCTTGTGATAAATAATATACATTAATACAATTTAAATAAATAATATTTATTTTCATTCACTAGTATTGTGCATGTTAAAAAATAATAATAATATTATAATTATTATTATATACATGGGATTCTATATGGATTAGAGAAATAATAAAGGTAACTTGTGCAATCAAAGGCGAACAACCCAAGCATTAGGATTTGTCGTGCTACCACACAAAGATTCCAACAGTGATGTTTAGAGGTTTGTGGAGAATTTTTGGATCCATGTTGGAGGGAATATATATATTATTCTTACAACAAAATGGTGATAAAATGTATATATGTTGTTAGATTCATCAATGAAGAAAAAAAATCCCACAAGCTAAATCATTAATTGTTTAAATTAATTATAAATAATATGTGATGATTCTCTATATTAGTTTTAGTGTTCAATAATAAATTAATATTTTATTTATCTCTTTTTATCATGGTGTTTATCATTATCTAAATCTCATATTAATCAGCCATTATGACAAGAAATCCAAGTTGGGTGCAACATATATGGCGCATCTCATACTCCCGAAACCTATAATAACAAATTGTTATGGATACATTCATATTGACCAAACATAAAATTGGTCTATTTAAAAAATTTGAACCTACTGATTCTAGATATGGAATCTATTTTTAAAAATTAAATTTCTTGAATTTTCATAATTTAATTTAAGATAAAAACACAAAACACAACAAAAAGAGTTCTTAAAAAATGCCCTTTAGGTATAAAATATATTTAAACCATATTCAACTATAATATCGATTCCAATTAACATAATTGGATTATTCATAATAGAATCGAACTTATTTTTCTATTAAAATTTTTTTAAACAAAATGTAACTTTTTAAATACTTGAAACAAAAAATACATTTTTAAATAAATATCGGTATTTTTCAATATTCACTAGATTTTCAATCGTTTCAGAAAAAAATACCAAAACATAACTCTAAAATAATGTTGATGTGATGATTTCAAAAAGGATATCCTTTTTATCCAATAAAATTTCTCAAAGTATAGGAAATTAATTATATTATTCACTCACAAAAATAAATAAAAACATCTTTAAAGAAAATGTATTATTGACGAATAAAATGACTTTTCTAAAAATTTGAGTGCTTATTTATTAATAATTTATTAATACATTTTTATTAATTAGGGATCATATATATATATATATCATAATGTCATTAACCAAATTATTACCTTCCAATTAAAAAGTTAGGCGATAACAGTCACATAATATTTCAATATTATAAGACGGTTTGTTTCAACTCGAAATTTTATGTAAAGAAAGATATCAAATAACTCAAATTTATTTATAGAGAACTATATCCTACAAGATCAGGGTTTTATAGAAACAACCTTTGGTTTTTATAAAATCATGGGAAAACAAACATAGAATTATTTTCGAAATGTATGAACTGGCATCTTGTCAATATGAGTTATTAGTTCCTTGAGATGATCGAAAAAACATTTTTAGTGTTTTAAATCACTAAAATATACATATAAAGTTAAAAACAAAAAAAAATATCTTAAGATTTATTTTAAATCACATGAAACTATATGTGAATTATTTATGACATGTTCAAGTAGGAGAAACATTAAACTGACATGTGATGTACTTGATATGACTGAATAAGTTTTTTTAAGATATCAATGAATTTAAAAAAATATGTCGGATAGTAAAGACAAATTAAATGACCACTAATTTTCATAAAAACATAGGAAAATAACCATAGATTTATCATTCAAATAAATAAACTAACTTTTCATCATTCAATGGTTTTCTACTTAGGTTGATCGATAATGCATTTATAGTTTTTTTAAACACCAAAATGTGTGTCTAACAATAAAAACCATAACAAACAACCTCAAATTGTTGTGAAATAACAAGATTTTTTTCGATTATTTGTGGTGTGTATGAATAGAAGACACAAAAATAAAATGTTTAGTATCCTCAAAATTACTAAATAAGTTTTTTTTAATTATTTATCACTCATTAAATTTGTACCTATGGGGGTAAAAACTAAAAAAATTATGATTATTGTGAAATAGTATTAAAATAATCATATATTGATTTATGAAATATTGGTCCTATAGCCCAATCAATATGATTTTTTGGTCTCTTGGGATGATAAAAATTCATATTTAGTGTTTTAAAGTATTAAAACATGTGTGTGCTAGTCAAAGCTAAGTAAATTGACCTCATATTGGCATGAAATCATATGAATACTATCTTTTAATTATTGTTTTATGTGTATGAAAAAACAATGCATCAATATATTGTACTTAATGATTAAGATTATTGGATAAATAGTTTTTTAATATATCAATGTATTTAAAAACATTCCTTCGGGGTCAAAAAAAGAAAATGACCACTGATTACTGTAAAATAATATGACAATTATTGTACATTGATTTTTCAAATGTAGGAACTGACATCATGTCCATCAATGTTTTCAATTTCTCAAAATTTGAAAAAACATTTTTGTGTATTAAAACCAAAAATCATGTGTAAAAGTCAAAACCAGATAAAAATACCTTGTACTAACAATATATCATAAGAATGATTTTTGGGAATTATTTTCGACATGTATGAGTAGACCGCATGTCAATAATACATGTGGTGTACTTGGAATGACTGAATAATTAGTTTTTAAATATTTGATAATATTTAAAAACTTATATAAAGGGTTCAAGACCAAGAAAACAACCTTTAATTTTTGTGAAATAATAGAAAAACAACCATGGATTGATTTTTTAAATGTTGGAACTAGATTCACAGTAATATGAGTTGTTTTATAATGATGAATGAAAATATCTTTTCAGTGTTTTAAAACACTAAAACAAGAATATAATGGAAAAAATTATAGAAAATGGAATCATAATGATCTAAAATCATGGGAAAACTTCTGTTGAATTATTTTTGAATTATAAAAGAAGAAACCGTGTTAATTTTATGTTTGGTTTGCTCGAAATAACTGAATACATAGTTATTAATGATATAAAAGTCTTTAAAAACATGTGTTAGGGGACCACAATGAAGAAAACAACCACTGTTTTTTTTAAATCATAGGAAAATAGTAATATATTTATTTTCCAAATTTATGAATTCAAACCATAAAAATCCATGTTTTTTGTTCTGAATGATAATCAAAAATCTTTTTTACTATTTTGAAACACAAAATCATGCGTGTAATGGTTAAAAATAAAACAAACAACCTTGTAATATTGTAAAAACATATGATAACTATATTTAAATTATTTGCGATGTCTGTGAGTAAAAAACACATTAATCTGAAATGTGGGGTGACTGAAGTGACTGGATAAGTGGGTTTTAAAGATATCAAAGTCTTTAATGATTTTTATGAGAAGATACAAACTACGAAAACAACCACTGATTTCCCTGAAATCATTAGAAAAAAACTGTAGATTAATTTGTGGAATATAATAACTTACTCCAAGTCAATCCAAGTTGTTGGCTTCTCTATATGTTTGAAAACTCATTTTTGTGTTTTAAATTAGGAAACATGCATGTAATGGTAAAAAACATGGAAGATTACCTCAAACTTATTTGAAATAAATGGAAAAATTTCCTTGAATTATTTTTGACCTATAAAAGCATATGGAACATTAATCTTACATGTGGTATGAATAGAATGATCGAATAAGAAGTTTTTAAAGATATCATTATCTTTTAAAATGTGCATCAGGGGGTGAAACTCATGAAAATGTCTTTCGATTTTCATGAAATTATATCAAAAATTCATAAATTTATCAGTGAAATATAGAAAGTAACACTACATCAATACAATTGGTTGGTTTCTCAAGATGATTAAAAACACATTTTTAGGGTTTTAAAAAACAAAAACATGCATATAATAGTCTAAACCATATAAAAAACTTTTATTGATGTTAAATTATAGGAAAATAATATTTTAACTATTCTTTGTTTATGAGACGACGAAAAATCAATTCGAAATGAAATGTGAAAAGAAATACTGAATAAATTTTTTTAATGATATTAAAGTCTATATAAACATGACTCTTGGGGTCAAATCCAAGTAAAAGGCCTCTAATTTCCATGAAATCATATGAAAACCAAAATAGATTTATTTTTAAAATATAAGACCTGGAACCACATAAATCTATGTTATTGGTTGTACATGATGATTAAAAACACTTTTTGTGTTTTAAAATACTAAAATGTGCATATAATGGTCAAAATAATAACAAGTGACCATGGATTGACATGGAATCATTAGAAAAATTGCTTTGAATTATTTTTGGAATGTATAAGTAGAAAACACATTAATCTGATGTGTAGTGTGCTCAAAATGTTTAAATTAATTATTTTTAAAGAGTTTACAATAATTAAAAACATGTGTTCATGGGGGTTGAAACCCCAAAAATGATCTTTGATTTTCAATAAATCATGGGGCAACAATCGTAGATTGATTTTTAAAATTTAGCAACTAACTCTACATCAATAAAAGTTGCAATTCTCTCAGGATGACTAAAAGTAAATTTTTAATGTTTAAAACACAAAAATGTGCATATACCATTCAAAACCATAGATAAAGAACTCATATTGATGTGAAATCATAAATAAAAAATATTTGAATTATTTGTGAGATTTATGAGAATAAAGTGCATCAATACGAAATGTGGTGTTCTTAGAATGATTAAATAAGTAATTTTTAAAGATGTGATATTCTTTAGAAATAATGGGATCAAAAATAAGAAAACTATCTCTAATTTCTATGAAATCATAGAAAAAATTTTACGAACTGACTCTGCATCAATTTGATATGTTGTTTTCTGAAGATAACTCAAAACAAATTTTTAATTATTTAAAATAATAAAAATTTTTTGTAAATCACATAACCATGACAAAAATCCTCATATTGAAATGAAATCTTAGGAATACTATATTTGAATTATTTAAAATTTGTAAGAATATATGGTACATCAATTTGACATGGGTTATGATTGAAATAAATAAATAAACATTTTTAGATTTAAAAAGTGATTAAAAAAAGTAATATGTTGAAAAAAAGACCACAAACTATTTGTTATACTAATATTTAATTTAAATAATCTAGTGTGTTATAATTATTATATATTTTTTTGTTTTTTCCCTATACTAACTGTTATTTTTATTTTATTTTATTTTCATTTGTTTGAGATGATGAGTGTGGAGCCTAGAAAATTATTTGACAGGGGTAGTTCTGAACTTATTAAATTACATATGACATGAATATATAATGAATTTCTGAATAATGGGAGTTCTTATTTTTTTTAAATACCCGATTAAAAGTGCATTATTTATAAGTTTTAAAAAATAATAATAACCTATAATGATCTCCATTTGGAAATCAATATAGGAAATGGGGAAAGGGCCTATAAAAACTACCAAATGGAGGTTATTATAGAAAATATAGACCATCTCACCACTTGGTAGTCATTGGGTGGCCACAACATTCCATTAGCGACTAATGTTTCTCTCATTAATCACCCTTTTAATAGCAATCTTGTGGTATAGTGCACCTACATCGGTAGATCGATCACCTAAAGAACCCTCACTAGTAACAAATATTTCCTTCTCATTGTTTATTATTTTAGTCACTAGACGTCAGTCTATATCATCAAGGGAAAAAATAAAGCTTCTTATAATTTAAATACTACCTTTCCCTGGTAGAGTTCACTTATAATAATAGTTATCACCATTAAATTTACATGGATCCGTCTGATGCTTTGTACATAAGACTATTTAGTTCTCTGTTGTGCAGGGAAGAGGTTGGGGTGATAGTTGTTCTTGGTCCCAATGTAGTTCAGAGCATGACTGAGAAGGTTCATCTCATTCGTGATAGGATTAAAGGAGAACAGGACATGTAGAAGTCATATAGAGAATACAGGGGGGGCCCTAGGAGTTTGACTTTGGGGACCACATGTTCTTGAAGTGCTCTCCTCAGTCTGGGTAGTAGAGGTTTCGTAAGGGGAGTAAGCTTTATCCATGGTTCTTTGGTCACGTTAAGGTGTTGGGGTGAGTTGTAAAGGTGAAAAAAACTACAAGGCATACATCTAAAATAGATAAAAAAACATCCCACATGCATGGGAAAAGATTGATAAAAATACAAAAGTCTATAAGGTTAATAATAAAAAGAAAGTGAAGTAGTGACATAAAAACTTTCAATATCCAAGATAGTAGGGTCCAAAACGGTATATGAAGTCCTCATGGAAACCAAAAAGAAGTTTATATACATAGGGTGATCATAATAGTATACTAAGTAGGAAAGCAAAAGTCTATCAAGCACATGTGGAAGAGGCATACTAATGTACCCATGAGAAAATAGCAAAACCAAATGGAACCTAAGCAGGTACACTAACCATACCAACCTCACCAAATCACACACACTAAATAATGTAATTAAAGCAATATAATATAAGGAAAATCGATGATAGAGTACCCCACACCACTTCCCCACTGATTATCCATTCACACACCATAACAAAAAACATATTGGAACTCTCACCTCTTCTGAACAAACCACATAACCACCCGCCCAAAGATACCCGGACCACAACCCACACCTCTTCTTGAAACACATAGAAAATCACAACACATCTCATCTCAAAACACATAAGAAAGAACAACTCCCCCACAGACACATGGGCCTCACAAAACACAACTTTCTCTAAGGATCATGGGATGTCATCAACTGGAAGAGAGAGAAAGGAAGATCGGGTTACCATCCATCCATCCACCCATCAAGATGCTTGGGAAAGACACCCTACCCAATGACAATGTGGGTGTTTGGAACATGGTACTCACCTAGGGTGAGGTGTGTATATAAATCAAAAGGAAAATAATGGTATACACATATAAGTTACCAAACACTCATCCCATGCTATGGGGTTTCAAACAACAGCCAAATCACAGGGGGGGGGGGGGTAAAGGTTCATCCTCTTGCGAAAAAGATGAACATTTTTTTAATGCTTGTTGTTCTTTGTGACTGGTATTTTCCCAGAGTAGTGATTGAATGAATAAATGAACTGTTAAATATATAATGATAATTTTTAAATTAATTGGTTTAGTTTGTTGGTTGTTGTGTGGCGTTGTTCATATATAGGTAGCATAAAAGTTGGTAGAGTTGTGAGTTGGTTTTTTTTGAAAACCCATAGGTTAGGCTATGGGTTTGGTACCTTATATATATATACCTGTTTTTTCTTTGTGATTTCTTGAAAAACCCCACCCTAGTTGAGCAACTCACAACCTATAGACTATATACAATCTTGAAACGCAACAAAAAAAACACTATTGGTGCATGAAAAATTCCAGGGAGACCATCTATGACACGATATCCCCCCCTCCCCATGATTCGATACATGGGATCTGAGATTATTGAACAACCAAGTGAGATGGACCTTCTTATAGGGTAGATACTTAGGAAAGGTAGATTCATCCTAATGACTTTTGTTCTTTTTTGAATTCGGGAATTTTTGGAATGCTAAAATTGATAGAATGAATAAAATTAATTAAATGAGTTAAAATGAACGTTAAATTACATAATACTTATGCTTATGAAATCTTTGTTTTCCTTTCATCTATGGATATCAGTATTCATCTGTTTGAAGATAACATAGTGGAGGCTCAATAGGATGCTCCATTTGATCACCACGAGGTTGGTCTAACCAAGGAGGATGACTAGGGGAAGAGGATGTTACGTGCCTTCTAGCAGCAGACTTTAAGAAATAAAAAGGGTAGTGTTTTAGACATAGAGACTGAAGGTTTACTAGAGGATCTAGATATTTACATCAGTCTGATCCAGGCCCCATTAGAGTACAAGGTTCCATTGACAGTTATTTAGATGTGAGGAGTTGCACGTTAGTGGTGGAGGCTGTTTCTAGGAGTGAAAAAGGAGGAAGAAAAATTGTGGGTCGACATTCAGAAGGAGTTCTGAACATACCACATCATAAACTGCACACTCACACTTGGTCCTCACCAGACCACATCCCATCTAAAAACACCTTGGCCTCACAAACCACATCCCACCCCCAGACACATGTGCCTCACAAACCACATCCCACCCAAGGACACCTAGTCCACAACCCACACCTCATTCCAAAAATAAATGGTAAAGCACAACACATCACATCCAGAAAACATATAGGAATGAAAAACTCCCTCGAACACACTTGGGACTTGTAAACCACAACCTTACTAAAGGATATTGGTCTTTCATCACCTGGAAGGGAGATACAGGAAGAGTATATGGCCATCTATCCATCCTCCCATTAGGATTCTTGGAAAATACACCCTCCCCCACGACTATGGGAGTGTTTGGAACATCGTGATCAACTTGGGGGGTGCATTAATAAATCACAAGTATAATACATTTCTATACATATAGGGTATAAAAAAATTAGCCCAAAGTATTATTTTTCATACAAAATTCAACTCCCAACACTACCACCATTTTTTCTACCTCTATATGAACATGCCACACAAAGATGAACCTTTTTCATTTCTTCTTATTGTGATTTGTGACTGGTATTTTCTCCATGTAGTGATGGAATAATCAAATGAACTATTAAATAGTGAATGGAAATAGTTAAATTAATTGGTTGGGTTTGTGGATTATTATGTGACGTTGTGCATATAAAGGTAGCAAAAAAGTTTGTAGTGTTGTGAGTTGGTTGTTGTTTTAAAAACCATTGGCTGTGTAGAGTGTTTGGTACATTATATGTATATATATATATTTTCCCTATTATTTCTATATTCACCCCACCCTAGTTGAGACCCATTTTCTGACCCCCCCCCATCGTCACATAGATAGGGTGACATTCCCAAATATCATGGAGGGAGGATGGATGGTTTTCCACCCGCTCTTCCCTACTCCATCTTCCAGGCGGTGATAGCCCAAGATGATTCAAGAAGGTTGTGGTTTGTGAGGCCCAAGTGTGTGTGGGCGACTTGTGATTTCTTAAGTGTTTTTAGGATGAGATGTTTTGTGATTTCCTATGTGGTCTGAGATGAGGTAGAGATTGTCACCCAGGTGTCTGTGGGTGGGATATATTTTTTGATGCCCAAGTGTCTTCATGAGGGATGTGGTTTGGGAGGACCATCTGTCAATGGGCAGGATGTTGTTTGTGAGACCCAGGTGTCTGTGGGGGGTATGTGGTTTGTGAGGCCTAGGTGTGTGCAAGTGTGATGAGATGTTGAATTTTTGTAAGAGGTGGGAGCACCATTATGTTTGTTGTTAGGGTGTGAGAGTCTCTAATCAGTGGTAAAGTGATGTAGGGTACCCTGATCGGGCAGTGGTATGTTTTTGCAGTAGGGATATAAATCTGGTTGGGGTTTAACATGTTGCTTTACATGGTTGTGAGTTGGGGATCTATTTTTGTTGGAATAGTGATATGTATAGGATGAATTTGATGAATTATGGTAGTGGTTGTTATGGGTATATGTGTTTTCCCTTTTAATAGAGTAATATTCGGGTTAATAATGATAGTTGAACCAGTTTTGAATCAATAAACAGCGGATGGGAAAAAGTGATGCATGTTCGTATTGTTTGATTATTTTTTTGATATTATTAATTTTATAGGATAAATACCCACTAAAATTTGAAGCCTTTGGGGGACCTTGTTTTCATATAGATTGGTTTATGAAATGTAACTATTTTACTTTTGAATGATCATATGTGAAAAATTGCTAACCGTGTATACCCAGTTAATAATTGGATGCCCCATAATCATACTATTTCTATGATAACCTGTGAAATAATAAGTTTAATTAATAATGAGATTCCATGTTAAATATGAATATCACAGACCACGTCCAGCTCAAAGACACCTGGTCCTCAAAAACCACATCCCTCTGGCAGACACCTGGGCCTCGCAATCCACATCTCGTTTGTAGAGACCTAGGACAAAACCCACACCTCATCATGAAAAAACATGGAAAATCCTAACAAATATCATCTCAAAAATACCTAGGAAAGAAAAAAACTCCCACACACACATGGGCCTTGCAATACACAACTTTCTTGAAGGAAATTAGGCTATCACTGCCTGGAAGAGGGAGTATAGAAGACTGTGAGTCCAGCTATCCATCATCCCACTAGTATGTTTGGGAATGAAACCCTCCCCCCATGGTGATGGGGATTTTTTACAGGTGGTTCTCGAATAGGGTTGCTTCATATAAAAAAAATGTATGTATATACATATGTGGTACCAAACACTCAGCCAAACCTATGATTTTTCAAACAAAAACTAACTCACAACACTACCACCTTTACTGAAACCTCTATACGTACATGCCACACAAAGATGAACCTTTTTTGTGTATCATTTCATTCTTTATGAATTGTAGTTTCCCCGAGTAGTGATGGAATGAATAAATGAATAGTTAAATATAGAATGGAAATTGTTAAATGATTTTTTTGGTTGGTGGCTTGTTGTGTGGAGTTGTGCATATAGAGGTTGCAGCAAAGGTGGTAGTGTTTTGAGTTGGCTATTAATTAAAAACTCATTGGTTAGGTTGAGTGTTTGGTAAATTATATGTATATACCTATATTTTCCTTATGATTTCTATACACATCCCACTCTATATGAGCACCATGTGATAAACACCCCCATCATCATGGGTGGAGGGTGTCTTTCCAAAACATTCCAATGGGAGGATGGACGACTGACCAACTACTCTTCCATGCTCCCTCTTCCATGTGGTGATATCCTAATATCCTTTGTGAAGGTTGTGGTATTATAGGCCCAGGTGTGTGCAGGAAAGCTATGATTTCCCACATTTTTTCATAATTTTAAGTGTTGTGGTTTTCCCAGTGTTTTTGGGATACAGTATGGGTTTTCCCCAAGTGTCTGCAGGTGGGATGTGGTTTGTAAGGACAAGGTGTCTATCAGTGGGGTTTGGTTTGTGAGGAACAACTGTATGTGGCTGGGAGTTGGTTTGTGAGGACTAGGTTTATGTGGGTGGGATGTGGTTTGTGAGGCCCAGGTGTGTGCGAGAGGTTTGTGATGTGGTATATTTGGAATAGGTGGGAGCTCTAGGATGTTTTTGATAGGGTATGAGAACTAATAATTAGTGGGAAAGTGGTTCATGGTACCCTAATTGGGTTGTGGTATGTTTTTCCAGTGGGGGTGCATATCTGGTTATGGTTTAGCGTGTTTCTATATGTGGTTGTGAGTTAAGTGTTTTTTGGTTGGCGTGGTGATATGGACAAGAAGACATTGAATAATCATGGAAGTAGTTGTTATTGGTATACAATGTTTCACATTGAAGATTGTAGAATTTATATTAATAATGATAATTGAAGTGATTTTGAATAAATAAATAGGGAATGGGATAAAATTATTCATATTTCTACTGTTTTATTGTTTTGTTGATATTATGTTTTTTACGGGAAAACTACTCACTAAAAATCCTGGTTTTTGGGGACCCTTGTTTGTACACAGATTGGTTTTTGGAATATTTATTGTTTACTATTTCAAAATAATATATGAAAATTGATGACCACATATACCCATTTACTAATTGGATTACCATGGATCATATAATTTCAGTGATAACCCCTAAAATAATAAGTGTAATTAAAGAAAACCTTCCATGTTAAATCTTAATATCACAAAACACATCCCGCCCGTAGAAACCTAGGCCTCACAAACCACATCACGCCCATAGACACAATGGCATCACAAAACAAATTATATCCATAGACATCTGGACCACAACCCACACCTCATCACAAAAACACCTAGGAAATAACAACACATTTCATCCTGAAAACACCTGGGAAAACAAAACTCTCCCACACACACCTGGCCCTCACAAACCACAACCTGCCTGAAGGATCCTGGGTTGTCACCACATGGAAGAGGGAGTATGGAAGAGTGGGTGGCCAATCTTCCATCCCCTCACTGGGATGTTTGGAAAATACACCCTCTCCCATGATGATGGTGGTGTTTGTCACATGGTTGTCAACTAGGTTGGGTGCATATAGCAATCATAGTGAACATACATGTATATAAATATAAGGTACCAAACACTTATCCCAACCTATGGATTTTCTAAAAATATCTTTTTCCTAGTGTTAGTAGTTGTTTATTCACTAGAGGTTGGTCTATATCATCATGGTAAAAAATAAATATACCAATACTTTTAAACAAATAGAGCTCACAGTTAATAAAACCTTTGAGTATAAGGTCATGACATTGAGATTAGGTTGTTATTTATTTTCAAATGAATTCCCCAGCATATGTGAAGAGTGTCGGGTCAAGAGGCACCTCACCAAACTATAAACTTTATAATAGAATGGTGTGGTGGAGTAGAGGAACAAGAAATTCATTTATATCATGAGGTCACTACTAAAGACTATGCTTGTGCCTTTCTGATTTTAGAGAGAGGTGTTGAGGCATAAAATGAACCTATTGAACTGTTTAGCAAGAAAGGTTCTATGTGAGCGCATTCCATTTAAATCTTGGTGTGAGAGGAAACCTCACATTTCTCACCTAAGGGTTTTTGGGTGTATAAATCATGGAAAGGTTCTGATGTATCCCTGGAAGAAACATGATGATTAGAACCAATCTATGTTATAATCAAGCTAGGAAATTGCAAAAAAAATATATGTAAACATCTGATCATTATTCGTACATGTATTCATTTTAGATGCATTACATTCCACCTTATTGTGTAATCATGGAGTTGAATTGAGACCTTCCATAGAAGTAAATAACATTGAGACCCACTATGAAAAAATCCATACTACTCATTCCAACACTGAATGTGGGAGAGGATAACTCGCAAGATATTTCCACTACAACCAATGTTCCAACTACACCCTCCAACTGAACTCCTGGACTACCCTCAAGAGTTTATTTAGAATAAATCACCGTACCTGGAGATCCTAAGAAATCCTCTAATAGATACTAGCTGCATGAATAAACAAGTGGCACAACATACACTAAATCAACTCCCCCATATTTACTGGAAGAAGAGCCCTGGTGGTCTTGAACTCCATGCATGGTGTTTGTTTTGGATGGAGAAGACAACCCACCCTCATTACTATGAATAGAGAGAATGGAGGAAAATACCTTATAACCTAAGTGTTTTGAATTTAAGAGAGAATCAAAACATATAATTTTCTTCCATTTATGATTACTATAAATAAGAAAATGATTCTCCTAAATAAAATATAGATTGAACTCAAACAGTGAAGGAGATTCCCTATCAGAGTCCTCATGGTTTGTTTCATCCATAACTAAATGCCTTTAAAAGGAGAATCCTTGAAGTAAAAGGCTTTATCCTTGATTTCAACCCATTCACATATAGCATTGAAGCTTGTATGAGATGGTTTCTTAGGATACTACTGTGACACCAGACCAAGGAAGAACTACCCAAAAAAAGTTCCTACAAACACCAATCCTATAAAAAAATCTGGGCTTCCCCTATAAAACATTAATGGCCCATGTTCCCTTCACAATAGGGAATGCATCAAGATAGGGAGTTAAATACTATCCATTTCCAATATGAGACTTAAGGCCCCTTCTTTAGGTTGTAAGTGAATCCTAACCCCTATCTGTAGTGGCATTCAAAGGATCCACCTTGTGATTATCTTGGAAAATAAACATCACTTCCCTATTGGACAACACCAAATTTCACTTATATTGTTGGTAAGAAATATCAAAGATGATTTCAGTTCTAATTTGGGTATAGAATATTAGACAAAAACCATTTTACCAAATCTGTAGACTTTTATTTCTCTCTATTTTCCTCCTTTATTTTATGGTTTGTTTGTATCCCTATATATAGGTGTGTGGTAGGTGTTGTATTATTCACTCTATGTTTAATAAATAATGTCCAGTTTTTTCCAATGTAATTTGTGTTCCTATGATCACCTCTAATTATTTTCCTACCAGTTTCCACTATGTTTGTTGTTGA
The DNA here is from genome assembly GCA_963277665.1 of Viscum album. Lineage (NCBI taxonomy): Eukaryota > Viridiplantae > Streptophyta > Magnoliopsida > Santalales > Viscaceae > Viscum > Viscum album. The sequence goes on along the minus strand of OY728130.1, from coordinate 569,557,198 downwards.
TAAAACCACCTTCAGTGGTATCAAAGGGCTTTGATGTTGTTTATTATTCTTGTCTGAGGGTTCCATAGAATCTGATTCTGATCAATTATAATATCCTAAGGAAGAATATGAATGGTTTTATTACTAAATTTATTTTTTCCTTGACCTTATATTTTCCTTTAACTATTTTTCAACAAAAAATATAACTTTGTCTCATCCTATCTCCAAGATGTCAAAGGTGTCATCAATCCTTTTCCCTCCCCCCTAGGCAGTGTGAAAAAAATAAAGAACCATCTCACTTTTTTGTGTATCACATGATTTTCCTTTCTAGAAGAAATAAAATACACTTTTCATTTATTTTCCTCTCATTCCACCTAATTTGAAATGTCAAATTTTTTTATCCTACATTTTTAAGACTCCACACCTATCTATTTCTGAAAAAACACCATATTTCCATCCACAATCCTCTCCACACACATACTACATTTGGTTTCCCATCTTTTATTTTGCTACATGATTTCATTTTCCTCTATTAATTTATACTACAAAGAAAAAAACACTCTACACTTCTAAAAAAATATAGCAATATAATATTTAAAAAGATGTATATTGTGAACATAAAATGAAAAAAAATAGTTAGCAATTTGGGATATTTTCATCTGTTATTTCCCTATCAAAATATTTTTTTTGGAATCTTCATGGAGAATGGGATTCCACAAGATTTTATCTCGAAGATTATGAAGAAAAATTATGATAACTATTTTATCTAATTTCAGTAACTTCTCAGAAACCAAGATGTCATTTACATCATGGAGGACATATACACCAACCTAGAATCCAAAACAGTATAGGTTGTTCTTCTAGATGGTAAAAAGGAAACTCTTCGAGTGGAATTGAAATAGGAATGTAATTTCAAATCCATTATTTATCTAGGCCTTTGTGAAATAACTTTTTAAATAGTTTCTTAATAAAAATTATCAAAGGAAATATGGAAAAATATTCCCAAAGCATTAAAATGGGACGATAAAGTGAAGCAGATACAACTTCAATCTCTATGAGGTTAGATTTAATCCCTATTTATGAATTATTTTGAAACCATTTCTGAGTATCATACAAATGTAATGGATATGGTGAACCAACTAAAAGGAAAATGAGAAAATATGGCCAACATGCAGTTATGTGAGAAATATTTTCAATCCTTATATTTAATAATTGATTAAATATTTTTTTCCATGGAAGAAACTTAGAATATAGAGATTATTTTTGTTATATAACTCATGGGGTATCTATAATCCTACAAACTAAAGGTGAATCATAGAATTTATTCCAATGGAGCTGATCATTCCTTTTAATCAATGTTTTATCTCAATAACTGTGAAAAAGAAAAAGGGGTACATTTCAAAAAGGAAGAGGAATAGGATTCTGTGGATATAAATATGATCCAAGAAGATGAGGGTGTGGTGGAAGAATCACAAATCAAAGAGCTCATATATGTCAAAATTAAACTCCATGGGAACGGGGAAAAAGAATGAGGGGATTCAAAATATCCAGGTGACTAATAGAATAAATTTTCAATGCTACAATTTTCAAAAATATGGACATTATAACACTAAATGTTTGAATAAGAAACCCATGGAGAATGAAACTGAGGAGGTACATGTATTTGATGAAGGAAATATTTTTGGGGAGTCACATGTTTTGATGGAATAAATTCTAATGCAAATTCAAGGTATGGGGTTCATTGACATTAGATCAAGAAACCACATGACATGTCACAAAACAAAAAATGAAAAATATTGATGAAAACTGAACGGTGGTTAAAAATGTATCGATGGTGAAGAACCACATGTTTCCTATTATAATCCAATCCAACATACCATGGTGTTTGATGATGGTAAATGACGATAAAGACTTGATATAGATTCTCAGACACCCAAATAAAATATAATAATATTTTGTTCTGAGAAAACATCATAGAAATAACTTTTCAATGAAGGCCAACTGAAATGCTGCAACACCACTTGAGTTAGTCCACACTGATGTGTGTGGTACATTGAATCTAAAATAAAATGGAAAATTGAGATATTTTATGACATGTATTGATTATTATAGTAGGAAAAGATGGATATAATTTATCATTATGATATTATAAGTGTTTGAAGTCTTCAAATAATTCAAGGAGCTAGTGGAAAATTAAAGAAACTATTGCATATAAACATTGTTATTTGATCGAAGTGGGGAGTACAACTATGATGTTTTTCAAGAGTACCTCAAGAAGCATGGAAGTAAAACCTAGATGAAACTGTCTTACACTACCCATCTCAATAGTGTAGCAGAAAGGAAAAATAGAATCATTCTCAACATGGAAAGAATCTTGTTGAAAGAAAAAGGAGTGTTAATGACCTTCTAGGATAAAGTGGCTTTGTGTGTAGTGAATCTACTCAATAGATGTGCAATAAAGAAATATTTAAGTAATGTTTCCACATGAATCGTGGAGTAATCAAAATAAAAATTTATTCCATCATATAGTTTTATGTTCCATTTCCAATGTCAGTACCCCGTAGAAAAAATGAAATAAGCTTGAGAAAAAATGAGTAAATTATATCCTTATGGGATACAAGTAATGGGCTATTAGATATCACTCATATAATCTTATCAGTAATAAGATTATTTAAAATATTGATTTTATCTTTGAAGAAAGTGGGTCATGGAAATGTAATCAAGATTATGATTTTGGAAAGGAGTAACTCACTCTAGAAGATGAAGAAAGAGTAGAAGAAGTAGCATTAAAGGAACAAGGATTTAAAGAACTAATGATTCCATCACCACATAATCCTACATCTGAATAAATTGAGTGATAAATTTATCTTATAAGAACACCAAATGTTTGATGCATTGTTGATATATATGAGAGAATCAAACCAATGGTGGAGTATGTAAACTTCAATTATCTCTCAGTGACATCTAATTGAGTTAGGTACAATAAATATAAAATAGATGAAATATTGAGGAGACTGATAGAATAGGAAATTCATTTCATCGAAGAAACCAAAGGCTACAAGTAAAAAAAATACATTTTTGAACCTATTAATCAACCAACATGATATGTGAAGAAATATGATACAAATGTATAGATCATGTGGAAAACATTTTTAAGGGGTTATTGGAACAATAAACTTTTTTTTCCTCTTGCACAACACCAAACTTCATTATTACGATGGTTTCTAGGAAATTTAAAAGATGAAATCATGACATGTTTGGGTTTGGATGCTTGGGAAGAACTTAATTAACCAAATATTTTATTTTTTAATTCTCTATGTTTTTATCATTTGTTTTGGTGCGTGTTTTCATCCCTATTAATATGTGTTTGGTATGTGGTGAATTTTTAATTCCATATTGAAGCAAAAATATCCCATTTGTTTCTAGTGAAATTTGTGTTTCTGTGATCACCTCCAATGATTTTCATATCTTCTTATTCATGATTTTTTGTTTGCTGGTACTAAAACCACCTTTAGATTTTCAATATTAGAAATCACGACCCTATAGTTCTTATCCAAGTGGTATTTTAGACCACATCATATGAAAATAATTTCCCAATGATAATTATCATTAACATGACCAACCACATTGAATTGAATGAAAAATTGAGGGGTTGTTTCATACTCGACTTGAAGGTTTATTTCATCATTAAATGTGGATAGAATGAAAGTATTTGTCATGGGAGGTCCCAAATTATATGTAATTTTTTTACTTCTTAGGTATAATAGAGTGGTAGACCAAGGTAATCTCTCAATGGCAGAAAGAAATTTAAAACAAAATATTAAAGGTATATTGTAAATAAAATAAAAAAATATAAAAACATGACTTAAAAGGATTTGTTTGATAATTTTTTATAAAACTAAAAAAAGTATGCTGAATGAATATTATATATTTTTTCCTTTTGTTTTTTGAAATGAATTGATAAAATCTAATGAGAAGATATTTTCATTGAAAACTATTTTTAGAAATAATAATTGATCTAACTCTACCTCTTAACAGAATTATTAATCATTATCATTTTAAATTAATATCTACATAATTATGATTCCCAAATTTGTTAACCCTCGAACCCTAGTGAAATTAACTTTACCATAGTGATGAAGTGAATTAAACCCTAAGTTGGATTTAGAACATGCAATCGCAACACCCTTCTTTAATTGTCATTATAAGGATAGATTATGGTCTGTGGTAAATGAGGGAATAAATAAATTATGAAAATAAGGATTAATTGAGTTTAGAGATTATATTTTATCTCTACAAATTTATCTCATGTGGGTTTTTTACTAATTAAGACTGCTCTCTCCAAATTTACACAAATCGTAACCTCACTTTTTTGGGTGTTAATTGTTAAAGTTTATGCTTAGTTTCTTTTAATTTAAAAACAAAATTAATATATCATATTTTTTGAATCTATATATCTCATTGATTCAATATAAACAAATGAATAATGTAATAGGTGGATCGATTACTAGTAAAAATTACTCTTCCATGGGCGGTCTAGTCGTTGTAGAAACGTTTTGTATTCACAAAGGTTGTAGAAAGGGTATGATTGTGTCATGTTTTTACTCATGATTTCTTGTACAAAGGGGATAAGTATAGAAGAATGAAACTATGTAAAATAGAAGAAAATGTATGAAATATAATAGGATCTAATATGTTTATTACGCAAACAAAAATATGACGATGCAAAGAAGAAGAAGTAGGATTTGATGAAAGGATCTTTGCTTCATGAGATACCCTTATTGAAATGATTGGATATTTGGAGTTGAACCAATTTTTAACTACCCTAATCTTCATGAATCAAGTCCCAACCCCTCAAAATGATAAAAATACATATTTATATAGTTGATGGGAGGCTAGGTTTACAAGTGGTTTCAATTGTGAATGGGGAAATTCTGCCAAATATTTTAAGCCAACTTTCGCCACATTCTTGACCACCAATACACAAAAATCATCTATCCTTACAGAATTATTAGTTTTGAATTTTATTTTATTGAGATAATCTTCAATTTTGGGTGAAATCCATGCCTGGATGAATAATTGATTTCCCAAATACTGAAGTTGGGTCGAATCTGGTGAGTCCAGTCCGGCTTTGATTTCATGGCCCATTTACTCCAATCAAATGCATGATCCAACTTGTATGTCCTGCATAAAAGTTGTATCCCATTAAGTCAGGAACACTTTTAAACAATTTAAAGTTCAAATAATATAATGAAAAATATTTATAGCTGACATACTATAGTGAACATTAAACGGAAAAACCTGAATTTTCATTAAATTTTGAGATGAGTTATCTAATCCCAAATATATTATAAATAAAAATATCTAACATAATGTGAGGAAATTATTTCATTTATCATCACTAAAATATTAAATAAAATTGTGTTTCATCAACACCCCACACATACCATTTTCACTCCCGGGAAGAACATCATATCATGCATTCCAAAACAATTGTGAGAAGATATGCATGTTTATATTCATAAATACACACTTGCGATATATGAAAAGTAATAAATCCATCAAGTGTGAATATCAATATATTTTAAAGTAATTATCTCATAAATTGTATCAAAACAAAATCTAGTGAGATTAATAACACTAATCATAGTGAAGCAAGTCATGGGTCTACTATTCCAGTAATTCCCAATGTGTGTGTGTGTCAACTGTTTGAAGCACAAAACTCCACCCTTTAGTAAGTATATTCATGTCAATTAAAATAATTCTTGTTTCAAAGTTTAATTCACCAAAATTATTCTACATTCCATTTCAATAAAATTTAGAGGCCCTCTCACTTAACCATTACCAAAAGTAAAACCATAATATCCCGAACTAGATATCCCCATGTGTTGTACATTTCATCACTCCCCTCTTTATTAAGATAATATTTATTTTTTTTATTTTTTTTATTTTTTTACTTTTTTTGGGTGTAAAACTATTGGATGTCATATAAACATGCATATTTCAATTTGGTTCAATAATTAAACTTTTCAGAGGAGAAACAAACATATAGATCAACCATTGATAGATGATGAATTTTTATTACTAAACTTTTCTATTCATTAAATTGAGTATGAAAATTTTCAAAAGTCAGGGTTGTGTGAAAATCCATGTGGATAAATCAATGATACAATTTAACATGAACTAATTTCCAAAATAACGGTGTAAAAATATAAAAGGTTTTATAATGACACAACCAATCATATCATATAATAATTATTTTTTTATAAAAATCAACCATTGAAGATGAAATATTTCTCATGCTTATCATTCCACCAATTAATTTTGAAAACATGAAATTTACACGTGTTCCACATGTAAATGATAATGTTACATGATATGTATTTTTTTTGTGTTTTGTAATTATTTTGAACATTTAACTGAAAACCTTACAGAAAAATCACACAAAACACTCAAATTAAAATCCAATGTATATACCCTAAAATATTGTCACCTCCCCACACTTAAAATATTTTATTGTCTTCAATGTGAACCATTGATATGATATGTTCACTTGAAATTTAAAATTTTAAATAGAACAAGTAATATAAAAGGGAAATGGTTGAGAACAGCCTGATATTCTAAAGTGATTATGGGGTCATGGAGTGCGATGAAATAAAGTAAATCAGTAGGAATTCCGTCAATGTATTTCATCAAACATTTCCCACTAACTATAAATATACTTCTGGAATCCTCTTTTGTGATTTACACTACACTATAAGAAAAAACCTTAGATACAACGCAAGTACCTAAACATCTAGAATGCAACTTACCAGGCATCAGCTTCAGCCGTGAACTGTAGAGTAGTAATTTATCACTAATATGTAACTCCATTTTTTAGATCATTATATCATGATTCACTTTTAATATTTCCTTATTTAGACTTTAGTTATCATACGATGACAATTGAATCTTCTCAGGATCTTGAATTTGAATCTTCTATGGAATTCTGTATCAGGCGAAATCCATATTGCATTTATTTATAGCCCAATATGACTGATGATTGACCTCCACAGGGAGATGATAGGATTTTCGAAAAATAATAAAAAAGGGGACATACCTATGGGATTATTTTATGTCATCCTATACGACCACAACACATCTTCCAATCGCTTTATCCAATCCTTTCTATTCAGATGCACAGTTTTCTCCAAAATTTGTTTCAAATCCCGATTTGAAACCTCAACCTTACCATTTGTTTGGGGATGTTATAGAGTATAATTTTCATGTGTAACCACTTACATAATAAGGAGGAATTCCTAATTATGATTGAAAAAGGGTGTCCCAGGGTCACTGATGATGTCCTTTGGTACTCCAAACCTACAGAAAATTTTGGCCTTAAAAATTTACACTATAACATGGGAATCATCAGTCTTGGTGTCTTTGGCCTCCACCCATTTTATAATATAATAAAAAACAAAAATATAAAAAAATCAAATAAACTAGGAAAGGGGCCCATAAAATAATTACCCCATACATAAAAATCTCACAAAATAATCTGGGTTGTTGAGGCATCTTAGGTATCCTAGAAATGTTTATTATATGTTAGCAACATGACATGACATAAAAAAAAAGATGAGAATCATGGAATAATATAGTATAATATAATCCAAATTCTTAAACATTCCAAGCTGTCTGTGGGGGTAAAAATTGATCTCCACATGAAAGTGTATGGAGGAAATCCAGAACAGACACAAACTCATGATTACGAACACACCTCCTAATAATTTGATCACTACACATGCACCAGAGGTAGGGATCATCCCACACAAAAAATATATAATCACTCATTAATTTTTGTAAATGATGTTTATTTAAATTTCCATGGATTTAAAAGGAAACAAGGTAGTTATCAAAATCATAATACCAAGGATGCATACATAAGTTGGCATAAAGATACTCATCAGGTAAAGTTTCCCGAAGTGGTATCTGGTCCATGGTGTCAACCTCTAGTGCCTCAGTAATCCTACCAACATGGTTAACCATTATGTTTTCTGAACCCTTCTTGTCTTTTATCTAAATATAGAATTTTTGAAGAAGGATCTCCATCGAATAAGCAAGTACTTTGCATCTGGATTCTTCAAGAGGTACCTCAGAGCTGCTTGGTCAGAAAAAAAACTACCTTATACCCCAATAAAAATGAACGAAATTTTTCTAAATAATCTCTTTTTCTATGGTTGTCTAGTTTTATTGGGCTGAATCCAATGTCCTCGATGTATAGGCAATCACATGTGAATGTCCCTCCACCCTCTGTGATAAGGCAACTCCAACCATGAAATTGCACGTGTCACACATATCCTAAAATGGATGGTCCCACAACAGGGGATATATGATCATTGGGGTGGTAATATGATTATTTATATCATTAAATGATACCATACATGAATCATAAGAAATTAATTCAATATATTTTTGAAAAAATCGAGATATGGGTAGAACTATCTTATTGAAATATTGGATGAAGCATCAATAAAATCCTACATGAACTAGGAGTGATCTATAATCACACACACATGAAGGATTTGGAAAGGATAAAATATTAACTACCTTATTTCTATCAACCACTATTCCATGTTTTGACACTACATTTCCTAAGACAATTCCATGATCTACCACAAAATGACAATTTTCAAAGTTGAAGACAAGATTCATCTCAATACAATGACTACACACATTTCCCAAACTGAAGATACATTCATTAAATAATGATCCATAATCTACAAATTCTTCCATAAATACCTTAATGAAGGTCTCAATGAAATCAAAAAAATACTCATAACACATATTTGGATGGTATTGGGGGAATTGGATAGTCAAAATGGAATCCCTCGATAGGAAAGTGTACTGAATGGACAAATGAATATTGTCTTCTCCTAATCATATGGCTCTATGGAAACTTTAAAATATCCAGATAATCCTCCCAAGAAAAAATAATCTGTCTTCCTAGCTAGTATCTCAAGAATTTTATCAATAAATAAGAGGGGAAAATGGTCCTTGTGAGTGTATTGATCTAGTTTCCTATAATTAATACACACATGCCAAATGTTTTTCACTGTCATTATTACTAATTCCTCTATCTCATTCCAAACAACTGTAACACCAATTTTCTTTGGCACAACCTAAATAGGACTCATCAATTAGGAATCTAAAATTGGACAAATTATACCTATGTTGAGAAAATTTTCAACTTCTTTTTTAATAAATTCTTAAAGATTTAGATTTAGTCACCTTTATGGATTCTTAATGAGTCTATCCCCATCCTCCAAAAGAATCATGTGCATGAAAATAGAGGGACTAATACCTGATTTGTCAGCCAAGGTCCACCGGAGTGCCAAAATATTCTTCCTTAAAATATTTAAAAGTTTTTCTTCAGGTTCAATAGGGATATTATTAATAATTATAACAAGTAATCTCTCACCACTTAGAAAGTATGAGTATTTTAGATTTGGTGTAAATGGATTAAATTCCAATGATGGGGGTGCAGTATGGTTGGAGACATTGAAAGAATTGAAATATGTGCATAATAAATATCAATACCAGAATAGAAATATTCAAAATCATAGAATAATCCAACAAATCCATCAGTATACTCAATATACATGTCAAAATCAAAGTGAGAATGATCAAAATCAGAATATTAACCCATTTAAAAATCAAATCTAAGAGATGTTTTTTCATTATAAATACTTATGTAAGTTATCTTAGAAATAAAAATACAACCAATGATAATAATATCTCTAAGAATTGGATAATCCGAATCCATGGGGTTTTTACTTGGTGGTTCAAAATGGGAGATAACAGAAGAAGAATGGTCCAATGAGGGGTACTTCATGGAGTTCAAAATATTAAATATGAAAAATTCATCTTCAAAATCCATGTAATGAGTAAAATCATGGACATTTATGATATCTTTTCCATTTTGAGGGTGGGAATACAGAAGATAATGGGAGCGTGAGAATTTACCTGATCATCCTCCATGTTAAGAATGTAGAAATCCACTGGAAAGATCATGTCTATTACCTGAACAAGTTCATCATCAAGGGCTCCCGATGGATATGTTGTAGCTCTATTTTATAACTGCACCACTACTCTCGTAATATTCCACTCACCAACATATAAATAAGATAATATAGAGTGATGTATAACATTTATGGAAGATATAAAAATGTATAAAGTGTAAGAAAAAAGTAACTCCCCAATAGTATATGGTATGGTGAATTTCCTTAGATTCCTGCACATTGTTGGCATTGCTTGAGTAGGAGTAATGAGTACTGATGCATTCATTCCAAGATTGATACTATCATTTCCATTGATCTCTCCATGTTCTTGAATGTGTCCAACGCCTATTTTTAATTTCCTATTCAATCATCTTTTTGGTTTGATCAAATCTATTTGGAAATTGAAAGGGTATAGGAGGAACATGAACAATATTTTTCTTACATTTTTCTTTCTCCTTGGGTTGGTCATCAACTGGTCTTGAATGTAGATTCTCCAAAGTTGAGGTGAATCCGGGTGGAACGATAGGTGCACGTGTATCATTTTTTTTCTTCTTTCTTCTCATTGTGATGGAACTGATATTACCATTTGGATTTTAAGTATTTTGGGAAGGAATATTTTTGTAGTTCTTACTTAATAGGTCATGGACGGTGGTAGAAATCTGGATAGTTTTTATCTTTAACTCCCTCAACTCATAACCTTGAATCTTTAGCTCATTCTGTTGATTAATAACAATTTGTTTCAAAATATCAATAGTGTTAGAATCTACTTATTTTTAGAATTCTGTTGTTTTTTACTTTTTGATGCTTGATCTTCAAATCACTTTTGGTTTTTTTGAAACCTTATTGGTAAGGTATAGGCTGCTGGAAATTTTGTTGAAATGGGGACCTTTTTGTTGTCTAGAGCCATACCTCATGTTTGATTGATCATTACACCCTTGGTCGTATGTTTGATCAATGGAATCATACTTTTTATAGGGATGTGGTTGTTGTTTTCTTCTATTATAGTTTCCCAGGGAATACCAATTTCCAATCCCCTGTCTCTTGTAGTTGGGTGCAACAGTCAGTTGGGTGTAATAGTCAGTTTGGTGGTCTATTTCTGTGAAAATGACACAAGGCGTCATAGTAGTGGGTTCAGATGTCTTTTTGATCCAAATTAATCTATCTCACCATATTTGTAAATTCTTTTATCATGGTATTAATGAAATTACTTTCAAAAGAATTTTTACTTACCTGATGTACTCTTATAACATGTTGTGTACCTCAATTTCTAAAGTAATTGGAATTTTTTGCCATATTTTCAATAAATGAACGTGTATCTACTAGTGTTTTTTAAACAAATACCCCTTCATCTACAGCATCCACCATGATCTTTTCCACAGTCATGAGTTCTTCATAGAAGTATTGGATTTGAAGTTTCTCACTAATTTGGTGATGTGGACAGCTTGCACACAACTTCATGAATCATTCCTAGTACTCATACATTGACTCCCCTTGGCATTCCTTGATTTTTTAGATCTCTTTTTGAATGTTAGTGTTCCTTGATTCTAGAAAAAATATCTACATCAAAAGGTATTTTAAATCATTCCAAAAGTTACATATTGATGTTGTAAATAATACATCTAGTATTTTTTAGTTCCATCATGTAAGAATCATAATTATATTAGTTTAATTTAATCTTTAGATACATTTCATGTTTTAGGGTTGAGAAAACCACATTAAATTATTTTAGATGTTTTTTTGGATCCTCACTAGAGAGGCCATGGAATTTTGTAACTATGTGTATCAATAAATATTTTAATTTAATGTATGATTCAAGGTTTGGATGTGAAATATAATTTGGATTATAGTTAATTTTAGGTGAAACCAATTATTGAGAGATTCAATTAAGTTAATTGTTATGGTTTTCAACCATTGGTTCTTGTTTTATATTTTATTTATAAGTGTTTCCAATTTTTGTGTTACTAGAAGGGAGTAATTCTCCAAATTTTTTAATGTTGAAACATCCCAAAGATGGAGATTATCTTATTTGAGCTTGAAGGCTACATTAAATCCTAGGGACAAGATCTTAGAGATCCTAAAGATTAGTTGGTATCATGAATCAAATAAAAATAAAAAGGAAATTAAGAAAATTGGAACATAAAAAATAATTTTGTGTTGATGGTCCAATAAAAAATAAAATAAGAGAAATAAAAAAAAATAAAAGTTTATAAAGGAGAAAAAAAGAAGAAAATAAAATAATAAAATGAAAAATAAAATAAATACCTCTAATTGGTTGAAAAACATTACGTTCCACCTTGCAAAAGATGATAATTTGATAGGTTTTGTCATGGGTGCTCTCAAATGGTGTGTACTTTTTAATTCTTATGTGCAGAAGAGGGGGTGACCAAGGTCATCTCTCAAAGGAGGAAGTAATATAAAATAACATATTAAGGTATTTTGGAAATAAAATAAAATAACATAAAAACACTAGTTAAAATGATGGGGGTTATTATAATTAAAAAAACTAAAAGAATTATGTTAGAAGAAGATTATATTTTTTTTGACTTTTTTTCTTTGGAAATGAGATTGAGAAAACACATTGAGAAGATAATTTTTAAAAACTATTTTTTGAAAGTTTAATTGATATAACACTACCTATTTACTTAATAAATAATCATTATAATTTAAATTTATATCCATTTAATTATTATCCACTAATTTTTTAATCCTCGAACCCTAAGAGAATGAGGATTACCTCAAAGATGAAGTAAATTAAACCAGTGGCTAGTTTCAGAACATATAATTAAAGCACCCAGATTTGATTTTCATTATAAGGATAGCTTATTGTCAGTGAAAAATTAGTTCATAAATACATTATAGAAATACTTATGAATTTATTTTATGGATTATATTTTATGTCTAAAAATTTACCCCGTGTGGTTTTGTTTTACCGATTAATTTTGCGATCTCATAATTTACACAAATCTTGAACTCACGTGTTTTTATGTTAACTGTTCAATTGATTTCATAGTTTATTCTAATTTAAATTCTCAATTAATGTATAATATTATGTTAATTTCAATAGACCATTGTTTAAAAATAAATAATTGAATAATGTTATAGGTAGGTCGATTACTAATGGAATCAACTCTTCCATGGGTGGTGTAGTCATTGTAGAAACATTTTGCATTCGTAAAGGTAATGGAAAGGGTATAACTCAATAATGTTTATACACTTGATTTATATCCCAAATATGACATGTAGAGAATAATAAAACATAGGAAAAATGATTAAAATAGAATAAATATAAGAGTAACTAAGTTATTTATTACGTAAACTAAAATATTACAGTGCGAATAAGAAGAAGAAGAAGGATTCAATAAAGGGTTCCTTTCTTTAAGAGCTACCCTTATTGACATTCTTAGATAATTATTATGGAACCACTTCTTCCCTTCCCTAAAAATACTAATGCACATCCCAACCCCTCTAAAGGATAAAAATACATATTTATAGAGTGGATTTGAGGCTTGTATTACAAGTGGTTTCAAGTGTGTATGGGGAAATTCGTCCATGTATTTTATTCCAAATTGGAATTCCTTCTTGACCACATAAACGAATGAATCACTAGTTCTTTCAAAAGTATTAGGTTTTCAATTTTTTTATCAAGATAACATCCATATTTGGGCCCAATAGAAGAAATGTTGAAGAATTCATTCCCCGAATACTGAAGTGGGGTCCAATCTAGTGAGTCTAGTTTGACTTTGAATTCATGGCCCATTTACATCAACCAAATTCATGATCCAACTCATATGTACTAATTAAAATTTTAATCCCATTAAGTAAGGAACAAGGTTAAAAAAAATCATGTTCAAATAATCAACTTCCAAATATTTATAGCTGACATTCTACATTGAACATCAAAGGGAAAAACTATAATTTTCATCAAATTTTCAAATGAATGATCTAAACCCAAAAATATTATAAATAAACTTATTTAACACAATATAATGAAACTATATAAATTATTATAAAAAAAATATTCAAAAAAATGTTTTTTTATCAAAGAATCACCATGACAATGGGAGTTTCAATGAAGTATAATTCCACCAAAATCCTGGCATAATACCCAAACCATGCCGATTCAGTCTCTTTGTCCAAGTGGATTGGAACTCGCATTGATGTTGAAATATCATAAAGAATTTTTTAGACTCAAAAGGGTCTATTTAAATACATTAACCCTAATTAAATCATGTGAAATATCATTCTAACATTTTCCAAGTAAAAATAATAAGACCACTCACACACCTATAAGACACTAGCCTTCAGAAATACTGTCTTAAAGCTACACACCTTATGTGAGAGGTCATTAGAAGGGAAGATCCAATGAAAAAACTACCTTTCCAATTTAGATTGATTTCCAATCCAAAAACCTCTATATATAAGAGTCTATTAATCAAATAATTAATTATTGTGACTTCTCCCCTTTAGGAATAACAAACCTCATTATTAGAAAATTCTTACCAAAGGCCAGATGCTTTGGTAACCCATTTGAATTTTCATCAACATGGGTTGTAGATCCTTTTCAAAATATTCTTCTAATTGATGAGTTCCATAAATTGGAAAAATATATAGGGAAAGCATCACTCATCTTTTGGTTAGGCTCGATATCTTCATCCTAGGTAGGCTCTCTAATATCCGAGTTCATATCGACCATGTTGAGTGCATTCCATGGTCTACTAATAAGAAATTCTTCCACATCGACCTCGGATCCATGTGGAAAAGCCACCAGGAACCCAAAATCTCATGAATTTATGTGTCATGGATAACCAAAACCCCATCACTATAAATACATATATAAAAAAATATAATTACACAAAAGTTTATATATATAGTTATATTTAAATTTATTAATATATGAAAACATATATAAATATCGATTTAATATATATTAATATTAATACATTTATATAAATGTATATAAATACATATATATATATAGACATACATATATATTTAAATATAATAGAATTATATAAAACAATATATATATATATGTATTTCTGTACACACACAAACACATAAATATATATATATACACCGACATAATATATATAAATATACATAAATATACATAAATGTTTACATATAAATATAAATATTTATAAATATATTTAATTTTAAATAAGTTTCCCTATATATATGTGTGTGGTGGTCAACACAACCCAAATTTCTTCGATATTTTACATTTATTTTTAGATAATCCCACTTTTTTGGGTTGAGAGGGAGCCCTTACAAGACTCGTAGGCCCATAGGCATAAGGCTCAGAAAATAATCTGAAGAACCAAATGAAAAAGACCTGATGTATGACCTAAAGGCCCCAAATGATTTTACATTATAAATTCCCCTCCACATCATCTGTATCATTAAAAATTCCTTGGTCTCCACCTCGCATGACCAATTGTCTAGCATTCCCACTTGTAGAGCTGCACGATGCCTGGTACCATTGGCGGTTGTCATTCCCCCTTTTTCTTCCAATCTTTAAGCTACTATCTTGTGACTACTACTTTATCTGAATCTTCATCTAGGTCATTCTCTTGTGTGGTTTTCACTGACTGTTTTATGGTACTTGTATCATGAAATCGCATGACCTGGAGGCATGAGGTAGCCTAGAGTCCCTATTTCTCATTGGCTCAAACTGATGGCCCAAAGGCCCAAATCAGATGAACAGTTATGATTGCTATAATACCACATAGTATTTGATACATTACTACGACATTAAGACAACTTTATCCCTCCATCATGATTTGGTCTTGTGTTTCATGCAGGCTTATGGGGTGTGTTAACCACTCGACTACTTCTCCAACTATAATTTACATAAATATAGACAAATATATAAACATATATATAATTAAATATAGTTGTATATAAACACACACTTATATATATTTGTGTACTTATATGTAAATGATAATATATTTAATTATATATTTATACACAAACATAACTATATTAAAATTTATATAAATATCTGCAAATATATATATAAAAATATAGAAATATAGAAATATATGTTAACATATATAAATGTATAAAAACAGATTTAATTATAAATACAGTTAAATATCTATAAATACATACACATATATATAAATATACATAAATATATATAAATACAATGAATTATATTAAAACATGTAAAAATATATATGAACAATCATACTTATATATATTAGTATATGATTATATATATTTATATATATATGTGTATATAATTCTATTAACATATTTATAGCTATAGATATATAATTACATTTACATAATTTCGTTAATTATTAAATTATAAAATTATAAAATTTTATATATATATATATATATATCTTTAACTATTTATATATATCTATATATTTGAATTTATAAATATAAATACTCATTTATGTATTTATATAATCATATATATTTATATATAATTTTATATTTTTTGGTATTTATATGTAGATGTATATATATTCCATGACATTCCAATTGTTGATGATTGATAGCATTTCCTATATATTGTTACATCAATATGATGGGTGTTTTCCTCCTGATTATGAAGGATTCAGTTGTGGGATGTGGTGTGATTCAAGGAACTCTGATTTTGGATCACTTTGTGAATCATGGTTCGGGAACTTTTGATGATACAAAGACCCAAGGTGATTTGAAAAATATTCATGTTTCCTCTGTTGAAAAAAAATATTGGTAAGTAGATTCCTCTCCAATCCTCATGATGAACATAAGAGAATCATGTGGAATGGATCCTTAGTGTTCATTGAGGTGAACCATAACATTATTTAGGAATGAATTGAATAATGGTAACATTTTTTTCTTGCTCAATTGGTTCAATGAATGTTGTTTTCATGGAATCTTAAAGATCTTAATATTCACCACCTTCACATTTAGGGCTTCGATGGGTGATGATTGATACCAATTGTTATGAAGTACTACAATATTTGTTTACAATGAATGAACTCAAACTAAAAGAAAGGGACTTTGGATCTATTTCCCTCAAACCTGGTATGCCAATAATTCAAGATCCAGACCCCCACATCGATCCTAATCTAGTCAAAAACTATACTACTCAAACTTGTATTCAGATTAGGGGCATGAGTTAGTTCTTTTATCACTCAAACATCATTTGGGATTTTTCCTCTATTGTGGGGTTTTCTATTTAATCTGATAGAGATACCCAGCCTACTCAGTTTGATCGGTATTATTGTTTCATGTTTGAGATAGACTTATGTTTCCCTCACATAGAGACTATGTTTCGAATTGCTGGTGATTTTAGGATTGATCCCTCAATTGAATATTAATGGGTCCTTTATTTTTATAGAATCTGTAATCTTATTGGAAATTAAAATGAATGAAACTGTAGGAATTTGAAGTGGGTAATTTTTTTGAAGGCTGGACATCTGATTGAGCATTGCAAATTTATGTTCCTATTAATGAAGGTAATTTGGTTATATATCTTTATTTCTTTAAATGTGGGGAAAAGTATTATAAAGGTGTTTCCAAGGGTGTTAAATCAAGAAGGGGAACCGAAATTATAATTTCTCCCTTATAGAAAAAGAATGGTGATAATGTCTCAACCAATAGTGGTCTAAATTCAGACTAGGGAATGTTGAACCTCACTATCGAGGATGAGATAGAGAAGAGGTCACCTGAGGTCCAGATGATATATTTAAACCCTATGATAGAGAAGCACATGTCTTGTGATGTCCCCACCTTAGAATCCACTAAACCAGTGCCCCAAACATGGTTGCCACATGACCTCAGGAATGCCTCCCCATATGCCAGAGGTTTCTGACTAGAAACAAGGGTATAATGTGTTGTGTTAGGATACTATAACAACTTTATCACAATTATACATAATAGATATCTATGTGAAATAAAGGAAACATACTATCCAATATCACACATTATAAAAAAATTCCCCAAAATTGGGTACAAGCCCACAACCAAATAGTAAACATGTTATGTTATTTCATACAATGAAAAGTGTTATGAAATCCAAAAATAGAGGAAAATTAAAAATCCCCTTACTAGTTTCTGAAAACAATTCTGGTCCCCTCCTCTATGAACATCTCATTCCCAACCAACTCTCTAGAATAAGGCCATTTCACCTGTCATTACCTAAAACCATGGAGTCTTCCTTTGTACCCAATGATAGCCTGTGCAAGGTGTGAGTATAAATCAGTAGGCCACCACCAAATATGTCAATAAAATATCCTGTCTAAATAGATATTCTATGCACGTACTAAATAATAAAAAACATAAGTAAAAGTAAATCGAGTTCTATTAGTTAACAAAGTTCACTGAAACCATTTTCATGATTCATTCCATGGGTAAGGAATTTTAATCAATTTCACATCAGCCTATGCTAGCCAAATACTACATATAACTGGATGAGTCAATCTCTCTATCTCGCTAGGGTAACAATTTAACAAAAAAAAATTAATCACACTTACCTTGGAGCCTCAGTTTAGGTAATATCATCAAATGCAGTTGTTATGAGAGTAGATCCTCAGTCAGACCTCCCTAACTAATTCATTAATGGGGGTGGGGCTTATAGCCTCAGAAAAATCATACCAGTGGGAACAGATCCTCAATTTCAATACCACAAATACACCAATCCATGTACACATGCTTCTTTAATAATTTACCACATATACCAATTCACAAATCAAACTTATTGAACACCCATACCACTTAAAATTCATATATCATCCAATGCATAAATGATCTTCATGTCTTATACCATTAACATTATTTTTGTTGAAAATTCATGACTAAATAACCCATTAGAATTATAAAAAATTACCCTATTCCATGTTACCAATTAAAAAATATTACATCAAGTTCATTTCATAATTCATGTTAGAAAATTAAATACAAATATCATAGATTTTCATTCATAAAATGATTTAAAATGTTGAAAATAACTATCATAGGTTTTATATCATGGACCCTTCAAATTCAAATTCACTTACCGAAACCCAGATTCACTAATACGTCACACCCCATTGTTGGCCACCTTCCGGTTTAGTCAATCTCAATGCATTCCACAGGGATCATGAGAGGTTTGATTCATCATTTAACCCACCATTTCATAATTTCTTATTATTTTATGAAATTCAAAACAAAAAAGTACCAATAAAACAACTACATAACCAAAAACCAACATCTAGACTATGGGATATAAAATATTGACCACCTACCTCAATTCCAAAGATGAATGCTTTCTTAACCATAGCCCTTGACTCATATTTGAACACCATTTGAATCCCAAACCTAAGATCCACTAGAAAAAGATGTTTTTAGGGATTCCAAAGATGAATAATGTCTACAAAAGACCTTATCTGAAAAAGATAAGGAAGACCAATTTCATACTCAACCATAGATTCAATTTTCACTCAACAGCAATCCAAACATCCTAGAAACAATGGAGATTGATGAATGGGATGACTGGGGTGATTTGGTCAGTCCCTAGGGTTGTGGGAGGAAGAATAGAGGAACATATTGAGTTATAAAACTTAATCCTTTAGAGGGAAAGTGGTAAAATCCAACTTTTAAATGGGTTCATGGTTGGGCCGCACAGTTGGCCAAATAGTGCGCCAACTGTGCGCCACCTTATGTCTAATTGGGGGCCATGACCCACGATTACTGGGTGATCCTACATGGTCTAAAAAAACATGCACTGACTATACAACATGGCTATTTCCAAGCCCACATGGTTTTCCCTTCCCCGTTGCATGGTTCCTCCACATTGTTCACCCCTCCTTCAGGCATGCACAATTACTACTAACAGTGTGTGAATTGGGAAACATGAATTAGATGAAAAATGTTTCCCCTATTTTTTGTACGAAACGCACAGGACACCCTAGAGGCTCCATATACACTCTGAAATAATTCATTTAACCAAAATGAAGTGGATTAAACCAAAACTAAAAAAATAATATACCTCAAAGGATGTTTGGGATCTTATAACATCCCCTCATTATAATGGATCATCCTTGAGTTTCACTCCCAAGAATCACTGAGCTTCCAATAAAAATTGATTGGGCCACTAGGCCTATATATCTATTTCCCTCTCCCATGTTTCTGCATGAACATTACCATGCTTCCATAACACTTAAAGAAATGACACAATCTTTCCTCAGAATACATTATCACTAATATCCACAATATTAAATAGATTCACCTCGAAGGACACATTAGCCACATCCTCAACATCATCAACATAAATAAAATGAGATAGGTTGGGGTGATACTGTTGAATTTGTGACACATGAAAAACATCATTCCGTCCATTGTACCACTGTGAAAGATCCAATATGTATGTCACCAATTCATTTCTCTAAAAAATCTCAAATGATCACACATACATGGGCACCAACTTGCCTTGTTTTAGAATTCGATGGTGACACAACCTTGGTGGAACCCAATGAAACACATAATCACCCAACAAAAAATAAAGAGTTTGGTGATGTCGATCTGCAAAAAAATTATTCCTACTCTAATCCATAGAAATTCTCTTCCAAATCAACTAAACTTGTTCTAAAATATCCTACATGAGTCTTAGTCCCATAAAACTTGATTCCCCTACCCCATCCAACACAACGATGACCTACATGGAATCTTTTAGAGAGCCTCATATGGTTCCATCAGAATCATTTCCTAGTAATTGTTCTTATAAGATAACTCATCAAGAACCAATTGATTCTCCCATGAACCACTAAAATATAGAAAAAATTTCATCAAAATGTCCTCTAGAACCAAAATAGTATTCTCTAATTTCCCATCCATCTATGGGTGGAAATCCGTACTCAAAAACACCAAATTACCAAGTGCCTTTTGTAACCCCTTCCAGAAGTGTCATGTAAAACATGTATCACGATCTAAAACTATATTTCATAGAACCCCATGAAACTGCATGTTTTACTGAACATACAACTCTCCTAACTAGTAAATAATGAAGGTATATATAATCAATAATAATTTCACCACCTTGGTTAATTGATCCACAACTACCTATATCACATAATTCTTCCAAGGTGTCCCTAGAAGGACCACCCTAAAATCCATTGTCATATTATCTTATTTCAATTTCATAATTGGAGAAGTTTGTAACAAACCACCCGATTGTTGATGCTTATCCTTCACTTGATGACACATATAACATTTTATAATGAAACACACACCCAATTTTTTCATCCTTTCCCACAAATACTCTCTACAAAGACCAAGATACATTTTTGTTAAACTAGGTTGAACCACCCAGTTTGAAGCATGTTACTCACACATCAACTATTACCATATATATTTATGTACTACAACATGACCACCAACATAAATGATCTCGTCATCACCAAAAGTCTAATCTAAAGGGTGTCCCCAACTTCAAGACTTTCCCTCAGGGCCAAACACTCTAGATCATCATATTTCATTTTCTTGATCTGGCTCAGAAGTGTGGACTCAACTACCAAGGATTCAAGATTAACCATCCCATGCCCATTTTCACCTTCAAATGCATCTTAAAAAACAACACCATCATCCTACACTTGGAACTGGATTCTTATGCTTCCTGATTCGGAGTCTTCCAACTCCAAGAATCCACAACATTGTTCCCCTTTCTCAGTGTATAGAACAACTCGAAATTGAAGGCTTACATGTAATCAAACCACCTTCTCTTTCTAAGGTTAAAACATCATGGTTAAATATTTATTTAGGACTCTTATGATTTTTATACACTATAATCATTTCTCAAAAAAAAATTATCACTTTAATGAATAAACTACTGCAACCAATTCAAGATCGTATGTGGTGTAATTTCGTTTATGACACCTCAATTATTATGACCCATATGCCACAACCCGATCATCATACATCACAATTTCCCCAAACCCAACACTATATACATAAAAAAAGGTACACTCATTACCTGGCTCGAGTAAGATCAGAATCAGTGTGGTAGTTAACAATTTCTTAAACTCTTGGAATCCAATTTCACATTCCCTAGACCATTCAAAATTCATTCCCTTCTTGGTCAAGCCTGATATTGGTACTCAAAATGGGAAAAATTCTTGGACGAACCATCAGAAATAGCCCTCCAAACCAAGGAAACGTTGAAAATCAGATACATTCTTCGGATTTTTCCAATATACAATGGATTTTACCTTATTTTGGTCTAAATACACACATTCCTATGGTATGATGTTACCCAATAATTATACCTTTTAAATCCATAAATGAAACCTTTATAGCCTAGTATATATCCTATGCTCTCTTATTGTACTCTAGAAGATTTCAAGGTGTTTGGAATTATCTTCATGAGTCTTGGAGTACACAAAGATATCATTTACAATGAAAAGTACAAACTGGTCTAGGTACTGGTGAAGGATTCGGTTCATTGGGTCCATAAACACTATTTGATCAATAGTTAACCCAAATGACATGAAAAAATATATCATATAATCTATAAATGATCTTGAAGGAAGTATATGGTATTTTAGAAGGTCTCACCCTTAGCTGATGATGCCATGATCTTAATTATTTTTTTACAAAACACTAATGTACCCCTCAACTGGTCAAAAAGATCATCGATTAAAGGAAGAGGGTATGTATTTGTAACCTTCATCTCATTAATCTTCCTATAATCAACAAATAGTCGCAAGGTTCCGTCAACCTTATTGGTAATAATCACTGGAGATTCCCAAAGATATGTACTCGAATAAATAAACACCTTTTTATCCAGTTCAAGCTACAAATTTTTATGCTCTTGGTGTTCTTCCAGTTCCATTCTATATGGAGGAATGGAAACTTGTTCTTATCCAAGTAGAAACTATATCATTAACCTCCCAGTATCAACTATATTGTTAACTCAACATATCTATCATGTGGTAGTCCCGAAACATACTCTTGAAACACATTTTGGAACTGATCCACCGTAGGAGGAAAGATAAGATTCTCTACTCCCCCATCATTAAGCATAAGATAGGCCACTTAGGTTGTGAGCTCACCCATCTACTGACTGACTAGCCCTGTATGGCCATCTTAGATATCATGTTCCCCACTATGATCTTAAGTATTTTCTTTATGGGATTTGAACATTACCCTATAGTAGAAATAGTTAGTATGGACATGGTACAATATTAGCCAACCCATGCCCAAAATCAGGTCAAAACCTGACATCTCAAGAACAAACATGTCCCACAGAAAAAAGTACCCACAAACCCCATGGTCACACTCCTTAAATTTCCATATATTTTTCTCTCACACTTCTAACGGTGTATCAATCCACATAACCCTAAACATGTGTTTTACTAATAGTCCCAACACACTCACAAATTGGGAAGATATAAAAGTATTTGACGAACCTATATCAAATAAAGCACTAGAAAGGGTGGAATCTATAGTAATAAAACCTCAAACTATTAATGGTCTACCCTTTACACCTCTGGGTGAAAAATTAACTACATGATGCTGGCCAACCCCTCTACTCTATGCTTCGGTATGAGTTCCTGATGTTTCACCACTCTACTGATATGGATTCTCTCATCCGGGAGTACAATGTTTACCACCCCGACTTGTAAGGCTAGAAAGACTCTAAATACCAGCCTGATATAGGGTAAATGAAACCTTTCCTACACTCTTCACAAGCCTTGATCCTCTATAACTACCCATATGTGGATGGTTCTTACAAACCCCTTCACACACCCCATCATTCTGCAACCTCAACACTCAACTGGTGGTTAGGGGCACTGACCATGCATGTTTCCCAGCCTTACACACTAATAGAAAAACACATGGTCACCACCCTGAGAGGTTGCTTCTCTTATCTAACAGTTTTTTACACCACCTCCCTAGTAAAGACTCTCAAAATGATGCTTCCTACCCTCAAAATTTGCACCACCAGACTGTCCAACTATAACCACATTCCAACCAACATAAGCCTCCTTTATGTTCCCTTCTTAAATAAGGGTCGGATCCACCGACTAACCAAAACTCTTTAAATTAAATATATTCACCTAGGAATTATACTCATGTCTAAGTCCACCCTTGGAATATCTTGTCATAGCAGTCTCATCCCGTACCAATTCTAGGGTAAATCATTGCAAGTCTTTAAAGTCGCCATCATAATCTATCACTGACGTAGACCCCTAGGTCAACCTCATGAACTCTGCAACCTTTTCTCATCTCAAGGACTCCAAAAAGAAATGTTCTAAAAACCTTTCTTGAATGTATTTTGACAACATACCATCATCTTTATGCCTCTAAACTATACTATCACACCAGTACTTCACCGTTAATCGAAACATAAAAGTTTTCAACGTGAATCTTATCTCATAAAGAGTCTCTAAGTGATCCAAAATTTTCTAGATGGACTCTATCCATAACTCTTATACCTTGGGTTTACCCTCTTTAATAAACGCTGAAGGGTGCTGCAACTGAAACTCTCTAATCATATTTATCGTACCCAGCGTAGCCCACCCTGTGCCCCGATTCCATAATCTGTATAAAACGAACAAATGTTTCCCTAATTTTTTCCTCCCCTCATTTATCCTGGACTAACAGGGTTACTTGCTCCACTACTGGTGGAGTGTTCTTGGATATATCCTCATATTTCCCAACTGATACACATCATTGTGGTAGATTTCTCTACAATTCCAAACACACATCATATAACACATAACATTAAAAATACATGGTTTTCAAAAAATAAGGCTCTCCACTAGCCATAAAAAACCAATTCAACATACACTCTCCCAACAAATATCTCCCCACCTCTATCACTACCATTTTCCATCCCTACTATGGGGAAAACCAACTCACAACACCACAATCCCTTTTTCATTAACATTTTTTTAATCGTTCTCACTTTCACAACATAACTATTTCTTGTTTAGGAATCATTATATCCTTTAAAAATCAGCACAACAAGATTATAATCCATTTATGACTCATCATGAGGAACTATCTCTTAACCATTCCATTATATTTTCCACTAATTACCTATTTTATCATTTTGATTAGACGTGATTTTTTTTTCAATTTTCAAGGAAGGATAAAATATTTTGTCCCTTACATCCTGAAGGTATTTATTATGGGTGCCTACCATGATACATGTCACATATATCCTAGGGTGACTAAAATGATGATATATATTCATCACAATATCCTTATTCCTGTTGATCCTCAACACCACAACTTATTTCCCTTCAGTTTCCTTGAGTAGTGGTAACGGATTTTTCACTTTTGAATCAACACATATTATAACCATATATGTGTGAATATTTAGTGTTTTTTATAAAATTATATTGATATAGACTTACATGAAGTAATTGAGGGCCACAATCAAGGTCTTGTTATCCACCGTGTTATACTCAAATGCATCCCTATTGACCACCAGCATGAAGTTGGACCCACTATCCCCATAACAACATCACAAATGGTTAGGAAAAATTGATGTTGATCTTCTCTTGATACACACTGCCCACAATCCACACGATGCCACTTCGTTTTTTTAAATAATTTGTGTTTTTTACAACATCAGTTATGGTGTTGAAGAATCCACCCACTCTAGGTTTAACCCTCATGATGGAAATATATGATTTGGTGGACTTCATCATGGGATCCAGTTGTCGTTGCTCGCAACCTATGCTAGGAACTAGCTCATCAGCTGGGATTTCCTTACATTGACAATCCCTCCTTGAACCATGATAGGGAGGACACTAGAAGATATTTATTGTTTTAGAGACTGGTAAAAGTGGTCACTAATGGTATTTAGAGACCACCAAAAAACAATTGTTTTGTAAGTAATAGATGGCCTATGAGTAAATAAAAATAGTGACTAGAAATGACAGTCTCTATAGGCAC
The DNA here is from genome assembly GCA_963277665.1 of Viscum album. Lineage (NCBI taxonomy): Eukaryota > Viridiplantae > Streptophyta > Magnoliopsida > Santalales > Viscaceae > Viscum > Viscum album. Next base: position 569,531,291 of record OY728130.1, on the reverse strand, counting down.
TCCCCAAACAACCGCAATGGTATATGCTGATAAGATAATTAATGACTGATAAAGGAGGTCTCAATATATAAATATAAAGAGACCGAAAAAGGTGGTCCCTAATTCTCCATGAAAATAAAAGCATTAACGACGACTTATAATAGTTTCTAACCTATTTTTTGTAATATTAGATTCTCACAATAGCCAAATAACCAAAATAAAAAACATCCAACAATGAACAAAAATAGAAAATACAATATAGGCTTACAAGCAAAACCAGTTATCCAAATAGTTATATATCCTTCCAATCTTTGTTATCAACCAACCTGGGGATTATATTCAAAAAAATTAAACAAAATAAATAAGAATTAATATATTTAACATTAATAAAATTTATTCTATTAACATATATATATATATATATATAATAATCAAAACATTTTATATATTGTTACATACATAAAGAATCATAAATACATAAATGATGAAAATCTAATCAGTTATTCATGTTTATAGTATTTATCAAGCAATGACTATTAAATATTAAAAACTAATTTTACTATAAACCATTAAATCCAGGCACCATATTTATACGTAGATGATTCTAATAATTCACATAGGATTTTCGGAGTATTCTCCCAGATTTTCACATCAATCGGAAATTTTTTCTCATTTTTGATCTCATGACATGGGATATTTCATTTTAATAACACAATAAAATGATTCTCATGATTTCCAAACATAGTTTGTGACACGATCATCCTATGGATGAATAATTGATTCATAAATATACAAAATGGATCAATGATCATTCTCCCATGATTTCATGTCAATCCTATTGGGTTTTCTTGGTATTATCCCCTTTTATGTGATTTTTCACTTAACTCCAAATCTGAGGGAAAATATCAATTTTTTTCATACCACACTATTCAGGTATCTGATCTATATATAGATGATTCATATATATTTTAAATGATATAAATATAATTTTACTTATATTTAATGTCAATCAAAGCTCTCTTGGTTGGTTTTGACCCCTACACACACGATTTCTCCATTATTAAAAATGATAATAAATGTGAAAATTAACTTATAATTGTATCAACCAATCCAGGGACGGAATTTATGTTTTTTTTAATTCCATATATCACATATGATTAGAGGTATTTTATCTTATATTTTCACATAAATTCAATGTTGTTTTCTCATTTTCAAACCCATGGTGGGGGATATGTAATTTTAATATCCCTAGACAAATTTATCGACTGTTTTCCATAATATTGGGTGATATGGGAATTCGATGTATGCGATGTTGATTCCTACAGATAAGAATTTTATTAGTATTCATGCACCCATGATTTCATGTCAATACATGTGTGATTTATTTATATTGGATCATTTTACATTATTTTTCACTTAACTCCAAATCCGAGGGACAAACACCACTTTCGATCATACTGAGAAATTCAGATATCCAATCCACATGTTGATGAATCCTATAGATTTTAAATTACTTAAAGATTTTTTCCCTAAGATTACATTTTAATAAAAGACCATTTAGTTGGTTTTGACTCAGACACAAAAGATTTTCCCATTGTTACAGAAATGATAATAAATGTGAAAATGAACTTTTAATTATACCAACCAATCTAGTAATCTAATTTATTTTTGGTTGATTAAAATAGATCAAATTTTATTCAAGGAATTTCATCCTATATTTACCAATCAATCTGAAGTCATTTTCTATTTTTTGACCTCTTGGGAGGAGATATGTCATTTTAATATCACTAGACAACGTTACCCCTTGTTTTCTAACATACTGAGTGACATGAGCATCTGATGGATTCACACATGATTCGTGCCTATAAAAAATGGATCTATGATTATTCTCCCACAATTTCATGTCAATATAAGTGTTTTTTCTTGGTATTGGGACCTTTTATTCTTTTTTTCACCAAATTCCAAATCATAGAGACAAACATCACTTTTGATCATACTGAGCAATTCAGGTTTTTGATCTGTAGACCAATGATTCCTATAGATTTTAAATGATATAAATATCATTTTCCTAATATTTCATGTTAATTAGAGATTTTTTAATTTTTTGGACCCCTGCACACATGATTTTTTCATTATTACAAAAATTACAATAAATGTGAAAATAACTCATCATTATAACAACCAATCCAGGTATTAGATTGAAACGCGATTGATTCCAATAGATCACATGAGTTGAGGAATTTTCACCTAGATTTTCAATTCAATAAAAATTTGTTTTCTTGTTTTTAAACCCCTAATAAAAGATATTTCATTTTAATAAGACTATACAATATTATCCATCTAGGTTCCATCATACTAGGAGAAATCAGCATCTAACTTACGCAGTGTTGATTCCTATAGATCAAAATTTGATCAGTGGTCAATAACCCATGATTTTATTTTAATACAGGTGTGTTTTATTATGATTTACTATTTTTACATGATTTTTCACTTAACTTCAAATCTTAAGGAAAAAATGCCACTTTTGATAATAGCAAGAATTTTTTTGTATTTGATCAATGTGTTGATGATTCTAATTGATTTCAAATCACCTAAATTTCATTTCATTAATATATCCTATCAATTGGAGCTTGTTCGATTGGTTTTTAACACTACACACTAATTTACCAATTATTATAAAATTTATAATAAATAAAAAAATGAAATATTAATTATATATTTTTGAATTGGTGTATGCCAATCAATTCTGGATGATTATTGGTCTGAATTCTTTTGGTCCATATTGTGCACCAGGCCACAAATTTGATCATTGTAGCAATATTGATCGACCAACACCAACAAAGCACTATAACAATGCATACATTGTAATCAATAGTATTGTATCTCCTTAGAGTAATAGATTTTGTCCATTGTAGTAATTTTGAATTGGGTGGACACTGTCACTGTAGCAATGCAGACATCCTGTACGGATGGTAGAACAACAAATTGTCTCCCTCATTTTTAGCCCATTTTCAAGTTAGGGTTTAGTCAATGATTGAGAACCCTGAAACTATCTATAAATTTTTTCCCCAAATCATATAAAAAATATACCTCATTTTAGATGTAGTTATTATTACTAAACCATGTTAATCTTCGTTTTCACATTCTTTTATTTTTTTTCCCTTTCACTATTCTATGATCCATTTTTCAATTCATTGCTCCCGACATTTTTTAAAACAATACTGACCAATCCAGGAATCATATTGACATGTTATTGATTCCAATAGATTGTATATGATTCAAGTAATGTTCTTTGAGAATTTAAAATCAATCACAAGTCATTTACTCATTTTTTAACCCCTATTAGGAGATATGTTAATTTAATAAGACTGGACCACATTATCTATTTTCTTTCATCATTATGGGAGACACAAGAAATTGATGGATGCATTGTTGATCCCTATAAATCCAAAATTCCCTAGGTATCATTCTATTGGTATGTCATATAAATATAAGTGTGTGTTTTCTAGTATTTTTACCTTTTATTTGATTTTTCACTTAACTCCAAATATAAACGAAAACCACCACTTTAGATCATACCAATAATTTCATGTATCTAATCCATGCATCGATGCATCCTAAAAATTGTAAATGACGTAATTATCAGTTTACTATGTTTTCATGTCAATCATAGCTTTTTTTATAATCTTTTACCCCAAAAATGATTTCCCTATTATTAAAAAAATGATAATAAATTTGAAAAATGAACTTTTATTTTTACCAACCAATATATGTATAGTATTGATAGATGGTTGCTTATAGAAGATCACCTATGATTTAGGGAATTTTCTCTTATATTTTCATGTTTATTAGACGTTGGTTTATCTTTTTTGAACTATTGAAGGATATATGTCATTTTAATAACACTAAACAAACCTATCCATCATTTTCTATCATACCAAGTGACATGAGAATCTCATGGATGTGGTGTTGATTCATATAAATAAATAAGGTATTAATGATCCTTATCCCATAATTTCATTTCAATACAAGTTTTTTTCCTTGGTATTGTCCTCTTTTAGGTGATTTTTAACTTAACTCCAAATATAAGGGATAAACCCCAATTTTAATCATACCAATCAATTTAGGTATCTGAACCACATGATGATTATTATTATAGATTTTTAATGACTTATAGTTCATTTTCCTAATATTTCATGTCATTTAGAACTGTGGAAGATGATAATGGTGAGTGTCTCATAGATGAGTTGTGGAATATGATGTATAAGATGAGCATGAATGAAACACAGGTTGTAGTTATGAACTTATAATATCAATTCATTATATTTTTGTAAAAAAAATTGAAATGATACATGTTGGAAAATGTGTTATAGATGATGAATTCATGGAAATTGATATTAATGGGTGATAAAGGCTGAAGTAACTAAATAAAAAAATATAAATTCTTGAGTATATTTAACCTGAAGTGATCTATTAGAAGGAGATTCAATTTCTATATTAACCCATCCATCCTTAATTATCTGATTAGAATTCCCTCTGGAAGGATAAACATCCTAAAAAAGTTCTATAACACAAGAAAAATCTAAAAAATTGGGTTCATCAATGATTTCAATGATAGAGAATGATTCCTTGAAGATACAACAAAACTAATACAGTGGCTTTCCCTAGTAGATATCATGTAGTCTTAGATCACAAGACATTGAATATGAAATATCAAAAAAAGGAAACATATTTGAGGAAATTAAGACTCTTCCAAATGAGATAAAATATATCACCAATAGAATTTCATGGCTAAGAAAATATAATGAAATTATAATTTCAATGTAAATATATGCCAAAATGGTGGAAATCATAGAGAGTGTAAGTCATCATTGCAAAAAAAAATTCTAATGGAGTCTCTGATACCCTCTAAAATTGATGTGTTTTGAAATGAGATTGGTGATCCTAGAAGATGAACTCATGTAAATTAAATCTTTTGTCATATTTCTTTAACTCGATCCATCAACTAATGGAATAATAGAATGATGTTATGCTGAGAAATTTGGGATTAACATCATCATGTAGTCACAAAAGAAAATTATAAAAAATAAATTGATGGAAAATGATCCCATTTTATAGGGATACTTGGTCATTTGAAAATGAAGAATCTAGATGGATTTTTCAAAATTAAAAAATATATAAATGAGGGTTTGATACCTTCAAAATTAGGAAACAAGGGTCAACGGGTAATTTTCTTTTCTAATTTAAACTTACTTATTATTTTTCTAATTTTACTCACCAGTGAAAATGTATTTAGTTGGTCTTGAATCCCTACATGGAAATGTTTTTTAATGAAAATAAAATTTTATTTCTAACTTTACTAAAAATATAAACACAAATGAGACAGTCAATTTGAATGAAAAAACAGAAAGTTAAAACCAAACACACCTCTTGAATTAGATTTATCTTGAAGGATCATGCTTGATTCCTGCGTCTTGTGCAGTAGGGGCCTACAAATAATTAACATTGTGAAGATAATAATAATTGTGGTAATTTAAAATAATTAATTAAATTCAGTATAAACCTGCATCATAGGATCCCCCACACCATGAATCCAGTGTATATCCTTTTGTAATGCTTCAAACATATCTAACACTTGTGCATTTAACTCATCATAATCATGAATATTTGGATCTAAATATGTAACATTTTATGTCATACTAGAAACCAAAAAAGCCACAACCTCATTACATGAAACTAAAGATCACGAAATCCCCATTCCACATGTCAATCTATATCCATGTCCATCACGATTTATAATGTGTTGAAATATCTCATCCCTGCGAATGGCATTTTGCCGATGGTCCTCTAGGATTTGTTTGGACACAAAATAAAATTGATCATCTGTAATATATAAATTATATATATATATTTATTTGTTGATAATTAGTAAAATAACTTTCTAAAATAGATTAAAACATCAGATCATTCCGAGCACGATTCATCATCCAAACTGAAATTTTATCAATTGGTACGCCTTACTACCATAAATATATACCAAGAAGATATAAATATAGAACCTAAAACCATATTAAATAATAAATTTAATAAGTGACTAATAAGTACATCTTGTCGAATCTGGGACACATGACAAGACTCCAACCTGTGAGGTGGTCCCTAAAACACACGATTCTCTCAATAACATGTTATCACATCCTAAATTAAATTAATACAAATTTAAAACATGTAAAATGCTAAAACTTATTAATAATATATAATTAAAAATAAATAGACTCACCATTTCAACCTTAGTGGAAAAATATGAAACTAACTTGCACAACTACGATGAGAGAAAGCCTCTTGGTACTCTTTTCAAAATTTCTGGGGTACCCACATTTGGTACCCAATGCTCACCCTTTACTATGCCCTTATAATCATTCCACATTTTTTGAAATTTGGTCATACACATTCACTAAAATTACATGGGTAACACTCTCATATTAGTTTATTTAAAAAAATTATCACAAATATAATTATTTTATAAACATAGCTAATAAATTAAAATTATCATCTTACATGAACTTCCCTCGATAGCTAATCTAATGTATCCTGGGGGAATGAATCCTAGTCATATATAGTTAATGAAAATATATGTGGGTCACCTATGATAAGACCCAATTTGTGAATAAAATCATGTTCACCCACTCCCAAAGGATGGTATGTCTCATAAAATTATACGTTAAGGGTCATATAAGAGTTCCATGATGAAATACCATGACCAGGACCTCTCCAATGAGAGGAAGAAGTGGTCACATCTAAATATAGTGAAATAAATTCACAAATTACTAGAAATATGTGAATATATATGTTTAACGCTTAATTAAACAAATAAAAACACATTTAAATTCATACATACTTCAACCCGTATATGTAGATTGCTCTGAATAATGATATGGATATGGTGCCTAATCCCATAACATGCCTGTATTTATAGAATGAATTTTTAAGGAAAGTATTAAATTCCTATTATAATTCCATATAATGTGAACTACAAAGGAATCATTTACTTTTTATTTATTTAATAAGTGTTTCGTCAAATATAAATATGTTTCTTGATAAAAATAAATGTCTAGGAAAATCAGCGATATTTCATTCTTCCATAACCTTTAAATCACATATAAAAGATAAAGATTCAACACCCATTTATTTGATTCATCAACAATGAGAAATTCCTAAAGGATAAGTTTCTCAATAACAGGAAATAAAAGGTGATGAATGATTCATTCCACTACCAAAAAATAAATATCATTACTATAATATAACGGACAAGAGGCATCCACATGCATAAAAATAAAATATGACTTCATATAAGATAAATAAAGGAATAATACATAAATAGGTAGAATATTATAGAAAAATATATAAAGTCTATTCCTAGTGGATCACTAAAGTTAAAATAGAGCCATAGATTACATCTGAATTTCATGTTGGTAACATGATAAAAAAAGAATATTTATAGAATATATTTCCCAAATTCAGGTAACATATTTTAATGGACACTCCAAAATAGAATGTGAACAGGGAGAAATAAAAGATGGAAGTTGAATCACAGTAGTTCTATCTCAACAATTTGGATTTGAAGAACCTCATTGAATAATGTAGAACTATAACGGGAGTGTGTCACATAAAATTAATCAAGCGAAAGAATAAAATTCACCTGGATCCATGACATTATGAGTAAGTACTTGGATATACTAAGGTATAACATTAATAAATTCATGATGTTGATAAAATATTATATTAAAAATTAATTTGGAATGAATCATAAGGTTATCTATTACCAGGATTTCCCAGCTTATCTATTTGGAAATGAAAACAATTTTTTCCCTTCTCCTAAAACATTTTCACAGTCACACAATTAACAGAAAATACCAAAAAAAATTACTTTCTTATCAAGATTTCTAAAAAAGAAATTAAATGTTAGTTATTTTTTGTTCCAAAGGATTGAACAAAAACTAAGAGGGGGGTCAAATTAGTTGTTCACTTTTATAATTTTCAATACATTGTAAAATTAAACCACAACAACCTATTAATATTTATTTACTTATCATATTTTTGTAAATAATCATGCATAAAAAAGTAAGAAAGAAAGTAAAGTACACATGATTTACAAGGGTTAGCTTCAGTGTGAGAACCTACATCCTTTCCATAACCACTCCCTTAGGTCTATGGAAATTCACTCTTTTGAATAAGTGAATATAACTTGTGCCAACTCCTATTAGACACCTTATATATCCTTATAGGAAATATTATACTGACTCCCATCAGTTTAATTTTTTTTTATAAAAAATTTGTTCCAAAAAATAATAATAGAGAATTTATTGAAATAGGTACATAATTTCTCAGTCCAAGTCCTCAGTATGATTTGGATGGAACTGGTTTTCTCATTCAAAAACGTCTGGATCTGATTCTCTCAATACAATGAGGCTGGATCTTATGAAATCATCCCTATGAATTCATTCTCAATCTGAATTACTCAAACTATAATCAAATGATCAATATGATCTTTCTCAGTCTAATCGACTAAATATGATTTTATTTAATATGTTATTAATCAATCTGGTAAACAAGCTTTCAGTTGTCTGATCCTCCTTATGAGATCTATATCTAGAAGTAACATTCAATAGATTTATTTAGTGCTACTCATTTTCTTTATATGTAAAAGTTACAATGAATCAAATATTTGAGAATGTATTTATAATAAACTCTTAAAAGAAAGTTTAGGAAACTTGAAAACTTTCCTCACATCCTTAAATATCAAAAAATCTAAAAATTACGCACATTTAAAATTCCACTTTGACATCTTCAATACTCCTGATATTTCTCTGAGATTTATGAAAAATTAAATTTTTTGTTTCAACGTCTTCCACATTTCATAATCCTTTTGGAATATTATTTTTGAGTATTCTTCATAATCATCTCACTGTGAATTTGTTTCCTTCTAAACTCATTACAAATCTATTTACTTCTCAACTCATTATGATATATTTTCTTCTCTAGTAATTATGAATTAGTTTCCTTATCATCTCATTATTAATTTGTTTTATTCCCAACTCATTACGATTTATTTTCCTTTCTAATGTCGTTACAGTTTCTATTTCTTTCTATGCTCATTACGTTTTCTATTTCATTCCCATATCATTATGATTTCTGTTTCTTTCTCATCTCATTATGATGGAATTATTCACTCTTAAACTTTGAAATTCTTCAATCTTCATTGACTTTAAAAATTTTAACATCTTGAAACTTCTGAGTCTGGTACTTCTGGAACCAACACAATATTTATGATTACTTGAATTCATAAATTTCTTTTATCAAGACAGTTTTTATGACATGGGATAACTTCTTGATTAGAAAAGAATCATCTAATTTATTTTAGAAAGTATGAGAAATTTATAACTCCTAACTTGAAAATCTTCTTTCAAAACTCTTCAGCAACAATACAACTTATTCATGTAGAAACTTATTTCATTGTTTGATTATAGAAATGGAAAACCTCTAGAAATCAAAAATAATTACCTATGATTCTTTTAGATATGATGATCTGAGTTTGATTCCGAAGGATTTTATCAACAACTTTGGACAACATATAGCATCCATATTCCTTACACATTGTGCATCTCATGCTATACAATCTGAAAATGTGACTCTGGTGGTACTCAGTCTGATCATTTGATTCCAAAAATCATCTTTATTTTAAAAAACATTTCTCCACCTTTAGTTCTTGGTTTGAAATTTATGAAACCTTCAACATTTGTAGAAATTTAATTATAATAGACTGGGTAAAATTCCTAAATAACAAAACATTCTTATGCAAAAATGTTACTTATCAAAAAATACAAAACAAAATTATAAAATTAATCACAAAGGTCCTCAATATCCCCTTTATATTTGTTCACAACCCTTGTTAAAAACTTTTAAAACTCTAAGAAGTTTTTTCACAACACAGTTTTTTTAAACAACACAAGTTTTTGACTTTTCTCAAATAAAAGCCTTCCCTAAAAGAGAGTGTCCTGAGACCACACTACTGGATAAAGTAATTTTTTTAAAGGAATTATATCCCTCAGTGGAAATAAAATTTTTTGGCCATGTAAAGAAAAACTCTCCCTCAGTTTTATGTTTTTGTCTCATTTTTCTTTTTCTCTTACCCATTTTATGATAACTACGACTTTAGATTCATAAAACAAAGATAAGGAAAGACTTCTTACAAAGTAGAATGTTTTTAATTTCTCTCCCCCTTTGTCAACATAATCAAAAGAACTGTGGGGGTTCTTCCTTATGAGGTTTAGGAAGTCATGGGATGAGTCTCAATGTGAAGTTACTTCCTAAATTACAAAACTCTTTCATTCAATATTTCTTTTTTAAATATTTCAACAATATGATACATTGTTAAAATGTATTATAGAAAAACATCTTCATCAGAAACTTTTTCTTTTATAAAGTGAAAATTTATATCAATGTTTTTTGAAATTGAATTTTGAACATGATTTTTAGAAAGATCAATTTCAAATTGATTATAAAAAATTATCTTCAATGGTTTAGAAACCTTTTCTTTCAAATATTCCATGTAAACTTTTATCCAAACCATTTGAGTACAAAATTGAGGATCTACAACATATTCATATTCCATTTCTCTCAATGTTACTAAACATTGTTTCTTATTATGCCAGCTCCCATAACATTCCCCAATGAAAAATGTTACTCTTGAAGTTGATTTTCAATCATTATAATCTACATCCCAATCAGCATCAATATAACCCTGAAAATTCATCTCAAAACTACTTTTATATAATAACCCATGTGAAGTTGTTCCTTTCAAATAATTCTATTTTCTTCCAATATATGTGATTCATGTAGATTACTTTGATACCTAGAAAAAAAATTCATAACATAAACAATATCAAGTTTTGAGGCTATAAGGTAATGTATACTTCCTATCAATATTCTAAAATATTTCTAATTCACACCTTTTTTCAGACTTATGTTTACTCAACAATTTTCTCACTGATATAGGGTTAGAAACTTATATGGATACTTCCATGCTGAAATTCTTTAATAATTCTATGACATACGTTTCTTGAGAAAATAAAATTTATTTTTATATTTTTTTGAACATTAATCCAAAGAAGAAATTCAATTCTCCCAACATTGACATTTCAAAATTATTTTCTATTTCTTTAGATTTTTTTACAAATATATTATCTATCCTGAAAAAAACATATAACAGACACATAAACTATTACAATAATATTTACGGAGTCAACATCTGTCAAAAATAAGTTTCTAATAAATTTTCATTCTAAAAAAGTTCAAAATTCTCAAACAATTGTCGAGTTTAGAATACCATTCATGTGGATCTTATTTCTTCAAATAAAAATCTTTCATCAATTAAATTTTTTTATTTTCATCCTCATCAAGTAGAAACCCACATGGTTGTTCAATGAAAAATTCTTCCTCAGTCTCAACAATTAAGAAAACTGACTTTACATCCATCTAGTAATCTTTTTAATTCCAATGTGTGGAAACTAAAATAAAAATAATAGTAGTTTCTAATCATGAAACAGGGAAATTTTTTTATTCAAAATCCACACCTTCCACCTGTGTATAGCCTTTAAAAACAATCCGGTATTTGTTTCTAGAAACTTCTCCATGTTCATTGAAATTTTTTCTATAAACGCACTTCCTTACGATAACATTTTTATCTTCTGATCGTGGAACAACTTCCCATGTTCCATTTTTCTCAATATTATCCAACTCTTCATTCAAATAATCCACTCATTATTTTTTTTGAATAGCTTATGAAACTGATTCGGGTTTAACTTTTGAGATAAGTGATGTTTGATTTTCTAATCTCAAAATTCTTTTTGTCTAAACTAGAGAATTATAATTTACAGTAGTTTTTTTAGACTCAACGTTTTTTTAATATAGGAAATTTTAATATTTATCTCCCAACTTCACGTTCCTCATCACATGATTCATCCAAATCTTGATAAGGATTTTTTGACTTGCTTTCACTATTTTTGTATGTATGCAGTTAATTATCATCCACATTCTCAACAACATTTGTTATGTAATTTTTATTTTCAATAACATTCACATTATATGAGTCTACAATCCTTTGTAATCATTGTTTCTAGTATTTGTAACTTCTTTCATTTGGTGGGTGACTAATAAAAGTTACTTCCTGATCTTTCTCATCAAAGTTTTCCAAATATGGATTTTTTATTTTAAACAAACATGGGCTTCTAAAAACATTGAAGTACTTCAATAATGGTTTTTTATACCTCCTTTCATAAGAAATATTATTGGATTACAGTCTAAGAAAACATATATTCTAAATATGTACAGTAGTAGTAACAGATTATTTATAGTAAAACTTTGAAAGTTTGTATTCTACTAATGCACTTCATCCCATTTCCACCAAACTAATATTATTTATTTCTAATACTCCATTTTTTTTTGTGGTGTATAGGAAGCACTATACAGATTTTGTATACCATGTTTTCTTAAATAATCTTAAAAATGATTACTGGTGAATTAGGTGCCATTATTTGTTATAATATTCTTTATATAAACTCCTATTTCATTATCAACTTCTTTTTTTGAAAAACATGAACATTTTCAAGGCCTTTGAATTATGTTTCATAAAAATAATACTTTCCAGGAAAGTGAAATCGCCTATAAAAATGATAAATTATAAATCTCCTTTTATTGATTGATGTCTCATTATCCAAAATAAGTCGGAATGAATAAGTTCAAGAGGTCTGTTAGACTGAATCTCAACTTTATTATGAATTTTTTTATTCATCTTCCATTTCTGACAAGTAATACACACATCCTCTTCTCTTATTTCCAATTATGGAAAGTTTCTCATAGCTTTAACTTTAGAAAGATAGTTTATGTGTTTCTTTCCAATATGGTCAAGTCTTCGGTTCCACAATTTTTTTCATCTTCAACCATTAAGTAACATGAATTATTAAATTATCCTATTTGGAAAAGATTCCCATTGGATCTTTCTTCTTTTGTAATTACTTTTCCATATTCCACATTTTTTATAATATAAGAATCTTTTGTGAAGATTAATTCATTTCCATCATAACAATATTGACATAAACTAAGTATGTTATGTTTTATCCCATCAAAAAATAAATATTTCTTATATTTCATCTTTTCTACTTCCATTTCATCCATTCTGATTATTTTTCTTTTTAAGGAACAATAATTACCAAATGTAACTACTCCTACATCCTGGATTTCAAAAAAATCAATATTTTTATATAACCTATCATATGTTAAGAACAACCACTATTAAGTATCCATATTTTTTCATTTTACTTTCCTTTAAATCTTTCTCAGTAGAAATATATATTTCTTTAAATTTGTTCATTATAACTTACTTTTCTTTTCTACCATAAGAAAATTTTTCCAGATGGAGTTTCATAAATTTTTCAGCATGATGACCAGCCTTATCACATCGTCCACAAACATCTTCCATACATTCAAATTGACTTTTTTGGAAGGTTTCTAGCATCTTGAGATTTTTCTTGTCTACATTTCTATGGGTGAGGAAAGTTACTCAATCTACATTCATTATTTCTTCCACTTTCCTCAAAACTTATTCCAAGTAAAGATTGTACCAAAAATTATATTCCATGTGCCCATAGATTCCACATCACCAACAATATCCATCAAATATTTATTTTATATTGAAGTAAGATATTTCATTTTAGAATCCTTGTTGAGGTTGATAACTTATTCCTATTTCAACATACTTTATTCATAGACCATATTTCCTTCTGGGTGTTTTTTTAACTTCGGTAAATGTGATAGGTTTATTACATCCTTTTTCCACCCAAGATTTCCCAATACCGTTTTTGGAGCCTGAAATGTTAGAAAAATTAGATGAAACTTTATTTTTAGTGGGTGAGGATTTTACCTCATTCTTGATTTGATTATTCTCAAAAAAATTTAGAAGTATCATCTTTTACTTCCATGGATTTTTTGAAGTTTTCATTCAAATTTTCAAGGAATCTTTAGACTCAATAGGTTTTGATTGAAACTTGTTGAATTATTATTCCTTAACTGACCACTTCTTATAAATATATACAACCATCTTCTCCCTTAAAAAAATTCTATGTTTGTAACTTAAGATCTCCAAAAAGTATTAATCCTCTTACTTGATAACATATTTTCTTCCTTCATAAAATTCTTCACAATATTTATTTGTTACTCTGATTTCATTTTTGAGAGATTTTTTTTCAAGACATTTAGGAAGTTTTGTTTTATTATAATCTTCTCTATAAGATTCTTAACATCCTTATTCTTCACAATTTTTGGTGTCCTAAACTTTCTAAACTTTTGCAATGAAGGTTCGGAATTTTTATGAACTTCTGTCTTTTGATGAATTATTCTTAGTTGAGTCTGATTCATCTTTCTTACTCAAAATACATATCGTGTTCCCATTAAACTTATTTTTGGATTTTTTGATGACTTTTCTTCTTTAATCCTTTTTTTACACTTTTTCCATTAAGTTTTTTCATGAGACTCATCTCTATATTCTCCAACTGCTTTGGGGAAATTAATAGCAAAGTGTCTAACTTCACCACACTCTAAAAAATTATGAGTAATTTTACCTCCATACTTTCATCTTCACATAAGATAGTTCTTGGATATAAGAGATATGATTTTATCATTCAAATAATAATCATATTTACCTTCAGATTAACAAGTATCAACATCTTCAACATCTTGAATTTTCACCATTCTCATAGCTTCAAATAAAATTTCATCTTTCATCATATTTTTAAAAATTAGAGATTTTATCATTTAATAAGAAATAATAATGTTATTAAATTCATAAAGAGATAAATCATCATGATATTTTAAATAGAATTTTTAAAATCAAACATGTCTTGGAAGTTTGGCATAAGTGTCTTCACAATTTTAGAATCTTCCAGGACATCTCTGAATTCTATGATGTTGTAAAAAATCTCATTTACTATGGTGATGTATTCATTAATATTTTCTACATCTCTCATTAAGATGTCTTCGAACTTACTATGTTGGTTTTTTATCTTTTCTTCTATTTTATATTACCTTAGAGAATACATTCAAGATTGCCAACATACTTTTTGAATAATTGAGACCCATTAAATTCTTGTATATATTCTCTAATAAGGATATAAGTATTTTTTTTCTAAAATTTCCATCAAATTATATTTTTCTCTTATCACCAAACTTCATAGAATCATATTTCTGAATTGGTGAAAAAAAATAATAGCAACATCAAAAACTTCTATTCCAATAGATTGGAGATAAGAAATCATCTTATTTTTTCATCCATTGTAATGTTTTCCATCAAATGTAAGAATTCCTCTACTTTTGACAAAATTTATTTTATCCACAGTAAGGATTCAATAAGATACCCTTGACTCTAATACCAATTGATGTTTTAAACGATATAATAACATTTGAGAGGGGGGTTGAATCAGTTGTTCACTTTTTTATGTTTCTATAAATTTGAAAACATAACCCTTGAAACCTATTAAGATTTATTTACTTATTATCTTTTTGTAAATAATCATGCAAGATAAAGTTGGAAATAATGTAAATCACAGAATATTTACATGGTTTGGCCTCAGTGTGAGAACCTACATCCTTGTCAAAGCCACTCCCATGGTTCTACAGAAATTTTTTATTATGAAGAAGTGAATAAAACTTGATCCAACAACTATTAGACACCTCATATCTCTTGATATGAAATATTATACAAACTCCTGCAATTTTACAATGATTTCATTCAAAAAAATTGATCCAAACAAAAGAATAAATACTTTTTTGAAACTGCTACACAATTGCTCAATCTAAATCCTTAGTGAAATTTGGATGGATCCAATTTTCTCAATATAATGAGGCTAGATCCTATTCTCTCAATATAATTATTCTAGTTCTGATGAAATTATTTTTATAAATTCATTCTTAATATACATTACTCAAAATATTCTCAAATGATTAATACAATATTTCTCAGTCTGATTGACTAAATATGCTTTTCCACAAAATGATATTTCTCAATCTGGTAAAACAAACATTCAACTGTCTGATCCTACTAACAAGATCTCTTTTTAGAAGTATCTTTTACTTGATTTCTTCAGTGCTCTGCCTTTTCTACTTATTTAAAAGTTACAATGAACAAAATAACTGAGAAATTATTTCTAGGAAACTCATAATAGTAATAATTGGAAACATGAAAAGATTATACACTTCCTCATATTTCAACAACTCCTAAACTCACTCAAATTTAAACTTCAACTTTGACTTAATCAATCCTCCCTGTATTTATCAGAGATTTATAAAAAATAAAATTTCATGTTTCAACCTCATCAAGTGTTTATAAAACTTCTGGAATCTTATTTTCATGTCATCTTCATACTTATCTCATTGATAATCTATTTACTTCATATCTCATTATCAATTAGTTTACTTATTAGCTCATTACGGTTTATTTCCTTCTCATCTCATTGCATATTTGTTTCCTTATCACCTGATTACAAATATATTTCCTTTTTCATCTCATTACAATTTTTGTTTCTTTATTAGCCCATTACAATTTCTATTACTTTATCATCTCATTATGATTTTTTTATTTCTCAACTCATTACAATTTCTATTTTTTTAAGCTCATTATAATGAAATTATTCAATCTAGAAATTTTAAATTCATTAAACTTCATCATCTTTAAACATTCTGATGTATTTTAACTTTTGAGTCTGGTACTTTTGGAACTGACACAATCTTTACTATTCCTCCATTTCTTAAAAGGATCTTATCATGGTAGTTTTCTTCATTTGTGATAACTTTATGATAAGAAAAGCATCATCTGATTTTGCTTAGAAAGTATGAAAATATTATATCTTGTGACATCACAATATTATTTCAAAACTCTTCAGCAATAATACAACTTCTTCACTCAGGAAATTCTATATTTCTATGATTTCATCAAGTGAAAAATTCCAACAGTCAACAATTTATTCCTCCTATTATTTTGGATCCAATTATATGAATTTGATGATAATGTATCCAATCAAAAACACTTCATAAATTCTGGCTTCCATCTTCCATACACCTTATACATCCAATGCTAATCCATATGGAAACGTGAGTCTGGTGCTTCTCACTCCCAACATATGAGTACGAAAAAAAATATATTTTAAAATACATTTCTTACCCTTTATGTTTGGGTTTGAAATTTCAACGACTTTCAACTTTATTAAAAATATCATTCTGATGGATAGAGTCTGACTCTTGAATAACAAAAAAATTATTATTCAAAAAATATAGTTGTTAATAAATACAATAACTTTTCTAAAACAATTTACCTCCAAGGATCTTCAAGTTTTCATTCTTTATATATAAGTTAATCAATGATCCAATAAATATAATATCCTTATAAGTATTGTCTATTAATTACCAGTCATTGTTAAACTAATACCCTATACACTTATAGGATTTTTATCATTCACAATTACATAAATACATCAAGAATATATTTTCACTCTATGAAGGGATATGAGTGGTTAAAAACAGTTTTAAAGAATGATTTTAATTAAATAAGGGACGAAATAATGGTGTTGTTACTATGGGATATTTGGTTATAGTTTAAATCATTACAAAAACCATGATATTATAGAATCAATTTCAAATTATTATATAAAACTAAAGAAATACAAGGGGAGTTATGAGAAACTTCCTAAGATAAGTTATATATTATTTAATTTATATAATTACTTTACAAGGATCATCATGAATAATCTTGGAGGTAGTAAAGAAACTGAACTAAAGCTATAATTTTAGGATTTCAATGAAAATCCCAATTATGAAATAAATTTGTATTATAAAATGGGAATAATGTGAAACAAGCATCCATTATCCTAGTATAAGAAAAAATTGAAAAGATTCTCAATCATTTTTTATAAAATTTAATATAAATTATCATGGAATGAAGAAATAATATAATTCCCCAATCAAAAAGATCATACCCACATCTAGTTTACTAAAGAAAAATTTTCTTGAATAGATAAATGGATTGACCAATTTTATCAAAATACCCATGAATGATTCCGAATCTTTGAAATCTAAGTAGTGAAGTTTACTAGATAAAATAGAGTGAGTGATAAAGGAAGAATGATGATTTGTTCTAAATTTAATACAATGGAATGTGTTATGGAAATTACTATATGTAATATTAGTTATACAGAGTAATAAGTTTCAAGAAATTTAAATAATGAGTTAATGAATGAGAAATAAGGTAAAAAACAATTTAGGAAATGACACAACCATCTATGGGAAGGGATGTTAAGAAAAAGAACTATTCATGACGTAAAGGAATGAGGTGAGTAAATTTGGAAATATTTATTGATGATAGAATATAAAAATATTGACATATTGTACCATTCAAAAAGGTATAAATGAAAATAAATTAATTAGGGAACATCGTTATTATAGGAAAAGCTCTATTACATATGAGAAATTAGAAATTCCAATTTCAAATAAGAGAAGCTAAGAAAAAAACCCTTTTTTCAAGAGGTCAAGAAGGATTAGAAATTATTATACTACCTGAAGGATGGCATCATAATCGATGAAAAAACAATTTATAAGATAAATAATTCCACAAGGATTTGTAAAAAAAAGATATTGATGTCAAAATCATAAAAATTAAGTGGTAAAAAAACTTAATTGAGGGTATATTGTAATAAATAATTCCAAATAATATGTGATTAATTTGGAAAGAAAGTTAGTACAAGTAAAATCATTTGTTAAAGAGCAAATTGGGTTCCCACTAATGATGTTTCAACTACCCATGGACAATGGATGATCAAATGGAAAAAGAAGTCGAGATGGATAATTTAAAACAAGAACCATTGTGTGGGAAACCAATTATTTTAAATTTATTTTATTATTTTGTTATTATTTTTATAAAACAATCATTCAGAACACTATGTTTATTAAATTTTTGATAAAGTAATCTAATTAAAAAATAAAAAAAATAAACATGAATTAAATATACACATCACATGGAAATCCCCCAAAGGAATTTTTGTATTCTACCAAACCATTATATATCACCTTCCTAATATGTTTATTAATTTTTAAATAATTAAATAAATCACACTTATAGTAATCAAATCATTTATAATATGTGTATCTCTTCACTATGGTGATTCCAAGATAAAATGTTTTTATCAAATATATATCTTTGAGAAAAAATTAGATTCACTAACCCATCTAAAAAGAGAACTGAAAATTTTTATCCATGAGAAAAAAATGGTGGATAGGATTTTTGTGTAACCTCTCATGTTCTTCATGAAGGAAATATCATTAATTAAACCTTATAACAATATTATAAGTAAATTATTTATATGATATTTCTTTGGATATTTTTTTACTCACAAGCATAAAATTTCTAGAAAAACTGAACTACCCAAAATCACAAAAAGCAAGAAAAATCCATCAAATTATGTCTATCCTAAAAAATTTATAAATATTACATGAGTGAATAATCAATATGAAATTCTCCCTATCCCATTTATTTTTGAAAACTACCTGATAATACTTTGATATTCAGGCATACAATTTCTAAACAAATCAGTAATGATAAGACTAAACACACATATATTGAAATAATTAGTTTCTTTGACCAATAATTAAAAAGACTTATTTAAATTTTTTGATAATAATAACTATTTATGATAATTTATTTATGTGTACTATTTAAAAATATTATTATTCTACCACCAAATATATTCTAGACTACCCGTTATCCCTATGTAATTTCACTATATTGATCATCTTTTTTCTTTCCCATCCCAAGGGAATTATGGGGATGATATGTCTTCAAATATGTGAAGTTATATTTTTTCTATGAATTGAAAAATTATATGAAACAAAATATACATGAAAATAAATAAATTTATAAAAAAATATCTGACCAAGAAAAAGTTGTCTTGGTTTTACGACTTTTTAATAATGTGTGAAAAAATCTTATATGGTGAAAAATAGAAAGTGTACAATGAGAAAAGAGCCTCGAACTCCTAACCATTTGGGGAATTGAAATTTAAGTTTATGTTTTCCATAATCTAAAACAAAATAAAAAAATAATGAAAAAGTATTAATTTTGGATCCCAATCTTGCTAGCCCTATTGGACAATTATTCTTTGTTGGGAATCCCCAAACTTAACCCTATCATGGATATTAGTGGAATTATCCTAGTATATCATGCCATGTCAATAATACCGTTTATATTTCATGTTCCATGGTCTCTCTAAGATTATTTATCCTCTAATAAAAATAATGCTATAAAGAATTACTTATTAATATGGGAATAATGAATCTGATGAATACAAAGTAAATTCATCAGAAAAATATATAAATGGAAACATATGATAAATCATTATGAAAGTTTTGTGTGATAAGAAACATACATATGATATAAAATTGAATAAATTTTAAATGAAATAATATTATTTTGGGTTAAAAATATGTTTGATTTATCTAAAGAATCACGCTTCATTAATTATTTATTGGTGTAAGTGAAATGGGAAGAAATACTAATGATTAGTAATGAGAATCATAAAAAATAGATAAATTTCCAATATCACAACCTTGAGAAACTACAAACAGAATTTTTAGTAAAATTTTGTATTTTCCTATATCTAATTCACTCAGTCTCTTGGATTCCACTCTAAAAGACAAAAATCACCACAAATTGGTTGAATCCTAATTATAGTTTAGAGGATTTTTGAATTGAATCAACAGAAAAAATATATAAAATCATTTTATGATCACAAGGGGGAACAATTGAAAGGATTAATATGATAATTGAAGTTTCTTTTAATGTATAATTAATAATAAAAGTGGGGGGATTAAATGTAGTGTGTTTTTTGTATTAATGGAATATTCGGGAGAACCTTCTCTATCAAACTCAAAGAGGAAATATCACTTTGAAATCATTGATTCACCGCTTCTCAGCACATCAGGATTAAATTTAGTTGAATATAATTCAAGTGAATAAAAATTTAAAATGGTTGAACTAGATTAAGAAACTCAACCTAGAGTTACTTGGGTTTATTTCATGAGTAGCACGTCAATGATTCTTTCAAAAAAACAATTAAATAATGTAATTTTAATTATATTAAATAGATCATTTTAGATCACAAAATTATGTTTATTAATAAATCATGGCTCTATGTTTGTGTGTGAAAAATTAAATCCATGAATAAGTGTTAAGATAAATTTAAGAGCTAGTTTTCATGTATATCATCCATTCCCTAGTTACCACAATTAACATGAAGTGAGGTTTTCTATTTGGAATGGTATAATTATATATTTTAATATCCTCATTACATTAATTATTTATCTACCTAATAAATATATTTTAAAAAATAAATATATAAATGTTTAATGTGTTCCTTTTTATTAAAGGATGTGTTAGGGATGGGAAATACTGAACACTAATGTCTAATAGGCAAATGAATGTATCATATTGGTTGTTTTATAATGGATCACTGATTATGGGAAATTGTGTAGTAAGTTGAGAAGCATGAATGATAAAAAATTGAAAATTTGTTGTTATATTAACATTAGGATTCAAAAAATTATTATAATTAACATTTAATGACCTAACCCTCATGTATTTGGTGAAATTAATGCTTCGGGAAACTTTTCATTACAATAAATTACTTCACTAGTAGAAAAATGGTCTTTAACATCATATTTATTATTTTAAAGTCAGTTTTAACCGATTTTGAAGCTTCCAAATTAAAAAATAGGACTTCTTAAGTTGGTGTTTTAAAAATGAAATAAAAAATGGTTTACATTTGTTTTTTCGCATCATTGTTTTTCAAAACAGATGAAAACATACCCATCAGTATGATTCTTGGCATTTACTTTTTAAAAACTGATGCCAATAATTTTAAAAAAAATGTTGCTATGTTTTAGATCATTTACAATTCTTCAATTTGACTGGTTTTGGATCTAAAATGGAGTTATAAATCAAATTTTATAGCTTTTGAAATTTCAACTTTTCAACGATTCAATAAATACAACTCATTTCAAAGAAAATATGGTAAACATGAATGAAAATTACATAGGTCAAATGAAATAAAATAAAAATAAGGCTTTGAACAAATTTCAATTATTTTATTAGTTTCCATCATAATAATGTGTTGTTTGTCAACATATCGCTTAGTTTTAGTGCATAAATCAGGTGATAAAGAAAACATTGATTGCTAATGAATATTTCAACTCTGTTGGTAAATATCATCCGGAATTTTTATACTCGCAACTAAATCATAAGAATAATTAATCATTATAATGAATATTATTGAGATGTTTAAAAATGAAGGAAAATAATAAAAAAAATTAAATTATTAGAATAGATACTATTTTCAAATAATCAATTTAAGCCACGTTGAAAACATGATTTAATTGAATAAGTCAAAAGGGATGAACTAAATATAAAATATATTTGTATATATTAAACGAAAATATTTTCAACCGAGCTATATAAAATTTCGGTAGGATTCTAAAAAAAGTGAAATAACTGTTGTAAAAAAATTGAAATACTGATCCCAAGTATTTTTAGATACTTTTTTCAGTCGTTTTTTAAAAATAATACACCAAAATTTAGAAAAAATATTTTTGGTGCCAGTTTTTAAGAACACTGACAAAAAAATATTAAAAAATTCTACATTTTAGAGAATTTCTTAAGTTTTTATTTGACTAGTAATGGATCTAAAACAGTGTTATGGAATCAAATTTGTGACCTTAGAATGTTGTACTTCTTTAAAACTTTTCTTATAGAAGTTTAACTTTCAACATCCATAACTTTTAATCTGTAGCTCTGTTTTAGCTCCATGGCCAGTTATATCTAATCTTAGGAAATGATCAAAAATATAGTAATATTTTTTTAAAATTATTGGTGTTAGTTTTTTTAAAACCAATTTCAAATATATATTTTTTTATTATTTGTGTAGTTTTTTGAAAAACCCACCGCCAAATTTTGTTTTCTAAAACTTTTTGGTGTTAATTTCATTAAAAAATTACACTAAAAATGATATCGTTGGGTATTTTTTTCATTAGTTTTGTAAAAAAAACTGATTCCAAAAACCCAATTGGTGTTAGTTTTAAGCAAATATGATTTCAAAATGTCTTCGCAATCATAGTTTTCATCGGTTTATAAGAAAATAACATCATATTTTCAACATAAAAGACTATTTTAACTATTTCTTCAATTTAAGTAGTCTCTCAATTGTAGGGGGGATACAGTTAACAAATTTTTGTTATTATTTTATTATCATAGATTATATATATATATATTATTTTTTTATTTTTTATTATATAAGTAAAATAGGAATTTTTGTTTTTTGTTTTTTTAGTTTTTTCCTTTAATTATTTTTCCTCTAATTTTGGACATTTTTCATGCATTTATATATCAAAATATAGAAAATAAATAAACAAATAAAATAGTTAAACCATTCATAAAAAATTTATGCAATTTAAAAATATGTTTTATATCGAAGGGTGATAAAATAATCATACCATTAATTAAAGAATAAAATTAACCATTTCACCTTTAACTGTATTTGAATACCAACGAATATATTTTTCACATTTAGTGTTGGTGTGTTAATAAAGATGTTTCACAACAAAGGAAACAAACTCAGGTTCATCTTATTGAATTAAAAAAGCTCCTCAACTTTATATTTTCATAGATGCTTTCCAATTCAGATTACATGTAAAGGTAACGAAGAAAACATGTTCTCCTTGTGATGCCAAAATGATAGTTTTATTACTAACTCATTAATATCTATATAAAATACTATTAAATAACACCAATGTAAACTGATATTGATCAAATTAACTTCCATGGGATGGATTAGGAAAATTATATTATATCAATATGTATTTCAACCCATTTAGGTATACTTCTTAAATGATGTCTTCCAATTGACTATAGTTGTATCTAGAATCAATAGACGGATAACGAAAGACACTGTTTTTGTGATGCTCATTTTCCCTCAATATCATTAATGGGAAACTGAATTCTTTCATCATCTAAATCATTGTAATGGTGAGTTGTTTAAGATAGACCTTTATCTAGTTAGTTAAATTATTTAGTTACTGTAGGGTCACCTAACTTTCATAGGTTATGGACCTATATATTCCAGGCAATTAAATAAGAATTTATGAATAAATAAATTAGTATTATAATTCAATCATATTGAAAATCCATTTATTTGTAAAAAATACTTCATCTAATCATGAAATGATTCATATTGGCACTGATGAATTTGATAATCCCTCACAAAAGACATCTCTTATTTTTTCTTATTAATGTGTTTCCTCTAAATGATAATTCCATTTTTAAATGATCAACTTGTATATGCAACAAAAAATGTAAAATTAAAAAAATAAAAGTGATAAGAAACATATTTTAATCCCTGGTGAAACTGATTAAATATAGAAAAAGATATATTGATGATCTTTTACCCACTCTATGTTCTCTATATCAAATATAGTTCCTTCTACAACTAGTCCATCATGAATCCGAGAGGGATTATCAAAAAAAATCAACATCTGTAACATCTTATACACAAAAATTAGTACACTCATCCATCAAATAACCATTGTATATTGATTCCTACAGATGAGTTATGTTATATAAGAATCATTTCAATGTATTCAGATATCCCTTAATAGGATACATCCACCTAAATTGCACTAGACCAGTAGTCATTACATCATCAATTTGGTGCACATTCAAGTGAACCACAACATCAAAATATTTGGGTGGAAATATTTTCTACATGTTAATAAGTGTAAGTAAAATTATATCCTATTAAAATATTAAATGTTGCATCCCGGTTCTGGAAGCCGCCGAGAGGCACCCCATTCCTGGTTGGTCACATGGGATCAAGTGCATTTCTCTGAACACCAGAGGCTATCGACTAGCAGTGAGGGCCTTGGGTGAGATAATGGGGATACTATACCCTCATTGGCAGAGTAACACAGCGGAAGTAAAACAAATAACAATAGAGGAAGTAGTAACAATACCATAAAAAAGTAAACAACGGAAGACTGAAATACTATACAACTGGAGCACCTATATATATGATGAATGATACATATGTCTAGGAACGCAGCCAAACAAGTCACAATGATGGAATACAATACTAAACTGAAGTACAAAAAAAATTCAAGAAAACTACTCCTCAGCGTCGTAAGCCTCAGCTTGGTCTCATGCTCTCCAACTCCAAAGTAGTCAAGTACCTAAAGTAGAATTGCACTTTCCCATTATCTAGTCCTGCAACAATATAATCTATTTGGGCCTAAAAGTGTGACCCAAACAGGGATTGAGACAAATCCCAGTAGGTAACCACCCAAAGATCTATGCCTAACAGTCAGTGAATATATATGGCAGGCAATAGGCTAAAAGAAAGTAGTAAACAAGGAAGTAATCAAAAGTAAACAATCCTAAAGCTTCAAGGAATTCAGTTCATATGTCAAGTAATAAAATAACCACAACAGGTAACCCTTTTGGAGTACTCATTGCCTAACCCCTCTGGTTCAACAAAACAGGTACAACTAAGACTCTGGGATGTACACACAGTCTAACCCATCTAGTCCACCTTACGAATATACTCTCTGAGGAAGAACTCACTGTCAAGTCCCCATATAGTCTCGTATTGGTAACTAAAAGGCTCTCTGGGGAAGCACTCAATGTCCAATTCCCCTTGTGGCCCACATCGAGGAACTACAGACACACTGAGGAAGCACTTACGTCCATTCCCCCTATGGTCTCGCATCATAATAGAAAAACGGACACTATGGAGAAGCCCTCAACATCCATTCTCCCTATGGTCTACTACACCAGGTTCTCACAGCCCTGTGTAATCCAAACGAGCACAGCAATACATATCGGCCAAAGTAATCCTCAAGAACTACTTGGAAAAATAGTCTACAGTATAACAACATGTAAGATAATAAAAACTCCATCCTAACAATTATAGGCATGGAAAAAAAGGCATCACCCTATCAGGTAAGGCTAGACCAAACAGTCGAAACAAGAAAACATGGGAAAAACATCCATATCTTATAAAAGATAACCCTATTCTCAACAATTAACCTCTATCCAATCAAACTATGCATATCAGGAAAATAAAAGGGCTAAAACCATAAACACGCAATACCCCAAATAATGGTATTGGGAACTTTTTCACATATAATTCAAAGACTATCAATGGAAAGGCACAAAACACCTACCTCGGTGTTGTAGGATCATTATATGTGAACCCCAATCCTTTAATCTCCCAAGAACACCATAGATCTACGAAAACGCTAAACATTATCAACTGAGGATAACTCTTGAAAGAATAGAAATTAGAAAATGAAGTTATAGAATAAGGAAGAGATTACCGTGGTGATCCCAACTCAATCGACGACAGTTAATTTGGAGAACAAACACTCAATCAAGGGCTCGACGAAGATCAGCAATGTACGAATACTCTCAGTCGAAGAAGGCGAAGAATTAGACACTTCCTCCAAATAGACGCAACCTAGGTTCGTTTAATGGACAAAAAGTACGTGGCGTGCAATTTCCCTTATTGGCCCCCGCATTAGGCGGTCTCCAGGTCACCACACACGGCCGTGTGCATGACCGTTACACGGCCAGCACATTGCTACCTGTGGTAACTGAGTACACGACGTGTACTCATAAAGTAAATGGTGTGTACTTAATGAATGTCCAGAAAACCCCCTTTTCCCCAAAAACACCAGAAAAGAGAAACAAATACCCTAAAAGAATATTCGGGTTCTTAAAAAGTTCCCCCATTAAAGGAATTCATCCATGAATTTCCCTAGAAAGGCGGCGTAGAATAAGAATCCTTGAAAACCTCCAGCCACTACGATCGTACATCGGTCTCCCTCTCCCTGGTCTCATCCTGTACTCGCCTGTGCTACCATAGCACTCTTACTCGAGGAATAGACTTTCCACGGAGAACCTTCACACTTTGATCAACAATCTGGATAGCATGCTCCTTGAAAGAGTCATCCACCTCTAACTCAACATCCTTTGGTTGAAACATATGAGACGGGACTGAGAAGTAACGCTGAAGCTGAGAAACGTGGAAGGCATCGTGGATAGCCCGATACCATTGAGGTAACTACAACTGATAGGCAACTGGCCCAACTCTCTCCAACACCACAAACGGACTGATGTATATTGGAGAAAGATTACCTTGTCTCCTAATCCTCATATATCGCAACCTTAGTGTGACATGTAGGAAAACCTGATCCTCGACCTCGAACTCTAGAGGTCATCTTTGTCAATCAGCATAAGGATTCTGTCAAGACTATGAAGTATCCATCCTCTTCTGAATCAACTCTATATACTCTGTGGTCTCCTAGACAAGACGAGGTCCCAACTTAGCTACCTCTCCTGCCTTCTACCAACATAAGGGTGATAGGCATGGCCTACCATAAAAATATTAATAAGGTTACATCTGAATAGTTTCTTGAAAACTATTATCTTAGGAAAACTCCACAAGAGGTATGTTCTTCTCCCAAGAACCTCCAAAATTCAGTATGCAAGATCGAAGCATGTCGTCAAGCACCTGAATCGTATGCTCGGACTGGCCATCTGTCTGGGGGTGGTAAGCTATACTCAAAAGTAACTATGTACCCAAAGCCTTCTGTATCCCCTACTAGACCCGAAAGGTAAAACATGTGTCCCTATCTGAAACAATGGAGTGTGGAACTTCATATAAACGTACAGTCTCTCGGATGTACAACCTTCCCAGCTCATCAACACTAAAGGTCTCCTTGATCGACAAGAAGTGATCAAACTTCGTGAGTCTATCAATGACAACCTAAACTGCATTATTCTTTAGATGCATCCTCAATAACCCTTTCGCGAAATCCATCGCGACATCATTCCACTTCCACTTGAGGATAGGTAATTGTTTCCAAAGCCCTACTGGTCGCTAATGCTCTTCCTTCACCTGCTGATAGGTGAAACACCTCATGAACAAACTATAAACATCTCTCTTTATTCCTATCCACCAATACAGATGGTGTAGATCATGATACATCTTGGTGACACCAGGATGAACTGCCCAAACTAAGGAATAAAAATCCTGCATCAGCTCCTCGTGTATGTCTGCAGACACCAATACGCTCCCCTGGAAACAGAAGATCTCATCCTTGTCTATGGTCCATCCAGGAATAGGGTCCTCCTCTAACATGCTTTCCCGTAAGACTAGGCCTTCAGAATCTGATAGCTTCTTCATTCACACTCAATTAAGAAGAGTAGAGGTAACAGCTACAAAAGATAGAAATATTTTCCCGTGTCTGTCATGCACCTCCAAATACATCTCAGATAATAGATCCATAAGCTTCCACTCACTGTTGGCCTCTTGAACTGCCTATATATGAGTTCTTCTACTAATTGCATCATCCACTGCATTTCCATTCCCAGGCGTATTGTCAATCTCAATGTAAACATACTGAAGGTACTAAACCCACCTTCTATGTCTCAAATTCACATCACGTTGAGTGAAGATATACTTGAGACTCTTGTGGACAAGGAAAACCACAAAATTCTCTCCTAGAACATAATTTCTCCAAAAGATTAAGGCATGAAAAACTACTGCCAACTGGAGATCATGTGTCGGGTAATTCCCCTCATGTGGCCTCAACTTCGGAGACCTATACGCAACGACACCTTCCCCCTGCATAAGCACAACTCTCATCCCGATACCTGAAGCATCACAGTAAACAATATAGGTTTTTACCGACTATAAAAATACTAGTATCAGTGATGAAGTTAACCTCCCTTTCATCTCCTGAAAGGCTGAATCACAAGAATCTGACCACAAGAACTTTTCACCCTTCTTGGTCAGGCCCATCAGTGGTGCTACTAAAAGTAAAAAGTAATGTATAAAACGTTTTAATATTCAGCCAGCCCTAGAAAACTCTGTACCTCAAATATGTTCTTCAGATGGTCTCAATAAACTACTACTCTAACTTTCTATGGATCTAAAGATACTATTATCTCTGAGATAACATGACCTAAGAAGTGAATCTGGTCCATCCAAAAGTGGAATTTTGAGAGATTAGTATATAAATGATGCTCTCTTAGTGTACTAAAAATGATCCCAAGATGAGTAGCATGGTCATGTCCAGTGTGATAGTACACCAAGATATCATCCACAAAGACATCCACGAAAGAATCCAAGTATGGATTGAACACTCGGTTCATCAATTCCATGAAACTTGCAGGCGTATTCGAGAGACCGAATGACATAACCACATAGTCGTATAGACCATACCTACTCCAGAAGGCTGTAAGAGGTATATCAGATGGTCTAAACTGCAACTGATGTTAATCGGATCTCAAGTCAATATTCGAGAACAAAAAGATTCCTCAATGATGATCAAAGAGATCATCCTTCCTCAGCAGGGGATATCGGTTCTTGACCATCAACTGTTTCAACTTTCGATAATCCACACAAATTTTGAGGGTACTATCCGCCTTATTCACAAATAGGATAGGATAACCCCAAGGAGAAGTACTGGGTCGGATGAATCCCTTTTCCTGCAACTCCTCCAACTGCTTCTTAAGCTCCATTAACTTAGGTGTGGCCATCCTATAAGGAGGAATGGACACCGGTGCCACTCCTGGAACATGCTCAATCGAAAATTCTACCTCTTGCTCTGGTGGTAAACCTGAAAAGTCTTCTAGAAATATTTCCATGAAATGATTCACCACTAGAGGAAAGTCTATTTGTGAAGTCCCTTGGTCATCCAGATATAGGCAAGAAATCTGGGTTGTAACTCCTCTTAACCCAAGATGCTCAGGTCCTGATCTGATTGCCTCGACATCCCATTCACCCTTATGAATAAATGATCCGCCATTTGGGGATGTGAAACTCACCCTACGATGATAGCAGTCAGCAATAGCCTAGAAGGAAACTAACCAGTCCATTCTGAGAATGACAACATAGCATGTCATCTCTAGGACATAGATGTCCCAGAAGAAGTTACACACACCATCCTCAATAGGGAACTCCTTGTACTGACATACACTATCCTTTCTAGTCCCTAGCAGAGTGTCTAGCATCAATATATTAGCATAAGAGAAGATAAAGAGCCCAAGGCTCTCCACAATAGAAACATATATAAAGGTATGGGAAGCCCCTATTTCGAAAAGAGCATAAGATAAAACTGAGGTAACTAGAATGGTACCTCAAACTGTAGAGGGTCCGGGATCCTGCTCCTACTGGATCTACTCCACTGCAATAGTCTTACCTACATCGCAGCCCTTCCTGACCACCCTGAGCTGATCCACCCTACTGTCACTAAAAGCATGGCGACTAGCTACCACGGCCATTACCTCCACCTCATCCTGAACGGCCGGAAGAACTCCAATTCCCAGAATGATGAGAAACTGTTGGTTCTTCTCCTAAACGCGGAGTCATAGAAGAACCCCGGTCACTAGCTATTGGTGAGAAGACCTTCCAGATGCACTCCGGGAACCTATCTTGATGCATGATCGACACTCCACTCGGTCTTTTGGGTAATGTGGCCTCATATGTCGGATCTTTCTGCACTTGTATAATACCACATTGATACATAAATATGTCTCTCGCCTCCTTGGATCTTCGCGCGATGAATCCCTACGGCACTTTCTGCTGTCAGTAGGATGGATACTAACCCCGGATGTCGAGCCGCCCTAGCTCACAACTCTAGAATCCATCATATTGCACTCTGGGATTAGTTCCTGGTTGAAAATAGAAGTGATGGAATTCAACCTGAAGATGTTCACCTAAGATCGGATGTCATGCATAAGACCATCCTCAAACTTCCTTGAAAGAAATATCTCATTACCTCCTGGAATGGGTGTGAATCTCTACAGCTCTATAAAGAGAGATGAATACTCCATAATAGAAAGAGTACCCTACTCCAGACTCATGAACTCTCAGGCTCGATCATCCCTCAAAGTCTCTGGGTAGAAGTAGTCATAGAATGCATGCTGGAATTCATTCCAAGCCATAACCTACTAGCGTCCTGCCTGTTAGATCACATCCCACCATCTCTTGGCAGAATCTCGTAGCATATACATAGTGAGCTTCACCCTCCTATCTAGAGGCGTCTTTAGATGTTTGAAGATAGAAATAATGGATTCTAACCATGACTCTACATCCTGAGGTCTTCCATCCCTTGTAAAGGTGGGGAGATGTTTCTACTGAAAAACCCGTGTCACCTCTTCCATAGAAGGGGCAGGTTGCGGTACTCCACATATGGTCTGCATGAACCTCATAAACCCCTCTTGGAACTATGCATTAGCACCTATGTCTAGAATGACAGTTGGTTCCAAGACTGACACAATTGGAGGATCTACTGGTAGTCCTTGATCATCCATGTCCATTTTCCGATCAGTACCCTATAACTATCATATAATCAGAGGATGTCTCAGTGGCATGACTATGTAAGGTCAAGTGCACACCTTAGGTCAAGATTACCAAGGACCGAAAAATAGATGTTTAAGAAGGGAACATGAGAATTAAATAGTTCAAGTTTCTCAAAAAAAGGATACATGGTGTGTATAATGACTACACGACATGTTCCCTTAATTCTTCACATGGGTGTGTACTCCTGCCACCACTAGTCATGAAACACCCCAAACGGACGGCGTGTTTTTTCGAACACACGGTGTGTACTTGAATCCTCTTCCCCTGCCTGACTTCCCTTACACGGCTAGGCCACACTGTTCCTATAGAACAATACTATGCGGCATGTTAGTGCCAGACATGACGTGTACTAGATGAACTTCACTGACCTATGTTTTTAGTGACACGGTCGGTTACACGGCTGACTCTAAGTGGCATGTTTGTGCCAAGCACGATGTGTACTAGGAATATTTCACCGACACATGTTGTTCGTTACATGGACAGATACTCAGGCTATAGTACAAGACGTGTTCTAGGTGGACACGGTGTGTATTAGAAAAGACTCAACCGACCTGTGTTGTTAGTCACACGGCCAATTATACGTCTCTAGAACACAGCGTGTACATTTGGTACACGACGTGTCCAACAATAAATTTCCCAACCCCATGTTGCTGCCCACACAGTTTGTGACACGGTTATACACTACATGGTGTGTATATACAGTACATGGAATATTCTTAAGAAGAACAGTTTCCTCCTGAATAGAATAACACACGATGTGTGTCCAACATTACACACTATGTATTCTGGGTTTTTCAGGACACTAAGCCTCAGAAACATCTCTGGCACCCATAAAAACACTGAAACGAACACTAAAGTGAAAAATTACGAACCATGAGGGCCCATAGTCCCTACAAATCAAAGAATGGAATATTATACATTTCATTAACAAGGATAACGGTGCAATGATCCACCAAATTCTGGTCTATGAGGGCCCATAACACCTCAAGAACCAAAGTTTGGGGTTCATTCAAACAAAGTCTTACACAAAGAAATACCCTATCAAAAGAAGGTATTCTATCAAGGAATCTATCACAACCGCATTAATATCTAGCACATCATCTATCACAACAACATGAAATCACTAATTCACCCTAAATGGCATGGCCATAATGCATAATAATGTGATTTCTGGCAAGTTCCAATATGGTGCATGAGATGGCATACCCTCATCCCATCGGGTTGCAACATAAATAAATCCTCAATAACATTAATGATAATATCACAATACATGTGAGTCACCCAATGGTGAAAATAAAATCAATTGTAAATTTGAAAAACCAGAAAAATTTTAATTAACGAGGTAGATTGGATTTTCCCTATACATGGGTTAGCTACTCCTAGACAAAACTTATTACCAAGTACCTATTCCTTCTTATCCTTATCTATAGGATCCAAATAGTAATTCAAGAAGAAAATAATTCCTTTGATACCACTTTCTAACGTCTCGGTTTCAGAAGCCGCCCAGAGGCGCCCCGTACCCGGATGGCCACATGGCCTCAACCACATTTCCCTGAATGCCAGAGGATGCCGACTAGCAGTGAGGGCCTTGGGTGTGATAATGGGGAAACTATTACCTCATTGGAAGAGTAACACAGTGGAAGTAAAATAGATAACAATAGAGGAAGTAGTAATAATACCATACAAAAGTAAACAACAGAAGAATAAAATAATAAACAACTGGAGAACATATATAAATGATGAATGATACATATGTCTAGGTAATCATCGAAACAAGTCACAATGCTGGAATATATTACTAAACCAAGGTACAAAAGAAATGAAAGTAAACAACTCCTTAGTAACGCAATCCTCATGTTGGTCTCATTCTCTCCAGCTCCAAATCAGTCAAATACTTGAAGTAGAAGGGTGCTTTCCCTTATCTATACCTGAAACAATATAATCTGTTTGGGCCCAAAAGCATGACCCAAACATGGTGTGAGACGAATCCTAGTAGGCAACATCCCAAAGATATGTTCCTAAAAGTTAGTTAATATATATGGAATGAAATAGGATAAAATAAAGCAGTAAACAAGGAAGTACTCAAAAGTAAAGAATCCAACAGTTTTAATGAATCCAGTTTCATATATCAAGTAAGTAGATAACCACAACAGGTAACCCTATGGGATTACTCAGATCCTAACCCCTCTGGTTCAACCAAACAAGTACAAGCAACCCTCTAGGAAGTACACAAAGTCTAACCCCTATGGTTCAGCTTAAGCATAGAATCTCTAAGGAAGCACTCATCATCAATTCCTCTTATAGTCTCATATCGGTTACTAAAAGGTGCTTTGGGGAAGCACTTAGCATCCAATTCCCCCTATGGACCACATCGAGGAACTACAGACACTCTGAGGAAGCACTTACATTCATTCCCCCTATGGTCTCACATCGTAACAATAAAACAACCACTCTGGAGAAGCCCTCAATGTCCATTCTCACTATGGTCTACTACACCAGGTTCTCATGGTCCTGTGTAGGTTAAACGATAACAGCAATGCATATCTTCCAAAGTAAACATCAAGAACTACTTGGCTAAACAGTCTACAGCATAACAGCATGTCAGATAATAAACACTCCATCCTAAAAATACTAGGCATGGAAAGCAAGGCATAATCCTATCAAGAAATGCTAGATCAAACGTCCAAAACAAGAAAACATGGGTAAAACATCCATAGCATAGCCAATATATCCCTATTCTCCACAATTGACCTCTATCCAGTCAAACTAGGCATAGAAGGTAAATAAAAGGTCTAAAACCATAAACACTCAATACCCCAAACAAGGGTATTGGTCACTTTTCCACATATAACTCAAAGACTATCTGCAGAAAGGAACAAACCACCTACCTCGGTGTTGTAGGATCATTATACGTGAACCTCAAGCATTGATTCTCCAAAGAACACAGTTAGTCTACAAAAATGCAAAAAATTATGGACTGAGGATAACTCTTGAAAGAGGAGGAATTAGGAAATGAAGGTCTATAAGAAGGAAGATCTTACTGTGGAAATCCCAAATCAATCAACAACGTTCGATTCGGAGAACAGATGCTTGATCGAGGGCTCGACAAAGATCTGTGTTGTACAGACGCTCTTGGTCAAACAAGGCGAAGAAGAAGACAATTGTTCCAAATAGACGCGGCCTCGGCCTGTTTAATAAAAAAAGAAAGTACACAACGTGTGCTTCAAGAGTACATGACGTTTTTGATGCTCCATTTCATCACAGAGTCTAACGACTGAAAAAAGTGGAATACCTTAACCACAAAGACATTAATCCTTTGAAGAAACATAAAAAAATGGAAAAAGTAATGAACAAGGAACCCTTTAATCAAGGGTCGCGCAAGTTCCAAGTAGGTCACACAAGTCACTTGCGCGCCACATATGGGTCATGCAGGTCACTTACGCACCCTATTCCTTTTTCGCACAAGGTTCTCAATGGCCTATAAATACCCCCTGTGGGCCCCCCATTTAAATGATGAAAAAAATCCAAAACTTAGATTCAAGCTCTGGTCGCCCAAGTCTCTTCTTCAAGTCTTCTGAACACTTCTAAGGTAATTATTTACATAGAATGGAATCTCTAAGGAAGAGGAAAACTGACTAAGTGTTATAACCCATCAACCCTTGTGCGCCAAAGTGTTCATCCCTTAAGGGAAATTGAAACAATTTCATGCCACCTTATCCCTTCAAGGAAACTTGCACGCCACCCATCTGAAAGCCTCTGGAGATGATACTAAGGGCTCCAATACAAAGTTTCCCAAGTATCACTTCACAAGTTCTTCATCGCCCATGTGAACTCATGTCACGCAAGTATACTTGCATGACCAAGACTTTCGCGCCAGAACAAAACTTGCGTGCCTCCTTCCAATTCACTTACTTTCCTCAAATCCACCTTTCCTCTTCATGGACAGCCTTTAGAACCCTCTTCAAAGCCATTTCTGGCATGGTTTCTTCGTTGGTTTCCTTATCTGAATGGAATTATGTGGAACATCTCCCAAAACATTGTGATTTACGGATCTTTATATCATTATGGTTAGAGGTTCCCTTCATTCAACCTCATCCCTTAAGAAGATATAATCTTTGATCTGGGCATCCTTTTCAAGAACAAGTCTTCAATTAAGAGTATTCAAATATACAAAAAGTACATACACCTTTTATGGACCCTGTTCATCTTGGAATCCACCTTAGGAGTAAGCCCCAAGTCCCTTATTTTTTATTTGAGCATTCTCCTTAGGAGTAAGCCTCAATCATAAATTCAAGTCCCTTTAATTCTGGGAATCCTCCTTAGGAGTACACCCCGAATTCCCTAATTTCTCTTAACCTAGGACTCTTTTTTCAAGAGTAATCCCCAGACTTAATTTCTTTTGACTTGGGATTCCTTCTCAGGAAATAAAACCCCATCATTAGTCCCTATCTAATTTGGGAATCCTTCTCAAGAGTAAGCCCTAAGTTAAGTATTTAAAATCTCTATAAAGCACATATACCTTTATGGACCTTGTTCCCGGGTTTCTTCCCTGAAGAAAATCCTGATTCTCATATATCTTGGGTCGTCATACATACGTAATCCCCGCATCATTTTTTATGATTGCATCTTTCATGGCACAAATCATCGGTTTTACTGATACCTCTTGTTTCTCACACCAAGTATAACTCAAGTGAGATTAGAGAGTAAAAGTAATTATGACATCTTTATTTGAGCAATTAATCACGCATAACCCTCATACTTCTTAATTCCCGAACTACGTGGGTTCTGATTCCTTTTCTAAAAAGTATACGTAGGTAGCCAATCTACAGGTATGATCCCAACTCTGAAATAATCTCCGTCCTTCTGAATGACAATAAACTTCAAGTGCCCCCACTGAGTGGCTTTAAAAACAGTATGGTTATCATAATGACCAAGATATTTCTATATAATGTGTTGAAAGATACAATTGAATAAGAATATCTAACAAATACAGATGATTATCCATTGATGAAGAACTTAAAATACATATAAAATATTTTCTAAATTTCATATATATTAATCATTGATTGTCAGATCTAAAAGAAGCCTCATTTTATACTAGGTAATTAATAAGGATTCATGAACATAACTCAAATGTATAAAGAGAGTCCTGGATTAGACAATAATTCCCCCCAAAAAGGTTTTATGAGTCCGACCTCCCATCCTCTCGACCAATGAAAATTCTTAATCTTCATCGGTTCATAACTAATGAGCATCTACCTTGGGAAGGTAGGTCCAAATGGATGCAGAATCATTTTATGTTTCCGGTTCTACGAATAAACCCATTAGAAACCAATTGGAATGTTTTTACCTTAAAACAAACGAGGTCATCCCCATTTCTAGAGTGAAACAAAAAATGGTGAACCTTACGTGAATCCTTAACCGAGTTAAAATGATTGTTTACCTATTTTTTAGGCCCCTATTTAAACTCAATGAGAGGGACAACAAAACAATCAAAAATATATGTGATCATTAAAAGATGTAGTGGAAGAAATTATCTTCATTATGTCTGTTATATCAAATAGGCACTCTTTTCCAAGATCTCTCTACATTATAGAAATGGATTCTCTTAAAATTCACCCCTGTGAATGCCTTGGCCGCTGCTCCTATTGGATCCTCATCTGCATTGAGGACGACATCACCAACTCAGCGTCTACAACACTGGGTCTTGGATGCACTGATCAAGGAGTATCGTCAACATAGTACCATCCCAACTCTGGAGGATTCTCGAAAAGCCCTCCAAGTGAACAACTCACACCGGTCATCCGGAAAATAACGACCAGTGATCAAGAAGCAAGTGGTGACAACGAACATCTCCAACCATTTTGGGTCGTTATCCCTGGAACACAACAACCGGTTCCTCCCATACTACAGGGAGGTTGATCAAGAGTTCACCCAGGGCCTCCATTCAAGGATTCAGGAGTCCTACCCGAGGACACCCACCAACAATCACCGCCAGAATCGTGCGGTAGTGCGCCCTCAACATGATGAAGGTGTCATCTCCAGGCGTTCGTCTTTGGTTCCTAAAACCCGAGCAGGCAAGACGAACCACTAGAGGCGATGAATGGTCAACAATGAGCAGGTTATTATCTCTGCCATCTACAGAGAAGTCTACCAACCTAACTTGGTGGTAAGCAATGAGCTGGCACACACACCCGTCCATTTTAATTTTGTTGTCCAGCAGACTCGTCTGGAAGAAACCCTCCATTCTCGCCAGGGAATTCCGATGGAGTACTATAGACATGAATATACACCTATTTATAAATCATCAGCTAGTCAGCAGGCTCGTCTGACTACATAAGATAAAGCCCGCTAACCCAATGTGTTGACAACTGGTAAACATGCACATACACCTGCTTACACCAATCAACCCTTCCAGCATCCTTTTATGCCAGTATTGAAGGAATTTCATCAACCACGTTCGGAGGGGTGAAACCAGCAGGCATATACACTTGCTAGTATTGATCAGGCCTATCAACAGTCTCGTTTGGTAGCACCCGGAGATGTCAATTGGAAAGCCCCAATGACAAACACGAGGCAGACTCAACTCTCTTCCCCACACATGAGTACTGTCAGAATCCACTAACAGGAAAAGGAGGATAGGAGTAGGAACATACAACTACTCTAGACACGGAATGGACATATATTCCCGTTCCAGCAGCTGAAGTCACCAAGCATATTCTGTTATTGGTGAAAGAGCAGAATCAAATCCCTGATCATATTCTGGATGCTTTCCAGGATATTATAACAACTTCAACATCATCTCAGGGAAAGACACATAAATCTATCCCTATCAGCAGAGTGACTCATCATCATGTCACCCCAAATCAGACACACACCTATGTTCCAGTCTAGGAGGGTCGTGGGGAACACTCTCCCATGTCATATAAACAATCAAGTCAGTCACATACACCCGATTCAAATGAGGATCGTCAGCCTAAACTGGCCATTTATCCTGAGCAGGCACATACACCTGCCCACAATAACCACTTTCGTCAACAAGTGGTTTCCAAAACGAGTAAGAAGGTGAACAATAAAAATACCCATCCAATGCAGTTGGAAAGTCAAGAACAAATCTGCAATGAGACCTTGCTCAATTCTGGAGTTCTTGAAGCCTTTAGAAAATTATCTGTTACGACTCAAGATTCCACACTCTCATTTCCCAATAGTGGTAATAATAATTCAGAAGGTCTTCAAACAGAAACTTCCTCATGAAGTCTTATCTCATGACAATTCGATCAATCTCGAAGTTTCATCTTTAGATGAGAGCTGCGATAACCCTATGCGTAGCCAGAAGACCAAAGAGCAAGAGATTTCATCTTTTTTTGTAACCCACCATGTTGGTCCTCCCCATGATGATGAATTTCACTGCGAAAGTTCTCTCCATAGTAGTAATGCACAGTGCCTGGAAAATGCTCCAATGGACAATGTAGTGCCGAGAAAGCCCTCTTATCTTGAGGAACTTGCAAATGCGAAGCCAATCATGTCTGATGCTTCATCGCTAGAAGGTGAAATACTTTCTCAATCAGAAGATAGCTCAGGGTGTAGGTCATTCTGTGAACCACCCCTGGGTCATTCATCTTCGAGTTTGACAAATGAATTCTCTACCAATATTGTCAAATCTGATAAAGCAACAAGGAAGCACCATCTTTGGTCTAATCAGGTAGAAGAATCCTCATTAAATGATAAAGAGGAAGTACTGAATATGAGAAAACAACTGGCGAAAGGTGAAGTACCGGTCATGTTTTGGCCTTTGGTTGACTCTCAATACGATATTCCAGAGATGTTGATAGAAGATTGAATTCACGATATTCGTCTCAACATGTGGAAAACTCTTTGTCACTTGAAAGGTAAAATATTATATTATGATGAATATAAAAATAAGGTCAGGATAATAGAAGGGTTACAATGCCAAATTGACTTGGCATCTCTCTCAATTTCCCGACATCTGAAGGTTGAAAAGCAGCAGAGAGCCCTTCACCGTTCATGCCTTGGTGCACTAAAAAGATTTCACTAGTTAATTTCCAATGCCCCATCTGATATTCATATCAGGGGATGGGGTGTTCATGGAGCACTGTATTTCACTGTGGTCTCCAGTCAACAAAGCCCGCCAAAAATGGTCTCATGCAATGTTATTTCCCATGGCCGGCCACATCCAATTGGTTTTTTTGTAATCAAAGTCTTTCTCAGGAACAGGCCTCAACTAGTTCTTCCCAAATTCCAGTATATAGAGAACAAGTTGTCTAATTACTCTTGTATCAAGAAAATGAGAATATCAAACAGGATTCTCGTTTAGAGCTTGCACATCACCAGGTGATAGAAGTGTCATAAATAATCCAACGGTCATATGAGCCAGGTGATTTGAGTGGATGTAGGTTGATTCATCCAACAACTTTTCGGACTAAAGTCTGCAAAATTAGGAGAGATTTTAAGAAATTCTTGGATGTAGCAGCTCAAGAACCACCTCAGCTTACCGGACTGGGGACACTTTTAACTCAACCCTCGGAATCAACAAATAGGATTCTAGGAGTTGAGCAGGAATAGTAGGAACAACCCCAGTCCACCTGACTGGGGACTTTTTCAAATTCTCAATCCCCTCCTCAACAAAAGTCGGTCTTCTCTCGATTAGGGAAGAAGCCACAGGAGGAACGCAGAGCTGAATTTTTAGGAGATTCCCTCCAAATTACGGTTCATCAAGAAGTTCCTGAGGTATCAACTCAACAAAAGGCCATGTCTCATCACGAACATGGGAGAAGATGGTTTCACAGAAATGCCGATAGAAGGGACGCAATGCATTATGCATCAATAAATGTCATCAATGCTATTGTCACTAATCCCCCAGAACATGAGGCTCACTTAGGGGACTCAGATGAAGAAGTTCCTGCTCAAGAGGCTGTATGCACTGAAACAAATGAAGAAGGTGTGCGTACATGAAATCAAAGGCTTACCCAGAATTCAGGTATTCCTTTAAATAACCAACTCCCCCCTCTTAGAAAGGCATCCAATAA
Source organism: Viscum album (assembly GCA_963277665.1). NCBI lineage: Eukaryota > Viridiplantae > Streptophyta > Magnoliopsida > Santalales > Viscaceae > Viscum > Viscum album. The sequence continues at coordinate 569,490,697 of OY728130.1, read as the reverse complement.
GGGGAAAGGAAAAAAGTCAAGTTACATTACACCCTACCTCTTGAGAAGGCCAATCACTCTCATTAGAGGAAAGGTTCGCACAATAAGAGGAATAAATGAAGGATTTAAAGAGGTTGAATGATGAACTACTACAATGTAGTCTTCCTCCTAAATGTACCAGAGTCAATCAGTCAAGGGAATGTTTTGCAGCTACTGAGATGGATCAAGAATATCCTCCTTTACCAATACACCCTCACAGGTCTAATCCTATGGATCATATGCAACAACAACAGGCAATAATACCATCAATGGCAGTCCCGGTTACCACACCCGTCCAAACTCCAGCTATTGCACCTGCTCAGGTCCAAGTTCAACCAGATGTTTCTCAAAAGTTAGTAAATATCATTGATTCATTAACAGCTCGGTTGGAAACTATGGAAGGAAAGCGTTCACAGGTTAAACTAGAAAAGAGAGCTTACCCTGAATTGGTTGATTCAATTCTGCCCCCATCAAATTTTTCAAATATCACATTCCCAATTTTTAATGGTTTGGGAGATCCAGAACAACACTTAACACATTGTGTTTCTCTTTCTGATCCTATGATGGGAACTCTTCAACAATAAGAATCAGTTAATCTCTGGTGTTTTGTCCAGTAATTACAAGGACCTACTTTTTTCTGGTATACAAGTTTTCAATCCCAGTCAATTACTGGGTGGGAAGATCTCTGTCAAAGGTTCCTTCTTCAATTTAGATCAACCTTGCCAAAGACGATGGTTTCTGATCTTACCAATTGTAAGAAAAGGGAGAATTAAAGAGTTTCAGATTTCATTGCTTGATGGAAGGGATTAACATATTCCTTATGTTTAGCACCCCCCTCAACAAGAATTGATGCCGATCTATGTGGAAAATTTGCATGATTAATTATGCACACTGTTGATCCCTATGAAACACACAGGAGGGTTTCGAGACCTTACTTAAATCGCTCAGCAGATTGAAGATTCTCTTATACAGACTAAGGCTAAAACTCGTGTACTTCCATCGGTTCCAGGAAAGAGAATGGGGAAAGCAGAAACTGCTACAGTTACGCTTAAACAGGCACCTGTACCTGCTTCCACTTCAAGACCATCATCATATCAAAGGGCTCCACCTCTTGAGCATCAACAAAAAAGGTTGCCTCGTCAAGATGATCAAAGAGATCAATGGTGAAAACAGTTTGAAGACTTGAAGAAAAACGTTTATTCTTTCTGGAATGAACAAGTTCCTGGATACTTCATCTCGGCTATGGAAAATAACCTGGTTCAGTTTCCAAGGCCCAAAAGGCCGAACAAGGTAGGAGATGAAGATCGTCCCAACTATTTCCCATTTTATTAGATGTTGGGGCATCCCATTCAGGATTTTTTTGTTTTCAATGAACTCCTGCAAAAGATGGTGGACTCTGGACAGGTAAAACTAAAATGTTCTTCAGTCCAGGTAGCATGTGTTACTGCTACAGATCCAGAGGAAGAAGGCGAGTGTCAAGAAGTAAAAAAGCAAAAATACACAAAAATATGATGATTGGATGGTCAAGAAAATGATAAACTGAACTCATGAAATTTTATGAACACAATTAAATCAACCAATTGTGTATCCTACTATGTATTCCACAGCAAAACCCCCTTCATAAGAAGGAAAATCCTAAAAAAAGCGGCATAATTTGAAGAAAGAAGAATATTCAGAAGAAGGCGAGTTTGTATCAAAGCCTAAATTGTCTTTGACTCTGGAAGACTTTATGACTTCTACTTCAAAAGCACGGGCACTGCCCCACCAAATGGCATAGCCTAAGAAGGATAATCAGGCAGAATCTTCATCAGATGAAGAGTTGATCTTTGGTTCTGTTAACATGATTCATTTAACAGATCCTTATTCCAGTAACAGTTTCGATCTTGATGAACCTGAGTTCCCTGTATCAAATAGAGGAATTAGAGGGAGTTCCAGAGGTCTGAGATATAGGGGAAGACATGGATATTCCAGAATCCACTATTTCAATCATAACCCTCCTAGAACTGTGTAAGCAGCTTAAACTTGTGGCAGAGCCCTTCAGCAGGCTCAACAGGAACAAGACAGTTCTTCCACACATGGTAGATTTAGTCCTTCCATCGTTATTTTGGAAGATCGGTTAGAATTTACGCCTTCTTCCTCTCAGCAATTAAATAGACCTAGTCAGTCTAATATTCTAAAGTCAGGAGTAGTTCCAACTCCTACCCCGATACAAGATGCATCTACTTCCAAAGCATCAACTTCTACGGAACTTGTGAAACCATATGTTCTTGTTGGGAAAATCAGACCATTGGACCAAAAGTATAATGTCTTGAAACATTTGGCCCAAGTACCACCCAAGTTATCAATTCTGGATGCCTTGAATCTATCAAGAGATCTTCGGGAGGAACTTATTGACGCTTTGTCAAGTCCTTAGTAGTTCAAAACAGAAATTACAGCGGCTGAAGTCTACCATGTAGAGAATGATCCTAGAGAATGCCATGCAGTGATATCTTTTACAGATGAGGATGAAGATGATGTTGTGCGTGGACATATTAGACCTTTGTATCTATCAGGAAAGGTTAATTATGTGAACATCTGACGAGATTTCATTGATAATGGCTCAGGAGTCAATCTCATCCCTATTCGTGCACTTCGTCGATTAGGCCCCACCGAATCTGATTTATCTCCTTATACTTTAATGTTGCAAGGATATGATAAGAATGAAAAAGAGCCTTTGGGCGAGATTACACTCAGAAATTAGTTTGGAGATCTTATATAAAATTCATATTTCATGTTTGTTCATCATGACACAGCCTTGAACATTTTTCTTGGAAGACCTTGGCTACATCAACATGCGGCCATACCTTCATCATACCATCAATGTCTCAAATATTGTTTCAATGGTCAAATTGGGACATTTTATGGTGATAAAGACCCATTCAAAACATGTTAATCTCAATACATTGAGGTGTAATTCTATCACATGAAGGGAAATGAGGTATCTACGGTAAAGGAGGTTACCAAGATTAATGCTTCATATGGTTTGGAAAAGATTCCAGTAAACCCATTCATACATGTGAGTACATATTATGTGTTTCCTATCAGTCAAATTGACAGGATAGACCCAAATCCAGACACTATTACGGAAACATCCATAATATCAATTACGAAAATCAAGACAGACAGCATGGTAGAAATTGGTAATTCACCAAGCAATGATGAAAGATCAAATGAAGATGTCTTCATTTCATCCGCTGAAATCCAGAAATTCTATACTTCATCAACCAGGACAGAAGAAGTTATATCAATGCTAGAGATGAACGATGATGTCGATTCTCAATCCATCATCTCCTCTCTATCACCCAAGGAAGACCCTTCAATATCAATAGGGTCAGAAATGGTAGTCTCTTCATTGAGATGTTCAAATTTTAACTTCTCCCCTGTTCATGAAAATTCTTCTTCATCATCTACTAAGCAAGTAGAAACAGAGGAAGTAACACATATTGAAGAAGAAGAGGAAGATCTCAGAGATGCTCCTCCATTATTTGAAGAGGGTATCTCTACCACTGTGGATGAACTCAGAGAAATAAGTCTAGGTACAAAATAATATCCACGCCCCACTTTAATCAGTGCAGCCATTACTATTGAAGAGAAAGAAATGTATATTTCATTTCTAAAGAAAAATTGAGATGTATTTTCTTGGAATTATACAGAAATTTCAGGGATTGATCCTGATGTTTCCACTCATCATTTGAGTTTTTCAGAATAACATCGAGGATTCAAACGAGCCGCAAGAAGAACACACCCAACTGATGCTTCAAAAATTGAAGCTAAAGTGGATAAGCTTATCAAGGATAACATCGTCATAGAAGTTAAATATCCCAAATGGATAGCTAATATTGTCCCTGTGAAAAAGAAGAATGGAAAAATTAGAGTTTGTATTGATTTCAGATATATCAATCGGCATTGTCCTAAGGATGACTTTCCAGTTCTGATCACAGAACTCTTAATTGATACAACAGCTAGCTATGAAGAACTTTCCTTCATGGATGGATATTCTGGGTATAATCAAATCTGAATGGCTCGAGAATATAAAGAATATATAGCCTTCAGATCCCCTCAAGATGTGTTTTTCTATCGGGTAATTCCATTTGGCCTAAAAAATGCATGTGCAACGTATCAACGTGCCATGCTTCGTATCTTCAAACCCTTATTAGGGTGTTATGTGGATGATTTGGTGGTTAAATCTAGACAACTTTCTGATCACTTGGCTGATTTGGAAGTCATATTCCACAAACTTTGAAAACATAATTTGAAGATGAACCCCTTGAAATGTGCTTTCGGGGTAACCTCAGGAAAATTTCTTGGCTTTGTTGTACGCCATCATGGTATCGAAGTTGATCCTGAAAAGACAAAATAAATCCTTGGTATGTCACCTCCTCTAAATTTGAAAGAATTGAGAGGACTTCAAGGAAACTTGGCCTATATTCGGCGTTTCATCGCCAATCTGGAAGGAAAGTGTTTACCCTTCACCAAATTGATGAAGAAGGGATTCACCTACCAGTGGACTGAAGATTTCCAAGAGGCAATTGATATTCTCAAGAAATATCTCTTCAGTCCACCGGTGTTAATGCCACATGTTGAAGAAATACCACTTATCCTCTACGTGATATCTTTAGAGAGATCATTGGGTGCCTTCCTTACCCAAAATAATGTTGCTGGGAATGAAAACAGTCTTTACTACCTCATTCGGACTATGATTGAGGCAGAAACTTCATATTCGAGTATTGAAAAGTGCTGCCTAGCATTAATCTTTGCACTTCAGAAGTTGAGACACTACCTGCAACATCATGAGGTCCAATTGTTATCTCGCAATAACCCGCTCAAATTTATCATTAGTCTTCCAATTCTTACAGGACATCTGGCAAGGTGGGCAGTTATTTTGCAGCTGTTTGATATCTAGTATGTGTCTCAAAAGGAAATAAAGGGCCAAACTCTGGCTGATTTTTTTTTGTTGAACACCCTTCAGTAGAAGATAAATCTTTGGATATTGAACTTTCGGATGAGTAAGTCTTCTCTATTCAAGATAATCCTCAAACATGGGAAATGTACTTTGATGGTGCTTCCAGAAGTCCAACAGGGAAGAAAATGGACGATCCTAAATTCAACAAAGTTGGGTTAGGAATTGTGCTTATTTACCTAGAAAATGCAGTGATACCCTATTCCTTCTTATTGTTGGGAGGCGGTAAAAACAATGAAGCATAATATCAAGCTCTCATTGCAGGCTTGGAATTGGCGCTTCAGACACAGGTGAATCACTTAAATGTGAAAGGTGATTCAGACCTAGTAATCAAACAAGTCAATGGGGATTATGCGATCAGAAAAGAAAAGTTAATTCCTTTGAATGATTATGTCAGAGATTTAATGGTGGAATTTACTTCGGAAATGACATTTTATTATGTCCCGTGATCACAAAATGCTCAAGATGATGCAGCGGCTAATATATACATAGCTCTGGTATATCCAAATCGGGACGAAACAATCATCAGTATTGCCCACTGTCATACATTTTCATCTTATGTTCAAATCAAAACAGAGAAAATCAATGAAAGTAGTCCCATTTCTAAACCATATGGTCATACTACAAGATGGATGACACCTATCAGGGAATACCTTAAAAATGGAACACTACCACCTGATACAGTCGGGAAAGAACAAGTTCGGCGACATGTGGTCAACTTCACTCTTTATCATAGCCCAGATCATGAAAAAAATTATCTACAAGTGAGGTTTTGATGGAATTATCTTCAGATGAATTGATGGTGAACAGACAATGGATTTCATAAAATAAGTACATGCAGGATACTGTGGTGCCCACCAGTCTGGACATAAACTTTCTGATCAAATTCGAAGGCTTGGATACTTTTGGCCTTCAATGATACAAGATTGTATTGATTTCACTAAGAAGTGTCATTCTTTCCAAGTACTTGCCAACTTCAATCATCAACCCCCAGAGTTTCTTCATATAGCTAAATACTCATGGCCCTTTGCCACATGGGGAATGGATGTAGTGGGACCTTATCCTCCGGCTACATCCAAGCAGTTTAAGTATATTCTTACTGCTACTGACTTCTTTTCCAAATGGGAAGAGGAAATACCTCTCAAAGAATTTAGTTCTAAATGCATTGTTAGCTTCATCAAGTCTAACATCATTACCAGATTTGGTGTCCCTCATACCATATTGATGGAAAATGGCACCAACTTCTCTTCATCTGAGGTGAGAAAGTTGTATCAAGAATACAACATAAAATTCAATCATTCATCTCGGTATCATGCGGAGGCCAATGGCCAGATAGATGCCTTCAATAAGACTCTCTCAAACATACTGCCAAAGATGGTGGATAAAGATAAGAATTCATGGCCTGATAAACGTTTTCATGCTTTATGGGCTTATCGGACCACCACCCGCACCGCTACGAAGTCAACTCCATACTCATTGGTATATGGAAAAAAATTAGTATTGCCCATTGAGGTTCAATTACCTTCACTCTGGGTATCCATTTGTGATCAGTTGTCCATAGATGAACAATATCAGAAGCGGTTTGATGAATTGGAATGATTAGATGAAACAAGATTGTGCACCCTGAACCACTTGGAAGTCTATCAGAATCGAATAGCACGAGCTTTCAACAAAAAAGTTTGTCTTTTTTCATTCATTCAAGGATAATTGGTTTTGGTCCTCATAACTCCAATGACACTAGGGAAGAAACCTCCCAAGCTTGAGAAAAAATGGGAAGGACCTTATTCAATACATAAGGTATACTCAATTGGAGCTCATTTTTTAATCTCAATGGATAGAGAACTCATCACAACTCCAACCAATGCAAGGTTATTGAAGAAGTATTTTGTTTAATACAAATAAATTTACATCCAACATGACGTTAAACTGTATTTTCATCCAAAATGACGTTAAAATGCATCTTCCTCACCGCACAATGTTAAATTGCACGGAATCCCCTTTTCACGTCGATTCATCTTAGTCCTCACTACAAGACTTTAAACTTCATAGTCCCCCAATAGTCATGACTGCAAGACTTTAAACTGCACAGTCCCTCTTTCATCCAACACAACGTTAAACTGTGTACCCATAATTCATTCTAAATTGAACTACGTGTACTTTGATCCTTGTCTTCGAGGCTGGGTACATAGGCAACCTCCAGAGGTTCAAGCCCAAAACCAATCTCTTCACATTGGTTCATCTCCGTCTCATATGATATTGATCCATGAAGAGCCCCAAACCAATATCTTCACATTGGTGTACTTTTTTCCCACATGATGTTAAAATGTAAATTCCCCAGGTTTTTCTTACATGACATTAAAAAAATCCTCAATTATGTCTTACATGACATTAAACTGTGCATTGTCCTTGCTACATGACACTAAACTGTACGACATCCTCATCCTATATGATGTTAAACTGTAAAATCCCCTAATTCATCCTACATGAAGTTAAACTATACATTTTTAGATTTTTTTTTACCTTTTGTTTCTCACACTGAGTATGACTCACATGAGCTTAGAGTAAGACTCAAACATAACATTCTCTCTGGGCTGCTAACCACGCGTAAGTCCCAATACCATCTTTGGGTTGTTCTCAAATACAACCTGATCACCAATTCATTATAAATTGAACTACGTAGACTTTGATCCTTGCCTTCTAGGATGGGTACATAGGAAACCTCCCGAGGTTCAAGCCCAAAACCAATATCTTCACGTCGATTCACCTCCATCCCACATGACGTTAAACTGTGTACGTCCCTTTTGTCCCAGCTACGTGACACTAAACTGTGAAGCACCATTGTCCTTTCTATATGACGTTAAACTATAAAGTCCCCCATTTTCCCCCGCCTAAGAGGGAATCATCATTGACATTGATCTCCAATCATGTCATATTTCAAATACTACGTGCATACATGGTAATACCAAAACCATTAATCTTGGGTCCAACCATCATTGCACTAAAGTCCCCTTTCACCCTTCACCTGTACGAACTAAATCTATATAGAGGGTAATTCAAGAACTACGTGAAACTTGATTCCCATCCTTATAGGATACGTAGGAATGTTTGAGCATCCCTCGAACCCAGCCCCAAGTCTTTGGGCATAACCACAAATTCCACTTTCAGTCCCTTGGCTGAAAAGTCCCTTTGTGGGAACATGAATGTGGTATGAAAACCCTGTTCTTTATTCACATTAGGTTTATAAAAAAAATTCTATGTGTCTACCTTATTATAGTCTGAGCTCTACGACCCTAAACTAAGATCTCCTATTCTCTCGTCTCACATGACGTTAAACTGTATTTCAAGAACTACATATGGATTGATTCTCATTCTAATGAGATATGTAGTGAAGTCCAACATTCAGGACCCAACCACAACATGATTATGGTCAAAATTGGTCTATGTATCTCTTTCATGCATTGGAAAATAATCATTTTCATGTGTCACACTCCTAACTTTAAATACTTCAAGATCTCTATAACCCTTTTCTTGACTTCTGTTCACAAAATGTCTGATACCTGAGAATTCATTTGCCTCACCATGCAACACGTGCCCTTAGGTGGCCTTTCATAAACAAGTCTACATAACGGACCTGTCGGCTGAAAGATGCTATTATTTGACTATGCAGCCAATGCGCTTAAAAGGGCCTGCATAATTCAAGCCCTCAAACGGGTTTGTCAAATAGTGGTAACTTCATTATGTGGGGAAAACCTCTTTTTTATTTGTTGGTCTTACCAATGATATGTAGGGATCCATAAAAACATCCATCCTTAACATATTTATCCCATACACTTTTTCATGATCTGAATGTATTCAAGTCTATGGTTTACATTTCCCCTCCCTACGTTTGGGTCAGACCTTCGCAGGAGTGACATTCATCCAATTCTTTGACAATCTTAATTGGGAATATCCTCCCCATGTTCAAGTACCTCTCTCCATATAGCAGACTCTATGCTTGGGAGAATTTTAATCTCCATAAACACTCACTGGCTATTATAAATACAAAAGTAAACTTTATGAGAGTCATTTTTCCTGACTATGAAACATGTTCCCTTAGGCGGCCTTGCATAAACAAGTCTACATAACGGACTTTTCAGCCAAAAGATTCTATTATTTGACTATACAACCAATGCCCTTAAAAGGCCATGCATAATTCAAGCCCCCTAACGGGTTTGTTAAATAGTTGTAACTTCAACCCTAAGAAATACTTCCTCTAGTGCGTTTTAGCCCTTTTTCCCATGTCATTCCTCAGATTCAAAATTTCTTAAGTCATAATTTACATGTTTTCCCCTCCATACATGAATGTGGTAATATGTTTCCAAAAAAAATTATCAAGAGATTGAATTAAATTTTAATCCATTCGGTCAATGTTATTTTGACCTTAAACATTATCCTTTTTATGTCCGACGTGCATGACTTTAAAGTACCCACAAAAGAAAAGGGAACTCTAAAGAAAAGTCAATTCCCAGATCACTAAACATACATTTTGTATGATTTAGGTAATATTGAGAAATCAAAAGATTCAAAGTTTTTAGGGTTATTTTTTAATCCTAGAAAAAATCAAACTATGGTTACTAGGCCCATTGGCTTAGGTAAAAATTTAAAGCAAGTAGAAAAAGAATGCCGGTACAATTGATTGAAGATGAAAGTGTTTTTCATTGATGCACAAGATTTAGAAGGACATCCACAGACTGGAGTCTCTTCTCTTTTTCAAGAATTACAAAAGGCTTTCAACATAACTCTTCATTCGCTTCACAGCATCCCGAGCTTCATCAGTAGCCACCAGGAATTCAATCATTCAACTGGATACAATAAGAGTTGCAATGATACCAGCTCTTCTTGGAACAATTGTAAACGAATGTTCTTGAGTGCGGTTTGAGAAAATTTTCTGCTGATCAAACAGTGACTCTGTTTCTGTCCAAGAGACTTGGAAGATGGATTCATGGATTTGAGAATGGAGCATTGGAAGTAAAGAGCCATTTGGAGAGAGTATTATTTTTAGATATTGTTCTAAAGTCATCTTCTCTCCACCAACTGGCAGCGGAAAACATATCATCCCATGGTTTTACATTTTTAATATCTGCAAGGAAATGGAATGGAAGAAAAATTTGAAAGTTTACACTATTGTTGTTGCTCTTAATGCACAGAATAACCAAAATAGAGGGGAAGTAGTGCAGCTGCATCTCGAGCATGTAAAAATTTGCCTCTGGAATGTTGACTCCTTGCAGATGTCCATAGCCATGCAAAGGCAGGTAGACACTGTGCGGAAAATTGGCAATGATATTTCTTCAAGTACTTAGCCAAATATGGGAAAGTGCTATCATATATATCATAATAATCTTAGCCAACGACGTTCATCATGTCATTTATTCTCTTACTGGCCAGCTCATCAGTTGTTCCAATTCTTTTGGTAGCCATTGAATCTGCACAAAGGTGAAAAAGATTAAACTTTTAAGTAAGTTGTCTTTTCATTAAATTTTTCGAAGAAATTCGTAAAAAATTGCCAAGGAATTAAGGCGCACAAGTCCCAAGTTGGCGCACAAGTCCAAGTTGGTCGTGAAAGTTTTTACCGTGCTAGTAGTGGCGCACAAGTCAGAAACTCACCGTAGAAGCGCGACATGAATAAAAGCACAAATGAACGAGGTGCGCAAGTGAACTTGCATGACAAGAATCACTTGCACAACGAGAGCTCGAAACATTCAGAAGCTAGGATAATTGTACCTAAGTGGTGTCGCATATTTATAGGAGAGGCCATACCCCTGTGCGCCAGACCCTACATGCGAGAAGAATACCTGCGTGCCTAATACCTGCGCGCCGAAGTACTTTGTTTCTCATTTTCCTCAGAGTCAAATCCTCTTTCCATTTTCGGATCCAACTCTGAGGGGGGACTTTTGTTGACGCTCCTTTCCATCACAGAGCCTAACGACTAAAAAAAGTGGAATACCTTAACCACAAAGAGATTCATCCTTTGAAGAAACATAAAAATGGAAAAAGGCATGAACAAGGAACCCTTTAAGCAAGGGCCGCGGAAGTTCCAAGCTGGTCACGCAAGTCACTTTCACACCACATATGGGTCGCACAGGTCACTTGCGTTCCCTATTCCTTTTTTCCCAAGGTCCTCAATGGCCTATAAATACCCCCTGTGGGCCCCCAATTTAAACGACAAATAAAATCCAAAACTTAGATTCAAGCTCTGGTCGCCCAAGTCTCTTCTTCAAGTTTTCCGAACACTTATAAGGTAATTATTTACTTAGAATGGAATCTCTAAGGAAGAGGAACAAGGTATAAGTGTTATAACCCATCAAACCTTGCATGCCTAAGTGTCCATACCTTAAGGGAAATGGAAACACTTGCGCGCCACCTTACCCATTCAAGGAAACTTGTGCTCCATCCATCTGAAAGCCTCTAGAGATGATACTAAGGGCTCCAATCCAAAGTCTCCCAAGTATCATTTCACAGGTTCTTTGTCACCCAAGTGAACACATGTTGCACAAGTATACTTGCATGACCAGGACATGCGTGCCAGAACAAAACTTGTTCGCATCCTTCCAATTCACTTACTTTCCTTCAATCCACCTTTCCACTTTAAGGAAATCCTTCAGAACCCTCTGCAAATCCATTTCTAGCAAGGTTTATTTGTTGGTTTCCTTATCTAAAAGGAATTCTGTGGAACATCTCACAAAACCTTGTGATTTACAGAGCTTTATATCACTATGGTTAGAGGTTCCCTTCATTCAACCTCATCCCTTAAGATGATAGAATCTTTGATATGTGCATCCTTTTCAAGAACAAGTCCCAAATTAAGAGTATTCAAATCTCCATAAAGTACATACACCTTTTATGGACCTTGTTCATCAGGGAATCCTCCTTAGGAGTAAGCCCCAAGTCCCCTCTTCTGTTATTTGAGCATCCTTCTTAGGAGTAATCCTCAATCATAAATTTGTGTCCCTTTAATTCTGGGCATCCTCCTTAGGAGTAATCCCCAAATTCCCTAATTTATATTAACATGGGCCTCCTTTTTCAGGAGTAATACCCAAAATTAATTTCTTTTGACTTGGGATTCCTTCTTAGGAAATAAAACCCAATCATTAGCCCCTCTCTAATTTGGGAATCCTTCTCTGGAGTAAGCCTTAAGTTAAGTATTTCAAATCTCCATAAAGCACATATACATTTATGGACCTTGTTCCTAGGTTTCTTCCCTGAATTATATCCCGATTCTCATATATCATGGTCCGTCATACATACGTAAGCCCTACATCATTTCTTTTGATTTCATCTTTCATGGAACAAATCATCGGTTTTACTGATACCTCTTGTTTCTCACACCCAGTATAACTCACATGAGCTTAGCATGTAAAAGTAATTATGACATCTTTCTTTGAGCCATTAATCATGCATAACCCTTATACTTTCTAATTACCGATCTACGTGGGTTCTGATTCCTTTTATAACAAGGATATGTAGGTAGCACATCTGCGGGTACGATCCCAACTCTGAAATAATCCCGGTCCTTCTGAATGAAAATAAACTTCAAGTGCCCCACTGAGTGGATTTAAAACCAGTATGGTTATCATAATGTCCAAGAGATTTCTATATAATGTGTTGAAGGATACCATTGACTACTAATCTCTAACAAATAAAGATGATTATCTATCGATGAAGAAACTCAAATACATATAAAATATTCTCTAAATTTCATACGTATTAATTCGGATTCACGAACATAACTCAAATCTATAAAGAGAGTCCCGAAGTTGACAATAATTCACCCCCAAAAGGTGTGATGAGTCCAACTTCCCATCCTCTCAGCCAATGAAAATTCTTTAGCTTCTTTGGTCCGTAACTAATGACCACCTACCTTTAGAAAGTAGGTCCAAATGGATGCAGAATCATTGGATGTTTCCGGTTCTACGAATAAACCCCTTAGAAACCGATTGGAATGTTTGAAAATGAGGTCATCCCCATTTCCAGAGCGAAACAGGCGTGTACATGCCCTTATCAACCCCCGCATTTGGCGATCTCTAGTTCACCACACACAGCCGTGTGAACGGCCATTATATACCCAGTACACGGATATCCTTGGTAACCAAGTACACGGCGTGTACTTAAGAAATTTCCAGAAACTCATCTTTTTTCCCAAAAACACCAGAAAAGAGAAAAAAAATACCTGAAAAGAAGATCCAGGTTCTTATATTAAATCACCCATATATTGATTTCTTAAATAGGTCTATATAAAAACATACTCATCTAAATCAATGTTTGACCCAAATTGGGTGATAAAAGATCATGTATTGTGATTGGAATCAATTGTTAAAGTAGTATTTGATTATTGTGAATTTTCAACCCTTGTAATGTCTTACTTGTCACATTCACGCACATGGAAATATTATATGGGTAACCATCAGGAAGCATGAGAATTGAAAAATAGAAAGAATTTATAATTATCTTCTTTACTGATCAAATACTATAAAGATGAATTTTATTCCTTGTTTCCCTCAAATAACAATAAATTCAACTATTTCCTTAAACCCATTTATTCTAAATCACATACTGAATTGAAAATTCCATTTGATTTTCTACTGACACCAAAAATGGTCTGCAATATATTATAATAATCATTTTTTTAATGTGCATGAAATCTATATTATCCAATAGCATGATAGTTTTACAATAAGGGAGATTAAAAAATAATTTTATTATTCCAGTTGTTACATTTCTATCTACCCATACCAATATAATTGGATAATGGATCAGTCATTGAATCTTGAATTCAAAAATCATGTGGTTGTTTTCTTCTGCAATCTCTAATAATATTTCTACTCCTATTATGATCTTTGGTGATGGGTAAAATTATATAAAACCAAAAAATTCAACCATTTCCTTTATGATCCTATGAGGAGGGGGAAGAAAACATATGTGACTAATGTATACCAATTTTTTATAACATTTAGGCATGTATAATTTTTACTTGTATTTCATAAATGGAAGTAAAATTTCCCATTCATACTCCAACCTGAAAAATTTTAATAACATGGGAATTAATTGATTATATATAATAAAGTAGTGTGTGTTTTGAAAATTTTATTCATTTAATAGTCATATTTCATCACACCATCACCCAAAAATTCATTCATGTCTTCAACCAAAGGATTAAAGTAAAGATAAATTTTATCACCTGAATTTCTTGGTCCATCAATAAGAGTGGAATGTAATAGAACTGGTTGTTTCATACAATGCCACAAAGAAATATTATATAGAACCAACACTATGGGATATGTGCTATGAGTTTCAGTAAACATAGACCTGAATAGATTGAATCCATATACTACAAACCCCATTTGGACATAACAACTATATTTAGCAAAGTCAAGGTGTCTATTATTGAAATCCTTCTATACAAGAGAGTATATCGGGTGAGTTAGCATATCAGTTTTCTTATTTATTCACACATCCATATCATTAATTTATAAAATTTAGATGAAATAAATAATATTTTCAACCTTTTATTTAGAATAAAGTAATGAATTTTCTTTAAGGAAATCATTTTCCCCTATTTTTCAGTCTGAAATTAATTAGTCTAATTTACCCCATTGTCCTTCCACATAGAAGTGGAACATATAGTAAAATTATCCAAATAGATAGTTTAATTTATAAACAATATACAATTTTTTCACTTCTATATATGGTCTCATATATGAAACTTATGTTCTCTATCATCTTAGGTGAATGGTAATATGACTCAGGATTCATTGTATCACCATGAAGTAATTTTTTTAATAACACCAACAACATGTCGATTGATGTATCTAACCATGGATTCAAAGTCTTCAAGTGTAACAACTCCACGATAAATGAAAATTTTCTATAATAAGTAATCCTAGAATATAATTCACTTTTGAATCGTAAATTATTTCATAAAACCCCAATGAATTATGATATGCACAAGAGAACAGATTGATCTCACCAGTCTCAACGTTCTGGATGCTAATGCCTTCAGGAACTGACCCATGTTTTATTTCAGTAAGACTTTCATGCATCGGGTCATTCATTCTCACATAAATATCCATATGAACTATTTAATTATAATTAAAATGAATATATTATTTTCCTTGACCGGTCCAAATCTTATAATTTTTCAAAAACCTATTCAAGAATATGTTCTCCCTCACAGTATCTCATATAAATTGGTATATTTTTTCCATTCTCTACATGAAAAACTAATATAGACAATTTTAAATCCTCTAGTGAAATCAATAAACTACATAATTTCCTCAAAATATTCTCTAGACATTCTATTTGGATGACCAATCAAACCCTTATCCATATTTATATCTGTATAACAAGCATTAGCATTTACACAAGACTTCATATTGCATTCATTTTTATAGTTTCATATAATAAAATATATTTAAAATAAAGACTAACCAATCATATGTGTACGTCAATTCATACTAATATAAAATAAGAAAATCATTCAAAAATGTCACTATTATCACATTTTAAGTTATAATAAATTATTTATAAATTTTTGTTTTAAAATTGTTGTTTTTTACATAGTTAATTATTTTATAGAGAGGTTCTTATAATGAAATTAATGACAATAAAATTTAAAATATAAAAAAATATTAGACATATATATTTATATATGGCCAAAAGTTATTTTATAATTTAGTTATCAAAACACCACACAACATAAAATTATATTATTTAACAATTGTTTATAATTAATTATATACTTTTGATTTATAATAAATTTTATTTTTTAATAAAAAATTTATATTTTAAATTACAATTTAGATGATATTTGATATAATTCCATATTTTAGGGGAAAATAATGAAGTATATGATTGAAAATGTGGATGTTTATATGTCATGAATAATGCATAATAATATTTGTGTTTAGTTCAAGAGAAACATTAAATAATTTAAATGTTTTAAAGATGAAAAAATGTATATGAATGGTAAAATTTTCAACATAATTATAGTAAAAACATTAGAATATATTAATAAATATTAGGAAAATGAATCATATATTAACTAATATTATAATAATTAATATAAAATTATTGAAAATGTAAAAATAAAGTCTTAAAATTATAATATTTATCATGATTATAATTATCATCACAATTAAAATTATTTTTAAAAGCGTTTTAAGTATAGTCATAATAATATATGATAAATAATGATATTTATCATCTTCATCATAATCATCATTAAAAATAAAATGGTATTTAAAAATATCCATCATCATTTTCAACAAATATTAATGTATATTTTCATTATCATAATTATACAAATATGTTTTCAATATATCCATTATCAATTTTGATAAGTAATAATATCAATTATCATTTTCATCATTATTAGAAGGTTTTATCCTTAAATGGAAATCAAGTAGATCATAGGCTCGACACTCCATGTGTGCATGTGTGTGTATTTTCATTTTATTTTATCCTTTTATAAACCATATAATTTATTAGAATTTTTTTTATTCTACTATTGAATGGAAATTGATGTTTCCTATGAAACATGTTCTGATAAAAAAACATTTTTAATTGAATGAAAATATTTATAAAACTAATGATTAATAATAAATTTAAATGGGTATGAAATTTTGTTTCAAATATTTCACCAAGATAATCCATCCAATAATCATATGATTTACTTCAAATACCGCGATGAATTTGGGACGATACTGTCTTCATCGGAAGTAGAGTAAGAGAGGCGGCGATTGTGACCTAGATCAAAGGTGGTGGTAGAAGTGGATCTAGAAGTGTGGTAGTGAGGGTGAGGTAGAGGATTTAGAGGGTGGATGTGTTTCAACATTGTCCCAATATAGGGTGTGGCGAGGGTTAGGGGAGTGGGGGAGGTGTGGGTGGCGGCAGTGGTAGCTACAAATTCCATAGAGAGGATTTAGAGGGAGGAAGGGTGGCGACAACAACTCTATTTGGTGGGGGATTTGTGTGAGGGGGAGGGATGTGCTCAAGGGTTTTGGGTGGATGGGAATCAGCAACTACTTGTGTAGTGGAAATGGAAATCGGGAAGGTTTGCAAGTGGTGGTTGGTCAATAGGGGGAGGGGTGTGTGCAAGGGGGAGAGGTAGGGAGGGGGCATGATAGGTTGGAAAACAAATTATTCCACAAACCACAAATGGAGTTTTCTCATTTTAATAATATCAGTTTCCCATATTTATAGTAGTATGAGGGATATCATGAATGATGTAGCAATGGTTGTGATGATTTTGGATTTCATGTTCTTTTCATGAGATTTTGATGGTCAGAGATTTTTCAGCTCTTGATTTATAAGTTGGGATCTATGTCACCACTGTAATATGTATCATATTATTTTACAGTATTTTTCCTTACATGGATATGGTTTGAACCATTATTCTTGAATTTTTATATTTCTAATTGATACAGGGTTTCCTGCTAGTAACACCATTAGTAGTTTCTATATGCATGTTATTAGTGACCATTGTTGGTGGGCACTATGAGGGGGGAAATGTCACCATTAGGGACCACCTATGGAGTTCTGTAATTGTAATTTTTTTATATTTAAATAAACAAAAATTCATTCTAAAAAATGAAAGGAAATAAAAAACCAAAAATAAAACAACTCCAACAGACTCTTCCCATCATCTTTCATTATCAGTATGCACATATGGTACAAAAAACTATAAAATGTATGAATAAAATAAATTTAATCTTTAATATTAAAATTAATTTAATTTTGTCTATATAGAATAGTCAAAATGGTTTATCCAATGTGACATACATAAATCAACATAAAAACTGAATAGTTGAATAAAATAATGTGAAGTTATTATTAATTGTATAATTACACTATCTAATTATCATTTAAACAACTATTTTTAATGTTTAAATCTAAATTTCCATCATATTGACCATTTCAGACATCATATTGATGTGTGAAAGATTCTAATAGATGAAAAATGATTTGGGGAATGTTCTCATGTTTTTCATTTTAGTCAGAACTCGTTTTCCTAGTTTTGACCCTTATATGTAGATATTCTATTTTAATAAATACATACTATTGGGAACACCGATAATGCCTTCATTAGTTTGATCCAATGGATGGACCTAGAAATCCTTAAATACATCATATGGGCATTCATCTGATCACTTCATCCTGTGAAGTAGAAGACTCTATATTGTTATCAAACACAGGTTTTTCCAATAAACGCATCCCCTGAGTCTATCCACTAAAAATAGGATGAGAGCACATATAATCTACAAAAAAACATGATGAACCACACTTACACAAAAAAATAAAAAGTGGAAAAACAATATTTATGTGGTTTGAAAAATTTTCCTAAATCCATGGGGGAATACTGAAAACATTCTCCTTTCAAGAGATGTAATAGAATATGTCACACTAACTCACACCCTCTATACTTTATAATGTATCATAAAATTCAGTTAGAAACCTCCACTATTCAGCGTAATAATCATACAATTTTCATTCACACCTCAGATTTGGGGCACCGCCTTTATTTTTATAGTTATCTATTATGTCAACTAGTTGTGCAAAATATTGATATTCAAGGTCAATGTCTCGCTCACCTAGGAAACCTCCAATAAATTTTTGAAATAACTGATGAATCCACCAAACTTAGGTCACCATGAACACAATCCATTAATTTATTCACCACCCTTAGTGAACACTATCTATGAGAACTTCATCCTATGACTCCATACTATTATACATATCTGATGACACTGAAGTTTATCTGCAAGAATACTCTATCAGATTATTTCTTTTTGATGATCTCTATCTGATAGAATTTGGTCTAGTGAAAACATTTCTACCCTGACCACTCTGAAAATTTACAATAGGAAACATCCATTTGGTGGTCTCTCACTAATGATATTTGTGTGATAATCTATGTCTAATTATCTCAATCCAAAAATATATATCCAATGAAACTAAATAACTCTTCATAAAACACTACAATATCCCCCTTGGAAATTAAACTAGTACAAAAATTAATTTTTTCCAACATTTGTTTCATTTCGGTTATCTATAATCAATATGGTAAATAAAACTAACATTTATTTTTCAGGTTGGTTATTCAATAACCAGTGTGAAAAGATTCATTTTCATATTGTTTATTAAAAAACCGACATGAAAAATAAAAGATAGTAATTTTTTAAACCAGTTCTTCAACAATATTCATGAAAAGAGTGATACTTCATGTCAATTATTTAATAGCTGACATGGAAAATGAAACACCCAAATTTTTGATATCAATACATTAATAATAAATGTGAAAATTAATTTTTTTCACATTGGTTACTAAATAAATTACATAAAAAATGGATTTTTACATCAGTTCATCAATAACCAATGTGATAAATCATTTTTTCATGTTAGCTATAAAATAAATAACTTGGATGATATTTATAAATTTAATTTATGGACATGATCTATCATTTTTTTTCATTCCATCACATGAATGAATTCGATTTTCTCTCACATAGAGAACCCTACACTTCTAGTTTTCAATATGTGGCCTCGAATCTCTTCACTCTTTGATTTTTTCCACAAATCTTTTCTTTCATTTATTTCTGGTCTCTAATATATTTTGTTTGTAATCCACTAATGTGTGGCATTCACCATCACCCATCATTTTCCACCATTTGAATTTTATTCTCTTTCATTTCACATTATCAATCCTTTATGATCCTATATTAATTTATGGTTTGTTTTTATTATTTTTTATTTTCCATTCATTAAAGGTTTTTTCATTTATATTTTTTGATCTAATTTTTAATTTATATTGTTTTATCATTTAGTTGATATCAACCCACTTACAACCTCCATAATCACCCTTCATTATCCAATGATTACGCATTCTTATCATTGGTGTTACCTTCTCAATTTCAATTTAATGTTTGTGTTTATTGTTTCCATTTTTATTTCATCCAATCTATATTCATTTATATTTATGGTTAAAAAATTCCATTTATGTCTCTTTTTCTTTTAGTTGGAATCCACAATCAATGTCCACTATCACCGGTCATCAACCTCAGATTTCCCATTCTTCCCCTTTTTTCTACTTCTCAATCATCTGGGTCATGATATCAATTTATTGTTTTTTATTATTGTATTGATTTTTTTACACACTAGGTAATTATATTTTAATTTTATATTCTAATTTTCCATTCATATTTATTTATATTCGCTCTATGAATTTGAAGTTCTAATTATTATCACATATAAAGTATTTTTTAATTGGTAAATGATTATTTTTGTTCAATGTTTGTGATTTTTTACTAAAGTATAATAATTTAATTTGTTCAATGTTTAGTTTTTTTCTCAAGTCTTATTTATTTGTTTGTTTATTTGATTTATTTTTTAATTGTTTTATTGAAATATATAAAAGTAAATTTGAAATTAAATTTGAAAATATAATAACTTATTTTCAATTTTCAATATTTATTATATATAATAATCATTTGAATTTGTATTACTACACTATAAACAAGTGATGAATATGAGGAGGGAATTGAAACTTTTTTAGAAATTTTAACATGAAATGTTCTAAAAAATGAAATGATTTTCTATCCATTCTTAAAATGATTAAATATGAAGAAGTTGAAAAGTAGGGAGATCAAAGATCTTGTAATTTTTCATGGTTTTAATCTGAGTTACCTCCCTTGGATTTGTTATGGAGAAACTAGGAAGAATTATATATCTATTGATGATGATGATTTCCAACATGATAACATTGATATAATTGAATAAATGAATCATGATATTGATGTAAAATCAATTGATAATGAACTGAATAATGAGAATTTATATAGCGATGATGAAAACCCAATGTATCAAGTTTGTACAATATTTATAGGTTTATTGATGGTGTTATGATTGAATAACATGAAGGTGAAGAATGGATGGAGTGACAAAAGTTTTAAAGATTTTTTACATCTACTGAAATACATACTTTCTAAAGCCTATAATATTCCACATTCACATTATAAAGTGTGACTCTAATGTGTCTGATTTGTTTTGGGTAAACAAAAACACATTACCACCTGAATGAATATGTGTTATATATAAAGGAATATGAATTTATTTCAAAGTGTCCAAAATGAGGTATTTCATGGTATAAGTTGTAATAAAACTAATGGATTAATTCTATTGTTAAAGAGACTTCTTATAATGAAATTTGGTATCTTCCTATAATTATTCCATTGAAACAACAATTTGTAAATTCAGATGAAAAAAAATGAAAATATGGTGTGCATATGATAAGATATGTGGTAGAAAATAACTTCAACCAGATGATTGTTTGTAGTGGGAGAAAATTAATCCATGGTTTCCTATATTTTGAAATTAAGTTAGAAATCCAATACTTAGACTATTCATAGATGGAATGAATCCATATCCAATCCTTAGTTGCACACATAGTTCATAACCTATTTTATTGGTAATTTACAACTTATCTCCAAAATATTGTATAAATAGAAAATGTGTCTTGTTTAGTTTAATGATCCCCAGACCAAAACAACTTGGAAATGATATTGACGTTTCCTTGTCACAGTTAATTAATGATTTGAATATTTTTTGGAGGAAGGTATTAGGGTGTATGGTTAATATAAAATGTAACATTTTCAATTGAATTAAATTATTATTTTCATTATAATTGACCTCCCATCATATGTAAATATTTCTAAATATAATATCAAGGGTATAAATATTATCGAATTTATTAACAATTAACTTTATATTATCAACTATGAAATGGGATAAAAAATATTATGCATGGGTCAATAGAGATTTTTGTATATGGTAAATCTTATTAATGATTAATAAATTCATTCAATGGATCACATGAATTTTTTATTTCTAAAAAATCATTTTCCACTAATGATTATTTCTAGAAGGTGAAAAACCTTGATTTCAAATTAATAAAGACACCAAAATATGGCAATGATAGAAATATTTGGAATAAAAGACCAACATTTTTTGAGCTACCATATTGGATTAACCCTGGTGAAAAACATAAAATTGATGTCATGCATGTAGAGAATAATATATGTGAAAATTTTATTAGAACATTTTTAGATATTAATGTAATTTATAAAGATGGTTTTAATAAAATATTGTAATTACTCTCAATGGGAATACGTTTGGTGTAATCTACTACTCATGATAGAAAGAAAGCATACATACCTTTACCTTTTCATACATTATCCAAAATGGGAAAATTATTATTTTTTCATTATTTTCATGGTATCAATTTTACGTAGGGTTACTCATCAAATTTAAAGACTTTTGTGTTGAATTTTTTTTGAAGTTGATAGGTAAGAAATATCAGGATTGTCATGTCATGATGAAACAACTCCTACCAGTTTCATTGCATGGAATATTTATCTTCTATGTGATAATGACTATCATTAAGGATTTTTATTTTTCAATTCAATTTGTAACTAGGTGATTAATTTTAATTTACTAAAATTTTTGGAGAACTATGTGGTCTCTATACTTTGTCAACAATAAATGTATTTTCCTCTAACTTTTTTGGATATCATGGTTCATCAAATGGTTAGTTCGATGTAACAAATAATAATTTTCATAACTATATGTCTATGTTTGATGTATCCTATTAAAAGATATATGAATATATTAAAGATATATTTTAAGAATCCATATCGACTTGAAGCCTCAATTATTGAGAAATATATTTTTGAGGAGGTTGAAATTTTTTATAGAATCTATTCTTTTATAGTGGATAACAAAGTTTTGTTTACATCTCACTGTAAACGAGTCAATTATGGGGGAAATGGTATCCATGGTTTGAAAGTAAAATAATTAACCACTTAGAAGATATATAAGGTATATTTATTAATCTTGAATAATATATATGATTCTCAGCCATATATTATATTTCCTATTAATTGTTAAAATTATGTTTTCCAATGAAGAAAGATTTTTGGATTTTGAATGAACATAAAAAAACCTTTTTTAAGTTGTAATGTTACATGCATAGTAAATAAGATGCATTCGAGAAATTGAGATTATTATTTGGAGGTCTAAGTTTAAATTTGAAAAAATGGTCCAGGTATAAAATTAATGGCTATAAATATCATAAAAAAGATCATGATAACAGGAGTCAATCTTAGAATAGCAGTGAATTGGTGTTCATATAAGAAATTCATTTTTTGAGAACCAAAGAAAAAAAATCTATCTCTGCATCAAGTGTATATTATAGATTAATTGAAGAAATATGGGAGGCTGATTATAATAAATTTTGAGTTCTAGTGTTTAACTAAAAATAGGTTATCTATATCAACAATGTGAGACATAATGAATTCGGTATGAAACTAGTTAATCTAAATAGATTGGAATACATGACTTATCATTTTATCATGGAAACACATGAAAAAATAAATTTTACATGTCCCTTATTTGTCCAATATGTAGTGGTCTATCATTTTAAAAGGCAAAAAAATAGTATGTTGGTGATGAAAAACCTGATGAAGATGTTTATTTATTTGAGATCTCTACTTCCATGGAAATATTAATAGAAAACATTGATGAGAATATCGTAGACATAATTTGTGCCATATTGAATGATCAAGATATTGTAATTTGGTAAAACAATCATTTAGTAATTTCCTAATATTACAGGTTTCATATATTTATTTCTTGTTTATCTTTTTTAAATTTCATAAAATTTGATATATATTAGTTTTATTTTCTTTATTATAAAACATAATAGTTTTTATAACTTAAATTATTATTTAAAATTATTTTTTTAGTTTCCATGTTTACCCTTACTTAACTTATGTATTTGTTGATTTTATATTAAAACACTTAATTTTAATCTAATATGTAAAATAAAAATATAAAAAATTATAAAATAGTATATTAAAAAATATTAATTTTCATGAAAAAAATGGTTTAATGTGTTGGAACAATTTTTATATTCATGCATCATTTGTTGGATTTTGTTTCATTCCTTTATGTAACTTCATCTTTCTTTAATGTTTTTTGAATTTAATTTAACTATTTTGGTAAATATGAATAAAAATGTGTTAAGTTTAGTTTCTGTTTTTTTGGATTGTTTTTCGTTTTTAATTTAATTTTATATGTAATTGTTGGATTTTTATATTTTTTTACTAACTATTTTTTATTCACACAACATTTTTGATTTTTTTATTCATTTATGTCATTTAATCTCTGTTTCCTCTGGAAATGGGAATGACCTCTTTTGTTTAAGGTTCAAACATTCCAATCGGTTTCTAACAGGTTTGTTCGTAGAACCGAAAACATCTTATTATTCTATATCCATTTGGACCTACTTTCCAAAGGTAGGTTCTCATTAGTTCTGGACTGATGAGGCTTATGAATTTGCATTGGTTGAGAGGATGTGAGGTCGGACTCATCACACCATTTTGGGGGGAATTATTTTCTACTCCGGGACTCTCTTTATAGATTTAGGTTATGTTCATGAATCCTTATTACACTACCAAGTATAAAAATGAGGTGTCCTTAGATCTGGAAATCAATGATTAATATGTATGAGATTTAGAAAATCTTTTTATATTTATACAAGGTTCTTCATCGATAGAGAATCATCTGTATTTGTTAGAGATTCTTAGTCAATGGAATCCTACAACACATTATATACATATCTCTTGGTCATTATGATAACTATACTGGTTTTAAAGCCACACAGCGGGGCACATGAAGTTTATTGTCATTCATAAGGACATAGATTATTTCAGAATTGGGATCGTACCCGCAGATGGGATACCTACATATCCTTTTTTAAAAGGAATCAGAACCCACATAGTTTGAATAAAGAAGTATGGGGTTTATGAATGATTGATGGGTCAAAGAAATATTTCATAATTACTTTTACACTCTAATCTCATGTGAGTCATGATTGGTGTGAGAAACAAGAGGTATTGGTAAAACCAGACAATTGTACCATGAAAGATGAAATTATAAAAAATAATGCGGGACTTATGTATGTATGACTACCCAGATAGATGAAGATTAGGATTTAATTCAGCGAAGAAACCCGGTAAAAAGGTCCATAAAGGTATATGTGTTTTTTAGATATTTGGATACTTAACTTAGGACTTAATCCAGAGAAGGATGCCTAAATTAGAGAGGACTTATGATTGGGTTTTACTCCTGAGAAGGAATCCCAAATCAAAAGTAAATTAAGACTGGTTAAGAGAAATTGTGACTGGGGCTTACACATAAAAAGGAATCCCAGGTTAAGGATTTTGGGAACTTCGGGCTTACTCCTAAGGAGGATTCCTATATTAAAAGAATTATGGTTGGGGCTTACGCCTGAGGAGGATGCCCAAAATTAAGGACTGGGGCTTACTCCTGAAAAGGAGGCCCAAAATTAAGGACTATGGCTTACTCCTGAAATGGAGGCCCAGGTTAGGGGATTTGAAGACTGGGGCTTACTCAGGAAAAGGAGGCCTGGGTTAAGGGAATTTTAAAATTAAGGGACTTGGGGCTTACTCCTAATTAGGATTCCCATATTTTTAGACTTTGAGACTGGGGATTACTCCTGAAAAGGAAGCCAAGGATAAGGGAATTATGGTTGGGGCTTACTCTTGAGGAGGATGCCCAGATTTGGGAAATTATAATTGGGGCTTACTCCTAAAGAGGATGCCCAGGTTAGGGGACTTGGGGCTTACTCCTTAGGAGGATGCCCAAATTTGGGAACTTGGGGATTACTCTTAAGAAGGATGCCCAAATTTGGGAACTTGGGACATACTCCTAAGGAGGATGCCCAAATATGGGAACTTGGGGCTTACTCTTGAAAAGGATTCCCAAAATTAAGGGAACTTGAGATTGGGACTTACTCCTGAAAAGGAGGCCCAATTTAAGGATTCTCTCATATTAAAGGATGAGGTTAAATGAATGAAATCTTCAACCTTAGTGACATAAAGACATTTAAATCACTAGGTTTTAAAACATGTTCGATAGAATTCCTTTCTGATAAAGAAGCCAAAAAGGGATCCATGCCAAAAGAAATGGCTTTAAAGAGGGTTTTGAAGGATTAATCATGAATAGGAGAGGTGGATGGGAATAAGAGAGGTGAAATAGGCAAGAGAGGAACCCAAAAAGAAGTGGGTGTGCAGGTCCTGAGTGGGCATGCAAGTCCTGTGTAGGCGCACAAGTTATGGTCGTGCAAGTATACTTGTGCAACACTGGGGTACATGCGCAACGGTCAACCCTTATGGTAATACTTTGGCGAGACTTGGCTCAAGCCCTTAGTATTATCCCTAGGGGCTTCCAAAAGAGTGGCATGCAAGTTCTGTTGAAGAGGTAAGGCGGCACACAAGTGTGTCCATTTCCCTTAAGGGCTGGCCACTTAGGCGTGCAAGTGTTTATGAGTTTCAACACTAAGGCCTTACTCCCTCTATTTAGATCTTCCGTTCTAGGTAATAAATTACCTTAGAAGTGTTCGGAAGCTTCAAGAAGAGACTAGGGCATCGGGACCTCAAATCTGAGTTTCTGGAATTTCCCGTCCTGAAATGGGGGGCCCACTGGGGGTATTTATAGGCTGGTGAAGTCCCTAGGCGAAATTCAAATAGGGCGCACAAGTCACCTACACGTCCATTAAATGGAACGCAAGTATACTTGCGTGACCTTGGAGGAACTTGCACGACCTAAGTGAAAATGAGTCTTTGTACACGCCTTTGTCAATTTTTTATGTTTCTTAAAAGGATGAATCAATTTAGGTTCAAGGTATTTCCCTTTTCATTTGTTTAGACTCTGTGACGGAAAGGAGATTCAAAAAAAGTCCCCCCTCAGAGTTGGATCTGAAAGAAATAAGGATGTGACTCTGAAGTAAAGAAGAAAACCAATCACATGTGGCGTGCAAGTGTTGAGCGCGCAGACGGCGTCACACAGGTGCGAGTCGCACAGTCGTCAGCGCGTAGGGTTGTGAGTGCTGGCTTTAGGCACGCATGGTTGAGGAATGGCCTATATATATGCGTCCATTATCACGCAAAGCACCCAGATTTCAAACTTTAGAGCTCTCACCATGAAAGTTTCCTTTTCCGGGCAAGTTGCTCTGTTTTCCACTGTTTCTCTATTGTCGCGCTGCTGTAGAGGTATTTGGACTAGTGTGGTGATACCTATGTGCCAAAACTTTCACGATACACTGATACTTGCGCGCCAATTTTGGGACTTGCGCGGCTTAATGCCTTAGCCATTTTTTCACTTTTCTTCACAAAATTCATGAAAAATCAACTTACATAAGAGTTAATTGTTCAACTTTTGTGTAGATTAAATGGCTCCCAAGAGAATCGGAATGGCTGATGAACTGGCTAGCAAGAGAGTTGATGATATGATGAGCATCATTGGCCATGATTATTATACTGTCTGTGACAGCACTCTTCCATATTTGGAAATTATCTGAAGAAGTATCATCTTGACTACCCATAGAGAATTTATCTACCTCTGTACGGCTATGGTCATCTATGAGAAGTAACCATTCCAAAGTCAAAGAACTATCTCTTAAATTCTTGGTTTCACAATTATACCAATTTTTCTTCAGAAAATATCTCAGGTGGAGGAGCATTTATAAATACTGGAACATTGGAGAAGGCCTACATAATGCATCATAGCCCATGTACCTTAGATATGAAACCTTACAAGCCTAAGCTGCAACCACATTGTTATTCCTCAATTTTTCAAAACTCTTAGATGGATCAATCCAAAGGCTGGAAGAAGAGTTGGGACTTTCATCTTGGAGGAGGTGTGAAGCCAACTTGGATGTGGGCATACTGGGTGAGACAAACCTATGCAGAGTTTGTCAAGGATTTAAAAGGAGCTGCAATATATGAAGTCGTCTGGGCTGGGAAACATATGTTTACAGGAATGATGACTTTGTGCCGGAGATACCCAGCCAGTGGATCCTAGAAACCAATTCATTCCATCTGACTCATGGAGAAGTAGGCAGCAGTATGTGGGATGTCCACAAGATCTCATGGGCTCCAATTATGGGTGACATGTATGATGAATTCAACCCTCCAAAGGTGACTTGGAATGATTCGGAGAAGACCCCAGCTTTGGCTCGGGAATTATTGAAAATATTTCACAAGCTCAAGAGTTCAGAGACCTCCTTAACTCATTCTAGAAAGTATATTCATCCATAGGAGTGGATGATTATGTTTCTTACCAAGAAGAAGGAGATGTAGCTGAAGGAGAAGGGGTCAAAGGGGAAGGGGCCCAAGGAGAATGGGCCCACCTGTACTCGTCCTACCACCTGCCAAAAAATAGAGAAGAGGGGTGGTCCTGGCACATTCTAGCCGACTCTAGAAGTATGAGAATTTGAGAAGTGGGGATATGAAGTGAATCAGATAATCCCAAAAAAGACTCATTTGGCGGGCTTCTTGGCCTTGTGGCTTAGTGTTTATCTTTTTTTAGTCAGGGATTTGAAGGGAGGTGTTAGGCCAGGGACCTTCGTTGTTGCATCCAATTTGGCTGAGGGGAAAACCGTTGGGTTGGCTACCCCCATTTTAGCAAAGATTCGTAGGATCTTACTCCATGTCTTCATGGGTAAGTCTCCTTTGAGAATAGTGGGACCATTCCAAGTTTTGTGGGGATGGATCGCCACTCACTTCAGAACATATAATGTAAAAAATGAAGTACAGATCCTCGGATGTTCTTTCAGGCCATCAGTGCAGGCATTCTCTAGAATTTCTTCCCTAGCTCTCAATTCCTATGACATGAAGGTGAGGCTGAGAATGTATAAGGAATTAAATTTCTTTCCTTATGGAAAACCGCCAACTGGGTGGTTTGTTGATGATGGAACAACTAGCATGGAATTGAGGGAATACATGCTAGCCTGCTGAGATGGTGTACTGGTCGCCAGGATTGATGGAGAGATTATATACAAGGCCTATGCTCCAAACAGATTTGCACGTCAATTCAAGTGTTTGTAGAAGACTGTTGTATCTCCCCCTGTGCATGTCAGGTCAGAGCAACATCCGATGGTTTCCCGACAACTATGGTTTCTAACATCTAGGGAGAATACTGGGGTAGTGTTTGATCTACCAGTTGATAACGCGGCGAGTAATTTGACTATATGGTATGCCGAGAACTGGATAGCATCATACCCTATAGGGGTGTTGAATCACCCAGTTTATCAGGTGTGTAAAAGGAAAAGAACTATAGAGAAAGAAAATCTTCATCTGGAAGGTTATTCTTCTGCAACACCCGAAGATGATTCTCTATATTCTCAATATGGGGATGATGAGGCACAACATGCGGAAAAGCTGCCTCATGCCAGATATAATTCCCCTGTCAGAATCAAGAGACCAACTCCATCGACTCCTAGTGAGTTAATTCATTGGTCAAATTTAATCACCATTACTTTATAGAGAAACAAGTTCATTTTCTTATTATCTATCTGTAGTTGCAAGAGCTGGGAAGAAGTTGAAGTCAAATTTTGTAGGACCTTCCTCGTAGCCTTCTGGTACACATACTGAATATCTATGACCAGAGGCTGTTTAGACAAGGAAGATTTTATACTGCGATGTTGAAACTGCCTGGCTGGATTTGTTCGAGGGGCTACACCTCCTTGGAATATAGAAACTTCTAGCTTCCACCGTTATCTGTTACAAGGATAACCCCTATAAAGTGCGGGATTACATCAGAGAGCTGTAAATGCTCATATATTCCACTGATGATTCCATTCCTGTCACCAAGCAGGTTAAGGAAATGATATATCGTGGTGCCACTGAGGGTACTGGTGCTTCTGGAGATGAGGAGTGGCATGATTACATGGATCCTGAAGATGTAAGTATATTTCCTTATTTTATTTGTAACTTGATTCTAGTTAAAGCTTCGTTACTCAAGGAAATTATTCTCTTAATCATTCACCTTGAAAAGAAAGGAACTTTTGTGGTTCCTTCACCACAATATAGTCCTGGTGGAACCTCCATTAGGGCTAATGAATCTCCTCACGAGTCAGGAAAGATATCTACAGGCCAACAAGCCATGGATGAGGAGTTGGAAATGGCTTCCCATTCTACAATTCATGTACTTGTAGCTGTTATTTCCATCACTCCAAAAAGTCCAAAGAAGAAAAAGCATCAAAGGAGGAAGTCTAAAGCTAAACGCTTCATCATTAGTGGTAAGTCCTTCATATAGTCATGAGTCTTAATCTATGAAAATATTGTTCATACTTCATAGGATTGCAGGGGATTATTCAATTTCGCCTCAGGGGGAGAGAACTGAACCCTTTTTGAAGACCACAGAAGGTACTGGTGAACAATCACAAGTTCAGGCTGACTTGGCTGCTCCTGGAGAAGTGCCAACGTCTGTTCCCAGTATCCCTCCTACTGCTGTTGCAAGGAGAGAAGAGTCTGCTTCTGGTAAGTTAACAATGCTTCATAAAATATTGAATGAAACATCCACTGAATTCCATTCTGTGAAACTTTAGGTTCAACCCCTACGCTAGAGCTCTTGGAGTCCATTGCAACTGATGCCGCAATTTTATCTGAAGAGGTTTTTCAAGGTCATAGGCCGCAGAATGAAGGACGCCATGAAGACATATCGAATGCTCCTACTGGTGAGATTAACCAGGATTCTAATATTACATTGGATGAAATTATGGAACTTGGCGCATATTTTGACGATTTTTTAGATCATGTTAAATTACCATGTAATTTATAAGATTATGGACATGAATGTTATCCTTCTTCCTATTAAAAACAACTTCTTATTACATTTCTTATCATGATCGGTTCAAATATGCAGTTCCATCTGAGCAAGCTGCTGAATTGCCAATGCCTGAAGGGGGTACAGAAAACCCTACTATTGCAGAGGCATTATCTCAAGTGGAGATTAACCTGGAAGAACTTCCTAAAACTCATCTTGAAAATCCCATTGAATCTAGGAAATATGGGGAGGAGCCTCCTCAAGTTACTGATCTACCATTCGGTAAGCGATAACAATTTTTTTGTGACTGTACATAATCTATAAAACAGCCAATCGACTTTTGTTATCCTTTGAAACTAACCAAAGCTTTCAATTGATTATGCAGGGCCATCAATTTCAGTGGCTAGATCTGGAGGTGAAGCCTCAGCCTCCGCCCCAATGGGAATAGAGAGTGAAGAAACATGGGTCAGGGGGGAAGGAGAAGAACATGGAACTTCCCTAAGTGCATTAATCCTGGATTATATTCCCCCTTGTGACAGTGATGCTGAGTCGGACCCGGAAGTACAAAAGGCGGTCCAATTATCACGACGTAAGGCATGGTATAACATATGGAAGATCATATCCGAAGTGCCTTTAGAAGATCTGTCGTCAAACATCTCGTGACTGTCATCCTTATTTGTCATGCTGGGACTTGGCGGTTTTGGATATCAAGAGATCCATGTCGCAGTGAAACAAGTCATCTTAAGGATGGAACAAGAGCAAAAGTACCGTCATAATTTGACCAAGGTGAGGCTGTTAGTTAACATCAACAAATTTGAGGCTACGGTGTCCCGAGCTGAAGCTGATCATGATGATAAATTGAAGGAGATGAAGCATAAGATCAAGGATAAAGTTGTCCAGCAAATGCACCTTTAGCAACAGTTAGATGTTGTTACTGGGGAACTTGACCATCTTAAAAATTCATTGGAAGGAGTTCAAAAGAATGGTATGAAAGCCATTGTAGATGCTAAGAAAGCACTCTATCAAGCTGAAAAGAGTGAAGCTGGTCGAGTGCATAAGCTTCAAGTGGATGCTGATAAAGCTTGGGATGCTGTAAATCAAATGAAGACTTATTTTGACTGCCTTTTGTAATTCTTGGAAAAGAGAAGAGACTCAAGTTTGTGGATGTCCTTCTAACTTTTGTGCATCAAATGAAAAATAAATTCATCTTCAATCATTTGTTCATGCTTTCTTTTTCTATCTGCTTTAATTTTTTTTACCTAAGCCATTGGGCCTAGTAAGCATAGTTTGATTTTTTCTAGGATTATTATAAATAACCATACAAGCATTGAATCTTTTAATTGCTCAATATTACCTAAATCATACGAAATGTATGTTTAGTGAGCTGGAACTTGAATTTTTTTCTGTGTTCCCTTGTCTTTTTTGGGCAGTTTAAAGTCATGCACATCAGACATAAAAAGGCTAATGTTTAAGGTTAAAATAGCTTTGAACAAATGAATTAAAATTGACTCAATTCCTCGACAATTTATCTGAAAACATATTACCACACTCAAGTATGAGGGAAACTGTGTAAACTATGAATTATGAATTTTTGAATCTAAGGGATAATATTAAAAAGGGATAAAAGGCATTATAAGAAGTAGTTCCTAATAATGAAGTTACCACTATTTAACAAACCCTGTTAGGGGGATGAATTATGCAGAGCCGCCTAAGGGTATTGGTTGCATAGTCAAATAATAGCATCTTTTGGATAACATGTTCATTATATAGACTACTTATTCAAGGCCGCTTAAGGGAACGTATTGCATAGTCAGGCAAAAGAACTCTCAGAAATTTACTTTTTTTTACTGCTAAAAATCCAGTGAAAGTTTATGGGTATTCAAATTTTCCAAAGCATAGAGTTTGCTGTATGAAGAGAGGTAATTGAATATGGAGAAGATATTTCTAAACAAGTTATTTTAAGAATGAGATGAATGTCACTCCTATGAAGGTCTGACCCAAACGTAGGTAAGGGAAATATAAACCATAGACTTAAATACTTTCATATCATGAAAAAGAACATAGGACAAATATGTTAAGGATGGATATTTTTTGTGGATCCTTACATATTGTCGATAAGACCAATAAGGACAAAATATGTTTTCTTCCCAAGAATGAAGTTACCATTATTTAAAAAACCCGTTAGAGGGTTGAATTATGCAGGGCCACCAAAGGGAATTGGCTTCATAGTAAAATAATAGCATCTTTTGGGTGACAACTCTGTTATGTAGAGTGTTTATGCAAGGCCGCCTAAGGGCGCGTGCTGCATAGTCAGGAAAAAACTCTCATAAATTGTATATTTTGTGTCTAGAAGTCAAGAAAAGTGTTATAGAGATCTGGAATTATTTATGGTTAGGAGTATGATACATGAAAATGAGTATTGTTTAATGCATGAAAGAGATACATAGATCAATGCTAACCATAATCATGTTGTGGATGGGTCCTAAATTGAAATGTTGGACTTCACTAAAAATCCCATAAGTATGGGAATAAATCCATGGGTAGTTCTTGAAATATAGTTTAACGTCATGTGGGATGAAAGTGTAGGAAATCTTAGTTTAGGGTCATAGAGCTCGGACCATAATAATGAATACACCATGTGTGTTTTCACAGGGACTTTTCAGCCAGGGGACTGAAAGTGGAATTTGGGGTTTGGCCCAAAGACTTGGGGCCGGATTCAAGGGACACTCGAACATTCCTAAGTATCCCATAAGGATGGGAATAAAGCCCACGTAGTTCTAGAAATACCCTCTGTACAGATTTGATTCATACATATGAAGGGTGAAAAAGGGGAATTTAGTGCAATGATGGTTTGACCCAAGATAAAAGGTTCAGGAATTGCCATGTATGCACGTAGTTTTTGAGAATATAACATGATCGGAGATCAATGTAAATAATGATTCCCTTTCAGGTGTGGGTGTCAAAGAATGTTGTAGTTTATTGTCATACAGGACGAAAGTGTGAAAAGTTTAAGTTCATATGCATGGACCAGTGGTGAACCAATGTAAAAAGTATTGGTTCTGGGGCTGCTTCACATATCAACATCATATGATATGGAGGTGAACTGATGTGAAGAGATTGGTTTTGGGATTGAACCTTGGGAGGTTGCCTATGTACCCATCCTATAAGGCAAGGATCAAAGTCTGCATAGTTCAATTGAAGAATGAATTGGTGATCAAGTTGTTTTTTAGAACAACAACCTAAAAAATGGTGTCAGAATGTACACATGGTTAGCGGCCCAGAGAGGGTGTTATGGTTGAAGTTTTACTCTAAGCTCACGTGAGTCATACTCGGTGTGAGAAACAAGAGATAGCAACAACCTTAACGATGCATAGTTTAATGTCATGTTAGACATATGACGGGACTATTCTGTTTAAAGTCTTGCAGTGATGACTATTGATACTGCACAGTTTAATGTCATGTAGCAGGGACAAAATACAGTTTAACGTCATGTATGACATATTATAGGGACACAGTTTAACGTCATGTTGGACGTAAGGATGCTGTATAGTTTAGCGTCCTGTAGCTAAGACGATGAGGACAATACCGTTTAACGTCATGTTGGAAAAAGGGGGATTGTGCAGTTTAATGTCAGGCAGTAAGGACAAAAGAGACATAGTTTAACATCATGTTGGACGTATTAGGGACTTTTTCATAGTTTAACGTCATGTTGGACGTAAGGGATTTATGTACAGTTTAGCATCATGTAGTTAGGACGTCACAGTTTAACGTCATGTTGGAAGAAATGGATGAAAATAGTTTAAGGTCATATGCATGGACCGTGGATGGTACATTTTTAATGTCTTGCTAGATGTAAGGGACTATGTAGTTTAAAGTCTTT
This sequence comes from Viscum album, assembly GCA_963277665.1. Classification (NCBI taxonomy): domain Eukaryota; kingdom Viridiplantae; phylum Streptophyta; class Magnoliopsida; order Santalales; family Viscaceae; genus Viscum; species Viscum album. Next base: position 569,456,081 of record OY728130.1, on the reverse strand, counting down.
CTGCAAGGACAACATAATTTAACGTCATGTTGGATGGTATGGATGCAAATAGTTTAAGGTCATATTCATGGACCATTTAATGTATTTTATGTTTATCAAAAATACATCTTCAGAAATCTAGCATTGGTTGGAGTAGTGATGAGTTCTCCATCCATTGATATTTAAGAATAATCTCCACTAGAGTAGACCTTATATATTGAATAAGGTCCTTCCCATTTTGGCTCAAGCTTGGGAGGTTTCTTTCCTGGTATCATTGGAGTTCTGAGAACTAATACCAATTCTCCCTGAACGAATGAACGCAAATGAACTTTTTTGTTGAAATCTCATGATATTCGATTCTGATAGATTTCCAAGTGGTTCTGGGTGCACAATATTTTCTCATCTAACCATTAAAATTCATCCAATCTCTTTTGAGATTGTTCATCTGTAGATGACTGGTCATAAATGGATACTCTGAGTGAGGTTAATTGAAACTCAATGGTCAAGACTGCTTCCATTCCATATACCAATGAATTTGGAGTTGACAGCGTTGCAGTGTGGGTGGTGGTCCGATAAGCCCATAAAGCATGAAAGAGTGTATCAAGCCATGATTTATTATCTTTATCTGTCATATTTTGTAGTTTTTTTGAAAGAGTCTCGTTGAAAGATTCTATCTAGACATTGGTCGCTGAATGATATCGAGATGAGTGATTGGATTTGATGTTGTATTCTTAATACAACTTCCTCACCTAGGATGAGTAGAAGTTGGTGCCATTGTCCGTCAATATGGTATGAGGGACACCAAATCTGGTAATGATGTTAGACTTGATGAAGCTAACAATGCATTTAGAACTGAATTCTTTGAGAAGTATTGCCTCTTCCCATTTGGAAAAGAAGTCAGTAGCAGTAAAAATGTACTTAAATTGCTTGGATGTGGCTGAAGGATAAGGTCCCACTACATCCATTCCCCATGTGGAAAATGGCCACGAGTATTTAGCTGTATGAAGAAACTCTAGGGGTTAATGAATGATGTTGGCATTTACTTGGAAAGATTGACACTTCTTTGTGAAATCAACACAATCTTGCATCATTGAAGGCCAAAAGTATCCAAGCCTTCGAATTTGATCAGATATACTGTGTCCAGACTGGTGGGCACCATAGACTCTTACATGCACTTCTTTCATGATAGCCATTGTTTCTTCACCATCAATGCATCTAAAGAGAACTCCATCAAAACCTCTTTTTCAGAGAATTTTCTCTAGGTGATTCGGGCTATCATAAAGAGTAAAATTGACCACACGTCGCTGGATTTGTTCTTTCCGAGCTCTATCAGGTGTAAGTGTTCCATTTTGAAGGTATTCCCTGATAGGTGTCATCCATCCTGTAGTATTACCATACAGTTTTAGGAATGGGACTAATTTCATTGATTTCCTCTATTCTGGTTTGAACATAAGGTGAAATTGTATGACGGTGGGCAATAATGATGGATGTCTCATCCCAATTTGGATCTTCCATAGCTGTGGCTATATTAGCCAGTGCATCAGCTTGGGCATTTTGTGATCTCAGTACATAAGAAAATGTTGGTTCTGAAGTAAATTCCGCCATTAACTCTCTAACATAATCATAAAAAGGGATTAGTTATTATTTTCTGATTCCATAATCCCCATTGACTTGTTTGATTACCATGTCTGAATCACCTTTCACCTTTAAGTGATTCACTTGTTCTTGAAGTGAAAAATCCAATCCTGCGATAAGATCTTGGTATTCTGCTTCATTATTTGTACCGCCTCCCAACAATGTGAAGGAATAAGGTAGCACTACCTTTTCCGGGGAAATGAGTAAAATTCCTAATCCAAATTTGTTGAATTTAGGATCTTCCATTTTCTTCCCTGTTGGACTTCTGGAAGCACCATTAAAGTACATTTCCCATGTTTGAATATTATCTTGAATAGAAAAGACTTCCTCATCAGGAAGTTCAATATCTGAAGATGTATCTTCTACTGAAGGATGTTCAGCAAGGAAATCAGCCAGATCTTGGCCCGTTATTGCCTTTTAAGCCATATACTGAATATCAAATTGATGAAAAATAACTACCCACCTTACCAGACGTCCTATAATCATTGGACGGTTATGGATTAATTTGAGAGGGTTATTGCAAGATACCAATAGGACCTCGTGATGTTTCAGGTAGTGTCTCAACTTCTAAACTACAATGATTAATTCTAGGCAACACTTCTCAATATTTGAATATCAGGTTCCTTCTTCAAGCATAGTCCGACTGAGATAGTAGAGGCTGTTTTCATTCCCAGCATCATTCATCTGAGCAAGAAAGGCACCCAATGATCTCTCTAAAGCTGTCACATAGAGGATAAGTGGTCTTCCTTCAACAGGTTGCATTAATACCGGTGGACTCAAGAGATATTTCTTGAGAATATCGAATGATTCTTGTCATTCTTCAGTCAACTGGTAAGTGACTCCCATCTTCATCAACTTGGTGAAGGGTAAACTTTTGCCTGCCAAATTGGTGATGAAACGCCGAATATAGGCCAAGTGTCCTTGAATCCCTCTCAATTCGATTAAATTACGAAGAGGGTACATACCAAGGATTGAATTTTTCTTCTTAGGATCGACTTAGATACCACGATGGCGTACAAAAAAGCTGAGAAATTTTCCATAGGATACCCCAAAAGAACATTTTAAGGGGTTAATCTTCAAATTATGTTGTCAATGTTTGTGGAATATGATTTCCAAATCAGCCAATTGATTATAACGTTGCCTGGATTTAACCACCAAATCGTCTGCATAACATTCAACAAAATTCCCTAATAGGGGCTTGAAGATATGATGCATGGCACGCTGATATGTTGCACCTGCATTCATCAGGCCAAAGAGCATTTCCCGATAGCAAAACACATCCTGAGGGGATCTAAAAGTTATAGATTCTTCATCTTTTGGATCCATTCATATTTGATTATATCCAGAATATCCATTCATGATGGAAAGTGTTTCATATCCCGTTGTTTCATCAATTAAGAGTTCTATAATAGGAACTAGAAAATCATCTTTAGGACAATGCCAATTAAGATCTCTAAAATCAATGAAAACTCTAATTTGTCCGTTTTTCTTTTTCACAGGGACAATATTAGCCAACCACTTGGGATATTGAACTTCTCTGAAGAACTTATATTTGATAAGCTTATCCACTTTAGCTTCAATTTTGGAAGCATAGGTTGGGTGTTTTCTTCTTGTGGCTTGCTTAAATCCTCGATGTTTTTCTGGAAAACCCAAATGATAAGTAAAAACATTAGGATCAAGCCCTGGCATCTCTGTATAGTTCCAAGCAAATATATCTAAATTTTTCATTAAAAATGAAATATACATTTCTTGCTCTTCAAGAGTCATCGCCGCACTAATTAAAGTGGGGCGTGGATCTTCTTTTGTACCTAGATTTATTTCTATGAGTTCATCCACGGTGGTAGAGATACCCTCTTCAAATGCTAGAGGAGAATATCTGAGATATTCCTATTCTTCTTAAACATGTGTTATTTCTTCTGTTTCTACTTGCATAGTAGATGATGAAGATGAATTTTCATGATCAGGAGAGATGTCAAAATTTGAACATCTCGAAGAAGAGGCTTCTATTTCTGATCCTATTGATGATGAAGGGTCTTCCTTGCGTAATTAAGAGGAGATGACGGATTGAGAATCGACATCATCCTTCACCTCTGACATTGTTATAACTTCTTCTGACCTAGTTGGAAAAGTATATACTTGTTGGATTTCAGAAGATGAAATGAAGACATCCCCATTTGAGCTTTCATCATTGCTTGGTGAATCACCAATTTCCCCCATACTGTCTGGCTTAATTGTCGTAATTGACATTATGGAGGTTTTCATAAGAGTATATTGATCTGGGTATATCCTGTGAATTTGACTGATAGGTAACACATAATCTTCACTCACATTTGTAAATGGATTTACTGGAATCTTTTCCAAACCAAATGGAGCATAACCCTTGGTAACCTCTCTTACTGTGGATTTCTCCTTACCCATCATGTGATAGAATTCTGCCTCAATGTATTGAAAGTCACATGTTTTGAAGGGGGAATTATCACCATACAATGTCCCAGTTTGACCATTGAAAAAATATTTAAGACATTGATGGTATGATGAAGGGATAACCGCATGTTGATGTAGCCAGGGTCTTCCAAGAACGATGTTGAAGGCTGTGTCATGATCAACAACCATGAAATATGAATTGGATACAAGATCTCAAAACTGAGTTCTGAGTGTAATCTCGCCCAGTGGTTCTTGTTCATTTTTATCATATCCTTGTAACATTAAAGTAGAAATAGATAAATATGATTTTGTGAGGCCCAATCGACGATATGTACGAATGGGGATAAGGTTGACTCTTGAACCGTTATCAATTAATGATATTCGGACGTCTACACCATTGACCTTTCCAGATAAGTATAAAGGTATAATATGTTCATGCACGACATCATCTTCATCTTCATCTGTGAAAGATATCACTGCATGAAATTTTGTAGGATTATTCTCTACATGGTAGACTTAATCTGTAACAATTTAAGTTTCAAATTCTTGAGGACTTGACAAAGCCTCAACGAGTGCCTCCCGAATATCATTTGATAAATTTAAGGAATCCAAAATTGATAACTTGACCAGTACTTGGGCCAAGTGTTTCAATACATCATACTTTTGATCCAAAGGTCTGCGTTTCCCAACAGGAACATGTGATTTTGTAGGTACCTTAGAAGTTGATGCTTTGGAATTTGATGCATCTTGTACTGGGATAGGAGTTGGTAATACTCCTGGATTTGGAAGATTAGACCGATTAGGTCTATTTACTTGCTGAGAAGAAGGTGGAAGCTCCAACCGATCTTCCAGAATAACTATGCCAGGACTGAATCTGCCTTGTGTGGAAGAACTTTCTTGTTCTTGTTGAGCTCGTTGAAGGGCTCTACCATGAGTTTCTACCGCATACACAGTTCTAGCATGGGTAGAATTGGAATAGTGGCATTTGAAATATCCAAATCTTCCCCTATACCTTGATCCTTTGGAACTTCCTCTGATTCCTCTGTTTAATACGGGGAACCCAGGTTCATCGAGTTCGAAATTGTGATTGGCATAAAGATCTGTTAAGTGAATCATATTAACAGAATCGAAGATTAACTCTTCATCCAATGAAGACTCTACATGACTAGCCAATTTAGGTTTTTTCATTTGATAGGGCGGTCCCTGTGGCTTCGAAGTATATGGCATAAAATCTGCCAGATTGAAAGATAATTTGGGCTTTGACTTGATCTCATCTTCTTCTGATTGATCTTCTTTCTTTAAATTATGCCATTTCATTGAGGATTTTCCCTCTGATGAATAGGGTTTTGCTGCGGCATTCATGGCAGAAGACACAATTTGTTTCTTTAATTGCGTTCGCAAAATGGAATGAGTTAGGTTGATCATTTTTCTGACCATCCAATCATTATATTTTTGCGCATTTTTTGTTCTTGACTTCTTTCCACTCACATTCTTCCTCTGGATTTGTAGCAGTAAGACATGCTACCTGAGCTGAAGAACATTTCAATTTGACGTGTCCTGAGTCCACCATTTTTTATAGGAGGTCTTTGAAGACAAAACACTCCTGAATGGTATGTACAAACATTTGATGAAATGGGAAATAATTGGGATGGTCTTCATCTCCTTCCTTGTTCAGCCTCTTGGGCCTTGGCAATTGAACCAAATTATTTTCCAGAGCTGAAATGAAGTAACCAAGAACTTGTTCATTTCAGAAAGAGTAAACTTTACTCTTCAAATCCTAAAATTGTTTTCGTCTTCAAAATTTTTGATCATATGGATGAAACGGCCTCTGTTGTTGACACTTAGGAGGTGGATCCCTTTGGGAAGATGAAGGTTTTGAAGTGAAAGTAGGTACAGGTGCTTGTTTAATCATAAATGTAACAGTCTCTGCTTTACCCAATCTCCTTCCTGGAGCTTATGGAATTACACGAGCTTTATCCTTAGTATTTACAAGAGATTTTTCAATATGTTGAGAAATTTAAGTAAGGTCTCGAAACCCTCCTGTGTATTTCATAAAGATCAACAGTGTGCACCACTCATCACGCAGATTTGCCACACCAATTGGCAACAATTCCTCTTGAGGGAGTGCTAAGCTTAAGTAATATGTTAATCCATTCTAGTGAGAAATGAAATCTGAAACCCTTTCATTCTCTATTTTCTTACAATTTTTAAGATCAAAAACTGTTGTCTTTGGAAAAGTTGAGCTAAATTGAAAAAGGAATTGTTGACGAAGATCCTCCCACCCGGTAATTGATCGGGATTGCAAGATTTTATACCAGATAAAAGAAGATCCTTGTAATGGATGTACAAAACACCTGAGATTAACTACTTCTTGTTGATGAGGGGTTCCCATCATAGGATCGCAAAGAGCAACAAAATGTGTTAATTGTTGCTCTGAGTCTCCTAAACCGTAAATTATTGGGAATGTGGTACTTGAAAAATTTGATGGGGGAGGAATTGCATTAACCCATTCAGGGTAGGATCTTTTCTCCAGTTGAACAGGTGCACGCTTTCCCTCCATAGCTTATAACCGAGTTGTTAATGACTCAACAGTTGTTATTAACTTTTGAAAAACATACGGTTGAGCTTGGACCTGAGCTGGTGCAATAACTGGAGTTTGGACAGATGTGGTGGCTAGTACTGCAACTGATGGTAACACCACCAATTGTTGTTGCACTTGATCTGTAGGATTAGACCTATGAGGGTGTACTAGTAGAGGATGATATTTTTGATCCATCTTAGTAGCCGCAACAAATTCTCTTCACTGACTGACTCCAGCACGCTTAGGAGTAAGACTACTTTGAAGTAGTTCTACATTCAACCTCCTTAATTCCTTCATCTCTTCCTCTTGTTGTGAGAATCTTTGTTCTAGTGAGAGTGATTGGCCTTCTCTAGAGGAAGGTTATGTAACCTGATTCTTTCCTTTCCACTTATTGGACACCTTTCGGAGAGGGGGAAGTGGATTACTTGAAGGATTACCTAGATTTTGGGTAATCCTTTGATTTTGTATACGCGCACCTTCTTCATTTGTGTCTGTGTGTACAACCTCTTGAGAAGGAAGCTCTTCATCTGATCCCTCTGAGTGAGCCTCATCTGGTGGATCAGCAAAAAATGACATTGATGACATTAATTGATGCATAATTCATTGCATACCTTCTATCAGCATTTCTGTGATATTGTCTTCTTCCATGTCCCTGATAAGACATTGCCTTTTGTTGATTTGATCCCTCAGGAACTTCTTGACGAACAGTAATTTTGAGAGAATATCCTGATAATTTGGCTCTTCATTCCTCTTGAGGCTTCTTCCCTAATCAAGATAAGACCGACTTTATCTGAGGAAGAGATTGATGATTTGAAAAAGTCCCCAGTCTGGTGGACTGGGGCTGTTCCTGCTCAACTCCTCGAATCCTATTTGTTGATTCCAAGGGTTGGGTTAAAAGAATCCCCAGTCTGGTGAGCTAGGGTGGTTCTTGAGCTGCTACATATGAGACTTTCTTGAAATATCTCTTGATCTTGTGGACTTTAGTCCGAAAATTGGTTGGATGCATTAACCCACATCTACTCTTATCACCCGGCTCAAAAGACTGTTGGATGATTTCTGACACTTCTGTCACTTGATGATGTGCATGCTCCAAATGAGAAGCATGTTCCATATTCTCGTTCACTTGATACAGGAGTAATTCTACAACTTGTTCTTTTTATGCTTGATTTTGAGAGGAACTAGTTGAGGCATGTTCTTGAGCGATCCTTTGATTACAAACAAAGCCAATTCGCTATGGCCGGCTATGGGCAATAACATTACCTGAAACCATTTTCGGAGGACTTTTCTAACTAGAGAGTACAGTGAAATTTAGTGCTCCATAGACACCCCATCCCCTAATATGAATACCAGATGGGGCATTGGAAATCAACTGGCGCAATATTCTTAGTGCGCCAAGGCATGACCACTGAAGGGCTCTCTGCTGCTTTTCATCCTTCAGATATCAAGAAATTGAGAGAGATTCCAAGTCAATTTGGAGTTGTAAACCTTCTATTATCTTGATATGATTTTCATATTCATCATAAGATAATATTTTCTTTTTCAGCTGACAAACATTTTTCCATATGTTGAGATAAATATCATGGATTCCATCTTCCGTCAACATCTCTGGAATGTCATACTGAGAGTCAGCCAAAGGCCAAAACATAACTGGCACTTCACCTTTCTCCAGTTGTTTTCTCATATTCATTACTTCTTCATTATCATTTGATGAAGATTCTTCTAACTGATTAGACTAGATCTGGTGCTTCTTTGTTGCTTCCTCAGATTCAACAAGATCGGTTGAGAATTCACATATCAAACTAGAAGATTCGTGACTCAGGGGTGGTTGGGAGAATGAACTAAACCCTGGGATATCTTCTTGACTGATAAAGTATTTCACCTTCTATTGGTAAAGAATCAAACATGACTGGCTTCAAATTTTCAACTACCTCAATATAAGAGGTCTTTCTCATCACTACATTGTCCATTGGAGCATTTTCCAGGAAATGTGAATTACTAATGCGGAGAGAACTTTTGTAGCTAAATTCATCATCATGGGGAGGACCACCGTGGTGGGTTACACCAAAAGATGAAACATTTTTCTCATTAATCTTCTGGCCACACAGAGGGTTATCGTGACTCTCATCTGAAGATTATACTTCAAGACTGACCGAACTGTCATTAAGCAAGCCTTCATAAGGAAGTGTCTGATGCAGACCTTTGGAATTAATGTTCCTACTATTGGGAATTGCGAGAGTAGAATATTGAGTTGCAACAGATAATTGTCTGAGTGCATCAAGAACTCCAGCATCGATCAAGGCCTTGTTACAGATTGGCCCTTGATTTCTTGACTGTGCTGGGCGAGTCTTCTTTTTAGACACCTTATTACTCACTTTAGAAACCACTTGTTGAAGAAAGTGGTCATTATGGGCATGTGTATGTGCCTTCTCAGGAGATATGATCAGGTTAGGCTTATTATCTTCACTCAAATCAGGTGTATGTGCCTGACTTGGTTGTCCGTATGATATGGGGGAGTACGCCCCACAACCCTCTAGGACTGGAATAGAGGTGTGTTTCTATTCCGGAGTGAACTTTTGATGCGTCACTCCACTGGTAGGGATATATTTTCATTTTTTTTCCTATGATGCTGCTGAAGCTGTTATAATATCCTGGCAGGCATCCAGAATATGTGCAGGGATTTTCTTCTTCTCTTTTACCATTGACAGAATATGTTTGGTAACTTCAGCTTCCATAATAGGAATATACGTCCATTCCATTCTTGGAGTAGGTGTGTGTTCTTGCTCCTATCCTCCTTTTCCTGCCAGTGAATTCTGACAGTGCTCATGAATGGGGGCAGAGAGTTGAGTCAGCCTCCAGTTTGTCATCGGAGCTTTCCGACTGACTTCTCCGAATTATACCAAACAAGACTGTTGGAAGGCTTGATCAATACTATAAGGTGTATGTGCCTGCTGATTACACTCCACCGAACGTGGTTGGCGGGCTTCCTTCAATACTGACAGACGAGGCTGCTGACAGGATTGATGAGTGTAAGCAGGTGTATGTGCATGTTTACCAGTTGTCAACACATTGGGTTGGTGGGCTCCATCGTATGTAGTCAGACGAGCATGCTGACTAGCTGATGATTTATAAACAGGTGTATGTTCCTATCTATAGTACTCTGTCGGAATTGCCTTGCGGGAATGGCATGCTGCTGCCAGACGAGTCTGCTAGACAGATGAATTAAAATGGATGGGTGTGTGTGCCCGTTCGTTGCTTGCCACCAAGGTAGGTTGGTGGACTTCTTCGGAGATGGCAGAGATGAGAACATGATCACTGTTGACCAGATTTCACCTCTGGCGGTTCGTCTTGCCTACTCGGGTTCGAGGAACCTGATCCAAATGTCTGGAGACGATACCCTCATCATGTTGATGGCGCACTGCCGCATGAGTCTGGTGGCGATTGTTGATGGGAGCCTTCAGGAAGGACTCATGTCTCCTTGAATTATGGCCCTAAGGGACCTTCTCATTCACCTCCCTGGAAAACGGGAGTGAATGGTGATTGTGTTCCAGGGATAATGACCCGAAACTGTTGGAAATGGTGGTTGGCACCACCTGCTTCTTGATCGTTGGTCGTCGCTGTCCGGAAGACCAGGGTGAATTATTGACTTGGAGGGCTTGTTGAGTGGCCTCCAGAGTCGGAATAGTACCGTTTTGATGGTATTCCTTAACCATCTCATTTGATACCTAGAGTTTAAGAGTCTGAGTAGGTGATTTTTTCCTCAGAGCAGACGACGATCCAGCAGGAGTAGCAGCAGACGCATTCACAGCAGAAGTATTCACAGGTGTGAACTTAAGAGAATCCATTTTTGTAATGCAGAAGATCTTGAAAAAGAGTGCCTATTTGATATAACAGATGAAATCAAGATAATTATGGCCACTACATCTTTTGGATAAGCACATATGATATTGATTGTCTTGTTGTCCCTCTCATTGAAATTAAATAGGGGCCTAACAAATAGGTAAAACATCATTTTAACTTGGTTAAGGATTCACGTCGGGTTCAAATTTTTTTTGTTTCCCCCTGGAAATGGGGATGACCTCCTTTGTTTAAGGTTCAAACATTCCAATCGGTTTCTAACAGGTTTGTTCGTAGAACCGAAAACATCCAATGATTATATATCTATTTGGACCTACTTTCCAAAGGTAGGTTCTCATTAGTTGTGGACCGATGAGACTTAAAAATTTGCATTGGTCTAGTGGTTGGGAGGTCAGACTCATCACACCTTTTGGGGGGAATTATTGTCTACTCCGGGACTCTCTTTATAGATTTAAGTTATGTTCGTGAATCCTTATTGCACTACCACGTATGAAAATGATCTTTCCATATATTTGGCAATCAATGATTGATATGTATGAGATTTCGAGAATCTTTTATATTTATTCAAGGTTCTTCATCGATAGAGAATCATTTGTATTTTTTAGAGATTCTTAGACAATGGTATCCTTCGACACATTATATAGATATCTCTTGGTCATTATGATAACTATACTGGTTTTAAAGCCACATATCAGGGCACTTGAAGTTTATTGTCATTCAGAAGGACATAGATTATTTTAGAGTTGGTATCATACCCACAGATGATCTACCTACATATCCTTTGTTTTGAAAAGGAATCAAAACCCATGTAGTTCGAATAAATAAGAATGGGGTTTATGCATGATTGATGGCTCAAAGAAAGATTTCATAATTAATTTTACACTCTAAGCTCACGTGAGTCATCCTCGGTGTGAGAAACAAGAGGTATTGGTAAAACCAGACAATTGTGCCATGAAAGATGCAATTATAAGAAATAATGTGGGACTTATGTATGTATGACTACCTAGATAGATGAATATTAGGATTTAATTCTGGGGAGAAACCCTGGAACAAGGTCCATAAAAGTATATGTGCTTTATGGATATTTGGATACTTAACTTAGGACTAAATCTTGAGAAGGATTCTAAAATTAGAGAGGACTTATGATTGGGTTTTACTCCTGAGAAGGAATCCCAAATCAAAAGTAAATTAATAATGGTTAAGAGAAATTATGACTGGGGGTTACTCCTAAAAAGGAATCCCAGGTTAAGGATTTTGGGAACTTGGGGCTTACTCCTAAAGAGGATTCCCATATTAAAAGAATTATGGTTGGGGCTTACTCATGAGGAGCATTCCCAAAATTATGGACTGGTGATTACTCCTGAAAAGGAGACCCAAAATTAAGGACTAGGGCTTACTCCTGAAAAGGAGGCCCAGGTTAGGGGATTTGAAGACTGGGGCATACTCCTGAAAAAGAGGCCCAGGTTAAGGGAATTTTCGAATTAAGGGACTTAGGGATTAATCCTAATGAGGATTCCCATATTTGTAGACTTTGATACTGGGGCTTAATCATGAAAAGGAAGACCAGGTTAAGGGAATTATGGTTGGGGATTACTCCTGAGGAGGATGCCCAGATTTGGGAAATTATAACTGGGGCTTACTCCTAAGAAGGATGCCCATGTTATGGGACTTGGGGCTTACTCCTTAGGAGGATTCCCAAATTTGGGATCTTGGGGCTTACTCCTAAGGAGGATGCCCAAATTTGGGAACTTGGGGCTTACTCCTGAAAAGGATGCCCAAAAATAAGGGAACTTGATATTGGGACTTACTCCTGAAAAGGTTTCCCAATTTAAGGATTCTCTCATCTTAAAGGATGATGTTAAATGAATGAAATCTTTAACCTTAGGGACATAAAGACATGTAAATCACTAGGTTTTAAGACATGTTCCACATAATTCCTTTCAGATAAGGAAGCCAACAAGGGATCCATGCCAAAAGAAATTTCTTTAAAGTGGGTTTTGAAGGATGAATCTTGAATAAGAGAGGTGGATAGGCATAAGATAGGTGAAATAGGAAGGAGAGGCACCCAAAAAGAAGTGGGCGTGTGGGTCCTGAGTGGGCGCGCAAGTCCTGCGTAGGAATGCAAGTTCTGGTCGCGCAAATTTACTTGCACGACAAAGGGGTACTTGCGCGACGGTCAACCTTTATGGTAGTACTTGGGAGAGACTTGGCTTTAGCCCTTAGTATTATCCCTAGGGGCTTCCAGAAGAGTGGCACGCACGTTCCGTTGAATAGGTAATGCGGCGCGCAAGTGTGGCCATTTCCCTTAAGGGCTGGCCACTTAGGCGTGCAAGTGTTGATGAGTTTCAACACTTAGGCCTTACTCCCTCTCTTTAGATCTTCCGTTCTAGGTAAGAAATTACCTTAGAAGTGTTCAGAAGCTTCGAGAAGATACTAGGGCATCGGGAGCTCAAATCTGAGTTTCTGGAATTTTTCCGTCCTGAAATGGGGGGCCCACCGGGGGTATTTATAGGTTGGTGAAGACCCTGGGCGAAATTCAAAGAGGGCGCGCAAGTCGCCTGCGCGGCCATTAAGCGGCGCACAAGTATACTTGTGTGACCTTTGTGGAACTTGCACGACCTAAGTGAAAATGAATATTTTTTTCATGCCTTTTTCAATTTTTGATGTTTCTTCAAAGGATGAATAACTTTGGGTTCAAGGTATTTCCCTTTTCATTTGTTTAGACTCTGTGACGGAAAGGAGCGTCGAAAATCTCTCATTAATGTTGTTAGAATTTTAGATAACTATTTTAATGAATATCAAGAAACATTTGTTCATTTTAGTTTACATTTTTCTGGATGATTTTTATTTTTTTATGTACTTTTATATGTAATAGTAGTATTGGTATATTTGTGCACTAATTTTTTTTACTATAATTTATAGGATAATGGAATATCAAATGTCTGATCCATCACATATTTCTAGGCACGACCGTAACCCTACTTGTGGGGATGAACATATACATAATACTATTGAGGCTCCTCCTCCTACTTCTGTATATGATCCATTTACTTATATAGGATAAAGAGAGTTCAAGGTTTGGTAAACATGGACACACATGTTTAACAAAATTAGTAGTTTCACGTAGCTGAAACAAGAAGATATGAGATGATTTTTATGATAATGGTATTCTCAGGGGTCCAAATCAAAAACAATTTAATAAATTTATTATTGTTAATACAAATGGGAAAGAAATTATTTTGATTTCTTATTAGTGATGTGTTGAAAAAGATTCTATAGAGCATTTATAGAAGAAATTTTTTGAAATATCATTTGTTTTTATTTTACTCATCATGATTTTTTTTATTGATAAATCTTTCCAATTCCTAAGATAAAATATGATATAACTGATACTAGAAGAATCAGGAAGAAATTATTTTCTTAGGCTACAATGAAATGGTGGTATTTTAAATCAACCCTCACAACATAATTTATTTTTGGGGAAAGACAGCATAAAAATTCAGTGATATGTTTTCATTTATTCATAAAGATACATTGAAATAATTTGTTGAAAATTGATGACAAGAAGAATTTTTGGTAGATTAATTGTTATATTTTTGAGGTTTTTTATATCAATGATCATATTAATGATTTCTTTATTCTTAGTTTTTAGCGAAGAGGATATCTCATCAAGAGATCCAATCCAAAAAATTTATAACCACATACTTTATATCATGGAGGGTATGTGTTATTGGATGAATAAATGGTGGATGAAAATTATAGATATTAGGAGCTGAGTCTTCGGGATCTACAGAGGTTGATCTTCCTTCCCCCCATATAGACATTAAAAATGGAATGTGGGATGAAAGAGAGAAAATGTACAATATATTACAAAGTAGACAAGGGTTGTAGCTGAAAAAAATATAAGGATTTACTTAATTTATTTATGTTCAAAAATTAAAATCAAATCATTATATTTTGTGATTCACTGCTAAATTTTTCAGATATACTAGATAGTATTCCCTTGAAGATAAGATAACATAGGGGAAAATAATTGATTAGGGTTCAAAAGATATTTTAGTTATGGAATTGGTAAATCCCAAACACTCGATTCATGTAAAAGGATTACTGAAGGTGTATCGATAAAAATAGTGATTGTTCATTTTGAGGCTTCTTAAATGGATAATTTATATAAAAAATATAATCTTTGAAAGATAAATTTTATAATATGAGTGAGATGGTGGAGGATAGGATGATAGATATGGTATAAGTGATATTTTCGTACATTCAAAAATAGTTTCAGGCTACTGACCCCTCTCCCCAACCTTCGCTTGTAGATCCCACTCTAAATCCTCCTATAGATTTCATTACTCCACCTCCTCATACTTATCAAACTCCTCCAACTCCTCTACAATAGATCTACATTTATTGTGAGTTATATGTTGAGGAACCGCATCATTACCATGAACCAACCTGGGTTAACCTAGAACCGAGTACCCGACCTAGCCCACAATAAAGACCAAGAGGCGTTCCTGATCCTCCTTATTGGAAAATTGTTTTTATGCATCAAGAATACATAGTTTGGAATCATTTAGCCCCTGAAAAAACAATAAATAAACAAAAATAAATTAAAGAATGAAAATAAACACTGGAATAAAAAATAAATAAACTGCTACATGTACCTCAATGTTACCTCATGGGTCACCTCTAACTATAAGGTAAAACTCATTCCATGAGAGAATATGAGAAATAAATAGCACAAAAAGTTAAAAAATAAAATAAAGATATAGGTGTGAGTATTAAAACTCGGTTGGTCTTCCTAGATGAACTAATCATTATTCCTTAACATTAAAAATAAAAACAAGTCATGAAGGTTTGGAAATAAGACATAATAAAAAATAATGTTCTTAATCAGTTTAAAATTAATGTAACAAGCTTCCATTTTCAATAAAACGGTTTCCTTTCCATCGCATTTTTAAAAAAAGTTTCCAAGCATGTATAGACATTCCAAAATTAAAGGTATGAAATTCAGATTAAAACATGGTTTTCATAAAGGATGAAACAAGAATGAAACAACTAAATTTGAAATCACATCACGAACACCATGGTAAAACCCTAAAGAGTTAGGTTAGTGCAGTCTAAGGATCCTTATACCTTGATGATAAGCTCATCCAGACAAAACTCATAGCATCCTCATCCACAAGCCACTAGTTGCGACTGCATCCCAAAGCCTAGTGGTCTCTAATAATCATCATATGTTTAGTTTGTGTGGTAATTTCAACCCTATTAGGGGGAATAGTGTATCGTCCCTGCCGATCCACCTAGCATACTAGACCTAGTCTGCCCACCTAGGTACCCATGTTTCCCATGCGCTCTATTTCAAATGGTGGTGATTTTTCTTCAATCTAACATATATGAACATATAATTTTCATTACTCAAAAACCCATACAACCTCTCACCCCTGATCTCCCTCCTTGAGTGCATCCCCCTTCTCAAGTCACACAATAATTCACAAGCCTCTTCACTAGGCACATATCAAAAATCAAACATTTAACATACACATCATATTTAAAAAAAATATGGGGGAATGCATCAAGAGTGGTTTTACAGTTCAACAAAATCATTTTCAATGTACCAAATAGACCTCATGACTTAGCAAGGAATAAATTAATTTTATAAAACATAATCACCCAACAATTTTAAGTTCCAAAACCTTTTAAAATCCCTATTAAACATCCAAGGCACCATAAATTTAAAAACAATATTGAAACCATCCTTAAATCGAAGAAAATATTTTGTGAAAGGAAAATCACAATTTAATTTCGAATTCACATCAATACCCATGAACTTTTCCAATCGTAACAAAAAAATTATTCTCCCTTATTTAAAATCACACATGAGACCATCTTGATTAAATTCAACTTTTAAATCTATTATGAAGACACCAAAAAAACATTTCAAATACCCACTACACACCCAAATCCATTTTAGAAACCACTTTTGAGCATTTAAAAAGTGTATCATTCTAAAACAATATTGGAAGCATATTTTAATGAAGAAAACACATATCAAAACATGAATATAAATGATGAAAAATAAAAGGAAATTTCAACACCAAGAATATCCATTACATTTCATATCATATACATACTATTTAATGTGAAAAAAAACTTTTTAGAACGCCCAAGAAATTAAGGAATTTAAATTAAAGGCCTGGTAATAGGGAACCTACCTCAAACTCAAGGAGCACTACTTTATACAATTACAACTTGAATTTTACTTTTATACCTGCATGTATATGAACCTTTTCTTATATGAAAGTACACATATCCCCTATATACATATTTTCTTGACCAAATAAGTACAAGGGGATCCTTACATATAGGATTATACTTGCATATACCCCATTACACTTACACATTTATTCACCTTCATATACCCATATAATAGCACATAGCCCCATTATATATATTCATCCTACCATTGGTGAATATATTTAATGGGGAACTAATATGACACATGCCTACCAATGTATACACATGTAATACTTCGATGATGATGGATTGAATCCATATCGATGAAGACCAAAACGTACATAAATTGATGGTGGATGGACCGAAATCATCTAAAATTATTCTCATTCAGTAGATGATGCTGGAATACACATGAATATGACCTGAGAGACCCACTGCAGCCCCTTGGGGTGATGACCAAGAATCTTCCATAAATATGGGTAAAAGAAGTTCACGAGAAGATGCTACAGGGGGGGTCACGTGTGGATATGGAGAAGGAAGGGAGGGGGGATTTCACGATGCATATGGGGGAAAGGAAAAAATAAAAAAAATAGAAAAGGAAAAAATGATGAAAATAAATAATAATAATAATAATAATAATATTTTTTTTTTAAATTACAGGCTATCTGCCTAGTTTACCTAACTGTGCACCAACTATTTGATGGCCACTACCTATTCAAGGAACCTACACATGATTAATCATATGAAGATGCATGATTGAGAAAACCCTGATCAAACTATTCCACTCGGCACTATCAACTCACAGAGCAATCATGCATGCTTTTGGCATGATTTAACAGACCATGCACAAGTCATGCACTACACCACTACCTCACCTGGGCACCCACTGAGAACCACACAGTTTCTCCCAACTATGCAGGATAACTTTGCAACATCGAAAAATAATCCAAATATTTAAAATTTGGACCACCAACTACAATAACTCATGAGAGAGACTAAAAATAATTAAAATAATTAAAAATAATTAATTTTTCAAGTTCACGGTGTAATAAGAATCATATTTTTGCATGTGGTATTTTACGTTAAATTTGGGATGCCTTTGTTCATAAATTGATATAGATAGAGAATAATAGGTTCACTATTTAGGATATTATCTATAGGTATACAAGAATTCCATTTCTTAAAGATGATCTTTGTATAGTAGGATGAAGTATCGATCATTTTTTAGTTTTAACATCTAGACATGTTGGAAAATTCACCATTGAGGTATGTGTAGATTTTATCCTTTATTACATATTAGTATTAAATTTTTTATATTTAATATTCTATATATTTATATAAATTTTCTATAGTAATACTTTAAAGGTAATGAAATACTGTATATGAAACAAAAAAATCTAGGTTGTTATGACTTCAGATACAACTTCTTCTTATCTTGATAAATTATCAACATATTAAAATTTTTTGTTGGATATTTATGACTATCCAATGGATGATGAAATTTTTTAGCGTGAAAGGAGTGAGTCTATTTAAGAAAAATATATCATAGATCTTGTAACTAAATATGAGTTGGGAATCAATGTGATGCATTTCTTTTTCATATAAGTTAATTATCAACTATATTTAATTTATTTCAATTTATTGAATATTTATACTTATGATTTTTTATTAGGTATGTATATTCAATTTGTATAAAGAATTATACAACATCATTATATGGATTTATAAACCCACAATTTAATTCATCTATATTAATGATAATTACTCATGCATAAATAATAGTTTATATAGCTGAAAGATATCAATATAATGCAATTACTTAGTGTCGGGGGTTCCTTATCATTAAGAGTAAAAAACATATATCTCATAATTTTCTATATCTATTAATAGTAAAATAATTTAGCAACTCACGTTTTTTCCCTGGCATACTTTGTAAAATTCCTACCAATAATTTCAGAGCTAGGAACAAAATTGGAATGCGATTGCGAGGCCGGTGTGTCCGGAATTAAGTTTTTAAAAATATTTAGTTTTTTAATACTATGCACAGGGTGGAAATGGGTTATCTCATATATGGTAGCTCGAATAATAAAGATGAGGGAACTGTTGTATCTGGAGCATGTTGTTTACCCTGAGCAGTGTGTAACCTTTGTGGGCGTCAGCTTGCAGTAGAAAAAGGTGACCAGTGGCATTTTCATAAATAAATGAATAGAATTATTTATGGACGTCGGCTTGATTAACTCTTGAACATAGACTCAGATCAAAGTTCCGAGACCGCTATTGAGTTAGGAACATTGTGCTTACCTTAGGTGTGACATAAACATTTTCAATGCCTAGTGTCATATTGGTGGAGAGTCGGGGCCTGAGAGTTAGCAGAGAGGATTTAATTAAAATTAAATCACCTTCCCCCTTTTCCCCTTGTGCGTAGTAGGAGGCCGAATCCCCCTCTCCCCCTTCCTCTGCTCTTTGGCGATGAACAACCCAAAGGTATGATCATCGAAAACAAGGTTTTGTCAGACTCGGATCTTAATGACAATCTCTCCTGGATCATGCAACAGGAATTTTGGAGCGCAAACCCAACCTAGAAGCTTTGGAATTTCTCCCTCTAGGTAGGCGGTTTGTATTTTTAGTCTCGATTACCCTTTTTATGGATTTTTTTTAAGGTTATAGAGCCCTTAGACAACTATTGGGGACCCCTAATGAGTCGATCTATGTGTTTCGGGGTGAATGGGGGTGATCTGAGCTATTTGTAGGTAAATCCCACCAGATTTTCCCATCAACACGGCATGTAAACCAGTCACACATGTTGTGGGTTCTTCCCATTCGGGGAAGAAGGAATTTTGAACAGTACATGTTGTGTACTAGGAGTACATGTCGTGTAGTGGAACATGGGCATGTGTTTGGGTGAAAAAGCACATGGGATGGTGGTTTTGTGAATAGTACATTCCATGTATAGTAAAGTACACAACATGTAATTTTACATGGGTAGACCCCATGTACTCCATAGTACATGCCATGTACTTTGTCCATCCGTTTTTCATCTTGGGGTTCTTTAAACCCCTTTAACATGCAATCCAGGGGTTTGTTTCGCATGCTGTCTATGGCCATGTTACCCTTGCTTCGAGGCAGAAATTTTGAGAGTAATTTTTGGTGTTGTAACCAAAATTTTGGGTGTGTACCCCACGAGGCCTAGATTGGGATTTTGTAGTGAGATGCGACTTTTTCACCGAGTGTCCATTTTGGATGAATGAGTACTCGATTCCATGTGTTTTTATAAGAGGATCTCATTGGCATGATATGTTCGATGTGTTTCGGGATCAATGTGTGGGCCCCACTCTAGCTTTTTATGTTGAATAATACCTTCTTCACTGGTTTTCCATTTTGGGTGAGTAAATAGCCTATCCTATGTGTTTTTCTGTGTATAACACAACTGCAACCTCATTTTGGACCTCGGAGCTACGCATTATGGTGATGTTATGGGTCTCTTGGGTTAGCAACGTTTGGACCAGCAGCGGTTGAGTGAACTCCCTTTGTTTGTTCCTATGAGGGTTCATGTGGCATTAAAACCCCATTACAGGTTTTTGATCCCCCTAGGATAGGATGTTTGTAGATAGAGTTTTGGTATCCCTCCGGTGAGGCTGGGTCAGGATCCTCTACCTCCGCTTTCCTAGATTGGGTTCTTGGTATCACTGTGAGCGCTCATCCATAGGAGGTGATCCCCTATCTAGCAGAAAAACCCCATAGGGTTTGAGGCATCATTGGTAGAATGATCCCCTACATAGTGGACACTAATTTTAGGGTTGCAGTATCATTGGGTATATAATCCCCTACTCACCATGTGGTTTCATTAGGGTTTGTGGTATCATCAATTTGATCCCCTACTTCGTGAGTTATACCAGATGGGGTTCTCGGCATCATCGATCCCACCTTTATATGGGAACAAATCCTCTATTTGAGTGTTGTGATCTGTGGAACGTCAGATCGGGTTATGGTATCCCCCATCAGATCCTGGGAGTGATCCCCTATATGTTAGATGTTGGATTTCATGGAGTGGATTCATCTATCCCCTATCAGACCCTAAGAGTGATCCCCTATCTGAGGAGTTTGGTGTTTCTATAGTTTTATCATGGTGTTCTTAGTGATGATTTCCAATGAGGGTGTTCTATTTGATGTTCCATCTAGTATGGTTGAGTGAGGCCCGATAGAGTGTATCTCTCAGACAAGTGTCATCCGGGATGACAAAGCTTGTGGAGTGTGTTCTACTAGTTTTTGTAAGCCTCAGATCTTTGAGTAGAACTTGTCACTCGTAATGAGGTTGGAACCTCATGAGGCTTGGTTCCTAAAACGAGTATATCTATATGTTCATGGTATATGTATGGGAATATTCCTGATCAAGGTTGACTACTCATTTCTTTCTGAGGATGGTCTCGAGATGGATTTTATCTCTCGTTTGGGTTATCTCTGGCTAGGATGAGCTGACTGTTTCTTTTCAGTTTCTTTCTTTTATATTGGGGTTTTTGGGGGAGCCTAGTGAGTATTTTTATTTTCAACCCTGCATGAGCTTTTCAAGCACATGTTTTGTGTCTTATGCGGACCACATGCCTTTCGATGGAGTCCTAGGAGGACCCAGAGAAGGCGGAGCTTAGTGAGCTTGACCGACCGTGGAATTTACCATAGTTGTTCCAAGGAGCTTTCTAGCAGGTAATTTTTTCAGCGATCCCCTCCTTCGGAGGAGGTTGGACACTTTTATAGTTTACTATTGTTGGGCCATATATTTTCCCTTTTGTACTTTTTTAATACTCTTGGTGTGGGTTAGATGTATTCATGAATTTTTATTAGTTATTATATATATATATATATCTGCACTGGTGCATAAAGGTGTATCTGGGTGCGTGTGTACAGGTACCTTAGGATAATGCCTCCCATGTGTGTGATATCCTACTCGGTGCTAGACGCCATCCCCTGGCCTATTGGAGGCGGTCTTGGGGATTCGTACCTCGAGCCCCATTGGGTTGGGTTGTGATAGAGTTGTATCAGAGGCTCCACCTTTGGGATCCCAGATTGTATATGGTCTAGCTGTGATCTTGGTTTGGGTTTCATAGCGACAATGTAAGGATGTTTTGAGTTTGGATTTCTGGCCAGGGACTCCTGTATTGGTGCGACAGCTGATATATCCATTCACCAAGACTTTGATAACCTTACTTTTGACTCAGTACATTAGGACATAGGTATTATGGAAATAATGGTACATGAATCATATAGGACTTCATTTTGGGTTTTCATTTTCCTTCTTGAGTCATCTCCCCATATATAATCTTTGATCATGGTGAATCTTGATTGTATTTTAGGATGCCTCCACGACGACAACCAGTGATAGTTCTACATCGGGATTGTGTTGATGATCCACACTGAGTAGAGGCTTTGGAGGAGGGAACATGTTCTGAGGCTAGACCTCCCAGTGGTCCAACATGTGAGCCACCACCTGTCGAGAAGCTGGTTGTGCCGGCAGTGCAGGACGAAGATGCCTGCAGGCTAACTGTGCTGCATGAGTTCTAGAGGCAGGAACCTCAAAGTTACTGGGGTGATCCAGACCCCTAGAAAGCTGATGACTATCTCGAAGTAGTCACCCAAATTTTCCTATTTTTTGAGGACACCTCCAGATCATATAGTGGTCCTAGTGGAGAGCCTTCTTCATGGTTCGGTCAGGAAATGGTTGAGTCTGGTGATGCAGTCCCATAATGAGGAGATGCTCACATGGGAAGAGTTTGAGAAGCTCTTTGGGGAAGAGTTATATCTGGTGATTCTGAGGTTAGATAGGATCTAAGAGCTTCTGTAGTGTCGGTAGTAGTCAATGACTATGTCGGATTACTCAGCAACACTTACAGATCCATCGTGATAATCTCTGGATATGGTTCAAGATCCGTTCTTTAAGGCTTGGACCTTCGAGCAAGGCCTATGCAGAGACATCTGGTTAGGTTTGGTTTCCTTTTACATTCCCACCTATGCGGGAGTCCTGGGGAGGGCCCTCGTGGTAGAGAGATTTCTGGATGAGAAGATGTTGACCATCAGTGTTGGGTATGTGGGAGCTGAGACCATGGCAGATGGTTTAGTAGCTGGTATCTGACAGTAGGCGTAGGGGTCTGTACGTTCTCAACATTTCCGGAGGCGACCCCAGGAAGGAATATATGAGGCTCAGGGCTCTCAGGGATCTCGGGTCATTTTTTGTCAGTCGTTAGAGAGGCGGTGTAATGCTTGCGATGGTAGAGGACATCTTTCTAGAGATTTTCCAACCCATCATGCAGGTGAAAGGGATCTTGTCAATAGGCCACCTAGGCAGAGGCAGTCTCTCGAGTATGGAGGTCTTTAGGGTGGCAGATGTGGCGACGGAGCTGATACAAAAGAGGGAGGTGGAAGGCGGTACGAGTGGCCTCCACCCCCACCCCCATGTGGTCTATTCCAATCTTGGGGAGTTTGAGGATGGGGTAGAGGAAAATTTATTACCTTAGAAGTTATTGACCTTGAGGCTCTATGGATAGATAGAGGTACGCTCGGTGTCCTTTCTACTTTATGCAGTAGTTTTGATAGACATTGTGAAGCAGTACTCTTTCATTCCATTTATTGACCAAGGTGTTTTTAGGGCGTTGGTAAGACAATGTGTGGTTATTGTTTGATGTTCTTCGAATTAATGACTAAGAGGGATCCTTACCCCACTGAGATGCATTTCTATGATGTGATTAAAACCGTGTGGGCGAGTAAATTCCACCCAAAGTAGATAGTATTGAGGTGCAGTGGATGATTCCCTATTAATTATGTGTTCAGGGTAGGGTTTTATGTAGTTAAGTTTATGAGTAAGGCCTTATAATCCACATACTATGTTCTAGTTGGTAGCATGGTAACACTTTGTGGCTTTGTTTCATTTTTTGGGTGAACTCTTTGGTGTGGTAAACCCATTTCAGAGTTCAGTTTCTTTCCCTCATGCTTATGGATTTTTGGGGATGAAAAGTACTAAGGTGGGGTGGATGTAGAGACTCGGCTATTGGCCCTGTCAGAATTTGGAATATTCCTACTAATAATTATAGAGCTAAGCACAAAAGAGGCGTGCGATTCAGAGGTTTGTTGTGCTCGGAATTAATTTTATCAAAATATTAAGTTGTTTATAATATTCACTGGGATGGAATGAGTTATCTTCTATACAGTAGCTCAAATCATAAATATGATGGCACAGTTGTGTCCAGAGCATGTCCTTTACCCTAGATAGGCTGTAACCTTTGCGGGCGTGGGCCAGCTATAATGCCCCAACCCCAGTTACCCCGAGTCGGTGCATTATTACATAACATTGACATGATCACAAGAGATCAAGTCTTGAAACACTGATTAATTTAGTATCCTTGGAAGTAATAGATACATATACAAGTTTTTCATTACATCATGAAATAAAAAAAACATTGTGTCCCCTTTTAAAACACTCATATCCATAGCCTATACCAACAGGTCAGTCATGAAATACTTCTTCACATCGTGGGAAAAAATAAAACATAAGAAATGGGTGAGATCAGATGCTCAGTAAGGATAAAAATATAGCCGAAACATTCATAAATAAACATAAAAATTTAATTAAATGTATAGTACTAAAACACCATCCTTTTAAACATAAACTTCAGCATAATATGGCAATGAAAAATTAAATAATTCCATTTACTTATTCACATGGATATTCTACTAGTCGAATATTCAAATGCAATATCAATAGCCAATTTCATAATGATGGAATTCATAATTCTTGAAATCATAACCACATAGCCAAGGACTCGTTCCAAGACTACAAATAAAGATTTTTTCAAGGCCTTGTGCTAAGACACTATTTTGTCTCATTAGACCTACCGATGCATCGAGGAGCTGTAGCGGGCTCCACCCATAAATTACTAAGTCCAATGCATTCCTCATATGAAAAGGCTGAAACATAACATAAACATTCATATTAAAACTAGCATAAGAAATGACAATAATTTAACCATAAACCATGAATGGTCTAAAAATGACACATCCACAGTCAAACATATCACAAAACCTTCAATACAATATGAAAGATTGTATTATAATAAATCAACTTCAAACAAGTGTAAAATCCATCAAAGGATGTTGAAATAAATGAAATCAAAACTATTTGAGAGAAATATCTCTTTCTATTTTTAAATCATTTAAAAGTAACATTATTATAACATAAAAATTTTATATTGAAAATATTATTATAAAATTTTATGGTAAGATTCGAAGGTGTTATAAATGGAGGAAAATAGCCGCACCCACCGTATAAGTTAAAGAAACATTCTTACCATAATTTTTCGAAAAGGTCATAAAGTGCCTTGTTTGGAAAACGATGGAAAGATTCATTTCAAAACATTTTTTAAAAACTGAAACAAGGGTATAAATGACTTTAACCCATAGTATCTTAAATAGTAAAAATGTTTTGAAATACATTTTTAAGAAACATGGATGTGAATGAGAAAAAAGTCCTAGTAGATACTCATTTATAAGAAACCTTAGATAATAAAGAGATTTTAAAATTAACCCTTAACTTGTAATTTTCCTTGATATAGGGTATGATAACCTCCTGTATAATAGTTAAATAATTTTTATTAAATTATACAAAACCACATACATAAATATGATATCATGTTTGATCTTATAAAATTACTTTGTTAATAATATTTCAGGAGTATCACTGTTTCGGGTGTTAACTGATTTGTTTTCCTTTATATACTTGGTTACATAAGACATGTTTGTTATGGATTGGATGTAATTGATTAATATCCATAATGATATTAAGTTATTAAATATTATTTTTAATCATAAAGTTAAAATTATTCATGAATGGTTATGATGGGGAATTAATCTCATCGCGTTCGTGGAGATGGTAATATGTACGTACGCACGACCGACAATACCATTCTATTTATTGTTAAATAGTATTTAATTTGATGGTATATCATATATAAAGAATCATTAACATTTTATATTTATTATTTACATCAATTATACTCATTATTATACTCATCCAAATGATGAAGTGTTTGAATAACAAACTACACCACGACGTGGAGACGGTAAGTTGTACGTATGCACGTATGGTGACTTGTCATTCATAGGATGGATAGAAAAATGAATATTGTTGTACCATATTTATAATAAAATCATAGTATGTATAAGGTACTGGAGTTATTATTTTGGTATGGAAACAACAAATAAAGAGGAAGTGGAAGAAGAAAATAACTTTGAAATATGTGGTGCAATTTTTACCTTTTCTTCGTGTGTTTCCTTTTGAGTTGATCAAAAGGGATCCTTAGGTTGGATTTCTGATAAAATTGAGGAATCTTGGTCGAATTGAGGGTATTTGGGAGGATATTTAAGTAGGGTTTGGCTGAGACAAATGGCATTAGATGTGTGAATTTGACAGAAGGGTAAGTACACTTTTATGAGAGAGGTGAGGGTCACCTTAGGAAAATCTTGAAATATAATTTTATTATACAATCATATTCTATTTACAATAGATTAAAAAATAATTAATTTTGAGGCTAAGAAATGGATGGGTCGAGAACCTCTCAATCATTATATTTTATACATGTTTAGGTCTCCATATTAACCTTATCTTTTAGATTTAACTCTTAGTAAAATAATTTAACTTTTACCATGTATTCTTGTATCATTATAATAAATGGTTAGTAAAAATAATATAAAAATCTAAGAGAACCCCAAGTGGTTAATTATTTATATATCTAACCTCATCTAATTCCTTTGTATGAAACTACTAATTTTTGTAATATTATTTCAATTAATAATATATTATTTGTTTTAAAATCTCATTTATGTCAATTTTGACACTATTTGTTATTTTATTTTTGTGAAAGTCATAAAAACTTTATCACTTTGAAAAATGTTTATTTAATCAACCCTAACATGTCATATTAACCAATAAAATTAGTGGAATTCAAAAAAAGTCTCAATTTACATTTATTTGGATATTTATAATTTCAATTATTTTAATCTTTCATTAAAAAGGTAATTACTTCATCATCATTGTGTCATAAATAAATATAATTATTTAATGTCTAAAAATTATAAATAAACTGTGATTATGTTGGAAATCGTTTTATCTTTATAATGAATATTTATAGTCAAATCTATCTTATGTATAACCCTATATTAAAAATGGTTTAGTAATTAAACTTTGAATTTAACACTTTTAACTCTTCTTTAAATAAAATAATAATAAATGTCCTAATCTAATTAAATTGGACCAAAAGGATCATATATTATTCCTAAGGTTGATTTTGGTTGAAAAACACTTATCCAATAGAATTAGGACATGTGTTAGAGTAATTATAATATCATTTTTACCTTTAATTACCCTATTTACTTTTAACCGTGGTAAATAAAAGTCAAAAGTTACTATTCACCAAAAAAATATTTTCATCTTATTGAACCACACTTTACTTACTGATGTAAACCGTGTCTCTTGGATTCATGAAATTCAATTCACAGAAGTGGTAAAATTACATTTTATGCAAATTTTCAAATGCGCCTAGAAGGTGAGTAAAAGACAGTAAAAAGTTCAATAAAATTTTATATATCTAATATTATTATAAAATTACTCCAATGAATTACATTGAACATATATAGGTATTATATATATCTATTTTTAACTAAAATAAATTTAAATAAAATCACTAATTATTTATATAAAAAGTCAGTTTTAAACAATAAAGGAGTGTTTTTCACTATTCATCAAAAATTGAATGTTTTCAGAAAAAATACTAAAAATTTACCCTAAGATAATTTTGATATTCCAAATCCAAAAAAGAAGTAAAATTTGAAAAATAAAATTTATAGAACTTCAAAAAGTGGGTATTACTATTCATAATGTTTAGTTTTATTGGTTGTGGTGTGTTAGAACTCAAAGTTGCATATAGCGCAAGCTATTGTATTATTCAAAGAGAAACGTACCATGGAAGATTAGGGTGTTACATTCTTCCCTCCTTCAAATAATTTTTTCCTCCAAATTTCTAGAATACTTCTGCATTAAAATATTTGATTGGATCTTCATCATAAGTCCCTTGGTTTTCCATGTTTCCTCTTCCATGTTATGGTTTGTCCGTAGACCTTTTACCAGACGAGTCGTTCGGTTTCTCAACACTTGTTCTCTGGTATCAAGAATCTTGATAGGCTCTTCACAATAAGACAGATCGGGTTCCAATTATATTTCTTCATAGGTGTATACATGCGTTAGATCAGGCATGTATTTTCTCAACAATGATACGTGGAATACATCCTGAACTTTGGAGATACTTGGAGGCATTACCAAAAGGTATTCTACACTCTAATCTGTTTTAGAATTTCGAACAGTCCTATGTACCTGGAACATAATTTACCCTTCTTACCGAATCTTATAACACCCTTCTATAGAGATAACTTCAATAAAACATGATCCCCTACATGAAATTCAAAATTCTTTTTTCGGTTATCGGTATAACTCATTTTCCAACTTTGAGATACTTTGATGTAGGTTTGAATAATATTCACATTTTCCATTGTTTCTTCAAAAATTTCTGTGCCTATGAGTTTTTTTTCACCAAAATCATCCCAACAAGTTGGTTTGAAACATCTCTTTCCATATAATGCTTTATATGGTGCCCTCTGAATACTTGAATGGAAGCTATTGTTATAGGAAAATTCTACCAGTGGTGAATATTGATCCCACATACCATGAAAGTTATGTGAGAAAGATCTCAAAATTTCTTCTAAGGTTTGAATAGTCCATTCTGATTGTCCGTCGGTTTGATGGTTGTAGGTAGTGCTCAAATGAAGTTCAGTATTCTGGGCCTTCTGAAGGATTTTCTAGAATCTTGAAGTAAAACGGGTATCATGATCAGAATCAATCTATAGGGGTAATCCATGAAGTCTTACAACCACATTAATATATAGTCTTGCTAAACATTCGAGTGGTAAATCTTCTCTTATAGTAATAAAATGTGCTAACTTTGTAAGATGATCAACAATGACCTATATTGCATCATTCCTTCTAGAAGTATTTGGTATCCCCATGAAAAATTACATCGTAATATCATCTCATTTCCACTCAGGTATGGGAATAGGTTGCATGAATCTTCTATGATGTTGTCTTCCAGCCTTCACATATTGATAAACCATACATCTTGACACATAATCCGCGATATCCCTCTTCATGTTGTCCCACCAAAAATGTTCCTTCAAATATCTATACATCTTAGTGCTAACAGGGTGTATAGAGAAATTAGAGCTATGAACGTCATCCAAAAATTCCCTTTTTAGTTTGGGTATGTCAGGAACATAATGTATATTCCAAAATATCAAAATTCCATCTTCATATACAAAGTCAATCAATCTCCCATCATTCACTGCCTTAATTTTCTTTTGAAACTCCTCATAATCAATCTGAGAACTTTTTATCGTTTCTAGTAAAGATGTTTTGGAAACCATTTGAAAAAGTATTGATGTTTCACCTTACATGATTATTCTTATATCCATATTTACTAGATCCATGAACATACGATCCCTTACAAATATCATCTTGTTCAAAACTCCATGATCCTTTCTTCTCAAAGAATTTTCCACCATATTTTCCTTCCCTGGGTGGTAGTGTATAGTGAAATCATAATCCTTGAGTAGTTCAAGTCATCTTCGTTTCCTCATGTTGAGTTCTTTCTATGAGAAAATATACTTCAAACACTTTTGATCAGTATATATCTCAGATTTTTTACCATAGATATAGTGTCTCCATCTCTTCAAAGAAAATACTACAGCTGCTAACTCAAGATCATGAGTTGGATAGTTTTTTTCATTATTTTTTAGCTGTCGTGATGAATATGAAATAACTCTATCATTTTGTATAAGGACACAACCAAATCCTTTATTTGAAGCATCACTACAAATAACAAACTCATCATTCCCTGATGGTAGAGTCAAGATATTATAATTGACTAATCTTCTCTTCAGTTCTTCAAAACATTCTTCACACTCTTTTTTCCAAATAAATTTAACCTCATTACATGTGATCTTGGTTAATGGGTTGGCCAATCAGGAAAAATTATGCATCATAATACATAATTCCAAACGTGTAAAACAAATAACATAAATTTAACAGTTTATGGATATAATCCATAATCATAATTTTTATTTCTTTGAGTAAGTCTATACTCATAAATCTTTCATAATGGTTTGTAAAGAAAATGTGAATTATCCTACGCATATCCCCCGGGAGTGTCATAACCAAGAGTACAGCAAGGCCCATTGTCGTGTACCGGGATACCCCAGGTCAAGACCGAAACTCCTTGTTGGAGTTTTGACTCCTAGGTACATCTATGTCAGATCTACCTCTACCTACTCATATCCATTCAGAGATGTATTTCTTGGAAAATTCAAAAAATCTCTACATTACCAAAATACTACGAAGTTCTTCTATACTGATCCTTGATGTCTATTTTAGGGTAATGTTCTCTAATCAGAGTTTTTCTAAATCTAGTTTCCAAGGATTGTACTAAACTTCCTCTGATACCAACTGTAATTCCCCAAACCAAGTTACCTATAGTTGGTGCATTATTACATAACATTGTCATGATCACAAGAGATCAAGTCTCGAAAGACCGATTACTTTAGTATCCTCACAAGTACTAGATACATACACGAGTCTTACAATACATCATGAAATAAAAAAACAACATTATGTCCCCTTTGAATGCACTCATATACTTATCCTATCTCTACAAGTTATTTATAAAACACTTATTCACATCCTGGGAAAAAATAAAACATAAGAAAGGGGTGAGCTCAGATGCTCAGTAAGGATAAAAATATAGCCGAAACATTCATAAATAAACATAAACGTTTAAGGAAATTTATAAGACTAAAACAAAAGAATTTTAAACATCAAATTCAGCATAATATGTCAAAAATAAATCAAATAATTCCATTTTCTTATCCACATGGATATTCTACTAGTCGAATAATCACATGCAATATGAATAGCTAATTTCATAATGATGGAATGGATAATGCTGGACATCATAACCACATAGTCAAGGCCTCGTTCCAAGACTAAATATAATGATTTTTCTAAGGCCATGTGCCAGGACACTAGTTTGTCTCATTAGACCTACTAATGCATCTAGGAGTTTTAGTGGGCTCCACCTGTCACTTACTAAGTCCAATGCATTCCTCATATTAAAAGGTTGAAACATAACATAAACATTCGTATTAAAACTAGCATAAAAAATGTTAATAATTTAACCATAAACCATGAATGGTATAAAAATAACACATCCACAGTAAAACATATCACTAAACCTTCAATACAATATGGAATATTGTGTCATAATAAATCAACTTCAAACAAGTGTAAAATCCATAAAAGGATTTTGACATAGATGAAAACAAAACTATTTGAGAGAAATAACTCTTTCTATATTGAAATCATTTAAAAGTAACATAATTATAAATGAAAACATTTATTTTGAAAATATTCATATAATCCTGTAAGGTAATCTTCGAAGGTGTTATAATGACGGAAATTATCTGCACCCATCGTATAAGTTAAAAAATCATTCTTACATTAATTTGTCCAAATGGTCACAAAGTAACTTGTTTGGAAAATAACAGAAATATTCCTTTTAAACCATTTTATAACAAGTAAAACGAGGGTATAAATGACTTTAACCCATAGTCTCATAAATATTAAAAAAAAATTAAATACATTTTTATGAAACACATATGTGGATGAGAAAGAAGTCCTAGTGCATACTCACATATAAGTAAGCTCGGATAATAAAGAGATTGTAAAATTAACCCTTTCCTTGTAATTTTCCTTGATTAAGGGTACATTGACCTTCTGTATAGTAGTAAAATTATTGTTATTAAATTATAATAGAACAACATACATAAATATGATATCATATATGATCTTTTAATATTTTTTTGTTAATAATATTTCAGTAGTATCATTGTTTCAGGTGTTAACTAGTTCATTTTCCATTATATACTTGGTTACGTAAGCCATGTTTGTTATGGATAGGGTGTATTTGATTCATATACATAATTATATTAAGTTCTAAAACATCATTTTTAATCATAAATGAATTTTTTTTGAATGGTTATGATGGGGATTGAATCTCATCGTGTTCGTGGAGACGGTAATCCGTACGTACGCACAAGCGACAATACCATTCAATTTATGGTAAAATAATATGTAATTGGATGGTATATCATATATACAGAATAACTAAAATGTTATATTTATTATTTACATCAATTATACTCATTATTATACTCATCCAAATAATGAAGTGTTTGAATAACAAACTACACCACGACGTGGAGACGGTAAGCCAAACATACGCACGTATGGTGACTTATCATTCATAGGATGGATAGAATAATGAATATGGTTATACCATATTTATAATAACATCACAATATTTATAAGGTATTGGAGTTATTAATCTATTATGGAAATAACAAATAAATAGGAAGTGGAATACGAAAAGAAATTTGAAAGAGGTTGTGAAATTATTACCTCTTCTTTGGGGGTTTCCTTTTGAGTTGATCAAAAGGGCTCTGTAGGTTGTCTTTCTGATCAAATTAATGCCTCTAGGTAGAAGTGAGGGTAGGTGAGAGGATATTTGAGTAGGTTTTGTCTGATACAAATGGATTTGGATTTGTTATTTGGAGAGAAGGTGAAGTACTCTTTTATAAGAGAGGTGAGGGTCACTTTAGGAAAATCTTGAAATATTATTTTATTATACAATCATAATAGGTTTATAATGGCTAAAAAATATTTATTTAGATTCTAAGGTGGGGATGTGTCGAAAAACTCTCAACCATTAGATTTTATATAGGTTTAGGTCACCATATTAACTTTATCTTTTAGATTTAACTCTTAATTAAATATTTTAACTTTTACCATGTATTCTTGTATTATTATAATAAATGGTTAATAAACTTACTATAAAAATTCAAGGGAACCCCAAGTGGTTAATTTTTTAAATATATAACCTTATATAAGTCCTTTTTATGAACCTTATATTTTTATGATTATTATATCAATTAATAATATAGTATTTATTTTAAAAACTTATTTCTTCCAATTTTGACACTATTTGGTATTTTGTTTTTGTGAAAGTCATAAAAACAATATCAATTTGAAAAAAAGTTTCTTTAATCAACCTTAACATGTAATATTAACCTATAAATTTTTTTTAATTAATCATAAGTCTCAATTTACATTTATTTGTATATTTATAATATTAATTATTTTAATCTTTCATTAATAAGGTTATTATTTCATCATCAATGTGTCAAAAATAAATTTAATTATTTAATGTATAAAATATATAAATAAAATTCAATTATGTAGGAAATCCTTTTAGCTTGATAATGAATATTTATAGACGAATATATCTTATATATAACCTTATATAAAAAATGGTTTAGTTATTAAACTTTGAATTTAACACTTTTAACTCTTATTTAAAAAATAATAATAATAAATGTCCTAATATAATCCAAGTGCACCAAAAGGATCATATTTTATTCCTAAGTTTGATTTTGGTCGAAAAAAACTTATCCAATAGAATTATCACATGTGTTAGGGTAATTATAATATCATTTTTACCTTTAATTACCCTATTTACTTTTAACCGTCGTAAATAAAAGTCAAAAGTTATTATTCACCAAATAATATTTTCATCTTATTGAACCACATTTTACTTACGGATGTAAACTGTGTCTCTTAGATTTTTTAAATTCAATTCACGGAAGCAGTAAAATTATGTTTTATGAAAATTTGCAAATGTGCCTAGAAGGTGGGTAAAAGATGGTAAAAAGTTAAATAAAATTATATATATATATATATATAATATTATTATAAAATGACTCCAATGAATTACATTGAACATATATAGGTATTATGTGTCTATTTTTACCTAAAATAAATTTAAATAAAATAACTAATTTTTTAAATAGAAATTCAGTTTTAAACAATAATGTAGTGTTTTTCACTATTCATCAAAAATTTAATGTTTTCAGAAAAATACCAAAAAATCACCCTAAGTTAATTTTGATATTCCAAATCCAAAAATGAATTCCATTTTCAAAAATATAATTTATAAATTTTCAAAATGTGCATATTACTATTCCTAACAGCTAGTTTGGTTGGTCGTGGTGTGTTAGAACTCGAAGTTGCGTACATCGAAAGATATTGTATTATTCAAAGAGAAATGTACCGTGGAAGCTTGGAGTGTCACACCTGCTGTAGAAAAGGTGAACAATTTCATTTTTGTAAATAAATGAATAAATTTATTTATGGACATCGTCTTGAATAACTCTTGAATGGAGATTCCGATCAAAATTATGAGAGCACCATTGAGTTTGGAACGTCGCTTTTACCTTAGGTGCGACATAAACTTTGTCAGTTCTTGGTGCCAGGTTGTTGGTGAGTTGGGGACCAAGAGTTAGCGGAGAGGATTTAATTAAAATTAAATCCCCTCCCCCTTTCCCCCCTTGTGCGTAGTAGGAGGCCGAAGCCCCCTCTCCCCCTTCCTCTCCTCTTTGGCGACGAACGACATGGAGGCCGGATCATCGAAACGAGATGTCGTTGGACTCGGATCATGATGAAAATCGATCCCGGATCATGCAGAAGGAGTTTTGGAGTGTGGATCCGACCTCGACGCTTCTGCCTTTCCCCCTCGAGGTAGGCGGTTTAGAGTTTTAGTCCAAATTCCCCTTTTTATGCGTTGTTTTAAGGTTATAGAGTCCTTAGACAACTACTATATACCCCTGATGGGTCGATCTGTGTATTTAGGGGTGAATGGGGGTGATCTGGGCTGTTTTCATAGAAATACCATTGGATTTTCCCATCAAGATGACATGTAAACCAGTCACACACACCGTATGTTCTTCCTGTTCGGGGAAGAAGGAATTGTGAATAGTACAAGCTGTGTATTGGGAGTACACGTTGTGTTGTGGCACATGGGTATGTGTCCAGGTGAAAAAGCACACGGGATGGTGGTTTTTTGAATAGTACATGTCGAGTAAAGTAAAGTACATGTTGTGAGCTTTCACATGGGCAGACCCTATGTACTTCAGATTACATGCCATGTACTTTGTCCTGCCGGCTTTCGGCCAGTGGTTCTTTAAACCTCTGTAACTTGCAATCCAGAGATCCATTTCACGTGCCATCTATGGACACACAACCATTGTTTTGAGGGGGAGGTTTTGAGACTAATTTTAAGTGTTGTAACCAAACTTTTTGGGTGTGGGACCCATGTGGCCCGAATTGGGCGTTTGTGGTGAGATGTGACTTTTTCGCTGGGTGTCTATTTTGGATAAAGGAGTATTTGATTCCGTGTGTTTTTTCAAGAGGATCACAATTTCATGATCTGTTTGATGTGTTCCAAGATCTATGTGTGGGCCCCACTTGGGCTTTTTACGTTGAATAGTAACTTTTTCACCAGTTGTCTATTTTAGGTGAGTAAATAGCCTATCCTGTATGTTTTTCAGCGTAGAACGCGTTGGTAGACTCAGTTTGGACCTTGGAGGTATGCAGTGTGGAGATGTTGTGGGTCTATTTGGATAGTGACGTTAGGACCAGCAGTGATTGAGTGAACTCCCTTGGTTTGTTCCTATGAGGGTCTATGTGGCATTATAACCCTAGTACAGGTTTTTGATCCCCTCGATAGTATGTTTTCAAATAGAGTTTCAGTACCCCTCCATTGAGGCTGGGAAGGATCCTCTAGCTTTGCTTTCCTAGATCAGGTTCTTAGTATCGATTTGACCGCTCATCCATGGTTGGAGATCCCCATTCTAGTAGAATAACCCAATAGGTTTTGAGGCATCATTGGTAGTATGATCCCCTATATAGTGGCACTAATTTTAAGGTTGGGATATCATCGTGTATATGATCCCCTACATAGTGTGTGGTTTTTAGTAAGTTTTGTGTTATCGTCGATTTGATCCCCTACTTCGTGATTTATACCAGATGGGGTTCTAGGTATCTTTGAGCCCACCGTTATGCAGGTGATGATCCTCTATCTGAGTGTTGTGATCTGTGGAATGTTAGATCGGGTTTTTTTATCCCCTAGTGGATCCTGGGAGTGATCTTCTATCTGTGAGATCTTGTAGTTACCAGAGTGGGTTCATGTACCCCTATCAGACCCTTGGAGTGATCCCCTATCCAAGGAGTTTTGTGTTTTTGTTGTTTTAGCGTGGTGTTCTTAGTGACGATGTATGATGAGGGTGTTCTCTCGGATGGGCCATCTGAGATGGTGGAGTGAGTCCCGCTAGAGTTTATCACTCAGACAAGTGTCATCTGGGATGATAGATCTCATGGAATGGGTTTTCCTAGTTTGTGTAAGCCTTGTATCATTGAGTAGAACCTATCACTGGTAATGAGGTCGGAACCGCATGAGGCTTGGTGCTGAAAAAGTGTATATATGTATGTTCATGGTATATGTATGGGAATATTCTTGAGCAAGGCTGACTAGTCATGTTTTTTCAAGGATGGTGTCGAGATGGAGTTTCTCTCTCATTTGGGTTCCCTCTGGATTGGATGAGATGACTGTTTCCTTTTAGTTACTCTATTTTATTTTGGGGTATCGGGGTGCCTAATGAGTATTTTTATACTCACCCATGAACAGCCTTTTCCCGCGAATTTTTTGTTTGTTGTGCAGACCATAGGCCTTTCAATGGAGTCTCAGGAGGACCCGGAGTAGGCGGAGCATAGTGAGCTTGACCGACTAGGGTGTTTACTGAAGTTGTGTTGTGGAACTTTCTGGCGGGTGATTTTGTCAGCGATCCCATCCTTCTGATCTGGCTGGATGCTTTTGTGGTTTTCTATTGGTGAGTCATATATTTTTCATTTTCTACTTTTTCTATACTCTGGGTGTGGTTTAGATGTGTACATGCATTTCTTTTTAGTTTTTATATATATATATCTGCAATGGTGCATAGAGGTGTATGTGGGTGCGTGTGTATAAGCACCTTAGGCTAATGTCTCCCATGTGTGTGATAGCCTACTCGGTGCAAGTCGCCCGCCCCTGGCCTATTGGAGTTGGGGTTGGGGAGTTGCAGCTCGAGCCCATTGGGTCGGGTCATGACAAACAACACAAATTATATTTTTTTATATTATTCTCCATTCGATTTTGGATTCTTTTATCCATGAGATAAGACACATTACTTGCTATTCTCTATCCAAGTGATGTGCGAGATAATTTTAAGAATGTATCAAAAATGTAAGATTGAATATTTGAATAGTTATATATATTATAATTACATTTAAATTTATTTCATACATATTATTTTCAAATAGGGTATGGGATTAATTTTTAGAGAAAATAAGAAATTCGAGCACAAAGACAAAAAATTTAAAAGAAAACGTGATTTTTCATTTATAATTACATTATTTTTACTATAAGTACTTAAAATGTTATTTTTAATTGAAAAATTATTTTTAAATAGAATTTTCATTAACAAAAAGAATTAATAGAATTTGGAAAATATTTTCTCTGAATAATTTATCAAATAGTTTCAACTAAGAAACCTACAAAATTCTCAAAGGATTGATTTTATTATAATCCCTTCCACTAGTTTTTCATTCCTTTTGTTCAAAATAAATTTTAAATGATTTCTTCTTAATTGTTTGGATTTTTAATGACCCTCATTCATATATTGTACAAGATCTCATAGACTTACAAAGTTAATGGGAGAATTATTTCATTGTTATAATTTGTTTTTTTATTTTTAATATACATTTTAAAGTTTGATGTCTAAAATTTAAATATTTGAACTACTATTTCTATTTTTTTGCGGTTTGTAATATGATTTTATGCTGATGGAAGATTTTATTTATTGATTTTTTTTAAAAAAAATCACATTCGGTATGAAATAAAAAAAATTAAAATATAATAATAATATTTATCACATCATGTTTTTGGAAAAACCAAGGTGAAAAATGGATTTTCATGTTATTTTTTATAAAATTTATGTGAAAAAATACCAAGAAATTTAAATTTTTAGTCATATTTTTCCCTTATATTCTTAAAAAAATGATGCGAAAACATAAATAGATGCTTTATCATGTCTATTTTTATAAAAAATTGTAATGATAAATAGTTTTCTACATCGATTATTATAAAACCGATGTGTAAAAAATAGAAATTTAAATTTTTAGAATGTTTTCCACATCCAATATCAAAAAATTGAAATGAAAAACCATATAAGATGTTGTTTTTTTTCTAATAAATACGATGATATGTTGTTTTAAACATTGTTTATTTAATAACTATAATGAAAAATCATCATCAAAATATGATTTTTTTCATTAGTTGTTTAACACCGGTTTATCCAAAAAATGACTTTAAAATACATTTATAATATAGTTTATCATGTAAGTTATGGAAACCCTCATATGATAAAGTTTTTATAATTTTTTTTTCAAATAACTGGTGTTATAAAAACATTATAATTATGATTATTAGTAACTGATGTGATAAACCTCCTCAATATTTTTATTCATAATGTCGGTTATTATTAACATACATGATAAACATATTTATAATGCCTCATGCAATAATGTCACATGGTAATCGACATTAAAAACCCAGAAAAATGGCATCAAAACGCCTTTTTTATATTAGTGTTTCTTCCACATTTCATCCTACTTGAACCATGTACCTGAGCTAATCCTCTATCTGATTCATGTAGTATTCTCCTCTAAGTCTAATCAACCAAGTCTTACTAAGGAATAATGTTTCCTCTATCTTTATTGTGCTGTCACATCTATAAATATATATGTAGGATTCTTCTTTACAATAATCTTCTACAACTCAAAAACATTATCTTCTAGCTGTCTTTGTATAAATTAATGTTTAAGTTCAATGTGTTTTGTTCCTTCCTGAAATACTATATTGTAAGAAAGATAAGTAACACTCTTAATATCATAAAATAACATTCCGAAGTTTGATCCATTTCTATGTTCCATCAGTAATAGAATCATCCATATCTACTTTACTCTTGTTTGGTAATATAATTATGTTATGCCTCTATTATAGATAAAGTGAAAACTATCTGCAACTAATATATCTAGAAAACTTCTATTACATCAAAATTAAATACAAAACATGTAGTACCATTCAAAGAGTATATGTATCCAATAAAATCTTCATCTACAAAACCTTTCAACTAATCATCATCACCAAAAAAATAATTTGAATCCTTCACCCATTTAAAGTATTGAATAATCCAATTCATATCTTAATAATGTTTCCTTCTTGTATTTGACATGAAAAAGAAAACAACTCCCATTAAAAAACAAAATATTTATCCAGGTAAAAACCATTGCATACAAAAAACTTCTTGTATCCAAATAAAAGGTAACCTTCCCCCTATCATGAACTTCATGTCCAATGATGGTGCATGTGATTTAGAATATTTGAGGTTCCATGTGAGGAAAGTTGAGACATGTTTACAATCATTCATTCTGAATCTTTCTATGTTCTTAATAATGTAATACTTTTGAATAAAATACAACAATAGGCTTTCCTATCCCCATAGATTATTATCCCTAAGATCTTCTTCATTAGTCTGAGGTTCTTCATCTCAAACCTTCTTGATAGATTTCTCTTCAGTTCCTTGAACCAATGGAACTATGTACTAGAAATAAATATATCATCCACATATAAAAAATATGAGATATGTTACATCATCTCATTTCTTTTTGTAGTAATAATTATGGAAATCTGTAATGCCCCAAAATTCTAAAGTAAAAACATTATATTCAATGGTGTGCATAACACACAACACCAAGAACCTAAGGGGACATCATACCCCAATACATTAAAATATATATAATATTTTAAATATATTTTATATATTTTATTTTTTAAATTCACCCAACACTGAGTAAGCATACATTATACGCAACAATGACCTTCTTTGATAGCTTTTGTTATACGCAAGACTGAGTTTTACCGAAAAATAATACTTTATTAAAATATTATGATAACAATACGTAAACTAGGAATTAAATTATAGGTCATGAATATTATTAAATAACTAATGAAAATATGTGGTTTACATGTATATAAAATTTATTAGTAGGTTAACAATTAATAATAAATGAAATTACAAACCAATTGAATGTAAAGGAAATGTTATTATTTTTATGATCACAATGTGTTTCATATTAATAAATTAAATAAATTAAAAATAATATATTATATTAATGAAATATATATGTTATATATTCAATCAAATATTTTTGATAATCATCCAATAGATTCTATAGACATAAGATAAGAATAAACTCAATATTACACAAAACAAATATATTTTGGCACTTTTACCTCCTTTTAATGTACAACCCATTTTAAATCCAATTTTTGACCCATTTTATCAATCTTATATGTCATAATAAACTTAATAATTTAAATATGAATATAAAATTTAGGTTATAGTGAATTTTTTGTGATGTTTAATTTTTTAATGAATAATTAAAAATACTAAATTTTGTTTCAAAAATTATTTTTCAAATAATTTAATTATAAGGTCAAATTATGTTTCATATTGGTTTTAAAGTTTAATTAGATAATTTTTCAATTAATTAATCCCATTTAGGTCATTGGAAATAATTTAACCATGAAATTTAATAGAAAAACCTAGCAAACTTTAGAACATTTTTACTTTAAAAACCCACATTGTCGTCCCTTCTATGGGATTAAATTTAAATTAAAATCTTACACTACTGTGATTAGAATTTTGAAAAATGGATTCCATATTTGTAAAAATAATAATTCATATAGAATAATTAGGTTAAATTATTTTTTCCCCAAAAATATCAGTGATATTAATTAAAATTAATTACAACGGTAAAGGTTAAATTAAGCTTAATAAGAGACTAAGCCATAACCTTAAGGCCTAAATAGATCTATACACTTGTCCAAGACATATTTTATAGAAATATTTAGAACCTATACTTCCTTGGATATAATTGGTACCATTATTTATTCACTTACAATAAAAAAATGTTAATTATATTCCTTTCTTTAAAAATCATACAAGAGGTTCCACTCCTCCTCCATTAAAAAAGTCATCCTTCACTTCTACTTACTCACACATATCAACCATATTAGGTTCATAAAAACTCTTACCA
Source organism: Viscum album (assembly GCA_963277665.1). NCBI lineage: Eukaryota > Viridiplantae > Streptophyta > Magnoliopsida > Santalales > Viscaceae > Viscum > Viscum album. Next base: position 569,415,144 of record OY728130.1, on the reverse strand, counting down.
ATTCACTCCCAAATATCCCTATCTTATTTTTGAATACCTCTTTGGTAATAAGGAAATCCAACGATTCTTTTTGGTTCAAACCAAAAGGGGTTACCCAATTTAGAGGTAACGCCCTCCCTCAAACTTCTCTATTTTCTTTCTTTTGTCCACTTCCTAAAATATAATTATTTAATATCTATAAAATAATTCCAATATCCTAAATATACTAGGATTTTGTTATTATAGAATATTTACCTACACTTACACACACCTACATCTAATGGGTAACAAATATAATGTTTAAGTGTAGGTGGACAATCGCCTCTCTAAACGATGATTATTCAATTTTCCGTTACCATCTCTCATGGTAACATTTTTGTTGGAAACTATGTTTATATATGATATATATAATATTTATTACATATTTAAGCTTATATAATTATTTTACTACACATATACTTATACTTTCCATTTTATGTAAAAATGATAACATCTTTTTTGGATTTGCGGACTACCTCCCCCTCAAAGAGATGTGATTCTTTCATTATATAAATGGAATATATTAAGGATAGTTTTAATAATCCTATATACCATATATGAAATAGATATTATACTTTAATTATGTTATACATATGTATAATTTACTATTCATTATTTTAGCATGAGAAATAAATAAAAGTAGCATTAATGTGTATGAACGGACTACTGTCTCCATGAACGGTGCATTTTATTTCTTTTCTAGAAAACATTATATATTATTCTAGATACATATATACTGTATATATATCATATTACATCATGGTTTATTTTTTTAGATGATAAAACCATGATAATATCGACAAATAAAAAGTTAAAACATACTTGACGAACTAGGCCATTAAAACCCGATATAGTTAAAATAATGAATGTTTGTTAATAAAAAGGTAATGATAAATTATAAGAAGTTAATATATGGTATTATAAAAATTAGTATGGTTCTAGTATTAGTTATAACATATTTTAAACCACTATACTGGAGGATAAATACATCCTAAAAATAAATAAGGATAAAGTAAGGTATTTTCATCTCAATTTAAAGTCCATTGAGACTTAATTTTTTTATGCACCTAGTTTCTTTTATATGGTGTATATATTTCCCTTTTACATTATATATCATAAATATTATTAATATCATGATATTATGATTTCAATTTAATTTTATTCCTTAAAAATGATATAATTTATAATATTTGAAAGTGGTATGGGACACTTTGGAGTATAGAGAGGTAATTTTCTTAAAAATAATAATAAAATCATTCAATGGTAGTTCAATTTAAGTAAATTAAATAACCTTTTTTAATAAATATTTTTACTCTACTATGGTAATTAATGACCATTTTCATGTAATTTTATAGTTTTTTCCACACTTTGGTACTAAAATTGTTTTGGAAAATGTTTTTAAGAAAATCCGACATTATTTCTCTCTTTAGTTGAAGAACCGATTTTCTCCAAAAAACCATGTTTTGTTAAATTGTTTTAAAAGAACTTTGGTAAATAAATTTCTACAATTTTTTTCTTTTACCTATTTTTTAAAAGGAATATTCTTTTCTCATTCGCAATAATATATTTTTCAAACCATTTTTACCATTTAAAAGGAATGTTATTTTACCTTGTATGACAAGTATGAATTTACTCGCTGTCATTTATTTGATGATTCATTTGAATTTTTTAAAAGGTTATTTTTTTAAAGATAATGTTTTAATATTTAGATTTAAAATAAAATGCTATCTTGTAGCAGATTTTGGGTGAAGTTAAGTCTTATTGTACAGACATAATGGGGTATTGCGACAACAGTATACAATACATCACTATCCTAAAACATTTGGGTGTACCTGGTAATTTCTGACCTTCAATGAGGACTATTGAGATTTTATGGTTGCCACCATTTCCACATTAGATCAAGGTAATCACTAATGGTGCTTCAAAAAGGAACCCTAGTCTCTCTAGATGTGGGGAATTTTTGTGTGACCTTGTTGAAAATATCAATGGATGTTTCTATGGATCTTTCAGTGTGACTTCTTCTCTCGAAGAAGAGATTATCAAAATAATTCATGTTGTCTTGTTTTCAAAAATGAAAGGGATGAATGATATTTGTTTGGAATGTTACTCCTCTAATTTTTTGTAGGATATTAAAAATGGTGACTTGCATATTTCATGGAGACTTACAGCTAATTGGATGGATTTCATGAGCACTCTTATGATTCTCAACTCTATTATCACTTTTTCATGAGGAAAGTATGGTTGTAAATGGTATTTATAATATAAGAATTGGAGTTACTCTCACATGGTTAGAAACATTCCCAGTTTACCTGCTCCCTTTTTATGCAATTGATTGTAATAAGTCTTCACGTTTCCATATCTTGTAACTTCTTTTTATAAAATAATACCTTGGCCTTTTGGACAAGGGACCTTTTAAAAAATATAATTTCCTCAAGAATGTTTTAATTTCTAAAATCCTTGTTATTATTTATCCTCCTCTGAGATATTATTGTTAAATAAATATTCTTTATTCAATATAGATATTTGATAAGGCATAATATTTAGTTGATATATAAGGAATTTTTTTGGTCTAGTAGTAATAGGTGGGTCCTAGAATTTATATATCCCCACGATGCATCGATAGTCTCATGAGATGAAATAGTTGGATTTCCACCTTAGATGGGTTTTTACCCGATAGATAAACTATTCTGTAAAAGATATTGACGGTACCGGTTCCATGTACCAGGGAAACATGGAATCCAATAATAAATAACTTCCCTCATTTGGATTTAGTTATTATTTATCCATGATATTTTTCATCAACATATCTATAGATGTAGTTCATTCACAATTTATTGATTTATGTAATTTGATTAAGTTTCTTACTTGAAATATTATTTATTCCTTATCTTGTTATGTTAATGGAATGTGTGATCAGTTATTTACCTTTCTATATAGATTGATTAATTAATTCTTCCATTGTATTTAACATTGATGATCATTTGATCTCACCCTTATTATGTTTTTCCCCAAGGTTATGAAGAAGATAACATTTAATAAGATTTGAAGGATTTAGTTTATTTCAGTTTATTATAAATCATGTTTTATTATGTATTCAAAATGAATTATGGGCATCATGTATGTAATATGGATTCCCAAGACTGATAAACTAAATGGTCCTTTAGGATTTGATTCCTTAAAATCATGCCAATTTAATCAAATAATAAACTGACTTCGGGCTTCTGGGGTCAGGGAATTACAATTGGTATTAGTGGAAGTTTAGAAATAACCTTGGAAACTAGATTTAGAAAACTTATATTAGGGATCACAAACCTAAGATAGATATTGAGGATAAGTATACATGGAAATCCTATAATTTTGGAAAGGTAGAGATTATTTGGGTATTCCTAGAAATACATCCATGATTGGATACTACAAATGGGCCTGGTTCTGTCTTTGATGTTCCTAAGAGTAATAACTCCGAAAAAACTTTCCATGACTGATTCAGGATAACCTGGTAAATGACAATGGGCCTTAATGCACAACTGGTTTGAAACTCCTGGGGTACTTTCTTAGTATAATTAACATTTTATTTACCTACCATTATGAATTATTTTTCCCCCAATGTAACCAAAGTTTATGGTTCTGTGATTTATGATGCATAAATTTATGTTATGTGTTATACCATGTTTAGGGTTTGTTTCCTTTGGAATTGGGGATTAAATCATATGTTTAAAGTTTAAACATTTAAATCGGTTTCTAACGGGTTTGTTTGTAGAACCATAAACATCCAATGATTCTATATCCATTTGGACCAACTTTCCATAGGTAGGTTCTCATTAGTTGCGGACCGATGAGGCTTAGGAATTTTCATTGGTCGAGAGTATGGGAGGTTGGACTCATCACACCTTTTTGGGGGGAATTATTATCTACTCTGGGACTCTATTTATATATTTAAGTTATGTTCGTGAATCCTTATTACACTACCATGTATGAAAATGAGTGTTCCTTAATATCTGACAATCAATGATTGATATGTAGGAGATTTAAGGAATATTTTACATGTATTATAGATTATTCATCGATAGATAACCATCTATACTTGTTAGAGATTATTGGTCAATAGTATCCTTCAACACATTATATAGAGATCTCTTGGTCATTATGATAACCATACTGGTTTTAAATCCACTTAGTGGGGAACTTGAAGTTTATTTTCATTCAGAAGGACATGGATTAATTCATGGTTGGGATCGTACCCGCAGATGGTCTACCTACGTATCCTTATTTAGAAAAGGAATTAGAACCCAGGTAGTTCGAGTAATGAAGTATGAGGTTTATGCATGGTTGATTTCTCAATGAAATATTTCATAATTACTTTTACACTCTAAGCTCACGTGAGTCATGATCGGTGTGAGAAACAAGAGGTATTGGTAAAACCTGACAATTGTGCCATGAAAGATGCAATCATAAGAAATAATGTGGGCCTTATGTATGTATGACTGTTGAAATAGATGAGGATTGGGATTTACTTCGAGGAAGATACCCAGGAACAAGGTCCATAAAGGTATATGTTATTTATGGAGATTTTGATACTTAACTCAGGAATTACTCCTGAGAAGGATACCCAAATTATAGGGGACTTATGACTGGGTTTTACTCCTGAGAAGGAAGCCCGAATCAAAAGTAAATTAAGACTGGTTAAGAGAAATTATGACTAGGGATTATTCCTGAGAAGGAGGCCCAGGTTAAAGGAATTTGAGAACTGGGGCTTACTTCTGAGAAGGAGACCCAGGTTAAGGGGAATTATGACTGGGGCTTACTCCTAAAGAGGATGCCTAGGTTAAAGGAATTTGGAATTTTGGGGCTTACTCTTAAGGAGGATGCCCATATTTGGGAACATGGACAACTTGGACTGGGTCTTACTTTTGAAAAGGAGGGCCAGGTTAGGGAATTATGATTGGGACTTACTCCTGATAAGGAGGCCCATAATTAAGGGAACTTGAAGACTAGGGCTTACTCCTGAAAAGGAGGCCCATATTTGGGAACTTGGATTGGGGCTTATTCTTGAAAAGGAGGCCCAGGTTAGGAAATTATGACTAGAGATTATTCCTGAAAAGGAGGCCTAGGTTAGGGGACTTGGGGCTTACTCTTAAAGGGGATTCCCAAATTTGGGAATTTGAGATTAGGACTTACTCCTGAGAAGGAGTCCCATTTATTAAGGAGACTTAAGACTTATGAATTATTCCTGAGAAGGAGGCATAAGTTAATGGGATTTATGAGTGGGGATTACTCCTAACGAAGATGCCCAAATTAGAGAAATTATGACTTGGGATTATTCCTGAATAGGAGGCTTGGGTTAGGGGACTTGGGGCTTACTCCTAAGTAGGATGCCCAAATTTGTGAATTTGAGATTGGGACTTACTCATGAGAAGGAGGACCATTTATTAATGAGACATAAGACTTAGGACTTATTCTTGAGAAGGAGACCTAAGTTAATGGGATTTATGAGTGGGGATTACTCCTAAGGAAGATTCCCAAATTAGAGAAATTATGACTGGGGATTATTCCTAAAAAGGAGTCCCAGGTTAGGGAACTTCTCATCTTAAAGGATTAAGTTGAATGAATGTAATCTCTCACCATAGTGACATAAATATATGTAAATCACTAGGTTTTGAGAGATATTTCGTAGAATTACATTCAGATAAAGAAACCAACAAATGAACAATAAAAAAAATGGTTTTAAAGATTGTTATGAAGGTTAAATATTGAAGAGGAGAGGTGTATTTGAAGAAAGAAAGTGAATAGGTAGGAGGGGCACTCAAAAAGAGAGAGGCATGCAAGTCTTGTGTGGGCGTGCAAGTCCTGGTCACACAGGTATACCTGTGCGACAAGGGTGTACTTGCGTAAAAGTCAACCCATAGGGTAAAACTTGGGTGAAGCTTGGCTCAAGCCCTTAGTGTTATCCCTAAAGACTTTTAAATGAGTGGAACACATGTTCTGTTGAAGGGATAAGGCGGTGCGCAAGTGTCTTCAATTCCCTGAAGGGTTAAACAATTAGGCTCGCAAGTGTTGATGAATTTCAACACTTAGGCCTTGTTCCCCCTCTTTTGATCTTACGTTCTAGGTAAGAAATTACCTTATAATTGTTTGTAAGACTTTGAGAAGAGACTTGGGTGCCGGGAGCTCAAATATGAGTTTCTGGATTTTTTCGTCCCGAAATGGGGGGCCCACAAGGGGTATTTATAGGCCTTTGATGAACATGGGAAAAAATAACATAGGGCGTTCAAGTCACCTACGTGGCTAATAGGAGGAGCACAAGTGTACTTGTGCTACCATGATGAAACTTTCATGACCCAAGTGTAAACAAATCCATGTTCACGCCTTTGTCAATTTTTTATGTTTCTTCAAAGGATGAATCACTTTGTGTTAAGATATTTCCCTTTTTCAGTCTTTAGATTCTGTAACGGAAAGGAGCGTCAACAAAAGTCCCCCCTCAGAGTTGGATCCAAAAGAAATGAGGATGTGACTCTGAGGTAAAGAAGAAGACCAAGGAAGGGCGGCGCGCATGTTTTGAGCGCATAGATGGCGTTGTGCAGGTGAGAACCGCGCAGGATTTGGCATTCAGGGGTGCGGCATTGACTCTAAATATGCGGTCAATCCTCGCGCAAAGCAAAAAAATTTCAACTATTTCCACTCCTGCCACACAAGTTTCCTTCGTCATGAAAGTTACTTGTTTTCCGCTGGTTCCTTGTGTCACGCTTCTGTATAGGTAATTAGACTTGTGCGGTAATACCTGCACGTCCAAAACTTTCATGACACAACTATACTTGCGCGCCAAAATTGGACTTGTGCGCCTTAATGCCTTTGCCATTTTCTCAATTTTATTCACAAATTTTATGAAAAATCAACTCACTTAAGAATTAATTATTTGACCTTTGTGCAGATTCAATAGCTCCTATAAGAATCGGAACTCTTGATGAACTGGAGGGAAGGTGGATTGATGATATGATTAACATTGTAGGCCATGATTACTGTGATATCTATGACAGCACTCTTCCAGATTTGGCCAAGTACTTGAAGAAGTATCATCGTGACTTTCTATAGAGCATCTACTTGCCTGTGTATGGGCATGGTCATCTGCAAGACGTCAAAATTCCAGAGGCAAAGAATTATCTCCCTAATTCTTGGTTTTAGAATTACACCAACTTTTCTTCAGCAAATATCTTAAGTGGAGGAGCATTTTCAAATACTGGAATAGTGGAGAAGGACTATATGATGCATTATATCCCTTGTGTTCCAGATCTGAAACCTCACAAGCCTGAGCTGTAGCCACATTGTTATCCTTCAATCTTCCGAAATTCTCAGATGGATCAATCCAAATGCAGTAAGAAGAGTTGGGACCTCCGTCCTGGAGGAGTTGTGAGGGAAACTTGGATGTGGGAATACTGGGTGAGACAAACCTGTGCAGATTTTGTCGAGGATTTGAAAGGAGTTATGATATATGAAGCCTTCTGGGCCGGTCAGACATATGTCTACAGGAATGATGTGTTTGTGCTGGAGCTAATAAGCTGTTGGAGCCCAGAAACCAATTCTTTCCATCTAAATCATGGAGAAGTAGGAATCAGTTTGTGGTATTTCTACAAGATCTCAGGGTCTCCAATTCTGGGTGACATGTTTGATGAATTCATCCCCCCCCCCAAGGAAACTTGGAATGATTCCGAGAAGACTTCATCTTTGTCTTAGGAGTTATTGAAAATTTTCCATAAGATCAAGAGTTCAAAGACCACCCTAACTCATTCTAGAAAGGATATTCATCCAGAGGAGGGATGAATATGTTTCTTACCATGAAGGAGGAGAAGGATTTGAAGGAGAAGGGGCCCACCTGTACTCGTCCTACTACCTGCCCCAGAACAGAGGAGAGGGGTGCTCTTGGCACGTTCTGGCCGACCCTGGAAGCAGGAGAATTTGAGAAGTGGGGATATGAAGTAAATCAGAGAATCTCAAAAAAGACCCATATGGCGGGCTTCTTATCGTTGTGGATTAGTGTTTATCTTCTTCCAGTCAGGGATTCGAAGGGAGGCGTCAGGACAGGGACCTTTGTTGTGGAAGCCATGTTGGCTAATAATAAAATGGTTGGGTTGGCCACCCCCATTTTGGCGAAGATTCACAGGTGCTTACTCCATGTCTTCATGGGTAAGTCTCCTTTGAGAATAGTGGGACCATTCCAAGTTTTTTGGGGATGTATCGCCACTCATTTCAGGACATATTCTATACAGAATGGAGTACAGGTTCCTGGAAGCTCTTTCAGGCCATCAATGCGGGCATATTCTAGAATTGCTCTGTTAGCTCTCAACATCTATGATATGAGGGTGAGGCTGAGCATGTTCAAGGAATTCAGTTTATTTCCTTATAGAAACCCGCAAACCGGGCTGTTTTTTGATGATGGAATTGCCGATTTGGAATTGAGGTCATACATGATGGCTTGCAGAGATGGTGTACAGGCCACCAGGATTGACAGAGAGATTATATACAAGGCCTATGCTACATACATATTTTCACGTCAATTCAAGTGTTTGTAGTAGACTGTTGTATCCCCTCCTGTGCATGTCAGGTCAGAACAGCATCTGATGGTTTCCCGACAACTATGGTTGCGGACATCTATGGAGAATACCAGGGCAATGTTTGATCTACCAGTTCATAAAGCGGCGAGTAACTTGACTACATGGTATTCCAAGTAATAGATAGCATCATACCCTGAAGGGGTGTTGAATCATTCGGTTTATCAGGTAGGGAAGAAGAAAATAATTGTAGAGAAAGAAACCCTTCATCGAGAAGATGACGCTTCCCCAGCTGGAGATAATTCACCAGGTTCCTCACCTAGGTCTAACTCGTCAGATTCCCAAGATGGGGATGATGAAGCATAACATGTGGCAAAGTGGCCTCGTGCCAGATATAATCCCCCACCCAGAATCAAGATAACAACTCCATCAACTCCTAGTGAGTTTCTTCATTGGGGAAATTTAATCATCATTACTTTATAGAGAAACAAGTCTTATTTTCTTGTCCTTTATCTGTAATTACAGGAGCTGGGAAGAAGCTGAAGTCTACGATTACAGGACCCTCCTCATAGCCTTCTGGTACACATGTTGAATATCTATGACCAGAGGCTATCCAAACATGGCGAAGTTTATATTGCGATGCTAAAACTGCCTGGCTAGATCTGTGTGAGGGGCTACAAATCCTTGGAAAAGGGAATCTCCGGGCTTCTACAGATATCCGTTACAAGGATAATCCCGATGAAGTGTGGGATTACATCAGAGAGCTGGAGATGCTCATATATTCCACCAATGATTCCATTCCTGTCACCGAGCGGGTGAAGTAATTGATAGATCATGGGATCACTAAGGGGAATGGTGGTTCTGGAGATGAGGAGTGGCACGATTACGTGGCTCTTGAAGATGTAAATTTCATTCCTTATTTTCTTTTCAACTTGATTTTAGTCAAAGCATTGTTATTAAAGGAAATTACTTTCTTCATCTTGCAGCTTGCAAATAAAGGAACTGCTGAGGTTCCTTCATCACAATATAGCCCTGGTGGTACTTCCATTGGGGCTAATGAATCTCCTCGCGAGCTGGGCGAGATGTCTCCAGACCAGCAAGCCATGGAGGAGGAGTTATACATGGATTTTAATTATCCAATTCCTGTATTTGGAGATGATGATGTCAACACTCCTAAGAATCCAAATAAGCAAAGGCATCAAAGGAAGAAGTCCACAGCTAAACGCTTCATTAGTAGTGGTAAATCCTTCAGATAGTCGTGAGTCTTATCCCATGAAAATATTGCTCATACTTCTTAGGATTGAAAGGGATTATTCAATTTACCATTTGAGGGAGAGGATTGACCCTCCTTTGAGGATGACAGAGGGTACTGGTGAACAGTCACAAGTTCATGCTGGCTTGGCTGCTCCTAAAGAGGAGCCAGCGTCTGTTCCTAGTATCACTCTCGCTGCTGTTGCAAGGAGAGAAGAGCCTATTTCTGGTAAGTTAACAATTCTTCATAAGATGTTGAATGAAAACATCAACTGACTTCCATTCTGTGATACTTTAGGTTCAACCACTGCACCAGAACAATTAGCGTCCACTGCAACTGATGCTGCAATTTTATCTGAAGACGTTGTCCGGGATCAGAGACTGTAGCATGAAAGTCACCAAGAAAATGTATTGAATTCTCCCACAGGTGAGAATAACCATGAATTTGAGATAACATTGGATAAAATGATAGAACTTGGTGCATATTTTTAAGATTTTTTAGATCATGTTAAATTACTATGTAATTTAGAAGATTTTGGACATGAGTGTTATCCTTCGTCCTGTTAAAATGACTTCTTATTACATCTCTGATCATGAATGGTTCAAATGTGTAGTTCCATCTGAACAAGCTGTCGAACTGCCAATTCCTTAAGGGGGTATAGACAACCCTACTATTGCAGACACACTGGCTCAAGTGGAGCTGAGCCCAACAGAGCTTCCTGAAATTCATCCTTAAAATCTTGTTGAAGCTAGGAAAGACGGGGAGGAGCCTTCTCCTGCTGTTGATCTACCGTTGGGTAAGAGATAACAATATTTGTGGCTGATTTCCAATCAACTTTTTTCATCCTTTGAAAATAACCAAAAACTTTCAATTGACTATACAGGGTTGTCAATTTCAGTGGCTAGATCTAGAGGTGAAGCTTCATCCACCACCCCAACGGGAATAGAAGGTGAAACAACAAGGGTCAGGGGGGAAGGAGAATAACATGGTACATATCTAAGTGCATTAATCTCGGATTATATTCCCCCATGTGATAGTGATGCTGATTCAGACCTAGAAGTACAAAAGGAGCTCCAATTTTCATGATTCAATGCATGGCAGAACATATGGAAGATCATATCTAAAGTGCCTCTAGAAGAGATGTCATCCAAGATCCCCTGAATGTCATCCTTGTTCATTATGTTGGGACTTGGAGGTTTTGGATATCAAGAGATCCATTCCATGGTAAAACAAGTCATCTTAAGAAGGGAGAAGGAGTAGAAGTACCATCAAGATTTGACCAGGGTCAGGCTGTCAGCCAATATCAGTGAATTTGAGGTTGCGGTGTCCCGAGCTGAGGCTAATCATGCTGCTAAGTTAAAGGAGCTGAAGCATAAGATCAAAGATAAAGTTGTCCAGCAGATGCACCTTCAGCAATAGTTAGATGTTGTTACTGGGGAACTTGACTAGCTTAATAATTCACTGGAAGGAGTTTAAATGAATGTTTTGAAAGTCATTGCAGATGCCAAGAAAGCAATCCATCAAGCTTAAAAGAGTGAAGCTGGTCAAGTGCATGAGCTTCAAGTGGCTGCTGATGAAGTTCATGATGTCGTAAATCAAATGAAGATTTATGTTGACAGCCTTTTGTAATTCTGGGAAAAGATATGAGACTCTAGTCTGTGGATGTCCTTCTAACTTTTGTGTATCAAATGAAAAACACTTTCATCTTTAATCATTTGTGATTGCATTAGTTCGCTACCTTTTTTATATTTTTACCTAATCCAATGGGCCTATTAAGCATAGTTTGATTTTTACTAGGATTGTTATAAATAACCCTACAAACTTTGAATCTTTATAATTGCTCAATATTACCTAAATCATACAATGTATATGTTTAGTGAACTGGGACTTGATTTTTGGGCATATTTCCCTTGTCTTTTGTGGTAAGTTTAAATTCATGCACGTCGGACATAAAAAGGCTAATGTTTAAGGTCGAAATAGCTTTGACCAAATGGATTAAAATTGACTCAATTCCTTGATAATTTATCTGAAAATATATTACCATATTCAAGTATGAGGGAAAAAAAATGTAAAATGTGACTTAATAGATTTTGAATCTGAGGAATGACATGGGAAAAGGGCTAAAACTCATTAGAATAAGTATTTCCCAAGAATGAAGTTACCACTATTTAACAAACCCGTTAAGGGGTTGAATTATGTTGGGCCACTTAAGGGCATTGGCTGCATAGTCAAATAATATCATCCTTTGGCTGACAGGTCCGTTATGTAGACTACTTATGCAAGGCCGCCTAAGGGCACGTGCTGCATAGTCGGGAAAAATAACTCTCAGAAATTTACTTTTCTACTGCTAAAAATCCAGTGAATGTTTATGGAGATTCAAATTTTCCAAACCATAGAGTCTGCTATATGGGGAGAGATACTTGAATATGGAGAGGATATTTCCAATCAAGATTGTCAAAGAATTGGATGAATGTCACTCCCACAAAGGTCTGACCCAAACGTAGGGAAGGAAAATATAAACCATAGACTTGAATACTTTCAGATCATGAAGAAGAGTATGGGACAAATATGTTAAGGATGGATATTTTTGTGGATCCCTACATATTTTCATTAAGAAAATTAAGGACAAAAGAGGTTTTCCTCACAAGAATGAAGTTACCACTATTTGACAAACCCGTTAGGGGGTTGAATTTTGCAGGGCCGACTAAGGGCATTGGATGCATAGTCAAATAATAGCATCTTTTGACTGACAAGTCTGTTTTGTAGACTATTTATGCAAGGTCTCCTAAGGGCACGAGCTATATAGTCAGGCAAAAGAACTCTTAGGTATCAAAAATTTTGTGACCAGAAGTCAAGAAAAAATGATTATGGATATCTGGAAGTATTTAAGGTTAGGAGTATAACACATGAAAAATGAGTATTGTCCAATGCATGAAGGAAATACACATACCAATGCTAACCATAATCATGTTGTGGCTGCGTCCTAGATTAAGGTGTTGGACTTCACTATGTATCCCATAAGGATGTGAATCAAGACAAACATAGTTCTTGAAATACAGTTTAACATCATGTGGGACAAGAGTGTAGGAAATCTTAGTTTAAGGTCATAGATCTCAGACCAAGGGGGACTTTTCAGCCAAGGGACTGAAAGTGGAATTTGGGGTTAGGCCCAAAGACTTGGGGCTAGATTTGAGGGATGCTCGAACGTTCCTAAGTATCCTATAAGGATGGGAATCAAGCCGCACATAGTTCTTGAAATTCCCTCTGTACAGATTTGGTTCGTACAAGTGAAGGGTGAAAGGAAACTTTAGTGCAATGATGGTTTGACCCAAGATAAAAGGTTCAGGCATTTCCATGTATGCATGTAGTCTTTAGAATATAACATTATTGGATATAAATGTAAATAATGATTCCCTCTCAGGTGAGGGTGTCAAATAATGTTGTAGTTTATTTTCGTACAGGACAAAAGTACGCATAGTTAAACGTCATATAGCAAAGAAGATGGTGAACCAATGTAAAAAATATTAGTTCTGGGGACGGTTTCATGAATTAACAATGTATGAGACGAAGGTGAACTGATTTGAAGAGATTGATTTTGGGATTGAACCATGATTAGTTGCCTACATACCCAAACTAGAAGGCAAGGATCAAAGTCTGCGTAGTTCAATTGAAGAATGAATTGGTGATCAAGTTGTTCTTGAGGACAACGACCTAAAAAATGGTGTCGGGACATGCACATGGTTAGCGGCCCAGAGAGGGTGTTATGGTTAACGTTTACTCTAAGCTCACTTGAGTCATACTCGGTGTGAGAAACAAGAGGTAGAAACAACCTTAACGATGCACAGTTTAATGTAATGTAGGACATATGAAGGGACTATACAGTTTAAATTCTTGCAGTGAGGAATATTTGTGCTGCACTGTTTAGTATCATGTAGAGGGGACAAAATATAGTTTAATTTCATGTAGGACGTATTAAGGTACTTTGTTCAGTTTTACTTCATATAGGACATATTAAGGGACTTTGTTCACTTTTACGTCATGTATGACAAATATAGGGACACAGTTTTGCATCATGTTGGAAAATAAGGGTGTTGTACAGTTTAGCGTCCTGTAGCTAAGACGATGGGGACAATACAGTTTAACGTCATGTTGGACGAAAGGGGGACTGTGCAGTTTAATGTCATGCAGTAAGGAAAAAATAGGACACAGTATAACATCATGTTAGACGTATTAGGGACTTTTTCACAGTTTAACGTCATGTTGGACATCTGTACAGTTTAGCATCATGTAGATAGGATTTCATAGTCTAACGTCATGTTGGATGTAAGGGACTATGTAGTTTAAAGTCTTGCAGCAAGGAAAACACATTTTAACGTCATGTTGGACGATGAAGGGATTGTGCAGGTTAATGTCATGCAGTAAGGACTTAAGAAGGGCTATACAGTTTAATGTCATATAGCAAGGATGACACAGTTTAACATCATGTTGGACTTAAGTGCAAATAGTTTAAGGTCATATGCATGGACCGTCAGTTATGCAGTTTAAATTCTTGCTGGACGTAAGGGACTTTTGTACTGTTTAGCGTCATGTATCTAGGATGTCACAGTTTAACGTCATGTTGGACGTAAGTGCAAATAGTTTAAGGTCATATTCATGGACCGTGGTTGTATTTGTATTATACAAAATACTTCTTCAAAAATCTGGCATTGGTTGGAGTAGTGATGAGTTATCCATCCATTGAGATTAAAGAATAAGCTCCATTGGAGTAGACCTTATGTATTGAGTAAGGTCCTTCCCACTTTGGCTCAAGCTTGGGAGTTTTCTTTCCTGGTATCATTGGAGTTATGAGAACCAATACCAATTCTCCCTGAATGAATGAATGAAGACGAACGTTTTTGTTGAAAGCTCATTCTATTCGATTTTGATAGACTTCCAAGTAGTGCAGGGTGTACAATATTTTCTCATCTAATCGTTCCAATTCATCCAATCACTTTTCAGATTGTTCATCTGTAGATGACTGATCGCAAATGGCTACCCTAAGTGAGGGTATTTGAACCTCAATGGGAAAGACTGCTTCTGTTCCATATACCAATGAATATAGAGTTAACTGCGTTGCAGTGCGGGTGGTGATCTAATAAGACCATAAATCATGAAAGAGTTTATCAGGCCATGACTTCTTATCTTTATCCACCATCTTTTGCAGTATGTTTGAAAGAGTATTGTTGAAGGATTCTATTTTTCCATTTTCCGCTGCATGATACCGAGAGGAATGGTTGGATTCGATGTTGTATTCTTGATACAACTTCTTTACCTTGGATGAACAGAAATTGGTGTCATTGTCCGTCAATATGGTATGAAGGACACCAAATCTGGTAATGATGTTAGACTTTATGAATCTAACAAAGCTTTTAGAAATAACTTCTTTGAGATTTATTGCCTCTACCCATTTGGAAAAGAAGTCATTAGTAGTAAGAATATACTTAAACTGCTTGGCTGTAGCTGAAGGATAAGGTCCTACTACATCAATTCCCAATGTGGAAAATGTCCACGAGTATTTAGCTGTATGAGGAAACTATGGGGGCTGATGAATGAAGTTGGAATGTACAAGGAAATAATGACACTTCTTTGTCAAATCAACACAATCTTTTATCATTGAAGGCCAAAAGTATCCAATCCTTCGAATTTGATCAGATAGTCTATGTCCAGACTAGTGGGCACCACAGACTTCTGCATGCACTTCTTTCATGACAGCCATTGTCTCTTCACCGTCAATGCATCTGAAAATAATTCCATCAAAACCGCTTTTGTAGAGAATTTTCTCTAGGTGATCTAGGCCATCATAAAGAGTAAAATTGACCACAAGACACCAAATTTGTTCTTTCCTGACTTTATTAGGTGAAAGTGTTCCATTTTGAAGGTATTCCCTGATATGTGCCATCCATCCTGTAGTATGACCATATGGTTAAGAAATGGGACTAATTTCATTGATTTCCTCTATTATAGTTTGAAAATAAGGTGAAATTGTATGACGGTGGGCAATACTGATGCTTGTCTCGTCCCTATTTGGATCTGCAAGAGCTGTGGCTATATTAGCCAGTGCATCAGCATGGGCATTTTGTGATCACGGTACATAAGAAAATGTCGACTCTAAAAGAAATTCCATCATTAACTCTCTGACATAATCATACAAAGGGATTAGTTATTATTTTTTGATTGCATAATCCCCATTGACTTGTTTGATTACCAGGTCTGAATCACCTTTCACTTTTAAGTGATTCACTTGTGCTTGAAGAGACAACTCCAATCCTGCGATGAGAGATTGGTATTCTACTTCATTATTTGTACCACCTTCCCACAATAAGAAGGAATAGGGTAGCACTTCCTTTTCTGGAGAAATAAGCACAATTCCTAACCCAACTTTGTTGAATTTAGGATGTTCCATTTTCTTCCCTGTTGGACTTCTGGAAGCACCATCAAAGTACATTTCCCATGTTTTAAGATTATCTTGAATAGAAAAGGATTTTTCATCAAGAAATTCAATATCTAAAGATTTATCTTCCGCTGAAGGGTGTTCAGCAAGGAAATCAACCAGATCTTGACACTTTATTGCCTTTTGAGACACATACTGGATATCAAATTGCTACAAAATAACTGCCCACCTTGCTAGACATCCTGTAAGCATTGGACGGCTAAGGATTAATTTGAGCGGGTTATTGCGAGAAACCAATTGGACCTCATTATTTTACAGGTAGTGTCTCAATTTTTGAACTACAAAGATTAATGCTAGGCAGCACTTCTCAATATTTTAATATTGGGTGTCTGCTTCAAGCATAGTCCGACTTAGATAGTAGAGGCTATTTTCATCCCCAGCATGATTCTTCTGGGAAAGGAAGGCACCCAATTATATCTCTAAAGATGTCTCATAAAGAATAAGAGGCCTTCCTTCAACAGGTGGCATTAATACCGGTGGACTCAAAATATATTTCTTGAGAATATCAAATTCTTTTTGACATTCCTCAGTCCATTGGTATGTGACTCCCTTCTTCATCAATTTGGTGAAGGGTAAACTTTTTCCTGCCAAATTGGCGATGAAACGCTGAATATAGGCTAAGTGTACTTGAAGTCCTTTAAATTCTTTCAAATTTCGAGGAGGTGACATACCAAGCATTGAATTTTTCTTATCAGGATCGAATTCGATACCACGATGGTGTACGACAAAGCCGAGAAATTTTTCTGAGGTTACCCCAAAATCACATTTTAAGGGGTTCATCTTCAAATTATGTTTCCAAAGTTTGTGTAATATGATTTCCAAATAATCCAAGTGATTAGAAAGTTGTTTGGATTTAACCAAAAAATCATCCACATAACATTCAACAAATTTTCCTAAAAAGGGTTTGAAGATACGGTGCTTGGCACGCTGATATGTTGCACCTGCATTCTTCCGGCCAAAGGGCATTACCCGATAGCAAAACACACCCTAAGGGTCTCTGAAAGCCGTATATTCCTCATCTTCTAGAGCCATTCAGATTTGATTATATCTTGAATATCCATCCATGAAGGAAAGTGCTTCGTAGCTATCTGTTGCATCAATTAAGTGTTCTGTTATCGTAACTGGAAAATAATCCTTAGTACAATGCCGATTAAGATCTCTGAAATTAATGCAAACTCTAACTTGTCCGTTCTTGTTTTTCATAGGGACAATATTAGCCAACCACTTTGGATATTGAACTTCTCTGACAAAGTTATATTTGATAAGATTATCCACTTTAGATTCAATTTTGGAAGCATAATTTGGGTGTGTTCTTCTTGCGGCTTGCTTAAATCATCGATGTTCTTCTGGAAAACCCAAATGATGAGTAGAAACATCAGTATCAAGACCTAGAATATTTGTATAGTTCCAAGAAAATATATCTTTATTTTTCTTTAAAAATGAAATATACATTTCTTTCTCTTCAAGAGTCATGGCCGCACTAATTAAAGTGGGGTGTGAATCTTCTTTTATACCCAGATTTATTTCTCTGAGTTCATCCACAGTGGTAGAGATACCCTATTTAAATGCTGGAGGAGCATCCCTGAGATCTTCCTGTTCTTCTTCAACATGTGTTACTTCTTTTGTTTCTACTTGTATAGTTGATGATGAAGAAAAATTTCCAGGATCAGGAGAGATGTTAAAATTTGAACATCTTGAAGAAGAGGCTTCCATTTCTGACCCTATTTATGATGAAGGGTCTTTTGGGTAATAAAGAGGAGATGATGGATTGAGAATCGACTTCATCATTCACCTATGACATTGCAATAACTTTTTCTGGCCTGGTTGGAGAAGTATAGACTTGCTGGATTTCAGCGGATGAAATTAAGACATCTTCATTTGAGCTTTCATCATTACTTGGTGAATCACCAATTTCTCCCATGCTGTCTGGCTTGATTGTCGTAATTTACATTATGGATGTTTCCATAAGAGTATTTGGATTCGGGTCTATCATGTCAATTTGACTGATAGGCAACACATAATCTGTACTCACATGTGTGAATGGGTTTACTGGAATCTTTTCCAAACCATATGGAGCATTAACCTTGGTAACCTCCTTTTTTGTGGATTTATCCTTACCCTTCATGTGATAGAATTCCGCCTCAATGTATTGATATTCACATGTTTTTAAGGGGGACTTATCACCATACAATGTCCCAATTTGACCATCGAAACAATATTTGAGGAATTGATGGTATGATGAAGGGATAGCTGCATGTTGTTGTAGCCAAGGTCTTCGAAGAAAAACATTGAAGGATGTATCATGATCAACAACCATTAAATATGAATTGGATACAAGATCTCCAAACTGAGTTTTGAGTGTAATCTCACCCAGTGGTTCTTGTTCATTTTTATCATATCCTTGTAACATCAAAGTAGAAGGAGAAAAATCAGATTCTGTGAGGCCCAATCGACAAAGTGTACGAATGGGGATGAGGTTGAATCCTGAACCATTATCAATGAAGATCTTCATATGTCTATACCATTGACCTTTCCAAATAAGTACAAAGGTCTAATATTTTCATGCACAACATCATCTTCATCTTCATCTGATAAAGATATCACTGCATGGAATTCTGCAGGATTATTCTGTACATGGTAGACTTTAGCCGCAGCAATTTCAGTTTCAAACTCCTGAGAACTTGACAAAGCCTCAATGAGTGCCTCTCGAAGATCCTTGGATAGATTAAAGGCATCCAAAATTGATAAATTG
Source organism: Viscum album (assembly GCA_963277665.1). Lineage (NCBI taxonomy): Eukaryota > Viridiplantae > Streptophyta > Magnoliopsida > Santalales > Viscaceae > Viscum > Viscum album. The sequence continues at coordinate 569,396,092 of OY728130.1, read as the reverse complement.
GCCGGTACTTGGGCCAAATATTTCAATACATCATATTTTTTATTCAAAGGTCTGCGTTTCCCAATAGTAACATGTGGTTTCGCAAGTGCCTTAGAAGTTGATGCTTTGGAAGTAGATGCATCTTGTATCGAGGTAGGAGTTAGAAATACTCTTGGATTTAGGAGATTAGACTGAATAAGTCTATTTACTAGCTGATAGGAAAGAAGTTGGAACCTCTAACCGATCCTCCAAAATAACTGTACCAGGACTGAATCTGCCTTGCGTGGAAGAATTTGCTTGTTCTTGTTGAGCCCGCTGAAGGGCTCTACCACGAGTTTCTGCTGCATATATAGTTCTAGCAGGGGTATAATTAGAATAGTGGCTTCTAGGATATCAATGTCTTCCTCTGTATCTCAGACCTCTGGAACTCCCTCTAATTTCTCTGTTTGATATAAGGAACTCAGGATCATCAAAATCAAAATTGTGGATGGCATAAAGATCTGTTAAGTGAATCATGTTAACAAAACCAAATATCAACTCTTCATCTGATGAAGACCCTGCCTGATTAGCCAATTTAGGTTGTTCCATTTGGTGGGATGGTGCTCGTGGCTTTGAAGTAGATGGCATAACATCTTCCAGAGTCAAAGACAACATGAGATTTGACACGATCTCATCTTCTTCTGATTGTTCCTCTTTCTTTTAATTATGTCATTTCTTTGAGGATTTTCCCTCTGATGGAGAGGGTTTTTCTGTGGAATTCAAAGCAGAATACACAATTAGTTTCTTTAATTGTGTTCACAAAATGGCATGAGTTTGGTTGATCGTTTTACTGACCATCCAATCATCATATTTTTGCACATTGTTTTTTACTTCTTTCCACTCACCTTCTTCCTCTGGATTTGTAGAAATAACACATGCTACCTAAGATGAAGAACCTTTTAGTTTGAATTCTCCCGAGTCCACCATCTTTTGAAATAGTTATATGAAGACAAAACACTCCTGAATGGGATTCCCCAACATCTGATGAAATGGTAAATAGTTAGGATGATCTTCATATCCTTCCTTGTTAGGCCGTATGGGCCTTGGAAATTGAACCAAATTATTTTCCGGAGATGAAATGAAGTAACCAAGAACTTGTTCATTTCGTAAATAATAAACTTTTCTCTTCAAATCCTCAAATTGTTTTCGTCTTTGATCTCTTTGATCATCATGATGAAACGGCCTTTGTTATTGACACTCAGGAGGCAGATCCCTTCGATAAGATGAAGGTTTTGAAGTAGAAGCAAGTATAGGTGCTTGTTTAAGTGTAACTGTAGTAGTCTCTGCTTTACTCATTCTCCTTCCTAAAGCTGATGGAATTACATGAGCTTTATCCTTAGTCTTTATAAGAGAGTCTTCAATCTGCTGAGCGATCGAACCAAGGTCTCGAAACCCTCCTTTGTATTTCACAGAGATCAACGACGTGTGTAATTCATTACACATATTTTCCACACAAATTGGCAGGAAATTTTCTTGAGGGAGTGCTAAGCTCAGGGAATATGTTAATCCCTTCTAGTGAAAAATTAAATCTGAAACCCTTTCATTCTCACTTTGCTTAAAATTTTTAAGATAAAAAATAGTTGTCTTTGGAAAAGTTCACCTGAATTGATGAAGGAATCTTTGAAAAAGATCCTCCCACCTGGTAATTGACCGGGATTACAAGCTTGTATACCAAACAAAAGCATTCCCTTTTAATGACTATACAAAACACCTGAGCTTAACTGATTCTTGTTGCTGAGGGGTTCCCATCATAGGATCGTAACGAGAAACAAAATGTGTTAAGTGTTTCTTTGGGTCTCCTGAACCATTAAAGATTGAGAATGTGGTACTTGCAAAATTCTATGGGGGAGGAATTGCATCAACCCATTCAGGGTAAGCTCTCTTTTCTGGTTAAACCGTTGCATGCTTCCCTTCCATAGATTCCAACTGAGATGTTAATGACTCAATGGTAGTCATTAACTTTTGAGAAACATCCAGTTGATCTTGGACCGATGTAGGTGCAATAACTGGAGCTTGGATAGGTGTGGCGACTGGGAATTCCACTGATGGTAGTATTGCCGGTTGTTGTTGCATATAACCCATAAGATTAGACCTATGAGGGTGTACTGGTAAAGGAGGATACTCTTGATCCATCTCAGTAGCCACAACAAATTCCCTCGGCTGACTGACTCCAACACGCTTAGGAGGAAGACTACCTTGAAGTAGTTCTTCATTCAACCTCCATAATTCCTTTATCTCTTCCTCTTGTTGTGCAAATCTTTATTATAGTGAGACTGATTAGCCTTCTCCATAGGAAGGATATGTAAACTGATTCTTCCCTTTTACTTTTTTAGACGCCTTTCGAAGAGGGGGAAGTTGGTTATTGGAAAGAATACCTAAATTCTGGGTAAGCCTTTGGTTTTGTGTACGCACACCTTCTTCAATTGTGTCTGTGTGTACAACTTCTTGAGCAAGAACCTCTTCATCTGATCCCTCTGAGTGAGACTTATTTGGGGGATTAGAAAAAATGGAATTTATGACATTAATTGATGCATAACGCATTGCATCTCTTATATTGGCATTTCTGCGATATTTTCTTCTTCCATTTCCTTTTTGAGACACTGCCTTTTGCTAATTTGATCCCTAAGGAACTTCTTGAAGAACCATAATTTGGAGGGAATCTCCTGATAATTTGGCTCTTAGTTCCTTTTGGGGATTATTCCCTAATCGAGAGAAGACTAACTTTCTATGAGGAAGAGATTGAGGATTTGAAAAAGTCCCCAGTCTAGTGGACTGGGGTTGTTCCTGCTCAACTCCTCGAATCCTATTTGTTGATTCTAAGGGTTGGGTTAAAAGAGTCCCCAGTCTGGCAATCTAGGGTGGTTATTGAGTTTCTACATATGAGACTTTCTTAAAATCTCTTCTGATCTTACAGACTTTATTCCAGAAATTGGATGAATGCATTAACCTTTATCCACTCAAATCACCTGGTTCAATTGAACGTTGGATGATTTCTGACACTTCTGTCACATGATGATGTGCACGCTCTAAATAAGAAGACTATTTGATATTCTTGTTTGCCTGATGCAAAATTAATTCGACAACTTGTTCTCTGTATTCCTGATTTTGAGAAGAACTAGTTGAGGCATGTTCTTGAGTGATCCTTTTATTACAAACAAAGTCAATTGGATGTGACCGGCCATGGGTAATAACATTCCATGAGACCATTTTTGGCAGGCTTTGTTGACTGGAGAGTACAGTAAAAGGTAGTGCTCCATGAACACCCCATCCCCTGATATGAATACCAGATGGGGCATTGGCAATTAACTAGAACAATCTGCTTAATGCGCTAAGGCATGAACGCTGAAGGTCTCTCTACTTCTTTTCAGCCTTTGGATATCGACAAACTGAGAGATATGCCAAGTCAATTTGGCATTGTAACCCTTCTATTATCTTGACATGATTTTCATATTCATCATAAGATAATATTTTATTTTTTAATTGAGAAAGTGTTTTCCACATGTTGAGATGAATATCTTGAATACAATCTTCTGCCAACATCTCTAGAATGTCATACTGAGAGTCATCCAAAGGCCAAAACATGACTGGAACGTCACCTTTCATCAGTTATTTCCTCATATTTATCATTTCCTCTTTATCATTCGATGAAGATTCTTCTACCTGATTAGACCAGAGCTAGTGTGTCCTTATTACTTCATCAGATTCAACAATGTCGGTAGAGAATTTATTTACCAAATTAGAATATGCATGACTCAGGGGTGGTTTGTAGAATGACCTACACCTCAGGATATCTTCTGATTGAGAAATTATTTCACCTGCTTGCGGTAAAGCATCAGAAATGACTGGATTCACATTTGCAAGTGCCTCAAGATAAGAGGGCTTTCTCATCATTGCATTTTACTTTGAAGAATTTTCTAGGCAATGAGAATTACTACTTCGAAGAGGACTTTCGCAGCTAAATTCATCATCATGGGGAGGACCACCATGGTGGGTTACAACAAAAGATGAAACATTTTGCTCTTTGATCTTCTAGCCACATAGAGGGTTATCGTCACTCCCATCTGAAGATGATACTTCAAGATCGACCGAACTTTCATGAAGCAAGCTTTCATGAGGAAGTGTCTGATGAAGACCTTCAGAATTAATGTTCCCACTATTGGGAACTAAGAGAGTAGAATCTTGAGTTGCAACAGATAATTGTCTGAGTGCATCAAGAACTCTATCATCGAGTAAGGCCTTGTTACAGATTGGCCCTTGATTTCTTGACTGTTCTGGATGGGTCTTCTTCTTATATGACTTCTTACTCACTTTAGGAACCACTTGTTGACAAAAGTGGTTATTATGGATAGGTGTATGTGCCTGCTCAGGAGAAATAGTCACGTTATGCTGATTATCTCCACTCAAATCAGGTGTATGTGCCTGACTTGGTTGTCTGTATGATATGGGGGAGTATTCCCCAAAACCCTCTTGTACTGGAACAGAGGTGTGTGTCTTTTCCGGAGTGAACTGTTGATGTGTCACTCCACTAGTAGGGATAGATTTTCATTTCTTTCCCTATGATCCTACTGAAGCTGTTCAAATATTCTAGCAGGCATCCAGAATATGAGCATGGATTTCCTTTTGCTCTTTCACCATTGTCAGAATGTGCTTGGTGACTTCAGCTGATGGAACAGGGATATACGTCCATTCTGTGATCGGAGTAGGTGTGTGTTCCTGCTCCTGTCCTCCTTTTCCTATCAATGAATTCTGACAGTACTCATTTGTGGGGGCATAGAGTTGATTCTGCCTCTTGTTTGTCATTGGGGATTTCCAATTGACTTCTCTGGGTGCTACCAAACGAGACTGTTGGTAGGCTTGATCAATACTAGCAGGTGTATGTGCCTGCTAACTGCACTCCGCCGAACGTGGTTGATGAACTTCCTTCAATACTGGAAGACGAGACTGCTGGCAGGATTGATGAGTGCAAGCAGGTGTATGTGCCAGTTTACCAGTCGTCAACACATTAGGTTGGTGGGCTTCATCGTATGGAGTCAGACGAGTCTTCTGACTAGCTGATGATTTATAAACATGTGTATGTTCTTGTCTATAGTAATCCGCCAGAATTTCTTGGCGGGAATGACGTGTTGCTGCTAGACGAGTCTGCTGGACAACAGAATTAAAAAGAATGGGTGTGTGTGTCTGCTCAATGCTTTCCACCAAGTTAGGTTGGTGGACTTCTCAAGAAATGGAAAAGATAAGAACCTTATCACTGTTGACCGGTCGTCGCCTCTGGTAGTTCGTCTTGCCTACTCGGGTTCGAGGAACCTGAGCAGAACTCCTGGAGATGAAACCCTCATCATGTTGAGGGCGCACTTCCACATGAGTCTGTCGGCGATTGTTGGTGGGAGCCCTTGGGAAGGACTACAGTCTACTTGAATTAAGGCCTTGAGTGACCTTCTCATTCACCCCCTCTAATATGGGAGGGACTGGTTGTTTTGTTCCGGGGATAATGACCCGAAACGGTTAGAGAATGGTGGTTGGAACCCCCTGCTTCTTGATCGCTGGTCGTCGCTGTCCGGACGAACATGGTGAATTGTTGACATGGAGGGCTTGTCGAGCTGCCTACAGAGTCAGAATGGTACTGTGTCGATGGTATTCCTTAACCAGTGAATTTGATACCCAGCGTTGAAGACGCTGAGTAGGTGATGTTATCCTCGGAGTAGACAACGATCCAGTAGGAGTAGCAGCAGATTCATTCACAGCAGAGGTATTCACATGTGTGAACTTAAGAGAATCCATTTCTGTAACGCAGAAGATCTTGGAAAAGAGTGCCTATTTAATATAATAGACATAATCAATATAAGTTCAGCCACTATATCTTTTGGATGAGAACATATGTTATTGATTGTTTTGTTGGCCCTCTCATTGAGTTTAAATAGGGGCCTAACAAATAAGTAAAGCATCATTTTAACTTGGTTAAGGATTCACGTTGGGTTCACCATTTTCTGTTTCCTCTAGAATTGGGGATGACCTCATTTGTTTAAGGTTTAAACATTACAATCAGTTTCTAACGGGTTTTTTTGTAGAACCAGAAACATCTAATGATTCTATATCCATTTGGACCTACTTTCCAAAGGTAGGTGCTCATTAGTTGTGGACCGATGAGGCTTAAGAATTTGCATTGGTCGAAAGGATGGGAGGTTAGACTCATCACACCTTTTTGGGGGGAATTATTGTCTACTATGGGACTCTCTTTATAGATTTAAGTTATTTTCGTGAATCCTTATTACACTACTAAGTATGAAATTGAGCTTTCCTTAATATCTGACAATCAATAATTGACATGTAGGAGATTTATATAATCTTTTATATGTATTCAAGGTTCTTCATCGATAGAGAATCATCTGTACTTGTTAGCGATTCTTGGTCAATGGTATCCTTCAACACATTATATAGAGATCTCTTAGTAATTATGATAACCATACTGGTTTTAAAGCCACTCAACAGGGCACTTGAAGTTTATTTTCATTCAGAAGGACATGGATTATTTCATGGTTGGGATCGTACCCGCAGATGGGCTACCTATGTATCCTTGTCTAGAAAAGGAATCAGAACCCACGTAGTTTGAGTAAAAAAGTATGTGGTTTATGCATGGTTGATGGCTCAAAGAAAGATGTCATAATTACTTTTACACTCTAATCTCATGTGATTCATGCTCGGTGTGAGAAACAAGAGGTATTGGTAAAACCTGACAATTGTGCCATGAAAGATGCAATAATAAGAAATATTGTGGGGATTATGTATGCATAACTGCCCAGATAGATGAGGATTGGGATTTACTTAAGGGAATAAACCTGGGAACAAGGTCCATAAAGGTATATGTGCTTTATGGAGATTTGGATACTTAACTTAGGGCTTACTCCTGAGAAGGATTCCCAAATTAGAGGGGACTTATGATTGGGTTTTACTCCTGAGAAGGAAGCCCAAATCAAAAGTAAATTAATACTGGTTAAGAGAAATTATGATTGGGGCTTATTCATGAGAAGGAGGCCCAGGTTAAAGGAATTTGAGAACTGGGGCTTACTTCTGAGAAGGAGGCCCAAGTTAAGGTGAATTATGACTGGGGCTTACTCCTAAGGAGGATTCCCTGGTGAAAGGAATTTGGAATTTTGGGGCTTACTTCTAAGGAGGATGCCCATATTTGGGAACTTGGACAACTTAGACTGGGGATTACTCCTAAAAAGGAGGCCCATGTTAGGGAATTATGATTGGGACTTACTCCGGAGAAGGAGGCCCAGAATTAAGGGAACTTCAAGACTAGGGCTTACTCCTAAAAAAGAGGCCCATATTTGGGAACTTGGACTAGGGCTTATTCCTGAAAAGGAGGCCCAGGTTAGGAAATTATGACTGGGGCTTATTCTTGAAAAGGAGGCCCAGGTTAGGGGACTTAGGGCTTACTCCTATGAAGGATTCCCAAATTTAGGAATTTGAGATTGGGACTTACTCCTGAGAAGGCGGCCCATTTATTAAGAAGACTTAAGACTTTGGACTTATTCCTGAGAAGGGGGCCTAAGTTAATGGGATTTATGAGTGGGGATTACTCCTAAGGAAGATTCACAAATTAGAGAAATTATTTCTGGGGCTTATTCCTGAAAAGGAGGCCCAGGTTAGGGGACTTGGGGCTTACTCTTAAGGAGGGTTCCCAAATTTAGGAATTTGAGATTGGGACTTACTCCTGAGAAGGAGGCCCATTTATTAAGGAGACTTAAGACTTAGGAATTATTCTTGAGAAGGAGGCCTAATTTGATGGGATTTATGAGTGGGGTTTACTCCTAAGGAAGATGGCCAAATTAGAAAAATTATGACTGGGGCTTATTCCTGAAAAGGAGGCCCAGGTTATGGAACTTCTCATCTTAAGGGATGAAGTTGAATGAATGAAATATCTCACCTTAGTGACATGAATATATGTAAATCACTAGTTTTCAAGAGATATTCCACAGAATTCCTTTCAGATAAGGAAACCAACAAAGGAACCATGAAAAAAAAATGGGTTTTAATATGGTTTTGAAGGTTAAATCTTGAAGTGGAGAGGTGGATTTGAATAAATAAAGTGAATAGGCAGGAGGGGAACTCAAAAAGAGAGAGGCGCTCAAGTCCTGCGTGGGCACGCAAGTCCTGGTCGTGCAGGTATATGTGCGCGACAAAGGTGTACTTGCGCGACAGTCAAAACATAGGGTATAACTTGGGCGAAACTTGTCTCAAGCCCTTAGTGTAATCCCTAAAGACTTTTAAATGAGTGGCGCGCAAGTTCTGTTGAATGGATAGGGCGGCGCACAAGTGTCTTCAATTCCCTGAAGGGTTAGACACTTAGGCGAATAGGTGTTGATGAATTTCAACACTTAGGCCTTGTTCCCCCTCTTTAGATCTTTCGTTCTAGGTAAGAAATTACCTTAGAATTTTTGGAAGGCTTTGATAAGAGACTAGGGCCCTGGGAGCTCAAATCTGAGTTTCTGGATTTTCCCTCCCAAAATGGGGGGCCCACAAGGGTTATTTATAGGCCTTTGAAGACCTTGGGTGAAAATAACTTAGGGTGCGCAAGTCACCTGCGCGACCAATAGGAGGCGTTCAAGTATACTTGTGCGGCCATGATGAAACTTGCACGACCCAAGTGTAAACAAATCATTGTTCATGCCTTTGTCAATTTTTGATGTTACTTTAAAGGATGAATCACGTTGTGCTAAGGTATTTCCCTTTTTTAGCAGATTCTGTGACGGAAAGGAGCGTCAAAAGGGTTACAAAAAGTTTATAGTTTTATGTGCTAATATAGTATATGTCATTGTCTAGAAATGGATCTTAGAAAGAAGATGTGTGTCAATACTCATAGACAATGTAGATATTTACCTACTGAGGAATTCAATGTATGTCATATTGAACAAAGAATATTATGGATATATTAGGTTAGCTTAGTCAGTTTATGATGAATAACATTTCCTAAATGGACCAACCTATTCCATGAAGAGAATTTCTTATGCTGGATCACTTTATACAGATGAATCCCCCATATTTTAGTGGGGATACTAATCCAATTTTATCTGTGCAATGGATTATGTATCTAGATAACAGATTTATGTCCTTGGAATGTAGTGAAAAGGAAAAGGTAAAATTTGTGGTCTATTATCTCCAAGGTGCAGTTGATCAGTAGTGTTCTTTGATCCAAAATAATAGGGAGGAAGAAGAAATAGATCTCATGTAATGGAGAGTATTTAATGATACACTCTTTGGAAAAATACATCCCTCGTGATCAACAAATTGAAATAAAGAGGAAGTTACATATATTAAATAGAAAGGAAGAAGGGAGTGTTGTGGATTATGAAGCTCCATTTGCAAGGTTAACTATGTATGATACGAATTATATACAGAACACAGAGTGCATGATTGACTACTTATTTGAAGGACTAAATCCACATCTTCAAAGGGAACTTCTTTCTCATAATTTTACATCATATGAAGAGATAGTTTTATGTTCCATCAAGAAAGAGAATATATTTTCTAGAATCAATATATTCAATGGAAACCAGTAAAATAAGAGGTATTATGAACACCATGAAAAAGGGAATGAGTCAAGGAAGATAAAGGGAATGAAGGATTTTCTAAATTTTGATAAATGTGGAAAAATCACCCAGGTAAATGTTTGCACTAATTGGGAGTTTGTTATAATTCTTGAGAAAATGGTCACCATGCCAAAGAATGGAAGGGGAAGAAGCTGAAGAATGATGTCTAGTTCTAAAACTTCAAGCGGATGGGGCATTATGAAAAAAAATTCCCCAAGATTCAAGGGAATACATTTCTGGAGAAGCTAACATATCAAGGTCAAGCAAATTTTATTAACATTACTGATGTTGAATGATTAATGTGCTTATTTATTTGTACCTAATAAATATGTTGTAAAAGTATTTTGATAATAATTTTCTCATCATGTGATTTATGAAATGTGTAAGGATTGTACTATAGTACTTTTTCATTAAGGATTTTATATTATATTTTGAATGGTACCAATAAAATATATTCATTATAGTGTTAAAAGTTTAAGAAAAAACATGATTTAGGGAAAGACAATCCTGAATTGGTTTCTAATGTTGAGATAATAATAAAGAAATTATTTATTTGGATAAGTTACTAATAAATTAATGACTTCTCATCAAGTGGTATATGATATCATTTATGGAGTTTATAAAACTTTTGGATTTAAGGAATATATCCAATAAAATGTGTCTTAAGGAGTAATAAAGAATGAATATTTCTAATAAGGTTTTATTGTAATTTTAGTTATTAACAAATTTCTAGAGGAAACATGATTAAGTTATTTAGATGATTGGAATGTGAAAATTTAGATCTATTTCATGTTGATTAAAGGCTAATGATAAGTTCACCTTTGAAATTCAGTGAACTTATTTCTAAAGTTTTGGATCATAATCTTTTGTAAAATTTAACTGGTTATAAAAAGGTTTAAGTTTATTATTGGATGAGATTTTAGAGGTAAATGTGCTACTTCACCATATGATGCAACATGTTATAAGAGAAAAAGTAGAAATAATTAAAGGCATAATCAAAGTAAACGATTATGTTTATAGAAAAATATATTTACTTATATGATTAAATAGTGAAATAATTCCTTAACTCTAAGAAAGTTATCTTGAAACCAAAAATGTTGTCATAATACCCTCATTTTTTATGATTACAATGGCCTCCTAGATCATCACAGATTTATAGAATTTTGATTGTTAACTTTTTCCTAACCATGCTCTCTAGAACTCTCCAATATAACATGATGGATAGATTTTTCTTATGTATCCTTGTTTCCATTTACCATCAATGTTCTCTTACTAGGGAACCTAGTTACATGATTGTTTTACTTTCCTTTCTATGATGTTAAATAGATGAGATATTATCCCTTTTTATGATGCATGTCATTAAAAAATAATTTATTTTCAGTCCCTATATTTCTGGGATCATGTTTAAATTGTTAGGATTCAATTTATTTAATGTGGGGAGAATGTAACACCCCAAAATTCTAAATTTAGAACATTATATTCAATGGCGTTCATAACACACAACACCGATAACATAAGGGGATATAATACCCCAACAATTTAAAATATATTAACTATTTTAAATAATTTTTACATATTTTATATTTTTAAATTCAAACAATAGTGAGTTAGCGTGCATTACATGCAACAATGACCTTCTTCAATACCTTGTGTTTTACCAAAAAATAATACATTATAAAAATATTATGACAAAAAAAATTAAAGTAGAAGTTAAATTAGAGTTCATGAATATTATTAACTGACCTATTGAAATATATGATTTTAAAAAATATAAAATGAATTAATAGGTTACCAATTAATTATAAATGAAAATACAAACCAATTGAATATAAATAAAATGTTATTATTTTTAAGCTCACAAGGAGTTTTGTATTAATAAATTAAATTAATTTAAATTAATAAGTGATATTAATTAAATATATATGTTATATATTCAATAAAATATTTTTTATAATCATCCAATAGATTTGATAGACATAAGATAATAATAAACTCAATATTACATATAAAAACCTATATTATGTACTTTTACCACCTTTTAAAGGGAAATCGATTTTAAATACAAATTTTGAATCCTTATATAAATATTATATTCCAAAATAAATTTAATCTTTGAAATAATAACATAAAAATTAGGTTAAGGTGAATTTTTGGTATTTTTCTGTGAAGTTTCATTTTTTATTGAATAATTAAAAATACTGAATTATAGTTCAAATTTGATTTTTAATATAATTTAATTATAAAGTTAAATTATTATTTATATTAGTTATAATGTTTAATTATATTATATTTTTATTAATTAATTAAATTTAGGTTATTGGAATCAATTTCACTTTGAAATTGACTATAAAAACATAACAAATATTATGATGTTTTTACATTAAAAACCTGCATTATCTTCCCATCTATGAGATTAAATTGAAATTAATTTCTATAATTTATGTGATTGGATGTTTTAAAAATGGACTCATTTTTGGAATCATTATAATTTATAATTTCAAATAATTTCATCTCAGTTTTTTATCAAAAATATTAACGAAAGTAATTAAAATTAATTAGAATGATTAAGGTTAAATTAAGCTTAATAAGAGACTAAACCAAAAACTTAAGGCCAAAATCGACCTATACACTTTTTCAAGACCTATTATATGTCTATATTTCGACCCTATATTCCATTTTAATAAATTTTTACCATTATTTATTCACTTTCAACAAACAAATGTTGGTGATATTCTTTTCTTTTAAAATATTACAAGAGATTCCACTCCTCATCCATTAAAAGAGGTAACCTTCACTTTCGATTCCTAAAAAATCTAAAGCCTATTAGGTTAAGAGAAAAAATAAAAAATTCAATCCCAAAATCCTTCTATTACTCCTTGAGTCCCCCTTTGGGAATAATTCAATCCAAGGTATCCTTTTGGTGAAAACAAAATGGAGTTACCTGATTTAGAGGTAACACCCCCCTCAAACTCCTCTCTTTTATTTTTTTCTCCACTTCCTCCACTATTATTATTAAATATATATATATATATAATATTATACCAAATATAATAGGACGTGTTTATGATAATATTTATACCTAAATTTACACACACCTTCATCTAATTGGTAACTAACATAATGTTTACGTGTAGGTGGATTACCGCTTCGCTAAACAATGATTGTTAAGTTTTCTATTACCACTGCTCATGGTGGACATTATGAAGTATAGTTTGTTTATATATTTTATATATAATATTTATTATGTATTTAATCTTATATGATTATTATTGAACATATATCCTTTTACTTTTCATTTTATGTAAAAATGATAACTTTGTTTTTTGAAGTGCGGACTACGACCCCCTTAAAGCGATGTGATTCGTTCATGCTATACATGAAATGTATTGAAGATAATTTTAATAAATATATGTAATATATATGAAATAGATATTATAATATAATTATAATATACATATGTATCATTTAATCTTCATTATTTTAGCACAACAAATAAATTAAAGTAGCGTTCATGTGTACGAACGGACTACCATCTCAATGAACAATGAATTTCATTTATTATCTCCAAAAATTTATATATTATTCCTGATAAATATATAGAAGACATATATTATATTAAAATATGTTTTAAATTATGGATATTATGAATCCATGATAAGGAAAACAAATAAAATTTTAAAACATACTTGACGAACTAGGAAATTATCACCGGATATAGTTAAAATAATGAATGTTTGTTAATAAATGGGTAATGATACATTATAAGAGGTTAATATATGGTATTATAAACATGATTTTGGTTTTGGTATTATTTATTAACATATTTTAGGCCAATATTTATGGGTACAATTTCCTCACAACAAAAATTAAGGATAATGTAAGGTGTTTTCATCTCAATCTAGATTCTATTGAGACTTAATTGTGGTTATGTACCTAGTTTCATTTATATGGTGTATATACATACATTTTACATTATATATCATTAATATTATTACTATAATGATATTAAAACTTTAATTTGATTTTATTCCTTTATAGGATATGATTTATAATATTTCAAAGTGGTGTGGGACACTTTGGAGTGTTTAAATATTGTTTTCCAAAAAAATAATACGAATAATATTTTAATGGTATTTCCATTTGATGAAATTAAATATACATTTTTTCAATAAATCCTTTTATTCTCCTATATTTATTCATTAAAATTTTAATTTAATTATACCATTTATTCCAATATTTGTTATAAAAATTATTTAAGAAAACGTTTTTACGAAATCCCAACTTCATTTCTCTCTTTAGTCGGAGAACCTATTTTTTATAAAAAAAAAATATGTTTTATTAAATTGTTTTCAAAGATACTCTTGTAAAATAATTTCTACCCTTATTTACTTTTACCCATGTTTTTAAGGAATCTTCATGTCTCCTTCCTAACAATGTATTTTTCAAACACTTTTCACTGTGTAAAAGGAATGTTCTTTTACCTCATATGACAAGTACCGATTTAATCACCATTATTTCTTCAAAGCATAATTTTAATGTTTTAAATGGATATTTTTTTAAATAAAATGTTTCCAAAAGTAAATTTCAAAGAATTTTTTTTAAATAAAAGGATATTTTCCTCAAGAATGTTTTAATGTCAACAACCCTTGTTATTATTTATCCTTATATGAGATATTATTGTTAAATATGTAATTGTTATTAAGTATAGATATTTGATAAGTCACAATATTTATTTGATATATGAGGAATTATTTGGACTGGTAGTGAGGGGTGGGATCTGAAATTTATATATCCCTTCGACGCATTGGCAGTCTAATGAGACGAAATACTTGTCTAGCCACTATAGATGGGTTTTTAACCTATAGCTAAAAAATCTTGTGAAATGTCCTGATAGTATTAGTTCCATGTTTCAGGGAAACATGGAATACAATAATAAATCACTTAAATCATTTATATTTATCTATTATTTATCCATGATATTTTGCGTCGACATATATATGGATACATTTTATTCTCTGTTTATTGATTTATTGAATGTGTTTTAATTTTTTACTTTCCATATTATTTATGCCTTATCTAGTTATGTTAATTTAAATTTTCTCAGTTATTTACCTTTCCATATAGATTTATTCATTAATGATCCCATTTTATTTACCCTTGCTGAGAATTTGAGACCACCCTTATTATGTTTCCTTCCCTAGGTTATGAAAATGATAACATTGATTAAGCTTTCAAGGATGTAATTTATTTTAGTTTATTGTGAATAATATTTTATTATGTTTTCCCAATGTATTATGGGTATCATGTATATAATATGTATTTCCAATAATATTAAACCAAATAGTCCTTATAGATTTGAGTCCTTGTAATCATGCTAATTTAATCAAATAAGGCACTGACTTCAGGCTTCTGAGGTCATGGAGTTATAAAATCACATCGACTGAAATATTCATCAAGAATAAAATTTATGAACATCTAATTGAACTATATTAGAGATTAATTCAATACATTAAGTCTTATATTCAACTTAAAAATGAAATAATCCCTCCAATGAACATCATAACCCTTGTGTTGAACTAATTAAATTTATTCCTCTGAATACCCATGAAGAAAGTCAATCTTTATATCCATATACTACAAGTGTAGATTATCAAATGAAACAATGTTGATAACTATATGAGTGGATGTGTGTGTCACCAATGTTGAGAAAATTTCAAAAAAGATGATCCCTTCCTTTTATTGAAATCCATTAACCACTAACCGCAATTTTTACCTCATACTTCATTCATCTTCCTCTTTAAAATAAAAAACCATTTGTTTTCTGATGCCCCTTTTCCTTCCTAAACTTGAAAAAATTCACACGTATTTTTTGTAATTAAGGAATTAATTTCTTCTTCAATGACTGGCCCTAACTGTTTCGAATCTTAGACAGTGTTTTCCTCTTCTAGATAGTCGAGTTACCCTACTTATTTTAGAAGTAATAAATTTATATCAACTCCAAACCACTGAACTAGTCTTTAGATATGGGTGCACCACCTCCACAGAGCCATAGGTTCATCTTTTTTATCTTCTCTATTTGATAGTAATTTTTCCAGTATTTCTCTATCCAGTAGCATTATTTCATACCATTCTTCATCTTGTAGTATTATATCCAGTCATTCTCCATCTAGTATCTTAACTATTTCCGCACCCCCCTTTGAAGTTTCAACTAAATTTATCATACCAAGAGTATTTCTAGTAACCAATATATGATCTCCTTGAACTTAAAAAATTTATGTAACATCAACATCCATATCATCCAAGTTCTTATTTTTTCACAGATATTCTTCATTGAAAACAACATATCGGTTTCGGATTACTTGTTTATTTTCATCATCCCACATGTGATATCCAATGTTCTCATAACCATACCCAATAACAAAACAAACCTTGTATTTATCCTATAACTTATCTCTATATTTAACATCAATATTAATGTACATGATACGTGAGATTACTTTGAGATGGTTCACCTATAGTGTCTTACTAGATCAATGATCCTCTGGTAGTTCTTATCCCTCAACTAAAGTTGTAATTCTATTAATAAAATACACTATTTTATTTATTACCTCTACCTAAATTCTCTAAAACATTATAGAATGAAGCCTCATACTCTAGGATTTCACTTTGAAGATCCTGCTTCTATAAGGACCCGACCTTAAACATTACATAATCTTGAATTAAATGAATAATTCACATTGAGGATCTTTTCAGGTTTAAAGTTTTAGATAATTAGGCCATAACTATTACATAACAACTTGAATATTACAAGTAGACACTACTCCTCAGTAACCATTTTTTTCATAAAATAAAAACTCTTAAAAAGACACATGTCTAGTTCCATGTTTTAGACATCATGACTTTTCTGTGATCCCAATACATGACCCTATTCATATTTACGTCCTGTGGAAAACATTTCCAAAAAAATGGGATGAACATAAAAAGCTCAGTAAGGGTTATAAAATAAGGAAGGAAAACATTATCCCATCAATAAATACAAATCAATGAAACTATATTTTTCAATCATTACATACCTTACGAAATCACAAGATTTGTGAATAACACACACAAATCATAAATCATAAAGGTTACTTATGTAATCTATATCAATATTACATTTCATCTATCACAGCTATATAGGGAGTTACACTTGGAATACCCATCACGGTATATTCCCTAAATCTATTAGGAGAAACATCATGTTTACCTTCGTCATGTTACCCAATGCATTGGAGAGGTATCTTAGGCTCACCTGCCCAAGGTTTATCACGGAACCAACCGTATACGTAAACAATTCCCAATAACCATAACACATGTATAAATGAAAGATAACATTTCCACATTCCAATATATCAAATCAAGATATTGAAATAAACAATGTTTTATCAAATAATTTTCAAAACCATTTAAAAATAGATTTTTGAATCAAAGTGTCACATACCACTTTGAAGATTTTAAATGAATTATCATTTGAAAAAATTAATTTCCATATAAATAAATCCTAAAAACCATTTTTAAAACATTGAAATTAATGAGAAAAATTTAGAAGAATAAATCTTTAAAACATTTAAAATGATATTTTAGTTAAAGATTTTTTTAACAAAAAGAGAGACACTTGAATACAAATAATTGAGGAATAACATTTAATCAGAACTTTATAATATAATTAGAATAAAGGTATTCATGATATAATATGTAAAATTACATTCTATACCCCATATAATAGTGAATTGGTGCATAACAACAATGAAGTCTCAATGGAAATGTAAATTGAGATGAAATCCCTTATAAAGATGGTATCCTTAAAATAAGGATAAATAAATAACATAATTATGTGTGAAAAATATAAAAACACCCAATATAAGTGGATATTAAGTGTAAAAAAATTATAGGTTATTCACACATATTCATTGGATGACATATTCAAGATGTACATGTTGAACCTGAAGAATTGAAATTGGGTTAAGAGGTTCCCTTGTAAAAATTAGACTACCTAACGACGTCACTTTAAAATTTAGAAAATGATTTTATGAGATAAAAAGGGAATCTCATCACTTGGATATAAATTTCACATCAATAAGGATATATAAGATCATATCCCAACATAATAAGATGTAAATTAAAGACATTAAAAAAAGAAGTCTTTTTTAAAGAGGAGGGTGAATGGTTCCCTTACCGATTTGGTAATTTACAAAACATATGCCACATGAAAGACGGATCATACAATGAAGATGTAAATACTCATAAATGAAAGTATATTAAATAAATAGTACAATAATGTTCAGTACATACACCACACAAAAGTAAATAGTGGCAAATATAGCATGAATCTCACGGGAATAAAAAGTGAGATGAAACCCTTTACCACGTTGTAATCAACTGAGTCATATGACCAAAAGTTAATAAACACCAAATGATTCACAGAATAAAATTAATATAAAGATAATCATGATAATATATATCAAATTGAATTACACAATACACCACATTCAATAAATTAGTGGCAAACAATGGAAATCTCACGTAATTGAAAGTGAGATAAGAAAATCCATTACCTTGTGTCCGACTTGACTCGATCGTTCTTTAATATCCTGAATAATAAACTAAAGTTAATTTATACTTTCTTAATAACCATTTTCAAGTTTATTATTCCTTTTATATCACTTATTACCATGTTATAAACATTATGTAATCATTTAAGTTAATAACTTCCATTTTGTCGATATTTGGTACCTGAGTCAAAAATGGACTTCTTATAATCACATGTTGTTCATGTGGTCGATGGTTCATTATATCCAGAATGATATTCATGATTTGGACATCATATATATCATATATATCCAGTATATACTTGTATTTATAATAGAACATAACATTTGGAGGTAAGAAATGAAATGCACCGTTCATGGAGACGGTAAGTCATACGTACGCATGAACGCTACTTTCATTTATATTTCTTATTTTAATGGAATTAAAAAATAACTATACATAGTTATATTATAATTAATGTATAATATCATATATAATATCATTAACTCCATCCTTTATACATCCCACATTAGGCATTAACGTGTCACATCACTTTGAGGGGGCGGTAGTCCGCACTTCCTCAAATGAGATTATCGTATTTACCCACTATGGAAACCATAAAGGCTTGATATAATTTGGAAGGACAGAAGAATAAGGAAATATAGTTCCATCATAATGGCCACCATGAGAGGCAATAAGATGTAATTGAACAAACATCGTTTCGTGAGGTGTTAGTTTGTCATCCACTGAGACATTATGTTCTTCACCCATTAGATTGAGATGTGTGTAAGTTTAGTTCAAATCCTTCTCATAAAAACAAACGAATATATTGAAGATACTTCTGTTTTTACAATATAAAGTAATAAAAAGAGTTTAGGGGTTGGAGAAGTAAAATAAAAGAAAACAATTTAAGAGAAATTGTTACCTTTAATTTTGGTAACACACTTTGGTTTGAACCAAAGGACTTTTTGAAGTGCCTTATGCCTAAGGTAAGGATTATAGGAGGAGAATAGGGATGTAGGGAGCTTAATTAGGCAGAGTTTGGACGAGCCAAATGGCTTGAGAGGTGTGAGGAACTGGTTAGAAGTGGTCTCCTTTTATAAGGGAGAGGAGGGGCTCTTTTGGAAAGTGTGATAATATTATTTTATTATACAATGATATTCGGTTTCAAAAGGTCCAAAATCATTAAAGTCAAAGATAAGATGACTCATAGTCGAAATAATATCATCCAATAGGAATTGGATAGGTTTTGGATGTTATTTTAATATTTATAATCTTATTTATTTAAATCTTTTATTAATGAGGTAAATACAACATCATTATTGTATCATAAATAATATAATTTATGTGATGTATAAAAATTATAAAAAAAATACCATGATATAGGAAATAGTTTTATCTTTCCAATGAATATTTAAAATCAAAAATATAATTTATATAACACCATATAAAAATTAACTTACTAAAAGATTTTTGTTTATGTCATTTTTGCCTTTACATTAAATTAATTAATCTAAAGTGTCATTATCATTTATAAGTGGATCCATGGGGTCCCAATATCGACCCAAAGATGGCCATGGTCGGCCATGACTCAACCAATAAGGTTAGGACAAGTGATAAGGTAATTTTGAATTATTATAATATTCTTTTTACCTTGAATTACCCTATTTACCTTTAACCGGGGTAAATAAACGTCAAAAGTTACTATTCACCAAAAATTATTTTCATCTTATTGAACCAAATTTTACTTCTTCATAACAAACATGTATGTCAGATTTTAGAAATTCAATTCACAGATGCGGTAAAATTTCATTTAAATGAAAAATTCAGTTTTTTTAACTACCACTAAGTGGTTTCATTATTCATCAAAAATTGATGTTTTTCAGAAAAATACCAAAAATTTAGCCTAAGCTATATTTGATATTTCGAATTCAAAAATTATGTCTATTTTTTCAAATTCAAATCATTAAAGTGGCATTAATTAATTTTAAAATTAATTCTCGTTATCAAAATAAATAGCGTGTTTTTAAGAAACAATAACTATCAAAAGATTGATACATGATTATGTCCAATGTTAAAATGAAATTAATTATAATAACCATAATTGGATTAAATTGTAAAAATATATTTTGATAACACTTTAAAACCAATTAAAAATATAATCTAACTATATAAATAAATTAGATTAAAACACAATTTTGAATTAAAATCCAATATTTTTCACTATTCATTAAAAAATGAACTTTATCAGAAAAATTCCAAAACTTTACACAAAGTAAATTTTGAGGTCCACATTATAAAGAAGGATTTTATTTGGTCTTATAGAATGTATTAGAGTGACCAAAACTAGATTTAAAAAGGGTTCGCCATCAAAAGGCGATAAATTGGCCTTTTAATGTAAATTATGCTTAAAATTTGATTCATTGTCATTTTAAGCCTCTAACTTTTTATTGGATAATGTAAATACATTTAACAATCTTGTATAATCATATTTTAGTTAGTTTTGTTCATTCCCGCCAATACAACGACTAGGAGTTAACTACCATTTAAAATAATAATATTATATTATTAGTGTGCCACGTAAGATTTCAAAGAAACTCTTTGTTGCGTATCAGGTACGCTATCGAACATATCAACCCTTTTAAAGTAAAATTAATATTTATTTCAAAAATATTAATAAATATGAAATATGTATTATTCTTCATTTACCTAGGATGTTAAATCCTTCCCCCCTTTTGGGAATTGCGTCCTTGCAATTTTAAAATTATGCTCAGGAACTTCATTGAAAACCCCACATCGAAAAAAGAGTCAATAAAACTATCAATTTAAAATAAACAAAGATAAGTACAGAGGTTAACCGAGACAACAGATACTAGGATTCCATGAAAACATGGATATGAAGGAGAAAAAAACCAACAAGTTCTGATGGAGAGTGATAGAAAACATGTTTAGGAGAAATTTAACTACCACAAAATCACAAACTTGTGATGTGTGTAAACGGTCTTTGATTACCCAGTAGGAAACGTAAACCAACAAAGTTTTTGTTTTACGTTCCTTTTTATAATTTTGAGGAATTAATATTCTACATAGAATAATAACATAAGTAAATATACTTACCTTCAATTAGAGTTTCATCTTTTAATAAGTTTCTACTAAAAATAATAATTTCTCTAAACGATGAGCATTCAAAAAGACTTGGTCAAATCAAAAGCACAAGAATCATATTTTAGAGAATCACACAATCCACAAAAGGAGAACTATCTATTTCACTTATATTTATACATCAACTAAATCCAAAATTGTTAGTACAAGATCAGATAATCACCAAAAGGATAATCCATTATGAAAAGAAATACTACTCTTAATCTCTAAAATTCAAAAAAAAAGAACCCAAGGTTCGAGAAAGACAATTAAATAAACAGTTATCCTTAAAATTCTTCAAATTAATCCAAACTAAGATTGAAACCCAAATTTCTGAAGGATTTAATCACATAGTCTTCCAAGTTAAATCTTAACATTTATCTCCAAATAACATCAGTTACTCTTAAAGTATCATACTAAAAAGTAATTAACCTAATCACATATCCTTCATGATAGGTTAATAATTTCCAAAGATAACCCATAATCAACTTATTCTTGATTCATAAGATCATATAACTAAAAAGAATTAGTCATACAAACTAGGGACTTGATGTAGTCTAGTGGTAGGTGATAAATACCTGTCGCACTTTGGTTGTGGGTTCGATTCCCACAGCTTCATCCGACGCGACAGGTTGTCACACGGTTTGCGTGTTGTCCCTTTTCAAAAACTACATAATTTTATAAAATTCCCAAAAAGATATAAATTCATCAAAAAAACATAACATATTTTAACCATAAATGTTATCTAATAACTTTTGTTTTTCATTCCAAAATGTATTAACTAGTAATTGCCGCAAATTCAAGGATCGTATAAACCCAAATGGTTCTTTATAACTATATCGATAATTATTCCTTGAATAAAATTTTCATATATCAAACATCAGGGTTACACATACTATAAAAAGTCTTCTAATATAATCCCATCAACAGAAGAGCCTTAATACTTTTAAGCATTTCACCATCCGAAATTCTACCATAACTATTGAATCCCTTATATGTTGACTTCTTACTCATTCAACATTCTTCATAATCCATTAACCATTCCTTTCCAACTTATTCTGAAATACTTCTTTCCAAAAAAAATCATGTATCATATCCTAATATTTCAATAATAGGAAAACATATGTTAAGAAAGAATCCATACCTTTTATTGGTCATTGTCAGTTTCTTCATCCTCAATCGGAATGGCATTAGGTATTGGTAAACAAATATTTGTATGATCCTGGTGTTCACATTCCCAACACTTCTTCATAGGACATGTGTTTGCATAATTACCATGCACACCACATTTAAAACATTCAATTGATCCCTCGGAAAGGACTTCTTTCCCTTTCCTAGAGTCAACTCGATGCTTCCTTTTTTCCATGGTAGGTTCTTGCTTTATGAACTTCATTTCCACATCTATAGCATCTTTCTATCCCTTTGAAACATTTTCCTATGTGTTTCTTTCCACATATTTGACACATAGGTTTTTGAACAAACTTACCTTTATAATTATTACCTAAACATCCGTAGGGATTTGTTTCTCTCATATACGATGTCTTATAAAAATCACAAAGGTTCAGGTGGTCAATTATGTCTCCAGATAGTTGGTTGAGAATAACCACAAGAGTTATCATTGCAGCTCCCATATCATTCCTCTACTCATTCAGAAAACCATCATAATTTTCTTCACACCCACTGTTACTTTGGTGCCTTCTATATCCATCCATTTACTAAAACCAAAAAGTTTAGTGTGAGTATATCAATAAAATCATCATATAATATCATATGAGGAGGGTAAACACTAAGATATACTAATTCATGTTATCTTAAACTCATTAACTTTATAAAAATAACTATGACTCTTTCTAAAATCCTAACCATCATGGTAATTTCACTTATGGTTAAATTGTACCCTAACCTCTAAAGTTTTCTAAACCGACCTCTGATACCAACTATAAGGACCCGGCCTTAAACATTACATAATCTTGAATTAAATGAATAATTCACATTGAGGATCTTTTCAGGTTTAAAGTTTTATAGAATTAGGCCATAACTATTACATAACAACTTTAATATTACAAGTAGACACTACTACTCAGTATCCATTTTTTTCATAAAATAAAAACTCTTAAAAAGAAACATGTCTAGTTCCATGTTTTAGACAACATGAATTTTCCATGATCCCAATCCATGACCCTATTCATCTTTACGTCCTTTGGAAAAAATTTCATAAAAACATGGGATGAGCATAAAAATCTCAGTAAGTGTTATAAAATAAGGAAGGAAAACATTATCCCATAAATAAATACAAATCAATGAAACTATATTTTTCAATCATTACATACCTTACGAAATCATAAGATTTATGAATAACACACACAAATCATAAATCATAAATGTTACTTATGGCATCCATATCAAAATTAAATTTCATTTATCACACCTACATAGGGAGTTACACTTGTAATACCCATCATGATATATTCCCTAAATCTCTTAGGATAAACATCATGTTTACCTCCGTCACGTTACCCAATGCATTGGAGAGCTATCTCGAACTCACCCGCCCGAGGTTTATCCCGGAACCACCCGTATACATAAAAAATTCCAAATAACTATAACACGTGTATAAATGAAAGATAACATTTCAATATTCCAATATATCAAATCAATATATTGAAATAAATAATGTCTTATCAAATCATTTTCAAAACCATTTAAAATGAGATTTTTGAATCAAAGTGTCCCATAGCACTTTGAAGCTTTTAAATGAATTATCATTTGAAAACATTAATATCTATATAAATGAATCCTAAAACCCATTTTGAAAACATGGACATTAATGATAAACATTTATAAGAATAAATCTTTAAAACATTTAAAACGATATTTTAGTTAAAGAGTTTTTTAACAAAAAGAGAGACACTTGAATACAAATAATTAAGGAATAACATTTAATCAGAACTTTATAATATCATGAGAATAAAGGTATTTATGATGAAATATGTCAATGTATAGTATATACACCATATAAGAGTGAATTGGTGCATAACAAAAATGAATTCTTAATGGATATGGAAATTGAGATGAAATCCCTTATAAAGATGGTATCCTTAAATTAAGGATAAATCAATCACATAATTATGTGTGAAAAATATAAAAACACCAAATATAAGTGGATATTAAGTGTAAAACAATTATATTTTATTCACACATATTCATTGGATGACATATTCAAGATGTACATGTTGAACCTGAAGAATTGAAATTAGGTTAAGAGGTTCCCTTGTAAAAATTCGACTGCCTAACGACGTCACTTTAAAATTTAGAAAATGAGTTGATGAGATAAAAAAGGGAATCTCATAACTTGGATATAAAGTTTATATAAATAAGGATATATAAGAACAAATCCCAACATAATAAGATTTAAATTAAAAGACATAACAAAAAGAAGTCTTTTATAAAGAGGAGGGTGAATGGTTCCCTTACCGATTTGGTAATTTACAAAACATATGCCACTTGAAAGAAGGATCATAAAATGAAGATTTAGATACTCATAAATGAAATTATATTACATAAATATTACAATAATTGGCAGTACATACACCACACAAAATAAAATAGTGGAAAATATAGCATGAATCTCACCGGAAAAAAAAAGTGAGATGAAACCCTTTACCACGTTGTAATCAACTGAGTCATATGACCAAAAGTTAATAACCACCAAATGATTCATAGAAAAACATGAATATAAAGAGAATAATTATAATATATATCAAATGGCAGTACACAATACACTACATTCAATAAATTAGTGGCGAACAATGGAAATCTCACGGAATTGAAAGTGAGATAAGAAAATCTCTTACCTTGTGTCCGACTTGACTCGATCGTTCTTTAATCTCCTGAATAATAAAATAAAGTTAATATATACTTTCTTAAGAACCTTTTTCAAGTTTATTATTTCTTTTATATTACTTATTATCATGTTATAAACATTATGTAATCATTTAAGTTAATAACGTCTATTTTGTCAATATTTGGTACTTGAGTCAAAAATGAACTTCTTATAATCACATGTTGTTCATGTGGTCGATGGTTCATTATATACAGAATGATATTAAGGATTTGGATATCATATATATCATATATATAAATTATATACATGTATTTATAACAGTACATAACATTTGGAGGTAAGAAATGAAATGCACCATTCATAGAGATGGTAAGTTGTACGTACGCATGAATGCTACTTTCATTTCTATTTCTTATTTTAATGGAATTAAAAAATAATGATACCTAGGTATATTATAATTAATGTATAATATCATATATAATATCATTAACTCCATCCTTTATAAAACCCACATAAGGCATTAACGTGTCACATCACTTTGAGGGGGTGGTAGTCCGCACTTCCTCAAATGAGATTATCGTATTTACCCACTATGGAAACCGTAAAGGCTTGATATAATTGGGAATTAGAGAAGAATAAAGAAATTATAAACATAATATATATCATATATAAATACATTTCCATCATAATGGCCACCATGAGAGGTGGTAAGATGTAATTGAACTATCATCATTTCGTGAGGCGTTAGTTTTCCATCCACAAAAACATTACGTTCTTCACCCATTAGATGGAGTTTTGTGTAAGTGTAGTTCGAATATTTTTCATAAAAACAACATAGTATATTTGAGATACTGTTTTTTTACAAAATAAAGTAATAAAAAGAGTTTAGAGGTTGGAGAAGTAAAATAAAAGAAAACAATTTAAGAGAAACTGTTACCTTTAATTTTGGTGACTCCCTTTGGTTTGAACCAAAGGACTTCTTCAAGTTCCTTCTGCCTAAGGTAAGGCTTCTATGAGGAGGATAGGTATGTAGGGAGATTAATTGGGTAGATTTTGTATGATCCAAATGGCTTGATAGGTGTTATGAATTGGTTAGAATTGGTCTCCTTTTATAAGAGAGAGGAGGGGCTCTTTTGGAAAGTGTGATAATATTATTTTATTATATAATTATATTCTCTTTCCAAAGGTCCAAAAACATTAAAGTCGAAGCTAAGATGACTCATAGTCGAAATAATATCATCCAATAAGAATTGGACAGGTTTTGGATGTTATATTAATATTTATAATCTTATTTATTTAAATCTTTTATTAATGAGGTAAATACTACATCATTATTGTGTCATAAATAATTTAATTTATGTGATGTCTCAAAATAATAAAACAAATACCATTATGTAGGAAATATTTTTATATTTCCAATGAATATTTATAGTCTAAAATACAATCTATATAACACCATATAAAAATTAATTTTCTAAAAGATATTTGTTTAGGTCATTTTTTTCTTTACATTAAATTAATTATTCTAAAGTGTCATTATCCTTTATAAGTGTCTCTATGGGGTCCCAAAATCGACAAAAATATGGCCATGGTCGGCCATGACTCTACCAATAAGGTTAGGACAAGTGTTAAGTTAATTTTGAATTATTGTAATATTCCTTTTACCTTGAATTACCCTATTTACCTTTAAGCGTGGTAAATAAAAATCAAAAGTTACTATTCACCAAAAATTATTTTCATCTTATTGAACCACATTTTTTATTCTTAATAACAACCATGTACGTTGGATTTTAGAAATTCAATTCACAGAAGGAGTAAAATTTCATTTCAATGAAAAAGTCAGTTTTTTTAACTTCCACTAAGTGGTTTCACTATTCATCAAAAATTGATGTTTTTCATAAAAATACCAAAAATTCAGCCTAAGATATATTTGATAATCCGAATTAAAAAATGATGTCTATTTTTCCAAATTAAAAACATAGAAGTGTCATTAATTAATTTTAAAATTAATTCCCGTTACCAAAACAAATAGCGTATTTTTAAGAAACAATAACTATCAAAAGATTGATACTTGTTTATGTCCAATTTTAAAGTGAAATTAATTACAATGACCATCATTGTATTAAATGGTAAAAATATATTTTAATTACACTTTAAAACCAATTAAAAAGATAATATAACTATATAAATAAATTAGATTAAAACACAGTTTTGAATTAAAATACAATATTCTTCACTATTAATTAAAAAATGAACTTTATCAAAAAAATTCCAAATTTTACACAAAGTAAATTTTGAGGTCCCCATTCTAAAGAAGGATTTTATTTGTACATATATAATATATTAAAGTGACCAAAACTAGATTTAAAAAGGGTTGTCCATCAAAAGGCGATAAATCGGCCTTTTAATGTAAATTATGCTTAAAATTAGATTCATTCACATTTTAAGCCTCTATCTTTTTATTGGATAATGTAAATACATTTATCAATCTTGTATAATCATATTGTAGTTAGTTTTGTTCATTCACGCCAATAAAACATCTAGGATATAACTACCGTTTAAAATAATAATATTTTATTATTAGTGTGCCATGTAAGATTTCAAAGAAACCTGTTGTTGTGTAGCTGGTACGCTATCGAACATAGAAACCCTTTTAAAGTAAAATTAATATTTAATTCAAAAATATTAATAAATATGAAATATGTCTTATTCTTCATTTACCTGGGATGTTACAGCTTCATTCTTACAACAGTTTAATTTTGTTATGGAGTTCCTAGATTGGCATTCTCATGCCAGAACCCCTTCATTAGAAAGAAATTACAAAAGTTATGTTTTGTGTACTCCCACCATTGTTTTCTGGAGAAATTTCACCTTTTGTTCACAATATTATTCTGAAAAAATTTCCACTGAAAATATCCTGAAATGCATCATATTTATTCTCTAGGAATAAATTCTAGAAATTTATAATGGCATCATAAATAAAGGTCACAATGTAAAATGATCAGCCATTAGAGTAAATAGGGGCTAGTCCCTAAACATCATAATGAAAAAGGTAAAATATTTGATTACATATATTTATGCCATATAAGTAAAAAAGAAAATCTATTTTGTTTCCCCACCATACAACTCTCACACCTTACAAGGTCTATGAGATCAATTTCTGTATGTACATAGATGCTAAAATATTTATATTATTTTCACTCAGGTGACCAAACCTACATATCCTCATTTCCAAATTGTTTAAAAAAATACTTTTGATAATTGTATCTCCATCCTATAATCTTTTCAAGTATAAGGTCCCATTCCTTACTTCATGAGAAATAATTAGGGATCCTCTGTTAATCTTCCAAATTCCATTTGAAAATTTTGTTCTAAAACCTACATCATTAAGATCTCCCACTATTTTGTGTTTCTTTCAGAGACATGAAATATTTCATACAAATTACAGTCTTAAGAATCATCCATAATTAATTCAAATGTAAACATCACATTTTCCAACTACATCCAAATATTATTTATCGGAAATATACACTCTGATCAAGCTTCCCAATACATAATCAACCATACACCCATTCTCATGAATTAAATTAAAAGATGCACATGATTCCTTAACCCATGACTCCTCTTGAATGATCATACTCATTATAAACTTGGAACCTCCATCCACTATATATACTAAGTTTGTATGTCCAAAAGTGGAGTGCTCTGTATCATTCCATAAATATTTGTTAATACATCCCTTCTTCCCACTAGAGTTTCTCAATGTTGTTAACATAAAACCCCATCTTTCTAGAAGTGATGGAATAATTAGAAAATATTAAAAAGATTCGATGAATGTTACCTTCAATAATTCTAGATTCCCTTAAATCATATTAAATTAATTTATGTAATTAGCTTCAGGACATTCTTTAGATAAACTTAAGTTAAACAATATTCACATCATGAAAATAAAGTTTTTATTAGTTGGCTTCACATACACATCTATCAATTATTTTATAACTTTTTTAGTAGTTTTCTTCTCTATAATGTAAAATTCTATATTCTAAGAAAGCGAAATATTCTTTAAGGATAAATCCTTCTTATCTAACAACTACCATTCAGCATTGTCCATAATTTCAAGAAATTTACAGGACAAATTTTCATTTGGATATTTTGTATCAAAAGACCCTCTAGTGTTATTTTTTAAAATGAAAATTCCATCCCATTAAACATTTTTATATGAACCTTACCATCCTTTGAATCAATTCTTTTGATTATAGTAAAACCGACTGAAATCAAATAAATTAAAATAAAAGGAGTGGGTAAAAAAGAATTTTATCAATGAAGTAGAACCAAAACCCCTATGATACCACTTGTTGGAGGACACTAATAAACACTCCAACAATTTGATCCAATACACAATCCATATAAGGTATTTGTAGATTGAACGAGAATTCTTCCAATCACTTCACCTTGCACATTGAGAAGATTCTTAATGTTATTAGACAAATGTTTTTTCAATAGCCTCTACCTTCATGTATGTGGATTGGAATTATGATGAGATCCCACCTAATCACTACACAAACATTATGAAAAACATTTCATGCACAACCTAGAAAAATTAATAGACAAACAAGATTTTTTTATGTTTATAAAAATGTCTTACATCTATAAGAGAATATTATAAATAATTTCATTTTAGGATATATATATATATATAAGTGAATAAAACCCACTTGATCACACCCTACCCAATTTAAAAATATAAAAAAATTAAGTCATAAAAATACACTATTTAATATACGAAATGTAAACTACTCATCCAAACATTAGATCTAGGACACCACCACTATTTATAGAGTTCTCTGTCTATTCAACCATTTACATCAGCCCGAAAGATTCATGGTCAAACTTCTATTTACCCAAACAAATTTGGATACACAGTTGAACAACTAGATGAAACTGGAAATAGATGGTCAATATGCACATAGTCCATGCATTGAGTATCCACCCTAGTTAACACCATATATGAGAAATCCTTCCAATGAATCTGTCCCATCATCACTGGCTGGTGACACTAAAGTCTCTCTATAAGAATATGCTTTCTAATCATCTCTGCCTAATGATTTATGTATCACGGATGTTAGTCTAGTGAACACCATTCTTCCCAGAATACTCTAAAAATGTTTAACATGAAACATCCATCTAGTGTTTTATATTTGATGATATCTATTTGATCATCTCAAACTGATGACCTCTGTCAGGAAAACTCTGTCCAATCATGCTTAAAATCTTTCCAAAAAACCCAACATATACAAGGATGATTGGATTTTTTTATCATACTAATTAATACAAACATCTGATTTATGTGTGGTTGATTATTATATATCATAAATAACTCGATGATTATTCTCCCAATTATTTATTTCAATCCACGTGATCTTTTTTGACCCATTTAATGTGAATCTTCACTTTCCTAAAAATTGGATGGAAAAAGGTTACTTTTGATCATATTGAGAAATATGGGTATCAAATTGATGTGTATATGATTCCTAAATAACATAAATTATATAAAAATAATTTTTGTAAGTTTTCATGTCAATTCAAGCATGTTTTCTCAGTTTTGGTCCCTACACTGGTTATTTTTGCTTTATTAAAAACTGTTAATAATGTGAAATCATAATTTTCATTCTATCGATCAATCTAGGAATCATATTGATGTGTGGTTGATTCCACAAGATCAGAAATTATTCACTAAATTTTTCCTAATTTTTTCAAATCAATTGAAAGTCATTGTTTTGATTTTGACCCCATGATAGGATATATGTCATTTTAATAAACATGTACTAGGTTAAATGGTGTTTTTGATCATACCAAGTGATATAGGCATCTGACTGACCTGTGGTTATTCCTATATATCATTAACTTCATGATATCACTCTCCAAATTTCTCATGTCATGCATCTTCTTTATTTTGAACCCTTTTACATGATTCATCACTTTGTTAAAAATATAAATGTAAAACAACAATTTCAATCATAACGATAAATTCAGGTATTAGATTTTCATATAGATGGATTGTAAATATCATAATTTACATAAAGACCCTTATCCTAATTCTTCATGTTAATCGAAGAATGTTTTATTTATTTAAATGATACACTAGTTATTTTTCCATTATTAACAGCTATTTATAATGTGAAATCATGTTTTCATCCAATTGATCAGTTTAGAAATCATATTGATGTTCGGTTGATTCCAATATATGAAAAATTATTTGAGGAATGTTCTCCTAGGTTTTCACATCAATCATAACTCATTTTCTATATTTTCTTCCACTAATGGGAGATATCCTATTTTAATAAAATATTCAAGGTTAAATGGTGTTTTTGATCATATAGAAGAATATTAGAATCTTATTATTGAGTGGTTAATTCATGTAGATCATAAAATACTCGATGATTGTTCTAAAAAGTTTTTATGTCAATATGGGATCATTTTCTTAGTTTTTGTCCATTTTATATGATTCATCACTTTACTAAAAAATTTAAAGATAAATGACACATTTGATCATATTGATCAATTTAGGTATTATATTGAACAATATATGATTCCTACTTATTATAAATTAGTTTAAAATAAATTTCCTTAGTTTTTTAGGCCAATCTAATATCATTTTCTTTATTTTTACCCCTACATGGTTGATTTATCCATTATTAAAAATTGTTAATAATGTGAAATCATATATTTTATCCTACCAATGAATCCAAGAACTGGATTGATGATAAGTTGATTACAATAGATCAAAAATGACTCTAGGAATTTTATCCTCAGTTTTCTTTTTAGTAGAAACTCAATGGATTGTTTTGGATCCCCTAAAGGGATAATTTCGTATTAGTAAATTGTATAGAAGGTTAATTGGTGTTTTGGATCATACAATGTAATATGCACATATAATAGATGAACGGTTGATTTATACAAATCTTAAATGACTTAATGATCATTCTCCCATGTGTTTACGTCAATCCATGTAAAATAACTTAGTTTTCATCACTTTTATGTGATTTGTCACTTTACTACAAATACAAAAGAAAAATCAACACTTTAAATCATAATAATATATTTGAGTTTTAGATTAATTTATAAATGATTATTAAATATCATTCAATTCATAAATATAATCTTCCTATGTTTTCATGTCAATATAATCTTGTTTGTTCATTTTTGACACATACATGATTTATTTGCCCATTATTCACATTTGTTAATAATGTGAAATTATATGTTTCATCCTATCAATCAATCCAAGAATCTGATCAATGTGAATTTGATTTTAACTTGTAAAAAAATATTTGTGTAATTTTCTCCTAGGTTTATAAAATAATCAGAACACCTTTTCTTAATTTTGACCTCGTGGCAGGAGATATGTCATTTTAATAAATGTATATAAGGCTAAATGATGTTTTTGATCTTAATAAGAAATAAATCCATCCCAATAATGATTTATTGATTCTAATATATCATAAATTAATTGATAATAATTTTTCCAAATTTTTATGTCAATAATAGTTCACTTTCTTGGTTTTGACGACTTTTACTTGATTTATTACTTTACTAAAAATGTGAAGGACAAACAAAAATTGATTTTTTTGAGAAATTATGTTATTTTATTAACATGTTGATTATTCATACGAATCATAAATTACTTAAAGATCAATTCTATAGGTATCCATGTCAATCAGATCTTGTTTTCTCAGTTTTTAAAGATACATGGGTGATTTTTCCATTATTAAAAACTTTTAAGAACATGAAATCGTACTTTTCATCCTAGTTATCAATACAGAATTTAAAATTCCCCTAAGATAATTAAAATAGAAAATAAATTATTCAAAACAAATTCTCTTAGGTTTTCATATTAATTGGAACTCATTTTCATGATGTTGTCCCCCTAACAAGATATATGTCATTTTAATGAATATATAAAAAGTTAATGGTGTTTCCAATCATACCAAGAGATATGAGCATCCAATTGACATGCAATTCCCTCCTAAAAATTATAAATCACATGATGGTCATTAGCATTAGTTTTCATTCCAATATAAGTTCATTTTATTGGATTTTACCTCATTTACATGATTCATCACTTTATTACAAATGTGAAGGAAATTTGACAATTTCGATTGTAATGACAAATTCTTGTATCATAATGATGTGTAAACGATTTATAAAAACCATAAATTACTTAATGATCATTTTTCTAAGTTCTCATTTCAATTTGAGATTGTTTTCATTATTTTGACCCTAACATGGGTGATTTCCCTATTATTAACATTTGTTAATAATTTGAAATCATGTTTTCCATTCTATTGAAAAATATGAGAATCATATTGACACATGGTTGATTCTAACATATTAAAAATGAATCAATGAATATTTATTTGTGACTTTAACAAAAATCAATATTATTCGAGAAGTAATGATGAATTGTATTTATATCTAATTTCTAATACAAAGAAATTAAAGTAATTTTAACCCCATAAATAGTCATATTTTATTTTAATAAAAATATAAAGTCAATTTTTTACTTTACTAAAAATAAAAAATTGAAATTAAGTATTTGATCTAAATTAGAAACTAAAAGGATAATATAAAACAAACCTTATGTATCTAATGAATCATGTTTTTCTAGGGCTTCTATATGCGTTCGGTGTGGTTAAGGCCTATGAAAAATATATATTATTGGTGTAATAATAATTTATGTAATATAAAATGATAAATATTCTCATATAAATCTACATTTTTAGATATTGTGCACCATCATCCGGGTGCATATACCCTCATAATGCCTTGATTTCAGTTAACAGTTATACATTTACCTCTTCAAATGGATGCATTTGTGCTTTCAAATATCTCACATGTTGCATCATACCATAAATAATTGGAGCTATAGACACATCATGTGAAGCTATATAACGAGGAACCCTTATTCAATATTTAAAAATGTATCCATGCCCATCACAACTAATGAGGCTATGTAATATTTCACCCCTATTCCTGGAAAGCTGTCGTTGGTCCTTTAGAAGTTGTGTTAACTCATCCTAAAATTAATCTAGGCTAATATATACATATAAATATATATATATATACACAAAAAATCATTTCATTATTGAAAATTTGTAAAAATTAACATAATAGAAAATTTTCACAGTTTATAAAGTACACAAAAAAACTATAAGAGATGAAAACATATGATCTTATCGGTTATAGCTCATCATCCACAATGACATTCTATCAGTCGATGCACTTTGTTCTCAAAAACTAATACAGACAAGTTATAACTATATGACACAAAACTAAATTTATTTATTTATATAAGATTAATATAATAAAGACATCATGTTTAATTTGGGACATGTCATGAGTCCCAAACCTATGAGGGGGTACCTACATTACACGGTCCTCTTAATGATGTGTGGCCACAACCATCATTTAATATATTAAAATTTTAAAGAATTTAAATTTTAAAAAACCATGAAAATATTTAAACTGAAATAAATATTCTCACCATCGTAGCCTCACTAGACCAATATGCAACCAACTCGCACCACTAAGAAGGGATAACACCTCTCAAGACACTATCAAAAATGTATGGGGTACCAAATTTGGCACTCATTTTTTACTCTTCACACTACCTTTATAATAAATCAAAATTTTTTGACACTTATCCATGCACAATGGTCAAAACTCATCAAATAAAACTCTCAGAATAGTATCTTAAAGTAACAAAAAAATTTAAAAATGTAAGTGTTTTTTAAATAGTTAACAAATAAAAATGTTCATCTTACCAGATCATCGCCCCAAAGTCAATCTATCATATCCTAAGGGAATAAAGCTCAGTCATTTGTAGTTAGTGAATATCCACATGTGTTTTGTACCATATGAACCAAATATAGAATAAGAGAAAAAATTTCCTCTCAAAATGGATTGTACGTCTCATCAAATGATACATCCAAGATCCTGTCAGAGTTCCATGATGTAATCCCTCAAATATGGACTCTCATACAAGTAGATGAAGTGGTTGAGTTGGATTACACTGAAGAAAATCATATATAAATAAAAAAAATGTTTGAGTGGGTGTGTGTATATGTTTAATGTATAATTAAGTAAAAAATAAAAACATTTAAAGCCATATATACCGCCACCACCTAGATGATGTTGCCTCTCATAGGTTATTCATATTTTTTGTATATTCCACTATTGTGTATGAAATCATATAAATTAATTATATTTAAACACAAATAGACTGTATATCAAATAATGGATAGTATATAAACACAAAAACTTGTAAATAGTTCATAAATAGCTAAATATAAAAAAAATGGTCTTCAAACCAAAGAGCTGAAAACCCAATAAGACCTTTCATTATTAATGAAAATAAATCATTTCCCCTTCAATGATCTTTATAAATTATTGAATATATTCTTTACATTGAGATAAATTGTGTTGAAAAATATGTTTTGGAAAAAATGGAGTAATCTTTCATTCATCTAATTTGATTAAAAACACTCCTCACCTTGAAATTTAAATAATAACTTGCTAATTCAGATCAAATAGTAAGGAAACAAAGTAAAATATTTCTTATTACAATTCTAATATGAAAGGTTAATTACTAACTCATTTATCTATATATAAAATATTTCTAAATTTCACTAATATAAATTTAAATTGACGGCTTTAGTTCTACATACTAGATCATCCCAGTTGCAATTTATCAATATAAATATCAACTTGTGAATGTATATAGCTTTAATGATGTATTTAAATTGAAAATATTAATAACAAGAATCAATGTATGGACAATAAATGGATTTTTTTTATTCTCATTTTCCATTGACATCTTTAATGAAAAACATAAAACCATTATCATATAAATATTTGTAACAATTGGTCATTATATATGGAAAATTGGTTAGTTGGATAATTTTTTCAGTTTGTATAATTTTGTATATCACCCACAAGTTATGGAGCTATATATTTCATATAATTAATTGTAAATTTATATAGAATAAATCAATAGTATGATTTAATCATATAAAAACTTCACGTGTCATAGAAAATCCTTGAACCCGCCCAGAAGAGATGCATAATGAGACTATTGAATCTGATAACCACTAGCACAATTCCTCAACAGTTTTAGGTCATTAGCTTGTATCTTATAATTGATGATGAAATGAATAAATGATCAGATTTTATATGAAAAATAAACATGTTAATGTTGAAAAGTAAAAGTGATATGACTCTTACTACAATAATGGAACAATTTATGGAGTATTTAACAAGATGTATTGATCATATTGTACTCACTTGTTATTGTCCATATCAATTATTGTTCATTCTATAGCTGACCCATCATCAATCAGATACGAATTATATATTTTTTTAACAAAATTGTGATATATAGAACAAAAATGAGTATACTCATCCAAAATATAACCATTTGATGTTGAAATTTCCTAAAAAGCTATATTTTGTACAAATAATTTCAATATATTCATATACTTATCAATGGGAAACATCCACCCAAATTGGACAAGACTAGTAACCATTACATTATTGGTTAGTTGTTCCATAAAATGTTCCATGACATCAATAAATCAGGATGGAAACATTTTCTCTAACAATTAATTCACAAGTAAAATCATATCCAATAAAATTTTCAAATCACATTCTTACTGAATTCTTAAATAAAGATGACTAGAAAATATATCATCTCAATCATTAGTTGAAAAAAAATCATAACAAAAAATCTAGAATGGAAATTAGAAGAAACTGTTAGAGTAGTATGTGATTTTCATGAATTTTCAACCATTGATATGTCTTACTCATCACATTCATGTGTATGAGGATATTACAATAGTAACCATCAAGCACATTGAGTATATTTAAAAATTTCCTTTTTCAATTTTATTCATCATGTACTATGAGACTGGAATTTGTACTCCCTGTTACCCTCACCCAACATTAAGTGAAATTATATTCTCAAGACCATTTATTTTAAACCACATAATTCATTGACATTATCCTCTGATGAATATGGGAGTTTTTCCCATTAAGGCTTATAGTATCTATTTCATTAAAAAATGGCATGGTAAGTAATATATAAAGCATTTCATCCACATGGGGATATATGCGCCCCAACTATGATGGAAGATAGAAAACCCCAGTTGGGTTTTAGTAAACTGGTATCCAGACGTATAATGTCTTGTTGGTCATTTTTTCAATTTTAATTTTTATTATGGGTTGTGCTGACACAATGCAATTCATATGTAGCAGAAGAGGATCCAATTAGGTTTAATTTTATTTGATAAAATTCACAAAAAATGGAATCACAAAGCCATGATTGTTTTCTAGTCTAAATCTAATAAACCTGAATATATTCATTTAACAAAATCCAATTGCACAAAAGGAATTAAAAAATGATTACATGAGTGAATAACAACACAGAAAATTGGACAATACAAAAAAAATCCTCCTACTAAAATTCCCATAACAATAAAAATAAAATTGTCTGTATGAAGATTCATCAATGTCAACTCAACCGTAATCAAAAACAAAAAATTAGATTCAAATATATACATCCATGTTCCAAATAGAATCCAAGTATATAATAAATATAATATTAGAAAGTGAAAATGTAGTCAACAGTAAGAGAAGAAAAATCCCAGCAAGACAATGCTTAAAACATCTTCAATATCAATATACACTACAGTCAAATGACGGATTAACAATGTTTTTTTACTATATGTGGTGGTTTAAACTTCCACTACATTGTTTATAAGTGGTTAAGAAAACCTATCATTGTTTTATAGTTGACAATCATTTTTTTGTAGTTATTCTTTTTTGGAGGTGTTTTATATTTGTTGCATTTAGAGCATTTAGAGGCAATTTTCAATTAATTTTATGGTGGTTTATTTTTAGAAAATCCAAAAATAAAATAGTGGAAATGAATATAATTCACTCTATATACGTTAGAAGATGTATAATTTATCGATAATTTATCATATGTGATACTAAATATATTTTAATGTATCTATTTAATGGGATTTATCATAAACTGTTGCTAAAAAAATTGAAGAAAATATATTTTTTAAAATATTTAATAAAAAAATATATAAAAAATTAGACATATAATAAAATAAAACATAAATTCATAGAAAACACATTATACATCCACCATCATATATCCATATTCATATATATATATACAAACTCAGTTACCATAACCTTGGTCAAAACATATCTCATTCAACCCATACCTAAGTTATCAATATATACAATTAAATGTTTTCCAAAAACAATAAAACATGGAAAATATAAATCCATCGCATGACCTATGTTGCATTTATCTACCTCCACATCATATCATCAACTGGATCTGACCACATAATTTCATCAAATAAAAAAAAGACATAAATTGAAACTGAACTTAATATATCATAATTACAGTATAATCGTTAATGATTTTTAAACATAACATAGAAACTAAGAATCATCACGAATACCTTTTGAATAATTCTATGGATAGAAACAGTCAACCTCCATCCTAATTTCTAAATTCATCACCTACAATAAAAACTAGAACTTTTAAGAAAATATGTTAAAGAGAATAGATACAAAATATATTTAGAATGTTGCACATAACATTTGTTATTTTGATAATAAAAAAGAATAAATTTTAACATAAAAAATAATATCTCATGTAGTACCCATTTAAAACATAAACTGACTCATTTAAGATATGATTCAAAACATGAAATAGAAAAGGGATAAATATATAAAAATCTAATCAATTTTTAAATCGAAGTGTGGTGTTCTTGAAATTTTCATAATAATAAAATTATAAATAAATTCACATGGTAGTATGTCTTATATTTCAAAAACTATTCAATAGTTGGTATCTCATGATTATGGTTTTAAGCATTACACACATGTTCTAGTGTTTTGAAACATTAAAAATGATTCTATGGGAATCCTAGAAAAACTGTTACTTGGAATTAATTTTTGTTTGTTCTACATTACAAAAATCAATCTAAAATCATTATCCTATAATTACAAGGAAATATAACACTGTTTTCTAAGTTTTCACCCCCTCATGAATGTTTTTAAAGACTTTAGTATCTTTAAAAATTGTTTATTGAGTCATTCTAAGAACGTTGCAAGTCGAATGGATGTGTTTTCTACGTATACACATCAAGAATAATCCAAAAATGGTTTTACCATAACTTTATATCAATATGGGGTCCTTTTGTATGGTTTTAACCATTACATGTATGTTTTATTGTTTTAAAACACTAAAAACATTTTTACGTGAATCTCAGGAAAACCATGACATAGAATGATGTTATATCATTTCCTACATTTCAAAAATCAATTTATGGTAATTATCCTTTAATTTCATGTCCATTTGACATTTTTTCCTACTTTTTACCCCTTGACACACATTTTTAAGGGTTTGGGTATCTTTAAAAACTATTTATTGAGTCCTTTCAAGAATCCCACACTTCAAATTGATGTTTTTTATGTGCGTACACATAAAATAATTCAATTGTGTTTTCCCATAATTTTAAATCAGTGTGAGGTTGTTTTCAATGGTTTTGACCATTACATGCATGTTTTAGTGCTTTAAAACACTAAAAACACATTTCTGGGCATATCAAGAAACCCATTAATAGGAATGTTGTTTCTTTGGTACCTAAATTTGAAAAGTAAATATGGAGGTGTTTTCCCTAATTTCATGAACACATGACATCGTTTACCTAGTTTTAACCCCCTAACACATGTTTTTAATGACTTTTATATTTTTTAAAACAGTTTATTGAGTCATTCTGAGCACACCTCAGTTAATATTAATGTAATATCTATGCATACAAATCATAAATAAATCAACAATGATTTTCCTATGATTTCATAACAATCTGAGGTAATTTTCTATGGTTTGTACAATTACATACATGTTTTAGTGTTTTAAAACACTAAAAAATGTTTTTATGGGCATCCTAGGAAAATTGTTGCTCATAATGGCATTTTTGTTAGTTAAAAATTTTAAAAAATAAACCTATAGTAACTTCCCTATGATTTTATGGACATAAAAAATCATTTTCCTAGTTTGACCCCATGACACGTGTTTTTAAAAGACACCAGTATCCTTAAAACTATTTATTGATTCATTCCAATAACACTGCATATTGGATAGGCATGATTCCTATGTGTACAGATACAAAATAATTCAATGGTGGTTTTCTCATGATTTCACATCAACCATAGGAAATTTTATATGGTTTTAACCTTTACACAAACATTTTAGTATTTTAAAACACTGAAAACACATTTACAAGCATCCCAGGAAAATTGTTTCTCCAAATGAAGATTCATTGGTTCCTAAATTTTAAAAATTAATTTATGGATGTTTTCCTATGATTTGAAGGGAATATAACTCTATTTTCTAGTTTTGACCCCCAAACACATGTTTTTAAACACTTTGGTATCTTTATAAACTATTTATTGAGTCATTCTGAGCACACTGAATTTTGGATTGGAATTGTTTCTACCTGTACACATAAAAAATAATTTAAGAGTTGTTTTCCAATTATTTCACATAAATATGATTATATTTTATCTAGTTTTTACTATTACACACTTGTTTTAGTGTTCTAAAACACAAAAAAAAAGGCATTTAAGTACATCCTTGAAAACCCAAAAATCGGAATGATTGGTCTTTGGTTCCTATATTTCAAAAATAAATCTAGGGTCATTTTCCTCTAATTTCACCATCATATGAAGTTTTTTTCTAATTTTTGACCCATTGACCCATGGTTTAAAGTATTTTGGTATCTTTAAGAATTGTTTATTGAGTTATTATGAGTACCTTTATGTCATATTGATGTATTTTATATGCATAATGTCAAAAATAATTCAACAGTTTTTCCACATGATTTCACATCAATATGAGGTTTTTTTCATTTATTTTGACCATTACATTTATGTTTTAGTGTTTTCAAACACTAAAAATAATTTTACATGAATCCTGGGAAAACCATTATTTATAATGACATTCTTATAGTTCCAACATTTCAAAAATAGAATTATGGTCATTTTCCTCTAATTTCATAGCTTTCTGACATCATGTTCTAGTTTCGACCCCCTCACACGTGTTTGGAAATACTTTGGTATCTTCAAAAAAAACATTGAGTCATTTTGAGAACATTGCGTGTGAAATTTTCATTTTATTTATGTGTACATGTAAAAAATAATTCAACCATTATTTTCCCATGATTTCACATCAATATAAGGTCATTTTCTCTATTTTTTGACTATTTAATGAACTCTTTAGTGTTTCAAATCACTATAATTCATTTGTGGACATCCTGGGAAAACCATAACTCAGAATGATGTGTTTTTAATTCCTACATTTCAAAAAATAATATGCAATCATTTTCAACTGATTTCTTGATCATGTGACATCATTTACCTGATTTTGATCTCCCCACACACATTTTTAATGACTTTGGTATCTTTAAAACTATTTATTGACTCATTATAAGAACACTACATTTTTAATTGATGTGGTTTCAATGCATAAACATCAAAAATAATTCAATGGTGCTTTTCCCATGATTTCATGGCAATATGAGGTTGTTTTATATGATCTTGAATGTTACATGCACATTTTAGTGTTTTAAAACACTAAAAAACATTTATGAGCATCATGAGAAAACCAAAACGTTGAATGACAGGCTTTCAGTTCCAAAATTTTAAAAATAAATCTAAGGTCATTTTCCTCTAATTTTAATAACATTCAAGATAATTTTTCTGGTTTTGACACCATGGAACGCATTTTTAAGAACTTTCGTATCTTTAAAACAATTTATTGAGTCATTATTAAAACACTTCATGTCATATTGACATGTTTTATGTGCTTATGTATCAAAAATAAATCATCAATTGCTATCCTCTAATTTTACATCAATCTCTGATCGTTTTATATGGTTTTGACAATTACACATACGTTGTAGTTTTTAAAAACACATAAAATTAGTTTACAGGAACCCCAAGAAAATAGTTAATTATAGTGATATGTCGTTAGATCATAAATTTTAAAAATAAATATTCGATCATTTAACTATGATTTTACAACTATTTGATGTTGTTTTCTTATTTTTGATCCCAAAAAAACATTTTTTATGACTTTAGTATCTTTGAAAATAGTTTATTGAGTCATTGCGAGTACACCACACATCGGAATGATGTGTATTCTATGTTAACACATAAACAGTAATTCAATAGTGTTTTTAAAATGATTTTACATCAATATGAGGTCATGTTATGTGGTTTTGTTCATTACATGTACGTTTTATTGTTTTAAAACACTAAAAACTTTTTTATAGGAATCTCATAAAAACTATAACTCTGAATAAAGGTTTGTTAGTTCCGATATTTTTTAAATCAATCTATATTCCTTTTAATCTAATTTCGTGGACATATGAATTGGTTTTCCTACTTTTGACCCCTAAAACATGTTTTTAAATACTTTTGTATCCTTTAAAATCATGTATTGAATTATTTTGAGGACACTGCATGTCAGATGGATGTGTTTTCTTTGCGTACACATCAAAAATAATTCAAAAGTATTTTCCCCATGGTTTCACATAAATATAAATATGTTTTCGTTGGTTTTGACCTTTATACAAAATTTTTTCTATTTTAAAACACTAAAATTATATTTATAGGAATCTTGTGAACACTGTAACTCAGAATGACATTTCTTCAGTTTCTACATTTCAAAAAACAATATACTTTTATTTTCCTACTATTTCATGGTCATGTGAAATTTTATCTAGTTTTGAGTGCCTAAACCACATTTTTAAAGAATTTCGTATCTTTTAAAACATCTTTTCACATATACAAGGATGATAAAATGATGTCATATTGTTTTCAAACTTGATTACAATTACCCAAAATTAATTTTTTACAAGTAGTAATTAAATTCACATCAATCAAACACCTGATGTGGTTGGTATTACTTGAAATATATGTTTTCAATATAAAATTATAATTTATTCGAAAAAATCTATCCTATTGTAAAACATGATATAATGAGATCAAATTGTTTTAAATCCTTAAGGAAAAAATCCATAATTTATTTTTGTTGTATAGTAATCGACCACACCTCAACCAGACACACAAAGTGAGTGGTATAACTCAATGTGTAAATTTACATTATAAGGATCATTTTACTTTAAAACTCTTTTCACATAGTCAAAATCTATAAAATGAGTTTATGTTGTTTTTTAAATCTCGGAAAATTATCCATAATTAATTTTGATATGTAGGAATTCATCACACATAAATCTGAAAGATGATGTGGTCTTTATGATTCAAAGTGTGTGTTTTCAATATAAAAGAGTTATTTTAATTTTATTTATTGAAGTTTCATGTGTTCTTTGGTAATATGTGAATGATCAATGTAGTTTATAATTTACCTCGGTAGGATGATCTATGAGTTTGGAAATTTCTATTGGAGTTGGTTCCCATGAACAAACTACTTTTGACATTAGATTACATTTATATTAAAAGAAGTGAATATTAATTTAAATATCTTACCACATATTGATTATTATTTTTCATAACATTAATGTTATAATGTCACATTATATCAGTTTCATTGAAAAGGTCATTATAGTTACCTGTTATGATGAAGACATTTATATATTTTTTACAATATCTCTAAAATATAGTTACACAATCGAATAATGTACTATGCTTGGGCACATGGTACATAGATCGTTAGGTTTGATGACTCATAGGTGGATGAGGCTTCGTCTCATGATTTTCATAGTTGGTGATCACCAATATTCGAGATTATGAGAAAATACCCACCATTAGAAATTTTTCATTTTTTGTGTCATTGTATATTCTTATCTACAAGCATGTGTAATGGTCCTTAGACTTTAGGATTATTGTTAATGCATGTTATTAATTTCACACATATATGTGTTTCATAAACCAGGGAGATAACAGTTTATAGAAAACGTGAATACATTGTGTGTGCCATGAATGACATGTTGTTAATTAATAAGTTGTGGAAGGATTTGTCTCTTCCATCTTTATGGAAGAAGATATCTTGGACCATTGGTTGAAATATATTTGTCACATTAAATTCCATGGACAAGGTGTAATGATGTTTATTTCATATTTTCAATGAAAGATATATAGAGCACATAGGTTGATGACATGGATGTGAAACCTAGTTGATGAGATACTATGATAAAGGGATTATTTTACACAGCGATCCTTCGTATGTTGATGTTGTCATTGACACATTAAGTTATTTCCCTTGGGTACCTTGACCCATTACTAGAATAAAATCCTAGACTTTAGGAAAGACTACCTAATAACAATGATAAAAAATCCTATAGGGTCACACACTAAGTTT
Source organism: Viscum album (assembly GCA_963277665.1). NCBI lineage: Eukaryota > Viridiplantae > Streptophyta > Magnoliopsida > Santalales > Viscaceae > Viscum > Viscum album. The sequence continues at coordinate 569,351,460 of OY728130.1, read as the reverse complement.
TTGTGTTGATATAGACTAAATATTTTTTTAATTTAAATAATTAAATAAATATTATTCTCAAGACTGAGGAATAATTTTATTCATGTTTTAACGATCTCATAAATTAAATAAATAATTATTCACCAAATTGTGAACAAAATTTATTTATTTATTTTATTTAATATTTTATAAATATTTATTTTTTGAGTTGTCAATATAAAAATTATTTAAGATGAAAAAATATTTTATCTACATATTCACTAAATTTTGAGTAGTTCGAACAGAAAAAGATTGTGTCTTCTATGGAATAATTAATTGCAATGTAGTAATAATATTAATCACTGCAAAATTTATCACATGCTGTAAAATATTATTATTATTATTATTATTATACAACATGTAGTTTTTTATGGTCATTATATTATTTAAGGGCCCATATGCAGTTATATAATATTTTAACCTAAATTATAGTTCTGTAAATATATAGTTATGTCTATTATGTAGGGTTAGTTGAGGTATAGAGAATTATTTTTCATAATAATATTTCTCTAAAATTACATTTTCTATCTCCTTCAAAGAATAATAAATTAAAGAGACATTCATTCAAGATCAAAGGATAAGTGATCAAAACAAATGACACAAGCAAATTGATTCATCGTACTAGCACCCAGAATCAATCGATGTTCCTCAGAGATCAGAACACATGTGGATAACCACTATAAGGATTCTACTCTTGGATCCTCACATCGCAATTATGGAAATCCAATAAGGGTCTTATAGATGATCAATAACATAATATAAGAATGAATTTTAAGAGAATGTATTTGTTTTATTCAAATCTAAATAAATTAATTATGAATTTTACATGAAAGATCCTCACTTTGGGTTTCAGGAAACTAAATATTAAATGAAATTTTAATATATCACCCACCAATGAACACTTCTGGTTCACCCAAAACCTATATGTTATATCATAGTCTTCTCATTTTAAATTTATAATTTTTTTTGATTATTTATCTATACTAAATCATTGTTGAATGTTTCATTTTATATTATTTTTCCTTTAATCTATTTTTAAATATCATATTATCAACATATTAATCATGTTCGTTCAATGATTTATTTTCATGGAGGTACAATAATAGTGAAGAATGACCATATATGCCTTCGGTAAGTGCCAAATGTTTTGGTTAGTAAGACTAGGTTATATAGTGTATAGCCAAAGTACATGTTATGTACCCATATGAACTGCTCCTTGATGTGTCACGGGATACATGAAATGAAAATAAATTAATTACACATAGTTAATTTATTTTACAACACTTATAGATAGGTCCAACATGGAACATAGTATTTCAGATAACATGGAGCATAGTTGGTGTACATGCCAGGTAGTTTTTATGAGTTAGCACCATAAATCGCATAATCTATGTGGTCATTATACATGGTCAAATCATGTAATACTAACAGCCTAGAGAATTTATGATATAATTGAAGTTTATACAATATACACATCATGTAGTTCATCATTTCATACATCTAAAATACATGCCAATACATTCAGTGAGAGTAGAAGAAACAAGGCATAAGTGATATTGTCATGACCCGGCCTGACGGTGCTCAAACTATGACTACACCAAGCCCACCTCTAATAGGCTAGGGGATATATACCAATGTCAAGTATGTATATCACACACATGGAAGTTATTATCCTAATTTACCTATATACACTCACATATATTCAATCTCCTAAATTTCTAAAATATAAAACTAATGAAACTAATGTATGCATACATCTAAAATCCCACCATCAGAGTATGATAGCAGACTGATTAAAGTGATAATTAGGAAAAATCAAAGCTCAACCAAAAACTGAAGTGCGTCTATCATGATCAGAAGTCTAGGACTACTATCAAAGAAAATCACCGAAAAACACCTTGGTCTGTCTAGCACAAGCTATACTCCACCGGCTCACTTTACACTTAGGACATCATTAAATGGTTCATCATCATCATAAGACATGACATGTGCGGGTAGAGCCCATACATGGGTGATTATAAAAAATACCTATTAGGAAACCACAAATTCACTAAACACGAAGCGTAAAAAATGGTTAGATCATAGTAAGGATATAACAATCAAAGGAAAACCTGGATATACTCAGGAAGGACACCGCGCCTCTAGGAGATTTCAACCACACTTCCTGCCACAATATTCTGCATGAAGAAATGCTCATTCTAGGATAACCCACTCCATGAGCCTTTTTATCAACAGATACACTCATCCAAGTGGTTATGTTCATTGGACCCCACCCAAGAGAACTCACTGGTCCTTTAAGAACTTGATACTCATATAAGGGATCACACCCAGGACCACTAAGGGACACCAATATGAATCAACCTACTATGTTTAGGATCATATACCAATGATATTGATAACCTTACTGAAATGAACAACTAGATATAGGATCAACACACTGGCCAAGGAGGTCACATTAATTCCAAACACTCCACCTAGTGTATAAAAAATAATGATAGAGGATCACACTTCGATCTCATAGAGGGAAACCACAAACTATATATGAGACTCATCCTATAAAGGGGATCCTAATCCAGATATATAGATATAATTCTACACTTTACCCTTGACGAGAGGGACTAATGAATCACAATAAATCAACACAGGTCTAAAATGAAGAAACGAAGGGCCCTAGACACCCTCAAAGGGCATACATGTTGTCTATTAGGGACTAAACGATGTGACTAACCAACCCCTAGTCATACCATTTGGTGCTTCCTCACACAGAATTTAACCCTATATATACATAATTTTTAAATAAGTATAAATAATGTGTAAATTTAAACCAGTAACCTTCATGTTTTATCTATTTGTGCTCATTTACTACTAGTTGTGTCCATGTACCAACACCAATACACATTTCTGTGACCATGTACACCTTGTCGTGTTCATGTATCATGCCCTGCCCATGCCAATGAACCCTCCAAGTTACACATTGATCTACCAGAATGAATCACATGGCTTGTGAAAGGTGTCACATGGCATGTGATATTTCTCTCTCCACATAAACTTTAGTTCCCCACAAAGGTTCCCACAAGGCATGTATCTCTGGATTACACATCGTGTAAACTAGTATTTTTGAAAAACCATGGGTTCCTCTTAGTATTTCCATCCATTTTATCACCACCTCGATTCTAACTTAGAATCACATATTTGATTCCAATTGTCCCATGTCAACACCGATTATCAGGATTTGGGTTCTGATCATCTTGGAAATCACCTCTTTTGATCCATATATCATTGTCCTGCATCAAAATAGGGACGAATGAGAAACCTTGGTCTCATATAGTCCGAAACAAATCATCCACCTTCTCTACACCTTTATCACACCCTTGATCATAAACTTCACCCATGGTATCAGTTTTTTTAACCGAAGAATGGTCAGAAAATTATCAAATATCGGGTATCTCATCAAACCACAGGATAAAGAATTTCATGTGATGAATGTGTAAAGAAATTAGGGAGAAATCCAAGAACCACAAAATTTGAAGAATGAACCTTTAACTTTTATCATTTTTATCCTTGTTTAATTGTATAATAATTAGATGAACGAATATGGAACTAATCAACTAACAATAAATCATGCATAAATAAAATCAACAATCGATGCATGAATAAATTATTAGTTGTAGAATTGATCCATGTTAAACTGGGATAAATAAAGGTATGGAAATAACAAAAATAAATCACCCTATATAGTGTTTTGATCGATCACTAACAAAGAATAGTCTTGCATTAAACGATCCATGAACTTTGTTATTGCACAATCCTTGAGATGATCTCAATATGATGTCTCCTACCAACAATCCTCCAATGGATCCTCTCCAGCGGATCCTCTCCAGCAGATCCTCTCCATCTCTAGGTTATGTATAAAACCCTATGTATTTATGTATACCCATGTATTAATAGAGTAAATAGTTCTATAAATATATCAAATGATATAAATCAATAAATTTATTTATTTTATTAATTTCAACATTGAATGAACTTTACCAAAACACCCAATGTTGACAAATATTATGCCATGACTAGGGTAAATTAAATTCTCTAAATTCAATGGAGGCCTCATGTTTATTATATGAACCTCCATTTATGTGTTATTCAACTTTTTTAGAAACATTGAGCACATGTGATATTAATATATTTAATATTTTTCAAATAAATATTCTTGGATCATTAGGCCTCATAATCACTTGTTGTCTCTGCACCTAGCTCTAAAAACAATCTGTATAATATTATTAAGTAATATGTGGAAAAATCAATGTTAAATTAATTCAAACTTTGGATTTTCATCCCCAAAAGAGAAAAATCTACTCCAAATGATAAGGGTACTGAGCTCACATATATTTTTCCAACCCCTAGGTGATCTCATGAATATTCTCATGATTCCACTAGACACAAACTAGGAGAATAGATCACCCATAATGAATCCTCTCATACCAATCTTAGATCTCTTCCACGTTCTCATCAATGGTATCCCCATCATTGATTTCCATCATTCCCCACTTGATAACATGCAACAGGTTTTCCACACACCTCCTCAGGTGTGAAACATGGAAGAAATTGTGTACACAATTCAACTATAGTAAGAAATCTAAGTTGTATGGCACCTCTCCAACTCTATACTGTAGGACCCTGGGACACCCTGAGAGGGGAGGGGTGAATCAGGGTGTCAACTTTTTCTTCTTAAAGTTATGGATCTTGTTCCCACGTTGGTAGGAACTGCTTAAACCTGTATGATGGATATGATCAGTAATGAAACATTCACATGCAGAGAGAGATGACACAACTATTTTTACTTGGTTCACCACTAAGGGCTACTTCCAAGGAGCATATGCCAACAGGTTTTCGGTCATACCAAAATCCACTAATCTTCACTAGTTGTGGATTACAGTTGTTCGGGCACAGTCACTCTGTCCCAGGATCACTAACTTTACTAAGGTTCAGGGATAGCTCACGGCTTCCCTCGGGTCACTCCCGTTGACTCCCCCTGGCTCACTACCGTTGGTGAAGTCACACTCAGTTTATAGACGTGAAGGTCTCTTCAAAAGATAGACATGATGTTCTTTGTCTACTGTTCAGAATGAGTCTTTTCTTGCATAAGAGTCCTGAGATGATGCTCTGTTAAAGTTCAATACTTCTTCTTTAGTGCAATGACTGAATGCACTAGATCCCCATGTCTTCGTTTGCCTGAATCACAATCACTTGTGTGATCGCTCAATAAATGATTCTCTTTTGAAGTACAAATTTCATCCACTGATGAATACCCCTTTTGCCCCTGTCCACTGGGCGAAAAACCTTTGGAAAGGGCCTTCGCAAAGTACCCTACTTCGCAAGGCTCCCAATTTTGGAAAGCTCAAACAATTCTTCGCAGAGCCCCTGCCTTTTCGCAAAGCTCAATCGCGAAGCTCAATCACAAAGCACACTCGCGATGCACAAGCCTTCGCAATGCTTAGATGTCGCGAAGCTCCTTCCTATTCGTGAACCTCACTGAGCCAACGTGGGGCGCACGACTTTCGCGGAGCTCGAATAGCCACCGCGAAGCTCCTCTTTCGCGAAGCAGACTGCCTTCGCGAGTGACCTTTGCGAACCGAGAGCAAAGGTTTTTCGTTGAGAGCTATCTCTGCTTATCTTGAGGGGGTCGGCCTCTATTTATAGTCAATTCCACCGACCCTCGACCCTTCCGCGCGAAGTCAGCGCCACGTCAGCTCAAATCGCGAAGCTCCGAAGTTCCCGCCTAAATTATCTTAAAATCGCGAAGCAGTACGGTAATTTTCCGTTCGCGAAGATCGTCGTAATTGCAGAGCGTTCCATCATTTCATTCACGCCTTCGCCGCGAAGTTCCCTTGCAAAGCACTTCATCGCCGCGATGCTCTTCATCCTCTGCCGTTCGCAAAGCTTTGACGTAATCTTGAAAACTCACCGCCTCCATTCTTCCGGTCTTCGCGATTTCCAAACCATGCATCCTCTCTTCGTGAAATTCATGCCTTTTCCATATTTAATTATTATCTTCATGGAAATCCACTTTTCGCGATGCTCACCAACCTCAAAATTTTGGACCCCAAAAATTTGGCAAACACTGGAAAACAGCGCCACCTTGTATCTGCTCTTTTTTTCGGCCTCCAGATCATCCATTCCTTTTTCAATGTTCCTTGAATAAGATATGGATCATTATCCACAGTCCTCGAACTCAACATGCCACCATGGAATCTCCTTTTTCAAGAAATTTGTATGTCGTTTGTTTGATTTGTCAACAAGCACGATCACCTCAATATCACTTCTTCTTAGTGATCTGTATCCTTCAGCAACTCTTCTTCTTTTATCACAAACTCCAATATTATGATATGTATTCTTTGAAGGCATAGCTTCAGCATCATATTCTTCTATGAAAATGTGACGTGCATGGATATCGCAGAATTCCAATCATTGCACGACCTTCTTAGAATTCCAATCATTGGAACATGGTCTTCTTAATCAACCACCATGATCAACTTCATGCAAACCATGTGATTCTATTCATCATGAAGTCTCTTGCATGGTTCTCATTCAATCATGAGTAATTTCATGGTCTTCATCAAAACCCATGGTTCTCATGCAATAAGGAGGAATTGCATGGACTTCATCCAAAAACACCATTCTTCTTTAATTATCCTAAGATGGATTACACCTCACATTCTTTATTGTTGTAAACACTGTATCACCTTTGACACATGTTCATTAAACTTACGATCAGTACAACAATTGTCTGAATCACCATTCCACTACTTCAGCGGAGTACTTCATGATCTCCTTCATTTTGATCTTCCAATCCTCCATTTCATTGGAGTACTTCTTGATCTCCTTCAGTTTGATCTTCATTGACAACTATTGACAAAAAATAAAAACTTATACACAAAGTGGTTCCAACATATATAGTATCTAGAAATGGAATATGAATCTCAGTGATAGCTTGACACCCTGTCCAAATCATTGTAATCCATGTCAAGGTGATACCCTCAAGAATAGATGACCTCCCTCATCGGACTCTAGAGGCCTCTATCATTAGTTTGTATAAGACTTATGGAATATCTCCTCATCCTATCATATATGATCTTCACCTTATCTATCATAACTCACACCAACTATGGTTCTATTAGGGAAGACTCACCTTGATCAGTCCAACAAAGTGGTGACCTATAGGTTTTCCATACAAGGCCTCAAATAGTGACATACCTATGATGGAATGGTAGATTTTTTGTAACCAAATCTAACAAGGTTATGCTAACCTCCTAAAATAGTCCAAAATCCAACATGCAAGCCTAAATCATTCCCTCCAATACCTAAATTATCTGATTAGTCTAACAGTTGGTCTAGGGGTGAAACATCATTCTCAAATGCCATAGATCCCCAAAGGCTTCCTACAATCCTCTCCATAACTGTGACATGAACCGAGCATCACTGTGTGAAATGATCATTATTGTAACTCCATAGATCCATACCATCTCATGCATGTACAAGAATATCAAACTCTATATTGAATTCTTCTCTTGAATAGATAGAAAGTGGGCCAACATGGTGGGTCATTCTATGATCACCAAGATGGAATCATGCCCAATGGAATAATGTTGTAACTCCCTCATTAAATCCATGGATATCCCATACCACTCCCTCTTTGGAACCTCAAGGGGTTGAGATAAACCTACTGAAACCTAGTACTCATCTATTACTTGATGAATAATGAGGCATTGAACATCAAACTATGGAACACATATTTTCATTCATGACTACCAAAATAGATACTGAATGTCCTGAAACTTATTTTACATTATAAGATATTCTGCCAAATGGGATTTATGGAACTCATTTTTCACGTGATCCAACAATGTAACTAGTATCATTTTCCATGGTCTAAAAATTATAATCCTCTACCCGCCTTAATAAAATCCCTTAGGAGCCCGTTCAGTGGATATATGGGCATGTATGGTCACATAGTTGGAATCTCTATGATGAGCTTCCCTAACATGAGGTAAAATTGGTAGCGTAAAAACCATCCCCTAAATATATGAAACACATCCTTTTTCACTAAGGACAACTCAATGATGCCAACTATACTAACACATCAGTTAACAAATGATAATAAGATCACCTACTCAGAGTGTCTACCACCACATTCCCCTTCACATGATTATAGAAAATCTCAAAGTAATGGTCATAGAGGAACTATATACATCATCATTATATCATGTTAAGATACTTCAGAGAGAAGATATACTTCAAAATCCTTTGGTTAGAATATAAGATGATCTGCTTTCCCATAAAGTAGTGTCGCCACATCTTCAAGGTAAAGATTACCAATTCCAGCTTAGGATTTTGGGTCATATATTTCTTCTCATGTGGTATCAACTACTGGGACCCATAGGCAATCAATTCCTACCTTTGTATCACGAAACAACAAATTTTGGTCCTTGAGTCATCACAGAACACTACTTACTCAACACCCTCCTCTAGTAATCTCAAGATAGGGTCGCTCTTCAATATTTTCCACAACTCCAGAAAACACTAATGGAACCCTTAGGTCCACACAAATGGCTTCCCATTTTGGGTCATAGCTGTCTAGGGTGCTGCAAATCTATGAAAATCAAGTACAACCCTCATATAGTACCCTTCTAACCCAAATAATCTCCACACCTCAGTAACATTATTGTGTGCCTCCCAAGAAATCACTACCTCAACCTTCATAGGTACAACTTCCACTTCTGACTCTAATATGATGTTTCCCAAGAATTGGACCTCTCAAAACCAAAACATAAACTACAATAGCTTCCCATAAATCCAGTTCTCTCAAACTGTATCCATGAACATTTTCATGTGTCTCACATGCTCCATCTCGGATTCTTAGTACACAAGGATACCATCGATGAGGACCACCAAAAAAATTTCTTAGAAAGTCTAAAAGACCAGGTGCCTGAATCCCATGAACACTATTAGGGAATTCTTCTTGCCAAAATGAATATCTAGGTACTCATAGTGATCGTAGAAACATATGAATGTATTCTTTGGTATATCCTCATCTCATACTCATAGTTGGCAATAGTTTGATCTGAGTTCATTCTTCGAGAACCATCATGCCCCTATCAATTAGTTGGAGAGTTATTTTGACCATCAGTAGAGGACAATTATTCTTCATGGTCACCTTGTTCATGTTCCAGTAATCTACACATAACATCATGCTCTCATCCTCCTTGTAAAATAATAATGAGCATTCCTGGGGGGAAACACTAGGTCTCGCAAATCCCATCTCTTGAAAGTCCTATAATTATACCCTCAACTCAAGAATCTATTTTGGAGCTATAAGATACGTTGTTGAAAATATTAGGGTCATACTAGAGTGTAATTCAATGCAGAATTATAGCTCTTAGTAAGGTGGTAAGTCTAGAACAACATCTAGAAAGATGAACTCATACTCCACCCCCACCATAGGGAACTGGTATCCTATAGCATCTACACTCCAAGGTTCATGTTATCCAACTAGTGAGTGATTTTTTTCATGATATTAATATTTTTAAAATTATTCAAATTTAAGTTCCAGGCTCATTGGGCCTTGAAATCTAACATTGTCTCCATGCCTTTCTCTAAAAATAATCCATATAATATTCTAAAGTAATAAATTCAACAATCAGAGTGGTTGCAGATGCATGGTGTGTATATATCTTGTACATGTTGTGTATTCCAGCCAAAATACATGCCTAAGTCCAGGAGATTATATTGGGAACACAGCAAGTAGATACAAGATGTGTAGTTGGAATGTACCTACCATATACTAAATCTGAGTTAACATGATGAATATTTAGGAGTGTGACATGAATTCTCGATGAAAAAGGTGCATAGAGTATATCTGGAAAGTACAAGAAAAGTTGTATCCCAATTAATTGTAGAATTAAATTAAATTAGATTGACCATTGCATCATTAAATTGTTATTTTATTTATTGGAACATGTTGTGTTTAACAATTTAATAATGGTTTTAAAGAATTTTAAATTCTAAATTATTTTATTGTGATAATATATTATAATTGGTTATACCATTAATTTTCCATTAATGTCTTAATTATGGTTATATACAAGAGTAATTGGATTCTCATTATGATGAAAGGGAATACATTAATTAATTTATTAATTAATGAAAGCCTATTTATCTTAACAATAAAAATTGAATAAAAATTGAATGTTAACTAATTTTATTTTTAATAAATGTTTCATTTATGACACTTCATGATCGAGACCAAGACAATTTTATGTGTTAGAATTCATTTAATTTAATTTATCACATTGGTTTACAAAATTAATTATTAAATTAAATTTGATGGCATGTGTTTCATCTCACTATCAATTATTATGTAAGACCTATGTGTCCATGAATACTTATGTAATCCATGTTAAATAATACTCTGGTTCCCCTCACATGCATGTGAGTTATAAATACTTTTAATTAATTAATTTTCCCATGTTGAATGGAAGTGGTTCAAGATGGAACAATAATGATTCCAGTCCGTGTGATACACAGTTTTACAGGTGGAATGTTGTAACTCATGCTAAGATTGGGATAAGGAATTTTTTCACTTGGTCAATTGTTGATTTATTGTCCTCTATTTAAATCAACTGTTATATATTCTCATGAATGTGTCATTTAATTAATTATTTATTTATATCTATGAATTATTTATTTTATAGATAAAATAATGTGATCACATAAATAAATGAATGGATGTGAAAAAATGGAATTTAAATAAATGGGTTATGAGAAAATGTTTTATCCAACATGGTTAATTAAATATGTAAAACACACTTAATATTTATATGTTATATAAATGATAAAACAATATGGAATTTTTTAATAATAAAATAAAATACTTCAATAAAATATTAAGTCAGACATGGCCTTCCATTACTTTACTAAGAATAAAAATCAATGGAACTAAGTGTTTTTTCAACCCTTTTTGCAGAACCTAATTTTATAAGAGGATTTCTTATGAAGGTTTTAAGTTGAATTAACCATTTTACATCTATATGCGTATAACTTTATAGTATTTCTATAATTTTTTAGAATGTTTTTTGTAAATTCAAGTTAGGATTTCAGGATTGTCGAGTCCACTACATGGATCAAGGAGATGAAAGATAACTATTAGAAAATGCATGCCTAACTAAATACCACCTAGTAACTTGAAAACCCATTTTTGAGGTAATATGAATGGGAATATGGATACTTTAAACTATAATATTTTGGAAACTAGACATTATATGTTCAATGGTGAGGACTATTGAAACTTTATAAAATTTTGGGAGAATTAATAGAATTAGATTATTATTATTTCTCACATAATTTTTAATCAAGTAATTATTTACCATATATTTTAATTATTATATAAAATGGAAAGAAACCCCACGAAAATAGTTTGATAATTCCTTAACTTTGGGTGTTTTTGTTACCAAGAAAATAATTGTGGATATAGTATAATCATTTATGTGATGAATTATTATCAAAAAGTTTTTTTTTTTGGAATTCCCTACTCCAATTTTTCATCCCCAACAGATGATAAATGGTAAAAAGGATGTGTACCATAGATATATTGAGGATTATTCTTGTGTCTATTTTATTATATTATATATTATATATAATTATTTGACGATACAACATAAAGAGTTGGATTCTTAAACCATAATATCTCATCTTGTTTCCCTTGAGAATTGTAAGGAATGTATTGAAATAAATAGGACCTCTAATGCACTATATTAGTATAAAATCAAAAAGAAATTCTATCTACAGGTCATGATTTCAAAATACTAGGGTATATTGATCAGTTAGAAAAATTGGTCTTCCACTTGGATAAAAAATTATCCACTAATCATTTCTAATTATCCTCACAACCAAAATTATCCTTATTTTTTCAAGACCAGATAAACAAAATGGTTAAGTTTCTTAGGAAACTTCTTTCTATTCTTTACCAAGATGATAAGGATTAGTTGACACCATTTTCTCCACCCCTTATGATGATAAGTTTGAAAAATAATATTAAATATCCCATGGAAATTTTAAATCCAAAAGATACAATATGGTGTCCTTGAAATAGACAAAAACTGAAAGGGAGGAGAATGAACATGAGGTTATTTACTTCTTATGTGTATACAATGAGAATTATAAAAGAAATTTCAGTGAATTTAATAGTTAACCAGCTTAACCCACTTTAGGTATATTCATCAAGTTTATATTCATCACTTGTTTATTAAATAAAATATTATTACAACATACGTGTATTTAAATATAAGAAATGATAAATAAGAGAAATGTTATAGAGTGAACTCAAAAGAATATTCGAAAGGGTTATTCCTATGTTATCCAATGGGATATCACTATTTTTATTTTCCAACTCGGATTTATTGAAGTTTATAAAAAGGGTTACCAAACCATTTATATTAGTGACATAATGGAAAATTATTTCATTTTTATATAACTGTTTTTGTAGTACATTAATAAGAAATACGTGATTTAGTAACTATTGGATCATAAATATCTAGTACAATGAATGATGAACATAAAATTAGACTCATAACCTATTATGAAAGGATAATTATTTTTCAAATAAAAATTAAACTAATTAACGTATTTATTTTCATTAAAGTATTTTTGTCTCAATTGAGGTAAGAAAATGGATATAAAAAACAAACTATCATGTTCTAGATAAAGAAACATTTTTAAATAAATATACATCATTAAATGATTGGAGTTAGTTTAACATGTAAATGTGAAATATTATAAATCTAAAGGTAACTTCATATACTTCCTGAGAAATTTTAAAAATTCTCAGTGATTTAAACGAGTGCACTTGGTAAAATGAATCTTTGAGATAGCTAATTAGAGTATATATTATCCTAGTAATCATTGATAATATATGTGGAGTAAAGGTTATCCAAAACTCAAAATTTATTATATAAATAAATTTCATGATATTAGTAAAATAAAGATCAATTATGAGTCTTATATATATTGAAAATATTTTATTATTCCATCAAATGACTTTTTTGAAATAGAATTGAAACAACTAACCATAAAACAACTATATAATGAATATCATATCAATTGTGATATGATAATAATCTATTAGGAAACTAAAACAATTGTTTTTTAGAACCATTTGTTTAAATTTATCCTTAACTACAATTGAAAATAAAAACACTAAGGTGAATATGAGTTAATGAATCTATAGACACTAAGGATGTTAAATAATAGTCATGATTCGCTATATTTTCATAAAGGAATCCTATATATTTGAAGCTAATTGGAGAGGACTCAAATTCTATTGGTTAAGGCTCTTGATTCACATTCTTTTTTGTAGGAATACTAGACACCATTGATCTTATTGGGAGTATTAGTTCTAAATACACGTACAATGTATGAATTTTTAACCAAAGAGGGGGTTTATGTTCACCATAAATGGTGACACCTAAATTATTATTTTAGAATAATAATCCCTAAAAATAAGTAGTAAATGGTAATATTATATCTTTGAAAATTAGATATATAAATTCAATTAATGGACACCATGTACCTAGATTCGGGGAGTTTGTATTTTGAATGTTCCTAAGACTTGATACAACTGGTAAGGGTTCAAGAGAGACCAGACATGGATGGAAAAAGATAGTACCAATAAAGAATGATTGATTATTGAATTTTTAGTCTATGGAAAATAATATTAACTACCCATCATAACTAAAATCCTTTTTAAATTCTACTTGTCAAATAATATTTTTATGATCATCGTTATGAACAATTTGTTTTCAAGGCCACCTCATTTAAGGGATTCATTATAGAATATGTATATATGACATGACCAAAAAGGGGACTGTATAGTATATATCTAATAGATAAAACTAAAAGCATCGATGAAATCAATAAATTCCAATAAGATATGCAGATTTTATACACTAATTTATTAATAAAACATGCATAGTGATCATAGAATATTAATTTGGAAACAAATGAGTGGAATGTGTATCTAACAAGATAGTGGGAGCGTTATTAGTTTTCAAGATAAATTTGTTGATAACATATGGAAAAAAATTATGTCTTACAAGTTTATTAATAATAAGTAATTAAATTTCTCTAAAGTCTGAATTAAATTAGAAACTATGTTTTGGGTAAAAATATATACAAAAAGGATCTATGGTTTTCCTCAATCTAGTCATAATACATATATTAACAATGTTTTGAAAAAAAAAATTGAAAAAATTCAGAACTGAATTGATATTGAAGTATAATATTTCCAGTAGAACATGCATGCTCCTAATAAGAGATTATAGTGATTAAAATAATTTCACAATCTTAAGATCTATGAATTCATCAGATGTTCCATAGTATGTATTTGATTTTTGATATTAATGATTTTTAAATAAAAAATTTTTAATATCAAAAAGAACCAACATAACTGCATAAAAATATCATTAGAACTATCAAATAATACATGGAATGGTATAATTGGATGAGTTCATGGTATCTAGAGAAGTGGTAGTACTAGTGATCAGTGGAATTGAACACATGTCTATGGTTAGTTAAATTTTATCTAGTATAATAAAAAATGGGGCTAATGTAATATATAATAGAATATAACTACATCCAACGGATTATATATATAAAATATCTAAGTTTGTTACGTCTTCTGATACAACTTAAGAATCAGTTTAGAAACATCATGTTCCATGTTCGACTTATAAAAAAATAAATATATTTATTATTTTATGATAATATTTGACTATGGATCTAGTCAGGATGTCAAGATTCTGGCATTGTAACAAGAGGTGGATACTCAGTTATTTCACTACTTGAGGGATTTTATCAGTATAGTAATGTTTCAGTAAAAATATTTTTAACACAAAAATATGGATTTTCTAACCCTATCTGTAGGAACTTGGAAGGATTATATATTGTAACCAGATATAGCTTAAGCAGGTTTAAAATGTGAAGACTAACCAGTCACTTGCAGTTGGATCTAGTTCAACTGGATTTTTTTAGAATTAGTTTCCTAGAACCAGCAACTTTGTACTTTGGATTACTTGAATATTCAAAGAAGTTATAATAAATTTCCATATCTTATCACATATGGATTATTCGTCTTCATAACATTGATGTAATAATGTCCTAGAGTATTTGTTTCATTGTTAAGGTCATAAAAATACCCTGTTATAATAATAACCTATAGATGCTATTACAATATCTCATAAATATAGTTCTACAATAGGATAATGTACTATGATAGGGAATATAGTAGATAGACTTTCATGTGATATTATTGATAAGAGGATGAAGCTTCTTCTCCTAAAGTTCACATTTGGTAATCTCAATTATGGAATATTATGAGAATAGACCTGCCACTGGGAATTTTTCATGTTTTGGTTTCATTGGATACTATAATCTATGAACATGTTTAATGGTGCATATACTTTAATATTATTATTAATGTGTGTTTTAACTCATGTGGATAGACTTATTTCAAAAACCATGATGATAATAGTTCATGGAGAAGTTTCATATGATGGGTACATCATAAATGACATGTTGTTAATTAAAAAAATGAGTAAGGATTTGTCTCTTCTTTATTTATGGAAGATGACATATCATTATTTTATTTGAAATATAATATTCACATTAAATTCCATGTCCATTGTGTAACGTTGTTTATTTTATATAGTCAAATACATATCGATCACTTAGGTTCATGACACAAATTTTAAACCTGTTTGAAGATATATTGTGAAAATTGATTATTTTACACAGTGAGAATTTGTATGTGGATTTTTTCACTGATACATTTAGTTATTTATCTTGGGTTCCTTATTTCTAGATATTAATATTGTACTTTGTGTAATCCCACCTAATGACAATCAAACAGAATCACAGAGCTTCACACACTAAGTATTTTCATTGATCACGATTATGTTCTATTGGAATTTAATTAGTGTAATAAATATTATTATCAAGACTATATAATAATTTTATTCATATTTTATTGAACGCATAAATTAATAAATATTTATTCCTCGTATTATGAATTAAATTTATTTATTTATTTCATTTAATATTTAATAAATATTTATTTACTGTTTTGTAGATAAAATATTTATCTTATAGGGTATAATATTTTATTCAGTTATTCCATTAATGTTTAGAAGTTAGAACGAACCAATAGTATGTCTAGTGATGAATATTTATTTGTAAAATGGTGAACAATATTCATCACTACGCATGTTAGCATACCCTATAAAATAATAATATTATGATTATTATTATTTTATGGAATGGGGTTTTATGATTGTTATTATATTATCTAATTTTTGATAAGCTATTAAATATTAGTTTAACCTAAACCCTAACTCTATAAATATAATTTTATGTCTATTATAACACCCCAAACATTTTATGGTATATTACTCTTAAATACTTTCTATTATTTAGATAGCCTATATTTCATGAATCACTAAGTAATTTTTTAAACAAAACATTATAGGATAATGTTATAATCTATCCATTAAACATAAATTTTCCACTTCTATGTTTTGAATTTTGGAAAATGGTCATCTAGAGTTGTGACCAGTAAGTCATTTAGAGTCTGATAGAACCAACATGATTTTTTGATGAACAATAACTTACCCTAATGAATAGTAATATGAATTATAATAGGACCCTTATAAATATTAAATAATGATAGTATTTTATTTTCTTAAGGTAATAATAAAATGAGATCATAATTAATTTTTCAATGTGATATAGAACTAATTATACCTTTAAAATTGTGATTTTTGGAATTAAATATGATTTTATTTAAAAATTAAATTAAAAATACTCAAAAAATTATTTTTAAAAAATTGAGTTCATTTTTTAATTATATACATTGAAAAATGGTTAGGGTGGATTTTTTAGATTTTTCTAAAATACTTCAATTTTCGTGAATAGTAAAAATACTGTTTTGAGTTTTCTGTAGTTTAATGACATCATAATTATGTAATAATTAAATATAAAAGGCTGGTATACTTGTTTACAGTGAATTACTACATGATGTTTCCCAAGTGGTAAAAACCTTGGGCAAATACCAAGGGAAAGTCCATGGTTTTGAAAAAACACACTAATGAGGTGTCCCTTTTAACTAATAAAAAACTCCCTCTTAATTACTATAAATACCCACTCACCCCATTCATTTTCATTCATTAAAAACTAATTATCCTAGAATATCTAGTATTATTTCCTCCATAGGAGTCCTCCCAAGGTTTTCTCAAACCCCTAAGGTCCCAACCT
The DNA here is from genome assembly GCA_963277665.1 of Viscum album. NCBI lineage: Eukaryota > Viridiplantae > Streptophyta > Magnoliopsida > Santalales > Viscaceae > Viscum > Viscum album. The sequence goes on along the minus strand of OY728130.1, from coordinate 569,334,084 downwards.
TCATGTTATGGGAGTTACTCTACAAGGTAAGAGAAACAACCACCCTTCTCTTTTCTTAAAGATTTCATTTATGTTTTCTATTTAATTTTAAATTGGATTATTTTGGGATATTTCATTCCATATTCCCCTTAAATACCATATTATTCTAGAGTGATTAGATACCCTTTTCTCTCATCAAAATATTTTATTAAATTTTAAGTGATGTCGTTAGGCTGCCGAATTTTCATAAGAGATTTCTCAATTTTTCTTCTATTTTGACCTCCTTTATTTTATACTTCTTTCCCAATATCCCATCATCAAAATTCTATGATAATTCCATTAATGTACATGAACTGTAATTGTATTATGATAATGTAAAATTTCATCATCATCTCTCTTTCCCCCACCTCTTATACTAAAAATGAAAACACCATCCGAGATGTGTTAATTTATCACATTCAAGGACGACGGGTTCTCAATTTCCGTTACCATCCTTAATTCAGGTCATGAAACCGTTTTTATGTTTGAAACATATAATAATATATGTATTTTTTCTCGTTAATGTTCTGGAATCCCTACACACTCATAATATGGAATAATAATATAGAATAAGTTCATTATGCACAAAACTGCCAAGCTAAATCCAAGCGTAAATCAATAACTTTTAACAAATGATTCATACTCAAGTATATAACCTAGAATAATTATAAGATAATTTATATCTCTTTAATTTCACTAATAATATATATTTACAATTCTGTATGTTTAACCACATTTCAAATGAACTTTCATTCATGAATTCAAGTAAACGAATCATGAAAACCAAGGAAGAAAATGCTTCCAAAACAATAAAATTGAACCTCTTAAACCCATAAAATGTGACATGAATGAAGCTAATGAGGTTATAATAAATAAATTAAATGTATATGAGGTTATATAATTTTTAATTAATGTATCAAAATTTGATTATTCAGGTCATTAAAAGAAACAAACAGCACACTCGAGCATAAGGTAACGGGTTTCTCATATCACTTTCATTTCTGTGAGATTTTCATTGTTCGCCACTTATTTCTTGTATGTGGTATATGTGTACTGCAATTTGATATATAATAACATGATTCTCTTTATTTTAATTTTATTAAATGATTCAGTTGATGGTTATTAAGTTCTGGTCATATGATTTGATGGATTACATTGTGGTAAGGGACTTCATCTCAACTACCATTTTTTTGTGGCTAACTATGTCCTCCAAGGACCCAAAGGCCTTCATTTTTTATTGATTTTTGATAATCCACATTTCAAGGGGTGATGTGTAACCCTTACAAGGCCCATAGGAATAATTATTACATGGACCATAGGCCATAGAGGAATTCATTTCCCGTAGGATTAAAACATCACATAAAACCCAGACTAACTACTTGGAACTGCTCCTCCCCAGCATCTTCATCGTGAAATCAGATCTCCACCTTCACATGGTTGTTTGGATAGGAATTCTCGTGTATGCACAGGCTTGTCCCGATGGTAGGTGTCATACCCTCTCATTTTTGCAATCTGTTTAGCTTCTACTCTGGTGAAAGATCATTTCTCATCTTCCTTGTAGAGCTTGTTACACATAGGCCATCTAGTTTGCATTTTCACTTAAGGTGGTCCGAAGGCCTTGAGGTGGCCCGAAGGCCTAACTGACCTGAAGGCCTGGGTGGCCCAAAGGCCTTAAAGGACTTGGGGACCAAATCGGTGGCCCGAAGGCCCAAACATGGGCATATTCCCAGCTGCTACCGTGTCAAATAGTACCTACTACAAATCCCACTACAGTACTTGCATAGTATTGCTACAGTAACCTGAAGATGATGTCTCCACCTGGATTTGATCCCGGGTCTCCCGGATGCACTTATGAAGTCCTTACCAACTGTTCCAAGGCTCATATTTTTTATTTTTCACCTAATAATCCTTATGTGGTGTACCTACTTTCCATTTGAGATAAATTTTCATTTGAAATTATATTTCAATTAAATATCAATATTCTCATATCATGGATATGTTTATTGTCTAAACCGTATACCATTTTACATACGGTGTTTTATTGCAATACTATTTTTACTAAGGAAATATTGATAAATATGTATTCTCTACTCTATATGGATAATAAGAAGGCATATTGTAATTATATTAAATCTACGCATAAATAATGATTTAGACATGAAGTGGTGGGTGGGGCCCACTATATACCCCCCGATGCATCGGCAGGTCTCATGAGACAAATCAGTTTGCGATAAACCCTTTGAGTTTGTATCCAAAAATAAGATGGGTTTCTACCCACAAAACTAAACCATTTTAATAGTATTATGGTATCATGTGCTAGATACATGATGTCTAATTAATAAGAATTCTTTTTATTCATTATAAGTTATTACTATCCATGAGGTTTTCACTATGAAAAAATTTATGGATGCAGTTTCATTCTCAGTTTATTATGGCGTGAGTTTTTCATTTATTCACCATACCATATTGATTGTGTAAAATTATTTATGATTCAGTTATTATTGATTCATTCTTCCGCTATTTGTGACCCTTAGTGAGTATTTGAGCTCACCCCTTTCATTTTTTTACCTTCAACAGGTGATGAAGAAGAGATCATTTATTGATTTTCTATGGATGTAGTTTTTAGTTTTGTATTTTTTAACATTTTCCAATGTAATTTGAGTTACATATATGTATTTATTTTCTTCAATAATACTAAACTAATCTTTCCTTCAGGATTTCATTCCTTCCAACCATTCCAATATAACAATTAATGCATCGGATCCGTTCTAGAGAGGTCGGGGTGTTACAGTTGGTATCAAAGGATGTTTAGTAGAAAAATTGGAAACTTTGGTAGGAAATGTATTGTAGGGAACAAATACCTAAGAAAGTATTTTAGGATAAATGTACAAGAACATCCTGGTATTTTTCTAAGGAATAGATTATGTAAATCTTTCTAGAAAATACATCCATGTGTAGATATGAGTAGGTAGAGGTGGCTATGGCACAGATGTACCTATAAGTGAAAGCTCTGATAAGGAGTTTCGAGCTTGACCCGGGGTATCCTGGTACAAGAAAATGAGCTTTGCTGCAATCTTGGTTACGACACTCTCAGGGGATATTTTTAGGATAATTCATATTTTCTTTACAATCCATTATGAAGGATTAAAATGTAAATTATTCCTCAAAGAAACCATTTTCTAATTATGGGATTATCAATAAGTAGGATCTCAATTCATGAAAAGTATTTTTTTATGTTAATATTATACTTTATTATTCGTACCCTAATCTAGTGTGGGCCATTATTTAGAAATGGAGGCTAATGGAAGAAGGGGAATCAATACTCGTGGGAAATGGAGGGATCTCCCCACTGAACAAGTAAACACAGTCAATGTTGGAGTAGATAATATCATGAAAATATTGGGAAAACATACTTAAGTTGTAACGAGTAATCATTCCACACCTTTGTTGGATCATTTCATACGGCAGAAGCCCTCATATTTCAGCGGGACTACTAATCCAGTGGCTTCTGAGCAATGGATCAAGTCCCTTGAAACGAAATTCATGTCATTAAGATGTAATGAAAATGAAAAGGTAGTACTGGTAGTATATTTTCTCAAGGGCGATGATGATCAATGGTTGTCCTTGATTCAGAATACCATGGAGGAAGAAGAAATAGAAGAAATGGAATGATGGGATTTTAAGGAAATATTATTCGAAAAATATTTCCCTCATGAGAAATGAACTAAAATGAAGAGGACATTCATTGGCTTAAAGAAAAGGGAAGAAGACAGTGTTGCAGAGTATGAGGCTACCTTTACAAGGCTAGCCAGGTATTCCGTAGATTACGTATGTGACTCGGCAAACAAGATTGATCATTTATTTGAAGTTCTTAAGCCATATATTCGAATGTCACTGGTTTCTCAAACATTTTCATCATATGATGAAATTTTATCAAGTTCCATAAAAACAGAGAAGTAATTTTATAGATCAAATTTTTTCAAGGGAAAAAATGATAAAAAGGAGTACTCTGATAACCAAGGGAAATTTGAAGCGCCAAAGAAGAATAAGGGAATGAAGAAATTCCTATTATGTGAGAACTGTGGAAAGAATCATATCAGAAAATGATTAAAAGGCATGAGAGTCTTCTATAAGTGTGGAGAAAAGGGTAATTTACCTCATGAATGCAAGAGGAAGAAACAATTTTATGATGTTCAATGCTACAATTGTATAGAGATGGGACACTATGCAAATGAGTGTCCTAAGCGCCAAGGAAACATTCCTAAAAAAATCCAAGGGAGCAAGGGAGAGCTTATGCGATTACAACCACAGAATTTAAAGTTCATAATGATGTGGTGGAAGGTACTTTAATTGTTTCCAAAAACTTATCCAACACTTTATTTGATTCTGGATCATCACATTCGTTTATATCTTCCAAGTTTTCCAAGAAAATTAGACATGTCCAATTTGATTTAATAAAGAAGTTATCAGTAAAAACTCCTAGGGGATGAATCATTACAACAAAGGCATGTCAACAAGTCCCCCTCATGACACATAAACATGATTTAGTTCCTAACCTTATCATCATACCAATGACTAGCTTTGATATAATTCTTGGTATGAATTGACTATCAAACTATGATGTGAAGATTTATTTCAAGAAAAAGAAAGTTACAATTTTTGAAAATGGTGTAGAATCTCTTATCATTAGAGAAGAGACCTCTCTATATGATTCTTATCTAGAACCACCCCCATTATCTTTATTTAATGCAATTCTTGGACAGGAAGAGAACCCAATATCTATGGGTGACTAAAGAATTATTCATATTTAAAATGTTCATATAGTGCAAGAATACATTGATATATTTCCAGGGGATTTAGCTGGACATACTCTTGGGTGAGAAATTGAGTTTTACATTGACTTAATTCCTAGTGCAAGACCTATATCAAATACCCCAAATAGAATGGCCACTATGGAGTTAGTAGAGATAAACAAACAAGTAGAGGAGTTGAGTGAAACAAGATTTATTCGACCTACTGTTTCTCCATGGGGAGCCCCGGTCCTGTTTGTCAAAAAGAAAGTAGGATCCATGAGGGTATTCATTGATTATAGGTAAATAAAATCTATTACAACAAAGAATAACTATCATATACCTCAGATTGATTATTTATTTGATCAAATTCATGGAGATCAATAATTTTCAAAGATTGACCTTTGGTCCTGATATCATCAGCTACGTGTGAGGAAGGAGGATATTCCTAAGACAACATTTCGAACCATGTGTGGGCATTATAAGTTTACAGTGATTCCTTTTTGACTGACTAATGCACCCTCTGTTTTCATGGATTTAATGAATAGAGTTTTTAAGGAATATCTTGATAACTTTTTTTTGGTATTCATCGATGATATCTTGGAATACTCAAAAATATATAAAGACCATGAGGATCACTTGCATATTATTCTGAAAACACTTAGAAGAAATGAATTATATGGGAAGTTTAGAAATTATGAATTCTAGATTCAATCAGATTCTTTTCTGGGACATATTGTCTCAATGGATGGAATCCTAGTTGATCCAGAAAAGAAAAAGGCAATTAAATATTGTCCCATGCCAACAAGCATAACCGAGGTATGTGGTTTTATTGGATTAGTAGGTTACTATCGACGTTTCGTTCAGAATTTTTCCCAACTATATAAATTTATAACCAATCTCACATGTAAAGGAGTTAAGTTTGTGTGGAAAAAAGAATTTATAGAATGATTCGAGAAATTGAAATGAACATTGGTCAATACCCCAATTTTGACTCTTCTATTTGGAAATGATGGATTCGTAATAGACAGTGATGCGTCAAAGAATGGTATTGGTTTCATCCTTATTAAAAATGGTAATGTTATTGCTTATGCATCAAGGCAGTTGAAGACCCATGAGATAAATTATCCAACACATGATCTTGAGTTATTAGTTGTAATCTTTGCTCTGAAAATATGGAGAAATTATCATTATAGTGAAAAATTTGAGATATACACAGATCACAAGAGTGTGAAATACATTTTCACACAAAAAGAACTCAACATGAGGCAAAGTAGATGGCTTGAGGTAATCAAAGATTATGATTTTTCAATACACTACTACCCAGGAAAGTAAAATAATGTGGCAGATGCATTACGTAGAAAATATCATTGACTTCTAACTCAAATGAGGATTGAGAGAGATCATATATTCATGGATCTACTAAATATGGATATGGGAATTGTTAAAGAAGGGTAAACATATTTCCTATTTCAAATTATTTCTAAACCATATTTACTAGAGAATATAAAAAGTGCTAAATCTGATGACGAAAATATACACAAGAAAATTATTTCTATTAAGGATGGGAGATTGGAATACTTCGTGTATGAGGAAGGAGTTCTGACGTTTGGGAAGAGGTTATGCGTTCCATCAGTACCTGAGCTAAAAAAGGGAACTATTAGACGATGCTCATAGATCAAATTTCTCTATACACCCGGGTAGCATAAATATGTATAGAGATCTGAAGGAATATTTTTGGTGGGATAATATGAAGTGGGAAATTGCTGACTACGTGTCAAGGTGTCTAGTTTGTCAAAAAGTGAAGTCAGAGAGACAAAATCCTAGAGGAGTGATGAAACCTATACCTATTCCTATGTGGAAGTTGGATAACATTATGAAGGATTTTTTCACCAGACTACCGAGGAAACCTAGAAGGATAAATGCAATATGGTTAATTGTTTATTGTATCAAAAAATCAGAACATTTTCTTCCTATAATAGAGGATTTACCACTTAAGTGCCTAGAGAGACTTTTTATTAATGAATTTGTAAGACTTCATGGCACCCCATTATTGATTGTGTCCGATAAAGATCCCCGGTTTACATCAAAATTTTGGAAAAGTCTCTAGAAGGATTTGAATACTGAGCTTTATATGAGTACTACTTATCAACCCCAAACCGACAGACTGTCTGAAAGGACTATTCAAACTCTAGAAGACATGCTGAGATCATTATCTATTGACTTTAAATGTATATGGGATCAATACATGACTTTTTAAGAATTTTCCTACAACAATAGTTTCTATTCTATTATTCAAATGACTCCGTATGAAGAATTATATGGAAAGAGATTTCGAACTCCAACTTGTTGGGAAAAAGTTGGTGAGAGGAAACTTATAGGCCCATAAATTATTGAAGATACCACGGAAAATGTGAATACAATCCAAGCCCATATTAATGCATCCCAAAGTAGGTAGAAGAGTTATTCTGAAAACCGGAGAAAGGATTTTGAATTCCATGTGGGAGATCATGTCTTTCTGAAAGTATCTCCATGGAAGGGTGTCTTAAGGTTTTTTAAAAAAGGGAATCTAATCCCCAAGTACATCGGACCATTTGAAATTATAGAAAGAATAAGATTTGTATCTTACCATTTAGCAATGCCACCAAGTCTCTCCAAATTCCATAATGTATTCTATGTGTCATTGATGAAGATATACATGCCATACCCAATGCATGTACTCACCTATGAAGAAATAGAACTGGAACCTAATTTTTCATATTGTGAAGAGCATGTCGGGATTCTTGACACAAGGGAGCTGGTATTGAAGAATCGAACAACTCGTCTAGTAAAGGTTATGTGGAGAAACAAGAATATGGAGGAAACAACATGGGAACCTGAGCATTTCATGAAGAAGAACCACCCACATCTTTTTGGTGGGCTTTATACATAAAATTTCGAGGACAAAATTTCCAAAGGATGGAATAATATAACACCCCAAATATTTTATGATATGTTCCTCTTAAATACTTTCTATTAATTAGATAGCCTATATTGCATGAAGCACTAAGTATTTTTTGAAAAAAAATATTAAAAGAGAAAGTTATAAGCGATCCATTAAACATAAATTTTTCACTTCTATGTTTTGAATTTTGAAAAACGGTCATCTAGAGTTGTGACTAGTAAGTCATTTAGATTCTGATAGACCCAACTTGTTTTTTTGATGAATAGTAACATACCCTTATGAATAGTAATATAAATAGTAATATGTCCCTTATAAATAGTAAATAATGATAATATTTTATTTTCTTAAGGTAATAATATAATGAGATCTTAATTAATTTTTCAACGTGATATAGAACTAATTATACCTTTAAAATTTTATTTTTCGAATTAAATATGATTTTATTTATAAAATTAAATTAAAAATACTTTGAAAATTATTTTCAAAAAATGGATTTCATTTTTTAATTATTCACGTCAAAAAATGGTTAGGGTGATTTTTTTGAGATTTTTCTAAAATACATGAATTTTTCGTGATTAGTAAAAATACAGTTTTGAGTTTTCGGTAGTTTAATGACATCATTATTATGTAATAAATAAATATAAAAGTCTGGTAGACTATTTTATAGTATCTTATTACATTATGTGTCCCAAGAGAATAAAACCATGGTCAAATACCATGGTTGAGCACATGGTTTTGCAAAAACCACTAATGAGGTGTCCCTTTTAATTAATAATAAACTCTCTCTTAATTACTATAAATACCCGCTCACCCCCTTTGTTTCATTTAAATAAAAACACATTATCCTCAAAGATCTAGTATTATTTACTCCCTATGAGTCATCCCAAGGTGTCCTCAAACCCCTATGGTACCAACCTCCATGTTTTGGGAGTTACTCTACAAGGTAAGAGAATCAACCACCCTTCTCTTTTCTTAAAGCTTTCAGTTTATGTTTTCTATTTTATTTTCAATTTTATTATGTTGGGATATTTAATTCCATATTCCACTTACTTATCATATTATGTATTAGTGACTATATACCCCATTTCTCTCATCAAACTATTTTATTTAATTTTTAGTGACGTCGTTAGGTTACTGAATTTTCGTAAGAGATTTCTTAATTTTTCTTCTATTTTAAGTTCCTTTATTTTATACTTATTTCCTCATATCCCATCATACAAATTCTATGATAATTCTATTACCTTGAATGAACTGGAATTATATTATTCTAATTTAATATTTCATCATCATCTCTCTTTCCCCCTCCTCTTACACTAAAAATGAAATCTCCGTCCGAGATGTGTTAATATATCACATTCAGGGACGACGGGTTCTCAATTTTAGTTAACATATTTAATTCTGGTCATGAAACCATTTTAATGGTTTAACCAGATCATAATATATGTATTCTATCTCATTAATGTTATGGAATCCCTACACACTCATAATATGGAATAATAATTCAAAACAAGTTCATTGTGCCCAAAAACACCAAGCAAAATCCAGGCGTTAATCAATAACTTTTAACTAATGATTCATCCTCATGTATATGACCCATAATAATTAAAATATAATATATATATATATAATTTCAATAGTAATATATATTTACAATTCTATATGTTTAACCACATTTCAAACGAACTTCCATTCATGAATATAAGTAAACGAATCATGAAAACCAAGGAAGAAAATACTTCCAAAACAATAAAATTGAACCTCTTAAACCAATAGAAAGATCCATGAATGAAGATAATAAGGTTATAATAAACAAATTAAATGTATATGAGTCTCTTGAATTATTAATTAATGAATCTAAATTTTATTACTCAGGTCATTAAAAGAAACGAAGAACACACTCGACCATAAGGTAAGGGGTTTGTCATCTCACTTGCATTTCTGTGAGATTTTCATTGTTCACCACTTATTTATTATATGTGTTATATGTGTACTGAAATTTGATATATAATAACATGATTATATTTATATTAATTTTATTAAAAGATTCATTTGATGGTTATTAAGTTCTGGTCATATGATTTGACTAATTATATTGTGGTAAGGGACTTCGTCTCAACTACCATTTTGTTGTGGCTAACTTTGTATTGTGCACCTAATAAACCTTATGTGGTGCAAATACTGTCCATTTGAGATAAATTTTCATTTGAAATTATATTTCTATTAAATATCCATATTCTCATATCATGTATATGTTTATTTTCTAAACCGTATACCATTTTACAAATGGTGTTTATTTGGAAAGTAATTTTGACTATGGAAATATTGATGAATCTGTATTCTCTAATCTATAAGGATATTGAGAAGGAATATCATAATTTTATTAAATATATGTATAAATAATGCTTTGGAAATAAAGTGGTGGTTGGTTCCTACTATATCCCTTCGATGCATCGGCAAGTCTCATGATACAAATCAGTTTTCAACAAACCCTTCGAGTTTCTTTCTAAAAATCAGATGGGTTTCTACCCAAAGAACTAAACCATTTTAATGGTATTAGGGTATCATGTGTCAGATACATGATGTCCAATTAATAAGAATTATCATTATTCATTATTAGTTATTACTATCCATGAGGTTTTCATGATGAAAAAATTTATGGATGCAGTTTCATTCTCAGTTTATTAACGGCGTGATTTTTTTCATTTATTCACCATGTCATATTGATTATGTCAAATTGTTTATGATTTAGTTATTATTGATTCATGATTCCACTATTTTTAACCCTTAATGATCATTTGAGCTCACCCATTTCATTTTTTTACCTTCAACAGGTGATTAAGTAGAGATATTTTATTGAGTTTCTGTGGATGTAGTTTTTAGTTTTGTATTTTGTAACCTTTTCCAATGTAATTTAAGTTAAATCTATGTATTTAGTTTCATAAAGACTACTAAACTGATCGTTCCTTCAGGATTTCATTCCTTCTAACCATTCCAATATAACAAGTAATGCACCAGTTCTGGTCTAGAAGGGTCTGGGTGTTACATCTATCGTGTAGGGTGAATAGAGATATAGAAAATTGTTTAGCATAGTGAATTCCCTCTAAAATCCCATTTTTTATCTCCTTCTAGAGAATGATAAATTCAATAGAGAATCCTTCAATATCTAAGGATGATTGACCAATATGAATGAGGTAAGAAAAATTATTCTCCTTTTTAGCACTCAAAAATACATTGACATTGATTATAGATCAAAGGAGCATATTTGGATCACCGCTATATGGATTATACAAATGGATCCTCACATTGTAATTAATGTAATCTAAAAAGGGCCTTTCGAAATATCAACAACATCAACAAATAAATTATCCTAACATAAGGTATTTATTTTCTTCAAATATAAATAAATTAATTATAAATATTACATGAATGATCCTAACTTGTGGTTTCATGTAGCTAAATATTAAAATAAATTTTTATATATCACCCACCACTGGATGATTCTAATGTTCATGGAACCAATAATTTCTTCAGGGGTCATTCCTGAAATTCATAGAAATGATGAAACTAAAGGATTTTACATTAAAAATTTCCATTAATACTTTTTTCCTATAATATTCATGTTCTTTCACTTTTTATTTCAAACTTCAAATTTCTCTTTGTAGTGGTAATTGATGAGTGTTCCCTACTAAAAACAACTAATGAAGTACGCCCAGAACCCATCCCCTTTACACACCCAAGTTTATCCTTCCCTAAAATAATTTCAACTACATCATTATAGGATACTGAGGATGATTTTAATGGGTTTACATCCCTAGATTCTTGAATTTTAACCTGTTAATACCAATATATTAATAATTATTTTTAAAATTATTTTAAAATCATAATATTATATAGTTAAAAGTATTTAATTATTATTTAATGATCTTTCATTACTATAAAAACATAATAATGAAAAATAAATTATGCCAAAAAAACCTTAATACTAATTAATTAGGCCCAACTAGATGGATCAAAGAATGCCGGATTGGGATCATTTGATCCATGTGCTAACCCCATTTAATTGGGTTTATGGACTGTTTTTTGTTATAATTTATTTTTAATTATTATGTTTTTATAGTAGTGAAATAACAATAAACATAAATGAAAAGTGTCACGACCCGTCCTCGGGGCCCGTGTCATGACTATCCCAAGCCCGCCTTCCATAGTCCAGGGGCTGGCGACTAGCACCAAGGCATAATTCCCGATAAAAAGTGAAGGCATTGCCTTTGTAAGTAAACGAACACCACAGAGCAAGCAAGAAGAAGTAAACACTAAGTAAAACTGGGTACAATAGTAAGTGTGGAAAAGTAAGTGGGCCAGAATACAAACCCAAACTGAAAGTAAATTACAACTGAAAAAGGGAGTACAACAACTTAAAAGTAAAGCCGCAGCGTCAAGCCGTCCACTGGAAGTCCCACCTGAAGGGTGGGTACAGATAGCCTCCACAGCTCCTCGGGTCCAGCCGTCCGCTCCAAGTATGTCCCACCCAGTGGTCTACCTCTAGGTACCAACTGGTCCACTAGCCTCTACCATGATCAGTGTTGTCCGTCATCTGCATCCAACACAACGTAGTGCGGGCATAGCCCGTGCAGGGGTGAGTATAAGCTACTCAGTAGGGACCCCGAGACCCCTGAAGGTATCCCAGAATCCACAAAGGATAATCCACAAAGGAAAAACACAATCACGAAGTAACATCTGACACTACTTAGGTATATGCCCATACATATACTTAATTCATCAATTACAGATTGGCTCCAACATCCGAGCCCAAGTTCGATCACGTCCACACAGGATAACACAACCCAATCCACATAGGAAAGCAAGTCAATTATATCGAAGATAATGATTGAAAGTCAAGAATCATCACACAAAGGTATACTTCTTCGTAAGATGATAGAGATGATCAGATGTATCCACTGATTCATCTAAGCCGTCGGACCCACATAGGATCGATAGGTACTAACCCCTGTAATGACCCACAAAGGATCGATAGGTAATAACCCCCGCAATGACCTACACAGAATCTGACCCACACAGGATCGGTAGGCGCTGGCCCACACAGGACCGCTGAGCGCTGACCCACACAGGATCGGTAGCACTGATCCACGTAGGATCGCTGAGAGCTGTAGTCGTCGTCGCCGAATCCACGGAGGATTTATGTACAGTCGTCATCGTCGTCGTAGTCACAGCCAGCTCTAGGGTTCCCGCACACAACAAGCTCGTTCGGGAGGGTCCACACCACGAGCCGAGGGGCTGATACATCAACTGACATGTAGTCCGAAGTAGATGTATCCAAAATTTCTTTATCGTCAACAGGAAGTCAACGTCATAGACGGCGCGTCAATCAGACGCCCGGTCTGAGAGTTATTGGCTTTTTCGTCCCAAGGGCCCGGTTGGTTTTTTTTCAGAACCAACCCAACCATACTCCATCTGCATCTAAACCTCAAGCGGAGTAATCCAAAAGGTCCTTCTCACCAAGAGGAATCAAACAAAGTCGACGGCACGTCAATCAGACGTCCGAACCTCAAGTTATAAGTGTTTCCGCTCCGAGGGCCTGGATAGTTTCGTGTTTGAACCAACCCGGCTGAACCCAAAGTAATCCGAAACCTTGAGTGTGATATACCGAAACGACCATCTCGATCCAAGTATCGCATCGCAGCTGACGGTGTGTCGATCGGAGGTCGTAATCCCAAGTTATGGGAAAAATACCGAAAGATGTCCGGGAGTAGGGGGTTCGGGCCTGGTTCGACCCGGCCCGATACCCCCTAGGTCGGCCCGAACCGGGTCGACCCGACTCGGGTCCGGGTCCGGCCCGCTTGGGCGTAGCCCGGCCCGGCTGGCGCGGCCCGGCCCGGCCTGACACCAGGCGTCTCGGCCATAACAGTCGAGCGATGAGTTGGGGGGGGGGGGGCGCTGCCCCCCGCGTTGTCAAACTGCGGCCCCCATGAGGGGGGCCGCTCCTGCTGGCCAGCTAGGGGTTACGACCCCCGGCACTTCCCCCTGACCGGCCGGCCTACTGCTGCCACCACAGGACCGAGGCGGTCCCGTCCCCGTACTCTGACGCCGGCGGCCAGAAACCGGTCGTCGTTCCCTGCTCCGCTGCGGCCTATGGTCGCGGCCTTGATCCGTCTGGCACGGCGCAACGGCGATGCGCCGCTCCGCTGCGGCCCCGCTCCGGCCGCGGTGCCTATGTGGTTCTCTGGCGTGGCGCGACGGCTCCGTGACTTGTTTGTCTTCAACGGCGCCGTGCTTCTTCTCCCAAACTCATAGCTTTCGCGCGGTGCAATGGCACCGCGCCGCCTTACACATTCCGCAACAAAACCAAACAAACAAGGGGGAGGAGGGTCAGCCATGTTAGTGTGGTCCGACCTCCTCCCATTATTGCGATAATAGGCGGCCCAGGTAAGATGATAAAACATCGATGAATGTAATCAGGAACAAAAAGCAATAATCCCCCTACCTCGAGCGTAGTCGTCGAACGAGGTTTGTTGCGAAAAGGGGCGTCGTGGAATTGATCGTCGTGGAAGATGGTTCCGTACATGTTGACGGAGATCGTCCGAGGAGGAACGGTGTCTCCCTTCCTTTGACACGGGAAGAAGGAATGAAAGGATGAGTGTCGGGTCATCGATCTCCGAGGAATGCGTCTCTCACCGTCGTCCGTCGTCAGAGGTCGGTGTTCTTCGTGTTCTTCATCGTGGAAGAAGAACTTCAAGAACTTGAGAAAATTCTCCCAATCCTTCACGCACAACGAAAACCCCTTAATAAAATAAGACTTGTCTTATTTTATTAACACACAATCCAACCTCTTTGAAATTCAAAAATTAAAACAACCAATTAATTGAATTAATTGAAACGTTTAAACCACCAAATTAATAGAGGCGTCTCAAACTAAGTTTAAACGCAATATTTGACTTCCAATTAGAGGGGGTTGCGGGTGCGTTACCTTATTAAAGGAGGGGGTTTAGGAATAAAAGAAATGGTGGGGCTCGTGTGGGACCCACCTCACAAATATCCTACCTAGTGGGTAGGATATTGTGGGTCCCACTTCATCCACTTAGTTTAGTTTAAACAAAATAAAAAAAATTGGTTGCACCACTTTTATTTTATTCCTTCACTTAACCCAAAAATTTAAAAACCACACCCAAGAAAACGCAACTCTAGAAAAGGTGTTTCTAAGAAATTATCGGTGCTGCGATTCCACCGGTGCCCTCAGAATTCGATTCCGAGCACCGGTTCAAAAGTTAGGAAAACCCGCTCGTTCGTTCACTAAACGTACTCGAGCTGAACTTTGGAAAATGATTCTGGGCACACCGGGCCTCGGAATCAGGTGACGTCAGAAACTGCATTCTTTTAAAATCCCAAAGAAAATTAAGAAAAAAAAATTCCCTTGAATTTTACAGGTCTTTACATTACTCCCACCACAGGGCTTTACGTCCCCATAAAGATACATCATAAACTAGGTGAACAAATGTGGGTACTGAGCATGCATCTGAGCCTCCTGCTCCCAAGTGCTCTCCTGGAGGTTCCCATGCTGACATCTGATGCGCACTAGAGGAATCAACCATCCATGTAGGACCCTCTCCTGTCTATCCTCAATCTCCACCGGGACCTCCGCAAAAGTCTCCCCATCATCGATGTCCAGCTCCCCATTGTCAATGATATGCATCGGGTCGTACACATATCTCCTCAGCTGAGATACGTGGAAGACGTCGTGTACCCGGTACAACTGAGGTGGTAGAGCCAGGTGATAATCCACCTTTCCAATCCTGCTGAGGACCTGGAATGGTCCGATGAAGCATGGAGACAACTTGCCACCTCGGCCAAATCTTTGTAATCCCCGTTGAGGTGAGACCCTCAAGAAGATGTGTTCACCATCCTCGAACTCCAGTGGCCTCTGCCTCCTGTCAGCATAAGACTTCTGTCGGCTCTGAGCTGTCCTCATCTGCTCCTGGATGACCTCGACCTTCTCTGTCGTGGCCTAGATCATCTCTGGTCCCACAAGTGCTGACTCCCCAGGGTCTTTCCAGCACAGAGGAGATCTGCAAGGTCGGCCATACAATGCCTCGTATGGTGCCGTCCCGATGGTGGAGTGGTAGCTGTTGTTGTACGCGAACTCCACCAAGGGTAGGTGGTCCTCCCAGCTGCGACCAAAGTCAAGGACACATGCGCAGAGCATGTCCTCGAGTGTCTGAATGGTCCTCTCTGTCTAACCATCCGTATGGGGGTGAAAGGCAGTTCTCAGATGTAGTTGTGTCTCGAATGCCTCCTGCAACCCCTTCCAACGTCGGGAAGTAAAGAGAGCATCTCGATCAGAGACGATAGATGATGGCACACCATGAAGCCGTACAATATTCTGAACATAGAGACGTCCCAAGATCTCCACTGAGCCCTTCTCTCTGATGGGTAAGAAGTGAGCCGACTTGGTGAGTCGGTCGACAATCACCCAAATGGAGTCACGACCTCTGGAAGTGCGTGGAAGTCCAGTCACTAAGTCCATAGATATCCCGTCCCACTTCCACTCCGGGAACTCCAAGGGTTGTACCAAGCCTGCTGGTACCTGGTGCTCTGCCTTCACCTGCTGGCAGGTGAGGCATCGAGAAACAAACTCTACCGCAGCCTTCTTCATACCCGGCCACTAGTGTTGTTGTCTGAGGTCCTGGTACATCTTCGCCACTCCAGGATGTACCGCCAAAGGGGAAATGTGAAACTCTCTCAGCACCTCCTCCCGTAAAGAAATTGGTACCAAGGTACATCCTCTGAAAAAAAACGGCATGCCCTCCTCCTAAAGAGAAACCATCAGGTGCCTGTCCTGAGGATATCTATGAACTTTGTGTGTCACAGTCTGCATCCACACGTTGTGCCTCTCTAACCCGCTGTAGTAGTGGAGGAGTGACTGTGAGTGACTGAAGAAATTTTGTTCCATCTCTATCCATGAAGGATATCTGCAAAGCGTCTAGCTGCTCTGTCGCCTCCCCAAGTAGCTGAATGCCTATCCTCCTGCTGAGAGCATCGGCTACTACGTTCCCCTTTCTAAGAGTATAGACTATCTCAAAGTCATATCCCTGGAGGAACTCGATCCATCGCCGCTGTTTCAGGTTCAGGTCCTTCTGTGAGAAGATGTACCTGAGACTCTGATGGTCAGAATAGACTGTAAAGCGCTCTCCCCTCAGATAGTGTCACCACATATTCAGAGCAAAGACCATTGTTGCTAACTCTAGGTCATGGGTAGCATAGTTCTGCTCATGCTGCCTCAACTGTCGTGATCCATAGGCGATCATGGCCCGCTCCTGCATCAGTACACATCCAAGTTTGGTCCCTGATGCATCATAGTAAACTATGTACCCAACTCCCTCCTCTGGTAGCCTCAAGATAGACGCGCTGGTCCATCTCAGTCTCAGCTTCTAGAAACTATGCTCACATCTGTCTGACCACACCAAGGGTTTCCCCTTCTTCGTCAAAGTTGAGAGTGGTGTCGCAACTCTGGAGAAGTCTGGCACAAATCTTTAGTAGTATCCAGCTATTCCCAAGAAACTTTGCACCTCTGTCACGCTCCTGGGTGGCTTCTAAGCTAGCACTGCCTCGATCTTCACAGGATCCACCGCAACTCCCACCTCAGAGATGACGTGTCCCAAGAAGTGGACCTCACGTATCCAGAACTAAAACTTCTAGAGCTTTCCATAAAGCTGGTGCTCTCAGAGTGTGTCTAGTACAACCCGCAAGTGGTAGGCGTGCTCCTCCTCAGTCGTCGAGTATATCAAAATGTCGTCGATGAAGACCATGACAAATCGATCGAGGTATGGCTGAAAGATCCTGTTCTTGAGGCCCATGAACACTACTGGACCATTGGTTACGCAGAATGGAATAACCAAGAACTCATAGTGGCCATACCGACATCTAAAGTCCGTCTTCTACACGTCCTTGTCCCGAACTCTGAGCTAATGATAGCCTAATCTAAGATATATATTTGAGAACCACCGTTCTTCCTTGAGCTGATCGAAGAGGTCATCAATCCTCGGTAGCAGATACTTGTTCCTCATGGTCACCTGGTTCAGGAAATGATAGTCGACCCAAAGTCGCAAGATCTCGTCCGCCTTCTTGGCGAACAATATTGGGGAAGCCCAGGGTGAAACACTAGGTCGGATGAATCCCTTGCCCTGCAAGTCCTCCAACTATACCTGTAGCTCTCGAAGCTCAGTGGGATCCATCCAATATGCTGGGGTGGGTATCGGGGCTGTCTCGGGGTACAGGTCAATATAAAAGTCTACCTCTCTGCGAGGAGGTAGTCCTGGAACGTCGTCGGGAAAAACGTCTGCATACTGATCCACCACTGCAGGAAAACCAGGACTTCGCATGTCTACTACTCCTAGGATGAGTCTAGCCAACTGATGAGTGATGGGTTGTCATCTCCTCTGCTTGAGTCCATCCTGTGCTACAAAGGCTCCCTTCTCGCCGGTGAAGGTGAACCTGCTCCCGTAAGTGCGTACACATCGCACCTTGCTCCTAATACAGTCAATCTGAGCATGGACTGTAGATAACCAATCCATGCCCAAGATGACGTCGTAAGGCCTCGACACCACTACAAGAAGATCCCAGCCGAAGCTCTCACCTCCTAGAGTAAGCTCACACTACCGGCACCAATGCGTAATCATTGAGTCTGCTCTCGTAGGAGTCTCTAGCCGTAAGGATCGATCCAACAGCTCTGTCGGAATCTTTGAGCTCCGAAAAAGGGCAGCGGCTATGAATGAATGACTCGCTCCTATGTCTGTAAGAACTGCAGCAAGGGTGGAATAGACACAGATAGTACCTCGAATCATCTCGGGCGCGTCGTGGTCGTAGGCCTCCGCTGCCTGAATTTGTGCATGTCTCTGCCCGCCAGCTCCCTGTGGTCGGGGTGGACCTCCTGGTGGTGGTGGTGGTAGAGCCTCGAAGCATCGCCCACCACCTACTGCTCAGCCAGCTCCTCTGACTCATCCGCCTGCTCCCTGCGTACTGCCACGGTCGACCCTCTGCCTCTGCCTGGGTGGTCCATCAACCGTCTGCTGCTCCTCGGCATGGCAGGTCGGGTAGTCATGAGCCATGTGGCCCTGCCCGCCGCATGCGTAGCACTGCCTGCCTCTCGAAAAACTGGCTCTACGCTGAGTTCCCCGCACCTCTGAGCCAGTGTCCTGAGGTTGTCTGCCTGATGGTACGGTCCACCTGGACCCCTATGGCATCCGTCGACTGCCAGCTGCAGACGACTCTGCTACGTGCCGCCCTGCAGTAGGTCTCGCTGCTGGCATAGGCTCGGCAAGAAAACTCTCTATGAGAAGATCTCTCTCCAGTAATCATGCCTGTGTCGGAATGCTGAGGGAGATCAGCGATGCCCTGATCTCATGCCGCAATCCCTGCTCGAAGGTCTGGGCCCGGAAGAATGGGTCCCGTACCATGTCCGTCGAATAGCGCGAGAGGTCTGTAAATCTCTTCGAGTACTGGGCGACTGTCATGCTGCCATGCCTCAGCTGTAGAAGCTCCTGGATGCGCACCGCACGGAGGGTGGATGGGACGAACTCCGAGTGGAAGAGGCTCTCAAATTCCGTCTAGAGGAGCGATGCCTCGTTGTGCACTTGGAGCATCAAGCCCCACCATCTGCCTCCTTCCGCGTCCAGGAGACTCGCTGCAAGGATCACCATGAGGTCTGCTGGTGTCCCTACCAAACGGAAAACTCGTACAACTGCCTCCAGATAATCCTCGGCTGCCTGATGGTCCGTCTCCCCATGAAACCTAGGTGGTCGCTGACGCTGAAACTCATGCAGTGCACTAAGGAGATGTGCACCATCAGTGGCTCGGGCTGGAAGCATCGGTGGCTCGGCGGGTAGAGGTACCGCCAGTGCCTCTGCTGTCAAAGGGCCATGTACCGAGGCCTCGTCACTCAGTGGGCTGTCGTCACATACAATTCTCGGAACCCTAGCTGGATGCCATCGTGGGGTCTTCCTGAAAAGAGATAGGTGCGCCACGGTCAAAACAGTATACCTGGTGAGCTGACACAAAGTAATCACAAAGAAAACTTGAAACACACATGCAATCAATGTTTTCGTGCACTAAGTTAGAAATCAGAAGTCAGGGTCCTGGTGTACAGATACGTCGGCCGCCGCACCAACACTGGACTCCCTGGACTGATAACCACACTCAATACCCTTAACACTATTGCTTCACATAGAAAAAGATCAGATTCCAGAGTTCTGCGGTAGAACCTAACTCCTCTGATACCAATTTTTCACGACCCGTCCTCGGGGCCCGTGCCGTGACTACCCCAAGCCCGCCTTCCATAGGCCAAGGGCTGGCGATAAGCACCAAGGCGTAATTCCCGATAAAAAGGGAAGGCATTGCCTTTGTAAGTAAACGAATACCACAGAGCAAGAAAGAAGAAGTAAACACTAAGTAAAACTGGGTACAATAGTAAGTGCAGAAAAGTATGTGGGCTAGAATACAAACCCAAACTAAAAGTAAAGTAAAACTGAAAAAGGGAGTACAACAACTGAAAAGTAAAGCCGCAGCGTCGAGCCATCCACAGGAAGTCCCACCTGAAGGGTGGGTACAGATAGCCTCCACAGCTCCTCGGGTCCAGGCGTCCGCTCCGAGAACATCCCGCCCAGTGGTCTACCTCCAGGTACCGACTGCTCCACTAGCCTCTACCACGATCAGTGATGTCTGTCGTCTGCATCCAACACAATGTAGTGCGGGCATAGCCCATACAGAGGTGAGTATAAGCTACTCAGTAGGGACTCCGAGACCCCCGAAGGTCTCCCAGAATCCACAAAGGAAAAACACAATCACGAAGTAACATCTGACACTACTTAGGTATATGCCCATACATATACCTAAGTCATCAATTCCATATTGGCTCCAACATCCGAGCCCAAGTTCGATCACGTCCACACAGGATAACACAACCCAATCCACATAGGAAAGAAAGTCAATTATATCGAAGATAATGATTGAATGTCAAGAATAAGATCACACAGGTATACTTCTTCATAAGACGATAGAGATGATCAGATATAGCCACTGATTCATCTAAGCCGTCAGACCCACACAGGATTGATAGGTACTAACCCCCGTAATGACCCACACAGGATCGATAGGTACTAACCCCCGCAATGACCCACACAGGATCTGACCCACATAGGATCGGTAGGCGCTGGCCCACACAGGACCGTTGAGCGCTGAACCACACAGGACCTGACCCACACATGATCGGTAGCACTGATCCACGTAGGATTTCTGAGTGTTGTAGTCATCGCTGTCGAAGCCATGGAGGATTTCTGTACAGCCGTCATCGTCGTCGCAGTTGCAGCAAAATCTAGGGTTCCCGCACACAGCAAGCTCGTTCGGGAGGGTCCGCTCCACGAGCCGAGGGGCTGATACATCAACTAACACATAGTCCGGAGTTTATGTATTCAAAAGTTCTGTATCGTCAACAGGAACTCAACGTCACAGATGGCGCGTCAATCGGACGCCCGGTCTGAGAGTTATTGGCTTTTTCATCCCAGGGGCCCGGTTGGTTTTTTTTTTGAAAACCAACTCGACCGTACTCCATAAGCATCCAAATCTCGAGCGGAGTAATCCAAAAGGTCTGTCTCACCAAGAGGAATCCAACAAAGTCGACGGCACGTCAATCGGACGTCCGGAGCTCAAGTTATAAGTGTTTCTGCTCCGAGGGACCGGTTGGTTTCGTGTTCGAACCAACCTAGACGAACACAAGGTACTCCGAAACCTTGAGTGTGATATACCGAAACGACCGTCTCAATCCAAGGATCACATCGCATCTGACAGTGCATCGATTGGAGGTCCGCATCCCAAGTTACGGGAAAAAGACCAAAAATTGTCCGGGAGTAGGGGGTTCGGGCCC
Source organism: Viscum album (assembly GCA_963277665.1). Taxonomy (NCBI): domain Eukaryota; kingdom Viridiplantae; phylum Streptophyta; class Magnoliopsida; order Santalales; family Viscaceae; genus Viscum; species Viscum album. The sequence continues at coordinate 569,312,405 of OY728130.1, read as the reverse complement.
GGTCCGACCCGGCCCGATACCCCCTGGGTCGGCCCGAACCGGGTCGACCCGACCCGGGTCCGGGTCCGGACCTCTTGGGCACGGCCCGGCCTGGCGCCAGGAGGCTCGGCCGTAACGGCCGAGCGATGAGGGGGGGGGGGGCGCTGCCCCCCGCATTGTGAAATTGCGGGCCCCATGAGGGGGGCCGCTCCTGCTGGCCAGTCGGGGGTTACGACCACCGGCACTTACCCCTGACCGGCCGGCCCACACCATCCAGCCTGCTGCTGCCGCCACGGTACCGGGGCAATCCCGTCCCCCTGCTCCGACGCTGGTGGCCAGAAACCGGCCGCCGTTCCCTGCTCCACCCTAGCCTTTGGCTGCGGCCTTGATCCATCCGGCACAGCGCAATGGCGCCGCACCCCTCCGTCGTGGCCCCGCTCCGGCTGCGGTGCCTATGTGGTTCTCTGGCGTGGCGTGACGACACCGCGACTTGTTCGTCTTCAACGGCGCGGTGCGACGACACCGCGCTTCTTCGCCCAAACTCATAGCTTCTTCGCGGTGCAACGACACCGCGCCGCCTTACACATGCCGCAAAAAAACCAAACAACCAAGGGGGGGAGGGTTTTCCATGTTAGTGCGGTCCGACCTCCTCCTGTTATTGCGATAACAGGAGGCCTAGGTAATACGATAAAACAGCGATGAAAGTAATCAGGAACAAAAGGCAATAATCCCCCTACCTCGAGCGTAGTCGTCAAACGAGGTTTGTTGCGGAAAGGGGCGTTGCGGAATTGATCATCACGGAAGATGGTTCCATACACGTTGACGGAGATCGTCCGAGGAGGAATGGTGTCTCCCTTCCTTTGATGCGGGAAGAAGTAACGAAATGATGAGTGTCAGGTTGTCGATCTCCGAGGAAGGCGTCTCTCACCGTCATCCGTCATCGGAGGTCGGCGTTCTTCGTGTTCTTCGTCATGGAAGAAGAACTTAAAGAACTTGATCAAATTCTCCCAAGCCTTCACGCACAATGAAAATCCCTTAATAAAATAAGACTTGTCTTATTTTATTTACACACAAGCCAACCTCTTTGAAATTCAAAAATTGAAACAACCAATTAATTGAATTAATTGAAACGTTTAAACCACCAAATTAATAGAGGCATTTCAAAATAAGTTTAAATTCAAGAGTTGACTTCCAATTAAAGGGGGGGTGCTGGTGTGTTACCTTATTAAAGGAGGGGGTTTAGGAAGAAAAGAAACGGTGGGGCTCGTGTGGGCCCCACCTCACAAATATCTTACCTAGTGGGTAGGATATTGTGGGTCCCACTTCATCCACTTAGTTTAGGTTAAACAAAATAAAAAAAAAATTGGTTGCACCACTTTTATTTTATTCCTTCACTTAACCCAAAAATTTAAAAACCACACCCGAGCAAATGCAACTCTGGAAAAGGTATTTCTTAGCAATTATCGGTGATGCGATTCCATCGGTGCCCTTGGAATTCGATTCCGAGCACCGGTTCAAATGTTAGGAAAACCCGCTCGTTCGTTCACTGAACGTACCTGAGCTAAACATTGGAAAATGATTCCAGGCACACCGGGCCTCAGAATCAAGTGCTGTCAGAAACTGTGTTCTTGTAAAATCCCAAAGAAAATTAAGAAAAAAAATTTCTCTTGAATTTTACGGGTCTTTACAAAAATTACATACACAAATTCCTTTAGTATGTTTATTCACAAAACTATTATTGTGTTTCATATGAACTATAATCCACATCTCTATCCATTCAATAGGGTGACATAATTCATTATCCTTAATAAAAAATATACAAAAGTTAGAAAAAACCATGACGTATAACAAAATAATAAAAAGTAATGGATAAAATACAAACCAAGATTGTTATTTTTCTCAAAAAAGTCTAAGACCCAATTATATGAGAAATGAATTGTCTCTCATGATTCATAGTGTTTTTCTTAGATGATTCCTAAAAAATCAAAACCAATAAAAATATAATTTTATTGTGTTTATGTTATTAATATATAGTAAAATATGAAATTACCTCATGTGATACACCTATATTAATATATAAAAACATCTTAGAATACTCATGAGAATTTCCTTCAGGAACATTCTCATTAATATTTCATGTGATCAGAGATGTGTCACTAAGATCATTTCATAATATCCATTTAAAATCTCTCCATTTCTTACCCATTTTTTTCAGATTCCAAGGATTTAAAATGGATTTGGGGACATACAAATGTAAAAACATCTTGAAATAAATACATAATACTTTATAAGTATATTAATAATTGTTCTCATGTATTTAAAATTAGTTATCAACTCATACTAAATTAACTTTAACTTTAATTGATTATTAAAGACCTTATTTTTCCATGTTGTGGGAGTATTCCTCTAATCATTATAATTAATAGAAAGGTTCACCAGCTTGCAAGAAATATTCCCATGAATATGTCAATAGGTTTTAGAAACATCACTACTAGGAACCCTGAACATAACAAATGTAATGATACTCTTTAATTATTTTAGGTCTCATACATATGTCATGTTCACATTTATATCCCTTCTATTTTTATCTTTATCTCATTCAAAAATGCAGAAAAATATTATTAAATATATTGTTTTTTATCCAATGAAAACCATATGAGTAATGGAAACTCATGAATATCCCCCAAATAGATGGGTGACCAACTACTTTTTCACTAGAGGTGCATGAAATGATGGTATTCAAACAACATCTATAAAAAATATTGGATCTCTATAATTACATAGTATATCAGAATCACTCAAATCCACTTAAGATGATAGTAGTGATGGTGCTCTATGAAATTTTGATAATCTAGGATACCAAAATATATTTTTTCTTAGTATTACTTCAATTAAAATGGTTTAGATATATTAAATTTATAAAAATTTAAAATTAAAATATTTTTACAAAAAAAAATAGAAAAGTGTATTTATGTATGAAAAACTTTTAAGTAAGAAACTATAATATAGTTTCATTACTATTTTATACAGTAAATTATCTCCATCTTTATTTTATTCATTGTTATCAACCTCCATTAAGATGATTGCATTATTTTCTCCCTCACTTGCATGTTAAATTGTTTCATTGTTTTTTGGGAAAAAAATTATTGTTTTTTGGTTAATGAAATTAACTATCATAATGTACCAACTCATATTTGTTATAAAAAATCCTTCAAGGTGTTGTTTCATTGTTTTTGGGGTGTTTTTGTTTGTTGAAAAAGTTATATGTCTGTGAACCAGTATGGTTGGTGTTGTCGAAGTAGATATTTAAGGTGATGTAGTTTCCTAGTGTTTGCCAAATTTTCGGGCCTCAAAATCATGAGTTTTTTATTTTGAAAAGGGAATTTATTCTACAAAGGATTATGTGGAATAAATTTCGTGGACCACGAAGTGTAGTTCGTGGACCGAAAATGAGGTACGTAGAATAGCTTAAAATAATCTTCAAAGGATGATTTCTGCATATCAGTGTTATGCGAACTATGAAGTAGGATACGTGGACTGTGTGGGGAAAACAGTTAGCGGGAGGCCATCAGTTCATAAGAGGCATGTCATTTGTGGATTGAGGTAGTGATCTGGGGACCCGTATAGGGTTTTTTCCGAAGCTATCAGCCTCCACAAAGGATAACACCATATGTGGACCACATAACCCAGTATGTGTTGAAGGGTGTACCTCATTAAAGTTTTTGGTAATGGATTAGTTGGTTTTTTCGATCTATTTGCCTATATAAATACCCATAATCACGTCATTAGGGAGAGAAAATTTCATTTGAAAATATCATCACTTCGGGAATAATTCGGTGAAGTATAAAATAGTTTTCAGGGGATAATTATGTGAAGGAGAAGAGTTCGTAAGGGAGGATTTTGTGAAGGGTGGAGTAGTTCATGGGAAAAAGTATATGAAATTATTTTGTGGGTATCTTTAGCCCATAAAGGAAAAGGGACCATGAAGAATAGGCGATCTTTAGATGAATATATGGTCTGCGAAAGAAGAGTTTGTTCATATAAGAGTATACAGTCCGTGGAAGAAGTGTTTGTCTATAGTAGAATAGAAAGTACATGGAAGAAGAGGTTGTCCATGGAATAAGATATGGTACACAAGAGAAAAAGACATCCACAAAGCTGGGGTATTCCATGGAAGAAGAAGTGGTCTGCGAAGCACTCGCAACATGCGGTGCAAAGTAGTTCATAGAGGATTCAAGGTGGTTTGCAGAAAAATCAAGGAATTCCATAGAGTTAAAAACAAGTTTGAGAAAGAAATTTTCAAAAAACAATAGTAAACATTAAATTGGTATTCATAAATTGGATGAAAGTGGTACTTCATAAAAGAATCTAACTATGATTGAGGATGAATGAATGAATGAAAACGAAGGGACCTATATGTCTATAAACTATGTGTGTATCCTTTCTAGAGTAGTTGAAAAGGATGAGGAATATGAAGATCATTTCCACCAGTAGTGAGCCAGATAAAGAGACCCAGGTTGTAACCCTTGGTAAAGTAGTGAGTTGACCCCAAACCATGTAAAGGTAATAATACTGGGTATAAAAGATATCTAGCCCGAAACGTGTAATTTGTGAGTAATCCATAGTCAATTTGGGACATCAGAACATTGTCATTGTATTCTCCTTATACATATCCCAGTGAGGGTGAACCAAGTAAAATAATTGTGTCTCATGCTTGATTTCATTTCTGTTCATACATTTCTATGGGAAAGAGAGATAAGAGTGATTTTTTTATATATAGACAATATAAAAAGGGGCGGTAGTTTTAATCTGTCATACTTTAATTCAACCCCCCCCCCCCCCCCTCAAGGTATTTAACCTACTGGGGTTAATAATTGGTATCACAACTAAAGGTTAAAATTCAGTGGTTCTATATCATTAGAAGAAATGGATTTGGTCAGTAATAAAGGGATTTCGATATTTGATGGAAACAATTTTCAATTGTGGAAGAATCGAATTTAGTACTACTTCCAATCATTACTAATGGATGCCTTTACAGTAGTGATGCATGGAATTTCTACCAATATCTATATTGGTGTTTAATCATAAGTTGTCTACAGATAATTGGATGTACACACCAATGAAAACATTTCTTTATGGGGGGCCATATCGAATTCCATATATACAAAGCTGATGTCATGTTTGTCATAACATTAAATGTGGAAAAATTTATTGAATATTTATGGGGGCGACTTGAAAGTTAGAGAAGAAAATTTATAGGTTATATAGAAAAAGTTTTTGGATCTTATAATGTACCCTAATGAGTTTGTTGATACATTCTTTCACCAAGTAAATTTTTTTTGGAAGACATGTTTGGTATTGGAGAAATTATTGAATAAATTAATATTTTTAAGCGTATATTGGGAAAACATTCACCTCTGTTCGATATGAAAGTTTCTGTATTTGAAGATAATGATCTAAAGGAGCTAACATTGGATAACCTATATATTACTGTTGTATCATATGAAATGATAACTGATTAAAACGTTGTTGTGGAAAATGGGAAGTCCAAATAAGTTTCATTCAAGACCATGAATAATATCACCATTGAATATGTATAGGAAGATGAAGAGATATATGAGGTGATGTCTTTCCATTCATCAAATCATCAAAGAGGAAAAATAAATTTCAAAGGTAAACTACCATTTTCATGCATTCGATGTGGAAGGGTTTTACATCTTGTATAAAGGTTCCCAAATAGGTTTTAGGAAGTTTAACAGGATGAAGTTGAAATTTACATGAAAATGTATTTAGCCTACATGAAAGGAAAGAAAAATATTAAGTGGAATTTCTTCAAAAATAAGAATCTCTTTTCAATAGAAGATAACAGTTTGGAAGAATTTGAGTTAGAAGAATCGGATGAATGTGAGGATTATTGAGTATATTCTATGGTGTAAATTGTTAAAAATTACTTAATATGATAATAAAGTGATAACGATTAATTATAAGTTAAATAAAAGTTAACCTTTGGGTCTAATTAGAGTTATCACATGTTGATATACATGTTTGGAGAGAAAAAACAAAGAAATACAACAAAGTGGTTCATGATGCCAAACTTTATATGCATAATTAGGAAGAAGAGAATTCTGAGATGAATGAAGAAATTTAAAAATTGAATTCTTCAATACCAAAGATCTCAAAAAATGTTTTCGAGTAAAAAATCAAATTTGAAGAATAGAAAATAGATACTGATAGTTTTACTAATACTGGAAAAGATCAAATAAAATTTATCGAAGATCTTGAAGTGGAAATTTCCAGTATGCAATGGAAAGTGAAAGGTCGGGATAAACATTGGATTCTAGCAAAGAAAGATTCATAAACAATATAAGAAGTAAAAGTAGCTTTCAGAGTTCTAGTGAAGCAGATAAAGGGGTGTCAAGAAAGGAAAATGATTGATCAGAATGATACAGCTGGAATAGGGATTGATCGCAAATCGAAAGAATTAATGGTTTAAATTAGACCGTAAGATCCCACTATGAGGTTGAAGATTGATTTGGTTATTAATCAAAATCAGAAAATTCAGAGAACCTAATGAAGAACTAGTAGTTCAGTATTTCCACACAAAAATGAACATCACATTAGATGTTATAATTATGGAAAATGGGACACTCAAAAAATGTATTTTCCATATCTAAGAGGTACCAAAGGGAACATTATCAACAAATTATTCCCTAAAGAAATCAATTTTCAAGAAGATCATTTGATGTTAACTACTTCAAGTGTGGAGGATTTGGGAACATGGAAAGATACTACTCATCAATACTACTGAGAAATGTACCAAAATAGAATGAATGTGTTCATAAGCATCAATTCAATGTATCGTCAAATTAGCTAAAGATGAAAAATTTGGTTGCAGTGTTGTATGATAAATTTTTTCCATAATACATTGAAGAAGATAAAGATTATAATTCCATACTCAGTATTAAGTCAAAAAAATCGATCAAAAAGAAGAAAGATAAAAAAATAGTGGTTATAGAGATTTATTTTAAAGCATTATATCACAATGTAATATGGATAATTAATAGTGGATACACCTCTCATATGAGAGGAAATAATGATATTGTGACCAGAACCTGGTATGATAAGGAAGGTATCTTAGATTTTGTAATGATGAAGGCCGGATGTTTTTTAGCTCAGGAAAATCAATGTTTGGGGGAAAAGACATGGGACATGAATATGTCTTAGTTATTAAAGGTCTTAGTCACAAAATATTAAGTGTAAGTCAATTGTGTGACATAAGACATTCTATAAGAATTTTGAATAAATTATGTGTCATCAAGGAAAAATATGGTGACATTTTTTTAGGGAAAGTGTAGAAAATAGAATCTCTACCTAGTGAGTGTATAATAAGATATTTATTTTTCTCCAAAGAAGAATAAAATAAGTTATGGAATAAAAATCAAGGCCACTTGAGCCAAATATACATGGAATGTCTAGTGAAATATGATGTTTCTAAAGAAATCCCAAGGTTATCAGGTGATTGTACTCATATGTGTGATGCTTGTCGACAAGGGAAGATCATTTGAAATACACATAAGAAAAAGGTAAAAGGTTATCAAAATTACTTTAGATGGTAAATATTGATGTGTGTGGACCTATTTAACTAAGATCTATTAATGGGACGAGATATTATGTTCTCTGATGTTAGCAGAATGACATGGGATTCAATTATAAGCCACAAATACGAGGTGTCTAATTTCATAAAAACATATCAAAAGGATGTTGAAAACATGTTGGGTCAAATAATCCGAGAGATCTAAAGAGATAATGGAATAGAGTTCAAAAATATCCAAGTGGAGTATTATCTCTACAAACATGGGATAAGTCACCAAGTCTCAGATGTAATAACTCTATAGAAAAATGGAGTAGATGAGAGAATAAATCAAATTATCAACAACATGGATAAAACAATGATCATTGAGAAAGACCTTCTAGATATGTTTTGGAAAGAAGCAGTGATGATATTATTCCATAGATAAAATAGAGAATTATTATGTTCAAAGGAAGAGATGACCCTATAAAAGCTATGGTGTGGAAAGAATCGTTCATTGAAGTACTTTCAAGTCTTAGAAAGTAAGTGTTTTATTATCAATAAAGAGAAATACAATAATTTTGAATCCTATGGAGATGAAGGGATATTTCTTGCATACTAAATAAAAATAAAATTATATAAATTCTTCAATAAGCATCTGGGAATGGTAGTTGATAACAATGATGTAACTATAGTAGAGAATGATTAGAATCTTTACCAAAAACATAAACATTCTCAGTAGGATAGTGATGAATAGATAGGAAGATCATGGGATGTTCTAGTTCCATAAGATTATTTGGAAGAAGATTTAGATAATGATAAGGATGAGAAAAAACTAGTATGTACACAAAGATCAAAGAGAATAAATGAAATATATAGAAAAAACATAATTGGTGATTAGACAACGCTAGTGTAGAGAAGGAGGATGAAGACTCTGTAGTAAGAATCAGACTTATCATAAGTAGAGACTAATTTTTTGATTAAGTCATTGTAGATGAGAATTGAGATCAAGATATGAATGAAGATCTTAACTAAATTGAGAAGAATCTTACATGGGAGATTGTTTTGAGGAAAATAGATAATAATGTCATCAAGACTAAATGGACCTTTCACAAAAAGATTAATGAAGATGATGTAGTGATTTGAAACAAATCACTACAAGTGTGTAAAGGGTACTCCCAAATAGAGGGAATATATGTTGATGAAACATTTGAACCAATTGCAAGGATAGAGAAAATCATATTATTATTTTCCATAACAGCATAAATAATTTTCATGGTTATATAGAGGATGTTAATTCAGCATTTATAAATGGGGTTTTGGAAGAATAAATTTATATTGAGCAGACATATGGTTTTCTAATTCATTAACATGATAATAGAGATTTTTTTGTTGAAGAAGGTTCTATATGGGTTGAAGAAATCACCAAGATCAATGTATTCAAGGCTAGATCAGTTTTTGAATAAGATTGGTTTTTAGTGTGGTGGAGTTGCATACAATATATATTCCAGCCGTTATAGTAATCAAAGAATGATGGTGCTAGTATATGTCTACGACATAATATTTGGTGGATCAGATGAAGCTCAGTGCAAACAGTTTGCATAATTCATGAAATGTGGACTTGAAATATCAATGATTGGTGAACTAATGTTTTCACTTGGTTTATAAGTGATGAATGGAAAGAATGGAAAATTAATCTCTCAATAAAAATATTTCAAGGAAGTTTTTATAAGATTTGGAATAGATAGTTCCAAATATATTATGACTATGGTTTCTACTTGGATGTAACTACCATGGGATGATGAAGGAAATGCAGTTAATGTCATAGAATATAGACAACTCATTGGTATTCTATTGTACTTGAATGAAACAAGACTTGATATTGTTTTTTCTACATGCCAAATAGTAGGGTATTAAAGAAATCTCAAGGAAATCCACATTCATGTAGTGAAAAGAATAAATCGGTATATTAAGGCCATGTTGTATTTCAGTTTTCTGTACAAGGACAAATATTAGCAAGAGTTATTGGGATATACTAATGTAGATTGGGATGGTTCATTAGATGATATAAAATCAATGTTAGGTGGTGCATTCTATCTTTTTGGATTGTTTATTTCTTGGAAAAGAAAGAAACAGGATTTCATTTCCTTGAGCACTGCAGAAGATGGATATATTACAGCTACTCAAGAATGCACACAGCTATTTTGGATGAATCATCAGCTTGATGATGTGGTAGTTAAAGTGAAGTCTCTGATCAAAATCCATTACGATAATTCAATTTCTATATATCTTAAAAAAATACATTCCATCACTCAAGGAAAAAATCACATTAAAATAAAGTATCCTTTTATCAATGAGAATTCTGATAAAGGGATTTTGAAATTGGAGTATGTTCCTAAACCAATACAGGTTTCATATATTCTGACAAAGTCCATACATAAATAATCATTGGAAGAGTATCGACTAGATCTTAGAGTCCAATCGACTCCCCACACATGAAAATTTGTGGGTGTGGGACCCCCTCTCCCCAATGTATGGTGTGTTTTTTCCTAATGTTTTGATATGTTTTCTTTACCCTATTTAATACCTCAATGTATTATCCTTTGGGATCATCGAAAAAGGGGGAGAAAGTGTAGTTGTAAAATGGGAGAAAATATATTAATCAAGATAGGGGATAAGCTGATAAGGGGAGTAGTAAAGAAGGGGGTATTAAATCTGACAATGTAAAAGGTGATCAATCAAATATTATATATCATGATTGATGAGGTTCATGATAAAATAAGAAGAGTGGTTTTTAAATTTAATGAAGTGATTTATTGATGAACTTTTCATTATACTCATTTTTCTCACACTGATCATGGATCATGTGGGCTTAGAGTGTCTATTGAGTAAATCATTTATTGTTTTATTAATTGAATGAATCAAACACTGGTAAAAGATGGAAGAATATTTAATGAGGTATCCATATGTGAAGAGTCTTCATCAAACCCATATGGGGTATTCTTGGGAAAAAATACCTCATGGTTCTATTTCATTATTTTTGGGGTGATTGTGTTTGTTGAAAAATCCATATGACCACGAATTAGTATGGTTGGTATTATCGAAGTAGATATTTAAGGTGGCATATTTTTCCTGTGTTTGAAAAAATTTTGGGCCTCAAAATTGATAGTTTGTTATTTTTTAAAAGGAATATTTTCTAAAAAGGAGTCTATAGAATAAGGTTCATGGACCACAAAGTATAGGTCATGGATTGAAAAGGAGGTGCATGGAATGGATTTGGAAATTCAGAAAAGGAATATTTATGCATATCTGCTCTATACAGACCATGAAGCATGATACATGGACCGCGTAAGGAATAACATTAACGAGAGGCTAAAATCTCATGGGAGGTGTGTCGTTTGGAGATTGAGGTAGTTATTGGGGGATATGTAAAGGGTTTTTTTCATAATATATTAGCTTCTTCAAAGGTTATCATGCTATGCAGACCACATAACACAGTACACGGTGAAGGCTCCACCACATCAATGTTTTGGGTAATTCATATTAATGGGTATTGAGTATCTATTTTCATATATAAATACACGTAATCACGTCATTAGAGAGAGTGAATTTCATTAGAAAATATAATCTCTATGAGAAGAATTTGGTGAAGTACGAAGTAGTTTTGGGGGGATAATTCCATGATGGAGAAGATTTTGTGAGGGAGGATTTGGAAAAGTATTAATTAGTTTGTGGGAACAATTCTAGGAAAGAATTTTTCTGGGATCTCTAGACCACAAAGGAAAAAATACCATGAAGCATAGGTGGATCCTATAAGAAGAGATGGTTTATGGAATTAGTGGTTGTTCATGGAAGAAGTGATGGTCCGTGGAAGAGGAGACTGTTTGCAGAATAAAAGACGGTCCGCAGAAGAAGAGGAAATACTTGGAAGAAGAGATGGTCTATGGAAGAAAAAGGATTCCATAAATAAAGGGTGTTCCATAAAAGAAGAGGTGATCCATGAATCACTTGTGACATGCAGTGAAAAGTAGTTCATAGTGGATTTGAGGTGATTCAAAAAAAAAAGAAAGTAAGTCCTCAAAGAGACGAAAACAGTTTGCGAAAGAAATTTATGTAAACTAAAAGTACACAGAAAAGTGTTATTCATAAAATGGATGATTGTGCAACTTCAACAGATCATCTAACTATAATTTAGGATTCATGCAATCATGAAAATTAAGGGACCCACAAGTCCATAAATTGTGTGTGGATCCTTTCTAGAGTAGTGAGAAAAAGAAGATGAGGAAGGTGATCCTTTCCACCATAAATGAGCCAGATAAATAAACTCAGGGAGTGACCCTTGTAAAATTAGTGACCTGACCCGAAGCCTTGTAAAGGAAGTGATCCTAAACATAGAATATATCTATCCAAAAACTTGTAATTTGGAAGTGATTCTTTGTGGATTTTTTATATCATAACATTTTCATTGTGTGCTCATTAGACGTTGCCTAGTGAGGGTAAACCAAGTAAAATCATTGTGTATCATGCATTATTGCATTTCTGTTCATACATTACTATCGGAAATATATAGAAGAGTGTTTTTTACAATAATAAATTATCTGAAGGGTCAGTGGTTTTAATCTGTCATACCCTGATTCACTCCCCCTCTCAAGCTATTTAACCTAGTGGGCTAACAATCATCATCACCAATATCATACATGACTCAATGCATTAGTGTAAAAAAATACTCTAACCTACTTGTATATCATCATCTATATAATAAACCTTATTCACTTTTAGATCTAAGATAAATGGATTGTGCTCTTCACTCTCATCGGTATGGATAAATTGAGATAATTTGACATCTGTAAAATGTAATGAATATTTCATTATACCCTTATCAGTGTTTAACCACATGTATTTGAATAATAGAATTGAAAATTTGACTATGATAGTTTAATTTGATTATATAAATTATATTTCCATAGTATCCCACCTCTTTCTGTGTAAATACACCACTATTTGTGTTTTCAAATCTTCTCTGTGATAAATTGTATGAAACATGAATCCATGAATACTGTAAGCATGGAATATCTTATCCTACCATAGAGGACCTCAATATAACAACTTCAAATCATTTGATATAGTAGCTCGATTCTAAAAATTCATTTTCTTGATAAGAAGATATAAGGTGTTACTTTTAACGTATAAAAAATAAACACAGGTCAATAATATAAATATGAGTATATAATTACATGATGGGAAAACTATTTGAAGCACTCCTTATTATCAACTTTTGTTATTTCTAGCTCATTTTGAGCCTGACCCCTTTGTCACCTATTTGTTTTAAATATCAACTCTTTACTAAGTGGATCTTTAATCTGATTATTGAGTAGAACATATCTATTCACTTGTACTAACTCCACTTTAGTCACTTTAAAATTTTACTGATTTCTAATTGGTTATCTAATAGTTGTAAATACAGATGACTGGTTTTCAGAATGAGAATTAGTGGAGATATCAACAACATTCAAAAAATGATTTAATTTAGTCTTAATACCATCCAAATATCTATTACAGAAGGTTATTAACTCTTTGGCTATGTAACCTTTTGCAATATATCCATTCAGTTGATCTTTATTCCTCTCATATGATTTCAAATGAACTAACTGATAAAAAAATCAGAAAAATATTTTAAAAATTTATGAAATTATTTTATGAAATTGCATTAATCAATGAAAATATAAATAATATTAATATACCTCTCAATTATATACATCCATCGATAGTGCACCAGTCCCCCAAATTTTTGTTTATCAACCAATTAAATTTTCAAATTAATCATGACTGTGAATAATGAAGGGGTAAATAAAATCTCTAAATGAAAAGGGTAAAAAAATTATTTCATTCATTTTTTCAACCTCATATGAATATATATTTTTCCACAAATATCTCAGAAAAATGACAAAGATCGACAAGAACCAATGTTACTTTTTTCAGGTAATGTATTTTGAAATGGAAATGACAAAAAATTCTCAATAAAAATATTTGATTCATGACTTTTTATTACTTGTAAATATTTATGATTTAATTCAACGAACCTTGAAATATTACCTAAATATCCATTTGTCATTTTTTTATTCATTAATGTTCAATTGAATATGTCTTTATCATGATTTTCACTATAAAAATAGAATAAGGATACATTCCATTATCATTTTTCCAAAAACCATTCTTTATATTCATTGATTTTAAATCCTTATAAGAATTAAGTTGGTCTTTCGATTTACCCCGTTCGTTAAGAAAATTAAAAAATAAATTTTCAAAGAAATTATTCTCAATATGAATTATGTCATGATTATTATGTATAAAATTAAACTCTCAATAAGGATGTTTGAAAACTATACTCATTTTATTCCACTTTTCTGTTCTAAATACATCATATATTGTACATCATACCCCCCCCCCCTTCTTTAAAATAATTACATTTTCTATATTCTATATTGACATTCAATAATTTTTTCCTAGATTTCTGAACTAGATAACACCTTTGGTTGATTTCACAATTCAATATCTCCATTGAATTGTGTATTTTTAAATATGAATTTATGAGAAACATCATGAAATCGATTATGAAACATAAAACACCAATTTCTACTATAAGGTAATCATTGAGTTTCAAAATAAAAATTACAAACTGAACAAGGAAAATCAGTGTGATTATTCCAACCAGATATTTTTCCTAGTATAATAAATTCACTAATTATCCTTATTATAGAAGCATGCATTTTGAATATATTTATTATTGAAACATCATATGTTTCCATGTATTCATCCCATAATTCTAGAAATTCTTTGACTAGAGGATAAAGGTATGAATCAATTTCATTTACATGTAATTGATTTGGAAGAATAATCATCTAAATAATGAAATAATTATTCTTCATATAAATCCAGGAAGATATATTATTGGGCATCAAAACACATGTCCAAATGCTATAGTTATTACTTAAAGTACCAATAAGGTTAAAACCATCTGAATCTAATCCTAAACACACATTACTAAGATCCTAATAAAAATATGTATATAATGAATCAAATACCTTCAATGATGTTAAATATTTTGGATATATCCTCAATTAATTTTTATTACTATCCAAATCATGACACTTCATGTCATATGCAATATTTGATGACATGAATAATCATTTAAATCGTGGTTTCATAGGAAAGTATCACAATAAATTTTATGGAGTTTTCTTATTCTAATTCTTATGAGGGTTTCATTTATTTGTACTCTCATTATTTTTCATTGAATTTCATGTACTTATATGTAATCTTATCCATTATTATTTATCAGACTCTTCTCTCTAATAAATCATGAAATCATAAGGTAATGCATTTATCTTTTTATAATCATGTTCATGTTTGTTGATCATTTTCTTCATCTCATAGAATGATGCAGGGATCTTAGCTTCACTAAATGAATCATGTAAAAACTCTAAAGTCATGGACATTTATTTTTTAGTAATTCCAAAGAGACACATTATATGATAAAACTTATAGATAAAGGGAAACATAGAATGATTGGGAAACAGTACATACATTTCTTATTTTCAATCTTCAACTAATACATAAAACACATTTCTTGGTTACTAATTTTATGATAGATATTAACATGATAAAAATCAACTAAATGTTATATTAATCTATTAATATATTGTACATTATATCCTCTAAATAAAAATGTTTCATTTATCATGTTTTTTACTAAATTCTCTTATGTCGAAGCACTTTTCATTTCATTGAAAAGATAGTCATTATTTTGAATTTTTGTAACATTCGACTCACCATGAAAAATAAAAGTTACATATCAATTAGGAAACTATTTCAATATAAAATAATAGTATACTTTATTTCTATTCAACCATCACTGGAATTTACTATCCGGACACATACATGTTATTTTTCATTCAACTGATTGGTTTTCAATTTCATAATCTCAAAATTCTTCCAAGCCATGGTATATTGAGGTGTGTTTCGGGGTAAATTAATACAACTTTTTATAGGTATTTTATTGTCACTATTCTCTATATAAATTCAGATATAAATATATAAATATTTAATAAATCATGTATAGTCAAAATTAAACATCATCCAACATCTTTATTGAACAAGGTAGGGTTTTGATTTAACAGAACGCAAATTCAATATAAAAATGATTCAATCGAAAATTAAAAACATTGAAAATATAAATGAATAGGTACTACCCCTCAAAATAACAGGGCCAGATGTTGTGGAATAATTTCACTAAGCCTAAGAGATGTGTAAATTGATTGGGGTGGGGGTAATCATGTCTAGACATTGTTTCCCTTGGAATTGGGGATGACCTCGTTGATTCAAGGTTCAAACATTCCAATCAGTTTCTAACAGGTTTTTTTGTAGAACCGGAAACATCCAATGATTCCATATCCATTTGAACCTACTTTCCAAAGGTAGGCGCTCATTAGTTGTGGACTGATGAGGCTTAGGAATTTGCATTGGTCGAGAGGATGGGAGGTCGGACTCATCACACCTTTTTTAGGGGAATTATTGTCTACTCCAGGACTCTCTTTATAGATTTAAGTTATGTTTGTGAATCCTTATTACATTACCAAGTATAAAATGAGCTTTCCTTCAAATTTGACAATCAATGATTAAATATGTAAGAAATTTAGAGAATATTTTATATGTATTCGAGGTTCTTCATCAACAGAAAATCATCTATAATTGTTAGAGATTATTGGTCAATGGTATCCTCTGACACATTATATAGAAGTCTCTTGGCCATTATGATGACCATGCTGGTTTTAAAGCTACTCAGTGGGGCACTTTAACTTTATTTTCATTCAGAAGGAAATGGATTATTTCATAGTTGGGATCGAACCCGCAGATGGGCTACCTACGTATCCTTTGTTTAGAAAAGGAATCAGAACCCATGTAGTTGAAGTAAGGGAGTATGTTGTTTATGATTGATGTCTCAAAGAAGGATGTCATAATTACTTTTACACTCTAAGATCATGTGAGTCATGCTCGGTTTGAGAAACAAGAGGTATTGGTAAAAACCAGACAATTGTGCCATGAAAGATGCAATCATAAGAAATAATGTGGGGCTTATGTATGTATGTTTGCCCAGATAAATGAAGATTGGGATTTACTTTAGGGAACAAATCCAGGAACAGGGTCCATAAAGGTATATGTACTTCATGGAGATTTGAATACTCTAAATTGGGGATTACTCCTGAAAAGGAGGCCCAAATTAGGAGAGGACTTATGATTGGGTTTTACTCCTGAGAAGGAATACCAGATCAAAGGTAAATTAGGACTGGTTAAGAGAAATTAAGACTGGGGCTTAATCCTGAGAAGGAGGCCCAAGTTAAGGGACTTTGAGAAATTAATGAGGACTTGGGGCTTACTCCTGAAAAGGAGGCCCAAATTAAGAGAACTTGAACTGGGGATTACTCCTGAAAAAGAGGCCCAATTAATGATTCTCTCATCTTAAAGGATGAGGTTGAATTAATGAACTTTCTAACTTTTAGTGACATAAAGATGTGTAAATCAATAAGTTTTGAGAGATATTCCATAGATTCCCTTTTAGATAAGGATGTAAAATCAACAAATCATGCCATAAATGTCTTTGAAGAGTGTCTTGAAGACTGAATCTTGAATAGGAGAGGTGTAATGGCATAAGAGGGGTGAAAATGGGCAACAAGGGCACCCAAAAAGGCAGGGGCGCGCAAGTCCAAGCAGGAGCGCAGGTACTGTGTGGGCGCGCAATTCATGGTCGCACAGGTATACATGCGCTACACACGGGTACTTTCACGTTTTTTAAACAGTTGGGTAACACTTGGGCGATCCTTGACAAAAGCCTTTAGAATTCTATTGAGGTACTTCCAGAAGAGAGGTGTGCAAGTTTTGGTGAAGAAGTAAGGCGGCGCGCAAGTATGTTCATTTCCCTTAAGGGTAAAACACCTTAGGCGCACAAGTGTTAGTGAATTCTAACACTTAAACATTACTCCTCTTGTTTAGACCTTACATTCTAGGTAAAGAATTACCTTAAAAGTGTTCGGAAGACCTGAAGAAGAGACTTGGGCGTTCAGAGCACTGTATCTGAATTCTGGAAAAATTCTTCTTCGAAATGGGGGGCCCGTAGGGTCTACTTATAGGCTGGAGAAGACCCCAGGTGGTTATCCTTTAGGGCGAACAAGTCACTTTCATGATCATTAGGTGGCGTGCAAGTATACTTGCGCGACAGTGATGGACCTTGCGCAACCATTGTGCATTTGAAGCCTTGTTCATGCCTTTGTCTATTTTTGATGTTTTCTTCAAAGGATGATTCAATTTTGTGCTAAGTAATTTCCCTTTCCATTCTTTTAGACAATGTGATGAAAAAGAGAATCAATAGACATAGTTAGAAGGATAATTGGATCTTTCATAGAAGGGGTTTAGGGCTATTGTTTCCATCAGGGGTCCCAATCACTGGGAAAATAGGAAGAGGGGTTGTTGTTGGGTGTTCATCATCGAGGAATAGAGGTCATTGTAGGGTCTTAGTTAGGTATTAGTTGGGTTGAGGTCATTGCGATCAGATGGGGTAAGTCATTTTTTGGGAAAAGGGGAATGGGGTCATTGATATTGGAGGTGGGAGAGGGGTGATTGTCAACGTGGAGTAAGAGGGATTGGGGCCAAGTGAATTGTGGGGAGGTGGGAGGATCCAAGGGGGTAGGGTGGGGTGAGAGGGGTAGAATTATGGAATATTTTAAATATTTCATAGTCGTTTAAAAAATGATTCTAAATATAAAATTAAAAATAAAATATAGATGCAATTATATTTAACCACCCCTATATTATAAATTATATTTAATATTATTTTATCAGTGGTTGTTAGAACTGCTAATAATAAACCACTACTAAGACCCCTTTTGTAGTGAGTTTATAATTTCTTTGTTTTCTTCCATTTATTGTAGATTTTATTTTTTCCAAAATTATGTTTCTTTTAACATCTTTCCCCTCACCCATTGGATTCGGAAGATGAGGGAGTGTTAGTAGGACATAGGTGACATCCCCAAGACACCAAAGGCAGCAACAAATTCCAGGGGCTTCATACATTGTTGGGGGATGATTTTCCCTTTGAAAAACATAAAAACAAACCAAGAATAAAAAAACCAAAACACCACTACATAAAACCATATAATAGTAAAATTAAAAAACAGAAACAAGGACAATATTAGATTACAACAGAAACCAGAAAAACAAAACTCCAAAAATCTAAAGACACCATAATAGAAACTCCCAATCTTTTCCAAGCTCCAAACCACATGGCCAGCTTAAGGTATCATGATTCATAACTAATGAAATAGAATACCTTTCCTTTACGTGTGTCTTGATAATCAACATCGAGAAATTCACCAAAGATACCAAGCAAGAGGTTGAGTATAAATCTCAGTTGGATTTTCCCAAATGATGTCTTTACTCAATCCATTAGGATAGAACAAGTTATCAAATTGTTATAGAAAAATTTATATTAAACAATTGAAAATAGTTTAAATAAAATAATAAAATAAGTTTGCAAAACCCAAACCATTTACAAGTATAGAAAACAAACAAGACTCCATACCATTTCACATTTCCATTTGGCATAACTGATTCTATTCCACACAATCGCACATCCACACATGCATGCCCAGGTGACAGTTCTATACTCGTGAGTAGTCTATCAACAATTATTCACAAGGTAACCCTATAACAATTACCCAAATGGAGCATGCCCCTTCCATAAGGTCAAATCGATGAAAATGAACACGCTCCAACCGTTTATACCAAATCAATTTCCAAATCAACCATTCCAAACCATACCAATAAATAATTCTTTTATTGATTTTTTTTCCAAAATCATTTACATGAATAAAAAAGTAATATTTTAAAATCATAATTTTAGAATAAGGAAAGAATTAACTTTTCTAAAGTAACAATTTTCTACATTTTCACAAACCATAATTAAATAGGGTTTCTACTAAGATTTTCACATCAATTTCACAATTACAATTAGACTTTTCAATCAATTCAAAATCAGTCATTCATGTTCTAATAAGAGGAATTGAGAGTGAAGACACCTAACTCTCAAACATAACTAAAAATGATGGATGAGAAAATTTCTTTAATAAATATATTTGAAAATCCAAAAACATTCCTTAGATAATAGTACATAACATGAACACAAAAATATATCAACAATATTGGAATCACACAATAGGGATTTATCCCCAATAGATTACATCCATGAATCAAAGAGAGGTAAGAAGAATAAAACTAAGGAAAATCACCAAGAACGAGCACTTGATAAGGAATTTGGGCATCCAACACACCACAAATTACCAAATGATCTCTCCTAGAGAAAGTTGAAGGGATATAAAGACTTTATGAGGAGATGTAAACATGCTAGGGCCATAATAGGGGGGAAATGATCCATTAAGGGGAAATCCAAATTATATCCACAATTTTGGGATCTTTTTTTAATGGTTCATATTTTAGGAACACGGTTAGGGAAATCAAGTAATTTTTTTTCCAACCACTCCCTCCACAACCCCCTCATAGGGTTGGCTCATAGGGTTAGAAAAACAGTGCACCAAATTTTTTTTCCTCTATACAAGACATGTACAGTTTCCCCTGGGTTCTCGCATGGTTTGGCCAAAGTGTGTTCCAACCATGCATCTACCCAGTGACCTATGTTTCCCTTTGAATAGTTTCCTAGATGTGTTGAATAGTTTATACTAACCTTTACCAAACTCTAAACCTCTATAAAATCCCAAAAAAACTTTCAAAACTCCTACAAACCATTCCAAACATAACCCAATAACTTAAAATACATAAATTACATAAATAAAGGGTTAATTACCTAAAACATGGCATGCTACATTCTCCCCACCATTGTCCATTCTATCCCATGAATGTTGATAACCACAATTAAGATGAAATGGTTCAAGTCATTTCTTAACCATTTCCTTTTACCATTCCCATGTTTTTTTGAAATCTGACCATGTTGCCAAAAAAACCCAAACTAGACTAATGGTTTACCATGAAAGATTTTATCTTACCTATCCCCAACCTGAACTAGCACATGTACGAATATAGAATCTGGATCTAGGTAAACATGATCCCATTGAATCATATGGTCATGATCTGGCAGATACTTCTTTAATTGAGATACATGAAACACATTAGTACTGAACTGAACCTTGGTGGAAAATCCACTTGATATTTCACCTCACCAAACTGTTCATGCATCTCAAAAGGTTCTATGAATCGAGGATATAAATTTCACTGATTTCTAAAACAACAGTTCCCAATCCTTGGATACATTCTCAAGAACACATGATCACTCACCCTAAACGACAACTGCCATCGAAGATGATTCTCATATGATTTCTGATGACTCTGAACCGTCTCCAACCTTTTCCAAATAAACTAAATCTTCTCTATTGTATCTTGCACAAGGTTTGGTTCAACTTGTGAATTTTCACCTGTTTCAACATAAAAAGTGAATAATGAAAAGGATTACAATAGAATTCTTCAAAATTATTTATATTTATTTAGGCTCGATAAGTGTTATTATATGAGAACTCAACTAATAGTACGTTCTCCTCTAATGAGCCACCAGAATCCGTTGAATAAGACCTAATAATTTCATCAAATGTTTGTATCATCCTTTCAAACTATCCATCTATCAAAGGATGATACGTTGTGCTCATAGTCAACTGATTCCCTAGGTATTTCTGTAAGTATTCATAGAAATGAGATGTAAACCTCGAATCTCAATCTAATACCATCCAAACTAGTATACCATTCCTTTTTTCAACTTCTCAAATATATATTTCAAAAAATTCCTACACTATATGAGATTCATTAATAGGAATGAAATGGTCTGAATTTATGATTTGATTAGCTATCACCTATATGGAATCATTTTTCAAAACCATACTTGGGAAACCTATCACAAAATTTATAGTTATTTGCTACCATTTTGTGCATGGGAATCAATAAAGAATGTAGCATACATATTGGAAACTAGTGCTCTAACATAACCTGATGATAGGTGTGTCATATCATCACAAAATCATCCACATTATTTTTAATGATATCTCAAAAAATTGTGCCTTCATTTCCTTATATATCTTTTTTATTTCTAAGGAACAACCCAACTCAAATTGTGGTAAGATTGAAGAAATTGTTATTTAAAATCTATGGGTATGACCATCTAATTTTGAAAAGAAAAAAACTAAAATCCCATTTAGTTTCCATCCCTCAATATTATCCCCACCATTGAGTTTTTACATCATCTAAAAACATTTAGAATCAGATTTTTATGCCTCTTTAACCTCGACAACCAAATAAAGAAAAAAAGTAACTAGGAATAAAACAATAACCAGACCTCGATCTTCAAAATCCATGTGCAGGTCGGCTATCATCAACTTCAGCTACCACTGATCTAAAGTCACTTTCTCCAACTTATAATATAAATTTATACTTAATGAATTTTCCATCGAATTACCTTTAACCAGTGTATACAATAACTCAGAGTCAATCATTTGGAGATACTATATCCATATTCTTTATCTCATATTCAAATCACTTTGTAAGAAAATGTTTTTCAAGCTCTTTTGATCCGTAAACACCATAAATTTCTCACGAAATAGGTAATGACTCCAAGCCTTCAGTGCAAGGAGTATAGTGGCTATCCCTAAATAGAGATTTGGGTAGTTTTTATCATGTAACTATAACTTCCATGATCTATAAGCCACATCATGATCTCTTTCCAAGAAAACACATCCCAACAAAGATCCTGAAGAATCACAATACACCAAAACAACAACTCCCAACCTTCTCCAAGCTCTAAGCCACATATCCAGCTCGAGGTATCATAATGCATCGATAAATAAATGAGATACATTTCCTTTACCTGTGTCTTGATAAGCAATATTTGTCAACTCACCAAAACAAGTTAACAAATTTATATAAAACAATTTATATATAACAATTAAAAATAGTGTAGATCAAAGAATAAATGTGGTTTTCCATATGAAAACCATTTACATGGAAATCTACGAAACAAGTATTTCAACCATTTCACATTTCCATTTGGCATAACCCATTCTATTCCACAAAACCACATATCCACACATGCATAACCTAGTGACACTTCCATACTCATGATTAGTCTCTCATCGATCTACCACATTGTCACAAGGTGACCATATGACAAGTTTCTCAATGTCATATGCCCCTTCCACAGGTTCATTTCAATGAAAATTAATACACACCAATTGTTTATGTTAAATACCATGATAAATAAACCATTAAAACCCATTTCAATAAAAAATTTATTTTATTGAAAACATTTATACCAAAAAAATCCATGAATAAAAAAAATCATATTTTAAATTTATCATTTTAAAATAAAGAAATAGATCACCTTACACAACAACTAATTTTCCACAATTTAACAAAACATAACTAAAATAGGGTTTATACGAAGAATTTCACATAAATTTCAAAATTAAAATGAAAAAATTAAATTAATTTTAAATCAAGCAATCAGTTTCTAATAATAGGAGTCAGGATTGAATCCGCCTACCTAAAAACATAGCTAAAAATGAATAATGACACAAATTCTTCAACCACTAGACTCTAAACTTTAAAAACCTTCCTTAGATATTGTTCCCTAACATTAACACAACTATATCTCAAAATTATTGGAATTAAAAAAATGCATATATCACTAAATGATTAGATCCATGAATCAAATATATGTAAGAAGAAGAAAAAACTAAGAAAAAACACCAATAATGAGCACTTACCAATGTATTTTTTCTTCCAATGCACTAAAAATCACCAACGAATAACTATTGGGTCAAGGGAGAGGGTCTCCACAACCTTTGAGATGTGAGAAAGATGTGTTGGAGTCATAATAAAGGGGAAAACATTAAGGAAAAAATCTAAATTAGATTTTCAATTTTTGGATCTTATTATTAATGATGCACGATTTAGGTGAACAGTTCGGAAAATGACACACAAAATATTATCCATCGACTACCTCCAAACACCCCTCACACAATTAGACAAAGCATGCACCAATTGTAATTTTCTATGTGTACAATACATACATGGTTTCTCCTAGGTGTTCATACAGTTTTTCCAAATTATGCGCCAACCATGTGACATCTTAATGACCTCTGTTTCCCATAAAACAGTTTCATAGAGGTGTTGTGTGGATTCTACTAATCGTGCTCAAACTAAGAACCTTCATAAAGCCCAAAAAAAATTCAAAACTCCTCCAAGCAGTCCCAAAGGTAACCCAATAACTTAAATTACTTAATATACGTAAATAAATGGTTAATTAACTGAAACTATGGGTTTTATAATTTGGGTTGGTTTTAAATATGGGATTTGTGTGTTTAGTGTTCATAGAGGGAATTATCTTTCTTGGTTTTTCACACACCATTGGAGGGGAATGGTTTCACTTGGACTGAGGTATGTTTTTGTGTTTAATTCATTTATTTGAAAAGTCATTAAACTACATAGTGTTCAAAAGGATTTAATATCTAGTTATAATTATATTTGATACTTGTTACTATTTTAAAAAATATTTTTAATGGATTTCTATACTTGATATGTATGAGTTAAAATAATTTCCTATGTTGTCTTTGAACTAAAATGTTATTTCTTACCAATCGAGTATTTCTAAAAATGTCTGAGTGGGTATTTCAAGTGAATCAAAAAACAAATTAAGCTGGTGTTAGACCCTATCTTGGTTTTAAAAAGGAATGTTTGATGATTTCAATGGATGGCTTGTCATAAGGATGAATTTGGCCCTTGTTTAAATTGGTTTAAGACCTATTGGACTTCACGAGGTTTTGTAATGTTTCGGAATGGAATTTTTGTTTTAAAAGTTTTTAACAAATAATGTTTCCATGTTTGGTCTCAAATGATGTGAATTGACTTGGCTTCCTGATTCAGTTTTTGGGTAGGTATGTTTTATAGTTTATAAAAGGGTTTTCCTCGATGATGGTGATACCTTCGTTTTATCCCCTTTATTGTATAATATGGGATTTTTATTGTTTACCTATGAGGGAATATTATATATTTTTATGTAATTTGATACTTGGATGATGTTGATACACCCATTTGAGCCTCATGCATGGTTATTACACAGTTTGGTAAGAACTGTGCGAGTTTTAGTGGAAACCATGTGAGGGGGTTGGAGGTCGACTCCCATAGGTTTTGCATGATTGAGGCATTCACTAAAAAAATGATGCCTTTGAGGTAGTTTAAACAATCTCTAAATGAATTTGTGGTGATTATATAAAAAACCACAAATTTCACAGTCAAAAACCAATTTGATGTTGTTTTGGTTTATTTAGTGGAAATTTAGATATGTGTTATTTTTTAACATTTAGAGGTGGATTTCTTCATTAAAATTTTAATTTAATAAATTGGGTGAAAAATAAATTAACCATTACTATATAATTTAGCAAAGGTTTTATGTGGTGGTTTGAATGACCCTCCACAAAACAGATAAAAAAATATTGAATTTTTTTAGAAGTACATCCACTATTTATGATAGTGATAGTTTCTTTTATCAATGGTTTAAAAAAAATTTCTAAAAAAATTAATTAAAAAATATTTTTTATATAATGTAACTGATTATAATTACTTAAAAATAAAATATACAATAAAATAAACCATACATGCATCATTCACATATAAAAAATATCAATTATATATACACATCCATCAATAATTCATTTATGCTCAATCCTCCATTCAGAATCTCGATAATTATATACATAAAGAATTCATCCAACAGCCACCATCAATCCATGACCATCACGTCCATCTCTCCAGCTCCACTGCACCTAACCACCACCATATCTAGGCTCATCGAATGAAAATCTGAACACATCACAATTATATCAACTTAAACAAAAACAAGATAAATATTAGAACAACTAAACATAATAAATAATAATTATAGTAGAATCTATGATATTGTTTACCCATTCCCCAAAAAACTATAATTCATCATGACAGAATTATGAAGAGTTTCATGGATCAAAACGATCAAACATCTGCATACTTACAACATCATTCATCTAAAATAAATAACTAGAAAATTTATGAAAATAACACACACAAAAATAGGCACAAAATATATTTAGAATTTTCCACACAAAATTTGTTATTTTGTTAATCAATCATATGAAATTTCATCCCAAAATAATAATAAATCAACAAAAAAATATCAAAAATTAAAAATACATATTTAAGATATGAATCAACATTTTTAACTTGAATGGATAAGTATATAACAATCTAAGACGTTTTTAAACGGATGTGCAGTTATACTGTCTAATTTTTTAAAACTATTGATATCTATTAAAACTTATTATTAGTTATTTTCAATCACATCACGCATTATATTAATATATAATCTACTTATACACATCACAACTAATTCAAACATAGTTTTTATATGATTTCATGCC
This sequence comes from Viscum album, assembly GCA_963277665.1. Classification (NCBI taxonomy): domain Eukaryota; kingdom Viridiplantae; phylum Streptophyta; class Magnoliopsida; order Santalales; family Viscaceae; genus Viscum; species Viscum album. The sequence continues at coordinate 569,286,299 of OY728130.1, read as the reverse complement.
AATCTGAGGTCAGTTTATAGGGTTCTGATTGTTACACACATGTTTTAGAGTTTTGAAACACTAAAAATATGTTTATATACATCTCGAGCATACAATCACTCATATTTATGTAGAATCAGTCCCAAAATTTCAAAAATCAATATATATTTTTTTCATAATATTTCATGGAACTATGAAGACATTTTATTGGTTTGAACATTGCTGTGAATTTTTAAATACTTTTATATCATTATAAACTCCCTATCCAAACATAATGATCACGCAACACATTCCATTGACATTTCATCTACTCAAACACATTAAAAATGATTCAAAAATGGTTTTCCTATTATTTACCACCAATACTATATATTTTTCTATTTTATTAACATTATATGCATATTTTAGAGTTCTAAAACTCTAAAAATTTATTTACCAACATACTGAGAAAACCACCACTTGGATTTTTGTGTCATCAGTTCCTACATTTTCAAATAAATATCAGAACATTTTTCTATTATTTTATAGAACTCCAAGATCGTTTTATTTTTTTTAACCCCCACACCCCCTCAATGGTGCATTTTTCAATAATTTAATATCAATTTAAAAATCTTTTTAATTAATTCCGAGAACAATGCAAAACAGATTGTCATTTTGTCCACTCTTAAACATCACAGATTATTCAACAATGGTTTTCCAATGAGTTCACACCAACATGAGGATTTTTTCTATGGTTTTGACTATTACATGAATGTTTTAGAATTTTAAAACACTAAAAATATATTTACAAATATCTAGAGAAAACCACTACTCAGATTGATATGGTGTTAGTTTATCAAGTTAAAAAATCAATATATGGTTACTAGCCTATCATTTCATGGCACTCTGAGGTAATTTTCTTTGTTTTAACCCCTTGAAAATTTTTTTTGAAATCTTTTATATCTATTAAATATTTTTATTGAGTCATTTAAAGTATAATTCATGTCATATTGATGTGTTTTCTACTCATACATGTAAAAAATGATCCAAAAATAGTTGTCTTATGATTTAACAATAATATGATGTCTTTTTTTATGGTTTTAACCATTACACACATGTTTTAGAGTTTTAAAACACTAAAAATGTGTTAACAAACATCCTGACCAAATTTACACTCTGATTGATGTGGCATTAGTGCCTATATTTCTAAAAATAAATCTATGGTTGTTTTCATATGATTTTATAGAACATTGAACTCATTTTCTATGTTTTTACCCAATAAGAAATGTGTTTAAAAACATTGATATCTATTAAAATTACTTATTGAGTCATTATAATCACACCACATATCAAATTTCCATTTCATCTACTCTTACAGATTAAAAATGACTCAAATGTGATTTTACTATGATTTTACACCAATCAGAGATCATTTTATAGGGTTTTTATCATTACATTCTTGTTTTAATGTTTTAAAACAATAAAAATGTATTTACGAACATCTGAAGTAAACCACAACTATGCTTGATCTTATTTTGGTTCCTACATTTTAAAAAGAAATCTACATTTATTTTCATGTGATTTCATAAAACTCTAATTTCATTTTATTCTTTTTGACCCCATGAAACATTTTTTTAAAACTTTGATATCTATTAAAACTGCTTATTGAGATAATTATAGAACACGACACATTAGATTGACATGTCTCCTTCATTTACATGTCAAAAATTATTAAATGACGGTTTTACTATGATTTCACAATAATCTAATGTTTTTTTCTATGGTCTTTATAATTACATGCATTTTTTAGTCCTTTAAAACACTAAAAAAGTGTTTATGAACATCCTAAGAAAACTACCACTTGGATTTATGTGGAATCATTCCTACATTTCAAAAGTCAATCTATGGTAATTTTGTTATGATTTCAAAGTAATTCATGGTCATTTGTTTGATTTTGACCCCAGATGCATGTTTTTATTGACTATTATATCATTAAAAACTCCCTATTTTGATATTTCAAGAAAACTGAACATATTATTAACATTTAATCTACTTGTACACATACAAAATTTTAAAAAAATTCCTATGTTTTCAAATAAATACGAGGACATTTTCTATAATATTTACCATTACACGCATGATTTAGAGTTTTAAAACACTAAAAATTTATTTCTAGACATCTCCAAACCATTTCCACTCAGAATGATGTGGAGTTAGTTCCTATATTTCCAAAAATAATCTATAGTGATTTTCCTATGAATTCATGGCACACAAAGCTCATTTTTTTGGTTTGGACCCCCTAAGGAATCATTTTCAAGACATTGATATTTATTAAAACATATTATTGTGTCATTCTGAGTACATTGCATGTCATATTGATGTGCCTTATACTCGTACGCATAAAAATGATTAAATGATGGTTTCTTGTGATTTCATTCCAATAAAAGGTCATTTTAAATGGTTTTTACCATTACCCATATTTTATAAATATTTAAAACATTAAAAATGTATTTATAGACATCTGGAGAAAAACACCACTTAGTTTTATATAGAATCAGTTCATAAATTTCTAAAATCAATATATATAAATTTACATATGATTTCATGGTTCTTTGATGTTTTTTCATATTTTTGACCCTTAAAACGAGTTTTTAAAAACATTCATATCATAAAAAACTCCATATTTGGACATTTTAATCACACCACCTGTGAGATTGACATGTATTTTACCCATACACATCATAAAGGATTCAAAAAAGAGTTTTACTATGATTTCACACCAATATAAGGTCATTTTATATGGTTTTTTCCATTATACACATGTTTTAGAGTTTTAAAACTCTAAAAATATATTTATAGACATCCCAGCAAAACTGCCACTTGGATTGATGTGACATCAGTTCTTATAATTCCAAAAGAAATATAGAGGTATTATCTAATAATTTCATTGCATTATAAACACATTTTATTTATTTTGACCCTCTAATAAATGTTTTTAAACACATTGATATTAATTAAAACTATTTATTGGGTTATTCTTACCACACCGCAAGTCGGATTGAAATATTATCAGCTCTTACACATCAAAAATTATTCAAATATGATTATCTAATGATTTCACACCAATCTGAGGTTGTTTCATATGGTTTTCACCATTACACACTTTTTTTAGATTTTTTAGTCACTAAAAAAACGTTTACAAACATCTCTAGTAAACCACTGCTAATAATGTTATAGATCTACTTCCTATATTTCAGAAATAAATCTAGAATCATTTTCATATGATTTCATAGAACTGTAAGGTCAATTTCATGGTTTTGATCCCTGGAAACATGTTTTGAAAAGACTTTAAAACCTATTAAAACTATTTATTAAGTCATTCTTAGCACATATCCCTTCATATTGACCTTCTATCTACCATTAGAAATTAAAAAATAGTCAAAAATGATTTTCCTATGATTTTAGATCAATCCAAGGTTGTTTTCTAAGGTTTTTACCATTGGACACATGTCTTAGAATTTAAAAACACTAAAAAATATTTTATGGATATCTTGACAACATTTCCACTAGAATTGATGTAGATTCAGTTTTTATATTTCCAAAAACAATATATGGTCATTTTCATATGATTTAATAACATTATATGATTGTTTTCTTCGTTTTGACCCATTAACGCACACTTTTAAATATTTTTTTATCTATTATAACTATTTATTAATTTGTTTCAAGCACACAACACATCATATAGATGTGAAGTATACTATTACATTTTATAAATGGTTTAAAAATGGTTTTCCTAGTATTTTACACCAATATTAGGTCATTTGATAGTTTTTTTACTTTCAAAAACTTGTTTTTTATTTTAAACCACTAAAAATACATTTACAAACATCCCATTCAAACCACCCCTAAGATTGATATAGATTCAGTTCATAAATTTTATAAATAAATATTCATATATTTATCTATGATTCTATGACACTTTGATTCCAATTTCTAATTTTTAACCCCTTGACATGCATTTTTATAGACTTTTATATCTATTAAAACTATTTATTAAGAAATTTCGATCACACCACACGTCATATTGATGTGTCATATACTAATACACATTAAAAACAAATAAATGATGGTTTTCCTAATATTTCACACTAATTTATGGTCATTTAATATGGTTTTGACTATTACATGCATATTTTGGAGCTTTTAAACAACAAAAATTTGTTTATAGAAATACTAAGAAACTGCTTCTTGAATTGACGTAAAATCAGTTCTTGTATTTCACAAATAAATTTATCATCATTTTTCTATGATTTAATGGAACTCCAAGGTTTTTTCATGGTTGTTTCCACTAACACATGTATTTAAAGGCTTTAATATCATTAAGAACTCCCTATTTATACATTTTTAGCACATCACATGTCATATTGACATTTTGTGTGCTTATAAAAATCCCAATTGATTCAGTAATGGTTTTATATGACTTCATGCCAATTCGATGATGTTTTTTATGGTTTTCTCCATTACATTCATGAGATGCCTAAGTTTTCAGATTAGTTTTTACCCAAGAGGTGTATTTTTAAAGGCTTTTATATCATTGATAACTCCTTATTCAGACATTTTGATCAAAATTAATATCAAATTGACATGTTGTCTACTCACACAAATAAAAAATGATTCAAAAATAGTTGTCCTATAATTTCACACCAATATAAGAACAATTTCTATTATTTTTACCACTAGTTAATTCTTGATGTTTATGAATTGACCGTGTAGATATCTAACACACGATGTGGTTGGTATGGCTCAAACTTCATGTTTTCAATATAAAAGTTTAATTTCAATTTAAAACTACAATCACATTTTAAAAACAATTAAAATGATGTCATATTGTTTTAAAACATTATGAAAATGATCTGTAATTCATTTGAGGTGTATAAGAATCTACTACATGTCAATAAAACACACAATGTGGTCGGTATGACTCAAAGTGAGTGTTTTTTTAGTTTAAAATAAGCATAAAATGGTCAAAACCAATAAAATGAGATCATATTAGTTTCACACAAAATAAAGGGATCTGTAATTTACTTGTGAGATGTATGAATTGACTATTTTTTAATCTGACACATTATGTGTATGGTATGACTCAAATTTTGTTTTTTCAATATAAAATTGTCATTGTAGTTTAAAAAGTGCATCACATAGCCAAAACAGAGTAAATGGTCTCTGATTGTTTCTAAACAATATGGAAAAATCCATTTTTAATGTGTAGAAATAAATCACATTTCAATATGACACATAATGTGGCTGGTATGACTCAAAGTTCATGTTTTGAATATAAATGTGTTGTTATAGTTTAAAAATCATTTCACATAGCCAAAACCAAGAAAATGAGATCATATTATTTTCAAACATTAGGAAAATGATCCATAGTTTTTTTACATGTATGAATCGGCCGCACATCAATCTGAATAAATATGTGGTTAGTATGACTCAATGATCATGATGTTCTAACACTATCATTTAATTTATTCGGTCTGCGGTCAGATTATAATTTCTTTTTATCCCAAACTAAACTTTCTACAATGACATAGTATATTGGTAGTGTGGGGTAGAACCCATAGGGAAGGATTGACTGATGAGGAACCAGTGACTTTGAACCCTTTATTTAGGAGTCCTCATGAATTCAGTTGAGTTTCAAATTTGCATACTACTATTAAGTTTTGGTTTAATATTTAGAAAGAAGATAGGGATCATGTTCAATTTTAGGGTTCAAAGAGAAATGATAGTCTTGGTCCTAACTTGGAATAGTCCTAGTGCTTAGGTTGTGAAGTAGTGAATATAAAACCAGTAGATTATGGTTAAACCATCTAGATCTTCCTAAGATGAAATTATCCCTTAGTCTAGATATATTTAACACCCTATATACATTTTTCCAAGATTCTATGGAAGAAACTTTCATGGGATAATGTTTATAGCCTACTCTACTAAAATCTAGTTAGGTTTGTTCATTTAAACTTCTCATAGTCTGGGTTTCCTAAAATAATTCAACAAATAGTTGTTATGTTACCTTATTACATTCATTAGGTATACCGAGTTATGATTTCGAGATTCATTAAGTATAGAACGCCCCTACTCTTGACCCTTAACCTAAGAGGTTTAGCTACTCATGACAGTAATAATCAAGATTAAATAAAAAATTACAAACATGTTCAACATATTTATAAAATATTAGATATATGGTAATTTTCAATTGAAGATTCAAGAATCAATCATTTTTTCAATCATAACTGGTACTTACTTGAAATTTTAAACAATAAATACATAGTACTAATCCACTATTTAGTGGAACGGTAATGGAATATGGTGATGAAATGAATTAATAATGCATCAAAATCAATCAACAACTCTTGGATTTAATAAAAAATATAAAAGGAGTTGTTTAAAGTTGATTTGGGAGAGAAAATAAGGGATAAATATGAGAGAGAATGGGAAAAAATTTAAATTATAGACGAGCGATATGTGGTAATTCGTGCTCTAGAAATAAATTGATGTGAAATTACATGACATGTAAAATTATCACATTGTTTAATATCGTTCTCAGTTTACCTCAACGTAGTTTTGATCTAGTGAAAATATAGGTTTGAATCTTTGGGATTTAGAGATGGGACTCATCTTAGGATTTGTAATGGGACCTCATGACATGTTTCCTCTCATGACTTGAACATTAATCTGTAATTGGACTTTGAATATTATAGTACTTGTATTGTAGGTTCATGTTGTGTAATATTTTCATGAATTTTAATTTATTCAAAACTTTATTCACAACTTTAGACATGCTATTAATGATTCCTACATGTCATGTAAGTGATACATGATGTGTAATGTAAAATTTTGTCCAATTTTGATAGCTTTTCCTATAGAATCTTGGAAACTCATTCTATTGAAAATTCAACATATACCCAGTGCATTATGTTGGACTCTTCATGTGTTAATCAGGTTTTAAGGATCACAAATCTCATTCGGTATATAAACCTTGTTAACTCTATGTAATCTATATCACATCATATGTATAGTTATTTAGTAAAAGCTATCCAAATATCTTAAGTTCTATAAACTCAGTTTGATTACTGTACACTATATTTGATCAACTTTATAATGATTTCTTTGAAAAATTATTAATTATAATCCATTCTATGAATATCACTTCTTAAGTATGAATACAGATATTTGGCTAAGTCTGAGACACCGTGAGTCTGCCACAGGTCATGTGTTTCTAGAAAAGTGAACCAGACACCATGAACCAGACAATGTGACCAGACACTGTGACCAGACACCGTGACCAGACATTGTGACCAGACACTGTGACTAGACACTCTAACAAGACACCAAGACCAGACACTGTGAATGAGACATCGTGAATGAGACAGTGTTACCACGAGACATTGTGACCATGAGACACCATGATCAACCAGACACAATTACCATGAGAAACCGTGATCAACCAGACACTGTGACTATGAGACACCATGATCAACTAGACACTGTGACCATGAGACACCGCTTCAAGAATACACTGGTTCCAGGAGACACTGTTCCATGACATATTGTGACACTGTTTCTTAATTTGTTTTTTCGTTTTCAATTTAATCACTAATGGTCATATTTGAAGATTTTAAATGCACTGACATAATAAATGATTTTTTTAGACATGTCACCTGATAGTACGAGGTACGAGATGCATAATACATGAAACATGTCAGCTCCAACACATTCACTTTGAGATAAAAGGAGTAGTGCGGGCCAGAAACCAAATATACTGAAAAGCAAAACAAGCGGGTGTGATCATGACAACAAAGAACACACTTAGAGCATTTTTTAAGGAATGATTTTCAGATGAAACATGACATTGCTGAAGAACACATGAAGTACACTTGAATCTCAGAATCAAGAACATATTCGCACAATCAAACACCACGAATAACACATGCCAATCTTGTTGACTTGCGACACTCTATTTCCCATACGAGGACTTGATTTCTGCATCTGCTTCATCCCATAAGTCCAAAGCTGCAAAGACTAAAACTCAAAGCACTTCTATACTTATCTTATCATTTATTATTTGTTTTGTATCATTTTATTAGCTTTCGAGAACTGTGTGTATCTGTATAACCACACACTTTTTCTCCTGCATTAAAATAAAGGATAAAAGATATCCTTTCTCAAACATCTTTTTACACTTGTGCATACCCATGGATAAGTGTGGAAGAGGTCCTTGTGTGGCCTAGTAGTTTGTACCCATGAAGAACAGTGGAAGCGGTCGAGTGACCTGGACAGTCCTGTGTACTGTTTTTAACCCTGATCTATGGTGTGGATCAAGTTTATTTATATAAATTTATTAGTGGAAGGTGATCACCAAGTGGAGTGGATTAAGTCTGAGCTTGAGACTGAACCATTTGTTTTTTATTCGATGTGCTATTTAATTTAGTCTTCTATGTTTTACTGGTTTACTGTATAATTTAGAAATCACTAAATTTACTCTGATAGTTAATCTTGGAAAGATGTTATAATTGTCTAGACTTAGTATAATAGCTTGAAAAGTAATATTAATAACTCATATTAAAATTACTGATAATTAATCAATCTTCTAAGAAGTTATTTAAATAGTCAAAATTTCATAACCATATTACTTTGATTAACTGGGATGTATTTAACTTTATTGGGGAAAACATTTTAAGAATACTTTTTAACTAGAAATTTTTTTAGATACTCAATTCACCCCCCTCTGGAGTAATCTACTCCGACCAGCATTTGGTATCAAAGGCTATTTATTAAGACTCTGTTTAACCTTACTCAACTCTGATTGTAGTTATATTTAAAGATCTGTTAATTTCTGTTAATTCTAAATTTATATCTATTTCAAAGTATTTATTTATTGTGGATAATAGATTGGAAGGTGCTGTAACCAACAGACCACGATTCTTTAATGGAACCAATTATGTTGAATGGAAAATTAAAATGAAAATGCATTTAGAAATTATGGGTTTTGAAATTTGGTCTTCCATTATAGATGAATATAAGATCCCAAATACTAATATAATCACCTGGGATGAACCTACCAAAACTACCTACAATAATATTTACAAATCCATGAATGATTTATATTTCCCCTTAGGAGATGAGGAATTTAATAAAATTTCTTCTGGTAAGACTACCCATGAAATTTGGGATACCTTGTCTATTTCACATGAAGTTATAGTGTGAATGAAATGAGACATAATACTTATACTATTAAATATGATAACTTTAAAATGAAACCTAATGATCCTATTTCTGACATGTACCTTAGGTTAAATGATATTTTCAACACAATGATTTCTCTTGGATGAGAAGTCACTACCAAAGAACAAATCATGATAATTCTCAGATGTCTACATGACATATGGAGAGGAACTATCTCTTTATTAGAGAATCAAGTGACATCAGCAAGCTACCTAAAAAATAACTCATTGGGAAACTGATGATGTATGAAGAGGAGCTGAAAGTCAATAAGGAAGAGGAGGATGAACCAAAAAGGAAATCTGTTGCATTCAAGACCACCACCTCTAACCACAAAGACAAAGTGAAATTGGAAGCTTCTATAGAACGTTCCAGTAGTGAACAATCATCACCTAACAGTGATTAGGAGATGGATCAATTAGCTAGAAGATTTAAAATATTTTAGAAGAAGAATAAATATTTCGGAATTCCTGACTTCAAGGGAAGATATGACCAAAAAGAAAGTGGGAAGAAAGACTGGAAAAGAAGTGATAAGACTGATGAAATTTTCTACTATGAATGTAAGTGAAAAGGACATATCAAGGATGAATGTCCAAAGCTCAAGTACAAAAATAAATATGAGGAAAAGTACATGAAGTATAAAAATGCAATGAAAGGAACCTAGAGTGCTTCTGAGGACAGTTCATGTTACTCAGAAACATCACATGATGAACAGTCAAACAAATCCAATATGTGTTTTATGAAAAAAAAACATTTGAGGTAACACTGGACTCTATACATAATTCATACTATTCTAGATATGAGAGTGACTTTGAAAATATTACTAATGAAGAAATGTTTGAATACTATAATATGCTTAAAGAAACATGCAATGAACGGAAAGAAAAATATAAATCTTTGAAGAAACAGTATGCTCTTACTGTAATTGTTAAATCTGAACTCACAACTGAAAAAGAGAAAAATGCTCAACTGCTCAAGGAGAACAATGAATTAAAATTGTCTAATAAGAAATTGAAAAATGACATAGAAAAGTTCACCAATGGGAAAAATACTCTTACTCAAATTATAGGTAATCAAATTTCCCCTAAATACAATACTGGCATTGGTTATCAACCTGGAAAAATAGATCTTGGTAGAAAAAACTTTGTTTCTAAATCTAGGACATACAGTTTTATTCCTAGTTCTAGAAACAAATCGACTTGTTCAGTATATGATACACTTTCTGTTGTTTCAAGTTTTTTTGGACCCAATAGAGTTTATTTTTGAAATAATTTTCATAATGATTATAGGAAACCTATGAGGAAGATATGGGTTCTTAAAGCACTTGTCACTAATGTTACTAGACCCAAGAAAGTATGGGTACCAAAATTTATTTTTTCTTGATCATTTTTTAGGAGAACTGCTTAAAGAGTTCCTGTAAAAGTTTATGGTACTTGGACAGTGGGTTTTAAAGACACATGATAGGAGACTACTCATGCTTCATGAACCTAATAAAAATAGATGGAGGACATGTCACATTTGGTGAAAATGACAAAGGGAATATCCTTGGCCTTGGCTAAATCGGTAACTCTAACTCAGTTTTGATTTCTAAAGTACTATTTTTTGATGGTTTGAAATATAATCTGCTTAGTATCGAACAATTATGTGATGATGGATATCATATTAAATTAGAAAATGATTCTTGCAATGTCTTTAATTCTAAGGAAGAATTAGTGTTCTCTGCATTAAGAAATAAAAATATATATTATATTAACTTAGATTCCTTAATTCCACAAAATTCTTCCTACTTAAGTGTATTTCATAAAGAGTCTTGGCTTTGTTATAGGAGACTAGCACATTGTAATTTTCACTCCCTTATAAAGCTAACTAGAAAAGGCTTAGTCAAAGACCTACCCAAACTTGAGTTTCCAAATAAAAAAGTGTGTAATCCGTGTCAAAATGGAAAACAACACAAAATATCCTTCAAACCAAAGAAAGAAGTGTCAACTTCTCAACCTCTCGAACTGGTTCACATGGATTTTTATTGGACCATCTAGAGTTTCTAGTTTAAATGGGAAGAACTATGTTTATGTTCTTGTATATGACTTTTCTTGATATAATTGGACCTTCTTTTTAGCTCAAAAAAGTGAATCTTTCTCTTATTTTACTAAATATAACAAGTTTATAGAAAATCTTAGTGGACTTAGAATTAATTACTTAAGAAGTGATCATGGCCGTGAGTTTGAAAATCAAGAGTTTGAATCCGTTTTCTCACAAAATGGCTATAGTCACAATTTATTTGCCCCTAAAAAACCTCAACAAAATGGAGTTGTAGAAAGAAAAAATAGAACCCTGTAAGAGGTTTCTAGAACAATGCTTAGTGAATATAACCTACTTATTTATTTTTGGGCTAAATCTGTAAATACAGCATGCTAAAAAATCAATAGATGTTTTATTAGACTGGTTATTAAGAAGACTCCTTATGAGTTATGGAATAATAGAAAACCCAAATTTAGCTACTTCATTGTTTTTGGTTGCAAAGTTTATATCCTTAATACCAAGTAAAATATTGAAAAAATTTCATCCAAGAGTGATGAAGGAATATTTTTAGGATATTCCATTTCCAGTAAATCCTATAGAGTGTACAATAAAAGAACTAAATGTGTGGAAGAATCTGTCCACGAAAAATTTGATGAAACAGATCCACATGATCCTAAAACCATTCTAGAGAACCTGGAGGATGATGTATCAAATCTGAACATTAATTAAAAATCCTCAAACCATTATGTGAAAGAATCTGTGAAAACTTATAGTTCTATAAATTTATTAGACTCATGTAATAATGAACCTGGACCTATTGATGAACCAAAAATCACTAGTCCATCATTTTCTAGAGTTGTTAGAACTCTTATGAACCATTCCTTAGATGCTGTTGTAGGAGACCTATATAAAGGAACTCAAACTAGAGCATCTCTTAGAAATAAGGTCGAACATAAAGTCTTCTTGTCACAACTTGAACCTAAAAACATTAATGATGCAATCAATGATGAATTTTGGGTGATGGATATTCAAGAACTTAATCAGTTTGAAAGGAAAAAAGTTTAGAAACTTGTCGAAATACCCAAGGACACAATCACCATAGACACCATATGGGTGTTTAGAAATAAGGGAGATGAAGTTGGTAATATTGTCAGGAACAAGGCAAGATTGGTTGCACAAGGCTATAGTCAAGAGGAAGGAATTGACTATGAGAATACCTTTGCACCAGTAGCTATACTTGAATCCATCTGAATTCTTCTTGCTTATGTTGTACATCTGAATTTCAAACTATATCAAATGGATGTTAAGAGTGCATTCTTAAATGGGTATATAGCTGAGGATGTATTTGTTGAGAAACCTCATGGTCTTAAAAATCTTCATTTTCAAAATCATATTTTTAAATAATCAAAAGATTTATATGGTTTAAAATATGCTCTAAGGGCCTGGTATGATAGGCTGAGTACTTTTTTTATTTCCAAAGGTTTTATGAAAGGAATATATGATCCTACCCTTTTTATAAAATGAATTCCTTATGATGTTTTAGTTGTTCAGATCTATGTAGATGACATTATTTTTGGTTCTTCAAGAAATTATTTATGTATTTATTTTTCTAAATGATGAAAAACAAATTTGAAATGAGTTTAATGGGTGAACTAAAATTATTTCTCATATTTCAAATCTTTCAAAATAATGATGGTATTATTTTAAATAAAACTAAATATACTAGAGATATTTTGAAACGTTTTGGATTGGATAGCACTAAAATTAGTGACACTACAATGAGTACCACCTGTAAGTTAGATCTTGGTGAAGATGGAAAATATGTTGATCAAACCACTTATAGAGGAATGATTGGAAGTTTACTCTACATAACGTCTAGTTGACCTGATATTATGTTTAGTGAGTGTATGTGTGCTCGTTTTCAAGAAAATCCTAAGGAAATATCATTTAAATGTTGTTAAGAGAATTTTTGAATACCTCAAGAATACACCCATTCTAGGATTGTTTTATCCTATAGGATGATCATTTGAATTAGTTAGTTATTCTGATGCTGACTTCGGTGGATGTATGTTATATAGAAAAAGCACCTCTAGAACATGTCACTTTTTAGGCAAGTCACTAGTATCATGGTGTAGTAAGAAACAAAATTATTTTTCATTATCTACTGCAGAAGCTGAATACATAGTTGATGGTAGTTATAGTGCAAACATTTTGTAGAAGAAACAAACATTACTACATTATGGATATCAATTCGAGCATGTACTTATAAATTGTGATAACACAAGTGCTATTAATATCTCGAAAAATCCTGTTTCACACTATAGGAAAAATCATATTGATGTAAGACATCACTTTTTGAGAGATCATTATCAAAAAAGTGATATCACTTTGGAATTCATTAGATCTGAATATCAGCTTGCTGATATATTAACCAAAACATTAAATTTTGAAAGAATAGAGTACATCATAGATGAACTAGGCATGATAAATATTATGTAAATATCTTACTATTTCATATATTACTATTTCATATATTACTGTTTCATATCTTATTGTTTCCTGTTTACGGTCTCACAGTTAGTACTTCTTGGTTACTGTTTGAAACTTACTGTCTCTGACAATATGGTCGCACGATTTAGAAACCACACTTCTTACTATCTTGGCATAAAAGCATGTTACTGTCTCACCATAAAATCATGTTACTGTCTCACCATAAAACCCTATTACAATTTCACCATAAAATCCTATTACTGTCTCACTGCAAAAGCCTGTCACTATCTCACTGTGAGAGTCATTTTCTGTCTCACTGTAAGAATTCTTTGTTATTTTATTTATAAATAAACTCATATCACGGTGATTACTTATTTTTATCCTTTTTCTTTCCTGTGATTTCATTTTTTTCCGACGATTGGTATTCCTAAATGATAAAATATAAGAAGTTTCACTCATTCTTCACTTGATCACCCTTCTATTATCTAAAACTGTAACCCTTCTTCAGTCCTTATCCCTCGAACCTTCGGTGAATTCCCATGATGAAACACCCTTCGTCGTCAATTACTAAGAAATGCAGTTCAAAGAAGAAGAAGATCACGCCTAAGTTAGCACCTGAGGGTCCTCTAAATCCAAATCTGGTGAATCGAACTGTAGTGCCTGAGAAAAAGATATTCCCTATGTGGATTCTATCGAGTAAGTATCTGGTTTTGAATGTATTAAAATAGAAAGGCTTGTTAGATTGGTTTTCAAAGGAAGATAGACATATCTACCCGAATCTAGTTTTACAATTTTATCAGTATGTGCAATTTTCTTTTGATTCTGAAGATAGTTATGTTTTAAGGAGTTGGATAAATGGAAAAAGATTCACTTTTTATTCATGGTTATGGGTTTCATGCCTTAGGATACCTCATGAAGTTATTTGTAAGGACTATTAGATAGGTCCTCCACCTCCTAGGTGAATTATTTGTTTTGTAAGATGCCTTGAAAAGTTTAACTGGAAATGGCACCAAGAGGAGATTTTTCACTACTAAACTAGATGGAGAATCCATACTTCTGTTTATGTTTATTCAGAATATGATTAGCCCCGGTAAAGGTGATTTCTATATACTTAAATATCAGGATATATTTTTGATTCATCTCATGAAAAATGGACATAAGATAAATCTTTGTAAGTATTTCATACACCATATGTGTGAATTGGTCAAGACCACATCCAAGTCAACCTCCTTATTCTATTCTCAGTATATCTCAACCATGTTATATGCCAAAGGATTGGTTGGACCAAATGAAGAAGTTATCAAGGATCATGAGTTCTGTCTTTCAATAGTCTTTATCAAGATGATGAAAATCAACTGGAATCCTTGGA
Organism: Viscum album; assembly: GCA_963277665.1. Classification (NCBI taxonomy): domain Eukaryota; kingdom Viridiplantae; phylum Streptophyta; class Magnoliopsida; order Santalales; family Viscaceae; genus Viscum; species Viscum album. Next base: position 569,271,184 of record OY728130.1, on the reverse strand, counting down.
AAAAGGCATGGGTGGAAGTCAATGATAGGTTCTATGAGAAGTTAAATCCAGTGGAACATCCCTCAAGGACAAAAGGTATTTCTGATCCTAGTTTTGAACCAGATGAAGTTGTTCAATATTCTGAAGAAGAAGAAGAAGAAGAGGCTGCTGATCCTACCATAGAAACTATTTCTGATGAGTAAGACAGTACTCCTTCACCTCAAGTGGAAGTTGGGAAGGAAATACCCATACCTGAAAAGGTTGTTGATTTAGAAGGAAACACTCTTCTAAAAAATATTTTGTTGTTGTTGGATGAGAAAAGGAAGTTGTAGAAGAGAACTTAGAAGAAAATATGTCCCTTGTGTGAGAAATTTCTGGTGAGGAACATGCTGAAAAAGAATCTGTTGGTAGTGAAACCGAAAAGGATGTTGTGGAAGAAAATATAGAAGATGAAATTCTTGTTATGAAATAAGATGACCTTGAAGATCTCCCTATGAAACAATTTGTTCTTGAATTCATTCCTTTGGATGAAGAGATAATGGAGCTATATTTTCAATTAGATCGAATGCAAATGATTGAGGAAGAAATGGATGACTCCATGGAAATAAATCAAGGCCCTAAGCCTCTCAATCCAAAGAAGGATGCAAATTTTGAGGGGGAGTAGTGCCCCAATATGGAATTTGTTGTAGTACCCAATCTGATTGATCCAGGCCCAGTAGACACCTGGTATAAGTACCCCAGTTATTATGATGTGACTGACTCATAGGAAGTCTCAGTAAAAGGTCTTGTCCTCTCCAATGTGTTTCAGTTGAAAATGGCATCTGCTCTTAAAGTTGTCTCTTCCAAAGAACCTGAGCCTGTCTCAGTCTCTATCTCTGAACCTTCACCAGATCCTCCAACCTTGGTGAGTAAAGATGACCTAAAAGAGTTTGGAGAAAATATTTTGGCTAGGGTTGAAAAAATCCTGAATACTGAACCAAATTTTGAAGCAGATCTATGTGAGAGAGATGCCTCACTCTTATTGGAAAACTTCGTTTGGTAGATTCAACCTAAAATGCCTCATGAGATTCCAGAAGTCAGAGTTTAGAACAGAATTCTTAGTGATGAAGTGAAAACTTTAAGATGTATGATTGAAGACATTCATAAAGTGATGAATTTAAGATCAGAGCCTTCCTCTCATCCTATTGAGACTGTTTTTCCTCAAACCCCACATAATATTGCCTCTTTGATTCTACCTCATTTATCTTCTTTAGATGAAAAGGTAGCTGAAAGAAACAAACAAATAGTGAAAGTGATGTGTGAGCTTGTTGTTGGACTTAACAAGCTCACTGATGAGTATAAGGGGTGCCTTCAAAAAGTTCTCAATCAACTAAAGTCTCTTACATCGGTTGTCACTGATTTTAATACCTATAGTCAATCATCTAAATCTTCCTTAGAGAGTGACCTGCTCAGAACAGTTTTCAAAGAAGAACATAAATCTGTGCTTAGTGGTTTCAATAAATATTATCTATCTGAAGTTAATAAGAATAGTGATAGAGTTCTTGATCTGGTCCAAATCCATTACAAAATTGCAAATGATTCCCAGTAAGAAATTTCCAAGAATGTGGATTTCTACTTCAATGGGATCTTCTCTAATAATGACATGACTAATCATTTCAAGTACCTTGTGTAAAATCTAAGGATTCCTCCTTTTACACAAGCCTTCAAGACTCAAGTTCAAAATCTCACAGATTTCACTCGACTATTGGAAAAGTTTATAGAAAACAATGATGACATTGAGAAATCCATGTAGTATGGTGGAGAGATCATTGATGATTTTATCAAGCTTCTGAGGCCCTATCTTCATGTTCAGAGTACTGCCATAGTTTCTCCTGCAGCTGCACCTCTAAGCTCTGGTTTTCCTACCTTTACATCTACACTAGCCTCCACTTCTATGTCTGTTAGTTAGGCCCTGAGTCAGATCAGGCATGTAATTATTGATCAACAATGGCATCGGTCTTCTACTACACCTACATTGGCTCCCTCTATCTTCGAAGGTCTTCCTTTACCCTTTATGTTCACCATCTCACTCCCTTATTCTACTTCAAACTCTGCTCCTATGGATTCTCCTTCTGATGATTCTGCAAAAGGAAAAAAGAATATCACCCAACGATGAAGAACAGTGACTTCTCTCCTTTGATAGAAATTTTGTTGCATTTGTTTTTCTCTCTATTGTTTGTACTGATGCTTATTTTCTCTAATTCAATGTGCACTTTTCATGCCTTTTCTTATTCACTTTTTTTATAATCCCAAAAGGGGGAGAAATCTATATATGTTATAAATCTATATATGTTCTATGCACATTGGAAATATATAGTTTGAACAAATATACACCAATATACACTCTAGATACACATAATTTTTTATCATAAAAAAGGGGGATATTGTTGGACTCTTCATGTATTAATCATGTTTTAATGATCACAAATCCCATTCAATCTATAAACCTTGTTACTCTGTGTAATCTATCTCACATCATATGTACAGTTGTTTAGTAAAACCTATCCAAAGATCTTAAGGGCTATAAACTCAGTTTGATTAATGTACACTATCTTTGATATACTTTATAATGATTTCTTTGACAAATTATTAAGTCTAATCCATTCTATCAATATCACTACTTACGTCTGAATATAGATATTTGGCTAAGTCTGAGACACCATGAGTCTTCCACCGGTTATGTCTTTCTAGCAATGTTAACCAGACACCGTAAACCAGACACCGTGACCAGACACCATGACCAGACACCATGACCAGACATCGTGACCAGACACCGTGACTAAACACCGTCACCAGACACCATGACCAGACACCGTGACCAGACACCATTACCAGACACTGTGAAAGAGACACCTTGAATGAGACATTGTTACCACAAGACACCATGACCATGATACACTGTGATCAACCAGACACCGTGACCATGATACACCATGATCAACCAGACACAGTGACCATGATACATCGTGATCAACCAGACACCGTGACCATGATATACTGCTTCAAGAAGACACCGGTTCAAGGAGACATCGTTCCATGACATACTGTGACACCGTTTCTTAATCTGTTTTGTCGTTTTCAATTTAATCTCTAGCGGTCATATTTGAAGATTTTAAATGCACTGACATAATTAATGCTTCTTTGTAGACATGTCACTTGACAGTATAGGGTACGAGCTACAGAATACATGAAACCTGTTTGCTCCAACACATGCACTATGAGATAAAAAGAGTAGTGCAGCCCAGAAACCAAATATACTGAAAAGAAAAACAAGAAGGCGTGAGCACGACAACGAAGAACACACTTAGAGAATTTTTTAAGGAAGGATTTTCACATGAAACTTGACATTGATGAAGAACACATGAAGCATACTTGAATCCCATAATCAAGAACATCTTCGCACTATCAAACACCACGAAGAACACATGCCAATCTTGCTTACTTGTGACACTTTGTTTACCATACGAGGATTCAGTTTCTTCATCTGCTTCAACCCAGAAGTCCAGAGTTGGAAAGACTAACACACAAAGAACTTTTAACGTTATATTATCATTTCTTCTCTATTTTTTATTATTTTATTAGCTTTTGAGTAGTGTGTGTATCTGTATAACCACACACTCTGTATCCTACATTAAACTAAAGGAGAAAAGATATCCTTTATCAAAAATATTTTTACACTTGTGTATACCCATGGATAACTGTAGAACAGTTCCCTGTGTGGCCTGATAGTTTGTACCCACGAAGAACTGTGGAAGAGGTTAAGTGACCTGGACAGTCCTGTGTACTGTTGTTAACCCTGATCCAGGGTGCGAATCAAGTTTATTTATATAAACTGCTTGGTGGAAGGTGATCACCAAGTGGAGTGGATTAAGTCTCAGCTTGAGATTGAACCACTTGTTTTATATCCATTGTGATTTTTATTTTATTATTCTTTGTTTTACTTCTTTTCTGTATAATTTAGAAATCACTAAATTTACTCTGATAGTTAATCTTAGAAATAATATATAATTTTTTTTCTTAGTAGAATAGTTTCAAAAGTAATATTAATAACTGATATTAAAATTACTCAGAATTAATCAATCTTCTAAGAAGTTATTTAAAAAGTCACACCTTCAAAACTATATTACTTTGATTAACTAGGATGTATTTAACTTTATTGGGGGGAAAATTTTAAGATTACTTTTTAACCATAAATTTTTATATATACTCAATTCACCCCCTCTTGAGTAATCTACTTCAACCAACACATTATAAAATAAAACATGAATAATCATAAATTAAATTAATCCATAATTTATATACAAATTCAGCTTATCAAATTCACCCACACTTCAACAATTTCCCATCTTCAAGAAAAAATCATCTCAAGATGGATTCTAAGAGAAAAATTTTTTAAAACAATAAAAATTATTTACAAAAATAATAATTAAAATAAGTTTAAGCAAAAAAAATTTGTACTCCAGAATCATTCCTGAAGAGACAATCAGTCATACATCATGGTTCAATTCTATATCCAGATTATTGTTCTTTTAATTACAATTTCATAACTTTTTCTTAAATTCTATACCCATTTTTTAATTTACCTCACAATGAATTTTCTCTCATCACTCAGGGTAAAATGTTACTAGAGTTATGATCATACCCTAAATACATGTTCCTAACTATAGTTAGGAATTGGTTATATCATCTTCACTTTGTAAAGGAAAATACAAAATTAATCATGATGGATTCAGCAAAAAAGGGATAAAATGACTCTAAAGCTCAGGGAAGGTGGGTAGAAAGTGTAAATAAATCTTAAAATGAGGTTAATCTATAAAGTATAATACATTATTAATGTAAATAGTGAAATGTAATGTATCCTCTAGGATCAAATATTGTATATACTCTTAACAGATCAATTGGATCAATGAGTATATCATGTATGTACCAAAATATACCTATTTCCTTTATTTTTATTTTATTTTTATTTATTTTTCAAAAATCATGATTAGGACAAATCTCAGATCTATCTCCTAACCACATATGATCCATCAGAGGATTCTTCGGTCTGGAAAATGATGATTTTTTACCTTCCAAATACAAAACCCAAAATATTTTTCTTTTTAAATATTTTTCAAAGGAATTGGGTAAGCATAAAATAAAAAAAATAAAACATGGATCACATAAAATCAGTCTAGTAAAGTACCACAATACATTTCCTGAATCAATAAATCATGTCTCTATTGGTCTAATATTCCCCTACACTTGTTCAAAGTCAAATTCTAAATAATACAAAGAGAGGGGTAGGAATGGATAGTTATCTTGGAATAAATGAATCCTAATGAGGTCATTCATGGAAAATATGGGCTAAATAAATGAAAAATGTCAGACGATTCTCATGGAAAATAATATCAACTATGATATACTCAATCATATAAAAATTTTATTTTTCAGTCAAGACCTCAATAGGATCTCTATGCATGTTCTGATGGGTTTACATTCCCTAGGTGCCCCTCAAGAAATATGATCAGAAAAAAATTTGGAATTGTGGGCTTAGAATCCTCTATAGAATGGGAGTATTCAAAAGAAAATAGAAATAACTAATGGTATTAAATCAAGTAATATTTATATCAAAAGAAATTTTAGAAATTTTGAATTTGAATTAAATTACTGAGCTCTACAATCATGTTAAATATTTTAAACAAGAGAAAAACCTGAATTTCAAGAATTTACAACCTAAAATTATCTTTTATTTAAATTTGTATAAATATTTTTTAGATTTAAAGAATGATTTTAATGAAAAATTTCTCCTAGATAAATGGAAACAAGATGAAATACAAGTGTATCAACAGTAAAGATCAAGAAAGATTCCCCCACACATGAAATGAGATAGTTTATGCACTATCTTAGAAAGTACCATGGGAGAGATATCATAGATGTTAGACTCATCTGTTTTGAAAATCCCAAATCATGTTTCATTTATGTGATAATAATGTTGTTACTATAATATAATCATGTTTCATTAATATTCTTATTTTCTATAAACTAAAAACTATGTAACTTTAATCTCATTACTCTCTTGTTTAAGCTTACAGTGAAAAAATTTTCTAAGTAGAAAGGTCACCGATGAAAGGTCACCAATGAAAGGTCGCCGATGAAAGGTCACCGATGAAAGTTCACTGATGAAAGCTCACCAATGAAAGGTCACCGATGAAAGGTCACCGATGAAAGGTGACCAATGAAGGTCACCAATGAAAGGTCACCGATGAAGGTCACCGATGAAAGGTCACTGATGAAAGGTCACAGATGAAGGTCACCAATGAAAGGTCACCGATTAAAGGTCACTGATGAAGGTCACCAATGAAAGGTCACCGATGAAGTTCACCCATGAAAGGTCACCGATGAAAGGTCACTGATAGAATGTCACTGATGAAGGTTACCGTTGAAGGTTACCATTGGAGGCTACTGATGCAGTCTACCATTGATCCTACTATTGAGAAGGCTACTGCTACCAGTCTACCAATTCTCATTATTCGACTCCATACTTTTTCAAATTCTTAAGATTATTCTAATGGTCATATTTGGTAAATTTAATTCTTCTGACATTAATTAATAATGATTATAGAAATATCAAGAAACTATATTTGGGGACAGTATGAGGTACGAGGAGAACCAAACGTGGTTTACTTGTTCCTATTGTCGGACCTCAAATATAAAATAGAAGGCTGAGGAAGAAAATGGAAGCACGGAAGTGTGTAAAGATAGAGGAATGCATGAGAAATAACTTACTTTCTAGATCAAATAGAATAAGTAAGAACCATATAGCACTGACACTGAGAACCCAAGATCTTCAATAAGATCATTTCGGGAGAAAAAATTCAAGACTGTATTCTATGCTTCCTCAACTCTCTGTCTGACCAAGAAGAAGAACATCTCAGTTCCTGAAAGACAGAACCTAGAGTTGTGGCACTCTATTTTGAGGATAACTTCCAGAGAAAGACTGAAACACAATTTCTTCACTCCACAGATTCAATATTTTAACTGAAAACATGTAGAGCATTCTAAAATCAATCTTATAATATTATCTCTATTGTGTTCTTTTATTTTACATTTCTAAGAAGTGTGTGTTTTCCTACACACATTGTCTCTTGTGCTTGAACTGGAGGACATAGAAAATCCTCACATAAATCATCATTTATTCGTTTGTTTCCCATGTATAACTATGTACGAGGTCTTGTGTGACCTGGTTGTATGCATCCCACAAAAAAACTGTGGTAGAGGGTGTGAGCCTTGGATAGTTTTTGAAAACTGTTGTAAAGCCTGATACAGGTTGCGTATCAAATTTATCATTTATATAAATTGCTTGGTGGTAGATGATCACCATGTGTAGAGGATTAAGTATTTCCTTTAGATTGAACCTCTTGGTTAAATCTACTATGCACTATATTTAGTAATACTCTATTTTGTCTATTTTCCGCTACTCATAATTTCAAAAATAGAATTTTTTTTTGCATTGAATTTGATATTTAGTTCTGGTTAGTGTTTGTATGTGTTTAATATAGTAAACTTGTTTCAAAAGTTGAAGAAGTGTGTTACAATGATTTAACTAAGGACTAATCACCCTTTGAGAAACCTATTGACCAACTAAACATTTATATATATACTTCCTTTATTAACTGGGTTGTTTCAAAATTGAGGGATCTTTATCATAAAGTTTTTACCAAAAATTTTCAGTAGTAACTCAATTAACCCCCTATTGAGATTCCACTCCAACCAACATTTGGTATCAGAGGATTAAACATTTTATTACTATAATATGAACTGTTATGAAAGTTTTCAAATTCTTTCCAACTGTCATTTTGGTTGTATCTTAAAGATCTTAAAAAAAATTCATATCTAAATTTTCAGTTCTTGAAAATTATAATTAACTATGGATAACAGAGTTGAGGGTGTTATTACTAATAGTCCAACTTTCTTTAATGGTAATATCTATGCTCAGTGGAAATTAAAAATGAGAATTTATCTAGAGAGGATGGGTCCTGAGATCTTGGACACAATTGAAGAACAACATGCATTGCCTCTTACTGATATGGACACATGGTCTCAGTTGACTAAAGATACATACAACAATAACTATAAATAAATGAATGCATTGTACTATTCTATAGGTTATGATGAATTCAATATAATATCTACCTATAAAACATCATATGAAATTTAGGATACTTTGGCTATTTCTCATGAGGGAACCACCAATGTTAAAGAAATGAGATTAAATAATTATACTATTAAATATAATAATTTTAAAATGAAGCCTGATAAACTTATATCTGAAATGAATCTCAAGTACAATAAAATAGTAAATACCATTAGTCTACTTGGGAAACCAGTAGACAATAAGGATCAGATTATGAGGTTGCTTCGATTCCTACCTGATAGATAGAGAGGAACTTCTGTTTCTATCTGAGAATCATGTGACATAGGAAAGCTATCAGTGAAGGAAATAATTGGAAAATTATGATGTATGAAGAAGAGGTCAAGGTAAATCAATAAGAAGATGAAGAACAAAGAATGAAATCTGTAGCATTCAATATTTCCACCTCAAAGAGAAAAGATAATGAAAAATTTCAAGCTCCTGTAGACACTTCTACGAATGATGATTCATCTTCTGATAGTGATGATGAGATGGCTCATCTTTCAATGAGATTCAGGAAGTTCTACCGAAAGAATTTGATCTTTATAAAATCAAACTATAAAGTAATATATGATAGTAAAGGATAGTGTAAAAAGAATAGAAAATGGAATGACAACACAAATGAGACAGTCTACTGGGAGTGTAAATGAAAAGGCCATGTAAAGGCTTACTACCCCATGCCGAAATTTAAGAATAAATATGAAGACAAGGGTAAGGGATATAAAAAGGATAAGAAGGATACTTAGAGTGATTCATAAGATATCACCAGTGGATCTGACACTTCTGAACATGAAAATATGTGTTTCATAACAGAAACATCTGAGGTAATACCCAATTCTTCTATAAATAATGATTATTCTTCTAGGAATGAAATTGAATCAAATAATGATGAGAACATGACTAAGGATGAACTATCATTACTAAAAAACGGGCTTTATCAGTGCTCAAAATGGGTTTTATCAGTGCTAAAAAAGTGTTGTAAAGCTCAGCTCTGATAAAGGGGGGTCCCCTTTATCAGCGCTCAATGAGCGTTGATAAAGGGTTACTTTATCAGCACTAAAAAAGTGTTGATAAATTCCACCTTTATCAGCGCTAAAAAATGATGATAAAGGGAGACTTTATCATCACTAAAAAGGTGCTGCTAAAGGAACCCTTTATCAGTGCTAAAAAAGTGTTGATAAATGTGTTTTTATTGGTGCTCTTTTAGTGCTGATAAATTGATCCTTTATCAGCGTTTTTTTAGCACTGATAAAGGTGGATTTTATCAGTGATTTTTTAGTGTTGATAAAGGCTTCCTTTATCAGAACTAAAAAAGTGCTCATAAATTCCTTGTCTGCTGCAACAAAAAATTCTACAGTAGCACACCCAAACAACACTTGCAAAACATTCAGCATCTCAATAAGTATACCCATACAAAATTAACACATAAATCATAAGCTAATTACACCACGTATACCCATAAAACAAGTATACCCATACACCATTTACACATAATTAATAAGTTAATTAAATACATAATTAATTCTATTCAGAATTCAGGGGGTTGGGGGGTTGTTCAGGGGTTTGGGCTGGCTGTCCAAGGGGGAGGGGGGGGGTAGGGGTGTCCGGGGGGAAAGGGGCGTCCAGAGGGTGGGGGTGTATAGGTGGTGCGGTGGTGTCTAGGAGGGGGTGTCTAGGTGAGGGGAGGGGGTTGTCCATGGGGGTGTCCAAGGGGGGTGGGCTGGTGTCCAGGGTGTCGGGGGGGGGGGGGGGGGGGGGCTTTCCAGGGGGTGGGGTGTCTGGGGGGTGGGGGCGGTTTGGGGTTTGGTGGGGCTGTCCAAGGGGGGTGGGGTGGTGTCCCAGAGGGTGGGATGGGGGTGTCCGGGGGGATAGGGGTGTCCAGGGGGTGGGGGCGGTCCAGGAGGTTGAGGGGCCTTCCAAGGGGGGTGGGGTGGTGTCCAAAGAGGGGGGTGTCTAGGTGGGGGGGCTATATATGGGGTGTCTAGGGGGGTGGGATGGTGTCCAGGGTGTCAGGGGGGCTTTCCAGGGGATGGGGTGTCCGGGGGGGTATAGGGGGTTGGTGGGGCTGTCTAAGGGGGGTGGGATGGTGTCCGGGAGGGTGGGGTGTCCAGGGGTGGGGGTGTCCAGGGGGTGGGGGTATCCAGGTGGTGGGGTGGTGTCAAGGAGTGGTGGGGGTTTCGTCCATTGGAGTGGTGGTTATCCAGGGGGTGGGGGTGTCCGGGGGGGGGGGGGGTGTCCGGGGGGGGTTGTCCATGGGCATTTCCAGGGTTGGGGGTGTCCAGGGGGTTGAGGGGATGGGTTGGTGTCCAGGGGGTGGGGGTGGTCCAGGGGGTTGGTTGGGATGACTTGTAAATGTCACAAAGGACCCATGGATCATTCTTCTATAGGATCAACACAATCCAAATGTGTTTGGTCGGATTTCGGTAGGTTAGTTGTTGTTTTCACTTAAAAATGTGTCCCTTTTAAACAAAATAGAGACCCTTTGAGTGATACCAGCCACATCGTGCCTCGGATTGAGGCGGGGTTGACTTTTACACCTCACAAAGGACCCATTTATCATTATCCTAAAGGATCAAGACAATCTGAATGTGTTTGGTCGGATTTCCCTAGGTCAGTTGTTGTTTTCACTTAAAATTGTGTCCATTTTAAAATAAACACAAACACTATGAGTGATACCAGCCACACCATGCCTCAGATTGAGGCAGGGTTGACTCGTACACGTTAGAAAGGACACATGTATCATTCTCATAAAGGATCAAGACAATCCGAATGTGTTTGGTCAGATTTCCGTAGGTCGGTTGTTGTTTTCACTTAAAATTGTGTCCCTATTAAACAAAAGAGAGACCCTTTCAGTGATACCATCCACAATGTTCCTCGGATTGAGTCAGGGTTGACTCATACACATCAAAAAGGACCCATGGATCGTTCTACTAAAGGATCAACACAATCTGAATTTGTTTGGTTGGATTTCTGTAGGTTAGTTGTTGTTTTCACTTAAAATTGTGTCCATTTTAAACAAAAGAAAGATGCTTTGAGTGATACCAGCCACATTGTGCCTCATATTGAGTCGGGGATGACTCTTAAACGTCAAAAAGGACCATGTATTGTTCTCTTAAAGGATAAACACAATCCAAATGTGTTTGGTTGGATTTTTGTAGGTCATTTTTTGTTTTCACTTAAAATTGTGTCCATTTTAAACAGAAGATAGACGCTTTGAGTGATACTGATCATACCATGCCTCGAATTGAGGCGGGGTTGACTCGTACATATCCCCAACTCATCCATGGATCGTTCTCCCAAAGGATCAAAATAATCTGAATGCATTTGGTCCGATTTCCGTAGGTCATTTGTTGTTTTCACTTAAAATTGTGTCCATTTTAAACAAAAGACAAACACCTTGAGTGATACTGGTCACACCAAACCTCAGATTGAGGTGGGGTTGACTATTACACGTCCCCAATGCACCCATGGATTGTTATCCTAAAGTATCAACACAATTCGAATGCATTTAGTTAGATTTCTATATGTTAAATTTTTTTTTTCACTTAAAAATTTGTCAATTTTAAACAAAAGAGAAACACATTGAGTGATACCGGACACACCATGACTCAGATTGAGGTGGGGTTGAATTTTACACATCAAAAATGACCCATGTATTGTTATCCTAAATTATCAACAATTTCCAAATGCGTTTGGTTATATTTCCGTAGTTCAGTTGTCATTTTCACTTAAAATTGTGTCCATTTTAAACAAAAGAGAGACCCTTTGAGTGATACTGGCCACACCGTGCCTTAGATTGAGTTGGGGTTTACTCTTACATGTCACAAAGGACCCATGGATCATTATCCTAAAGTATCATCACAATCCAAATGTGTTGTTCGGATTTCTGTAGGCCAATGGTTGTTTTCACTTAAAATTGTGTCCATTTTAAACAAAAGATAGACGATTTGAGTGATACCGGCCACACCGTGCCTTGGATTGAGACGGGGTTGACTCTTACACATCATAAAGTACCCATGGATTGTTCTCCTAAAGTATCAACACAATCTGAATGTGTTTGTTAAGATTTCCATAGGTCATTTTTTGTTTTCACTTAAAATTGTGTCCATTTTAAACAAAAGAGAGACTCTTTGAGTGATACCGGCCACACCATGCCTCAGATTGAGGTGGGGATGACTTTTACATGTCACAAATGACCCATATATCATTATCTTAAAAGATAAACACAATCCAAATTCATTTGTTCAGATTTCCGTAGGGCAGTTGTTGTTTTCACTTAAAATTGTGTCCATTTTAAATAAAAGGCAGACACTTTGAATGATACCGGCCACACCATGTCTCGGATTGAGGTAGGGTTGACTCTTACATGTCACAAAGAACCCATGTAACATTATCGTAAAGGATCAAGACAATCCTAATATGTTTGGTCAGATTTCCATAGGTCAGTTGTTGTTTTCACTTAAAATTGTATCCATTTTAAACAAAAGAAGGACCCTTTGAGTGATATCGGACACACTATGACTCGGATTGAGGTGGTGTTGACTCATACATGTAACTAAGGACCCATGGATCATTATCATAAAGTATCAACACAATCCTAATGAATTTGGTCATATTTTCATAGGTTAGTTGTTGTTTTCACTTAAAATTGTGTCCATTTTAAACAAAAGACATACACTTTGAGTGATACCGGCCTCACCGGGCCTCGAATTGAGCCAGGGTTGACTCATACACGTCACAAAGGACCCATGGATCGTTATTTTAAAGGAATAATACAATAATAATGCATTTGGTTAGAATTACCTAGGTCAGTTGTTGTTTTCACTTTAAATCGTGTCCTTTTTAAACAAAAGACAGACGCTTTGAGTAATACCGACCACATTGTGCCTTAGAATGAGATGGCGTTGGCTCATACACATCAAAAAGGACCCATTTATCGTTCTATTAAAGTACCAACACAATCCGAATGCGTTTGGTCGGATTTTCGTAGTTCAATTGTTGTTTTCACTTAAAATTGTGTCCATTTTAAACAAAAGACAGACGCTTTGAGTGATACCGGTCACACCGTGCCTCGGATTGAGGCGTTTTTGACTCATACACATCCCCATCTCATCCATAGATCATTATCCTAAAGTATAAACACGGTCATAATGTTTTTGGTCATATTTCCATAGGTCCGTTTTTGTTTTCACTTTAAATTGTGTCCATTTTAAACAAAAGACAGACGCTTTGAGTGATACCTATCACACCGTGCCTCAGATTGAGCCGGGGTTGACTCGTACACATCCCCAATGCACCCATGGATAGTTCTCATAAAGTATCAACACAATTCGAATGCATTTGGTCAGATTTATGTATGTCAGTTGTTGTATTCACTTAAAAATCTGTCCATTTTAAACAAAAGAGAAACACTTTGAGTGGTTCATCATTCTTGCATGTTGTTGGTGAATATCATCTGTTAAAATGGTAAAATGACTCATTCGAGAAATGTTGTTTTATTTAATAAAAATTAAAATTTTCCTATGAACATTTACATACCACAATGTTTCATCTTTTGATCCCCTTAACCCCTCTCAAAATGACCGCCAATTGTACACGTCCCCAAGTCAGATCTTCATGCTATTTGTGTAGAATCTTCCATCAGGAATGCGGCCCACTCATTTTTGAAAAAATCTATATATTATTGTGAGTATGTGTCTTTTCGGCAGTTAGAGTTTTACTGTAATATATAAAAATAAAGAATTAATATATAAATTAAACAAACTAGTAGTTGTTTTTGAAAATACCTCTTTAGGGATGCTAGTTTGTTGATGAAAAAAGATCTCTTTCATAAATTTTAAAAAAAAAAATCGCAATCATTATCATTTTTTTTTGTACACTGCAAAAAAATTGATCATTAGGAGAATAAGTAACTTGTATTGAGATGTGTTTGGATAGTGAAAATTTATTATATATACCCTAATATTTGTCCAGACGTAGTACTTGATCTCCTCCTTATTCTTAGCCCCTATCCTCATTAATTTTTTAGACGATAATGATACACCTCCCTATCATAACATAATCCTCAGTAAAAGATAGTATAAATTATATTAATTGATGTTTACACCTAAAATGTAGGATGTCGTGTCTTACAGATTCACAAACTCCAACATGTGTGGTCAGTTTGATGGATATCCTGGCTTTGAATCCAGAAAATAAATCTTTGGAGTATCAAAGTTCACCACAATTAGCAACAAATGTTTCCTAAAAACAAAAAAAGGAATAAGTAATAAAAGAAGTGAAAATATAATTGATATTATTTAATCATTGAGTTTTACCCCTGCATGGTTGGTATTAGGATGAGTCTGTCATCTGTAATCTTGCTTTCAAATGTTTTCAGCAAGCCGTTCACTATTTCATTCTTTTTTGATGGCTCTAATTTCATTATATGTGTTGATGTGGTATGAGGACTAACGAGTAAAAATTTTGGCTCATGGGAAAATTCCTTCAACTATTTTTCATAAATACGTATTTCAAAAATATAAAATGCATTTAGTCATAATTTTCACATTAGTTCAGATTTTAGAAAATCAATTCATTAAAACATACCTCATATATATATTTACAACTGTGAAGCATAGGGAACCGTTTTCAAGGATCTCATTTACATTTCAGTAGCAACAAAATCTTGACTTTCTTCTCCATATATATTCTTTTCTAAAACCACTATATGACTACTACCACCTCTTAGCTTTGTATCCACATGAGTCTTCAATGCTAGTAAATGTGGATAGAGAACAGGTGGTGTTATTGTGATTTCAGTAGCTCCTTAGAATCGGTTGGTCGATACTTTAGATGTTTTTGATCCGACGTTTGTCACCCCTTCCCTTTCTTCATCTATAATAACATTCATTTGTTCAGACCCTTTTTTCATTAACTGTTAAAGGTTTAGCTTAAAAAAGAAAATAAATACCTATTTGTTTACATGTACTCTTACAAGTTGTGACGGCCATGTAATGAATTTCCCAATATACTTATTGAACGTATGAATATCATTGTCATCAAGTGGAATAGGTAGCTATGCATTTGGATCATGAGCTATAGTAATTGTCACTTTCAGATGATCTTTCATAAGTGGTCTATTATGCAGCGTGTCATCTGGTATGTTGAACACTGTATCCCTCGCTACAAGGTGATAGGTGGGTGTTGACATATATAAATCACAATCATTATCACCTTGTAAAAGATCGGTACAGGAAAAGTATCAGTGTTTGTCTGATTTACATTTCATGGGAACAATTATTAGAATATTGGTTACCATGGAAAAGACAACTCTTTGAGGGGAATGGATTGTTCTTCAAGGGTTTCTAGTTTTTCTCTCATTTGTTTAAATTTTTCATCTCTATCATCCATTTTTTTTATTCTAAAAATATACTCGGGGTGTCACTCCAAACCCTACACATCTGACACGACAGTATTTTTCTGGCTGCTTCAAACCCGTCGATAATAGGTCTGGATCCAATACAGGAGTAGCTGATTCCTGTGACTGTCAGATATAAGAAAATAACTAATTATTTTTATGTACTAGCAATTTAAAACAAATATTTTTATCATCATGTCATACTTACACATATTTATCACACTTTTTGTATGTTCTCATCTACTAGCTTCCCTTCTTTATTTACATGTGCCTCCTTCCATAGCACATGATGTGGGATGAAAGTGTCTTTGGTTTTAGACTCATCAATCTATATATAAACATAGAAAGATAATTATGATGTTGTTTATTGTCACATAACAATATTACTGTAAATTTAAAATACGTACCATTTTCTTTTCTAGTGAAGTGTACCCCATCCTTGCTTTACGATAGGGGTATGTTGGTTTTTGATGCATGTTCCTTATTTTCAGTACAGAGTTTCTGTTTCATAAATAAAATATTTACAATCAAAGTGATGAATACATGTATCCTCAAACAATGTATTATCACCCAAAATGTACCTGAATATTTTCATCCCCACGGAGACCAATAAATGTATCCCATGCTTCTTGGGATATCAGGTGAGCGTATACAATGGGTGGGTACGGGTTTATTTTACCTTTGGAATCTTTTAGGTGACATCTTGTTAAATTAGTGTCAAAACCTTGATGAATCATTCCTGCAAGACTTAGTACAAAATCCTTGTGTGAATCTTCTACTATAAATGTGCTCTGTAATATATTGATAAGAGTAAGACGTTGTTTCATTATTTTATTTGATATTAAATTAAAGAAATAAATTCATAATGTTACTGTAATTTCTTCCCAGATCACAGCCTTCATCCCAGAAATAACATGGTGCCATGAATCTGTGTCAATTGGCACGCATTGCTGAGTGAAAACTCCAATGTAACTACTAAACATAGCCTTGTTGGGATTCACATGTTCGCCCCATGCATTCCATCCAACATCAAATTTGATGCCTTTGCTTTTTGCCTTACGAACTTTGTCTAACACCGTCAAACTACAACAAAAGTGTGTTTTCTGCGACGTCGGTTCTTCATTCCCGACCATTTCATCGATATCAACATCATCTATCACTAAAAAATATTTCATTTTTTCAAAAAGGGCATATCTATTGGTAAAAGTGCATTTTCTGTTGGTAAAACATTTTACCAACATATATGTCCCTGTCACTAAACTGTTGGTAAAAACTTTGTCGCTAAATGTTTTTGCAACAGATAAAATAGTTTTGTTTCAATTATAATAATAACGACATATAATATATATATTGGTTAAGTTGTTTTGGAATAGGTTTTGGTGACAAACTTATCTGTTGGTAATAATATTTTCAATATATAATATTTTTTCATAAATTATAATTAAATAAAAATTATAAATTTTCATTACCACTAAAAATTCATATTAATTATTTTTAATTTATCATATATAATTCATATGTTTTAATTATTAAACCAAATATGATTTCAACACATGTTCAAAATAATATAGTAAATATTTATATTAATAATGAAATTCATTACAAACCGAACCTATTGGATCCCCGCTAGGATTGTTCCACAATTCTGTCCCTAGACAACCCTCCCCCCCCAATTTTGTTCCACATTTCTATCGCTCGACAACCATGACCACCCCCAACAGCAGTATCAACCCATCATCACCAGCGACTCTAGCACCAAAAACTCCAGCCCATCCATGTCAGCTCCAAACCCAACCCATCCATGTCATCTCCAACCCTATCCATGCTAGCTCCAGTCTATGCCAGCTCATCCAAATCTAGTCCCATCCATGCCAGCTCCAGTCTATACCAGATCTAGCTCCAGCCCATCCATGCCAGCTCCAGACTATACAAGCTCTAGTTCCAGCCGCATCCATGCTAGCTCCAGTCTATACACAAACACGCAAGTAAATAGATTAGAAAGTACCCCATATGTAACTGATGGAGGTACACAAACAAGTAACCAAAATACACTTACACCATTGGGATAAAGGTAGTATGTACACAACAAGGAATAAACATTTGTGTTGAACTTCCTGAATTTGTGTTGAACTTAATTTTGACTTTCAACAAAGGTAGTATCTGAAAAACAAGGAAATAAACATTCAAAGACAACATTTTATTTAGAAAAAATATATGCTTAGCATTAGGTTTGAAATAATAACATGAAAATTACCCATGATATTAGATTTTACTAGTCAGTGGGCCTAACAATATCAATAACCCACTTTCTAACAATTATCTCCAAGAAAATGAGACCAAATCTATACAAATATGATTTGGTAGTCAACTGGACAGCCTGTACATACTCAAGATAACAACATATATAGGTATCTTCGAACCCTTCAAGCTACTCCTCAGGGATAATTTCATTGGATCTTCAAGCTTCTTTAAAAAATCCATGCTTGGCATAAATCCTCTAAAACTTAGATGTGTCTTGCAAGAACCATTTGAATCATTAATTATAATACACATTTAGAAATATATAATTTCATGTATACCAGAATGAATGCTTAAAAACACTTGGAAACACATAAGGGATAGAAACACATCATATAAGAATAACAAGGGATATAAACACATTACAAAATAGATGTTATAATGATTATTAGTATAGATAAAGTAATGAAAATAAATATCACTAAGAAGAATAAATAGAATTAAAACCATGCATAAATATATAAAATCCAACTACACAGCATAATTTCAAGAGTGTGTCCAGGTATTCACTTACAGTCGTGTACTGCAGATGGGGATAAAGTTGTGCACCTTCCATTCCACTATCTATATCGATGATGAAGTATGTATAGTAACCTTTCAGGAATACAAAATGTATAAAATCCATCTCCATGTTGTTTGGCTATGGAGCCTCTGCACACCACAAGGAACAATTTTTTTTGATTCCCTTGAGAAGATTGACTTTTTGTATGTAAATCCTTTCTACCGTATTACCAATATTACACTCCCAAATATCAACCATCTCATTCATGGAACAAACATTACTAGGGGGAACAAATGAAACACTTTATTAAGTGTGTGCGGATCATCCACCATACAAATGGTGAAAGTAGCCATGTCACTTTCCTTAAAAAACAACTTTAGTGTTCCCTCACCAAAAACTAGAATTTATCCCTACATAATTTTTTGTCTTTGTTGATCCAAAGAGGGCAGTGAAAAACTAGTATCCTTTATGGATCATTATTTTTATTCTTATTTTATGTAGGAAAAAAATACAATAATAGAGTAATAGATGATGCTGGATTTTATAGTACAAAGTATACATATTTCATACTCCATATTGTATATCATGTATATGTATCTTACATATAGAATAAAATTCATATTTCATGCTGAGAATATGTATATCCTATAATATAAATTTCATATTTATAATACTGTCCAAATGTAAACCTGATTTTGATTTCCCTCTTTCATTATTCAATATGCTGAAGAAATTCAAGATCAAAAAAAATATATGAAGCAGAATCCAGTCATAGGGAATCCAAACATTTAAAACTCCATGTACCCAAGAATATAGAGCAAAGTGACATACAGTATGAACAAACACATTATCAACAGAATGTATTTATGTGAACAACATCTCTACATCAAAATAGTCATGGTGAAGTCCATATAAAAAGGTAACAATGAATTTTCACAAATGATCCTACAGATCACCATGATATCTTCGATAAACAGTCCAATCAATTAACCCAGTAATACACCTAAAAATAATCTAGTAGAAAAAAAAGGAGATAATGCCAACACTGCTCAATTTTTATTGAGCTTAAACGTGAGCTATGCGAGAAGCATACCAAATATTGGCCGTTTTGTTTGAAAAAAAGATATAGAGCACACCCAAAAACTTAAAGACACTTACATCACATAAGGATGAAAAGTACCCTATAAAATATGAAAAATGAGTAAAAATGATGTTTTTTATGAGAGATAATGAGTTCTACCCTCCAAGTAAGTCATCTTGAACACATATATAGTGAAATAAATCTATCCTACCATTTTATCTATAGAAATTTTAACATCAATGACACCAAAAAATCTTCAATTTGAGTAGAAACTGATTTGTGGGAAAGAGTGTAATATTTCTAAAAAATTAATAAAAAGGCATTAGTGTAAATTAAAAAAGAAACTAATGCAATTTGAGTAGATACTAATGTTGTTTTTGAGTAATAATGAGTGTAACATTGCTCAAAAGTTTATAGAAAGTCATAGTTGAATATTAAAAAAGAAGATAAAATTCAAATAATACATTTGATAATTCATTTTAAATACTAAAATAAAATATTATTCATTAAAATGAATCACCGCTGGTTTATAATCACATAAAAATATCAATTTTATTTTCAAAATATAAATGAAATTCAATATAGGGTCTGTCAATAGTTTAAAAGAGGATGAGAGAACATTTGTTACCCATTTATCTAGGTGGAAGTGGGAGAATCATCCTCCTTAAACTGGGCTTCAATTTTATGTTGTTGGGTTGTCTTTAGCATTGTGAAGTGGGGCTGATTTCTCTTGGATTTTGGAGAGGATAAGGTTCCTGGTAGTAAGGTGTAGGGACAGTTTCAAGCTAGTGAGGGCCTGGTTATTTGGGGAGTGGGCTTGTGGGAAATTGGGATGGCAGTGGGGTTTGAATGGGGATTGAAGGCATTTTAGGTCCATCTGCAGGGTTTGAATCCAAACCAAGAAACACCAACCATCCTTGAGCCAACCATGGAATAACAACCAGCCTCTATCTAGTCCACCTATAGGGATTGAATCCAAACCAGTGAGCACCCGCTTGAATTCCTAGACTGATGCATCAAAGATCACAAATGTCTCTGAAACAATATAAAGTCCATTATCCATATCTTGATAAAAAAATCCCTTATACTATGAATGGACACACAACTTAAATGGATCAAGTGAATGCATCAAAATTGTCTCTATAGACATTAGAATAATCTTTGATCTGAGAAGTGGAACATCCATCATCAACCATATCTAGAAGCATAGCACATAAATTATATCCTGGAATCCAGAATAGTAAACTTTATGGGTCGTTTGAATTATTTTAATACAATAAATTTTTCAATACTCTTCACACCAATCAACCAGCCTCTTCAACATAGTGATAATAAGAGAAGTTGGGGAAAAAAATTCACTATACAAGGGGCTAAATAAGAAATTCTGATCATCTTATTTTTAGGCGGTGTGAGATGCATGTTAAAATATCTAAAAGAACAATGGGAAATATGACACCACAATTTTCAAGATCAAATGAGGAAGCATATAAAATCACAAACTGGGAAAATTTAGATATGTTGGTTGGGAGAACAGTTGTTTGGAATGAAAAAACAATAGTTTTAAAAATCCTCTATTAGTACCGATATCAACGAATGTCTGAAGATACTGAAACATTGCCACCATTAAGATGTTTAATCTATCTGCAACTATTTTTATCTATAAACTTTTTCTAATTAAACATTCTTTGTGAATATAAACATCATCTTCATCATCCTCAGCTTCATAAGTGGTCTCATCTATCTCCTCCATCCCCATTTAAAAAATTCATTTTCTAGGGTTGTTTTGTAAAATGTCATCCCAAAAAATCTCCACATCCAAATCTAATAGAAAATCAATCATTTATTTAAGAACGATTCTCCAAAATATTTCTCTAAGTTCACTACTCTTAAACCATAATATGTTCTCTACATATATCACAATTGGATACCTTAGATCCCTCTTGAAAACTTTTGGCATTCATTTAAGAACTATGTTCAACAAGAACAATGGGGAAAGAGGCACCAGGTCAGCAATGGAGGTAAGGGAAGAATGAACCCTATAAATAACATGATTATTCTTTGAAATTACACATGGAAGATACAATATATATAAGAAATTATTATTTCATTTGAAATTTCTTAGAAAAATCTCTATTCATGCATCAAAAAAATTTCCATTTAATGCAGCCAAGAATGTAATAAGTTCCACCAGTTCATCCAACACATCAAGCCCATGGTTCCACATGTTCATTCCAAAAATTGTAGAAAGAATATTCTTGTTTAGGAAAATATATATAGATGAAACATTACAATTCAAGGCCTTTAACCTAGTCACCAGTAATGCCCCCTCATTAGCTTCAGTATTTTGGAGAACCCAAATCAGATGGTCATTATTTTCAATATCACCCAGAGGAACTGATCTAAGAGAATCTGTAACATGCCGTGTTAGTTCTGAATCACTATGATTAAGATCCTGAACTTCATAACTCTTGGAATTTTCAGCTGTTAATCCCACACTGATGGTGATAGATCTTGTAAGAGACTTGTTAATTGTCTGAAAACCTACATGTGAAATTAATATAAAAGACAACATGATATATCATACCTGAAAGCTGGACTTCTAAAATGTCCAGCAAAAACTTTTCATAAAATTGGGATTCCAGGATTTGAATGGGTAGCGTGAGGCGAGGTGGGGAGGTGGAATCACCAACACTATGAGAAAAATATGACTATTCCTAGGAGATGACATGACAAGGAGGCAGTGTTAGAGGGAGAGGATCGTCAGGTCAAGGGAAGGAGAAAGGTGGGGGAGATGTTGTGGTTGTACCTGCTAGTGTTTTGAGCATAGTAATAGGGATGAAGGTGTCATCTTGTTTCCCCTTACATTTGGTTTCCCAAGCCTCTAGACTTGTGGGGATTACCCTAGGGTAGAGGATAATGGAAAGGGACAGGAGGGTGATGGTGGAAGAAGGGATAGGAGGGGTTGGGGAATGGAAGTGGGGATGGAGGCGATGGTGGGGGCGGAAGAAGGGATAGGAGGGGTTAGGGAATGGTAGTGGGGCAGGAGGCGATGTTGGAGGCGAAAGAAGGGACGGGAGGTTCCAGGGAGCGGTTGTGGGGTGGTAGGGGATGACGGTGATGGAAGAAGGGAGGGAGGGGCCAGGGAGCGGCAGTGGGTATGGGGCACATTAGGGTTTTTTTTATTTTTTATTTTGTGTATATATATATATGTATGTAATGAAAAAAGTTATGAATTTATATAAAAAATTATATTTTATGAAGATTAAGTATGTATATATATCACCAATAAATGTTACTAAATTTTAGATATTTAAATTAATTATATATTTTTATTATGAAAATGACATGCTTATAGTGGGTAATATATATATATATCTATATATTCAATTTTTATAAAATATTTGATATTATTGAATAATTTGTTATTAACAAACTGTCTTAATGGTAAAATGTCTGTTGGTAATAATAATAAATAACAACATATTCATTTATCGGTAAATAAATTTTTGATATTATTATGATAAGACAACAGATATAAGTGTTATTAAAAGATATTTTGGTATTGAACAACTAATATAAAAATACATATATGTTGGTAAAAATAATTGTTGGTAACTATAGTTAATATCTACATAATTTAATAACTATTGGAATTAATCATTTTTACCAACAGATATATTATCTGCTAGTAATTTTCTGTTGGTAAAGGTCACTCTTTTTGAATTGTAAATGTTCATTTGAAATGGTAGAGATGACATGTGCTGATGGTTATTGGACCTCAACACTAGGAGCAACAACATGTTAAGAAACCTGTTGTTGCTCTGCACTATGAGCAGCCGCAATAGCAGTGGCTTGAGAGACTTGTTCAGCCTCAAGGTTAGGAGCACCAGAACGTGCAGAAGTCATTATCTAAAAAAGTGGTTGAATAGTTAATTTAGATTACATAAATTCAATAATGATAAGATAATAACATGAGATAACAAGATCTATATTACAAACAAAATATAACCTATTTATTGAACTCTCTTTCTTTTTTTCAAAGGCTGAAGGGATTTGAAACCTCTATCGATTATCCAAATCCCTTCATTGTGGTCTCCTATAACATACAAAACATCATCTACATTGGGACAGTTGCAAAATGATTGCGACGTACCACTGAAAGGATCGTACTCAACTGAATTTTCATCAGAACCTTCATTATTTTTGGATGATAATAGAACAATCGACCACCTTCGGTTTGCAGGATCTGGAACATAAAAAACTTGTACCGCTTTTGATGCCATTATAAACTGTTCATATTTGTACCCTTCTTTACTAAAATCTACTTTCACAAATCCCCATTCATCTATTTTAACACAGCTATTGTTATCAACCCATTTGCATTGAAAAATCAGCAATTGGAATTTTGTATAACCCAACTCCAATGTTAGTTTGATAATGCCAGAGTATGACATATTTTCAAAAATTGGATTTCTTTCCTTACTACCAGAAACATGGATCGCTTCATCCACTAGTGTAACTCCACTATTTTTCATGGTAATATATTCATCAAGTTCATCTGTATAGAATGTATAACCATTAATTACATAACAACTATAAGATAATACATACACACATGGTCTAGCAGCTAGCTATCGAAGTCGTTCTGAAATTGAATTCGGATTTTCATCTAACTTCTTAAAAATATGGTCCTGAAACCATCCTATAAACTGGTGATTATGTGTATTTGATAACCATTTTTCAGCCGTTGATGGATTCAACTGTCTAAGAATTTATTTGTGATTTTCAATATATGGAGCAACCTCCCAACTGTTATGAAAAACATAAAGGTGGGCCTGCTCCTGATCTGTAATACTGATTGTCAAAACATCTCTTCCAGAAATTCCCTCACCCTCAATGCATCCAGTGTGACGAGATTTCGGGAGACCAATGCTTTCCACATCAGATAGGTATTCGGTACAAAATTCAATGGCTTCCTCAACAATATATCGCTCTACTATACAACCCTCTGGCTGACTTTGATTTTTGAGATACCCTTTCAAAATATTCATATACCATTCAACATGATACATCCATCTATAGTGCATAGTACCACAAATTCGAATATCTCTCACCAAGTGAATCATCAAATGAACCATAATATCAAAAAATGTTGGCGGGAAGAACATTTCTAATTCAAATAATATGATGACAGTTTCTTTTTCCATAGCTGGAAATTTCACCAGGTCTCAAACTTTTCTACATATAGCTTTGAAAAAGAAACAAAGTTTGGTTAACATATAATGAACATTCTTGGGAAAAATGCAACGTAAAGATATAGGGATTAGATCTTGCATCAAAACATGGTAGTCATGTGATTTCAAACCTTTTAACATCAAATCATTCATTGACACAACGTTCTTGATATTTGATTAATATCCCTCTTGAACCTTTACATCATTGAAGAAGTTTCAAAACTGATATCCCTCCTCCCTAGAAAGAGTATAAGCAGTTGGAGGATGAAACATTCAATTTTCACCATTCACGGGAGCCAACTCTTCTTGTATTCCCATTTCCACAATGTCCAACCTTGCCTTAATTCCATCATTTTTTTCTAGGGGAATTTAGCAACATTCCGATAACACTGTCACATACATTTTTTTCCACATGCATCACATCAAGAAAATGTATGACGTACAAACAATTCCAGTATGGTAATTCAAAAAAACTGATCTCTTTTTTCAACCGATTTTCTTAAGGTTTTTCGAAAATGGTTTACCAAAAATAGTGTTCACAACTTTTACTTTCTCGAACAGCTGATCACCTGTTAGTGGATACAATGTTTCACGTTGTTCTGAACTTCCATTGAATGATGTCGTCCAAGATTGGTACTTATGCTGATGAGGTAGAAATCTACGATGTCCTATAAACACATATTTCGATGAATGTTTCAACCTAATTGATTCTGTATCTTTTTCGCACATGGGACACCCTTGAGTTCCTTTAATGTTATAGCCTGAAAAATTTCCATAAGCAGGGAAATCATTTATTGTCCCATACAACATCTCTATCAACATGAAGTATTCACTTTTATAAGAATCATACAACATAACACCTGAATCCCACAATAAATTCAAATCCATGATCAAAGGAGCTAGATAAACATCAATATCGTTACCTAGTTGTTTTGGTCCTGATATAAGCATAGATAACATGATGAATTTATGATTCATGCATAACTAGGGTGGATAGGTATAATTTACCAACATAACAGGCCATGTACTATGAGTACTGGTTTGAAAACCAAAAAGATTCACTCCATCTGTAGATAATGCAAGACGAAGGTTTCTCAGCTCTTTTCCAAATTCAGGATACTCATGATCAATTTTATTCCATTGAGGAGAGTTGGCCGGATGATGTAATTTCCCATATTTATTTATTTTATCTGCATGCCACGACAATTGTCTTGCAGTTTCTTCACTTCCATATAGACGCTTAAACATTTGAATGATTGGAAAGTACCATACAACCTTTGTAGGATTGGATTTATCTTTTTTGTATCGAGAATAACCACACTTTGGTCATTCTGTAAGTGATTTTTTCTCCTTTTGAAACAATATACAGTCTTTCGGACAGACATGTATTCTTTTAGAAACCATACCCATTGAGCATAGCATTTGTTTAGTATCATATGTCCGGCTTGGGATATCATTATCTTTTAGGAGCATGTCATTCAAGAGAGAAAGTAGTTCCGTAAAACTAACATCACTCTATTCGTTGCCTACTTTCAATTTATACAACTTCAGTACAGATGATAATGATATATATTTAGTGCAACCATCATACAATGGTGTCTTTTCACAACTCTTTAACTTCTCAAACAATTTTTGGAAATCATGGAGTTCATCTTCAATGGTCTATGTCATTTTGTCAATACGATCTTCATCATCATTGACATCTGTAATCATATCCTCCATACAGTCTTCTTCAATTTCCATATTTGTATTTATATCTGATGATCTATAAAACGCAGTTTTATCCCAGCCAGTAGCTACATTTTTTTTTCTCCATGTTTATTCCAACATTTATAACTCTGATCTATTCCGTGACATATCAAATGTTCTTCCCACTCCTCTGGAGTAATTATTCTATAATAATAACAATGTAAACATAGACAAAGGATTTGAGAAGGATCCTTTGCGTGATCCTTTGCAAACTTGATGAACTCTTTCACTCTGTTCTCATAATCTATTGTCAAACGATTAGCATCCATCCAATATTTATTCATATCCATCCTATTTGAATCTTAAATATTAGTATTTATGGTTCAAGTGCACAAAAAAATACTTTTATAAAATTGATGATTCCTCAATATGTCCAAATCTATTATCAAATTAGGTATATGATCATCCATATTTTTAGAATAAACCATGATTTCATCCATAAATACCATAACAAAATAGTTGATATACTAGTGGAAAATCATATTTTTCATCACCATAAATATATATGGAGTGTTGGTTCAGCCTAATGTAATAAAAAAATACTCATAGTGGCTATACCTACTCCTAAATGAGGTCTTTGGAATATCAAACTTCTTGATCCTGAGCTGGTGTTAACCAAACTAAAGACCGATCTTATAGAATCACTCCCCCCTTTAGAAGATCTAATAAATCATAAATATAGTTCAACAGATACTTTTTATTGATCATAACCCGATTGAGATTCTGGTAATCAACACACAAGCGAAGGGTTCCAATGAACTTCTTGGTGAAAAGAACCAGTTCTTCCCAAGGAAACACACTAGGTTAAATAAAGAATTTGGAAACCAATTCATGTAAAGACCTGTAAAATTCAAGGAAATTTTTTTCTTAATTTTCCTTGGAATTTTACATGAACGCAGTTTCTGACGGAACCTGATTCCGAGGCCCGGTGTGCCCGGAATCATTTTCCGAAGTTTGGCTCGGGTACGTTCAGTGAACGGACGAGCGGGTTTTTCTAACTTTTGAACCGGTGCCCGGAATCGAATTCTGAGGGCACTGATGAAATTGCAGCGCCGGTATTTTCTTAGAAACGCCTCTTCCGGAGTTGCGTTTGCTCAGGTGTGGTTTTTAATTTTCGGGCTTAAGGTTGAGAAATAAAATAATTGTTCGACAAACTTTATTTTATTTCACTTAAGCCACTTGAAGCCACTTGAAAGCCACTTAAACTGAGTTGAAATGGATAGAGTGCTATCCAGAAATATCCTACCCTCTTGGTAGGATATTTGTGAGGTGGGGCCCGCACGAGCCCCGCCGTTTCTTTCCGCTAAGTAACGCACCCGCGAAAACCCGTCTTTATGAAAGTCAACTGACGCGTTTTTTTATTTTCTTAACGCACCATTTAATTGGGCAGTTTTGTTCGTAAATTAAATGGACAGTTTCTTTCGTTAATTTAATTCTACGAATTAAATGGGTCGTTACTTACCTCTTTTCGTTTGTTGGCGTAATAATAAAATAAGACCAATACCAACATTTGGAGGATTACTCGTTGAGAGGTTTTTTCAGAGTTCTTGAGCCTTCATCCTTCTTCACGAAGAACGCGAAGAACACGAAGAACGCGAAGAACGCGAAGAACGCCGGTCTCCGACGAAGAATGCCGAACCCGCAGAAATCGACGACGCGACGCCGGATACCGCGATGCCGACGTTTCATCTCCCGCGACGTTCTTCGGCGACGTTCCTTCCTCCACGACAAGATCCTTCGATCTTCTATTGAGGTGAGTGTTTTTGATTCTTTAAATCTCCTTTGTAGTTTTTAACAAAACGCGGATTTAATTATTTATAATTAAATCTGTTGTTTCTTGGTCCGTTGAGTTCGTCGACGCAGCGCCGGATTCCGCGACGACGCGACGCCTTTCCGCGACGATGCGACGATCCCCTCCTTCCGCGACGAGCAAACCCGCGAATAACGTGCGTACAACGACGACTACGAGGTAGGGATTTTTGTTTTGGAAACGCCCTTTTTCCCGTGAAAGTTTCTTTAAAATTAAAGAACTGGATGCAAATGAACGATTTTAATTTATTAAAATTGTTGTATCATGTGTTGATTTGTTTTCTCCCGTTGTTTTTATCTAACGCGGAGGGTGCGGGCCAAACAAACACGGCCCGACAACCCTCCGCTGTTCTTCGTGGTTGTTCGGATTTGGCGGGCGACGGAAAATCATGACGCAAGGGCAGTTTGTTGATTCCGCAGTGAAGAACGGAACCCGGGAGGAGCAACGGCGCAGACGGGAAGGAAAACGGACCACCAGAGCGACTCCGGGGGCCCACGGAAGCCGGCGGCGGCGCGGGTCGCCGGCGCGGCGGCGCCGGCGGCCGGAGATGGCGGCGCTTGCAGACCCGCGGGCGCGCAAGTCGGCGCACGCGGAACGCGGCTGAAGCCGCGTCCGGCTGTCTAGGGCGACACCCCGCGGGTGCCGTGGGGGTGTCACGCGGGGGCGGCGGCTCCCCCCCGCGTCGCTCGGGTTGTCCAGGGCAACACCTCGCGGGTGCCGCGGGGGTGTCACGCGGGGGCGGCGGCTCCCCCTCCCCGCGTCGCTCGGCCGCTCGGCCGAGCCGGGCTGGGCTAGCCGAACCAGGCTGGTCCGACCGGCCGAGCCGCACCCTGGCCGGGCCGGACCGGGTTCGGCCGACCCAGGGGGGTCGGGCCTGGTCGGCCCGGGCCCGGACCCCCCGTCATCGGACCATTTTCGTTCAAATGTCTGTGACATGATCTAAGGGCCTCCGAACGACGTGTCGTCAGCGGCAACGCGATCCTTGGATCGAGACGGTCGATTCGGTATATCGCACTCAAGGTTTAGGATTACTTTGGGTTCGGCCGGGTTGGTTCGTACACGAAACCAACCGGGCCCTCGGAGCGGAAACACTCATATCTTGAGCCAAGGGCGTCCGATTGACGTGCCATCAGCTTTGGTGAATTCCTCTAAGTGAGACGGATCTTTTGGCATACTCCGCCCAAGGTTTTCACGCAGGTGGAGTACGGTCGGGTTGGTTTTGCTTTAAAAACCAGCCGGGCCCCTGGGATGAAAAAGCCAATAACTCTCAGACCGGGCGTCCGATTGACGCGCCGTCTGCGACGTTGAGTTCCTGTTGGCGATACGGAACTTTTGGATACATCAACCTCGGACTTTGTGTCAGTGGATGTATCAGCCTCCCGACTCGTGGAGCGGACCCTCCTGAACGAGCTTGCTGTGTGCGGGAACCCTAGTGCTGGCTGTGACTTCGACAACAACGACTGTGCAGAGATCCTCGGTGGACTGCGACGATGAAGAGTGCTGGTCTTATATCCTATGTGGGTCCCAGCCGTGCTAGTCTTGTATCCTATGTGGGTCCCAGCTTAGACGATTCAATGCTGGTCTTGTATCCTATGTGGGTCCCAGTATAGATTAATCAATGAAGAGTGTTTGTCTTGTATCCTATGTGGGTCCCAGCCGTGCTGGTCTTGTATCCTATGTGGGTCCCAGCTTAGACGATTCAATACTGGTCTTGTATCCTATGTGGGTCCTAGTATAGATAAATCAATGAAGAGTGCTGGTCTTGTATCCTATGTGGATCCCAGCCGTGCTAGTCTTGTATCCTATGTGGGTCCCAGCTTAGACGATTCAACACTGGTCTTGTATCCTATGTGGGTCCCAGTATAGATGAATCAATGAAGAGTGATGGTCTTGTATCCTATGTGGGTCCCAGCTGTGCTGGTCTTGTATCCTATGTGGGTCCTAGCTTAGACGATTCAATACTGGTCTTGTATCCTATGTGGGTCCCAGTATAGATGAATCAATGAAGAGTGTTGGTCTTGTATCCTATGTGGGTTCCAGCTATGTTGGTCTTGTATCCTATGTGGGTCCCAGCTTAGATGATTCAGTGCTGGTCTTGTATCCTATGGGGGTCCCAGCATAGATGAATCAATGAAGACAACCGGTCTTGTATCTTATGTGGGTCCCAGCTTAGATGATTCAGTATCTATATCTGATCATCCCTTTCACCTTTTCGACGAAGTATACATGTGTGAGCTAAATCCTGTGTTACTCTCCTTTGTGGATTGTGTTGAGCAATCCTGTGTGGATTTACTGTTTACTCTCCTTTGTGGATTGTGTTGAGCTATCCTGTGTGGATTTACTTTTTACTCTCCTTTGTGGATTGTGTTGTGCTATCCTGTGTGGGTATACGTTTGCTTTCCTGTGTGGACTGGGTTGTGCTTGGGCTCGGACGTTGGAGTCGAACGGGAATTGATGACTTAGGTATATGTATGGGCATATACCTAAGCCGTGTCAGATGTTACTTCGTGATTGTATCTTTCCTTTTTGGATTATCCTTTGTGGATTTCGGGAGACCTTCGGGGGTCTCGAGGTCCCTACTGAGTAGCTTATACTCACCCCTGCACGGGCTATGCCCGTACTACATTGTGTTGGTTGCAGACGACGGACAGCACTGATCGTGGTGGAGGCGTGCGGAGCAGGAGAGTACCTGGAGGTGGACCACTGGGCGGGACGTACTCGGAGTGGTCAGGTGGACCCGAGGAGCAGTGGAGGCTATCTGTACCCACCCTTCAGGTGGGACTTCCAGAGGACGGCTCGACGCTGCGGATTTTCTTTTCAGTTGTTGTTTTCCCCTTTCAGTTGTACTTTACAGTTGGGCTTGTATTTCCGGCCCCTTTTACTTTTAGCACAGCTTGTACAGTTTTTACTTAGTTTTTACTTTTCCGCTTGCTTACTCTGTGGTGCTTGTCTACTTTTTAAAGGCAATGTATTCCCCTTTTTCGGGATTTACGCCTTGGTGTTAGCCGCCAGCCCCTGGCCTATGGAAGGCGGGCTTGGGGTAGTCACGGCACGGGCCCCGAGGACGGGTCGTGACAATTCATCCCACTGATTATTTATTTCCTTCAATTTAACTAGTTCTATATGGTAACATAGAATAGATATTGGTTTTGTACCCATCGCCAAGATGATAGAGAACTCCACCTCCCTCTCTAGTGGTAGACCAAAAAAGACTAAAGGAAACACTTTGGGAAATTCAATAGCTACTAGGGGAAGTTCACTATAATATGCTTCCTACTCCAGTTCAATAGCATAAAAGGATATTATCCCACTCAAATCTGGAAGAATAGGTCTATCTCGACTAGACCACAAGTCTGATTCTCTATGGAAAACATGGAATTCCCCATCGGGGGTAGTGAAGGACACCCACCGACGATAATAGTAAATCCAAGATTTATTTGAAACGAGCCAGTCCATTCTTAGAATAACATATAGGGGAATCATTTTAAGAACCAAAAAATATCATATGATCTAAATCTATGAAAAAGATAAAGCATGAGAGGGGAATCAGAGACCTTACTCCCTCTTTATCCATAGAGATGTTAAAATCTTTATCACATAATCCATGATCTCTATTATAAGTTTCAATAGTTCTGTATTGAGGTTTGATATGAAATAATGATGGGAGCCAATATCAAATAAAACATACACTAAAGAAAAAGAAATGGAAATGGAGCCTCTCACTATCGCATGACCCAAATCAGTTCCTACTGGAGATTAATCCACTGCATGAAGTTGTTTCATTCCTAATACATGTTTCTAGGATCCCATTGTTATTGAATAATATTACAATGATTTGGTACCTCTCAATATTTATGATTCCATTCCACTACAAAGGGTAGTAAAAACATGTAAAACCCTCTTCAAGTGGGTTTAATGTTTGTATGAGATGTAAATCTTCAATGCTTCCATGCAATAATGATTTGAGTGGTCAATCTTTCCACATTGGAAAAATTCATTTGGCCTTTACTAGAAACTATAGATGATCTAGAAGAAGTTTTCTATAAAATACCACCACCACTATTTTCACTATGAGGCTCATTCTAGTTTCTATTCCACTTATAGGAACCACTAAAACTACCACTGGGAATATAAGTAACTCAAGTTAACCCTGACATTATAGTCATGCCAATTTCTTCCATCACATCCCTATCTAGAACATCAAAATTTTAGGTAAACTTTAGCATAAATACTTGATATTGGATATCTGATCGAAGACCCATATAAAACTTTTGGGACTTAAGATTCTTGTTTGACACCACTTCAAGTGAAAACTGAGCAAGTTTAGAAAAATTATTAGTATATTGAGTCAATTTCTAAAAACCTTAGATGAGGTTGAGAAACCCCATGGACTTACCTGATACCATCGAATTTAGATATAATTGCTCTGTAAAAAATTTATTAAAGTATTTGCAATCTAAGACCCCATTTAGCTTAACTATAACTATATCACCACTTTCACATACACATTCCAAGCATCATAAGCACATAAGGATATAACCACTTTCACATTTTCACATTTTCACATGGATCCAATGATCGAAATCTCACACCAAAACCACTATTATACACAAAAAGCCACTTTCCATTTCACATGTACACTAAAACCATTTAGAAACACATTTCACACCACTTTCAAAATTTATGAAACACATTTGGAAACAAAAAATGAAGAGCACATATGGAATCCAACCATTTCCATGCGAAAATCCATTTTCAAATTCCTGTGGATCTAAAAAACCTTTCCAAAACATATTTCTCACCAAAAAAGTAATCCATAGAACACATTCATGAAACTAAGAAAGCATATAAAAATCATCTAAATAGGTAAAATCATTGAATCACTTACCACACAATTGGAAACTTCAAGAGGTGGAGGTTCACAGGAGGAGGTGTACGGGAGGAGCTTCCAACCGAAGAGAAATGGAGGAGTTGGGTTCACGGGGATTAGGGTCGAGCGAAGAGGAGGAGAAGTAGGGTTTGTGGGGAGGAGGATCTGCCAAAGGGGTTCGAGGGGGGGGGGATTAAGAGAAGGGATAGCAGTGGAGGTCTGGAAATGTGAAGATCGGGGTGGGGGCAATATGGAAAAGTGAAGATCAGGGGGGAAGAGGGGAGTCGCACGATTAGAGTATCGTGAGAGCTTTAGGTCGCGATAAACCAAGGACACTATGTGACCAATTTTATAAAATATGGGACTACGGTTTTATCAACGCTAGAAAAGCACTGATAAATGGTCTCTTTATCAATGCTTTTTTAGCGCTGATATAGGATACTCTGTATCAGCGCTAAAATTTTAGCACTGATACTGGGAATTATTATCATTGCTAGAAAAGAGATGATAAATATTCCCAGTATCATTGCTAAAATTTTAGCGCTGATACAGGGTTTCTTTATCAGCGGGTTTTGCTTATCACTTATATAAGTTGGCACTTCCCTTGCCCGTTTTTGTAGTAGTGTATTTGAATATTGTGGAATGATTTAGGATACATTTAATGAACTCAAGGATAAATATAAATTATTGAAAAGAAAACACGCTTTAAATTCTAATTATAAGTCTTAGCCAGATATTGATAAAGAAAAGTGTGTTCAGCTATTAAAACAAAATAATGAACTTACATTGTCAAATGATCAATTAAAAATGGATCTAGATAATTTTACTGCAGGTAGAGATACCTTGACTCGGTTTCTAGGGAAACAAATTTCTCTAAAATACACAACTGGTCTAGGATATCAACCAGGACATAGAAGGATTATTAAAAATAAATTTTTTCCAAAATCTGGATAGTTCACTGCTTGTTAAAGTTCTAGACCATCTTTTGAAAAACACTTCTATAAAGGACCTAAAAAATTATTCATGTCTCAAAACATATTTTTTGATTATAGGAAACATGTGAGACAAGTACGGGTTCCCAAATCTTTACATTCTAACCTCTATGGACCTAAGAAAATCTGGGTACCAAAATTACCCTACACTTAATCTATTTTGCAGGAAAATTGTCTAAAGATCTCCTGTAAAACTCTTTGGTACTTGGACAGTGGATGTTCAAAACATATGATAGGAGACTATTCATGCTTCAAGAGCCTAATTAATGTTTATGGTGGACATGTCACATTCAGTGATAATACCAAAGGAAAAATCTTCAGCTTAGGCCAAATTGGTAACCCTAATACTATATTAATTTCAAAAGTACTATTTGTTGATGGGTTAAAATACAATTTACATAGTATCTCATAGTTGTGTGATGATGGTTTTAATGTTAAATTTGAAAATGATGCATGCGATGTTTTTTATTATAGAAATGATTTAATATTCACTGCTCTTAGAAATGAAAATTTATATGATGTCGATTTAAATTCTTTAGCTAAGCAAACATTTTCTTGTTTAAATGATTTTCATAAAGAATCCTGGTTATGGAATAAAAGATTAGGACACTGCAATGTGCACTCACTTAGGAAACTAACTAGGAAAGGTTTAGTTAGATAATTACCTAAATTTTAATTCCCACATAACAAAGTTTTTAATCCTTGTCAAAAGGTAAAACAACATAATGTTTCATTCAAAACAATGAAATTAGTTTCTACTTCTCAACCGCTTGAGTTGGTTCATATGGATTTGTTTGGACCATATAGAGTTTCAAGTTTAAATGGTAATCGCTATGTTTATGTTCTTGTAGATGATTTTTCTAGATAAACTTTGGTATAATTTCTAGCTCACAAAAGTGAAGCATGTTCTTACTTCATTAAGAATTCCATGTCTGTAGAAAATCTTATTGGACTTAGAATTAACACCATGAGAAGTGATCATGGCCGTGAGTTTGAATATCAAGAATTTGAATCTTTTTTCTCAAAAATGGATATAATCACAATTTCTTTTCTCCTAGAACACATAATAAAAATGGAGTTGTAGAAACAAGAAATAGGACACTTCAAGAGATTTCCTATACTATGCTAAATGAGTAAAATCTATCTATAGATTTTTGGGCTGATGTTGTTAATACAGCTTGTTACATAATAAAAAGTCTTAACTAGATCTGTTCTTAAGAAAACCCCTTATGATATATGGAATAATAGGAATCCTAAGGTTAATTAAAATATATTTTTTGGTTTTAAAGTCTTTATTCTTAACACTAAGGATAATCTTGAAAAAATTTCTTCCAAGAGTGATGAAGGAATTTTCCTAGGTTACACAATCTTTAGTAAAGCTTATAGAGTATTTAATAAGAGAAAAAATGTGTAGAAGAATCAGTTCATGTAGAATTTAATGAGACTAATCCACATGAACCCAAAACCTCTCTTGAACATCTTGAGGAATACATGTCAATTCTAGACCTTAATGATAAAGACAGTGAACCCTTAGTGAAAACAACTAGTTCTGTAAATTTTACAGAATCTGATCATAGTGAATCTGAACCTATATAAAACCATGAGGAGTCTAGTTAAACTCATTATAAAGGTATTAGAACCCTCAAGAATCATCCTTTATATGTTGTAGTAGGTGATCTAAATAGAGTAACACAAACTAGATCTTCTCTACGAAACTAGGTTGAACATCAAGCCTTTCATTCACAGTTCGAACCGAAAAATATTAATGATGAAATCAATGCTGAATTTTGGGTGATAGCTATGCAAGAAGAATTAAATCAATTTGAAAGAAACAAGGTTTGGGAATTAGTAGAAATACCAAAAGACACTTTGACCATAGTAACTAAATAGGTGTTTAGAAATAAAGTTGATGAATCTGCTAACATTGTTAGAAATAAGGCTAGACTAGTTGCACAAGGATATAGTTAAGAAGAAGAAATAGACTATGAGGAATCCTTTACAACTATAGCTATACTAGAAACCACTAGAATAATCCTTGATTATGCATCTCATCTAAATTTGAAACTTTATCAAATGGATTTCAAATGTGCATTTCTAAATAGGTACATAGTTGAGGATGTATTTTTTGAACAACCCCCTGGTTTTATAAATCACCATTTTTTAAATCATGTCTTTAAACTTTCTAAAGATATATATGGTCTAAAACAAGCTCCAAGAGCTTGGTATGTCAGATTTTGTTCTTTTCTTATTTCAAAAGGTTTTAATAAAGGAATAGATAATTGTACTCTTTTTATTAAAAGGATTTAAAAATATTTTTTAATAGTACAAATTTATGTAGATGACATTATTTTTGGATCCTATAAAAAAAATTATGTACTGATTTCTCAAAAATGTTGTAAGATGAATTTTAAATGAGTTTAACGGGGGAACATAAATTTTTCCTTGAATTTCAAATATTTCAAAATAAAAATGGTATTATTTTAAATCAAAGTAAATATAATACAGATCTTTTGAAATGTTTTGTTTTGGATAGTAATAAAGGTAGTGATACACCTATGAGTGCCACATGTAAGTTGGATGCTGATGAAACTAGAAAACCAGTGGATCAAACCAATTATAGAGGTAAGATTGGGAGTTTTCTCTATCTTACTGCCAGCTGACCTGATATTCTGTTTAGTGTATGCATGTGTGTTCATTTTTAAGAAAATCCCAAAGAGTATCATTAAACTTTTGTTAAAAGGATTTTTAAATATCTCAAGTACACTATAAACATAGGACTATTTTATCCAAGAGGACAATCATTTGATTTAATAAGTTATTTGAATGCTGAATTTGGTAGTTGCAAGTTAGATAGAAAGAGAACCTTTAGAACCTGTCAAATTTTGGGAAAGTCACTAGTATCATGGTGTTGTAATAAATAGAATTATATTTAATTATCTACTCTCGAAGATGAATATATAGCTACTGGTAGTTGTTGTGCTCAAATTATGTGGATGAAACACACTTTACTAGACTATGGATATCAATTTGAACATGTCTCTATAAATTGTGATAATACGTATGCTATTAACATCTCTAAAAATATATTATCTAATGATAGGACAAATCATATTGATCTGAGACATCACTTCTTGAGAGATCATTATCAAAGAGGTGACATCACTCTTGAATTCATTGGCACTGATCACCAATTGGATTATATACTCCCAAATCCTTTTGAGTTATAAGAGGTTAAATTACATCAAACATGAGTTAAGTATGATAAACTTTTATGTTTGGACCTCACCATTAGGAACCTCACCATTAGGAACTTCACCGTTAGACCTCACAGTTGGGACATCACTGTTAGACCTCACCGTTAAACCTCACCGTTAGACCTCACCGCCAGACCTCACCATTGGGACCTCACCATTGGGACCTCACTTTTGGGACCTCACCGTTCGGACCTCACTGTTGAGACCTCACTATTAGCACCTTACTGATAGTTGACTTTTCTAGGACATTTCATTTTTCTTCTAGAATCTAAAACATTTTTAGTATTACTTATTTCTTTTACTTGATTTATTTTTTGATCCATAAATGATAAAAATAAAGAACACACCACATTTTGATCCAATTCAATCCTCTCCTAAACCACTCGCTCCCTATTCTTAGAACCTCTCCTCCTACTAAAACCATAGAACCACTCTAGATTGAAATGGAATGATTGAAGAGACCGATGTTCAGTGATGAAGGAGAGGCGCTGAACCCGAAGAGACCTTGAGCTGAGTCTAGTATTGGAATAAAGTTAATGGAAAAGCTAATCGGTCCACATTTTTCGAAGATTGAAATCATGGTTGAGAAGGAATTAAGTTCAGAATGGCTGATTTGGAGCATGTCTCTAGTGCTGAAGGAACTTTAAGCTCAAGATTGGATCAAATTATTTGCAAATAACAATGGGCCTTACTACCCAAAGCTAGTGAAGGAGTTATATGAGTCTCTAAAGTTCGAGTAGTCTGAGAATGAAAATCGAATGTCTTCAAAGGTAAATGGAGTAAGTTTGAGATTCTCCTCTCTTGAATGGTCTGATTGTTTGAGAGTCCACATGAAGGGACTTTTGATTACTACTTAGGTGTGATACCTTCCACTAATGAGTTCTTCTATTATGAAGAAACTTTGGTTGAAATGACAGGGAATGAGATCCCTAGGAAAGTGATTTCTGCTGAAATGGAAGGAGAAGACAAGTTACTATTTAAATTTTTTCAACATGTATTGAGTCCCAGGGGAGTGGAATTTTCTACCTTGATGTATCATGACATATTTCTTTTGTATCTATTGAATCATGGACAAGAGATAAATTTGTTTAGGTTGCTGATGATTCAATTAGAATATATGACAAAGCATAGTTCCAAGTACAATTCTTTGTTTCTTTCCAGATTGATATCCTTGATGTTGAAAGTGAAAGGAGTTTCTGGAAATAAGGAGGCAACAATTTTTGTATGGAAAAACTTATGCATTACAAAGATTATTTGCAAGTTGATGAAGATAAAATGGAACCCTTGGCTAAGAAAATGGGTGAATGATGAGGCTAAGATGTATGAGTAATTCAACCCTGTTACTCATCCTATTAGGCCTAAGAATAAGAGATACCCTGGTCTAAAGCCTAATTAAGTTGATCCAGTATACTCAGATGAAGAAGAGGAGGCTTCTGTTATGCAAGAAATAGAGGATTCTCTTATAGATGATAGGAGTGATCCTGACCTTCCCTTAAATCCTCATTCCAATACTGTATCCTTTGGTGCGCCAAGCCCACCAAAGATATTTCCTAGAAGGGAGACTCTCTTAAGGGACAGTGATGATGAGGATACCAGTAAAGAATTAGGAGATCAAAATTTCTTGAAATACATTAGAGAGACATTAGAGGAGGAAGATGAAACTGAATCTAGTCATGAGGATTTTGAGACAGCTACTGATGAAAGTGAATAGAAGTGTCTAAGTCTCAGTCCTCTAATAGGATATACAGAAATGGTAGAATGTGGATATTAAGAGGTTTCTAATTCGGTTGAAGCTAGAATTGCAATGGCAGTAGTTGAAGATTATGTAGGAGAAGTGGCAGTGGACTCTCCTATTGATGCAGTTGATCAAAGAGGTATAGCAATGAGGGATGTAATTGATCAAGAGAACTCTCCAAGTGAGGGGGAGGAACCTATTGCCACAGGTTCAGTTTTTGTTGATCGTGGAATAGAAGACTGGTCAGAATACCCCGAATTCGGGGTCTTGGGCTTAGACTATGGAGACTCTGATGATGACAAGCCTAACTGAATCCATCCATATCCTTCGATTTCAAAAACCACCATTGTATATCTAGTAGTGCTTTTACCTTGAGACAATGTGAAGAAGGATGATTTAGAATCATTAAAATAAGATTTGAAAAGACACTTTGATTAGAGATCTATTGAGATAGAAAGAACAGTGGCCCTAAATCAAGAAATTGTAGCATTTGCCTTAGAAAGAGTAATTTCTACCTCTCACTCAAATATGCTAAATGAAGTGAAGGATTGTAAAAATTATATCATAACCTTGGTAGAGTCTATGGAATCTGTGAAGTGGTCAATTTCCAGTTTACACTCCTATATGGCTTCAAGGTTTCAAGTGGACAAGGACCTTAAGTATGTTAATAGTGTTGTTCAGCAAATGGTCACTGTGTTTGAGAACTCTAAGAAGTATATGGAGGCACATGCGACTGGATAGGATGATTATGTGAAGAGGCTAATCAGTGTTCTGACCAAATATTTTAAGGAGATAGTGTCTTTAACTATGATACATCTAAGTGAATTTTCTTCCTCTTCAGCCTATCCTTCTATTGATCTAGAAGCTTTCATATCAGTTTTTAGAGAAGAAGTGGATAAGTTCTCTATTGTCAGTACCTCAGACCCTTAGTCTATGACTCAGGTCATTTCTACTACCAGAAAAATTCATAATCTTGTGAAAGATTATCTAAGGTAACCTGCTCAAGATCATAAGTACATAAAAGAACAAGTTTATTTAAATCACAAAAGGGTGTACACTAAGAATCAAATGGATGGTCACTTAAAGCTATTGTTAGAGAACTTGAGGATCCCACCTATCACACAGGAATTTAAGGATCAAGTTAGAAGGATAAGAGATTTGACTCCTGCCTTTGAAAAATTTATGGAGAATAAGGATGATTTTATCTCAGCTATGGAAAGAGGAGGTATCATTATTATAGATTTAAAAAATCTTCTTTTACCCTTCCTCCATGTGGACTGCACTCCTGTCATTGTTCCTCCAGCATTAACTTCTTCCTCAGCTGCCTCAGGATGTACCAGTGTTGCACCGTTGATGACTCCTACACATTCCATTAGAATCTTGACCCATATGATTCCTTAGGAATCTACTCACTATAGTTCTATGGATGATTTTGTAGCAGCTCCTCCTACACTACTCACTACCATGCCTAGTACAATCCCTCCATATTCGAAACCTGACTCCTCAGCTTCCAAATATAAAGCTCCATTTTAAATATATGATTTTGATTGAATGTGGGGTGTCTTAGTTGATATGGATATTTTTAAACTTTTTTTATCTTGTATTCTTGCTTCATTAATAATACAATCCTCTTTTGTCATCTCTTTTTGTCTTACATTCTTTTTTTTAATCACAAAGGGGGAGAATTTTTATGTTGACTGGAGTCCTTTTATATATATATACTATCTATATTTTCTACAATAAACATGGTTCAATTTTACTTATACACACCCCTAAAGATATTAGCAAATGTGCTTAACCCTAATTCAATAATACTTAAATCTAAATTTTCACTAGAATAATTTGTTTTTATAAAAAAGGGGGAGATTGTTGGACTCACCTGTTTTGATAATCCAAAATCATGTTTCATTTATGTGATAATCATGTTTTTATTATAAGATAATCATGTGTTATTAATA
This sequence comes from Viscum album, assembly GCA_963277665.1. Classification (NCBI taxonomy): domain Eukaryota; kingdom Viridiplantae; phylum Streptophyta; class Magnoliopsida; order Santalales; family Viscaceae; genus Viscum; species Viscum album. Next base: position 569,230,111 of record OY728130.1, on the reverse strand, counting down.
TTCTTATTTTCTATCAACTAATAACTATGTATCTTTAATCTCACTTCTCTCTTGTTTAAGATTACAATGAAAGATTTATCTAAGTAGAAAGGTCACCAATGAAAGGTCACCGATGAAAGGTCGCCGAAGAAAGGTCACTGATGAAAGGTCACTGATGAAAGGTCACCGATGAAAGGTCACTGATGAAAGGTCACCGAAGAAAGGTCACCAATGAAAGTTCACCGATGGAAGGTCACTGATGAAGGTCACTGATGAAAGGCCACCGACGAAAGGTCACCCATGAAGGTCACCGATGAAAGGTCATCGATGAAGTTCACCGATGAAAGGTCACCGATGAAAGGTCACTGATGAAGGTCACCCGTTAAAGGTCACCGATGAGGGTCACCGATTAAAGTTCACTGATAGAAGGTTGTTGATGAAGGTCACCATTGAAGGTTACCATTGAAGGCTACCGATGCAGTCTACGATTGAGCCTACTGTTGAGAAGGCTACTACTACCAGTATATTGATGCTCATTATTCTACTCCATACTTTGTAAAAATTTTATGATTATTCTAACAGTCATATTTGGTAAATTTAATGCTTCTGAAATTAATTAATGATGATTTTATACATATCAAGAAACCATATCTGGGGACAGTACAAGGTACGAGGAGGAACGCACGTAGTTTACTTATTTCTATTGTCAGACCTCAAATATAAAAGAGAAGAATGAGGAAGAAAATGGAAGCATGGGAAGTGTGTAAATAAAGAAGAATGCATGAGATAGAACTTACTTGATAGATCAAATAGAACAGGGAATAACCATCAAGAACTAACATTGAGAACCAAAGAGCTACAAGAAGATCATTTTGGGAGAAAAAATTAAAGAATGTATTCTGTGCTTCCTCAACTCTGTATCCAACCAAGAAGAAGAAGATCTCAGTTCATGAAAGCTAGAACCTGGATTTGCGACACTCAGTTTTGAGTAAAACTTCCTTAGAAAGACTCTGAATGCAATTTATTCACTCCAATGAGTCAAGAGTTGAACTGTAAACAAATATAAAATTATAAACTCAATATTATAATATTACCTCTATTGTGTTATTTTATTTTACATTTTTGAGATGAGTGTTTTTGTTTACACACACTGTCTCTTGTTCCTGAACTGGAGGATACTAAAAATCCTCACATAAATCATCATTTATTCGTTTGTTTCCCATGTATAACTATGAAATAGGTCATGTCTGGCCAGGTTGTGTGTATCCCATGAAAAATTGTTGTAGAGGGTGTAAGCCCTGGACTGTTTTTGAAAACTATTGTAAAGCCCGATACATGATGTGTATCAATTTTATCATTTATATAAACTACTTGGTTGTAGGTGATCACCAATTGGAGATGATTAAGTCTCAGCTTGAGATTGAACCTCTTGTTTAACTCTACTATGCACTATATTTAGTAATAGTATGTTTTGTCTATTTTCCGCTGCTCATAATTTCAAAAATAGAAATCTATTTTGCATTAACTTTGATATTTAGTTCTGTTTAGTGTGTGTATGTGTTTAATTTATTAAAGTTGTTTAAAAAGTTGAAGAAGTGTGTTAAACTGATTTAACTGAGGACTAATCACCCTTCAATAAACATGTTGACTAACTAAACATTTATATCTCTACTGCCTTAATTAAATGGGTTGTTTCAAAATTGGGGGATATTTATCATAAATTTTTTAACATAAATTCTAATTTGGAACTTAGTTCACCCCCTATTGGGATTCCACTATGACCAACAATAGATGTATAATAGAAAAAATTAAATTTTAATTTTTAACATGAATTCTAGGGAATCAAGAGCCCCCGATAATTAGTTTTTTTCTATGGGAAAATTTGGGGGGTTTTGATTTGTAATTTTTTTCTACTTGCATAATTTGTTAGAAATAAAAATAACGTACTAGATAAAACCTTATTCTATAGTGTTTAAACATTTTGTAAGCAATAATATTGGTAGGTTCACACAGTGAATAGAAATGAATGAAATCATAGGTACATGCAGATATGTTAGTACAATGAATTTTAATGTGAACTATGATAAAAAAAATGCTACCAAAATTAAAACATAAAATCCATAGTACAAGACTAAAAATAAAAAAACAAATGAAATATGGTTTGCCTCCCATAAAGCACTAATAATAAAATCTTCATCCAGATGGGCGGACAAAATAATTAATCAGTGTCTTCTATCTGCTCAGAATTCCTCCACCCCTTCAAGAATTTTTGGTTGTGTCATCGAGTTCGCATGTACTCTTGGTAGGTATAATCAACTAAAAGTGTACTGATAATGAATATAGTGTGGAAAAAAAGTATGTGTGCTCATCATGGTTGTGACTACTACTGAGCATGGATCTCCGGTGAAAGCTCATCGAGCTGGTCTGAGATATCTTCTAGATGCTGAGTCATCCTTAGTACGAGGGAATATGGTGAGGGAATAGGTGCATTGATGATCATAGAAGAGGTATAAGAGATAAACATGGATAATATAATACGTAAATTAAATGAAAAATAGTCCATGAAACAATGAGTTAAAAGTTTTATCCCATTTATATAAAAAGTATAGTGATACATAAGTGATATGAAATACAGATAGGTCAAAATATTATCACCCATACAGAGTATAAAAAGGGGGGATGGGACTAGGATATACTAATAGTAATCAAAATCATTGATCTCCTCATCTAATGTCCTCTCATAAACAGAGGGTGCCTGCAGATTCCCCACCTGATAAATATCATCAATGGAGGAAGGGGACGGTGAATCAAATGTGGTAGAGTGTAACATGGTGATGGAAGTTATCTCATTGGCTGGTAGTGGTGAGGTTCCAATCCTAAGTATGGTCATGGATCTAGAAGAAGGGTCAATGAAATGTACCTTAGAAGATGATAGATGATCGGTTCCCTTACCTCTCTGAGCCTTCTCTACCAGAAACTCCATCTGGGTTGTAGGGTCTATCAACTAAGATTGAAGATCGACATGGGTGGTGGAAGGTGTGTGAATGGTGGAGGATGAAGGGCCTGCTAGAGGTGGAGGTTGAGTAGCCGTAGGGGATGATGGAGATGAAGGGATGGTAAATTAGGGTCGGGCTATTAATGGGATTCATAGGTGATGAAATATTTGATGAAGGTTCAACAGAATGTACTAGTGAGAAATCTATAGGCCATGAGAGTGGGGTGGGGTTGGATATGGGGTGAGTATGGTAGTGGTGGATGGATAACTAAAAGTGGTACGGGTAGGGGAAGGCATGGGATCTAGAATGGTGGTATTTAAGGGATAGGTTGAGATAGAGGGAGTAGAAGTAGGGGCAGGATCAGAGGTGGAATGAGTAGGTGCTGGGTCGACATCATATTCTCTAGGTGCCTCGTCTGCACCCTCAATTCATCTTTGTTCCCATCGATAGATGTTATCGTCCTTAGTTAGCAGCCACATCATATGAAGGATAAAGAATTTGATCCACTATATCAGTATAATAGAGGTCAGGGGAAGGGCAGTGCCAAAAAGGACAAGATTTTGGGACAGATGTGTGATGAAGGACCCACCCATTAGCGTACCTCATGTTCATTGTGAATGCTCCCTAAAGTGGAATGGGAACTGAGATTCCATATTGATGGAAGAGTCTCCCATGGAAGTGGCAAGGATGAGGATGTCCAACTGTTTGATGCTCCCATGAGCTTCGGCATGAGTGAAGCTAGAATGTTTCAATTTCCAATGAAGAATTTGGAGTGTGGGACCTCCCAGTCGAGTGGATTTTGTAATATGAGGATAATGGGTGCTCTGAAGGTCCCACGTAATCATCCTCCAGAGTATAGTGGAATTATACTTTCATGGCATGATCTATAGAGTTAGGAATACCTATAAAGTGGATAAGAATACATACTAAGGACCAAGATCAATGTTGATCTTTGGTCAGTATCACTTAAAGTGAATGTTTTCAATAAAAAAGTGTCATTTAAGTTTCAAACATTAGTCACATAGTTAAAACTAAGAAACGAAATTCATATTGTTTTCAATCATGAGGACAAAAATTCATAATTATTTTTTGAAGAAGGTTGATCATTAGAGAAATATTTCTATAATAATTTTTATTTTGTATATTGGGTTGTAACTTTTATTTATTAATTATAAATCTCACATTGATGTAAATATTTTGTATGTATTTTTTGAATTGAAATGATAGTGCACTATAATATTTATATTTTAACCTATATTTATATAATATTTTTCTTTTAATTTAGTTATATTTTAATCATTAAGTTATGTAATAGGGTTGTTGTAGGGATATATGTTTTGCAACATCTGTCATGGCTTTTTTCAGTGCTAATAAAGGACCATTTTATCAGCACAAAAGAATCACTCATAATGTCCCCCTTATCAGTTGTAAAATAATGTTGTTATAAATACCAAGCTCTTTTAAAGGCACTCAACATGTCATCACTTTTTTGAATTGAAAAACATCATTTATAGCACTGATATAGGTGGTTTCTGTAGTATAGTAGTGGTTGTTTCATAAGTAAATTTTCATTTTCAAAATACATCTATTTTCATTTTTCGATGATTTCATGGAACTCCGAGATTATTTTATTGGTTTTAACACCCCCCCCCAATGGAATATTTCTAAAAATTAATATCTATTAAAAATACTTATTGATTCACTTAGAGAAAACTATACACTGACTAACTGAAAATTACTTTTTATTATTAAAAACACTTTTTAATTGGAAAGTGAGAAACCACATATAACCAAAACAAACGATCGGACCGCCCCAACCCAGCAAGTGTTCCAACAAAAAATCTTCACCGACACAGGACCCCTCAGCAAGCAGTCTCATGCAGAAGCAAGGGCACAAAAACGATGGTGAAGCCATACCCTCTCAAGCATCCAATTCCAAGAGACCTACATCAATGAAGACTTAGTGCACCAATCCTCATTCGGAGTAGTCCAAAAGCATATTGGCAACAAGAAAAAACTGAACTACAAGGAACCCGAAGCAACCATGGCTCACACAAACCAAACACTCACACGAGCCAACCAACACCATAAGCTTAAACAGCGTCACTAACGAAAAAATTAATATTACCTATCTCTGTTTCCCTAAAAATATTCCATGTTAAGGATGATATGATTAATTCTGTGTCTTCTAATAGCTGCTTCTCAAAAGCTGACACAAGTTGATCCCAAGTCTGTATGTATTCCTCAACACTGATCTTTCCATGATTGAATCTGCCTACCAAAATTGAGTCATGTTTGTCAATCCAGGTATATTGCTCCTCAGTAAGGGGAACCTCAAGAGATCTCCCCATCATCCTGGCATCCTCCTCCTTAGTAGCATTTAGCAATAGTACCTATTCAATCACTTCTTCTTCAGAGCTTAAAATCAAGACCAAGGGCTGACAATCATGTTCCCTCGGTCTCAAATGACTCAAAGGTTCTATCGTAGTTCTCTTGTCGTCCATATTCTTCGCCGAGTGAGTCTTCATAGGAGGAGGTAGTGAGGAGTAATCCTTCCTCCCCTTCCTTTTTCTGGGACCCCTAGTTCTCTTTGGGCTTAGAGCCTCATCAGCAGAGTGTCGGTGAGTACTCCCGTTGAGAGCCATCCCATCAGCTCCATCTCCCTCACCTGCAATAATGAGCTCAGAACACTCCTCTAAAAGGCCTTCAATTCTGTTTCTCAAGGTAAGTGCACTCGGTTATCCTTCCTTCCTACCTCTGTCTAGAATAGTGTCATTGATTTTAGACCCCTGCCTCCCCTTTCTTATCTTTGCACTGCCTACTCATGCCCTCTCAGCCACCAAACAAGCGGTGTCCAACTTCCCTTCACCCGATTTCTGCTCTAGAATTGTTTTACCTCCATTCCTCTAGTCTTCCGCCTACATCGCTCCTGGATAGTAATCTCCCCCACCATCTTTAGCACCCCGGCTGGAGGGACTGGCCAAATCTCTATTCAGCCTACTAACACATCCACCACCAATGGACTGACCTGTTGAGCTGCCACAACCGCGTCAAGGGTCTCCACACTCTCTGCAAATCTTCCATATAACTCACTAAACATTCGCGCCTCCTCCACACCTTCTACAAATATTCCCTCTGCCACACTACTCATTCGCGCCTCCTCCACACCCGCTGCAAATATGCCCTCTGCCTCACTACCCATTCGCGCCTCCTCCACACCCGCTATAATTATTCCCTCTGCCTCACTACCTGTTTGTGCCTCCTCCACTGGTCACACCTGATCACAAACCAGTGGAGCTTTACCACTTCCCGCCATCCGAGAAGTGTCTTGCCCGTCCCTAAGACCACCATCCCTCAAATGCAAGCCAGAGTCCTTACTCTCCAATGCTGAAGGTCTCCAGTGATAGAACTCAGCGGCGTGCCCCAACCGCTTACACAATAAATAGAAATCCATCCAACCTTCGTAGATAACTCTCTGCCGGCACTGGTATTCTTCTCCAATTGAAATCCAAACGTAGTCAAATGGGACCCTAGATGCATCCATCTCTACGCATATCCTCGGGCAAACCGGGTGACAGACTGCTGGAGAAAACTATACACCAGATTGTCATTTTTTACACTTACACATCATAGTTGATTAAAAAGTAGTTTTCCTATGATTTCACACCAATATAAGGACTCTTTATATGGTTTTGACTATTAATTTATTTTATTAGCGTTTTCAACCACTGAAAATGTGTTTATGAACCTACCGAGAAAACCACTACTCATATTGATTCGGTGTTAGTTTCTAAATTTCAATAATCAATCTATGGTCGTTGTCCTATAATTCCACAGTACTCTGAGGTCTTTTTTTATTTTGACCCATTGAGGAATGTTTTTTAAGAGACTGATATCTATTAAAACTTATTATTTCATCATTTTGAGTAAACTTCATGTCATATTGATGTGTTATCTACTCACACTTGTTAATAGTGATTCAATGATAGTTTTGCTTTGAATTCACACCAATATGAGATCATTTTATATTGTTTTAAGCATTAAACACATGCTTCATTGTTTTAAAACACTAAAAATGTGTTTATAAACATCCTCAACAAACTGAAACTCAGATTGATGTGGTGTCAGTTCTTATATTTATAAAAAAATATGGGTTTTTTCCTATGATTTTACAGCACTTTAGGACCATTTTCATTGTTTTGACCCCATAAAGAATGTTTTTAAAAACATTGATATGTATTAAAACAACTTATTGTGTCATTACAATCACACCACATATCTAATTGAAATTCAATCTACTCTTAGACATTATATTAAATGACTCAAAGATAATTTTTCTATGTTTTCACAACAATATGAGGTTGTTTTCTATGGTTTTGTCCATTACATTCTTGTTTTAGAGTTTTAAAATGCTAAAAATGTTATTAAAACATCATGAAAAAACCAAAACTATGATTGATGCGACAGAGGTTCCTACATTTCAAAAATAATTCTACAATTTTTTTCATATGATTTCATAGAATTGTGATGTCATTTTCTTCTTTTTGACCCCATGACACATGTTTTTAAAGTCTTTGAAATCTATTAAAACAACTTATTGAGATATTTAAAGAACCCCACAAGTCAAATTGAAATATTACCTTATTGTGCACATCAAAAAATGATTCAATGATGGTTTTCATATGATTTCACTCTAATCTAAGGTAGTTTTTTATGGTCATTATTGGTACATGCTAGTTTTAGTGTTTTAAAACACTAACACTATGTTTATGAACATCCTGAGAAAACCACCATATGGATTGATGTGTAATTAGTTCCTACATTTTATAAGTCAATCTATGGTCATTTTATTATGATTCCATAGTGCTTCAAGTTCATTTTTTTGATTTTGACCCAGGATTCATGTTTTAAAGAATTTTAAATCATTAAAAACTCCCTTTTGGATATTTCAAGCACACCAAACATCAGATTGATATGTCGTCTACTAGTACACAAAAAAATGTTTTAAAAAAGAAGTTTTCATGTTATTTCACATTAATATAAGGCCATTTTCTATGGTTTTGACCATTAGACGTATGATTTAGAGTTTTGAAATGCTAAAAATATGTTTATGGACATCCCGAGCAAACCGCCACTCGAAATGATATGGTGTCGATTTATATATTTTAAAAATAAATCTATTATAGTTTTAATATAATTTTAAGGCACTCTAAGATCATTTTCTTGGTTCTGACTCCCTAAGGAATGTTTTTAATGAAATTAATATCTATTAAAACTGCTTATTTTGTCATTCTGAGCACACCACATGTCTTATTGATGTAAATTATACTATTACACATAAAAAATGATTGAATTATATTTTCCTATGATTTCATTCCAATCCAAGGTAATTTTATATGTTTTTTTACCATTACACACATGTTTTAAATTTTTAAAACACTATAATTTTGTTTATAGACATCTTGAGAAAATCGCCACTCGATTTGATGTGGAATCAATTACAACATTTTAAAAGTCAATATATGATCATTTTCATATGATTTTATTGTAATTTTAGGCCTTTTTCTTAGTTTTCACCCCTCACACAAATTTTAAAAACATTCACATCATAAAAACTCCATATATTGAAATTTTTAGAACACCACATGTCATATTGACATGTCTTCTACTCATAACCATCATAAAATATTCAAAAAAAACATGTGATTTAACACAAATTTAATGTCATTATCTATGGCTCTGTTCATTACACATATGTTTTAGAGTTTTAAAAATCTATAAATACATTTACAAAAATCCTAGGAAAACCACCACTCATATTGATGTGATATGAGTTCCAATATTTTGAAAATTAATATACGGGTGCTCTCCTAATATTTCATAGCACTCTGATATCATTTTCTTGGTTTTTACCCCCTAAGGGTTATTTTTAAATATTTTTGTATATATCAAAACTACTTATTGAGTAATTCTTACCACACCGCCCGAATGGCCCGAAGGCCTTCATTTTTTTATTTATTTTTGATAACCTCCCTTTCAAGGGATGAGGGGGAACCCTTATAAGGCCTTTATTTTTTATTGTTCAGTGATTTCATGGAACTCTGATGTTGTTTTTTTAGTTTCAAACCATTGATGCACGTTTTTAAAGACTTTTATATCTATGAAAACTATTTATTAAGTCATTTTGAGCACACCACATGTCAGATTGATGTGTCTTCTACTCATACATATTAAAACTGATTCAATGTCGGGTTTACTATGATTTCACTCAAATAAATTGTCAATTTATATGGTTTTGACTGTTACATGAATGTTTTGGAGACTTAAGACACTAAATTTTTTTATGGAAATATTTCCAAAAAAATTGAATTGATTTTAAATCAGTTCCTTTATTTCACAAATCAATCAATGGTCATTGTACTATGATTTAATGGAACTCTGAGGTAGTTTGATTTGTTTTGACCACTGGTAATGTTTTTAATGACGGTCATGTCATTAAGAACTCCCTATTAAAATATTTCGAGAACCCCACTTGTCATATTGACATTTCATGTCCCTGTACACATAAAAAATAATTCAATATTTTTTTATGATTTCCTGCCAACCTAAGGAGTTTTCCTATGGTTTGTACCATTACATGCATGTTTATGATTTCTAAAACAAAAAATATGTGTTTATGGTTATCCTAAGAAAATCATCACTCTGATTGATATAAAATCAGTTATTAAACTTTGAAAATAAATATTTGGTAATTATTCATTGATTTCACGACACTCTAAGCTCATTATCTTTCTTTTGATACCACAAGTCATGTTTTTAAATAATCTACATTTCAAATTGACATTTCATCTATTCTTTCATATCAAAAATGATTCAATGAGAATTTTATTATTATTTAATGGAAATCATGGTATGTTTTCTATGGGTTTGACTGTTACATGCATGTTTTAGAGTTTTAAAACACATAAAATGAATTTATGAACATCCCATGAAAGCTTAAATTTGTATTGATGTATAATTATTTTAAATATTTCAAAAATAAATCTATAGTATTTATCCTATTATTTCAGGACACATAAAAGTTGTTAACTTTTTACCCATAACACACATTTTTAATGACTTTTATATAATTAATAACTACTGATTACAACATTTTAAGCACACTACACATCAAATTGACATTATTTCTACTCAAACACATCAAAAATTATTTAACACCAATTTGAGATCATTTTCTATGATTTTTATTGTTATTTCAATATCCAAGAATACATTTTTCAGAAAAAAAACAACTTGCAATAGTTCATGTGAGAGTGAGGATTACCATATCTTATGATTCAAGTGCCAAACTACATATTCCACTAGATGATACAGATATTCATACGATTGACCGAACCGTTGGAAAATTCATAGAATGGCTATAAAATCTTGTAAAAAACATGTTGATAAGGTGGTATTCATTTCCAATTTATTTTTCATTCCAAACCTTTAACAATTAATAAAAAGGACTAAATCAATGAATGTTATTACATACAAACAAAGGGAAGGGGTTGAAAGGAAAGTTCCACTCAAAAACATCTAAAGGATCAACTAACTGATTGAAAATATCTTCCAAAAGCACTTTTACCCCACCCATTCAATATTCTCATTTACTAAAATTTATGGTTCATGAAAATACAAAGTTACAATATCATAGTAATCACATAGTTGATGTTGATGAACAAATGTACGGAGAGGCCGTTACATACTACATTTCCCTCAACAATATAAATGAAATCCTCATGTATGAATGGATAGGAGTCTTAGCTATAGATTTATACATGAGGTTTTTTTTCATGTTTTTTTTGGATAGTTGATATACTATGCTAATTATGACTAAATATAGTTAATATTTTTTTCATGCATATATATTAATACCAATTGAAGGGATTACCCCGTGAACATAAATTTGGACTAGTTAGTCCTTGAATCACATCTACAGAATAAAAATAAATAGAATAAATAAATGGATGAAATAGTAGGAAAACTGGCCAAATATTTTGAAAGAGAACTTACAGATGATATACTCTTCTAAATACCCTCGATGTAGGGGTAAAAAATTAAAATTTAATCATATCAAATATATTTTCATTTCTTTCATTACTTATTCCTTTTTTGTGTTTTTAGGCAACATTAGATACCCATTGTAGTAAATTTTGATACTTTAAATGTTTATTTATAGGATTCACTACATGGATATCCAAAAAACCGACCACACATGATGGTTTTTGTCAATTTTTAATACACTTCATCCAATGTTTTAGAACTAACTTTTAAGTTGTATATTTTATATTATGTTTTAAGGATAATTTTTTTATAATTGGGTGGTGTTTAAATATCATGAAATTCATGGCATGAGGACAACCCATGAACATAGGGAGAGTAAAATGTTATAAAAGTGGAAACTTATCATGGTATATATAATTATATTTCCCTATACAAACACATATCAAAAAAAATTACATATTTTTCTCAATGATTCGGTAGTGTTTTAAACAATCAAATTGAAATGATTATGGTTATTATCTTTTTAAATTTGTTAGAGATGTCATATTCCATTAACAAACTAGCATCCCCAAAGATGTATTTTCATAGATAATTTCTATTTCATTTAAAACATTTATTAATCCTTTTTGTATTTATATTTTTTCAGTACTACTATAACTTTCAAAAATACTCATATTCATAGGATGATATAAATTTGATTAGTAACGAATGGGCATCATACCTGATGGAATAATAAACACAAATAACATAAATATGTGACTTCCATAGAAGTAATGGATTGTTTAATATTTATGATTAATTTATTTCTTTTTAGTACTACTCACATAAGAATTTATTTCTTATATAGGTGGATTTCTTTATTCGAGTTGGGGTGGTTTGTTCAAATTTTCTCATACTCATGAGAGATTGGAATTCAAGGATTTAACTGAGATTTCAGTGAGACGGTAAAAGTTTTTTTAATATAATATGTTGTTCTTCGTAATATAATTTTTTCTCTATTTGATTAACATAATCTAAATTAAATGTTTGACTACACTTGCAGACAACACCTTTGCAGAAAGAGCAATGAAGCTGCCTCTGCTCAATCACAGAGACAATCTTGATGTTTTCATAGTAAAATCATTGTCCATAGAATTAATGTATTATTTTATATTTGTGTTTAATTTATTTATTTTTCATATTAATCACATAATAATTGTTTATTTATATTGGTGGATTATTTTTTTTTGAGTTGGGGTGGTTTTTTCTAAGCTTCTCATGCTCGTTCGAGACTGCAACTGAGATATTGACAATAAGGAAATGGGTCAAGAATGTATAAAACCATCATTAATAGGTGAATTACTACTACTTATTTATTTATTTATTTCACCATTTTATATAATATTTGTTAGTTAATTTCCTTTATCATTTTTATCTAATACTTATTTAGTTCTTTTCACTAATCATTTGGGAAATCGTATTTTTCTTTCAATTATCTACAAAAATCCACAAAATAGATATAATATTCCTTTCTTCCAATTTTACAACACATTCCATTGGATTTTTTTTATTTAACTAAAACACTTTATATTGATTCAATGTTCTTAGCTGAAAAAAATTGGATAAAAACATCAACTCAATATAGAGTGTTGAAAATTCGACAAAGAAAGCCAATGTAAAGCATGGTATCATTGGAAGTTGATATTTTTTTGAGACGTTGGGATGAATAAGAATTAGTCTCACCTCAATCCAACACACGGTGTGACTAGTATGACTCTAAGCGCTTCTTTTAATTTAAAATTGACATTCATTTTAGTAAAAAAGACAACTGACATACTCAAATTTGAGAAACACATTCATATTATATAGATACTTTATAAAAACTATCCATAACTCATTTTTTACATATATGAATCATCCTCACCTCAATCTTATTAATGATTTTCCTTATATGACTGAAAGTGTACATCATCAGTTTAAAATAAACATTTTATTTCAAAAAGTGTCACTCAATAAAAACTAAGAAAACATACTCATATTGTCTTGATAATTTAATAAAAAAAATTGTAATTCATTTTTGATCTGTAGGAACTATTCTCACATCAAACTGACACACGATGTGATCAGTATGACTCAAAGTGTGTGTTTCCAGTTTAAAATGAAATTTTAGTAAAAAAGACAAGTGACCTACTCAAAATTGATAAAACACATTCAGATTGTTATGATACTTTAAGAAAACTATATATAAGTCATTTAGAAAGTTTATTAATCATCCTCAACTCAATCTAACACATGGTGTGGTAGATATGACTCCAAGTACGTCTTTTTATTTAAAGTTGACATTAATCTTAGTATAAAAGACAACGGACATACTCAAAACCAATAAAACACATTTATAATGTTCTTGTACTTTTGGAAAATGATCCATAAGTAATTTTTGATTTGTATGAATTAATCACACCTTAATCTGATACATTATGTGCATGATATGACTCAAAGTGTTTATTATTAGTTTAAAATTGATATTTTAGTTTAAAAAGTGCCACTCACTTAAAACTGAACAAATTCTCTTGGATTTAATTGATGATTTAGAAAAATTATTCATAAGTCATTCTTTATGTGTATGAATCAGTCTTACATCAAACTGACACACGATTTGACCGGTATGACTCAAAGTGTGTGTTTTATGTTTAAAATGTTATTTTAGAAAAAAATAGAAAGTGACCAACTCAAAATAAAGAAAAAAATTCATATTATTTCGATGCTTTAATAAAATGGTCCATATGTCATTTGAAACCTGTATGAATTAGTCGCACCTCATTCTGATGCACATCATGACTAGTATGACTCCAAGTGCATCTTTTTATTTAATATTAACATTGATTTTAGTAAAAAAATACAACTGAAATACTAAAAACTAAGAAAATGTAGTTGTATTCTTTTGATACTTTTTAAAAATTATCCATAAGTTATTTTTGGAATGTAGAAATTATTCATAACTCAATCAGATACATGATGTTCCCGGTATGACTCAAAGTGTATGTTATGAGTTTAAATTTTCCTTTTTAGTTTAAAAAGTGTCACTCATTGAAAACTGAGAAAAAAAGCTCATATTGTATTTATAATTTAGTAAAATGATTCATAATTAATTTTTCATGTGTAGGAATCATTCTCACACCAAGCTGACACATGATGTGGCCGGTATGACTCAAAGTGTGTGTTTCTAATTTAAAGTGGAATTTTAGTAAAAAAGGAAAGTGATGTACTCAAAACAAAGAAAACACATTTAGATTGTTTTGACACTTTAGAACAATGATTCATAAGTCATTTGAGATGTGCATAAATCAGGCTCACCTCAATCAGATGCATAATGTGATCAGTTTGACTCCAAGTATGTATTTTTATTTAAGTTGATATTGACTTTAGTAAAAAAAAGACAACTAACATACTTAAAAGCAAGAAAACGCATTCAGATTGTTTTGATAAATTATGAAAATGATCCATAAGTAATTTTTGATGTGTAGGAATCATCCACACCTCAATTGTATACATGATGCACCTGGTATGACTCAAAGTGTGTGTTATCAACGTAAAATTTACATTTTAGTTTAAAAATTATCACTCACTAAAAACCAAGAAAACCTTCTTGGATTGTATTGATAATTTAGGAAAATTATTTATAAATCATTTTTAACATGTAGTAATTAGTCTCACATCAAACCGATACATAATGCGACTAGTATGACTCAACGTGCATGTTTCCAGTTTCAAATGATATTTTAATAAAAAAACAAAAATGACATGCTCAAAACTGAAAAATGCATTCTTATTTTTTTGATAATTTATAAAAATTATCCATAAGTGATTTTCAACATTTTTGAATCATTATCACCTCAATATGACGCACGGTTAGACTGATATGACTCCAAGTGTGCCTTTTTATTTAAAATTGGTATTAATTTTAGTAAAAAAGAAAACTGACATTCTCAAAATCAAGAAAATGAATTCAATTTTTTTGGATACATTATAAAAATGATCTATAAATAATTTGTGATGGGTATGAATTAGACTCACCTCAATTTGATATATGATGTGCCTGGTATGAATCAAAGTGTCTGTTATCACTTTAAAATTGACATTTTAGTTCAAAAAGTGTCACTCACTGAAAACCATGGAACCATGCTCAGATTATCTTGATAATTTAGAAAAATGATTAATAAGTCATTTTTGACTTATAGGAATCATTCACACATCAAACTAACATATGATGTGATCGGTATGACTCAAAGTTCATGCTTCCAATTTCAAATTACATTTTAATAAAAAACACAATTCATATATTCAAAATCAAGAAAACACATTCATATTGTTTTGATACTTTTGGAAAATGATCCATAAGTAATTTTTTTCATGTAGGAATCATCCTCACCTCAATCCGATGCATGGTGTGAGAAATATAATTCCAAGTTTGTCTATTTATTTAAAATTGACATTAATTTTAATAAAAAGAATATGTGACATACTAAAAAACAAGAAAATAAATTCATTTTGTTTTGATAATTTAGAAAAATGATTCAAAATTTCTCTATAACATGAAGCCATCAATCTCACCTCAATCTGATGCACTATGTGATAGGTATTACTCTAAGTGTGTCTTTTTATTTAAAATTGATAGTAATTTTAATAAAAAGAACAAGTGGCATACTGAAAAACAACCAAATACATTTGGAATGTTTTTATACTTTAGGAAAAAAAATCCATAAGTCATTTTTAATGTGTACCAATCAAATTCACCTCAATATGATGCACGGTGTGGCCGGTATAACTCAAAGTGTCTCTTTTTATTTAAAATTTACATTAATTTTTGTAAAAAGAACAAGTGACATACTAAAAACTGAGGAAACATATTCAGATTATTTTGATAATTTTGGAAAATGATCCATATGTCATTTTTTATGTCTAGGAATCAACTTCACCTCAATATGATGCATAGTGTGACCGATATTACTCTATGGGTGTATTTTTATTTAAAATTGACATTAATTTTAGTAAAAATAAAATTAAAATATTGAACAATGAGAAAACACATTCGGGTTGTTTTAAACTTTAGTAAAATTATCCATGAGTCATTTTTGACATGTAGGAATCAACCACTTCTGAATCCAATGCATGGTGTGAGCTGTATAAAACAAAGTATCCATTATCAGTTTAAAATTTACTTATTAGTTCAAAATGAGTTTCACTCTCTAAAAACAGAGAAAATGTGCTCTGATTGTCTTGATAATTTAGGATAGCGATTCATATATCATTTTTGATGTGTAGGAAGTAGCCTCACCTCAAACCGACACATAATGTGACCAGTATGAATCAAAGTACGTGTTATCGGTTTGAAATGACATTTTAGTACAAAAACATAGTTGACATACTGAAAACCATGAAAACGCATTCATATTGTTTTAATACTTGTTTATTTTTCATGTATTCATGATATAAAATTTATTTCAACAAAATTATAGAATTTTCATACATGTTATAGTTATGTGATGCAGTGTGTTGTTATACAAAAAGAACATTATAGCAGGTTAGGCCTTATTCAGCGTTAAAAATCAGCTTTTTTTAGCACTGATAATGGGGCCCCTAAAAGCACATAGGATAAAAGCGGTTTTTTAGCATTGTTAAAATAATTTTTGGGAATTTTTAAATTTTAAAAATGATGTAGTGATTATGTAGTAGTATAGTTGTTTTAATTTTCTATTTTGAATGACTTTTACCTCTGATTATGCATTGAGCGTTTGTTATTATGGATTACCGACAAACTCCTCTCTCCACTATGACATCCTCCAATCCTTTAAGAAATATTTTTTTAATAAAATTGGGGAAAAAATTCTGGTATTAAAGAGAGATATGGATCATACATAAAAAAATTATAGAGATATATGTGATTGATAATTTGAATAAATTTGGAGCCCAACACTGTTATTTAGGGGGGTATTTTTTATTTGGTCGAAATATTTGCATTATGAAAATAGTTAATGATATGATTTTAGGAAAGGATAGAAATGTTCATCAAAAATAAAATCAAGACAAGGAAATGATTATATAATCCACATGCTTGGTGCTCAAATATTCAATAACAATTTGAACAATAGTGTGTTGTGAGTTTATGAAAATGTAGTATGGATTTTTAAAGATTTTTTTTTTCTTTTTTTAGATCCATGGTGGCAGAAACACCCACATTGTTCCATCAATGTAATCAAGCGTGATGAAGGGTTGAACCTATTCATCATTAAGACCCCTGGTTAAGCCTGCTCTGTTTGTGGTGTAACCTCCAACGCCATAATTCTTGTCGGTGTGGGATGGTGTCTTAAAATTCCAAAACTCTTCTGGTGTTTTGAATTTATTTTCATATGAGTGAAACCTATTAATAACGTAGATGGAAGTGATAATATCCTCTTCCCAGAAGGATTTATGGATACCCGAGCATGTAATGATGCTTCAGACTCCCTCTGAAATAGTTTTGTTCATCCTCCCTATAAGGCCATTCTATTGGGGGGTTTCCATAACAGTTATATGCCTCTTAATTCCTTCATACTCACAAAACTGGATGAACTCAGTGGAGAGGTACTCCAACCCATTTTCAGTTCTCATGGTGTTTATTTTATTTTTAGTTTTATTTTCAACTGAATCTTTCCAGGTTTTAAATGTTTTGAAAACATCATATTTATTTTTTTAGATGTATATCCAAAATTTCCTTGATAATTCATCTATGAAGGTGACAAAATAGAATCCTCCACAATAATTGGTTGTCTATGATAGCCCCCACAAATCCAAATTGATGTATTCAAGGGGACTCAAATCTTTGAAGGAGGGACTATTGAAACTGACACTCTTGGATATATCCATCACACAATCTTTACAGAATGGAAGATTAGTAGGTAAGATGTCACTCAAAATCCCTTGCTTGTTAAGTTCCTATAATCCCTTATATCTAACATGCCCCAATATTCTATGAGATATCATATTGTTGTCAATGTTTGTGTTGCAGACACTTCCCAATTTCCTTAGATGGGTCTTTCCATTCAATAAATACAACCCATTGGTAAGAGATCCCTTAATGATGGTTCTTGATCCTTTAGATAATTTGGTACTACTTGTTTCTGATCTAAAGATAAACCCTTTTTGATCTAATACCCCTAAGTATATTAAATTTCTTTGAAATTTGTTGACACACCTTACATCAAGTAAAGTGATGATCGAATGATCATCTAGTTCTATAAGACTAGAACCTTTTCCCTTAACCTCTAATATTATTGATTCCTAAGAGGAAATCTTCTTCTACCTATCAAATAGTTCTAAAAATTACTCTCTATATGAAAAAATGTGAAAAGAACATATTGAGTTAAGGACACACACTTGATTGAGTGTATAGATGGACACATTTAAGAATTCAATAGTGTCATAGCATGAGTAAATCAGAAGAGACTGGTATGTGGTATTCTTGGATTCTAACTCATGTTTGCGTATTCTACAATCAGTCATAGTATGCCCTGGTTTTCCATAATGTAAACAAGTAAATTTTCTTTCTCTTGAGTTATTTTTAGGTTTAGGGTTTTTATTGTTCTTGTATTTTTCCTTAAGAAATTGTTTTTTTTTTTGCATTTTCTATGAGGTTTTCCCCTAGTGAATAAGATATCCACCACACCTTTAACTCTCATTTTGGAGTGTAGTTATTTAAAAATAAAGGATGACTTAACCTCTTCTAGGGTTATTGAGTCTCTTCCATACATCATGGTTTCGATTAAATAACTATAATTGTTATTAAGGGAAATTAAAAGGATTATTTCTTGATCCTCGTTATCGAATTTTAAATTAATGTTGAAAGGATCTTAAAAAAATTTAAACTCATCATGATGGGATTCAATAGAACTATCATGTTTCATTTTAAAAGTGAACATGCAGTGTCTTTCGTAAAGCCTGCCAACAAGTGAAGCAGTTATATACAATTTCTCTAGTTTTTGACATATGTCGGTGGAAATAGATTCAAAAGAAACCTCTCTCAGAACCTTATATCATAAATACAGTAATAAATATCTGTATTATTTAACTAGAACATTAGGGGGGATGTCAGTATATTCATTAGTGGTCTACCTAGTCTCATTTACAATGATAATTGGTTTCTTAGGCCCACATAAGGCATCTATTAGGACTTGTTTTACAAGAAAGTCTCCCATCTTAATCCTCCATAGTCATTATCTCCTTCAAATTTCTCAATTTCATATCTCATTGTGGACATGATTACCAATAACTTATATTTTGAGTTCTTGCGTACAACATCGTGCATATGCACCCAAAAACCAATCAATCCCTTGGGTAAACTATGTTTTTAAGGGATATGAAATTCACAAAAACTATAATGGGATAATGGATTTAAAAAATGAAATTAATAAAACTATGGCGATAAAAGAGTGAGTTAAAGTGTAGAAATAAAACCAAATATTCATAACTAGAGAATAAAAATTGTAATTGAAGAACAATAACAATAATTGAACATTCAAGGAAAAATAAAATCAATAATTCTCTTATACCACATGTGAAGGAGGCTAAGTGAAATGGACAGCAACAGAGAACCAATCTCAACCAAGAGAAAATTGATTTATTTCCAACAGAATGTAGTGAATACAAACCAGTAAAAATATAGTGTAAGAAATTTAAAAAGTGAAAAAGAACACAAGAATTTACGTGCTTCGGTCCCATAGAGACATACGTGTGCGGAATGAACACCACCCACACAAGCATATTGTTAAATTCTCAAAGAAAATGATTTATAGTATAAAAGACATAGAGAAATTGACGAAACAGAAGCAACAAGAATAGCTTCAGGAATAAATAAAAAACAATTTGACAAATAGGATGAAAAACAAGTCTACAGTGCCAGACAAAGTTCGGTTGTCTGGATATCTTGAAGTTCATTTAAAGAAAATGGTGTTGCACTGATTTCACTCATTGTGGGAGAATTCGACCAGATCTACAGTTGTTCTCAACTGATCTAAATGTCTACCACACTTCTTCTTGGGGAAGGATGCCAACAAAACTCCACAAAAAGCTGTGCATGAGCTATATGAAGGGATATTGGCAGGACAATGGAAAAAATACTCTAATTAGTATGGATGAATCCACGAACACAAATAGGATGTAGGTAAAGGAGTAATAGTCACACCAATGAACGATATCCAAGAGACTTCTTCAATCTGATTTTAGTTCTGCACACAATGAAATCGTCAACCAAGGAAAGTATTTACTCCTGACATATGTCATACCGGTGCAACAACACGACCAAAGGGAGACGTCAATGAAGACATAGCCTAATGACCCATCCAGTGGTGTGTGAACCACCCAAAATTAATGGAAGTAAACAATCAAATGGGTGGAAGCACGGATGTATGACCATGAGTGAAACACAAAAAATACTCAGATTTCCAAGGTGACAAGCAAGACAAGTAGGAAAATCTGAATGGGCTAAATACATAGCCAAAATAAAATGAATATACTGAACATATTATTAATAAAATGTTCATAATGATAATAATAAAATTTATCAATCAAATATTAATAAACTGAATGTATGAAAAAAAAATGGAAGAATGATTAAATGGCTAATTTGAATATGGAAACATAAAATTGAATACCCAAATTTCACACATCACCTAGCCAAAACGGAGAAAACGATCTCATATTGTTTTCTACCATTAGAAAAAAAATACATTAATCATTTTTGATGTGTATGAATCAACCACACATCATTTTGACAAAAGATGTGGTAAGTATAACTCAGAGTGTGTTTTTTAAATACAAACATGTGTTTAAAACATGAGTCACATAGCCAAAACCAGGAAATGAATTTAGATTGTTTTAAAACATAAGGGCATCAATCCATAATTCATTTATGAAGAAGATTTATCATTAGAGAAATATTTATATAAGTATTTTGATTTTGTATATTGGGTTGTAACTTTTATTGATTAATTGTAAATATCACATCAACATAAATATTTTGTATGTAGATTTTGAATTGAGAGGACAGTGTAATGTAATATTTGTATTTCAATCTATATTTCTGTAATATTTCACTTCCAAGTTAATTATATTTTAATAATTCGGTTACGTTATAGGGTTGTTGCAGGGCTGCATGTTTTGAAGCACCTTTCACGAATTTTAGCAGTGCTGATAAAGGACCCTTTTATCATCATCAAAAGAGCACTGACAAAGGTTCCCTTATCAATGTTTAAAGAAAGTGATGATATGGTTGGTTTATGTAGTAATAGTGGTTGTTTCATTCCCTATTTTGAATTTTTATTTACCTTTTGACCCAAGGTGCATGTTTAAAAAAAATTAATATCCATTAAAACTATTTATTAATTCGTTTTGAGAACATCACCCTTCGAATTGACTTGTTGTCTACTCTTACAAATCCCAACAGATTCAATGATGCTTTTACTTTGATTTCACACAAATAAAAGTTTTTTTCTAAGGTTTTAACTATTACACAGATGTCTTACAGTTTTAAAGCACTTAAAAACTGAAGTGTCCATTATCATTTTAAAGTGTCTATTATCAATTTAAAACTGATATTTTTGTTAAAAATGTGTCACTCACTGAAAATCAAGAAAATTCACTTGGATTGTCTTGATAATTTAGGATAGTGATTCATAATTCATTTTTGATGTGTAAGAATCAGTCTCACATTAAGCTAACACATGATGTGACCGATATGACTCGAAGTGTGTGTTTCTAGTTTAAAATGACATTTTAGTAAAAAAATACAAGTGACACACACAAAATTTAGCAAAAACATTTGGATTTTTTTGTTAAATTAGGAAAATGATACATAAGTCATTTGAGATGTGTAGGAATCATCTCACTACTAGAAAATGGGTCTTTGGAGGCCCTCGACTTGGGAGACCGCCATAGGTGGTCGCAACGCTTCCTGAAAAAAACCCTTCGCCCCACTCCCTCGTGCTCTCCCAATATCCCAAAACCCTACGTCATCGATGCCCCCGCCCGTCCCCTCCCTCGCCGCACTACCTACACCGCACTGTCTCCGTGTCTAAATCTCTGTCGACACCGCCACCCATCCCCTCCCTTTCCGCACCACCCGTCCCCTCCCTCATCACACCACCATCGTCGCACTGCCACTGCCTCCGGCTCCCCACCGCCGCTGCTCGTCCCCTTCCCCACCGCACCGCCACCGCCGCACCACCTCCGCCTCCAGCTCCTTGTCACCCCATCCCCTTCCTCGTCGCACCGCCTCCGCCTCTAGCTCCCCTTCGTTTCCCCTCCTCTCCCTCGCCGCACCGCCTCCGGCTCCACTCCCTTCTATATTTTCTGTGCTATCGGGTATACCCTTATTTTTGTTTTAGTGTTTTGATTTTGGACACTTCCATCACAAATTGGAACTTCCACCACAAATGGATTTTGGGAACTTTGATCACAAATTATTAATTTTTATTTATTGGTAGGCATTGACTTAGTCACTAAGGTTGATAGTTCAAGATTGGTATTTGCTGATTTTTTTCATGTACCACATACAGATGAAAGTTATTATGTTTTGTTTCGTTTTTTGTGATTTAGCATTTGAATTTCTATAGTTACAATTTCTTTATATGTTTTGATTATAGTGTATCAAAATTTATGTATTATGATATCAGTGGACCACAGATTCATTATTTTTCATGTTGGTTTGCTATTTTTTAATATACCCAGTAAAATATATTTTGATTCTTAACTGATCGAATCCTACACCCATCCGATCAAATGAGTTAAGTAATATCATTATATATGGCCCAGGATCTATCCAACTCCATATTATGAAGAAAAATATATTGAAGGGAACCAATGATCATGTTTACCGGAGGAGAATAT
Source organism: Viscum album (assembly GCA_963277665.1). Lineage (NCBI taxonomy): Eukaryota > Viridiplantae > Streptophyta > Magnoliopsida > Santalales > Viscaceae > Viscum > Viscum album. Next base: position 569,207,192 of record OY728130.1, on the reverse strand, counting down.
GATAAGTGTGAGTCACTTTATGGAAACACATTTTAGAACCAAACACGAAATTCACAGCTCAATTCAGACAAGATTATTGTGGTTGAACCAATCGGTTTCCTGAGGATAAAAATTAACCAATGATTGTGAAAAATCAAACATTTGTGAAGAAAAATTAGTATATTGAATGTTTGAATAATTAGCTTCCATAGATTTAATATTCATTTCTTGAAAAATGTTTACTCTATGGAATTATAGACCAAATTCATCTCAATATAGTTTCTTCATTATACATATTTTCATCTAATCTTTCAGGAGTTATGAAATATTTCATTTACATTTTTTTTAATTCTTGATCAAAATAAGATTAGGGACTCTTGAATATAAAATCATCATTATATTAACCATACCAACATGGTAGCAATGACATGAGCTTTCACTTCCATCCCATTATCTATTCTCATGTTTATTATTTAGATATATAAATTGTTTATTTTATCAATGTCCACATGAAATTGTTCAGTCTTTATTTTAAATATATTTTTTGATATAAAAAATGTCTGTAATATGAAGCCTTGTGTAAATGTGTGTTATACAAATATTAATATGGATAAGAGTTGGATTGATTTTCCAAATCGAATATCTAGAGAATATTGTGAGGGCATTATGCAGTTTATTGAGTTCACTGGAGGATTTCAAAGTGATTATATTAGTTTTCCATGTAGAAAATGTGCAAACATATATCAATTCACATGAGATACTGTTAGGGAGCACCTTTTCTTGAACGGATTTCTGAAAAATTATAAGAGTTGGACTCATCATGGGGAAGAATATATTCATTGTCAAAATACAAATGTAGTTCATATGGATGTTGATGTAGGGAGGAATGATCCAATGCATGAAATGATTTCTGAAATGGTATGTGGGTTGGCTCCTCAAGGCATTGACTTCCAGAATGTTGAGATCGGTGAGATAAATTTGTGCTCTAGTGGAGATCGTGATTCGAGGAGGTTTTATGAAGTACTTAATGATGCAAAAACTGAATTATTTTACTTGGGTTGTGGTGATTTGTTCGGCAACAGATACCATGAGAGGTCTTTTTTGAGAGGAGATCACAGGTGCCAAAGACAACGAAATATTAATGTTTTTAAATGTTTGTGGATAGTAATTGTAAATGTAATAATATAAAATATTGTTTGAAATATATTTAGTAGTGTTTTTTTGTATTCGTGATGTAAAATTTATTTCAATTAAATTATATATTTTGCATATATGTTACAGGTATGTTGTGCAGTGGGTTGTTATACAAAAAAGCACACTACAGTAGGTTGGGCCTTTATTAGCGCTTTTTTAGCACTGATAAACGGGACCCCTCCCTTAACAACATTGTGGATAACAGTGCTTTTTAACTGTTAAATGTTTTTTGCATGCTGTTAAAGGCCATATTTGAATTAGTGATTTTGTAGTAGTAGTGGTTGTTTCATTCCGTGTTTTGAATGGTTTTTACCTTTGATGATATATATGCATTGAGCGTTTGTTTTTATGGATTAACGACCAACTCCTCACTCCACTATGACATCCTCTGGCCGTTTAAGAAATATTTTTTAATAATATTGGGGACTGCATTTTCTACTATAGTGATATAGGGCTCATGCATAAAAAATGTAGAGAGATAGATGTGATTGATTAAATGAATAAATTTGGTTGCGAGCACGGTTATTTATGGGGATATTTCTTATTAGGTCGAAATATTTGCATTAGGAAATATGATTGGGGAGGAGAGGAGAGAAACGGTATTCAAGAATTAAAACAACGAGGCAAAGAAATGGTCATATATAATCCACATGCTTGTTGGTATAATTTATATTGAGTAACAATTTGAATAACAGTGTGTTGTGAGTTAATGAAAATATTCAAAGAATTTATTTGTTTTTTCAGATCCGTGGTGGCGGCAACACCCACTTTGCGCCATCAATGTAATCAAGACTGATGAAGGGTTGAACCTGCGCATCACTAAGCACCTTTACGAAACCAGCTCTTTTTGAGGTGTCGGCTCCAACGCCATAATTCTTGTATTCTCCATAGAATACGGTGCTGAGGAAATAAAATCTTGGAAATGATAATGTGGTTTGAACATGCAACTAGTTAAAAAGATGGAGAGGGGTGGATGAAATACCCGTGGCGTTCGGGGTGGGAGTTGTCGGACCAGCCTTGGGGACCAATGACGTTGCTCATTTGAGTGTAGGCGAAGACAGTAATGGGGTGAGACATCCAGGCCCGCCCCAAGGTCGCATTGGTGGCGGTACCGACAATGGTACAGTGCACAAATGAGAACCCAGTGTCCACCCCATCCGCCTCCCTTGCTTGTGCAGTTACCACCCCCGGATCCATCACGTACAGCTCGGAGTTCTGACCACATGGACACTTGTGGTCAGGCGTGCAGTGCATAATACATAAACACGCGTGCAAATTGATGTATGTATATACATACCAGGTAAAGAGATTTTCCACTGCCGAAGATAAAATCTACGGTGCCTTCGATGTAACAGTTCTTGAATAAATGCCTGCCTTTGTCGTCGCAGAGGGTATCCTGATACGAGGAGATACGACATCCGTAGAAGGCCGCCTTGTCCCCGCTGATCCTCAACGCCACCGCCTGTTGCCCTTCAGTTTCCCCGGGGAGAGGCGAGGAATTCTACAGTTGCAAATCACCGAATATTATAACCATGTGTGGATGCGTGGACATTTGGTGTTTTTTCTGTATACCTTGATGTTGATATTGACTGCCATGAAGTAATCGGAGGCCACGATCAAGGTCGCGCTGTCAACAGTGCCGTACTCGGAGGCGTCCCCGTCGGCCACCAGGGTGACGTTGGACCCCCGGCTCCCCAGCAGCGTCACAAATGGTTTGGAGCGGTCGATGGTGAGCTTCTCCCGGTACACGCCACCCGCAATCCACACCATCACGCGTCGGTTGTTTCCAGAAGGTATGCTATTCACGGCGTCGGTTATGGTGTTGAAGCAGCCGCCCACTCCGGGGTTGACCCTGATGATGGAGGGGGAGGCCTGGGCGGCCTTCAGCGCGGGGTCCATGGTGCCGCGGCTCGCCACCTCCCCCTGGAACCACCTCTTCAGCTGGGTTTTCCTTGCCGGGACAATACCTCCCTCCGCCGTGACATGGAGGAGGGCCAGCATGAAGGCACCGGCAATGGCGGCAACTGTTGCGCTTCTTTTGCCGGCCATGTTCTCCGCCTGAGATTGAGAATGTGGTGGTCGGAGCTTTGGCGGGCCTCCATTTATAAGCTGGGGTGGGGGCGTTGGGGTTTTACCCGCCAGGGCTTGCGGTTCGTATTTCCATGGACAATGCTGTGGCAGGTAATGCCGAACGCGGGGCCATGCTATATTTTGGGAACTGGAGACGATAAATCGCCTATATTTTGAGGATGCACTCCGACTTTGATGGAAGACACAAAACCCCCAGCTGGTTTTTGGCAACAGAGTATCCAACGGCTTGTTGGACATTTTTTCAATTTTAATTTTGATATTATCAATACATTTTTATGAATAGCATTACTACAATTATATTATAATAAATATAAAACACGACGAGGTAAGAGCTGGAAGGATGCAGCTGCTCGAGGTCACATCGGCGAGACAGGAGGGCTTCGCGCGATGGACATGTTGTCCCGTTGTTGTGCTATCAGAACAGAGGGTGGCGGGCCGGACATGGTCGAGGGAGCCTCTAGAGGAGAAGGGCGGCTGGAGAGGTCCGCTGGTGGAGGATCCCACGGGCAGGGGAGGTGTCCGACCAGCTCGGGTGGCCGCCGAGCATGGTGGCTTCACCCAAAAAACATTCTGACTTTTTTTTTAAAGCCTGACAGACCGATGATCACCTTTTTTAACTAAAGACAAGTCATGAAGTTTTATTCTAGCGGCTGCCTTGTTATATTATTTTTTATTCGTTTCTCCTATTAGTAGACAAACTACCGCCCAAAATATTTTTCCACTTAATATCAACCATGATTATTTTAAAATAAAAAAATATTTTCATTATTTAATAAAAAAATTCCTTATGAGGTGGAATCCTAGTTTGTCCAGAATATACTGTTCCATCCAAAAACTGATATTCACATGAACACATCAAAATTAAGCAGCCCAACTTGTTTTAATTTTCGTAACTTAATACCCAAAATCAAATCGTGCCAGATCCATAAAACATTTTTTGGATTGAATCGCGTCCAGATCCATTGGAACTGATTTAATACCCTCTACTTAAATTAAGGATAATTTAATTTCCCAGTCGTTCAAACTTGATAATCTCATTTATAATCTTGAGGGCAACCATGTCTGTAATGGCCTCTATAAATATTTATTCTTCATATTAAATATAGAGAATATTTTCATCTTTCAATGTTGTTTCTGTATGAACATGTAATGTTAATATATGGGGTAGTGGAATTCGTTTGGTGAAGGTACTCTCAAAATGCCATTTTGATTTCTTGGTTTATCAACTGTATTTTCATGATTTAACCTTCTGTTTCCCCTTCATTTGTTTATCTATAATATCGTACCCAGTAGACTTCGGGTCGATGTGATTCATTCTTGCATGAAGCACTACATTGCAAAAAGATTAATGACACTTTGATTATCATAGAATAGAATTCCTCTGTCAGATCCCTTTATAATTTCCTTCATTAACCACATCAATATAAACTCTTTACCTACTTCAATATTATCAACATAGCCTACTTCTATTGTAAATAATGAAACAAATCTAAAATACTGTTACATCAAGATAACTTATGTTCCAAAAAAAGTAAATACAACACCTGTAGTACTTTTCCATGAGTTCATGTCTTCAACAAAACCAGCATCTACAAAACATTCAACGAATCATCATCACCAAAACATAAGGCCTCATCCTCCGACCACTTCGAGTATTAGATGATCCATTTAATAGAATCTCAATGTTTCCTTCAAGTATTTTAAAGGAAATGACTAACAATCCCCATTGAAAAAAAAATGTATGGTCTTGTACATCCATTTCTTACATCAAACTTCCTACAGTCGAAGAAAAAGTCACCTTCTGCATGTTAGGAACTTCTCTATTTGATGATGGTGCCTCTGATTTAGAAAGTTTAAAGTTCCCAATCAGGGGAGTTTAGATAGGTTTTGTAAGATCCGGTCTTTTTCATTGTACATCTGTCTTTGAGTTTTTCATTTGAACCTTGGTGGATGAGTCTTCTTCGGATATTGAGATATTTTTTGGGGGAAAATTACCTAATGTTCGGGGATATATGTTTTTCTGAATTAATGGAGTTTGGGAAAATGGGTTAAGCACTACCAGGGGTTCTTGGCAAGTTGAGATTCTATAATGGGTGTTCATGTTGTTTTTATAAGAAAAATGGGCTGAAAACCCATCTCCAAAACATTTACACACCTTGTAAATGTATTTCAAGTCATGTAATGTTTAGTAAAATATAATATTCAGTTGAGGCCACATGTTTTTTGGAACATCCCTCTAAAAACATTACATGAAATATAATTATATTGCATGCTGTGTAATTCCCCAAATTGATATTTTAATGTGTCATGTGTGGTTTATTTTTATTTCATCTCGCATGTATATTCTTCCTCTTGACATAGGGTGAACTTCTAGGTGATTTTGTGATCCTTTTATCTCTTCTGCATGTCTCAATAATGCATATGATCCCAGTTAAGTGATTTTGCTTCATTTTTTCTCCTCTCTTTCGTCATTCTATGATCTCTGGTGTGTAATCCTTTGACCGTGTGCATTGTTGGTTTTGATCATGATCAGTTAAGATCTAGAAACCTTCTTGAAATTATATGTCCCTTCGTTCTTGTTGGAGAATCCTATTGTAAGCATTGGTTGATCATCGATTAAAGTTAGGGTGTCTAAAATTAACCCTATTGTTTGATATTTGTTAGGTATGTGAAATATTTCTATTGCACCAACATAGAGTGTTCCTCAATTAATTAGATGACGCATTGGATTTTTCCTTAGAGTACCTTTGGATCTGATTGGATTTGACCTGTCTTGTGAGTACTGGTCAGGTGAGTGAACCCTTTTCTATAATGGAATTGTTTAATGGATTAATGTGTGTTTAGTATAACATGGTACTTGGGTGATTTATTGATATAGAATCACCATGGCTTGGATTGTTTATTTAGATGAATGGAATGTTATTGGTTGTGAGCCAATGATAAATGAAATGTGTAATTGGAAGATAAATGGTCATTTCTATAATTAACCATTAAGAATGATAATGTGATATTCTGATATCCATACTTCTATGAAATGTGTTGTGATTTAAATGATGCAATGCTTATATGGGGAATTGGCCCAATGAACATGCTGAAATTCTTATATATTGAGCTCTTCCCTAAGACACATGTTGAAATGCTTATATACCAGGCTTGGACCTAAAGAACATGCTAAAATTTTTATATAACGGGCTACGCCCTGAGACACATGTTGAAATGCTTATATATTGGGCTATTCTATAATACACATGTAGAAGTACTTATATACTGATCCTGGCCCAGTGACACATGATGAAATTCTTATATACTGGGTTTGGCTCTGAGACGCATGCTGAAATGATAATATATCAGTTTTGGCCATGAGAGACATGCTGAAATACTTATATACTTGGCATGTCACTAATTAAATTAAAAAATGATTATATTACAAGTTTTGACATAGATTTGTGTGGTTTATACCTTGGTTATAATGTTATGGTTGGCATAGTTGTGAGACATGCTTAGAGACATTTTGACATGGTGTCAGGGAAAGTTATGTTTACCATGGTTATATGGTTATTATTGGCATGGTTGTGAGATATTTTTTGATACATTTTGGCATGGTGCCAAAGCAGTTTGATGTGGTATTAATTTCATTTTTTAATTAATTAATACTCTCTTTATTGCATTATTGCATACAATTATTATCAAACTGGTTATATTTTGACATAATGGTGTTAACATACTGAGTTATACTCACACCCTATTCAGGATACTGTTTGGTACCTGAACAAATTACATGGACGCAGGTTTTGGAATGGAAAAAGGACCATAATTTTGGTTATTTTCTTATTGGATGAGGTAGAGTTTAGGTGTGGGGCCGAAATGGGGTTTGGGACCTGGGAATTTTGAGTATTTATTTTAGTCTACTAGTCTTATGAATGTATTTTTTCTATCATGAAATTTAGATACATTCAAACACATCATTACATTATTAATTTATTATTTATTGGATTATTTAGTTTGATTTTATTATTAGGTTTCCTCTGTATTATATTGTTTCCATTACTTCCACACTATGATATCTTATTTATTATTTATCATGCATACTTTAAAGTGCTGTTGTAACTATGTACTCAGTGTACAGAATTCACACTATACTTATCACACCCACACTCCCAGTTGGTTGCCGCTTGGGTATGTAGAGTGTACTTGAGGTATTCTAACCAACCTGTTTCATCCATGTGAGAGAGTTTCAGATTGGGGTTGGGGGTGTTCAGGGTGGTGGTGTGTGTGTGTGGGGGGGGGGGGGGCTGTCAATAGGGGGTGGGGTGGTGTCCAGGGGGGGGATGGGGGTGGTGTCCAGGGGTGGGGTGGTGTCCAGGGGGTTGGCGGGCCTTCCAGGGGTGGGGGGTGTCCAGGGGGTGGGGGGTCTAGGGGGTGGGGGTGGTCCAGGGGGTTGGGGGCTATCCAAGGGGGGTGGGTGGTGGTGTCCATGGGGGTGGGGGTGTCCGAGGGTGGGGGGGGGGGGTCCATGTTGTGGAGTGGGGTCTATGAGGGGTGGGGGGTCCTTCCAGGGGGTTGGGGGCTGTCTAGGGGGTAGGGGGATGTCCATGGGGGGTGGGGTTGTCCAGGGGGTGGGGGCGGTCCAGGGGGTTTGGGAGGGTTGTCCAAGGGGGTGGCTGGTGGTGTCCATGGGGGGTGGGTGGTGTCCTGGGGGTGGCGGGGGGCAGGGGTAGGGGGCAGTCCACGGGGGTGGGGGTGTCCAGGGGGGTTGTCCAAAGGGGTGGCAGGGTTGTCCAAGGGGGTAGGGGGTGTCCAGGGGGTGGGAGATGTAACCGTTTTAATGGAATTAAATTTCATAGATTTTTAAGATCATTTGGTATTATTAAAATGGTTTTGGAATAGTGTTTATTTCAATAGTATGTGTTTCTTTAGGAAACAATGAATGTTTTTGGTGTGTATGGTAGGAATGGGGATTTGGTTATTAGTAAATGGATTACATTTTTTATTGTGGGACAAAAAAACTATACGTTTTTTGAAATGCAACCTTAAAATGGATTTTTATAAAACCATTGGGGAGTTTTAAACAGAAAAAGTCTCTATTATGTGGTTTTGAAATGGTTTTATGAAGAATTATTTATGATATATCTTTATGGGATTTGTGATTTTGTGTCCCTTGTTTTAGAACATCAGATTATTTTACTAAAGGTTTTGTTTTTGATAAATTTTTTATAATGTTACCACTATAAATGAATCAAAAAGTCAATAAGCGGATATCTCAGGTTTTCATTATTGTGATCCATCTATTGTCTTCCTAGTCTTCGTCTCTACTAAAACTCTTGTGGAAGTGGAATAGCCATGTTCTTTTTCGGATCATTGATTATGCATGGGAGTTTCTAAAATAGCATCCACTATTTTTTATTGGTGATCAAGGATCCCAGGAGTCAACGAAGTGGGTAGATATGATTAATGGGATCTTCGAGTTGTTAGAAACCCCATAATCCATGGGTGTGGGGGGGATGTCCAGGGGGGTACAGGGTGTCCAAGGGGTGGGCAGGCAGTCCATAGGGGTGGGGGACTATCCACGTTGGGGAGGGGTTTGTGTAGGGGGGTGGGAGGGTTGTCCATGCGGGGGTGGAGGAGATATCGAGGGGGGTAGGGGGGTGTCCAGGGGGGTGGGCCGGGGGCTATCTAGGGGGGTGGGCGGGATGTCCATGGGGGGTGGGAGGGGAGCTGTCCCATGGGGGGTACATGGTGTCCAGGGGGGTGGGTGGGGCTGTCCACAAGGGTGGCAGGGCTGTCCAGGGTGGTATGGGGGGTCCAAGGGGGTGGGCGGGCTATCCATAGGGGTGGGAAGGCTGTCCACGTGGGTGGGGGGGATGTCCAAGGGGGTACAACGTGTTTAGGGGGTAGGAGGGGCTGTCCAGGGGGGGAGGGCTATCCACAGGGGGTGACGAGGCTGTACAGGGGGTAGGGGGTTTTCAGGGGGGGGCTCTCCACAAGGGGGGGGGGGGGGGAGTGCCCACAGGGGGGAGGGGGCTATCCAGGGGGGGTGGGGCGGGCTGTCCATGAGGTTGGACATACCCTCTCCCCATGGACAACCCCCCCCACCCTCATGGACAGCCCCCCACCCCCCTGGACACCCCTACCCCATGGACATCCCCCCACCCCCCATGGATTAGTACGCTGACCCCCCTGGACACCCCTACCCCGTGGAAAGCCCGCCCACCCCCATGGACAGCCCCCGCCAACCCCCCGTGGACAGCCCGCCCACCCCCCCTGGACACCCCCGTACCCCCTGGACAGCCCCGCCCACCCCCCTGGATAGCCCGTACCCCCTGGACAGCCCCCACCCCTTGGACAACCCACCCACCCCACGGACAGCCCTGCCACCCCCCGTGGACATCCCACCCACCCCTGGACAACCCCTCCCCCGGTGGACAACCCCCCCCCCCCCCCCCCCGGTGGATAACCCACCCACCCCTTGGACACCCCTTACCACCTGGATAGCCTCATCACCCTCGTGGATATCCCACCAACCCCCAGGACACCCCGTACCCCCCTGGACCACACCCCCACCCCCGTGGACAAGCCGCCCACCCCCCGTGGACAAGCCGCCCACCCACGTGGACAACCCGCCCACCCCTAGACATCCCCCCACCACTGTGGACATCCCCCCACCCCCTGGACACCACCCAACCCCCATTAGACAGCCCCCAACCCCCCCTGGACCACCCCACCCCCTAGACAACCCCAGCCCCCCGAACCCCCCCTAGACACCACCTACCCCCATGGATAGCCACCCAACCCCCTGAACAGCCCCCCACCCCTGGACACCCGTACCCCCCTTAGACAGACCCCAATCCCCTGGACAACCCCCACTCCCGAGACACCCTCTACCCCCTAGACAACCCCCACCCCTGGACACCCCCCTGGACAGCCAAAAAAGTGATCCCCCTCGGACAACCCACACCCCCACCCAAAGAGAATATTACTATCATCTAAACCAAATATTTCCCAGTGTTATTATTTTTTTTCTTTTATATCTTGAATTATTTCTTTCAAGTTCATTTTCATCAAATGAAAGTTCTTTTGGAAGAAAAATGATGTGACCAAACTGGAAGTAGGGGTAGATTAGAGTGATGGATGTAGTGCCTTGACTACCCAGTCTCAAATGTTGAATCACGTTAGTTTTACCAATTGTAATATATAACTTCCATATATTGATATTCTCCACCTACACCCAAAAAGTGTTATTAATTCTTGGTTATAGTTTATTGGCTAACCAAATTACCAAGACTTGGAATTTGAGATTGGTTGGAAGACTAATGAGAAAAGATTTAGCTATTACCCAGATTCAATATTTAGTAATGTGGAAGGAGGGGGTTTGGAAAGTAACTACTAGGACTAGGGAGGACTATTATAAAAGGTTTATCTTATGGTGAATATGGAATCTAATTTGCACAATGTATGAAATGTTGGGAGTCTGGTGTATAAAATATTAGATTCTATGTGTAGGTGTATTGGCTTGTGTCTTCAGGTGTATTTTGATTTGTTGTAGGTGTATTGGAGTCTGGTGTATGCAATATTGGATGCATCTGCATATTGGAATTTGTGTGCAGGTGATATTTTATTCTTTGTGGTGTATTGGCCTAGGTGCATTGGATTCCCTATAGGTGTATTGGGTTCTGCATACTTTCTGGGTGTTGGGTTTGGCATGCTGCTGTGAAATCTGGGTGGAAGGATATATGAATGGTTTATAACTGTTGTTATACTGCTGAAAGAAATTTTAATACTACACCAACGGTTATAAACTGTTGGTATAGGGGTGAAATAAATGTGAAATGTATACCAATGGTTACAAAACCATTGGTATGTCAAAGGAATTCTGCATTTTACCAATGGTTACTTGCAACCGTTGAAAAAAAAAAACTATACCAACGATTTTTGAACCATTGCTAAAATACCAAATGTTTTGTAAACCAACGGTTTTAAACCATTGGTATAGATTTTTTCGAACGGTTCTAGGTAACCGTTGGGAAGATGTGATTTTTTGCAGCATATACCAACGCTTATTTAGAAACCATTGGTATATATCTATCCCTACGCCTGACTTACCAATGATTTGGAAAACCGTTGGTATATTGTATACCAATTGTTTTTTGTTCAATACCAATGGTTTTTAACCGTTGGTATAGTTTAACTTTCCAGTAGTGGAGGAAGGCATGTCAATAGACCTAGATAAATTTTCTGTTGTGGTATCTTGGAAGTATCCTAAGAATGTCTTTGAGATTTAGTGATTTTAGAGTTTAGTAGGTCATTATCATCACTTTATCTAGGAATTTTACCATTTGTAAGTACCGATGTCAGGGATGACCAAAAAGGGAGTGAAGTTTCTTTGGTAAAACACTTGTGATAGAGATTTTCAGGAGCTGAAAGGAAGGTTGAACTCATCACCTATCCTCACATTACCTGTTCTATTTAAATCATACATAGTGTTTTTTAACACATCTGGATTTGGACTTGGGGAAGTTCTAATGCAATAGGAGAGGGTAGTTTCTTATGAGTCTAGACAACTTAGATCGCATTAGAGGAATTACCATACTCATGATCTAGAGTTAGCAGCAGTGGTACATGCCTAAAGACGATAGATGAATTATATCATGGGTGAGAGGTTTGTGGTATATAGAGACCATAAGAGACATAGGTACATCTTTTATCAAAAGGACCTGAAAATTCAACAAAGGAGGTGGGTTGAGTATCTGCAGTATTTCAGCTTCGAGTTGGGTTATACACTGAGCATGGGAAATTTCAAAGCTGATGCATTGATCCAAAAGACGCAGAAATAGGAATTATGAGAATCTATTGTTGAGTGGTGGGTAATGACCATATTTTTAGACATGCATCTAGATGTTCAAGAGTCTTAGGGACGAGTAGCTTTGACCTCAAAATATATTATAATTGTACTTTTGGAACAGATTAAGATCGAGAAGTTATCTGATCTGAAGGGATTAGTTCTGAGATATAACTTATATGGGGGGGAGACACCATCTGGGTGGTCTCTTTGAAGTGTAAATTATCTTCATTTATATGTCCAATTATGGATTCCTATGGGATTACAGGAGGAGATGATGAGGGGGTTTCCTGACTTTAGATGGGTGGTACACATAGTTTTATGAAGATATATCATGATGTCCATAGACAATACTGGTGGTCAAGAATGAAGAAGGAAGTACAAAACTTTTTGGCGAGATGCTTCACTTGTGAGGGCATAAAATCTGAGCATCAGAGGATAGCTTGGATTTTACAGTCTTTATCTATTATTCAGTAGAAATGGGATGATTTCACTATGGATCTTATGACATTATTACACTTTAAAACCTGTAATAATGATATTTTATGGGTGATTGTTGATCGACTGATGAAGGTATCCCACTTCTTGCCTATCTGGGAGACCTTCACAACTGATTGTTTGATAAATCTTTGCATGCGTGTGGTAGTTCATCTGCATGGTGTTTTGTGGAGTATCATTTCTGATATAGATCCTTGTTTCATATCGCGTTTCTGGTAGGGTCTTTAGAAGGATCTTGGATGGAAGGTTTTTTGAGTATAACCTATCATCCTCAGACTGGCTGTCAATCTATGAGGACTATTCGGGTTCTTGAGGATATGTTATGATATTGTGTTTGGGATTTCAATGGTTTATGGGAGAATCATATGGTTCTCATGGATTAATCATATAATAATAATTTCCAAGAATCTATCCATATGCAACATTTCAAGGAATTTTATGATAGTTCATTCAGTTCACCTCTTTGTTGGTTAGAGGTAGCAGAGTTAGTGCTTGTTGGGCCAAGTATTTTTTAGGATACTTCTGAGTAGGTTCAGTTGATCAGGTAGTGGTTGGTGACCACGAAGAGTAGGATAAAATCATACACTGACCATCATAGATGACCTTTAGAGATTTAGGTTGGCCATTGTGTTTTTCTTCAGGTTTCACCTAGGTTGGGGAAAATCCGTATTAGGAAACAGGGAAACCTAGTGCTCATGTTTTTCAATCCATTTGAGATTGTGGCATAGGTCGGTCCAGTGACATAACATATGTAACTTCAACAGTTCTTCAGTGCCTTGCATTAAGTATTTCATGTGTTGTATAATTAGAGATATTATTCTAACCCTTCCCATATGATAGGAGTACCATACATCTAGTTTTGTGTTGATGCGTCCTTTTAAGAGAATCAGAAATGGATTGTGCATCATAGTGAGAGATATATATGAGGTAGGACTATACCATAGGTTTGAGTGTAGTGGAAGCATGGGTTAGATCAAGAGAATACCTAAGAGAGGAAGATTGATATGTGAGAATAATGGCCAGACTTGTCCATCGATACCCCACAATGATGCTTAGAGCAACTCAGTGATGAGATTTTATATAGTGGGGAGGTTGTAAGATCCTGTCATTTTTATGGTACATACCTCTTTGAGTTTTACATTTGAGACATAATTGACGATTCTTGTTTAGATATGAAGATATTTTGTTAATTAAAATTCCCTAATGTTCAAGGATATATGTTTTTTCGAATTGATGGAGTCTGGGGAAATGTGTCAAGAATTACCAAGAGTTCTTAGTAAGTTAAAAATCATTAAAGGGGATTCAGTTTTTTTATAAGGAAATTGGGCTAAAAACATTTTCAGAACATTTAAAAAAAATGTAAATGTATTACATGTTGTGTAATGTTTGGGAGAGTTTAATATTCAGCTGAGGTGATGGGTTTTTTAGCATATCCCTAAAAAAAATTACATGACCACAAAACTATATTACACACCATGTAATTCCCCAAACAACTATTTTAAATTGTGTAGTGAAGTTGATTTTTATTTCATCTCATGTGAAGCTTCTTCCTCTCCACATAGGGTGACCTTCCAGGTGAATTTGGAAGCCTTCCCTTCCTCATGAACACCATAATCACACATATGACCCATGGTAAGTGGGTTTTATTTAGTTTTCATCTTCTCATCCATCATTCTATGATCATATCAATGTAATACAATGACTATGTAAGTTATTGGTTTTGATCTAAGGATCTTCTTTTGATCATCTATTCCTTTAGTATTATAGGAGAATCCAATTGGAAGCATTTATTGATCATTGGTTGAATCTAGGTCATATAACTTTAACCCTTTGGTTTGATATTTTTTAAGTATGTGTGATATTGGAATTGTGCTAGCATAGCATACAAACAAATTAATTAGATGATGAACTATATATTTCCTTCGAGTCCCTTTCGATCCAATGGGATTTGACCTGGCTTGTGGCTATCATTCAGGTGGGAAAACCCTTGTCTATAAAAGAAATTTTAATAGGTTAATGTGTGTTTATCATGGCATGAGATTTGGGTGACTGCTTGATATAGAATCACCATGGATTGGATTTTTTATTTATATTACTGTAATGTTGTTGGTTATGAACCAATTATATATAAAATGTGTAATTAGAGGATAAATGGTAATTTTAAAAATTAAAAATTGATCTTGATAATGTGATATTTTGATTTTCAATTAATTATATCATGAGTTGTGATTTAAATTTGGTAATGCTTATACATGTCATTATCCTAGTTCACTTGTTGAAATTATTATATACTGGCATATTCCCTGATAAACATGATGAAATTCTTATATATTGGGCTTATCCCTAAGACACATTCAAAAATACTTATATACCAGGATATTCCTTGAGACACATGTTTAAATGCTTATATACCGGGCTATTCCCTGATACACATGTTGAAATTCTTATATACCTGTCTTGGCCTTGAGAAAAAAAATCTAAAATGAATATATACCGAGCTTGGAGCTGGGACACATGCTGATAAAATTATATACATGGCTTTTCCCTAAGACAAATTTTGAAATTATTATATTATAGGAATGACCTTTATTAAATATCAAAATGATTATATAGTGGGTTTTGACCTAGATTTGTTTATTTTAAACCCTGTTTATAAGGTTATGGTTGTTGTGGTTATGAGACATGTTCAGAGAAATTTATATATAAATCCAAGGTAGGTTATGTTTACCATGGTTATGTGGTTATAATTGTCATGGATTTGAGACATCGTCAAAGAAATCCTAGTATGGTGATGAAGCTGGTTGATGTGGTATTAATTTAATTATTTAATTAATTTATACTCTTAGTTATTTCATTATTTCATAAACTTATTATCAAACTAGTTATATTTAGACATTGTGGTGTTAACCTATTGGGTTATACTCACACCATAGTCAGGCAGTAATTTGGTACCTGAACGGATTACATGGAAATAGGATTGGATAAGGTAAAAGGACCTTACTGTTCATTGTTTATCTTTTAGATGGGCTGGAGTTTAGTGTCATGACTGACATGGTGTTTGGGATTGAAGAATTTTGGTTATTTATTTGATTATTCTAGTCATTTACTTATATTTATTCTATCATATAATTAAGTTAAATTCCATCATATCAATTCTTTATTCCTTTTTTATTTGTTGGATTATTCAGGTGGATTTTATTATTGGTTTTCCACCGTAAAATATTGTTTCCATTACTTCCACTCTCTGACATTTTATTTATTGTTTATCTTGATTATTTTACAACGTGTTGTAACTCTATACCAGGGGGTATAGTCTCCCCACTATACTTATCACACCCCCACTTCTAGTTAGTAGCCTCTGGCGTATGGGGAGGCGTGTTTGATGTTTCATAACCAACCTGTTTCGGTCATGTTAGAGTGTTAGATCAAGTGATGTTACAAAGTGGTATCAAATGACATGTTTCTTTTCTATTTCATTACTATTTAGAAAAGGTATAAAGGAGACTAGGATGTGTTAAGACTTAGTAATGAGCTTTTTCATGGGAGTAGTTAACCCATGTATGGGAAAAATCTAAGTTCTGAGTGGTGGATTGTTGTTTATATTGTTTTCTTATTAATGTTGATGTTCTTTTACCCAGAGTGATTCACATGTTGTGTGTGGTTCTTATTTCATGATTTTATTAGTTCTTGAGATTTATACCCATGGCCCGATATGGAGACGGATGAGTATGCATGCATCATAATAGGAATATAAGGATTTATTGACATGCATTGTTAATGATAGGGGAATATTTACCACATGTGATATAAAATTTCTTGTTTAAATATGATACTAGATACCTATTATATGTTAGAAATGAAATAAATGAAGTGATATTTAATGATAAAATACTTGTAATCCATGTTTAGTGAGACCAGGAGTAGTGGTTCTCTGTTGTTCTCACATATTGAGGTCAACCTTGTTATGGAAAATGTTCTAAACAGTGTGTTTTTATTTTATAAAAAATTTATCCTCATCATCTTCTAGATGAGAGTTAGGAGAGTGTCAATTAGAACGCTTCTAACACAGATGAACCATATATTTCGGTAGTTCCTAAGGATCAGATGGATGTTCAGGTTTACGAAAACTTCGTGAGGGTCATGGGATCCATGGAGAGGGAGACTATTTGCACTATGCCTTCAATGTCTGAGCTACGAGAGAGTTCCAGCTGTAGTATACACTTATGTTCACTAGGTAGGGAGGCCCCATGAAATAATGTTCTATATTGAGTCTATACAGGTGATCATTAATCATCTTGAGACACCCACAAATATGGTTTGAAGCTTTCTTCATATAGTATTCATAGAATAGCCAAGAATTCATGTGAAATTCAAGAGAAGATAGGGAAATAATTGAACTTATCCTGGGAGGTCATCGAGGTAATGTTCCCAGTCCATTTCTATCCCAATAAGTTGAGGAGTGATAAGTCTCATGAGTTTATGCACATGAAAAATGATAGATTTTCAATGATGGACTATGTTGAATGTTTCACCGACCTATAGCCCTTTGTTACATATTTTGTAGCTGATGAGATCTCTAGGGTGTGACATTTTCATGATGGTATTATCTATGAGATCAGGTCACAGATGGATGTGTTTTTTCCGAGTAGTTTTGCAGATGTGATGAATCTAAAACTCATTACATAAGGTAATCTAAGAGAGGACCCAATCATCATCCAGGTTGTTTTAGCAATGAGAATTATTTGAACATATTTCAGTGGAAAGAAGAATCACTATGATAGTTTTTTCCAAGTCAGGACTGGTCAGAACAGTCAGGGGAGTGGAAAACCATATCATGATTTTGGTTCTATATAGTGATCCCAGTGTGGAAATATGGTCCAAAAAATATGTCAATGTTCGTACCTCATTTTGGAATGTTGTTCTTTTGGAAGGATAATCCACCTATAGAGGTTTTGTAGAGGCATGCGAAAAAATAGTAGTGGAAGTGGATCTTGATAGGTATCAGAGTGTGTGATGGAATTAACTACTTCTTTGTAGACAGGTACATGGAGTTCCATAGGATGTTCTAGAAGAGGCAGGGGGAATGATACCCTAGTGCATGATCGACAATACCAATAATAGGGAATAGCTCAAGGGATTTAGTTTGAATCCTAGGGTAGAGGGGTTGGGTTGCTGCATGTTGTGTAGACTACTCTAGCTAGTGTGCATGAAGACTGTCTACTTTTAGAGGTATGATTCTTGTATCATGTACCCTTTCTTATGTTTTTTTGATACAATATCATCACATTCATTTTTTATCTTATCTCTTTGTAAATAGTTTTTTATGGATGTGTAAATATTGGATGGTTTTTTGACCATTCACCCACAATTTGGAGTGCGATCAGAGAATATCAAACTTTTCAAGGTGTGTTCATTATAGATTGGTGGTTACCATTTAATTTGGGAATTGTTCATGTTAGAAATAACATGCATCAATTTGATTATTTTTATGGATTGGTTAGTTCTATACCATGATCATATCAACTGTTACAAGAGGAGAGTTACATTTTTAACTCCATAATGAGGTATCTATTCTCACTAAGGTGAGTGGGATCTTTAGTCAAGTCGTGTATGACCAATTTAGTGAAGGTTGGATTGTATCATGGATCAGATAGCCAACCTTTATCAAGATAATGGTCGAATGTAGTACAATTATTTTACCCTAGTTTTAGACCATTTTTTATATATTTTTAAAGATGATTTCTATATCTTACTGACTGAGCAAGAGATTGATTTTATGATCGAGTTGGTGCTGGGAGCAGAGCCAGTTTCTATCATGCCTTATAGAATGGCACAATAAGATCTTTAGGAGTTGAAATTTTAGTTGAAATATCTATAATATAAAGGTTTCATGCGGCCTAGTACATATCCTATGGTTCTTTACACCATGAATTTTTAGGGTTACACTACTAGAATTTTTACCTATACCAATGGTTTAAAACTGTGGTTATAGCCCAAAAACCATGGGTATAGGCTATACCCAAGATTCTTTGAACTTTTGGAAACCAATCCGTCAGTATAGACCTATACCCACTATTTTTAAACCCTTAGTATAGTAATTTTGTATGTTCATACCTATACCCATGGTTTGAAAAATGGTGGGTATAGGTCATTTATTAAAAAAAATAACCATTTGGACTTGATCCCAGTACCTTCCACTTATAGTCTAGTGACTTTAACACTACTTTATCACACATGTTATGTTCTTATATACAATATATATATCTATCTATCTATATATATTATTATATATATAAAAATATTTCTATTAAAATAATTATTACTATTTTTAATTTTATGAAAAAATAATTGGTCAACATATACCCATGGTGTTTTCAAATCATGGGTATAGGATGAATTTTTTTCCGCACGAAACCTATTTCCACAGTTTACAAAAACAGTGGGTATAGTCCCACCTATACCCACTATTTTTGAAAATCATAGGTATAGGTCTTCCCCGAAAGAAGTTTTTTTCACATGAATCTTATACCCACAGTTCTCTGAAAACCATGGGTATAGTGTTGACCTATACCCACAAATTTAGTAAAACCGTGGGTATAGTTATTTCCCATGAATGTTTTTGTCCCAAAAAACCTATACCCAAGGTTATCCGAAAACCATGGGTATAGGCCCGTTTTCTAATAGTGTTATTTGAGATTATGTGTGGATTATTAGATATTGAACCAAATGTTGGTCAAGAACAGGTATGCTCTTCTGAATACTAGTGATCACTTCGATTAGTTGAGATGTGAAGATATATTATCCAATGTAGATTTGATATATTAGATACCATCAGTTGAGGGTGAGACAATTGTTCATATATTAGAATGATTTTAGGAGCATGTGTGGATTGTATGAATTTATAGTGATATAATTTGGTTTGACCAATGCATCAGTGATATTTATGGCCTTGATGAATAGGATCTTTCATCATTTCTTGGACCAGTTGTTGTGGTTTTTTTGATGATATATTAGTGTAATCCCAGTGAAAAGATGAGCATTCCCATCATCTTGACATCATCTTAAGTACATTGTGATACCATTGGATTTTTTCCAAGCTAAGCAAATGAAATTTTGGGATTGATAAAGTGAACTTATTAGGTAATTTAATCTCGGAGGAAGGAGTGTCAGTGGACCCAGAGAAAGATTCAACCCTGGTATCCTAGGAGCATCCTATGAAAGTCTTTGAGATTCAGAGATTTTTGGGTTTAGTGGGTTATTATCGATGCTTTATCTAGGATCTTTTATATTTATAAGCATTGATTTTAGGGATGATAAAAAGGGAGTGAAATTAATTTGTTATGATGCTTGAAAAGGGAGATTTTTATGTGTTAAAAGGTAGTATAACCTCAGCATCTATCCTCACTTTACCAGTGTTGGGTAAAGCATATACCATGTATTGTGAAACATCCTGATTTGGACTCAAAGCAGTTCTGATGTAAAAGGATCGATTAGTTTCTTATGGCTCTAGATAGCTAGGACTACATGAGATAAATTACCCAACTCACGATCTAGAGTTTTCATTTGTGGTACATGCACTGAGATGCTGAAGGCATCATCTGATAGGTGAGAGGTTTTTGTTATACACAAAACAAAAGATCCTCAGTTATATATTTTCTTAGTGGGACCTAAACCATTGATAAGGGAGGTGGGTTGATTATTTGAAGTCTTTCAACTTCAAGTTGACTTATACATCAGGAAAGGGCAACATCATTGTTGATTCCTTGAGCCAAAAGATGTATAAAATGATAGTATGTGAGTCTTGTGATGAGTGCTGGGTAATGGACCTATTTGAAAACATGCATCTAGATTTTCAGGAGTCTCAAGGATGAGTATATATGACCTCAACATATATTTTACCCATACTTTTGGAACAAATCAATAATGAAAAGTTATCTAATATGTAGGGATTACTACTAAGATATTGCTTATATGGTGTGGAGATTCCATTAGTATGGTCTCTTGGTAGTGGAAATTCTCTTCTTTTCTGTGTCTAAGTATGGGTTCCTATGGGTTTACGTAGGGAGATGATGAGGAAGTTACATGATTATATATGGGAGGTAAATCATGGTTTAAAAAATATGTATCAAGTTCTCCATAGAAAATAATGGATGTTAGTAATAAAGAAGGAAGTAGCAGGATTTGTGGAGATATTTTTCACTTGTCAGCAAGTGAAAGCTGATCATCAGAGGCCAGTTGGGCCTTTTTATCCTTTACACATTCTTGAGTGGAAATGGGATGATGTCACTAAAGATTTTGTGATAGCATTACCCTAGAAAACCCATAAGAATAATGTTTTACGGGTGACTATGGATCGAATAATTAAGGTAGAACACTTATTACCTATTAGGGAGACCATAATAACTGATAATCTGGGAAATATTTATGTGCATGAGGTAGTTTGATTACACAATTTTCTAAGGAGTACCATTTCTTATAGAGATCCATGATTCACATTTAATTTCTAGAAGAGTATTCTGAAGGCTATGGGGGTACAAGTTCTTTTGAGTATAACCTATCAAACTCATATCGATGGTCAATATGAGAGGAGTATTCAGGTTGTGGTGGATATATTACAAGCCCATGTTATTGATTTTAGTGGTTCGTGGGAGTATAAAATGCCACTTGCGGAGTTTTCATATAATAACAACTTCTAGGAATATATCCAGGTGGAACCTTTCAAGGAATTGTATGATTGTCCACTCACTTCTCCTCTTTTTTGGTTGCAAGTAGGTGAGTCAGTGCTTGTTAGGCCAAGTCTCATGCAGGAGACTTCTGAGTAGTTTTTATTGATTAGGTAGAGTTTAGATACCATGGATATTAGGAAGAAATCATAATCTAAAAATTGGATATGAACTCTAGTTTTTTAATTTTGTCATCATGTTTTCCGTTGGGTGTCTTCTAGGATGGGTCATTGTTGTATCAGAAAATAGGGAAATTTTGCACTTAGGTTTTTTGAGATATTTGAGATTGTGGATAGAATATACCTAGTGATGTAAGTTCAAACCCTTCCACAATGCTTCAATGATATGAATGACATTTTTCATGTGTTTTAGATTAAAATATATTATCCTGGCCCTTCCCATGTGATAGACATAGAATATATCAATCTTAGTGTGGAATATTCCTTTAAGGAACATCTGATACGGGTTGTGGATCATAGTGAGAGATATCTATAGGGTAGGACTATACCATTGGTTCGAGTGTAGTGTTAGAATGGGAAATATTATAAGGATACCTTGGAGAGGGGGTGTGATATGTGAGATTAGTTTCTAGACTTGTTCATCGTACCCCATAGTGTTTCTTGGAGAAGCTCAGGGATGAGCTGTTATATGGTGGGAAAGTTGTAAGATCGTGTCTCTTCTAGGTATATCCTTCTTTGGGTTTTTAATTTGAGCCTTGGTGGACATGTATTGTTCGGAGATGGAGATATTTTGTTAGGGAAAATGACCTAATTTTTAGGGATATATATTATTTCTAATTAATGCAGTTTGGGAAAATTGGTCAAGTGTTACCAAGGTTTCTTGGTAAGTTGAGATGCCTTAAAGCGTGTTCAGGTTGTTTTTATAAAGAAAATGGATTGAAAAACCAACTACAAAACATTTAAACATTGTGTAAATGTATTACACATCATGTAATGTTCGAGGGAATTTAATATTCAGATAATGTGATGAGTTTTTCAGTGAATCCTTCTAAAAAAAATTACAAAACATGTAACTATATTACACACCATGTAATTCCCCATAATTCTATTATAAAGTATGTAGTGAGATTTATTTTTATTTTATCTCTCATGCAGATTCTTACTCTCGAACTAGGGTGACCTTCCAGGTGATTTTGGAAGCCTTCCCTCCCTTCCATAAGTCCCAATCTTGCATCTAATCCCTAATAAGTGATTTTTCTTCAGTTTTACTCTTCTCTTCTATCATTAGATGATCATTTTAGTGTAATCCCTTGACCCTGTGCATTGTTGGTTTTGATCTTGATTGGTAATTATCTTGGAAACATTTTATGATCATCTTCACATTCTCTCTTATTATACAATCTTATTGGAAGAATTGATTGATCATCAGTTAAATTTACGAGGTCTAACCATAACCCTATGGTTTTTTATTTGTTATGTATGTGAAATATTTCAATTGTGACAACATAGAATGTTCTTGAATTAATTAGATGATGAACTGGATTTTTCTATAGAGTTTATTTGGATATAGCTAGATTTGACCTGGCTTGTGGCTACCGTTCGAGTGAGGGAACCCTTTTCTATAATGGAATTGTTTAATGTATTAAAGTGTGTTTACCATGAAATATGAATTGGGTGATTACATAATATAGAATTGACATGTATTGGATTTTTTATTTAGATGACTGGCGTGTTATTGGTTATGACCCAATGATAAATGAAATGTGTAATTAGAAGATAAATGGTAATTTTTATATTTAACCATTGATCCTAATAATGTGATAATGTAATATCACTAATGCTATGACATGTGTTGTGATTTAAATGTTGTAATGCTTATATGGGGAATTAGACCAGTGCACATGATGAAATGCTTATATACCTGGATATTCCATGAGACACAAGTTAAAATGATTATATATTAGGCTTGGACCTGAGACACAGGATGAAATTCTTATATAGTAGGATATTCCCCAAGACACATGTTGAAATTCATATATACCAAGATATTACATAAGACACGGGATAAAATGCTTATATACTGGGTTTGGGCCTGAGACACATGCTAAAATTCTTATATATCAGTATTGGCCTTGAGACAGAGACAAAAATGATTATATACATGGATTGGCCCTGAGACACATGATAAAATGATTATATAACAAGAAAGACCCTGATTAAATGCTAAAATTTATATATAGTGGGTTCTAACCTAGATTTATATTTTTTATAACTTGGTTATAAGGTTATGGTTGGCATGGTTGTGATACTTGTTCAGATCCATTCCAGCATAGCGCTGAGGAAGTTTATGTTTACCATGGTTGTATGGTTATGGATGATATGGTGGCAAGACATGTTCAGGGAAATTATGGAATGGTGACAAAAAATGTTGATGTGGTATTAATTTATGGTGTCAAAGTAGGTTGATGTAGTAATAATTTAATTATTTAACTAATTAATACTATTATTATTTCATTATTGCATACACTTTTTATCAAACTAGTTATATTTAGACACATTATTGTCGACTTACAGAGTTATACTCACACCCTATCAAGGACTCTATGTAGTAACCGAACGGATTAAATGGAACCATATTTGGAAAACAACAAATAACCTTATAGTTGATTATTTTCTTGCTATATGGGCTTGAGTTATTAATATGGATAGACATGGGGTTCATGACCGGGGACTTTTTAGTCATTATTTGAGTATTCTATTCTTTTACTTGTATTTATTTTATAATGATATTTATTTTCCTCCTATAATGTCATTATATTATTAATTTATTATTTATTGAAAATATTCAATTGGATTTTATTGTTAGTTTTCCACTTTATTATATTGTTTCCATTACTTCCACACTATAAAATTTTATTTATTATTTATATTTATTATTTTTTGCTATGTTGTAACTCTGTATTAGGGGGGTATAGTCTCCCCACTACATTTATCACAACCTTGTTTCTATTCAAAAGCCTCTAGCATATGGGGAGGTTCTCTTGAGCTCTCATAACCAACCCATTTTGGGAACATGAGAGAGTTTCAGATCAGGGGATGTTACATGTTTACAACTGGTCATTTGGAATCTTTCGATGACCTTCCTAATTTAATAATCCAAGAACAAAACAAAGAACCATCATTACTATACACCCTAATTCTTATCCCCAATATCTTCTTATCTTGTTCAAGGTTCTTCATCCCAAATCTTCTTGATATAATCCTCTTCAGTTCCCCAATCTGATGAAACTCTGAACCAATAACAAAACATATCACCAACATACAACAATAATATCATATATGTTTCATCATATCATTAATTTTTATAAAAAATTGATTGGAATTACATCTTCTAAAACTTTCCACAAGCATGAGAGTTTTGAACATCTGATTCAACTACCTTGGGGCTTTCTTCAATCTATAAAGACTTCATTTCAACTTGAAAACCAAATCCTCTTTCTGATGAACTTCATAAATCTTAGGTTGAATCATATAAATTTCTTTCTCTATATCTCCATAAATAAATATTATCTTTACATCCATTTTCTCTAAGTGTAGATCATTTTATGAAACAATATTGAGAACCATATGAATGGTTGTGTTCTTCACCAACCATGAGAAAATTTCAAAAAATTGGATCCCTTTATTTTCCTAAAAAACCTTCATCACCGTCCTTTCTTAGTACATATTACTTCCATAATATTTCTCTTTCATATAAAAATATCCACTTTTTTATGCTCATTTTCCCTTCAATAGTTCAACAAATTCCCTTGTATTATTGAGATTTAAGGAATTAATTTCCTCTTCCATGGTTAACGCCTACTATTTCGAGTAAATGAGAGTAGCTATATCTTAAATATAGTATGGTTCCCCTACTTTAATTAGAAGTAAAAAATTCATATCAACTCAAAACCTCAAAACTAGTTTTTTGATATGAGTGGGTCTCCTCAACACAAACTTAGGTTCTTAAATTTGAAACTCACTATTCGAGAGTCATATATCTAGTATTTTCCCATTATTTAGAAGTTTGTCTGATTTTTCTCTATCTAATAGTAATCTATCCAATCATTCATAATCTTGTATCCTGACTATCAGTTCACTAGCCTTTGATGTTTCCAATGAATTTTTCCGACTAACAGTTTGTCTTGTAACCTCTATCCATTCATCTTGAACTTAAATAGTTGATCTAACATCAAATACTTTAGAAATGTTACTAGATCTTATATAATTAATAGAGCATAACCCAACATTATACTTCTCCATGGTAAATATCTCAAATATTTCTTTCATTTTAGGTTTATCACAAAATCGTTATATATTTTTTACAAACTCATCTTGGCCCCTTAGGAAGAAAATTAGTGAAAAGTAGAAAATAAATGCATAGTCAATCACAAAATGATCATATACCATTTAGAAGAATTTAAAGATTAGAGAAACAATAGTAACATTGATTGACTCACATGAGATTAAGGTATAATAAATATAAATGAAAGGTTAAATTGAATTTTTAATAAATTTTTAGATATAGGTGGATTTGAATGCATCTAAAATTATTTTCCATCAAGCTGTGGCTTGTAATCGAGATTATTTTGTTGTTGCTTCCATATGAAACACCCTATATCAAAACATTCATTCTTCTTTCATCAGGTGGAAGCAGAACTGGTGGGGGAGGAACATCAACTTTGTACCCTCACTCAAGAGGGGATGAAAATATTTAATGGGCTTCATATTACATTGTAATGATATGAGGATAAAATCTAAAAAATGTTTGGATGTCAATAGAAAATGTAATAATGGAATAAAAATATTACTCACATATTTCCAATAATATATGAGTTTTATTTATGGAAATATAATATCTAATCATCACAATACTAATGTTTAATATCCAAAATGTATCTTTATGGTCATATCCTTTACTATATCACAAACATAATAGGTAATAACTTCACCTTGATTTTGTCAAACATTAAGACACCATGTACTATTTCTAATCATCTATTACTTCTTGTTTTTAGTATTTATACTACTGATAGTATATGTTGTACAATGAAAATATAAGAAAAAAAATTATTAATAAATATGTTAAATGAAATTTTAATTACCAATATAAATTATCTTTTTAGGGATGCTAGTTTATTGATGGTATATAATATCATTCATAAATTTTCAAATGTAATATCCACATTTTTTATCATTATTTTTCTTTGAACACTATAGTAACATTGAACAAGATAACTAAATTATTTTGAAATATTTTTTGATAGAAAAATATTTCTATATATACCTTAATCTATTTATATTTGAAAAAATCCTTAGTCTTCTTGTGTTCAATCACTGACCTTATACTATTATTTGGAAGATATTTATTAAATTAACTATCATACCAATATTCCTGTTAAAACACAAAATAAAACATATAATTTAATGATTATCCATAAAATATCTTTTGGAGTGAATCAAAAATTTAAGACAGGCATCATGAGTGGTCGATTTGTTGTAAATACATACTTTGGATCAAAAAATAAACTTTAGTTGTATACAAATTGTTTGTGATTAGAATCCAATTCTTCCTAAAAAAAATAAGTAATTAAAAAAATAAAAATATATTTTATCTGATTATATTGTAGAGTCTTACCCCTGTATTATAGGCATAAAGATGAGTCTTTCATCAGTTATTTTATTTTAAAACATCGTGCTTAGTTCATATTTTTTGTTTTCAATTTCTTCCAATTCCAAAGAAACTTTTTCCATATAAATTATAAAGGGGTCAATGAGTCATAATCTTGATTAATGGGTTTCTCGTTTATATATTAATAATGTATACCCTTGTAGAAAATATGGATAGTTATTAACTGTAATAAACATTGTAGATCATTTTTTTGGGAAAATGGATTATAAAAATTTATCTCATGTATTTTTTCACAACTAAGGATTCTATCCATTCAAACTTGATAATCCCATTAATACCCTTGATTCCAAAAACATTTTTAATGGACTCTCTGAATATTTCTTCTTTATATTCAATATAGTACATGTTTTCATCATTAAATTTTATATATGTATGAACTTGTAATGTTAATATATGCGGTAGTGGAATTTGATGGGTGAAGGTACTCTCAGAAGGTCCTTTTGATTTCGTGGTTTATCCACAAGATTTCCATAATTTGACCTTCTGTTTCCCATTCATTTTCCCATCAATAATACCATACCTCATTTAATAATTTTTTCATAAACTATTAATGGTTTTTAAAATGAAAATATTGTTAAGGATATACATCATTTATCATTTTAAGATTAAAAGACCATTCTAGCAATGTTCCAATAGATGTATTGACCATAATAACATCCATATTAGGAAGTGGAATAGGGAACATGATGCTCAGATAAAGTGATACTTCAATCTTCACTCTCATGCGATCTTTTGGGAGTTGTTTTATTGTGTAGCATGTCTCTTTGGATATTTTACACCATACCCCTTACAATAAGGTGATGTATGGGTGTTGATAGATATACACTACTTGAAATGGAGGATATACCAACGATTCTAAACCGTTGGTATAGGCTGGAAAACCGTTGGTATATTCTATACTAACGGTTGTCCAAACCGTAGGGAAGTAAGGCGTGGGGAAAGATATATACCAACAGTTTGAACTAAACCGTTGGTATAGCCCACTCTATGTCTTGATTTTCCAACGGTTCTTGTTGAACCGTTGGTATAGGTTTACCCAACGGTTTAAAACCGCTGGGAATTCTATGATTTTGATATTATACCAACAGTTTACAACCGTTGGTATAGTTTTTTTCCCAACGATTTCAATGAAACCGTTGGAATATGTTCAATAAAAAATACTATACCAACGGTTACAAACCGTTGGTATAATTCTTATCAAAGTATACCAACAGTTGTAAACCGTTGGTATTGTGTATTTCCAGAATTGTTACACAGCAACCCCTCTTGTGCACCCGCATACAAAACAACACTTAAAATAGTGAAAACTTAAAACAACAAAAAAGACCACCTCTTTGATTAGAGACATGGTGAATAATTCCCCATTTGAATCTTCATATGGCAACAATCATCCAGTATAGTTGAATAAGAGTTTTAATAATTCAAATATTATTTACACCCATTTCAATCTTCATATGACAGCCACTTATCTAATATATGGTGAAAAGGTATTTTCTTAGGAGTCTCATCACTTGTGACTCCATAAGTTCCACACCAGGCCTCGGATTGAGGTGGGGTGGACTGGTACACGTCACATATGATCCATGAATCATTTTCCTAAAGTTTCAACATAATCAGAATCCGTTTGATCGGTTTGGCGTATGTACGTAAAATATTGTCCATTTTGAACAAAAGAGAGGAAGTTTGGGTGGTCCCAGCCCCATGGTGACTCCAATTGAGGAGGGGTTGACTCGTACACATCACATATGACCCATGGATCGTTTTCCTAAAGTTTCAACAGAATCCGAAGGCGGTTGGTCCGTTTCCCGTATGTCAGTTGTTGATATCACTTACAATTTAGTCCATTTTAACAAAAGAGAGACAGTTTGAGTGGTCCCGGCCACACCGTGGCTCGGATTGAGGCAGGTTTGACTCTTACACGTCAAATATGAAAAATGGATGGTTTTCCTAAAGTTTCAATAGAATCCGAAGGCGTTTGGTTGGTTTGGCGTATGTCAGTTGTTGTTTTCACTTAAAATTAAGTCCATTTTAAACAAAAGAGAGACACTTTAAGTGGTGACGGACACACCGGGCCTCGTATTGAGGCAGGGTTGACTCGTACACGTCACATATTATCCATGGATCGTTTTCCTAAAGTTTCAACACAATCAGAATATGTTTGATCGGTTTGGCGTATGTACATAAAATATTGTCCATTTTTAACATAAGAGAGACAATTTGGGTGGTGTCAGCCACACCACGCCTCAGATTGAGGAAGGATTGACTCGTACACATCACATATGACCCTTGGATTATTTTACTAAAGTGTCAATAGAATCCAAAGGTGTTTGGTTGATTTCCCGTATGATAGTTGTTGATTTCATTTACAATTTAGTCCATTTTCAACAAAAGAGAGACTGTTTGAGTGGTCCCAGCCACACTGCAGCTCGGATTGAGGCGGAGTTGACTCCTACATGTCACATATGAACCATGGATCGTTTTACTAAAGTTTCAACAGAATCCTAAGGTGTTTGGTCGGTTTGGCTTATGTCAGTTGTTGTTTTCACTAAAAATTAAGTTCATTTTAAACAAAAGAGAGGCACTTTGAGTGGTGTCGGCCACACCATGCTTCTGATTGAGGCGGGGTTGACTCGTACACATCACATATAAGCCATGGATCATTTTACTAAAGTTTCAACATAATCAGAATCCGTTTGATCGGTTTGGCGTATGTACGTAAAATATTGTCCATTTTGAACAAAAGAGAGGTAGTTTGGGTGGTCCCAGCCACACAACGCCTTGGATTGAGGTGGGGTTGACTCGTACACATCACATATGACCCATGAATCGTTTTCCTAAAGTGTTAATAGATTCATAAGGTCTTTTGTAGGTTTCTTGTATGTCATTTGTTGATATCACTTACAATTTAGTCCATTTTGAACAAAAGAGAGATAGTTTGAGTGGTCCCAGCCACACCGCGGCTCAGATTGAGGCGGGGTTGACTCGTACACATCAAATATGACCCATGGATCATTTTAAAAATGTTTCAACAAAATCCGAAGGCGTTTGGTTGGTTTGGCGTATGTCAGTTGTTGTTTTCACTTAAAATTAAGTC
The DNA here is from genome assembly GCA_963277665.1 of Viscum album. Lineage (NCBI taxonomy): Eukaryota > Viridiplantae > Streptophyta > Magnoliopsida > Santalales > Viscaceae > Viscum > Viscum album. Next base: position 569,177,086 of record OY728130.1, on the reverse strand, counting down.
CATTTTAAACAAAACAGATGCACATTGAGTGGTGTCGGCCACACCGGGCCTCCAATTGAGGCGGGGTTGACTCGTACACATCACATATGACCCATGGATCGTTTTACTAAAGTTTCAATAGAATCCGTAGGTGTTTGGTCAGTTTTCCGTATGTCAGTTGTTGTTTTCACTTAAAATTAAGTACATTTAAAAAAAAGAGAGGCATTTTGAGTGGTGTCGGCCACACCGGGCCTCGTATTAAGGCGGGGTTAACTCGTACACATCACATATGAGACAAGGATCATTTTACTAGAGTTTCAACACAATCTGAATCCATTTTATCGGTTTGGCATATGTACATAAAATATTGTCCATTTGGAACAAAAGAGAGGCAGGTTTGGTGGTCTCGGCCCCACGGTGCCTCAGATTGATGCGTGGTTGACTTGTACACATCACATATGACCCATGGATTGTTTTCCTAAAGTTTCAATAGAATAAGAAGCGTTTGGTCGGTTTCCCGTATGTCCGTTGTTGATTTCACTTGCAATTTAGTCCATTTTGAACAAAAAGAGAGACAGTTTGAGTGGTCCCGGTCACACTGCAACTCAGATTGAGGCGGGGTTGACTTTTACACGTCACATATGACCCATTAATCATTTTCCTAAAGTTTCAATAGAATCATAAGTCGTTTGGTTGGTTTGGCGTATGTCAGTTATTGTTTTCATTTACAATTTAGTCCATTTTCAACAAAAGAGAGACAATTTTAGTGGTCCCGGCCACACCGCGGATCAGATTGAGGCGAGGTTGACTCTAACACGTCACATCTAACCCATGGATCGTTTTCCTAAAGTTTAAACAGAATATGAAGGCGTTTGGTTGGTTTGACGTATGTCAGTTGTTGTTTTCACTTAAAATTAAGTCCATTTTAAACAAAAGAGATCCACTTTGAGTGGTGTTGGCCACACCGGGCCTCGGATTGAGGCGGGGCTGACTCGTACATGTCAAATATAAAAAATGGATCATTTTCCTAAAGTTTCAACACAATCAGAATCCATTTGATCGGTTTGGCGTATGCACGTAAAATATAGTCCATTTTGAACAAAAGAGAGGCATTTTGGGTGGTCCCGTCCACACAGAGCCTCGGATTGAGGCGGGGTTGACTTGTAAACATAAAATATGACCAATGAATCATTTTCCTAAAGTTTTAATAGAATCTGCAGGCATTTGGTAGGTTTCTCTTATGTCAGTTGTTGATTTCACTTACAATTTAGTCCATTTTGAACAAAAGAGAGACAGTTTGAGTGGTCCCGGCCACATCGCGGCTCAGATTGAGGTAGGGTTGACTCGTGCTAGTCAAATTTGACTCATGGATTGTTTTTATTAAGTTTAAATATAATTCGAATGTGTTTGGTCGGTTTGTCGTATGTCAGTTGTTGTTTTCACTTAAAATTAAGTCCATTTTTAACAAAACAGAGACACTTTGAGTGGTGTTGGCCACACCGGGCCTCAGATTGAGGCGGGGTTGACTCTTACACATCACATATGAGTCATGGATTGTTGTTCGAATGTATCAACACAATCAGAATCCGTTTGATCAGTTTGACGTATGTACGTAAAATATTGTCCATTTTAAACATAAGAGAGACAGTTTGGGTGGTGTCGGCCACACCGCGCCTCAGATTGAGGAGGGATTGACTCTTACACATGACATATGACCCATGGATCGTTGTTCTAAAGTTTCAATAGATTTGGAACGCATTTGGTCAGTTTCCCGTATGACAGTTGTTGTTTTCATTTACAATTTAGTCCATTTTCAACAAAAGACTGGCAATTTGGGTGGTCTCGGCTCCACAGTGCCTCAGATTGAGGTGGGATTGACTATTACACATCACATATGACCCATGGATCGTTTTCCTAAAGTTTCAATAGAATCCATAGGCGATTGGTCAGTTTTCCTTATGAAAATTGTTATTTTCACTTAAAATTAAGTACATTTAAAAAAAAGAGGCACTTTGAGTGGTGTCGGCCACACCAGGCCTCATATTGAGGCGGGGTTAACTCGTACAAATCACATTTGACTCATGTATTGTTTTCCTTAAGTTTCATTATAATCCAAATGCGTTTGGTCGGTTTGTTGTATGTCAGTTGTTGATTTCACTTAAAATTAAGTCCATTTTTAACAAAACAGAGGCACTTTGAGTGGTGTCGGCCACACCGGGCCTCAAATTGAGGTGGGGTTGACTCGTACACATCACATATGAGTCATGGATCGTTGTGAAAAAGTATCAACACAATCAAAATCCATTTGATCTATTTGGCATATGTACGTAAAATATTGTCCATTTTAAACAAAAGAGGGACAGTTTGGGTGGTTCCGGCCACACCGTGCCTTGGATTGAGGCGGGGTTGACTCATACACGTCACATATGACCCATGTATAATTTTACTAAAGTTTAAACAGATTTGTAATGCATTTGGTCGGTTTTCCGTATGTCAGTTGTTGATTTCACTTAAAATTAAAGTCATTTTGAACAAAACAGATACATTTTGAATGGTACCGTCCACACCGTGCCTTGGATTGAGGTGGGGTTGACTTGTACATGTCACATATGACCCATGGATAATTTTCCTATAGTATCAATAGAATCCGAATGCGTTTGGTCGGTTTACCGTATGTCAGTTGTTGATTTCACTTAAAATTAAGTCCATTTTTAACAAAATAGAGGCATTTTGAGTGGTGTCGGCCACACCGAACATTGTATTGAGGCGGAGTTGACTCATAAACGTCACATTTGACTCATGGATTGTTTTCCTTATGTTTCAATAGAATACTAATGCGTTTGGTCGGTTTTCCTTATGTCAGTTATTGATTTCACTTAAAATTAAGTCCATTTTTAACAAAACAGAGGCACTTTGAGTGGTATCGGCCACACCGGGTCTCAAATTGAGGCGAGGTTGACTCGTACACGTCACATATGAGTCATGGATCATTGTTAAAAAGTATCAACACAATAAAAATATGTTTTATTGGATTGGTGTATGTACGTAAAATATTGTCCATTTTAAACAAAATACATACACTTAGAGTGATACCGGCCACACCGCGCATCATATTGAGGCGGAGTTGACTTTTACATGTCAAATATGACCCATGGATCGTTTTCCTAAAGTTTCAACACAATCCGAAGGCATTTGGTCGGTTTCCCATATGTCAGTTGTTGATTTCACTTAAAAATAAGTCAATTTTGAACAAAAGAGAGGTAGTTTGAGTGATCTTGCCCACACCGTGCCTTTTATTGAGGCAAGGTTGACTTATACACATCAAATTTGACCCATGGATTGTTTAACTTATGTTTTAATAGAATCCTAATGCATTCGGTCGGAGGGGAAGGGTCTAGTCGGGTACGCGGAGATGCTCGTCTACCTCTGGTACGAAACTCCCTCATACCATCGGCCGAAGAACTGAAATAATGGAATAATGAAAAGTGAACATACTTATATACCTGTAAAATCTACACATAAACAGAACATAGCCGCATCATTTCATAAAAAATAACACCAAGGATTAGACAAAATAGAAACAGTCATGCAGAGTAATGAAAAGTGCATATACAGATCAGAAGCAGCTAAAAAATTGTTGCATACATGCCATGTTTATTTCCTAAAACAAAGTAAAAAAATAAAAATGATGAAACTATAGAATATGGGTTGCCTCCCAGGAAGCGCTATGTTTTACGTCTTCAGCCAGATGGATGGACACTGGTCAATCGTCTTGGTCCATCAACTCAGAACTCCTCTGCCTCTTACAAGAACTGGTGGCTGTGTCATCAAGCTCACATGGATGCTTAGTGGAATTGATCACTTCAGGAGCGTAGCGGGCGTGAATCTGGTGTGGAAGTAAGAGAATCTGGTGCTCGTCATCATCCAGACGCTGAGTGGGATTGATCACTTCAGGAGCGTAGTGGGCATGAATCTGGTGTGGAAGTAAGAGAATCTGGCGCTCGTCATCAGTCAGACGCTGAGTCACCCATCGTGCGAGGTCAGATGGAGACGGGACGTGAACATCGATGATCATGGAAGAGGCAGACAAGCTAGACATTGTTGGTTAAGCTGCATCCACAAATAGATTCATTTTTATATATTAGAACCTTTATAAATGTTTGTCCCATTTTTACAAACAATTAATGTGTGAAAATTGTGAAAAATAACTTATCGGATATATAAAAATGGATTTACTCATGGACATGATGCATAATATCTCAAATATTCCTCATTGGATCCCAATTTGAAATTTTAATCCATTATCAAATGTCTTATATCAATTTATTTTTATTTGGATCTTTAAGGTTGAACGCTTTTTGTAAAATCTAGCCAAAGGAGGATAGACTAGTGACTTGGAATACAATTGGATGTTATGTGGTGAAAACCACATTATAAGCATTGTTTAGGATATTATTGAGGTGGTTTGAGGATAAATATATCTTTTTAGAGAAAATCCAGCATGCCCAAGTTTGGTGGTCAATGTTTTGAAGTGGGGGGTATTTGGTGGTTGAGGAGGGGGTGAGGGGGATGTCCAAGGTCTAGAAGGAGGGGTGGGGGGCTGTCCAGGGTCCAGGAAGGGGGGCGGGGGGCTGTCCAGGGTCAAGGAGAAGGGGAGAAGGGGCTGTCCATGGTCCAGGAAGGAGGGGGGGTTGTCCAGGGTCCATCGAGGAGGGGGGCTATCCAGGGTCCAGGGTGGAGGGTGGGGGCTTCCTAGGGTCCAGGAAGGAGGGGGGACTATACAAGGTCCTGGGAGGAGGGTGGAGGGGGGTTGTCCAGGGTCCAAGAGGGGGGATGTCCAAGTTTCAGGAAAGAGGGGGGCCAGGCTGTCCAAGTTCCAGGAGGGGGGACTGTCCAGGGTCCAAGAGGGGGGGTGTCTAGGGTCCATGAGGAGTGGGGGCTCTGTTAAAGGGAGGAAATCCCCAAATAATTCATTGAAAATTAACTAAACTTAATCCAAAAAACATCACAATTCCAATCCATCACCCAACCAACATCCAATTCATCCTCAATATCACTAACCTTCGCATGCCATAAACAACACAACCTAGTTTATACCAAATTAAAACAAAAAACAAAAATAATAGATGGAAAACATTAAAACTAAGGTAGTACTTACATATTTAGAGTATAGAACTACAAAATTGTTTGATTTAATATGGATCTATGAGTGGAACGAGTTTCTGAGTACTTGTATAGAGAGATCTGAGACGTTTAGGTCAAATCAAAATAGAAAATATAAAAATAGATGAAGAACATTAGAACTTATATATTTGAAGTGTAGAACATAAAAATTGTTTGATTGAAGAGTATAGATGGAGTTTCGGAGACTGGGTAACGAGAGTGCATTGGGAGAGCTTCAATTTAGGGCTGCAGTTGAGCGGAGGGGCACTAAAATCGAGCGAAGGGGCTACTGGATTTAGGGGAAAACTTTCCTAATGGTTTTTAAAAACTGTTGGGAATGTATGTTTACCTAAGGCCTATACCAACGGTTTACACAAACCGGTGGTATAGATTCCAACATATACCAACGGTTAGTGTATAACCATTGGTAAAAGTCTCTTAATGGAGCCCTATACCAACGGTTTTATAAACCGTTGGTAAAAGTCTTCATAAAAGCCTCTATGCCAACAATTTTCTTAAAACCATTGGTATACATAACCATTCCCAACGATTTGATAAACTGTTGGGATATAAGCGTTGGTAAAAATGGGATTTCCAGTAGTGATAAATCACATAAAATTTCACCCTATATATTTTTAATAATATAAAGTTATTGGAAGTTATTTTATTTAAACATTGGATAAAGAGTTATGAAAAAATTTATGACATCGGGTAAGCCGCTGAGAGAAATGGATAACCTCAAATCTAGTGCGACCTTGTGGATCTTCAGGTAATGATTAGTGTCCCACTATTGTCTCACATTGATCCTTTTGTATATATTGGTATTCTAAACCTTATTAGATAATAGTATCTTTTAAATCATCTATTGTTTCTTGCATTCCATTCATTATCTCCTATATATCACCTTACAGACTTATATTATCAAAATATTTTCAATGTGACACTCGAAAACCTACACCTCTAATGCATCTATATTGTTCTAGCCACTTCAAAGCTACTAAAATTTACCTTTTATTTGCGCTCACAAAAAGAGATGATAAAGGAGAGACTTTTATCAGTGCTTCCAAAATGAGCATATAAAGTTTACTTTTATCAATGATGGTAAAAGGGTACCTGTTGTCAATGTTTTTCTCTAGCACTGTTAAGAGCCCCCCATTTATCAGCACTTTTTTAGCATTGATAAAAGTGTCACATGTAAGATACCAGACAGTTATATATTTGACTCGGGCTTGATTTTAGGTACAATTTTTTCTTGTATTGTGATTCTTTTGTTTGGGATTTACCTTGGGGTGTTTTTGGGTGAAAATTGAGAAACATTGAAGAAAAAGGGGAAATGCACGGTTGGTGCATGGTTAGAGAAAACTGTGTGCCCAATCCCAGCTAACTATAAAAATCTATGAATAGGGGATTTTCATTGCTAGTAAACGGTCTGGGAAAACATGAACCCTAAAAAGAGTGAGTGTGAACCTCTATAAAATAGGCACACGGTTGGTGCATGGTTAGGGAAACTTGTGCGCCTCTACCCAAAAAAACATGCATGGGAAATAAAGTATCTCGAAAGTGAATTCTTCAATTACGCAAACTCCCTAATTAACCCCCAATCAAATCCCATTAGATCCTAGGTTATCTTATATGATTCTAGAGACCTCTATAATAATTAAAATCTTTCTCGACCTTTGTTATTTTTTATTCAAATCCTGGATCGAAGATCCGCATCCCTCCCAGTAAGTGGATTCTATATCATTTGGTTTCCGTTCATTCTATTTTCTTATCCCATCCTTGAAATGAGTTAGTCTTATATTTTGATTAGGTCTTGATCTAGGATTATAGATCAATATAAATATTTTAAGGATCATAATTTATTCATGCTTGATTAAGGGATTTAGATTAGGATCTCGTTCTATTATGTTATTCCACTGAATTTGGGTTTTTTATTTGGTGAGCGTTCTTTATCACTATTCATGAGTTAGGTGGTCTATAATTCAAATCTCAAAGTCCTAATCAAAATTATGTGTATGTAATTTTAGAATTTCTATTAGATTTTTTAAATTCTATTATTGATCAAAATAATTAATTTGGTGAATTGATTAATTGAGGGAAATGTTCAAATTCGGGATATTGGGATTATAGATTATGAATAATTAATTGTTGAATTAATTATGGAGTTATTGATATTATTGAACTCCATTAATTAACAGTAGAATTACTTAATTGGAATAGTTGGGATCTTGATTTCTTGTTTTGGGATAATTAATTTTTTAATTAATTATGGAGAGATAAATATTGTTAAAATTGATTAATTTATTGATAAATTAATTATTATTATATTTACGTTGTTGAATAGGTATAATTAAATGTAGAATTAATTATTGGAGATTTTGATGACTATTAAATTAATTTAGATATTAAAATTAATTGTGGAATTAATTTTGGGATTTTAAGTTTTGGATATTGATTAATTAATTGATGAATTAACTAATAGGATTGACTTACTTAATTAATTGAATAATTAGTTAAGGGGATTTATGTGATAAAATAATTGTTGAATTTGTAATGAAATAGGTGTGATCAGTAAATTTTTTAATTGACTAATAGAATTGAAGTGACTAATTTATTTTTGAATTAATTAACATTATTGACATGATTAATTAAATGTCAAATTAATTAATATTATTGATGTGATTAGTTAATTTTTGAATTAACTAGTGTAATGGATGTGAATAGTAATTGTTGAATTATTTAATGATATTGATGTGATTAGTTAATTGTTGAATTTATTTATACTATTGTTTTCATTAGTTAATTTTTGAATTAACTAGAGTAATTTATGTGATTAGTTAATTGTTAAATTAAATAGGGTAATTAATGTGATTATTTAGTTGTTGAATTAACAAGATTAATTGATGTGATTAGTTAATTATTGAATTAACTAGTGTAATTGATATGATTAGTAAATTGTTAAATTAACTAGAGTAATTGATGTGATTAGTTAATTATTGAATTAACTATAGTAATTGATGTGATTACCTAATTTTTTAATTAACTGAATTAATTTATTTGATTAGTTAATTTTTTGAATTAACTAGAGTAATTGATGTGATTAGTTAATTATTGAATTAACTAGAGTAATTGATGTGATTATTTAATTGTTGAATTAACTAGATGAAATAGATGTGATTAAGTAATTATTGAATTAACTAATGTGATTGATGTGATTATTTAATTGTTAAGTTATCTAATGTAATTTTTTATTACAATTTATTGAAATGAATTAATGAATTAATTAATCAATTAATTGGATTTTTATTGTAAATTTGATAATAAAGTTAATGTTGATTAACCTAGATCAATTTGATAATTTTGTGTGGGATATGGTCTACTGTTTCCAAAGCCCGTAGTAATAAATTGTGTGATAAACATGTTTGGGACGTAGTCTGTAGTTTCCAAAGCCCGTGTGAGCAGGGTATGGTCTTCTGGTTTTGAAATCCTTAGTGATAAACCTATGTGGGACATGTTATAATGTTTCCAAAGACTGCGAGAGAGGTACATGTTCTGGTTTTTCCAAAGACCAAAGTGATAAACCTATGTGAGGAATCGTTGAATATTTTTGAAGCCCAAAGGGTCCTAGGCATGATGACCTAGACCCAAAATTGTTGGTATTAGACTATCGTTCAAATTAGTCATTTTAATAAGTTTGAATGAAATGGATAATGAAATCCCATTAATTTATTGAAGTGTGATTTTATAATATTAAATGATTCAGACTCTTTCATGGGCCTAAGAAGGTATTGAGGTTCTAGTTTCCTATGGAACCTAGGGGTTTATGTGGTTAAATAAAGAATAGTTGATAATGTGATAACTATTCACATATGCATTGTACATATTTCTATATAAAAGTACATAAATTTCTATACACTATATATTGTTTTATACTCCATTTTTGGTGGCCTAATGAGTTGTAATCACACATTACTTGGGCTGCCTGATCAGTACCTAAATAGATTACTTGATTGCAGGACAAGTTAAAGGAAAATTCCATATGTCAAATGCATGTTTGAGATGGAGAATGAATGAGGGAACCATATGTGGTTAGAGACTCGGTTGGGAGTTGTTGGTGTATTTACTTTAGAGTTGAATATGACTCTTTCCATGTATATTAGCATGACATATTTAATGATATGTTTTGATATTGTATCTCTAGTTTTGGTCATCTTGTGATCTCAGTACTATTCTGTTTCTGGTTATATGTTATTTAATTATTATTTCATTATTTATCCATTGGTGCCTTACTATGATAAAAAAGAGGGAATAGTTACCCCATGAATAATATTAGACCCACACCACTAGTTGGTAGCCTCTTCCATATGGAGAGGCATGCATAATGAGGTCATGTAACTGACCGGTTTGGGGAACCAGTGTGTGGCACTCGGGCTGGGACATTTCAAAGTGGTTTGAGAGCCTAATTTTCTTTTCTTTTCCTTCTGTATTACTTTCTGGGAAAGGAAGATAGGATACATGGAAGAGTCAGGCATTGATTATGAGATCAGAAATGTGAGTAGCTACCCCATATATTTGGGATTCCCCAACTACCTAGGGTGGGAATTTTTGTTATTGTTGTTTGTTGTTACAGTTGGATATTATTTCAATTTGGGTGATTCACTTGTAGTGTGATGTGATTGTTGTTTTTGATATTTTTTGATAATTGAATCATGGACCAGTATGGAATGAGTGTTTAGTTTCATTCATCATTCTAGGAACTTAGGATTATTTTGTGACATGCATTGTTTTTAGGCATGCATGGGAAAACGGGTTTTGGGTTAGTTGTTGAAATGTAACTGTTTATCCTTTCTTGTGAAATTTAATTGAGAAAGCTTCCTAACATGAAATAGAAAGATTTTAAAATGATGAAAGATGAAAATAAATGGGTGATTAATGATAAACATGAATAATGATAATGTGTTTAACCTTGTTAACTAGGACTCAGGTGTATGATGGATAAGGGTAGAAATAGTGCCTCACTTTTGACCATGTGGCATGAAAAAGAGGAAAGACTTGATATTTTTTTGTAAATCCCCCTTGTTAGTTGTGTTAATGTTATGAATTAATAATATTTTTTTTGTTTATTTTTATATTATGTGGGTAGTCTGTGTAGTAGGAATTCCCTAGTTTGAGAACTGGGTTGTAGGTTGTGTGAGGGACCGTCTGGTTTTGGATCACAATTGTGAGATATTTGCGATCAGGGAATACCAAGTCTTTCAAAAGATTATGGTGTTTCCATAGTGGGAGTTAACATCAGTGATGAAGGATTTATAATGGTGTTCATTGGCGGATTCTTAGCATACTCTTAATTAGTTATGATTTGTTACCATACCTTAACATCTTCCCGAGTACACTGAAAATGATTTAGATTTATTCCTAGATATGAAAATTTGTTTTTGTTGGGTATGGGGACCCTTAGAGGTTGCACATATGAAGTGGTATATGTGGAACTAGATGGGGGAGGTACACCATCGATAGTTTATAAATGAGAAACCTATAAGGAGCATGTTTAATTTAATCATGGAATGGCTAGTTGGGCCTTGTAGGTTATGGATGTATGTCCTTTCATGGTAGTTTTTTATGGAAAGGCTAAGTGCTAATGTTGGATGGTTTTGTGAAGTTTTTGGGAACAATAATTTGGTAAACACATTGGGTATATTGAAGATATTGATATTGGGACCGATGCATCCTTGGAGGAGCATCAAATAAATGTGTTAGATCATAGTGAAAAAATGTTTTGGGGGAAAGAACATATATAGTTCATCTATTTTAGAAACATGGATCAGTTTAGATAAAAACATGGGAAGAAGATGAAGATAAGTGGGTACAGTGGCCCAAAATTTTTACTTAGAATCTTAATGACACATGGGAGTAAAACTCAAGGAGGAGCTGTTATATGGTGAGGACATTGTAAGACCCCCACATTTTATAGTTTTCAATAGGGCATGATTTCATGTAATTTTTTTCTTATGTTTTTAAATTTTAATTTGGGGTTTACCTTATGGTGAATTACAGTGAAACATTTGAAAATTGGAAGAAAAAGGGGTAGGGCGTGGTTAGCACATGGTTTGGGAAACCCGTTTGCCCCAGCCCAGCCAACCATGCGAACCCATGCAGACGAGATTTACATGGCTGAAACATGGTCTGGAAAACCATGCACCCTAAAAGGAGTAACCATGAAACCCCTATAAAAGAGATGCACGGTTGGCGCTTGGTTAGGAAAAACCTTGCGCCTTTCTACAACAAAACCTGTGTGGGAAATAAAGTTCCTTAAATACTAATTATTTAATTACCTGAACCCCATAATTAACCCCAAATCTACCCTAGGTGGTCTTTCACAATTTTTTGAGCTCTCTAAACAAATTCTAATCCTTCCTGACCTATGTTCTTCGCGATTTGAAGCCTGAATAGAAGATATGCATCCCTCCAAGTAAGTGGATTCTATCCCATTGGTTTTCTATTCATTCTAATTTCTTATCTCATCATTGAAAGGACTTATTATTCTTTTTTTATTATAACTAGATCTAGGATTGTAGATCTAGATCTAGATTTTATGGATATTAATTTACTTGATATTGATTTAGGTTCTTAGATATGGATCATGTTCTATGTCGTTATTCCCCTAAAATTGGGGTTTTCCATTGGCGAGCATTCTTCATCATCGTTATTGACGTAGGTGGTCTATAATTCAAATACCAAAGTCTTAATTTCAATTATGTTTATGTAATTGTATAATTGATTTTAGGTGTTTAACAATTGCGTTCTTGATTGAATTAATTAACTTGGTGACTTAATTAATTATAAGAAAAGTTAAAATTTGGGATATTAGGATTATAGATTATGAATAATTAAATATTGTTGAACTTGATTAATTAATTGTATAAGTAATTAATGGAAATGGTTGGGATCATGAGATTTTGATTTGGGATAATTAATTGTTGAATTAATTTCGGTGAGATAGATATTATTAAAATTAAATAATTAATTGATGAAGTAACTATTATTTTTTTGAAGATATTGGATAGGGATAATTAATTATAGAATTAATTATTAGAGATTGTTATGATTAATGAATTAATTTAGATATAATAATTATCCGAGGAATTAATTTGAAGATATTGAATTGATTGAGATGGAATGATTAAATGATAAATTAATTTGAGTTATTGAATTATTTAAATTGGTATTGAAGGGATTAATTAATTGATGAATTATTTAATGTGAGTAATGTATATATTTAATTATTGAATTAAATATTGATATTTAAGGGATTAATTGATTGATGAATTAATTAATGGAAGTATTGTGATTAATTAATTACGAATTAATTAATACAATTGACGTGAATAATTAATTAATGAATTAAATGAAGGGATTTTGTCTGATTAATTAATTGTGAAATTAATTAATGGAAATGAGTTAGATTAATCAATTGGTGAATTAATTAATAAGGAGTATTGTGTTAATAAACTTGAATGAAATGGGTTAATTAATTGGTGAATTAAATAATTTGGATTGTTGGGATATTGAAATGATAGAATTGGATAATTAATTGTTAAATTAATTATGGGATAACGAGATGTGAGAATTGAGATAATTAATTGATGAATTAATAATGATATATTGAGATTTGAGAATTGAGATGATTAATTATTGAATTAATTATGAAATATTGATATTGTGAACGAGATAATAAATTGTGTAATTAATAATGGGATTTTGAGTTGTTGATATTGATTAATTAATTGATGAAATAATTAATAGGATTTATGTACTTAATTAATTAGGGAATTAGTTTAGGGTATTGATGTGGTAAACTAATTTTTGAATTGGTAATGAACTTTTTTTGATTAGTTAATTGTAGAATTGACTAATAGAATTGAACCGATTAATTGATTTTTTAGAATTAATTTGCATTATTGATGCGATTAATTAATTATTGAATTAATTTTTATTATTGATGTGATTAGTTAAATATTGAATTAAATCGAGTAATGGATGTGACTAGTTAATTGTTCAATTTTTTATTGTAATTGATGTAATTAGTTAATTGTTGAATTAATTAATTTTATTGATGTGATTAGTTAATTGTTGAATTAACTAGATTAATAAAAGTTATTAGTTAAAAGTTAAATTGACTAGAGTAATTGGTGTGATTAGTTAATTTTTGAGCTAACAATAGTAAATGATGTGATTAGTTAATTTTTGAATTAACTTGAGTAATTGATGTGATTAGTTAATTGTTGAATTAACTAGAGTAATTGATGCGATTAGTTAATTGTTGAACTAACTATAGTAATTGATGTGATTAGTTATTTCTTGAATTACCTAGTGTAATTTTTGTGATTAGTTAATTATTTAATTTACTACAGGAAATTAATGTGACTATCTAATTATTGAATTAATTAATTTTATTGGTGTTATTGTTTAATTATTGAGTGAAATAATTGATTTTTTTATTACAATTGATTGAAATAAATTAATTAATTGTCGAATTAATTAATCAAATGTTTGATTGTGAATGTGATAAGAATGTTAGTATTTATTATCCTAAATTGATGTGATAATTGTTTGTGGGACATGGTCTATTTTTTTTGAAGCCCGTAGTAATAAATTTTGTGATAAACGTGTGTGAGACATGGTGTGTAGTTTCCAAAGACCGTGTGAAAAGGACATGGTCTACTATTTCCGAAGCCAATAGTGATAAACCTATGTTGGACATGGTATGATATTTATAAAGCCCAAAAGGGAGGGACATAGTATTTTGTTTCTGAATCTCGTAGTGATAATCCTTTTTGGGACACGGTCTATTGTTTCCAAAGACCACAGGGTCCTGGGCATGATGACCCATACCCAAAATTGTTGGCATTGGACTATGGTTCCAATTATTGAAATGAAATGGATAATGAAAGCCCATTAGTTTATTGAACTATGATTTGATAGTGTGAAATGATTTAGACTCTGGTACGGTCCAAAACTAGTATTGAGGTTCGGGTGTCCTAAAGAACCCATGGGTTTATGTGGTTAAATAGAGAATAATTGATAATGTGATAATTATTTACTTATCCATTGTACTGATTTCTTTATAAAACTTCATAAACTTCTAATGAATGGATATTTTTTTAGAAACCATTGGAGATGGACTACTAAGTTGTACAAACACCCTACTCAGGCTTCTTGATCAGTACCCAAATAGATTACATGATTGCAGGACAGGTTAAGGGAAAAGGCTCTTTGTCATATGATTGTTTGAGATGGAGAATATATGAGGGAACCAGACGTGGTATGGTACCTTCTTTGGAGATGTTAGTGTTATTACATTTTAGTTTCATTTTACACTTGGAACGTACATTAAAATTACATATTTAACGTTTAGTTTTGATATTGTATCTCCAGTTTTGGCCATCTTCTAATCTCGATGATTTTCTATTTCTGGTTATATTATATTCATTTATTGTTTCTTTATTTTTACATTGTTGTATTACCCTAATAAAAAAGAGGGCATAGTCTCCCTGTGAATTATATTAGACCCTTTCTAGTAGTCAACAGCCTCTAGTATATGGGGATACACCCCTGACGTCATGTAACCAGCCAGTTCGGGGCACCAGTGTGTGGCACCTAGGCCAGGATGTTACAACACCTTTATCTACACTTTTTTCAAGTGCTCATAATGGTTGTAGCGGGTAATGTAATATATATATTTTTAAATAATATTTATTTTACAATAAGAACATATAGGTAAATATAATTTTAAATATAATTTATATAAGTTTTAAAAAAAATGAATCTTATTTTCTTAATTTTATATATAAAAATATATCAAATTTATATTAGTCAAAACTTTTAATAGTTTTTTATATAAATTAATTAAAAAATTGTATATAATTAAAATTAATATAATATATTAATATATTATTTAAACAATTATGTAATATATAATTGAATATATTAATTTATGTATTTATTTATATTGATATTAAATAATTTAAAATATATTTGCATGTATAAATGTATGTATATATGTGTATGTCTGTGTATATGTGTATGTGTGTGAATGTTTGTAGATGTGTATGTGTACATAGGTATTTCTTTCATGTGTACATGTATGTGTGTGCACATGTATGCTTATTAATTTATTATTATTTATTATTTTGTAATATCCCTCCATTTTTAGTATTTTATGTTTTTATTCATTTTTAATATTTATTCGTTTTTAATATAAATTTATTTTAATATATTCATCATGAATATATGTGCGTGTGTGTTTAATTTAATTTAATTATATTATAAATATTTTTGTATAGTTCATATAATTCATTTTTAATAATTTTATTATTTTTATAATTAACATAATTTATTTATAATTTTTCTTCATTTTTATGTTTTTTTAATTCATGTAAATTTTACAAATTCCCTTTTTATTATTTTATTAATTTATTTAATTTAACTTATTCCTTTTTAATATGATTCATTTATTATTATATATTCATTAATAATATTAAAAATATATTTAATAATTTTTTAATATTTATTTAGAAATATATTTATTTACTACACATGTAATATTTTAAATATTCTTGTAAATGTTATGAATTCGCTAATGGTCATTTTTTTATACTAAAGAAATTAAAAACTATGCCAAAAAAATAGAAAACATTGTAGAAAACAAAAAATCTCAAACTCACTCTTCCCTTATTTTTTCATTATCAGTCTACACATATGATACCCAAAAAAAGTTTAAAACAAATAAAATTAAGATTTAATATAAAAATTAATTTTTTTTTATCTATATAGGCTAGTTAGAACAATTTATCTAGTGTGACATACATATAACTTCATAAAAACTAAATAATTTTATAAAATGATGTGATGTTATTGTCAAATTTCTAATTACACTATATAATTATCATTTAGACAAGGTTTAAAAACAAATTTCTATCTTATTTATCAATCTAGATATCAAATTGACATGCGATTGATTCCAACATATTACAAATGATTTGAGGAATTTTCTTCTTGGTTTTCACGTTAATCAGAACTAATTTTCTCAGTTTGACACCCTTACGGATGATATGTAATTTTAATAAAGATATACTATTGGGAGACACCGAGAAGCACTCCATCTATTTGATCCTCCATACAGACCTGAGAAGGACCACATACTTCGGATGCACGTTCATCTTATTTCTTCTGAATGCGCAATGGAAAGCATCAAAATATTATCATATAAAGGTTTTCCCAATTATATTTTACTCTTTTGAGTATCTACACTGGAACTAGGATGATTTACCACTTAATCACCACAAAAACATGATGAACAACACTTCACACCCAGACAATAATAAAAATAGATGAACATGATTTATATAGTTCTGAAAAATGTCCAAAATCCATAGAAGAAAACTGCAAACATTTCTATTTTAGGAGATATAACTGAATACAACACACTCTCTCACACCATCTCAACTTTAAAAATTCCCATATTTTTTTTAGAAATATCCATAGTTCACCATAAGAATCATACACTATTTATCCACACATCATAGTTGGTCCACTACTACTATTTATAAAGGTCTTTGTCTAGTCAACCAGTTTCACCGGCGATCAAGATTCATGGTTAGCCTATAGTTTACCTCGAAAACCTTTTATAAATAGTTAATACAAAAGTTGAAACCACCAAAAATCAGTCACCATGAACACAATCCATACATTGAGTCACCACCCCCGGCGAACACCATTTTTGAGAACTCTGTCTAATGACTCTATCTGATCATCCTTATTCTATGACAATGAAGGCCCTCCACATGAATCCTTTATCTAACCATCTCTTTCTAATAGTATCTATTTAAAAGAATTTTATCTAGGGATTTTTTTCCATGACCACTCCGAAACTATACAATAGAAAACATTCGACTAGTGGACTCTGTCTGATGATCTCCATCCTATCATATCTTCCTAATGACCTCCATCTAGAAAACATTGTCCAGTGAAACCAAATAACTTGACACAAAACCCAAAAATCTCCATCTTTGAAATTTCATCATGATTTTAGTGTTCTTCAAGCATCCACCCATGATAATTTTTTGTCTAATGCATGAAGTGTTAACCTATCTGTCTAATCAGTTGAGTCCAAATATGGTGCTATGTTTCCTTATAATTTCTTGTGATATCAACCTTGTAAACATGTCCATAAGATTATTATTTTTGGAAATATTTGGCATCTCTAAAACATTATCTTCCAATATACTTTTTATAAAGTGATACTTTAGGTTAATGTGTTTTTTCTTTCATGAAGAACTAGATTGAAAGAATGATGAATGAAAATCTGACTGTCATAAAATATAATTCCTCCTTATGATCTTTTTATGAGTTCCTTCATCAAGAACATAAACCATGTAAACATTTACCTACTTTATTTGTAGTAATATAACCTACTTATATTATAGATAAACATAAAACTAGCAAAAATCGAGATAAACAGCTATGTTATGTTTCACCAAAAGTAAATAAAAACACATAACACTTTTCCATGAGTCCATGTATCAAAAAAATCCTCTTATAAAAAACCATTAAATTAATTATCATCACAAAAACATAAAGTTGCATCCTATGAACCCTTTCATTATTGAATGATCTATTTTAGAGATTCTCATTGTTTCCTTCTAAGATTTGACATGAAACAACTAACAAATTCTCATGAAAATGAAATTTCTAGTCATGTACAAACTATTGATTATATCTAAATTCTTACACCTAAAGAAAAATGAATCTTAAACATTTCATGAACTTCTTTTTACAATGAAGGTTCATTTAATTTGGAAGGTTTGAAGTGCGTAATGGGGGGGGGGGTTGAGATAGGTTTAAAAATGATCATTCTGAATCATTTTATGAACTTCCTAATGTAATAATTTGGGGATAAAACCAAATCACTATCCTTATTGTCCCCTTAATTATCATCCCCAAGATATTCTTAGCTTATCCAAGGTTCTCCATTTCAATCCTTATTGACATCTTACTCTTTAGACCCGAAATCTAATGGAACTCCAGACAAGAAACATATCATCCACATACATCAATAGTATAAGATATGTTTTATCATCCCATATATTTTTTTAAAAAAAAATATTAGAATCACATACAATGAAACTTTAATCAGTCATGAAAGTGTTGATCTTCCGATTATATTATCTTAGAGCTTGATTCAATCCATAATGGCATTGTTTCAACTTGTAAACCAAATCCTCCATCTGTTGAAATTCATAACCCTTGGGTTGAACCACGTAAATTTCTTCCTCTAAATACGAGGAAGAAAGGTTGTTTTTACAACTATATGCTACATTTTTAGATCATTTGATGAAATAATGTTGAGAAATTTCTAAATTGATGTGTGCTTCACCCCTGGTGAGAAAATTTCAGAACATTAAATCCCTTCATTTTGCTGAAATCCCTTCACCACCATCATTTATTTTTACCCCATACATCCATCAACTTTATATTTCAAAAAAACCCCATTTATTTTCCACATATCATTTTTCCTCTGATAATTCAACCAATTCCCATGTATTTTTTAGATGTAAGGAATTAATTTCCTCTTCCATGTCTAACTCCCACTCTTTCATGTCTCTAAGAATAGATTCCTCTTCTAGAATGTATGTCCCCCATACATCCATTAGAATTATGAAATTCATATCAACTCTGAACCTCATAACTAGTATTTTGATATGAGTGGATCTCCTCATCACATCATTAGGTTCACCTATTGATCCTCATTTCCCAAAAATCATCTATCTAATATTTATCCATTTGATAGTGGTTTGTCCATTCATTCTCCATCCAGTAGTAGTTCATCCAATCATTCTCCATCTAGTGTCATGAACACCAGTTCACTACCCTTTGAAGTTTCCAATAATTTTTTTGGACTGATAGTTTCTCCGGCAACCTCTACCCAATCACCTTTAACTTAAATAGTTGATATAACCTCAAATTAATTCATAAAAATTTCTAGCTCTTCCAAAATCCTTAGAGTGTAACTCACCATGACACTTCTATTTGAGAAATAGATCCAATATTTCTTGATTTTCAAGTTTATCACCAAAGTGGTTTTTAGTTTCTACCAACTCATCCTAACCCCTAAAAGAATAAAATTAGTGAATAGTTGAAAAAAATGAACAGTCAATTTGGGAATGAGCATATACCATTTAGAAACATTTAAAAATTAGAGTAACAATAGTAATGTTTAAGTACTCACATGAGAAGAATATTTAATAAATGTATCTAAAAGGTTAAATAGAAGATAGACTATATTTGTAAATGTAGGTGGATTTGAATGTATCTAAATTTATTTCCTATCAAGTTTTGGATTTTCATCAAGATGCTTTTTTGATTGCTCCCATATGCAACACCCTCAATCAAAAATTTCATACTATTTTCATCTGGAGGAGAAACCACAAGTGGGGGAGGATCATCATCATTATATCCTCACTAAAGAGGGGATGAAAATCTATAGTGGGATTCAAATTCTAATTGAATTATAATAAGATCAAATATACAGAAATTATTTGGATTTAAAATAAAAATATAATATTAGAATAAAAATATAACTAATAAATTTCAAATATTATATAAATTTTATTTTAGTAAATATAATATCTAAGAATTATGATACTATTACTTCACATACCAAATGTATCTCTAAGTACATATCCATTAATATATCACAATGAAAATAGGTAATCACTTCAACTAGATTTCGAAAAACATTCAGACACCATGTACTCTTCCCACTCATCTCTTACTCTTCTTTTGAGTATGAAGACTATTGTAATTCCAGGTGGTATGGAAAAAATATATACAAAGAAACTATTCAAAAATATTTTAAATTTAATTGTAATTACCTTAAAATATTATCAATTTTGGGGAGCTAGTTTATTGATGGTCTATAATATCCTTGATAACTTTTCAAACATAATATCCAAAACCTTTATAATTATTTTGTTTCATACACGTCAAAAACAATGAAAAATAAGTAAATTATTTTGAAATATGTTTTTATAGTCATATATTGTTATATATATATATGCCTTATTCTATTTCTATTTGACGAAATCCTTATATTTCTTGTATTCAATCATCTACCTTGTACCATGAGGTGTATGATATTTATATATCACCATATCATAACAAAATTCTTATTGAACCAAAAACTAAATTGTATAATTTGGATTTTATCTATAAAATGTCCAATGCAGTTCATTAAAAATTCACCATATACTTCACGTGTCAACAATTTTTTTGGAAATCTATGCTTTGTGTCTAAAAAAATAAACATTTAGGGTATACAAATTAATTTTAATTATCATATAGTGTTTCATAAAAATATATATATTTTTTATCTGATTAGATCGCAAAGTTTTACCCCTATATTTTAGGAATCAAGAGGAGTCTATCGTCAATCATTTTCTTTTCAAACATCGTGCTTAGTTTATCTTTTTTATTTTCAATTTCATCTAATTCCAATAAACATTTTCCATATAAATTAAAGAGGTATTAATAAGTCCTAATATTTTTTGGGGTTTTCCCTTTATATAGTAATTATATATACACCTATAGAAAAATGAATGGTTATTAACTTTAATGAATATAGTAGATATTTTTTTTGACAAAGATATTATAAAAATATTCCTTATATATGTATTAAAAATTGAGACTCCTAGCCATTCAAACATGATAATAATATTTATACTCTTGAGACCAAATGTGTCTGTAATGGTCTATCTAAACATTTATTCTTCATTTTTAATGCAGGAAATATTTTCATATTTAAATGATGTATCTACATGGACTTGTAACGTTAATATATGTGTTAGTGGAACTATTTGGGTAAAGGTACTCTTCGGTGGTCCTTTTGATTTCTTGGTTTATCCACTGGATTGTCTTGATTTGAACTTCGGTTTCACCTTTGTTTTCTACATCTATAGTACCATAACTCATTTTAGAAATTTGTCATAAACTATTAAATATATTTCACTTGAAATGTTTTTTAATGACATACATCATGTATATTTATAGGATTAAATAGTCATGATATGAATGTTCTAATATAATTATCAACTGTAGTAACAACCGGATCATTAAGTATAATAGATAACTTGGTGCTCAGCTCGAGAGATACATCAATACCCACTCTCACATGATCTTTTTGGAGTTTTTTATTGTGTAGCATGTCTATTGGGATATTTTACATCTTACCCATAATAAAAATAAAATTCATGGGTACTGATAGATTTAAATCACATAAAATTTCACCATGTAGAATTTTTGTAATATAAAGTTATCAAAAGTTTTTAGATTCAAATTTATGATAAAGAGTTATTAAAAAATTTATTACCTTGGGTAAGGTAGATAGTTAAAGGGAGTGACTACCCTTATATCTAGTGGGGTCAAGTGGCTCTTTATGTACTGATTTGTGTTCCACTACTAGTTCACATTGATCATTTAGTATATATTGGTCCACCAAACTTGGATGGAAATAATATATTTTAAATATTATATTTGGTCATGCAAGCCTTTCACCATCTCATATATATATCCTTGCGACTTTTCCTTATAGATATATGTTTAAGGGTACACTCCATAGCCTACACTGTAAATACAACTATATTTTTATGTCCAATTCAAAGCTACTGAATTTATTTTTTCTTTAGGTACAATTGATGTCGATACTTGTGTCTAAACCATATAAAAACATATGCATTTAAATAGATATTTTTATATAATAATATTATAAAGAATAAAAAAAATAATATTATGTCATACATACCCATGATTCTAATACTACTTGTGTGTTTTCATCTACCAGTTTTCTATCATTAATTACATGAGCCTCCATCCATAAAACATGAAATGGTATGGATGCGGATTTGGATTCTGATTCATCAATCTTGATATAAACAAAGAAAGATAGGATGTTTCATATCACATAAAACTTTTTCTATATATTTAAAATACATACCATTTTTTTAAGTGAATTGTACCCATCATAACTTTATGGCAGGGATTAATTATTTTTAATGCATGTTTCTTATTTTTAGCACTCGTTTTTTGTTTCATAAATTAACAATTTTGAATCAATTGGATAAAATAAATAATTTCAAATAAAATTATGATAACTAAAATAAACCTAAAATGATTCATCATCATGAAAAGTAATGAAATATTTTCATGTATCTGGGTTTATACTATGTGCAGAGATAGTTGGTGGGTGGGGGTTTTCTTTCCCCTAAGCATCCTTGAGATGATTCTTTACTAGATATTTTTGAAAGGGCCTATGATATTATCCAGAGATAATTAAGAAAATTTATTTTAGAAATCATCTGAAATAAAAAAACTTAGTAAGGGATAATGAAAATTAAATCAATGTTTTAATAAATAAGGTATATCGTAACATTACCTTAATATCCCTCCACATGATTTTCTTCAATGTAAGTATAATATTATGGAATGTCTCTATGTCAATTAACATAATTATTCTCATTATAACCCCACTGTAACTAATTAACATTAAATTTTTGGGGTCAACAAGTTTTCCATGTTGATTCCAACCATCAAAAAAAAATTATACCTTTCTTTCCCACTTCGATAAATTTAGTTTACACGATGATGCAACACTACACTTGCTTTTTTCATCCACATGCTATGGATCCTATAAAAATGTGTAGTTTCAGCATAAATCATGTGTTATTCCCTAGGATTGGTAATATAAGTGTGTGGATAATTCATTATCTATTTAATTAGTCAAATATTTAATTTATATTACATAATTGTAGTAGATGACACATAATATTATATGGAAAATAATTGTATATTAAAACAGTTTAACCTAATCAATGAAATATATTTTTTCATTAAAGTTTGATGGGATTTTTATCCTCTATCGAGTATCCAAATATCATCCTTGTGGTCCCCTCTAACATACAATACACTGTCTATATTCAGACCGCTAGGAAATGATCCTCATATCCCAATGAAAGGGTCATCCTCAATCAAATTTTCATCTAACCCATCAGTTGTTTTTATCGCCAAGAGAAAAACTGACAACTTCTTTTTTGTTTGATATGGTACATAAAATACATACACACCATGTGATTACATTATGAACATTTCATATTTTTACCCTTCAAAACTAAAAGTTTCCTTCACGATGACCAATTCATCGATTTTAACTGCACTCATGTTGGAAACACATTTGAAACAGAAAATTAGAATTTCAAATTCTATATAATTAAACTCATATGTCAATTTTATGATTCTGAAATTTGACATATTTTTATTAATTTGATTTCTATCTTTCAAACTAGAAACATGCATCGCTTCCATCAAAAGCGTAACTCCCTTATTTTTCATCACACTGCATTCATCTTGTTCTTTTTTATAGAACATATAACCATTAATTTAAAAACTATGGTATGATACATAATTTTCATTTGGTACCCTAGCTATACATAAAATTCATTCAACAATTGAATTAATACTTTTAGATAACACCTTATAAATATGATCTCAGAACAATCCTATAAACTGTCGATTATGGGTATTTGATATACATCTATCATCCCTGGATGGATTTTAATGTCTAAAAATTACTTTTTGGACTTCAACATATGGATAAAACTATGAATTATTATGTAAAATGTAAAGTTTATCTTGAACCCACTTTGTAATGGGAATTGTAACAAAATATCTTTCAAAAATACCATCACCCACACGACGTCCACTATAAAGATATTTATGGAGGCCAGTGCTATCAAAATCTAATATCTAATTAGTATAAAATTCAAAACACTCTTCAAAAATGTATCACTCTATAATAAAACTTTCTGGATGAATTTTATTATTGATTTACCCTTTAAAAATAATCATATACCATTCAATGGGTTATATCCATCTGTAATTTATAGGACCACATAATTGAGTCTATTTAACCAATATAACCATCAAGTAGACCATTATATCAAAGAATAATAGTAGGAAGAACATATCTAATTCATATAAAATTACATCAATTTACTTATTCATGATTATAAACTTCCCTAGGTCTATAAAATTACAACATATTACTTTTAAATAGAATTAATATTTGGTTAATATCTATCATACATTTTTAGGTAGAATGCAACATAAATATACATGCATTAAATATTACATGAAAACATAAAAGTTGTAGGATTTTATAAACTATAAATTCATATTAGTCATTAACACCAAATTACTTATATTTTATGAAGGTCCCTATATAAATTTTAATCCATCACGGAATTTGAAAAATTGAAAATTTTCTTATCAGGATAGAGTGTATGCTTGTAGAGGAAGAAACTTTTTCCTTTCACCCTTCATCGATGCCAACTCTTACCTTATCCCAATGTCCATCATATCTAACTTATCCTTAATTCTGTATTTTCCCCTATACATTTAGTAACATTCTAATAACACTATCACACATATTTGTTTCTACGTGTATGACATCAAGAAAATGTTTGACATAAAAACAGTTCCAGTATTTTAATTCAAGGAAAATTGATATTCTTTTCAAACCTAAATTCATAATTTTTTTTCAAAAAAAATGTTTATAGAAATTACTGTCAGTATATTTTACTTTCTCTAATAGTTTTCAACATGTTAATGGAGGTGGTGTTGTACCCTTCTTTATATTTCCATTGAATGATGTCATCCAAGATCGGTGTTTATTTCATCAGTGTAAAAATTTTAAATGACTTAAAAACATAATCTCTGAGAAATTTTTTAAACTTGACTGGGTGCGTACTAGATTCAAAAATAGGACACCCTAACATCCATTTAATTATAAAACCTAACAAATTTTCATAAGAAGGAAATTCATTTAATGGCCCATTCAACATGGATCATAGTGAAAACATTTCAGTTCTATGAACATCATGAAATATAAAAAATGTATCGCATATAAATTTTAGATCTTAGATCAATGGATCCAAATAGAAATAAATATCATTATCGGATTTTTTTTGGTCTTGATATAAGCAGACACCATAATGTATTTTCAATTCATGCATAACCATGGTGGAAATTCATAATTTTCCAATATAATTTTCTATGTAATATGAGTATTATGTTGTAAACCAAAAGTATTTTTTCTATATGTAGTTAATACAAGAGATAATTTTCTCATCTCATTTCCAAATTTAGGATATACATAATCATTTTTCTTCCAATAAGGAGAGTTTATTGGGAGACATAGTTTCCCATATTCAATTTTTATATTTTCATGTCATGTAAATTGTCTAGTGGTTTCTTGAAATCCATATAGTATTCTAAACCTTTGAATTATATGAAATTACCAAAAAAAATTAAGGAATGATTAAAATTTATTCTATTAGTACAATTAAAGTATAGCGAATTTTTAATGTGATTCACGGTTCTGGTAAAATAATATAAAGTCATTTAGACATGCATGTGTTTTTTAGAGATCATAACCATTAAACATAACATTCTCTTAGTGTAATATATTCGACCAAGGAACAAATTTTATTCTGGTAGCATATCATTAATGAGACTAAGTAGTTCTGTAAAACTAGTGTTTCTTAATCCACTACAATCTTTCAAATTATATAACATCATTATAGCTGATGATGTTGTATATTTAGTAAAACTGGTATATATTGCTCTCTTTGTACAATTATATAACTTCTCAAATAAATTTGGATAATCACAAAGTTCATCATCAATTATTATTTTCATTTCTTCCATAACCTTTCTATTATCATTTACACTAGTTATCATATAAAATAATCAATAAATGGTAGTTTCAACCCAGTTAGTATATTTATTCATATTTTCCCAATGTTTAGTAAAAAATTGATATCTTCAATCTATTATGTGAAAAATTAAGCATTCTTCCAAAACATCTAGATGAACTCATCTTGAAAAAGACTAACACAAATACCAAAAAAGGATTTGAGATGGGTCGTATGAATTCTATGTTACAAACTTGATGAAATCATCAACTCCACCCCCACACTCATTTTTCATGTGATTAGTATCAATCCATTTTCAATTAATACCCATCCTATAAGGTTCAATAACATTAGTTTTTTACTAAAATTAAATGAATACTCATAAGGTTTTCATATAATGTCGATATACATTGATATGAAAAAAAAGTATCAAGATTTGAGTGTAGAAATGCTTTATTTTGAGAATGTTTACATAGCATGATCATGTTTAGGACCAATAATATAAATATAGTTCTTAATTACCTCATAATATAAAACTTTCCCTTTTCAAAACACTTTCCCACTTTCATTTGTTTTTCATTTTTCAAAACCCATTGTTTCCACACTCATTTTCCAACAAAAAACCATTTTTAATTACATCATAAATCAATTTTCAATAAATTCATTTCAATTAATTTTTAATCAATTAATATTTTATGTGAAAAAGAACTCAATTAGAATCCTCCTTGAGAGACAACTATATTTAATTCTTAAGTAATAAATGTTTTGAGTATCCAAACACTTTGGAAATCATATTAATAATACGAATAAATCACATGTTAATAATATGTATTTAGATATATTTGTGTGTATTATCTAGGTAAAAAATGAATAATATAGTATTTTGGAACTCTAATACTATGTAAAGAAATCAAAATTAGTAGTATGTGAAATACACATATGAGAGAAAAATAGATGGAGAGTCGGTCAATTGATTTACATGAACACTCAATTATTAGAATACAACTGACCTGTATTGATCCATATAGACTCTACATAAACCAAGAACCAAAACTAACTGTACTAGGACAAAAATACATAGTTGTTCCAAACCCTAGCCACATATATTCTAAATATCTGTATTTATATAGATATATGTGTGTGTGTGCATGTACTTGTATATATATATATATTCATTTATAAAAAAATATTTTATATGTGCATGTGTGTGACCATATATATTTTATACATGCATATATTATGAAAAAAATAATTTAACATATAAATACTATATATATATATGTGATTTCATTATGGGAAATTTTTCTTCTAAATTTTCAACAATAAAAAATTAACACCATACGTGAATTTTCATTTCCAAAATACATATACGGTCATTTTTTGATGATTTCATGGAACTTCGATATCATTTTCTTGGCCCCCATGGCATATTTTTAAAGACTTTAATATCTATTAAAACTGCTTATTGAGTCATTCCATGAAAACTATACACCATGTTTTCATTTTGTCCACACTTACACATCAAAAATGATTAAACAATAATTCTCCTATGATTTTACACCAATATGAGGATGTTTTTTATGGTTTTGACTGTTAAACACATGTTTTACAGTTCTAAAACACTAAAAATGTTTTTATGAACATCCTTGAAAAAACTCTACTAATTTTGATATGGTGTTGGTTTCTAAATTTTTTAAAAAATATATGGTCATTGTCCTATAATTCCACGAAGCTCCAAGGTAATTTTCATTATTATGACCCCTTGCCACATGTTTTTGAAGAAATTGATATCTATTAAAACTTCATATTGAGTCATTTTGAGTACACTGAATTTTATATTGATGTGTTATCTACTCACACATGTTAAAATTTATTCAATGATAGTTCTACTATGATTTCACACAAATAGTGTGTTTTTTATATAGTTCTAACTATTACACACATGTTTTAGAGTTTTAAAACACTAAAAATGTGTTTGCAACCATCCTAAAAAAACTACCACTCAGATTGATATTGCATCATTTCCAATATTTCTAAAAAAATTATGGTTATTTTCCTATGATTTTAAAGCACTTTGAGCTCATTTTATTAGTTTTAGACTTGTAAGTAATGTTTTTTAAAACATTTATGTCTATTAAAACTACATATTGAGTCATTCTAAGAACAACACATATCAAATTTACATTTCATATACTTTAACACATTACAAATGAACCAATATGATTTTCCTATTATTTCACACTAATCTAAGGTCATTTTATATGTTTTTGAATGTTACATGATTGTTTTAGAGTTTTAAAACACAAAAAAATGTGTTTACGAACATCCTGAGAAAAGAAAAAGTAAAATTTAGGTGACATCTGTCCATAAATTTAAAAAAAAATCTACAATTTTTGACCTATGATTTAATAAAACTCTAATGTCATTTGATTCTACTTGACCCCATGAAACACGTTTTTAAATACTTTGATATCTATTAAAACTACTTCTTCAGATTGACTTGTTTCCTTCTTTTTCAAGTCAAAAATTATTCAATGACTATTTTCCTATGATTTCACACCAATTTGAGTTCCATTTCTATGGTCTTGATTGTTAGATGCATATTGTAGTTTTTTAAAAAACTAACAGTATGTTTCCGAACATCCTGATAAAACCTCCACTTGGATTGATGTGGAATCAGTTACTATATTTTATAAGTTAGTATATGTTCATTGTATTATGATTCTATAGTACTTTGTGGTCATTTGTTTGATTTTGACCCCAAATGTCTATTTTTTAGGAATTTTATATCATTAAAAACACCCTATTTTGATATTTAGAGCACACCAAACATCATATTGAAATGTATTCTTCTAGTACAACAAAATATTTTTTTAAAAATATGGTTTCATATGATTTCACATAAATATCAGTTCATTTTCCATGGTTTTCATCATTACATGAATGATTTAGAGTTTTCAAACCCTAAAAATGTGTCTATATACATCCCAAGAAAACTGTCTCTCAGAATGCAATGCTTTCGGTTCCTATATTTCAAAAATAAATCTAATTTATCTTTATTATGATTTTATAGAACTCTACGATCATTTTATTGGTTTTCAACCCTAATGAATGTTTTTCAAAACTTTGATATCTATTAAAACTTCTTATTGATTCATTATGAGCACACTATATGTATTATTGATGCGCCTTATACTATTAAACATAAAAAATGATTGAGTAATGGTTTCCTATGATTTAATTCCAATACAATGTCATTTTCTATATTGTATACCATTACACACATGTTTTAAACACTTAAAACACTAAAATTGTGTTTATAGAAATCCCAAACAATCTGCTACTCAGTTTGATGTGTAATTAGTTCTTATATTTCAAATGTCAATATAAGATAATTATCATATGATTTGATGGTAATTTTTAGTTTTATAATTCTCTTTTTACACTTGAAAATCATTTTTAATAACATTCATTTCATAAAAATCTCTTTATTTCGAAATTTCGAGCACACCTCATTTCAGAATGGCATGTATTTTTCTCATACACATCATAAAAGATTAAAATTTTTTTTTATTATGAGTTAAATCCAATATAATGTCATTATCTATGGTTTTTTTCATAACACACATATTTTGTAGTTTTAAAACTCTAAAAATGATTTCACGACTATCCTAGGAAAACCGTCATTCGAATTGACATGACATCAGTTCTTATATTTCCAAAATAAATATACAGGTTCTCTTCTATCATTTCATTGCACTCTGGTCTTATTTTATTGATTTTGACCCCCTATAGAACATTTTTAAATATTTTGGTTTCCATTAAAACGGCTTAATGAGTCATTGTAACAACACCACACCCTG
The DNA here is from genome assembly GCA_963277665.1 of Viscum album. NCBI lineage: Eukaryota > Viridiplantae > Streptophyta > Magnoliopsida > Santalales > Viscaceae > Viscum > Viscum album. Next base: position 569,147,277 of record OY728130.1, on the reverse strand, counting down.
GATTGACATGTTATCTTCTATAACATGTCAAAATAATTAAAATATGATTATCTAATGATTTCACAAAAATATGAAGTAGTTTTTATGGTTTTTATCATTACACACATGTTTTAGAGTTTTAAAATAATAAAAATTCCTTTAAATATATCTTGAGTAAACCAATACTAGGATTGATGTGGCTCTAGTTACTATATTTCAAAATTCAATCTACGGTCATTATATGTTTATTTTACAGCATCATGAGGTTTTTTTCATGGTTTTGAACCCTTGATGAATGTTTTTGAAATAATTTAATATATATTAAAATTATTTATTAAGTCATTTTTAGTAAATCACCCTTAGAATTAACTTTTCATCTACTTTTACACTTCAAAAATGATTCAAAATTGGTTTCCTTTTGATTTCATAAAAATAAAAGTTTCTTCTCTGAGGTTTTGACCATTACACACATGTATTAGAGTTATATAACACAAAAATTTTTTTTAGGAATATCCCAATAAAACTAGCACTAGGATTTGTGTGGATTCAGTTCCTATATTTTAAAAATAAACATATGGTCATTTCCCTATGATTTCAAAACACTTTGAATTTTTTTGAACCCTTGACCAACGTTTTTAATTATTTTTGTACCTTTTTAGACTATTTATTGTGTCTTTTTTTAGAATAATACACATCATATTGTTGTGATGTTTTCTCTTACACGTCACAAATGATTCAAATATGGGTTGCCTATTATTTTAGGCCAATATAAGGTCATTTGATAGGTTTTTTATCATTACATGAATGTTTTTGAGTTTTGAATCACTCAAAATGTGTTTAAGGACATCCCAATCAAACCAACTCTAGGATTGATGTAGAATGAAATGTAAAGATACATCCATTAAATAATACATCAAAACATAATATAAGTGGGATTTTAGACCCTATAACATCAAATTAGTCATTGAAATGACATTCTTGATATATTATGAATATTCCTCTAGATATTTTAGACCATTAAGGAAGTTGAAAATTGAAAATTTTCTCATCAGGATAGAGTGTAAGATGATGGAGGAAGAAAATTCGGTCTCTCACCCTTCACTAATGCTAACTCTTCCCTTATCCCCATTTCCATCATATCGAACCCAGCCTTGATTCCATATTTTTCATTATTATATTTATTAACATTATAATAACATTATCACACATATTTTTTCTATGTGTATGAAATCAAGAAAATTTCTGAAAAAAAACAATTCCGTTATGATAATTTGAAGAAAATTTATATTTTTTTCTAACCAGATTTCATAATTTTTTTGAATTTTTTTTTGTTGAAATCATTTTCAATATCTTTTACTTTTTGAAATATTTTATCACCTGTTAGTGGAGATGGTGTTGTACCCTATTTTTTATTTACATTTAATGATGTTTTCTAGGATCGGTATTTATGTCATTAGGGTGAAAAAAATTGATTTCCTAAAAGCATAGTCTATGAGGAGTTTTTAAACCAAACTGAGTTTTTACCATCTTCACAAATAAGACACCCCAACTTTCATTTTATGTTATATCCTAAAAAAATTCATATCTTTTAAATTCATTTAATGTCTCACTATACATGTGTCTCAATGAAATCTTCTCACATTAATAAGAATTATACAATATAAAAAATGTGTCCCACATAAATTTTAGATCATTGATCAATGGATCCAAATACAAATCAATATCATTATTGGGTTTGTGGTCTAGATATAAGCAGAGACAACATAATATATTCTCACTTCATGCATAACCACAATGGAAAGTTATAATTTACCAACATAACTATTTATGTATCATGAGTAGTAATTTTTACACCAAAAGGAATAATTCTATTTTTAGATAATGAAAGATATAACTTTTTCATCTCATTTCCAAATTCAGGATATTAATAATCAATTTTCCTCCACTAAGGAGATTTTACCATGTGGCATTGTTTCCCATATTCAATTATTGTATTTTCATTTATTGTCAATTGTCTATCATTTTATTGACATCTATATAGTCTCATAAACCTTGGAATTATAGGAAATTACCAAACAAATTTAAAGGACATGATTAATCTTTCCTGTATCAATATGTTCCCCACTTAGGGAATTTTTGTGTGATTCATGGTTATTGTAAAATAATATATAATCATTTGGTCATTCATGTATTTTTTAAGATATCACACTGATTAAAAATTAAATTCTCTTAGCGTCACATATTCGATAAGGAAACTCATTTTCTTCTGGTATCATATCATCCAGGAGACCATGTAGTTAAGTAAAACTACTATCACTTTATCGACTACAATCTTTCAAATTACATAACTTCAATATAACTTCAAATGTTGTATATTTATTACAACCGGTATATATTTTTCTCTTTATATAGTTATATTACTTCTCAAATAAAATTGTACAATCCTAAAGGTTATCTTCAATTATCATTATAATTTATTCCATACAATTTTCGTTATCATTTACACTAGTATTCATATCAAACAATCCATAAATGGAAGTATCATTATAGTTAGTATGTACATTTATATTTTCTTCATGTTTAGTATAAAATATATATATTAGATCTATTCCATAAAAAATAAAATATTCTTCCAACTCTTCTAGATGAATTAATAATGAAAAAAAACAACTAAAGCACTGACAAAGGTTTTGTGAAGGGTCGTAAGAATTATCTATTGAAAACTTGATGAACTCTTCAACTCCATCCCCATACTCCTTTTTCATATGATTAGAATAAATCCATTTTTAATTCATATCCATCATATAATATTTAATAATATTAATTTGTTATAAACAAATAAATAAATACACACAAGTTTTTCATATAATGTCTATATACATTGATATGTAAACAAAGTATTAGAATTATGGTGTATTCATTCTTTATTTTGGGATTGTTAAAATAACTTGACCATTTTTAGGTCCACGATACTAAATCTAGTTCTCACTTACCTAAAAAGATATATTATCCCCTTTTCAACCCCTTTTCACCCTTTAATATGATTTTCATTCTTCAAAAACTACTTGTTTCATACTAATTTCTCAATAAAAAAATCATTTTTAATTACATCATAAATATATTTTCAAAAAATCTATTTCTATTATTTTAAGTGAAAAATATCTTTACTAGAAAACTACATGAGAAAAAAATTAAGATAAATTTATTTCATTATTATGTAATAAATTTTTTGAATATCAAAACACTTTAGAAAATATATTTATAATATAAATAAATCATTTTCAATAATACATATTGTTTCCGACGCTTTCACCGGGGCGCGCACGTCCATCCGCTGGGGCGCGACAGGCACGACTTTTGTGTTTCCTCACATTCCGGCTTTCCAAAGGTGGGCGGCATCTGCTCCTTATTCAGGGACATCTTCTCCTTGATCGAAACCGGGATGATGGGATGTCGGTTCTTCCTTCCATGGATTCCTCCTCGGAACTCGTCACCTAGTCCGGGTCTCCCTCATAGATTTAATAATTTGTTCATGAAACTCTTCCCAGTGCCATGTTTCCATGGATTCTGGTTAATTACACTACTTCTGTCAGGACATTCCAAAGGGTACGGTCAAGGCAGCAACCTTCAGTCGAGGGAGTAGTCACGTCGAGGCATCATTAATGTGTCTGAACGCTGGGGAATTGGCATGTCTATCTTTTTTACCTTATTATACGGGCTTCTAGAGGGCACAGAAGCCTGAGTAATACCACATCGAGTGTGGGGAATCATATGCCATAAGCATGTATCTGAGGTTTTCCTCAGCTTCCCATATTTAACATAGGGTATGCCGCAAGTTTAACATCCAGCGGAGATGGATCGGCCTGATCAGAACACCAGCTGGAGTGGATCAGATTGAGGAATCCCCCTTGAGGGAATAACGATATCAGAGCCAGCCCATGGGTAGATTCCCGAATGCCGTGGGGTTGAATGGGGTGGCATGATCTCATCAGGATGTGGCCACCCGAGTGAAGATTAGGATGGACAATGGAGAATTTCATGTAGTGAAGGAGGAATGAAATGGAGCCGTTATGGAGATGGAAGTGGTGATGGGCTTGAGTCTTTAAGAGACTTCCTACGTATCCCCATGGTAGGGAATCAAAGTCCACGTAGTTCGGGATGGATATGTGGGGATTACACTCTAGGATGCCCAAGGTGTTGGAAGAACTGACATGGATATGTTCGGAAAGACTAGGTGGTGGTGGGCTTGAACCTCGTGAGGAATCCTACATACCATGCCTTGAAATGGATCAAAGACCACGTAGTTTAAGTTGAGCACTGGAAAACCGGCATGAAAAGGGTCCTTGGCCCAATGGGTGGTGGGCTTGCGCCTCGTGAGGCTTCCTACGTACCATGCCTTGACATGGATCAAAGTCCACATAGTTCGGGAAAAGGGGGCTGTTACACTGACACGAAGGGGTGTCAGAACAACTGGATGGCAGTGTCACAATAGCTTACCACTGGATTGGGATGCAGTTTAACGTCATGCGAGACGAGGGCGTGTCGGAGAACCAACATGAAGAAGGACCTTGGCCCAAGTGGATAGTTGGCTTGAACCTCAGGAAGGCTTCCTACGTACCATTCTTTGACATGGATCAAAGACCACATAGTTCAGGTAAAAATGGGGGCTTGGCACACCGACACAGAGACGGTCGGGGCCAATGATTGTTGGGATTGAACCTCAGGGAGGCTTTCTACGTACCATGCCTTGACTTGGATCAAAGTCCTCATTGTTCGGATGTGAATGCGGGTGTCGGCGAACCGACGTGAAGAAGGACCTTGGTCCGGTGGGTGATAGGCTTGAACCTTAGGGAGGCTTCCTACGTACCATGACTTGACATGGATCAAAGACCTCGTAGTTCAAAGGGATTCATCAGCGAACCGACGTGAAGGTGAACCCATGGGTCCACTGGTGGTGCGATTGAACCTCATGAGGCTTCTTACATACCATGTCTTGGCATGGATCAAATTCCACATAGTTCAGGATAGTCACAACAGCTAACCGCTGGACTGGAATGCAGTTTAATGTCATGCGGGATGAGGGCATAACCTGACATAAATAAATGATGGGCGGTGGGCTTGAACCTCATGGAGGCTTCCTACGTACCATGCCTTGACATGGATCAAAGACCTTGTAGTTCAAAGGAATGTACATTTTAATGTCTTGAGGGACAACATAAAGTTTAACGTCATGATGGACGGGGGAATACAGTTTAACGTCATGCTGGACAGGGCATTTTCATGGTCAATACTTACTCTAAGCCCACGTGAGTCGTGTTCGGTGTGAGAAACAAGAGGCAGGAGAGACCTGATGATCACATTGCGAAAGGTGCGTTCGTGAGAAGTGAAGGGGGGCTTATACTTTAGGTGGCCCATGGTGCTGGGAATTACTCCAGGATGGAGGCCCGAGAGTGAAAAAGCACAGGGGGATAGGGATGTAGGATCGTAGGAAGGAAGTGCCTCGTTCCCCATCATGCCCTCCATTGGCCCTGACGGTGATGAAGTACGGAGGTGCATGGGTGTTACCTTCCGCAAGAGGGGCTAGGGGGCTTACACCAAGGTGGTATTCCCTTCCCCGTGGACAAATTCCACTCCCAGAAGGAGGATATCATCCCCTATGGGGACCAGAGGGCGTAAAGAATTTCCGAGCCGGGGGGACCCTCCGTGCGAGGCACGAGGTCGGGTCACAGTTTAACGTCATGTGTTAAGGAAGAGGTGCTCAACATTTTAATGTCCTACAGCTCGGACGAGGTGGGTTTAATCCAAACCCCTAGAACTTACATAATTGGTACCCTCTGCTCTTAGTGAGAGGGAAGGTACCGACAAAGCCATGTCGAAGGGGGGTCGCAGAGCGAACCATCAAGGGGTCCACGTTAGCGTGGCTATGCGAAGAAGCAATAGCCATTAGCATGCCTATGAAAAGAAGCATTAGGCGAAGCAACGATGCGGGTGGTGTCGTACAGGGGACTTTGAAATCACATCGTGCAAACCTGGAGGGTCGCACAGGAAGAGGAATTTCCAAGCAGAGGGGTCCACAGGCAGGGGCCTTGCGGAGCTCGGTTGCTTTGCGTAGTGGAGGGAACTTGCGAAGGGGCGTGATTTGCAAAGTGGAGTACCTTGGCCTTAGCATGGGGAAGAGATGCGAGTGGGAGGTGCTTTCCAAAGTGGAAGGGTGTTCGCGGAGCACTGCCTCATGAAGTAGAGGAGCCTCACGAAGCAAGGTGCTGTGATGCAGTGTGGTTCGCGAATTACAGTGAACCTGCCTTGGCATGTGGGTCATGTGTACATGATGGGTGTTTCATGAAGCATAAACACTCAATGACTGCCTGGGTTACCTTGGGAATCCCCTTCCTTCGCGAATTCACGTAGGCTTTGCAAAGGGAATCCCTCTTGGAAGAGGGGCTCAAAAGGAGACAAGGCGAAGGCCTCTCGTGAAGAAAAAATACCTCACGAAGCTCATGATTCCCAGAACGAAGAGTGCTTTGTGATTCGGGAGTTGGGAAGTTGAAAGGTCGGATTGTCCGTCCGTAGAGCTCATTGGTAGATCGATATTTATAGGAAAGGTGAGCCGTGAAGTAGAGCTCACGCGACGCAAAGGGGGCGTCGATTGCTTTGCGGCAGGTCGTGAATGTCAACTAGATTCGTGGAGAGGTACCGCCTCTTCTGCTCCACGGTGGGTCGCGAACGTCAGGGCGTTCGCGGAGCGTTACCACCTCTGGTTCTTCGCAGTAGGATTGCAAACATCAGGGCATTCACGGAGCGTTACCGCCTCTGGTGCTTCGTGGCGGCTGTGTTTCTCAGGGAGCTTCGCGTCGGAGCTTCACGAGGCTGGGCGCGGGGCCTCTTTTTTCTTTCCTTTCTTCGAATATTTTCGGCGCCTACAAATGCCTCCCCTCAGACTTGGAGCTACGGAGGGATCTAGGGTCGAAGTCTGATGGAAATCACCAAAATTATCGGCCATTCGCGGTGCTGAATCGCGAAGAGGGCGCATGAGGCTGATGGGGGCCGTGCGGTCTAGACACTCTGTGAAGCTACACGCGGTCGGAATGCGCTGCGAAGCTCCAGGTTCGCCGCCTATAAATAGGGTGGCCAACCTCTCTATTTTCCTTTCCGTTCTTTGCGACTTTTTCCTTTTGCGCTATCGATTCACGAAGCTCTGCGTACTCCACGTTTTATCACCGTGAAACGAGCTTCGCGACGAACTGAAAGTCTCTGACTCCATGACTGCGCCAAGAGAACATCTTCTTGCAAGACGGGGCCAGGCTCTGCGTATTGGATTTGCACCCGATCTCTGCGAATGGGCTCCGCGAACGTGCTTTGCGACCGGACCTGAAATTTGTCCAAGTACTAAAACCCGATGGCCCATCAAGAAGCTGCACTGGGGGTGCTTGCAGATGCCGCCTAGAGAGATGAGATGGCCAACTATCTGGGCCTAGGGGAACTGGTCTGAAGCCAATCGGACAATAATTCTTTGACAGAACTGCTATCAGAGAGCCAAAAGAATTATCTGCTATGCAAGAAGCTTCCCTTTTATGGCTTTGGGCTAAGGGATGGCGTCTTCATTCCTGAGGTGAGTAGGGACGAACCAGCTTGCTGGTTCAGGAGCACGCCATGCCAGCATCAATGGTTTAGGGAGGATAATGGTCATGCATGGGAGAACGTCATGCCTATCACCGTCGACTGTCTATAAAACCACCTGAACAACATTGATGGGACACCCTTGCAACCGGAGACATTGCCTCTTCTGTACAGCACTATGCTGAAGGCAGCTTTGGGGGATTTGAAGAAGGGGTGGTCCGATGAGTGGGACCTGTGCCAGGGTGGCAACTTCACCAATGATTGGGCATGAGACTACTGGGTAGGTGCCTCATGAGAGGAGTTTGGGGCTTAGCTGAGGAGAGTGGGATTGTATGAGGCAGCATGGGCCTCCCAATTCCACATTTATCAACCGAAACAGCTGATGCCGAAGCTGTTGAGAAGATGGTCATCTAGGACCAACACCTTTTACATACACCATGGGGAGGTTGGCATTAGTCTGTGGGATGTTCATCAGATCTCAGGGGTCCTGATCTTGGGGACCATGTATGCCAAGTTCATCCCCGTCATGAGTGCGTGAGAGGATCCAGAGCAGATGGCTGCCATTCAGGCTGACATAGAGAGGGCCCGAGCTGAGGTTTATGAACTTCTCCCCATCACTGTTGAGGAGGAGCAGGAGCTGAGTCGGTGACATCAATTCCTAGATTCCATAAGTCAAAGGGTGGTGGAGCTACAATGCTCTTTTGATGGGGTCAATCCGTCTGTGGGGGAGTGGACCCCCAGGTACTGTAATGATTACAAACCCTTAAACGTACTTTCATGCTTTAATTTTTTTTGAATATCGTAGCATGCACGAGTTCCGTTGTTTGCACTGGTTCATTTCACATTCTTACAATGTTTTTGGGACATCCAACGACAATTCCCTAAGCTCACGTGGGTCGGGCCTGAGGTAAGAAACAAGAGATAGTCATATCATAGTCCCATCCAAACATAGGAGTGTAAACCAAGCTTCGGGCATCTGGGGTTTGGACAACCGGTCCGGATTTCCGGGAAATAGGAGACCTGAATGGAGAAAGAAGTTCTCAGAACAGCCGAATTACAGTTTTTTTCAGCGTGCTCTTGTTCACGAACGGTGTAATGCCAGGGGTGCTCAAATCATTCTGAACAAGTGGGAATGGGAAGTGTGAATCACGATACCCAAGATTCGAAACATTGTGAGGGTGGAATGACAATAAAGGAAAACTGTCAACCGTGGCAGAAAAACGGTATCCTTACTACATTAGCCTGAAATGGGGACAACAAATGAGGGCCGACTGTTGACCATGTTCGCAACATAGAGCCTGACTCAAATATCTTCGATTAGTCTTCCGGGGCGTTGGCCCAGGATAGCAGGCAGACCGTAGGTCGAGCATCCATACTGTTAGGGGGTCCCTCCAAACATGACTAGTCTTCCGAAACGTTGGCCCAGGATAGTAGGTGGACCATAGGTCAGGCATCCATACTGTTAGGGGGTCTCTCCAAACGTGAAAGAGGATGAGGATCTGAATCAAGGGGCACACAAAGCATGGGATGTGGAGTGATGGTTTGTTTGAAAAGAATCCAATACTCCTGAAATTACACCATCGTGGTGGGAATACGCTAGATGGGTGCATCAGTTTGATCATGGACCATTCCTTTCAGACAGGGCCTCTCTGGCGAGGGGGTCTGTCGCTTCCCAATGTCATCTTGGGGAATCCTGGACTTGTTCAGGGTAGATTTATAGTTTGATGGTTCCCCATGAGGGGTCAGGCCATGAGCCGGAAATGGGGAGGAACATGACTTATGATTCATGTGGGCTGGACCCTATGAAAAATATTAGGGTGTCTCTACGTATCCCATGGGGATGGGAATCAAGCCACACATAGTTCTAGAATCACATTTTAACGTCATGTGGGACGATGAGAAGCCTGGTTGCACCGGTACATACCCCACAAAAACTACTAAGCCCACATGAGTCGTGCTCGATGTGGGAAACAAGAAGTAACAGGGGACTTTACCGACATGGGAAGGGGCATGTTAGGGTGAAGGGACGCACGGTGAATACTGTCCCAATGATGCTAACACATCCATGTGGTTCACCTAGATGCACGAAGAGGTAGAGCCGAGTATGTTGGAATTCCACTTGAACATAAGGAAGTGGAAATGTGTGGATCATGAAGCTCGAGATTTGGATCACAAAGATGGCGGCGTGACGATGGAGGATGACTATTGACTGTAGCGTAAACGCAGCATCCCCATCATGTTAGCCTAGAGTAGAGACAGACAGATGAGGGTCGACCATTGACCATGTTCGAAACACGGGACCGTGTCGCAAATGTCGTTAGGGATCCTTAAGGGCATTGTCCCAAAACGATTGGAGAGCCCTTAGGCCCAAAATCCATGGAGAGCCCTTAATCCTAGCATCCATGTCATCCGAGGGACCTTTTGGATGTGGAATAGGATGAGGATCCAACTAGTGAGCTCACAATGCTTGGACATGGAATGAGAGGAATGTCTCCATGAAAATTCCACACTTTGGGATTTTTGTCAAAGGGCATCTGAATATGACAACGAGACGTATTAGATAGAGGGATTCGAGTCCCTTCCCATAGGGAGATCTTAGTTTAGGGTCATAGACTTCAGACCATGGATGGGAGGAAACACAGGAGGCATGTGGTGGGGTAACTCAAGTACCCGACGTGAATGGGAACCAGAGGTTACGACCACCATGTGTTCCCGGGGGGAGGTTTTAGGTCGAGGGACCGAAAACGAGAGTTGATCTGGGCCTGAAGAAAAGTGAAAATGTGTTCCTACGTACCCCATGAGGATGGGGATCAAGGTGCACGTAGTTCTTGAGAGGGTCTTAGAATAAGTTCTTAGACCATGGACCATGTAGGGGTAAGGAGAGAAGGGGACACATAGTAAGGTGGTTACAAAACCCGACGATGGGGACATAATCCCTACTTACCATGTGTTCTCTGGGGAAGTGCTTGAGTCGAGGGACCGAACACGAGAGTTAGGCTGGGCTAGCCGGGAAGTGCCCGGGCTCTCCTACGTATCTCATAAGGATGAGAATCAAGCCATACGTAGTTCTAGAAGGTGGAATGGTAAGGTACCAGTGCCAGGGAAAAAGGGGAGTGCGGGCGTGGCCCTCACACTAAAATAAGCGGAATTTGATAAATATTTTTTGTCCTTTTAGGTGAGTGGTTTTTTTGTGAAGAAACAGTCCTAGGGTGACAAGCCCTGGTGTCTCCACAAGAATCAAGCTATGATAGGTGTTGACAAATGGCATGGCATGTGACCAATACACAACATGATGTCCCCTATGATGGGGTCATCACAATGTAGTTCCGTTTTTCGTCGTGCGGCCAGGACGATAATGTCACAGTTTAGGGTCGTGTGATAGGACCAAGCATGCATTTTAACGTCAAGCAGCGCAGACGTAGTAGAGGCGATGCTAGGAGGGGAATGTGTATGGTGTCATGTGAACTAACTGACGTGGATGGGGACATGATCCATCATCACACCGTACACAATTCCGAGACAGGAACCTTGGGCCAAGGGGCCCAAATAGGGGTAAAAAGAAAAGAGGCATGAGGAACTAGCCCCCAGCTGAGATGGACTCATAGAAAAGATGTCTGAGTGACCCATCACATCCCATTGGGACAAGGATCGAGCCGCACATATCCCTTAATAAGGATCTTAGTTTATGGTCTTAGATCTCGGACCGTGGGAGCCCTGAAGGATGCCATATTGCATATTTGTCCCCCTGACGTGCAAAGGTGCACTGAGGGATAGCTCCAAGAGTGTCGGGATTCCACCTGGGCACGATGGAGTTGAACATAACGTGAATCATGCCACCAAAATTTGAGGCCTGAATGGGCTGGTGTGACAATAGAGTGTTACTGCTGACCATGTTCGCAACACAGCATCCTATTGCGTTAGCCTGAAATGGAGGCAAAAAAATGAGCATCGACCGCTGACCATGTTTGCAACGCGGTATTTGTATCAATTTGTTGTCTGAAACCCTTTAGGGAATTGGCCCGTAACGGTAGGAGATCCTTTAGGTGTGGTATCCAGGCCGTTTTGGGGGGTCCCTCTGGGTGTGAAAGATGATGGAAGCCCGAATGAAGGGAAACACGAAGCTTGACAAGTGGAAGGAACTTGACCAAGTTGAATCTGACACTCTTGGTCCTAGACCAGAGTACTCTTAACACATGGGTGGACCACTTCAAGGGGCTGAGGGACTCAATCATGAGGGCGACCAAGAGATGGCGGATTCCCGGGAGAAGGGAAGCATGGTGCCAAAAACCCTGTACCCCACCTATACATCCCCCTCGTGGAGAGGGACAGGCCAAGGGGCCTAGGTGACCCAGAGATCATGAGATCTCTAAGAGGTGGGGCTGGACCCAAAGTCTAAACACTCAGGTGGTCCTACGTATCCCATAAGGATGGGAATTAAGCCACATGTTGTTTTGGAAAGGTTCATTTTAATGTCATGTGGGACATGAAATAGGAGGGCTAATTCTTAGGATGGGGTGCACATGGTGAGACTATTGAAAACCCGATGTGAACGAGGACATAGTCCCACATCACACCACACAGTCCCATAGTTAGGGTTCTGAAGGCAGGATAGAAGAGACAAATTAGATGAACTCAAACTGGACCCAAAGATAGGAGGTTTGGGCGTTCCTACGTATCCCATGTGGATGGTAATCAAGCCAAACGTAGTTCTTAAGAGATCTTAGTTTATGGTCTTAGAGCTCGAACCATGGGTGGATGACAACTTTCCAAGTAAGCACAGACCTCGACTCGATCCCTAAGCCCACGTGAGTTAAACTCGGTGTGGGAAACAAGGTAGGAAGATCCTTATCACAATACCCAGAACGTTCATCAAGGGGAAGTTGGTGAAGAGCCCCGAAGGACACCTTTAACGTGGCTTTGTCCCCCTAAAGTGCAGATTCACACTAAGGAATAGTACTAAGAGTTTCGAAGCTCTACTTGGACATGATGGGGATGGATAAGGATGTGAATTGTATAATCGAAATTTTGGGCTTAATGGGGTCGGCATGCCGATGGGGGATAACTGTTAACCATGGATGAAAAACATCCTCCGTACCGTGTTAGCCTGAAGTGGTAACAACAAACGAGCATCGACCGCTGACCATATTCGTAAAGCTGTATTTTTATCGATTTGTTGCCCGAAACCCTCGGGGGCGTTGGCCCGTAATGGTAGGAGTTCACTCTGAAGTTATTGTTCACTCCGAAGTTACTGTTCACTCTAAAGTTACAATCTACTTTGAAGTTAATGTTCCCTCCAAAGTTACTATTCACTCTGAAGTTAAATTTATTTATGAAGTTACTGTTCATTCCGTGCAATTTTTTAAAAAGTGTTTTTCTCCAAATATATGGATTATTTTTAAATGATTATTTTGTGTGAAGAATTATTATTAAATATAAGGATCATAATCAAAGAGTTTTAAATGTTTTTGGTGCTATATTTAGAGATAAAAATTAATAAAATTTTTCAATATATTTTACAAATAAATTTGGACATTTCAAAACTGTTAAAATTAAAATGTTTGAATTTAATTTCAGAATATGCTGCTAGTTTTCTAGAACTATTTTGACTATGTTTATAACATTTTAAATTGATTTAAAATTATGTTTTAAATCATTCAATGATTATATTATTCTAGACATTTTATTGGAAGACTTATTCAAAATATTTTGAATTCCTTTATTAGATATTTATTCTACAGGAATAAAGAAGCAACAATGCTGCTATTTTCAGGGAGATGTTTATGAGAGCTTTTGAATCAATTAATTTTGAATATCCAAAGGAAGTAGAGCTATTTCACCTGCTATATATTTTATTCTATATATATATATATATCATTCTTCCTTATAGGTAAAAAAATATAATATAATTGAAATACAAAGAGAAAGTGTTGTGAACTTTGAACCTACTGTGAATTCGCAACGTCCTGTAACACTCTGCTTCACCACCTGCTCGTTCTCTCAAGTTTTGAATTAATTATACTCCGACTACAATTTCATTGATGATACATGCTGATCTAAAATTTAAAAAATAGTACTTTCACTTTAATTTTTATCTTCTCTTCCATCTGGTTCTGAGTCTGTAACACTACTTCCAATCTCTCACGCACACTCTATTTTTTGGTCTATGATTTTTCAAACAACAACATTATATGTTATTATTTTTCCTTGGGTTGTGACTCTCAGAATCTAATGTCAGGATCTTTGGGTTGTGACTCCTAGTATCTAAAGTTAGGTTGTAAGGGTTGTGACTCCCCACACAAAATTCAGTGTTGTGGTTATCCCTCCTCTAGAAAATTATTTTGTAATTGGGTAGTGATTCCCCTTTAAAAATAATTTTTAGTGTAAATGTATCTCTCACCGAGTAGAGAGGTATAAGAGTAGAGTAGGCCCACTTTGGACTGAACTACTATAAAAAACATCCTTGAATTATTTACTTTTTTCATTGCTAATTAACATTAATAATTAACTTTGATAATTAATTTAATTAATCAATTCATTTGATTAAAATTTTTAATCTGGTCTATTCACCCCCCTCTAGATCATCTTCCATTACCTTGTCCGACCTAACAATTGTTATTAGAGTGTAACCTTCTTAATAATTGTTTTGCTCTATCTTTATATTTCATTATACCAAAGATCGGTACCATTGGTTGTTTCTTATGGAATTTACCCAACCATTTTTTGTCTTATTTTATATTTTACTGTGCTATCCTATTCCTAGACCTCACAATCTAAGGATAAAGATATTATAAGATGGCAGGATTAAACCTGAATGATGCTTGGATTCCTCAAAATCCACCACATTTTTATGGCAATGATTATGGATACTGGAGATCCCAAATGGAGGCACACCTCAAACAGTTGAGCATTGAGCACTGGTCTATCATGTCAAAATAATACACACTCCATGAAGCTGATCCAGATACTCTTACAAGAATTGATGCTACTAGATATGTCTTAAATTAAAAAGTCATTAATATTTTATATTATGCTATTAACATAAGTGTTTTTAGTCATGTGTTTTCATGAAAGACAACTCATGAGATTTGGAAGATTCTGCATGTTACTCACCTTGGCTCTGACAAATTGATCTGAACCAAGCTTGGAATGCTTCATGCTGAGTATCAAGACTACAAGATGGGTGAAGTTGAAACTGTAAACCAAATGTTCCATAGATTCAAAAGCATTGTGAATGGAATGGATTTAGGTGGAGAAGATCTGGAAAATCCAATACTCATTTAGAGAGTCTGATGAGCATTACCAAAGAAATGGAATGCAAATAAGGTTGTCATTAATGAAAGAAAGAACTTCAAAGAGTACACACTTGATGAATTGATTGGATCACTACTTTAATATGAACTGTAACTAAAGAACATAGTTGATGAGGAGACAAAAAAAAAGAAAAGGTGTAGATTTTAATTATGTAAATGTTATCTCTAATAATTATTTTGATTCTGATCTACAGGATATTGAAAAGGAAGACATGGTTTAGATTGTAACTGGAGTCTACAAAAGAATGAAAAAGAAAGGATTCAAAAACCAGTTTAGTAGAAACCGTCAAAAAGAAAAATATAAGGGAGATAAGAAAAGTGATACAAATTACAATTATTCAGATGTAACTTGTTATGAGTGCAGGAAGAAAGGTCATATCAAACCTGATTTCCCTAAATTAAAGAATAAAGACAAAAAAAATAAGGATAAAAAGGAATTGAAAACTAGCTGCAGTTGTACTGAAGAATCTGATTCTAGGGAACAATCTGGAAATGACAAAGAATCTGCTAACTTGTGTTTCATGGAATCACTGGATAAGTTTTGTAATTATATTTATTATTTTAAATGTTCTGATTCTAAATATGAATCAGAAAACCCCAATTTTTTTGAATTAAATAAAGAAATTGAAAGATTAAGAAAAGATGTTTTTAAAGGCGCTGATTTATATAATAAACTTAAAGAAGATAATGAAAAACTTATTTCTAAAAATAAATTAATTCTACATGAAAATAAGAAGTTAAAAAAAATTGCTTATTCTTTTTCATTCAACAGTATATGATAATTTGAAAACTACCAATTATTTGAATCAGAAATTGAAAAAGGAAGTTGAATGTCTTAAACAAAATTTATCTTCTTTTATTCAAGTTCGTGAAAAATATCATGAGATGATGTCTTTGACTAAAATTGATAAAAATAAATATGGTTTTGGTTATGATAAAAGATTACATCAAATGTATATAACATATTTTGTTAAAAGTAAAAATATTTGTACTTCAACTGTTACTTGTTTTAAATGTGGCATGAATGGTCACTATGCCAATGAATGCTCACTTAGATTTAAACCATATTTGGGATTTACAAAAAAATATATTTCTAAATCCTTGTTATCGAGAGTACCTTACAATACATGTTTAAATTCTGTATGGGTACCTAAAAATTTTATTACTAATCCTATTGGACCCAAAGTAGCTTGGGTACCAAAATTGTCAATTAATTGATTTTTGTAGGAAAAATGCTTTGGATGTCTCAAGAATGACATATAGTATATGGACAATGGATGATCTAGGCATATGACGAGAGACCCATCAATGTTTACATCATACAACACATGTGATGGAGGCACCGTTAATTTTAGAGACAATTCCAAAGGCAAAGTAAAAGGTTTTGGTAAAGTTGGTATTTCAAAGTCAACATTTATTTCAAAAGTTTTATATGTTGAAGGTTTAAGACACAATTTAATTAGTATATCACAATTATGTGATGATGGAATGGAAGTTAAATTTCAAAATGATAAATGTTTATTTTTTAAAGATAATTATTTATTATTTTATGTGAATCGAATAGATAATATTTATATTATTGATTTTTCTAAACTAAATGTTCAACATGTAAAGTGTTTGAATGTTGTACAACATGACAACATCCTTTGGAACTGACATTTAGGTAATGTTAATTTCAGAATGTTTCATAAGATCTAAAAGAATGAGAATGTTTTACAACTTCCTTCTTTGAAGAAAGAACAACTTCATGTTTGTGACGCCTGCATGAAAGGGAAGCAACCCAAAATTTCTTTTAGACCTATCAATCAGATAAGTACTACTAAGCCTTTACAGTTAGTACATATTGATTTATTTGGTCCAACTCAAATTTCTAGCCTTGGTGGAAAAAAATATACTTTAGTTATTGTTGATGATTATAGTATATTTACTTGGGTATATTTTCTAGCTCATAAAAATAATACTTTATCTAAATTCACTACTTTCTGTAAATTAATTCAAAATGAAAAAGGTTATATGATTATTTATACTCATAATGATAAAGGAGGTGAATTTCATAATTTAGATTTTGAAAAATTATGTGAAAATAATGAATATTTTCATAATTTCTCTACTCCTAGAACATAACAACAAAATGGTTTTGTAGAATAGAAAAATAGAACTCTTATTGAAATGGATCAAAATATGTTAAGTGAATATAATCTACCTAGATATTTTTGGGTTGAGGCTATTTTTTCTGAATGTTATATTTCAAATATAATTCTTATTATACCTTTTCTAAAGAAAACTACTTATGAATTATTCAGAAATAAAAAGCCTAAAGTTGGTTATTTTAGAGTTTTTGGCTGTAAAGTTTTTATTTTAAATTCAAAGGATAATTTAGATAAATTTGATGCTTAAAGTGATGAAGGTATTTTTCTTGTTTATTCTAATAATAATAAAACATATAGAGTTTATAATAAAAGAACAATGGTCATTGAAGAATCTGTTCATGTTATGTTTGATGAAAATAATGTTAAAATAAATTCTGATTCTAATGTTATTGATGATGAGTTTAGAGATTTTAATTTTGTTGAAGATATTTTTCAAGATAATAATGAATTAATTGAGGGGAAGCATACTCCTCATCCTGATCCAAGATCATTGAAGATTCACACAGATCATTATGTTGAAAATGTAATTGTAAATGTTGCTTCTGGTGTCAAAACCAGAAATTCTATTTTAAATTATTGTGCCAATTCTTCTTGTATTTCTGATTTTGTTCTAGTTAATATAAATGTTGCTTTAAAAGATAAAAACTGGATTTTTTTTATGCAAGATGAATTAAATCAGTTTTTTAGAAATAATTTTTGGACTTTAGTAGAATTTCTTGAAGATAAACAGGTAATTGGAACTAAGTGGATCTTTGGAAACAAGCTGGATGAATCTAGACAGATTTTCAAAAACAAAGCCAGACTTGCTGCTCAAGGATACTCTCATGAAGAAGGAATAGACTTTGAATATTCATTTTCACATGTTTCCAGGTTAGAGGCGATTATAATTTTTTTAGCTTTTGCGTGTTTTCAAGGTTTTAAATTATATCAAATGGATGTAAAAAGTGCTTTCTTAAATGGTTTTATTACCAAAGAAGTTTATGCTTCTCAACTCCCTGGTTTCAAAAATGAAAAATTTCCCAACCATGTTTTTAAATTATCTAAATCTTTATACGTTCTCAAAAAGCACCTCATTCTTATTATGAAATACTTTCTTTATTTTTATTAAAAAATGGTTTCAAGAAAGGAAATTTTGATCCAACTCTTTTTATTAAAATATCTACTGATGATATTTTAATTTTTCAGATCTATGTTGATGATATAGTTTTTGGATCATCTAGTGAAATGATTTGTAATTATTTCTCTTTATTGATGTCTTCTAAATTTGACATGAGTTTAATGGGAGAATTAAAGTTCTTTCTTGGACTTCAAATTTTTCAAAGGAAAGATGGAATTTTTCTTAATCAATCTAAGTATGCTAAAGATTTAGTTAGATGATTTGTTATTGATTACTCTAAATCCATGAAAATTTTTATGGGTACTAATTGTAAATTAGATAGTGATGCAACTGGTAAATTAGTTTATTTTAAAATTTATAGAGGTATGAAAGGTATCTTTCTATATTTAATTGCATCTAGACCTGATATCATTTTTAGTGTTTTTTATGTACTAGATTTCAAGCTGATCTAAAAGAAAGTCATATTAAAGCTGTAAAAATGTTAATTAGATATGTTAAAGGAACTATTGATTCAAGTTTATTTTATCCAAAATATAACTATTTTGATTTAACATCTTATTCTAATTCTAATTTTGGAGGTTGTACAAGTTACTGAAAAATCACATCAGTTATATTTCATTTTTTTGGGAAAATGTTTAATTTCTTGGTCATCTAAGAAACAATTATCTGTTGCATTATCTACTGTAGAAGTTGAGTATATCTCTTCTACTAGTAGTTGTGCTCAAAGTTAATGGATTAAGCAAACATTATGTGATTTTGGTGTTTATATTGATAAACTACCTATTTATTGTGATATTACATATGCAATTTCTATTTCTAAAAACCCATTAGTACATTCTAGAACAAAACATATTGATCTTAGATTTTATTTTATTCGAGATCATGTGAATAAGGGTGATATTGTTTTAGAATTTATTCCTTCTGAAATTCAGCTTGAAGACATTTTTACAAATCATTTAGACTCTGCTCAGTTTGAGAAAATTCAATTTTCTCTTGGTATGTTGTAATTTTAAATTTTATTTACTGCATTTGTTTAGGGGGAGTATGTTTTCACTTTTTGTTTATTTACAAAAAGAGGGAGAAGTTTTGGAGATAAGTTTTGGGGTGAAATAAGTTGGTTTTGTGGACAAATAATTTGATTCCAATCATTTTAAAAATTCATTTATGGTTTATATATTTTGGTTTTGTAATCAAACAAAAAGGGGGAGATTGTTTGTACATGTGCATATTTCCTTTAATATGATTTCATATGTTTTTGTTTGATTACTTTTCCTCTGTATGTTGATAATATCATAATTTATAATATTTGGATTTTTGTGATTCTTGTCATGTTGGAAAGATAAGATATTTATCTATACATTATTAGTTAATGAGGAAGTTTGAAAATGATTATCTATTTCTTTGAAAATTCAATGAAGTTGCTACTATGGTTTTAGAAACTCTACATTTCACTATTTAAAGACATTTTTGTATTTATTTTTCTGAAACTTCTACAATTATACGATTTTCATGAAACCTAATTCTATGGAAAGATAAAATGTTTATCTTGATTTCATTAGTTTACATCAAAGTCTAAAAATATCTTTTGAATTGACTTTTAATTACTTGAAATTAAGCTATGCTATTTTGTAGTAGCAATTTTTTCAGAATAGTTTTGCTTATTTTTTTTGATGATTTTAGGATCTATAGATGTCGGTTTTAATTGATTATTTTTTGGAAATATAATATGTTTTTATACAAATCAGTAGTTATGACCAAAGTATGAATCTGCTGGTAAGAGCCCTTAAAAATTCGTTGAAGTTTTTCAAAATATTCTATCCATATTTTTCACAAAAGTATGGTTTACTATTTTTTTCACGAAAGAATGGTTTACTGTTTATTTCACAAAAGTATGGTTTACTGTTTATTTCATGAAAGTATGTTTTATTTTTTATTTCACAAAAGTATGGTTTACTGTTTATTTCACAAAAGTATGGTTTACTATTTATTTCAAAAAAGTATGGTTTACAGTTTATGTCACGAAAGTATGGTTTACTATTCATACCCTACGTTACGTTATTGTTCATACCCCATGTTACGTTAATGTTCATACCTTACATTACATTACTTTTCAAACCTTACGTTACGTTATTGTTCACTATGAAGTTACTATTCACTCAGAAGTTACTGTTCACTCCAAAGTTACTATTCACTCCGAAGTTACTGTTCACTTCGAAGTTACTATTCTTTCCGAAGTTACTATTCATTCAGTGCAATTTTTTTAAAATTGATTTTGTGAAAATATATGGATTATTTTTTAACAATTTATTTGTGAAAAATTATCATTAAATATAAGGATCATAATCAAAGAGTTTTTAATGTTTTTGGAGCTATATTTAGAGAGAAAAATTAATAATGTTTTTCAACGTCTTTAACAAATAAATTTGGACGTTTCAAAACTGTTTAAATTCAAATATTTGAATTTAATTTCAGAATCT
This sequence comes from Viscum album, assembly GCA_963277665.1. NCBI lineage: Eukaryota > Viridiplantae > Streptophyta > Magnoliopsida > Santalales > Viscaceae > Viscum > Viscum album. The sequence goes on along the minus strand of OY728130.1, from coordinate 569,126,627 downwards.
ACTACTAGTTTTCAGGAACTATTTTGACTACATTTAAAACATTTTAAATGGATTTTCAAATTATGTTTTAAGTCATTCAACACTTTTATTATTCTGGAGATTTTATTGGAAGAGTTATTCAAAATATTTTTAATTCCTTTATTAGATATATATTCTATAGGAATAAAGAACAAACGGTGATTCGATTTTCATGAAGATATTTATGGGATATTTTGCCTCAATTAATTTTGAATATCCAAGGGAAGCAGAGCTTCTGCACCTACTATATATTTTATTCTCTATATATATCATTCTCCCTTACAGGAAAAAAATATAATACAATTGCAATACAAAGAAAAAGTGCTGTGAACTTTGAACCTGATGTGCCTTTGCAACGTCCTGTAACACTCTGCTTCACCACCTGCTTGTTCTCTCAAGTGATGAATTAATTCTACTTCAACTACAATTTCATTGACGAGACATGCTAATCTAAACTTTAAAAACCAGTAATTGTGCTTTAATTTTTATCTTCTCTTCCATCTAGTTCTGTGTCTGTAACACTACTTCCCATCTCTCACACAGACTCTATTTTCTTGTTTTTGCTTTTGCACACAAAAGAATTATTTGTTATTATTTTTCCTTGGGTTGTGACTCCCAGATTCTAAATTCAGGATATTTAGGTTGTGACTCCCAGTATCTAAAGTCAGGTTATAAGGGTTGTGACTCCCCACACAAAATTCAGTGTCATGGTTATCCCTCCACTAGAAAGGGATTTTGTAATTGGGTTGTGATTCCCCTTTAAAAATTATTTTTAGTTCACATGTATCTCTCACCGAGTGGAGAGGTATAAGAGTAGAGTATGCCCACTTTAGATCGAACTACTATAAAAAACATCCTTACGTTATTTACTTTTTTCCACTGTTAATTAACCTTAATAATTATCTTTGATAATTTATTTAAATAATAAATTCATTTGATTAGAATTTTTAATCTGGTCTATTCACCCCCCTCTAGACCATCTTCCATTACCCTATCCGAACTAACATAACATAATCTCGAGTATGGTTTATTAGGATTCTAGTACCTTTATAAGTCTTTATTTAAGGAAGTGGAGGGTAAATACATCTAGTTATATCAACAAAAAATAATTAAATAAATGATGATGACACAAGTGTGTATCCTGATTTATGAGATATTTAAAGAAAAAGAGATTATAGTACAAAGTATGTGTTCATAGGATGGTTTTAATTTCTATGACTATCCTTATCTCTTTAGGGGTCTTGATGGGTTACCTGAATCCACTCTTGGTCTGTGAATATTATTCACTGCTATCGAGATAAGGGCCTATAGTTTCACACAAAATAGTGTAGTCAAGAATCATCCTTATTCTGGTAAATAGGTATATTGCATATGGTGGGCCCCAGTATGGGGTCCAAGTGTATTCCAAGTAATCGATCACTTATGGATAAATAAATTCATTATTATTCAAGTAAATAATAATTGAGTTGAATTTATTTATTAAAATCATTTACAAGTTATATAAATATTAGGAATAATATAAATTGATCAAATATTATTTTAATATTCTAGGTTCTTTTAATATTAAGTGGGAATTAAAAGTTGATTTAATGAATAATTTTTGTCATGTAATGTATTTAATATATATTTTAGGTATGTGATAAAATATAAATAATTTTTTTGAAATAGTTTTTCTGGAATAATTGTTTATTTATTGGACTTTAAATAGACAAGAGTCGTGGAACCCTTATGGGTATTTTGAGCATCCACTATTTAAAGGAAGAAATAGGACCTTGCTAGTGACTATTCATAGAGAGTTAATTAGAGCCTATTTATCCTCTCCTTCTTTCTAGAGAGATATTCTCTCGATCCAAGTAATCAGATCAAGATGAAAAGAATTTCAAAATCTAGTGTAAATAAAATTTTAATTGAAAGTAATTTCACAAACACTTTCGTGGTATCATACTAGGCATGTTTGGATCACACCCTGTATATACCAACAAGAGTATGGAACTCTCGTGTTTACTTTCAAGTTCCTAGGATATGATCCCTTTATATAATTATGTTTGGGTTGGTCCATTTATAGATGCTACGAGATGTGGTTAGTGATCGTGGGTCACATGGAGCTGGTATTGATATCGATTGAGTCTACATTTAATTTATTTCAGGATGATTTTTTATCGACCATTTTGACTTTTTTTACTTATCTTCTTATGGATTATATTATATTGGGTTTTATTTCACACTCCTTACATTTTATTACGAAATGTGATCAGTTTTTTATTTTTTTATGCTTTATTTTTCTATTTCATTTATTTTGAGACTTATTATTTAATATTGATGGACATCCAATGTATGGACGAGTCATTATGGATTCTCAATGATATTTTATATCCTTTTCCTTATTATTTAATTATGGTGAAACTTCTCCCTTGAGAGTGTTCTTGATACCGAGACACAATTTTAGAACTAGTGTAGGTCATGAAATCCCTTCAGGCCTTATGATGGGATGGTTCATGTGATAGGTAAGGTCATGCAAGGCTGATTCGTTACATCTCATCTATCACAGTCTCCAATTTTCAACCAATTAAATTACATTTAATTGGGGATACTTACATATTTTTCTTCCATTATTTCCAAAAATAATGGTAATATGCTATATATTCTATGGTTATAGGAACTGTGGAAATAATTGCGACAATATTCCCTCTATTTCCACCATCTTAGTATATAAAGACAATAAATACCCATTATTTTCATGGTTTTTATGAACATAAAAAATAAAACATACATGTTTCCATGGTGTATGAAAGGGTGGAAATAAATCTCCCATATTTATTTTATTTATTTGAATGTATAGTAATAATAATAATAATAAATAATTAGTAATTATTAAGGAATAATAATTAATTAAATATCAACCTACGTTCCACCCCCCCCATTTTGGGGGACATGGTATTTTACCCAATGTGATTGCACATGGGGATTGTTGGTGTCAGTAGTTGATTCTAGATGGTGGGAATCCCACTTGTTAGTGGAACAACTATGGTTTCCCATAATTTGATGAATGTTGGTGGGTCAGGTGAGGTAGTGTATGTGAGGTGGTTTAAGCATGGGCTAGGTGGGTTGCATGTAGGCAGTGTAGGCTAGGGAATTCTGTCCATCTCTATGCCTTAGGGATATGGGTCATTTATACCATGTTAGGGCCTTCATCCTAATTATTATGGCCTTTGGGCCATAATTCATTCCTTCCCACGTTACAGAGTGTTCCCTGACTTAATTTTGGAACCCCATTCTAAAGGATCATATCAGAAGAAGTCACTAGATAGAGCCAAACAAACTCATGATTGAAGGGGGGATATGACATTCATGAAATTTTCCTTTGCATTAGCACAAGGTCCCTACAAAGATATTAACAACACCAGGTGAAGGAGTTGATGTAGTTCGGAAAAAGGACATGCGAAGGTGTGGTTCAAGTGTATGTAGGTTTCAATATATATTGTAAGAATTATACTTATAGTCCTTTGGTCATGTAATTCATGTATTGTGCCACAAGGCCTCTGGGTCATGTAAGGAGTTCCCACTCAATCAAATTAAAATGGGGATTATCCAAAAATAAAAATTAAACATCAAAGACCTTTTGTCCATTCTATATAATTAAGAAACAATATTACTAACTAAAAATACTTATACCTCATACAACTGGTTTATCTGATTTGGGTTATTCCTAGAGATCTGAGATTCGAAACTCGATGGTTTTTTGATATATTATTTTTATTATCACAACTTTAAAACTGTGATAAAAAATAATGAACGGTGTTTTTAATCTTTTGGAAAATCTAATAATGGTTTCTGATAGGCATCACACTTTAAGATCAAGCTCACTACTATAAAAGGGGACCTTTATTAGTATTAAAACAAGCATTGATAAAAGTTACCTTTATCAATGCTAAAAAAAGTGATATAAATCCCCCCAATGTATCAGCATTGATAAAAGTCCTCATTATCAGGGCTTTTTTAGCACTGATAAAGGGTGACCATTATCTGTGCTTAAAAAGCACTGACGAAAGGTACATTTCATAAAAATGCTATATCATTGAAAATAACATATTAATATATAAATATATATATATATTGATATACATATAATATATTCTATTAAGTATGATTTATAGAAGACTAAATATACTTGTACACTTAATATGTATGATATTTAGTGAAAACATGGATTACATAATAATTAGAAAAAAAATATATTATTAAAAAACTTATCAAATATATACCAGGTTACTCCCTAAATGCGTGTGAGTGAGTGAGTGTTTAATTATAATTATACCCCCATCACATAATATATATACACTATTTATTAATTTTTAATATTTTTTTAAAATTGATTTATTTTTAACATTTTTTATTATTTAATGATATTAATGATATTTTAATATTTTTAAAATTAATTCATTTTTTATTTTTATTTGTTTAATATTTCTTAATTTTTCCATTTTTTAATATTTATATTTACATATTTATACAAAAAAATTTAATGTTTTTAATATGTTTTTAATTTATATAATTATTATGTACTATTTTTCAATTTAACATATATTCATTTTTAATTTTTTTAATAACCTATTTGATTAGTAACACTTATTCATTCTTTTAATATTTTTTCAATTTCATGATATTTTAATTATTAAATTTCTTAATTTTAAAAATAATTTATTTAATATTATTTAGTATCATTTATTCATAGTGATGTCAGCAATTTGTTACTTTCAATTGTGATTTATTCATTTTTAATATTTTTTAGTTTAATGTTTTAGTAATTTATTCATTTTTAATATTTAATTATATATATTTTTTCATTAATAGTTAATGTTTTTAATATGGATGTAATGTACATATTTAATATATGATCATATTCATTTTAATATACATTTATTTTTAATTTTTTTTAAATGTATATAATTAATAAAACTTATTCAGGTTTTTTAAATCTATTAATTTTTAGTTATTAAAATTTGATCATTTATAGCATTCATGCATTTAAGATTATTTATAAATTTATCATGTTAATTTTTTTAAAAAAATATAAAATTTATTTATTTTTAATATATACATTTTTAATATTTTTATGATTTATTTTATATAGTCGTTATCTTCACCTTCCAAAAAATGTTGATAAAGATAGGTTTTATTAGCTCTTAAATAAAAAGTCCTGATAAAACCTATCTTTATTAGTTCTTTTTTATTTTAGAATTGATAAAACCTATCTTTATCTATACTTTTATAGAGAATAGATAATACACTTCCAATATTTTAAATGAAACCCTAAAGAGAACCCTACTCACTCGCACTATTCAAGCTCTCACAAAACTCAACATTTTCTGCCACTCCCCCCTCAAACTTCTCGAATGAATCGACCCTTTCAAAACCAATGGTATGTATCCCATTCTACACTTTTTTAGTTGATCTTGAATTTTTTTACAAATTTTAGTTCTTCATTTCCTTTTTACCATACGACCCCATTCCCCTTGGCCTGTGGGTATCATAGTGGATTTCCCATGTACCATACAACCACTGTTATTGATTTATAAAGGGTTTGGATAATCAATATTTGGGTGTTTTTAATCATTCAAGTTTGGAAGTGGATCTTAATATATTATTAGTATAATTTACTATGAATGGTTATAGTTACCCATGGAAAACATAATATGTAAATGAAAATGTACTGATGAAGTTAATTTTTTATTATTGAAAATCAACAGGAAACATTTCCCATAATTATAAGACATATATGTATTGTATTTAAATTTTTATTTAATATGTTGATACTATATGCATGTATAATATATATATGGGAACACACATCCACATATTAAATATAATTTTTTATATGAATATATATATATACATGTATACACATACACATATATCTATCTAAATATATATATTTGGTGTATATGTGTCTAGGGTTTGGAATAGTTATGTATTTTTAGACTGGTCCAGTTTGTTATAATTGTAGGTTTATATAGAGTCTATAAGGATCGAAATAGGATAGTGGTATTCTAATAATTTAGTGTGCATATAAATCAACCAGTCGACTCTCTATCTAATTTTCTCTCATATGTGTATTACACTTTCCATTAATTTTTATTTCCTCACATGGTATTAGAGAGTGAAAAGACTACGTGATTAACTTGTTACCTAGTGGGTACACACACATAAATATATATACATATTATTAACATGTTATGTGTTCATTTTCTAAATTTTATTTCCAAAGTGTTTAGATAGTCAAAATATTTATTACCTAATAATGTAATATAGTTTCCTTATGTTGTCCCCCAATGAGGGTTTTAATTGATTTCTTTATCACTTAAAATATTAATTGATTCTAAATGAATCGAATTTGATTTATTAAAAATATATTTATGATGTAACTTAAAATGGTGTTTTTTATTATAAAATGATTGTGGAATTAGTGGGGATTGAATAAGGAAAAAAATGAAAGAGTGATATATGGTTGTAAAGGGAAGAATTTAACTTTTGAGGAGAGTAAGAACTTGATTTAGAGTAGTGAACTTAAACATGTTCAAGCTATGTAAACATTCCCAAAATAAAGCACGCATACACTCAAATTATAATATTTTGTTTACATATCAATGTATATAGACATTATATGGAATCATTAGGTGAATTTATTTATTTTTTGTAAAGTAAATAATATTATTGAACCTTATAGGATGGATATGAATCGAAATGGTTTTTTTCTAATCAGGTGACAATGGAGTATGGGGATGGAGATCAAATGTTCATAAAGTTTTCAATAGATCTTGAATATAGACTTTATCAAATATTTTATCAGTGGTTACATTGTTATTTTCGAGATGAATTCATCCAGAAGAGTTGGAAGAATGTTTTTTTTTCATGGAATAGATCAAAGCTATAAATTTTGGACTAAACAGGGGAAAAAACTAAATGTAAATACTAACTGGGATGCTAACTCCATTGATGTATTATTTCATATTAATACTAGTGTGAATGATTATTATTATTTTATATAAAAAATTCCAATGTTAATTTAATATGAACATCATCATTTTCCATTTTTTGAGAAGATATATAACTATTCAAAGAGACCAATATATACCAGTTGTACTAAATATACAACATTTTATATTGTATTGAAGTTATAGAATTTGAAATATGGTTGAAGATGAGGATATACAATTTTTTATAACTACTTGGTCTCCTGATTGATATGGTACCAGAAGAAAATGACTTTCCTTATAGAATATACGATGTTAAGAGAATATTATGTTTATTGGGTATGATATCTGAAAAAATACATGCTTGTCCAAATGATTGTATATTTATTTTTTAAGAACCATAAATCATAAAACAATTACCTAAGTGTAACATGGATTGATAAAATAACGATGAATCAAGTATTTTTTTCTATGTTCCTATCAATCCAAGGTTAAGATGACTATATGGATGTCAGGAAACCACTAGACAATTTACACGACACACAAATACAAGAATTGAATATGGGAAACTTTGTCACCTGATAGACTCTCCTAAGTGGAAGAAAATTGATTATGCATATACTGAATTTGATAATGATATGAGAAACATTCATCTTCAAATATCTACATATAGAATAAATCCTTTTTGTGTATAAATTAGTACTTTTGATACATGGATTGTTTTGTTTGTAAATTATAACTTTCCACCATGGTTATGCATGAAGCACAAATACATTATGTTGTCACTGGTTATATATGGACCAAAACAACTTGGTAATGGTATTTATTTCTATTTGGATCCATTGATTGAAGGTCTAAAATTGATGCGGGATACACATGCTATATTTAATGATTCTCATAGAAGATAAATGTTTTCATTGAGTGCCATGTTGTACGTGATGATAAATGACATTCTTGCGTATGAAAATTTGTAAGGTTATATAATAAAAAAAATGTTGGGGTTCCCCATTTATGAATATTATACACACTCAATTAGGTTGAAAAAATCCTTGAAGATGATGGTTTTACTATATTGAAATTTTTTCACCTGATGACATAAATACCCATCCTAGGTGACATCATTTGATGGAAATATATAACAACGTACAATGAAATCTCCTCTAAATGGTGATAAACTATTTAATAATGTAAAAGATATTGATATATATTTAAATAAAACTTTTTTGAAATATATTATGAGATTAGTTTGGAAGAATAGATCAATTTTCTTTGAATTTCCATACTGAAATTGTTTCTATGTAAGACATTTTATAGATGTCATACATGTCGAAAAAATGTATGTGATATAATTGTTGGAAAATTACTAAATGTACCAAATAAAACAAAATATGTAATTAAGGCTAGTATGGACATGATGGATATTGGGATAAGGGAAGAGTTGGCACTGGTGAAGGGTGAAAGACAAACTTTTCTAACTCCAGCTGCTTACACTCTATCTTAACAAGAAAATTTTCAATTGTGCAACATCCTTAATGGTGTAAAATGTTCATAGGGATATTCATGAAATATCAAGAATGTCATTTCAATGAATAATTTAAAATTTTAGGGTCTAAAATCACCCAATTTTTATGTTTGGATTCAAGATTTAATGCATATAGATTTACATTTCATTCTGCCTAGAAAACATAAAACAAATATTCACTAAACTTTTCTTCTTTTTCAAAGTCATATGTAGTAATTTTATAGACCCGAGAAAGTTTCCTATCATGAATAAGTAAATTTAAACCATATTATAATAATTGGCGATGTTCTTCCAACCAATATTGTTTGATATAATGGCACACCTGATGGTGTTCTTGGTCAAATATATTCAATTATGTGGTCCTCTAAAATATAGATAGATATACCCCCATTGAATGGTATATAAATATTTTTAATGGGTACACCAATAATTAAATTCATTAAAAAGGATGTATTGTAGAGGGATATATTGTCAAAGAAGATTTTTAATTCTGTACCGATTACCTATTAGATATTGATACCATTTGCCTCCAAAAATCTTTTCATAGTAGATTCTATTTTGGTGATGGGATTTCCTGAAGAGATTTTGTTACAATTACAATTATAGAGTGGTTAAAATCTAACCTTTAAATTTTACATAATAGTGTAGAGGTTTATCCATATGTGGATGCCCACAATGTAATTCCAATCCATTTAAATCCATCAAGGGATAAAGGATGGATAATAAATAACCATAATCAATAGTTTATAGTATGGTTTCCAGATCATATTTATAATGGGTCATCTACAAATTCTATTTCAATTGTTGAATGACTTCAATGGCTATCAAGGGGAAAAATGTAAATGATATATCATACCATGGTTTTGTAATTAATGGTTATATGTTCTATATAAAGGAAAAAGATTAATGTTGTTTGATGAAAAAAAAGTCGAGTTATTGTTAAGTGAAAAGAGATACACATAAATGATATATGATACCATGTTTTTTGAATTAATTATTATATTTTCTATACAAAGTATCAAGATTAGTATATTATGATACAAAATAGTAGAGTTATTCTTAAGGATGATGAGATGCATGTATCTAATCCCAAGGATAGAAGTCCAATTTATGTGAATATATAATATTTCTACATCATTTAACATATATGAAAGTTTGATTATAAAAGATTTCATGTTTATATTTTCCATTACAAATGGGTTGACAATACGAGTGTAGTTAAGGTAGATGATTTTCCATTTGTGAAGGTGAATTTCAGAGTGGAAGGGTGAACAGATGAACAATTCAAAATCGCATCATAAGCAGTTCAGATATTTTTAATCCCAGATCTAGAAAATGATAACTGGTAATTTTTTATGTTTGTGACTAAAAAAACTATTGGGTCAGATGAAAACTTAATTTAGATTGTCCCTTTCATTGGTATATCATAACAATTTCATGTCATCCCCAATATAGACAAGGTCTTGTATTCTATATAGGTCCATAAGAAGGGGACTGAGATACTTTATAGAGGATCCAAATCCATTCAACTATTAAATAAAAAAAGAGTTCAATGAGCAGGTTAAAGTGTTTTAATATACTATTATTTTCAATATAATATTACATATTCTCTAATACATTAATATAATCTAAATTAAATGTTTGAATACTCAAACATATAATGAATTATCTACGCTCTGATATTACCAATCTCATGAAAGAATACACGATTTATGTTGAAACTATAGAATTATTAGGGGATCACAATCATATGGATGAAAAAAATCCAGAGTGGCGTATCATCATCATGTTAAATAATGTTATAAAAGAAATAAGAAATGGTATAAAGTTTGAGGATAGATGGAACCAACATGGACAACTAGTTAACCCAAACAATTTAATGATCATTAGTTACATTGGGGTCACAATGAGAATTCAAGTGCAAGTTGATATAGATACATGACACAATATTATGACCACATTGATGAAAACAATTTGGGAAGATGTTAGTGTAATTCTAAAACATAGTTTCTATATTTTAACATTGATCCACTTTTCATTATCCATAGAATAGTTCATTTACATTATATTATTTCTAAAATAAATTTATCTTAATTATCTATGGAAATTATTCTAAAAACTTTCAAAAACTTCTACCAATGCATCATATAAGGGATTCCTAAGGTCAAATAAACCCCCACCCACCAAATATGCATGCACACATTATAAACTAGGAAACATGGAAATATTTCATTAGTTTCTATGATGAGGAATCATTTCTGGATCATTCCAGGTGACACTATTTTGTTTGACATTATTTCTTTTATCCACATCGATACAAAATTATTAATTTATGAAAAAAAATGAGTGCTAAAAAAATCAATGTGCATCAAAACAAATTTACTCATATCATAATTAAAGGATGGGGTATACTTCAATTGAAAAGAAAACTATATTAATTTTTTTTTGTGATATAGAATAACATATCATCCTTTTTTTATATGAAATTTATGACTCAAAATCCAAAACCACATCCATCCCATTTCATATGTTATGTAAGGAGCCTCATGTAAATAGAGAGGGAAAACTAGTAGATGAAAACATACAAGAAGTATGAGAATAATGAGTTGGTATGACATAATAGTAATTCTTTATAACTTATAATAGTATTACATAAATATATCTATATATGTTCATATTTTTTTATATGGTTTAGAAATAGGAATCCAAATCAACTATGCTTGAATAAAAACCACTTTCAATATCTTTGAAGTAGCCATAATAATATCATTGCATTAGAGGTGTAGTTTTTAGAGTGTCACCATGAACATATTTTGGGAATACAAATCTATAAAGAGATATATATGATATGATTAATGACATGAAAGCACAAATAAAATATTCAAAAGATATTATTGTTTAGTATGGTTTGGCAGACCAATATATACAAAAGGATCAATGAGAACTAATAGTGGATCATTGATCTGTATATGAAGAGCCACACAAATACACTAGAATTGAGGATATCCATTCCCCAAAACATCCTACATTACCCAAGATAATAAATTTTTTCATAATTCCTTATCCTAAATTTGAATTAAATAAATTCGGATAACTTTATATTGCTAAAATTATAGAGTGTGAAATTGTATGTGATTTATATCAATCAGTACCCATACATCACGTTTTTATGAGTGGTGTGATGTAAAATATACAAAGAGACATTCTACAAAAATAAATAACTCTCAAAATATCATGTGATAGTTGGTATTAAAGTTTGAATCGATCTGAGAATCGAGTTTCCTATTCTAGTTCATGATCTGGATGTTACTTTGATCGATACAACTATTAAAATTATCATAGAATGACCATTTAATATTATAAATATACACGATGTATTTAATTAAAAAAATCAATTGAAAAACCTTTAATAGTTGATGAAATGGGTTTTTAAATGAGTAATGGTATTATAGATAGACAAATGGAGGGAAAAAAGAATGCCAAATCAAGCCAATGTTATGGATAAACAAAGAAATCTGATGGACCTTCCAAGAGTACCTTCACCAAAATAGTTCCACTACCACATATATTTACATTACAAGTTCATACATCTATAACATTAAAAGAATAAAATGTATTCTATATTGGATATAAATAAGAAATATTTAGGGAGGCCATTGCATACATGGTTGGTCTCAAGATTATAAATGAGATTATCAAGTTTGAATGGTTGGGAGTTTCATTTGTGAATAAATACATGAGGTATATTTTTATAATATGTTTATCCAAAGAAAACCACCATGTTCATTACAATTAATATTTATTTATATTTTCTATAGGCGTATATATTACTACTATATAAAGGGAAAACCCCGTAAACCAAGATTATGACTCATTGATCCCTCTAACATATTTATGGAAAAAGTTTCATTACAATTAAAATAAATTGAAAATAAAAAATGTGAACTAAGAATGGAATTTGAAAAGAAAATTATATATGATAGACTCCTTTGATTCTTGTAATGTAGAGATAAAACTCTGCAATCTAATAATATAAAAAATATTTTTCCTTTTTTATTAGTTGTTTTTTTATTTTTTTAGGAAACACTAGATGCTAATAAAAAACAATTGGAATCTCTGAATGTTTGTTGTTTTGGATCCAAAGCATGGATTTCCAACAAATAAACCACAATTAATGTCCATTAGGAATTTTTAATGCACTTAAATCATCATTTTATAAATAAAATAAAAATTATACATTTTACTTTGTGTTTTGAAATGAATTTTGTAATTGTAGGGTGATCTATAAATACCCTCCAAATCATGGTATAAGGTTATTGATTGAACATAAGAAACATGTAGATTTTTAAAATTATAAATATATTATGGTATATATAGCAATATTTCACTATAAAAACATATTTCAAAACCATTTAATTATTTTTCTCATTGTTTCTATAGTGTTCAAAGAAAGATAATGATAATGGTTGTGGATATTAAATTTGTAAATTTATGAATTATTTTATATATAGTCAATAAACTATCATCTTTGAAGAGGAGTTTTAGAAATGAAATTACAATTTCATTTAAAATATTGGTTATTTTTTTTTTGTTTTTTCACAGTACTACCTAGACTGACAATAGTCTACATACTCAAAATACGAAGTAAGAGATGTGTGTGAAGAGTGCATAGCGTTTGAATGTTTTCTAAAGTCAAGTTTAAGTGATTAACTATTATTTTTGTGATCTAGTAATTTCTATGATCTTATAGATACATTTGAGATGTGAAAAAATTGTATGGTAATTCTTAGAAAATATAGTTACCAAAATAAATTTCAAGTAGTATTAGAAATATGTTAGTTATATTTTTATTCTAATCTTACATTTTCAATTGATATCCAACCATTTTTTTATATTTCATCCTATAATTCTAATAGAATTTGAATCCATAATGGATTTTTATCCCCTCTTGAGTGATTCTAAAAAGTTGATTTTCCTCCCTAACCAGTGCTTCCACTACTTGATAACAAAAATAATATAGTTTTGATTGAGGGTGTTGCATCTGGGACAAACAACAAAAGAATCTTGATAATAAGAAAAAACTTGATGAGAAATCATATCAGATACATTCAAATCCATGTGGATCTATACATATAGTTCATCTTCAATTCAACCTTTTAGATATATTTAATAAACCTTTATCTCATGTGAGTACATCAGTATTACTATTTTAACTCTCATTTTTAAATTCTTCGAAAGGGTATATGATCATTCCTCAATTGATTGTTCATTTATTTTAACCTTCCACTAATTTTATTCTTTTAGGGGGAGTGATGAGTTTATATAAACAATAAAATGATTTTGTGATAAACCTGAAAAGAAAGAAAGATTTGAGCTATTTCTCAAGGAGAAGTATCATGTAGTGTTATCTGGAAGAGCTAGTAACATGTTCGAAGGAATTTGAGGTTTGATAATGTTTTGACATTCAAGGTGACCAGGTAGAGGTTACTAGAAAAACTATTTGTCTAAAAACATTAGTTGAAACATCCAAGGATGGTGAAATAATAGTCAGGATACCAGAAAGATAATAATTTGACGAATCACAATTGGATGGAGATAAATTTTAAAGACTACTACCGAATGGAAAAATACTGGATAGATGACTTTAGAATAGTGAGGTTAAAATAGATGAACCTAAGGTTGTGCTGAGGAGGTACACTCATATCAAAAAACCAATTTTGGGTTTTTGAGATAATATGATTTTTTTTTACTTCTAACAGATATAGGGGAACCATACTATTCAGAAGAGGCAGTTACTCTCAGAGACTTGAAATAGTGAGAGCTAGCCAGGGAAGAGAAAATGAATTCTTCAAATATCAATAATGCTTAGGAATTGGTTGCACTACTGAAGGGAAAAATAATTTTGGAAAAAAATGGATATTTTTGTATGAAAGGGAATGTTTATGGAAGTAAGATGTATAAACCAAGGATGGTGGTGAAAGGATTTCAACAAATAAAGGGATCAATTTTTCTAAAAAAATTATCATGAGTGGTGAAGAACAAAACCATTCATACAATGATCAACATTGTTGCATAAAATGGTCAACACTTGGAAAAGATGGATGTAAAAATATGCTTTCTTCTAGGGGATTTAGAGAAAGGTATTTACATGGTTTACCCAAGGGTTTATGAAGTTCACCAGAAGGATGATTTGGTTGGGAAATTGAAATGAAGTCTTTATGGATTGAAGAAAGCTCCAAGGAAGTGGAATCAGAAGTTTGACACTTTTATGCTTGAGGAAAGATTCAGTCGATTTGATTTCCATCATTTTTTCTATAAAAATGAAGGATCTGATAGAACATATATCATAGTATTTCTGTATGTGGATGATACGTTTCTTTTTGTTTCATATTTTCATTAAATCGATTAACTGAATAGGAAAATTTCAAGGCAGTTTAATATGAAGAACCTTGGACAATATAAGAAGATCTAAGGGAAGATAATTGAGGGGGACAAGAAATCCAATTTTTTGTTTTTACCCTAGAAGGATTACATTAAGAAGTTCATCAAAATATTTATACTTACCAACTGTAAACCTATCTCAACCCCCCTCGTTGGGCACTTCTATCTTTCTAAAGAACATGCACCATCACCGGATGAATAAGTTCATGACATAGGGAAGGTGGATTTTGCTTCTACTATTAGAAGTTTGATGTAATATATACATGAATATACATTTATTTTTTAGTGGGAGTTGTTATCCATTTCACATCAAATCCTAGAAGGAAACATTGAGAATCTATGAAATAGATCATTCGATACTCAAAGTTTTCATAGAATGAAGCTTTATGTTTTGGTGATGATTATTAGTTGAAAGGTTTTTTAGATGCACATTTTTTTAGAGACATGGACTCATGGAAAAGTACTACATGTGTTATATTTACTATTTTTGGAACATCGGTTAGCTTGATGTCTCAATTATAGCCATTTGTTTATTTATCTACTATATAAGTTGGTTACATTGCTACAACTGAAGTTGAGAAAGAGTTTATATGGTTTATGTTCTTGCTGAAGGAACTCAGAAATAGATCAATCAAAAGATTTATATTTTTTGTTGTTTATATGTAAAGTGAGGTTCATCATGTTTTTGTGGTCATTAGGCGGGCTCTCAGCCTAGTTCAAGTGCATAAACTCAAAGGATGTGGTTCATCATGTATGTGGTGTTTTCCATGTCCTTTGGACAGATAAGACAGATGGAGTTCTTCTCAGTTTCTCCCAACATTATACGCTTATTAAAATGAAACATCTCCTTTCAGGGTGTCAAAATTGAGAAAATGAGTATTGATTGATGTGAAAACTAGGGAGAACATTCATTGAATAATTTTTACTATGCTGGAATGAATCGCACATCAATTTCATACCCGGGTTGATCAATAGGATATAAAGTTGGATTTAAGCATTAATATTAGTTGTTTTTCTGATGATTATATAGTGTAATTAGAAATTTGAAAATAACTACACATTATTTTATTAATTTATTCAGTGATTATGAAGTTTTATGTATATCACACTAGATAAATAGTTCAAACTATTCTTTATGGACTGAATAAATGTGATTTTGATATTAATTCTTAATTTTATTTGTGTCATACTTTTTAATTTTTTTCTTGCGTCGTAAGCGTAGATTAACAATCAATATAAATGAAATGAAATGAATACAATTTTTTTATAACATATATGATGGTTTAAATGCTTAATTACCTTTTAGGAAAGGTTTTCCAAGAAAATAAAAATTTAAAGAAAGTATAATCATTAATTCTTATGGTGAAGAAATCAAATGATAATACTAAAAGGAAAATTTAAAGAGTGATGCTAAAGGAACATTGAAAACATACTTTAATGAATGAGGTTGTTTATTAAAGAAGAGTTCATTTTCTTCACTTGATGTGAAATAAATCTATGGAAGATAAATGAAATGAAATGAATTGAATAATAAAGTATCGTCTTCTTCCTCAATATATATTCATCAATTATTGATTATGACATACTTATTGGTTATTAAATACAATATTCTAATAACAAATATGAATTGAAATATTATAACCAAGTAGGTAAAGAAAATTACAATAAGTAAGGTTTATTCTCTAAGAGGATGGGAAAGGGGGATTCCTAAGTTAGTGATGAGAAACACACAACATCTAATTACCATGTAAATGATCTAAATATAAATTTTATTAAGTATAAATAAAACATTTATCTCACGTGTCTATTGGACACTGGGAGAAATTATTCCAGTTTTAGGAATGAATGTTGTTTGTGGTGTTTCATACTCAACTAATAATTCAGTGAAACTTGAATCATTGGAAATATGTAATAAATATAAAATGTAATAATTATATACCCAGTCATGGAAAGATAATTCTGTGTCTAGTAAAACTAAAATTGGATGTCAAGGATATACCCAGGATGGTATTTAGACTTGTTGGAGCTAAACACCTTATGTATTATAGATGTATATACTTATTTTTTTTAGAAAAGAAACATTTATAAATAAGGGTATACCAAAAATCTTTTGATATTAGTTCCACAAGAGAGCATGAACTATTACAAGGGATATACAGTGGTAAATACACTTCATAATATTCCTTCAATCCATTAAATAATAAGAAAGTGAAATAGAGAATATACATGTTCAGAAAATATAAGGTGCTTTGGGCGAGCATGCTGAATAATAAAGCGACCAAGAATTTATCGATCACTATAATATATCATAGAGTAATTCTTAAATTCATATTACCTTATCTACATTATGAAATTGATGTTAATAATAAGGAGAGAAGTATAAGTATTACATGTTAAAATTTATCAACAAAATGTAGTGTGTAGTAATTTCAAAATTCACATTTCCTTATGCACACCAGAGACATAATGTTATAAAAATGAGTATCAATATTGAGACTAGTAATCATTGTAGAAAATTCCATTATGTTTCTTGAAATTATTCAAAAATAAATGTGGCATCCCATAACCATTTTCCAACTATAACAACAAATGGATATCATAGGAGTCAAAGTATGGTGGAAATCCATTTTTTCATAATAATATGTGTTTCGAGGCAGAGAATTTGTTAAGGATATAATCAAAATTGCATCAAGAAAAACATAAGGTTAATATAAAGTAATTATCTTAACAGTTTATTAGTATATTACAGAAGTACCTATAATAGAAAATTAGAAGTCAAGTGATATTCAAAAATTCTATAAAAGGGTGGAAATCTCTATTTGAGATATTTGGAGTGAGATTGACTTAGGTTGAGTCAATGCTAGGGATGCAAAAATAGTTGTCATAGGAACATATTCAACAATTGCATCTGGAAGAGGAATGTTCCAGATACATATACTATGTTGGAAGGATAAAACCATGGTGATAGTTCAATATTCACCACAGCTAGTGATACATTATTTAGTGATATTAATAATTCCGACAAGTAAGCAGTATTTGAAAATTAGATGTAATTGAAAAGGTCAATTAAAATAATTGAAAAATGGGTTCCATGTATCAAAATTAAATGGGGATTATTATTTTGAATACCATGGTAGGTATTCAAGTTATACTATACATGGATGGTACAAGTGCGGTACTAGTATGTATCGAATGGTTACACCAAGTCATTATGCCTAAATCCATTAGAAATTTACTTTTCATAGCTAATTCATGTGATAATTTTATTGAGGATTATATGAAAAGACGATTAATCATTTAAGGTGTCTATTTGATGCAACCTGAAAGGGATGGTGACATCATAAAATATTAATAGGGGTTTCATGTTACTTAAATCTAGTTTAAGATTAAAGTAAGAAATAATATCATAGAATATTCATTTGGAATGATTTTTACCATGTTTATAAAAGAGGTTAGTGGGATTGTCATTGTTTTCAAGGTAAAATATGTAAAAAAACATATGGAAAAAAACTATTGGACTTATAAATAGTTAAGACAAGGGTGAAAGTAACTCTCCATATATTGACTTAAAGTATATAACTAAGTTCTAGGGAACACGATCTACTGAGGTAGATCTAACGGTATCTTAAAACTATTCAATCGTACATATACAGATATGGTACTGAAAAATTAAAGTTAGAACAATTCAAGAGTAATTTTTTTTCTAGTTTCACATGGCATAAATATCTATAGGTATACATGCAATGGAGTATGAGGATATTGAGCTGTTATTTGAGTTTCATATGGTTTAGTGATGGATCAATCATGTATTCCATGATATGTACAAGAAATAACATTTCCAACATATAGTTAATTATAGTAAAATATTAGTTATATCCAGGAGAACTGTAATTAAAGAAGTTATTACTATCTGATTTTAATTTGGATAGTACAAAAGATATGTACCTGGTAAGTGAAGAGGAAATTATTCTAGTTTTTAGAGTACCTAAACTTTTATTTCCTAGATCAACATGATATAATATCATAGTAAATATATATTAATGAAAAATACAAGTTCATTCATCTAGTGGTAGTTATACCTAAAAATACCAAGTATGTTGTAGCTTATGTGGCAGTTAAGATGCAGTTATTAAATGAAAGTATTTATTCCAGTTCATATCATCACACCTAGTAAGTAATTTTTTATCATAATGATAATTCTATTACTGGTATTAGCCAACATGAAAAGATGTGAAAGTGGAAAAAAGGATATACTTGGGGATGCCATCTCTTGATAAGTTTTACTCGGGGAGGGGAGGTCACACTTAGAAAAATAGCCAATCAAAAGAAATGTCAAAGACCCAACAAATAATTCCATGGCTCATCAAAAAAATGATCCTTATCATGTGAGAGATAATATGGTATGTTAGAAAGTTAGATCTAATGAAAGTGGGATATACATGATGTATACATACCACTATAGGGTAGATATTTCTATATCCCATATTTAATGGAAATGTCTATAGAATAATTTTCATATCAAAAATGTTATAGCAGATCTCACGCTATGATGAGAACCTCGAGATACTATGTCATTAGTATTAAATATATATCCTATAGTATAGATACATCTTACTGACTAGAAAATGTATATGTATGACTATAGGTGTTGGGGGCTCATAATTATTAAGACTTCAACTCATGAAGTTTTCACTTGGTGATCTCCAATATCGAGATCATGGGGATAGACCTTCCAATAGGAACACCACATGTTTCATGTAACAATGGATGTTCCAATCTATGGACATGTGCATTGGTCTCCTAACTTGATATCATTACAAGTGTGTGCCATTTGATCACGTACATTGATTCAAGGAAAAACATGATAATGAAATCATGGTGAGGTAGCTTTTTTTGGGCATTTCATTGGTCATATGAAATTAGATAAATGATGAAGATAGGTTTTTTCACTTCTGACTTGAGGAATCTATATCTTGGGAATGGTTGATTAGGATGGCAGTACCTTTATAAGGTATTGTCCAAGGTATACAAGGGAAAATCCATCAAGTTAGATCAAAAAATAATAAGTCAAGAAAGGATGATGACCCAAGTGTTCATCTTTATTTAGGATATATTTAAAGACAAAGAGATTATTGTACATAGAACATGTTTTAGGTTTCACTACTACAAAAAACAGCCTATATCAGTGCTAAAAAAGGGATTTCACAGCACTGTAAAGCTCAGCACTAATATAGGGGGGGTCCCTTTTATCAGCGCTCCGAAAAGCGTTGATAAAGTCCCCTTTTATCAGCGCTAAAAAAAGAACTGATAAAAGACCCCTTTATCAGCGTTTTTTTAGCGCTGATAAAAGGGACCTTTATTAGCGCTTTTTTTAGCGCTGATAAAAGGGGGCTTTATCAGCGCTTTTAAAAAGCACTGATAAAGGTAAACAAATATAAAAAAAATTTAAAAAAAAATAAATATAATATGGGGGGAGTGCTTTTATCAGCGCTTCACACCCCCTTAATCAGCGCTAGGAGGTCTCCCGCGCACTGCCCTTCCCACGCATCCTCATACTCCCTTCCCGCGCCTCCTCATACACATGCAACCCCTTTGCTTCCACATGAACTCAAACCCAGGACCTCCCCCCTTTCGCTACTGCATCTTTACCACTATTCCATTTCATTTTGTTCTCTATTTAGTGATATATCTATATATATAGTTATATTTATTCATATATTAATTCATATATTGATATAGATTCATATTAATATAAATATATTTATTCATATAGTAGTATATATATATTAATTCGTATATTAATATATTTATATATATATATATTTACTTATAATTTTTTATATGTATATTTATTTGTATATTAATATATACATATAATATTAGTTTTAAATACATTTACGAAAAAATATGTTTTTTATGTGTGTTTATAAATAAATAAATGCATGCATACATACATAGATATATACAACACACATACATATATATATAACACACAAACACACATAGAGACACACACAGACACAAACACATTTATATTTACAAATAAATACATATATGTGTGTATTTGAAAAGCCATAGAATGTACATATAAGATTAGTTTTAAATGCATTTATGAAAAAATAAGTTTTTGATGTGTGTTTATAAGTAAGTAAATAAATAAATACATATATACATATATACAACACACATACACACACATAGACACCCACACACACACACACACATACATATTTATGAATAAATACATATATATGTGTATTTGAAAAGCCATAAAATGTTAAAACGACCATAACTTATAATCTAGAATTCTGTTTCAACTCCAAAACCAGTAAAATTGAAAAAAATGAAATAATCTTCGATATGATATGTGGTAAAGGCCTAACGGACATCCGGATCAAAAGTTATACTTGTTTGAATGTTAAAATATCTGGGTACCCCGACTAAAAACTCAGTTTTAGAGGCCTTATGGGACTCTTTTGGCCTCAAAAAACGCTTGACCATGGTTTCTCCGGTCATAACGACGTAGAGCTCATCGCAGGCTTCGATTTGATATGCTATAGAGCTCAAACGGACACCCGGATCAAAAGTTATGGTTGTTTGAAGTTTGAGTTACATTTTCAACATATTTTAGATCTTTTATTAATTGTTTTGATTTTTTGTGTCCTCAAATTGTTATTAAATGATTTTTAATTGATAATAATTATAAAATTAAGGATTAATAATATATTTTTCAAATATTTTGAAGCCATTTTCACTAAATTTTTTATATATTAAATGTAATAGTCTATTTATATGCATCTATAACATATTTATAAAATATATATTGTATTTATATCAATATAAATATACTTATATAACAAAATATTATTTTTCATGAAAAAATATTTTTTTTGAAACTCAACATTTATTAGCGCTTGGGAAAAGCGCTGATAAATCCCCCCTTTATCAGTGCTACTAAAAGAAGCGCTGATAAAGGGGTCCCCTATATTAGCGCTCAAAAAAAGCACTGATAAAGGGGGACCTTTATCAGCGCTCAAAAAAAAGAGCTGATAAAGGCCCCCCTTTATCAGCACTACTAAAAGATGCGCTGATAAAAGGGTCCCCTTTATGAGCGCTCAAAAAAAAGCGCTGATAAAGGGGGGGCCTTTATCAACGCTTTTTTTGAGGGCTGATAAAGGCCACCCTTTATCAGTGCTTTTTTTGAGCGCTGATATAGGCCCCCTTTATCAGCGCTTTTCCCGAGCACTAATAAAGGGGTAGCGCTTCCCTTGCCAGTTTTTGGAGTAGTGTTGGTTGTTGTATCTATGACTATCTTTATATCTTTAGTGGCCTTGATGGGTTGTTAGACTCTACTCTTGGTTTGTGAATATTATTCACTACTATTGAGATATGGTCTTAGAGTGTTTCACACAATAGTGTATTCAATAATATGTCATATTCTGGTGAATAGGTATGTTAGACATGGTGGGACCCACTATGGGGTCCAATTGAAGTCCAAGTCACCGATCACTGATGGATAAATAATTTTATTTTTATTCAAGTAAAGAATAATTGGGTTGAATTTATTTATTATATGTATTTATAAGTTAAGTAAATATAATGAAAAATATGAATCTAGTTAATTTTATTTTAATATTCCTGGTTCATTTAATATTAAGTGGGAATTATGACCACTGACAACTTTTTGTAGTTGAACATGCCTCAAAATACAACAAGGTACAAAATTCAATTTATTTTTATTCTCTCTCTAATTTATGGGAGATCCTCATTTTGTTCTAGAGCATGAATTTCTAGAAAAGACAAGTTACATCATGCCATTGATGAAAAATTTTAAATCCCTGGACCACCGGCTTCCGCTTCACACCATAGTGCCTTTATCTAAAAAAATTTGGGTACCCCAAATGTTTATTTTTTTGGATAATAAGATTGGATGTCCAAAACAATCAACCAGAGATGATGTCCATTGTGAATTTATAATGCACTTAAATTGAAATTTTGTAGATAAACTTCAAATTATACATTTGAGTTTGTTTTTTTAATAAAAATTACAGTGATAGGGAAATCAATAAATATCATCAAAATCATGGTATAAAGTCAGTGACTGAAGAGGAAGCTATCAATATTATTTTAGATGAAGAACCTTGGACAAGATAAGAAGATATTGGGGATGAGAATTGAGGAGGATAAGAAATTTGGTTCTTTGGTTTTACCTTAGAAGGATTACATTATGAAGTTCATAAAAATATTCAGAATGACCGGTTGTAAACCTATCTCAACCCCCCTCATTGGTACTTCAATATTTCTAAATCACAAGTACCATCACTGTATGGAGAAGTTCATGACATGGAAAAGGTGACTTTTTATTCATCTATAGGAAATTTTATGTAAGACATAAATGTACATAAATTTATTTTTTAGTGGGATTTATTATCCATTTCATGTAAAATCCTAGAATGAAACATTGAGAAGCTTTGAAATGGATCATTCGATAAATACCACCCCTCGCCACCTATTATCCTCACAACTCTTAAGACATGATGTTTTCCAATTTATACTCAATCTTCTTCCCAAGCCTCTTCTCCAAGTAACAACCTAAACATTTATGAATAAAATCCCCTTTCTTTTAATTTCATATGGATATAGAAAAAACATGAACTATTTGGGTTGAAATGACTGTTAATTATCATTATCGTTGATAATATAACTGTTGAAAAGTTATGACACAAATAATATAAATATAAGGATTTAAAAAATTCTTTCGACATAGAAAAAAGAGAGGATGGTCTCATACTGTAGACTCGGGCCATACAAAGCTCATTTTTAGGAGCTTAGGAAGGAGTTAGTGTCATTGGGCTTCTCTCTTGACCAAGACCATGTTGAGCTTCAACATGTTAAGCTTGAACGGAATCTCCTATAGAATAAGTTCAAGATAATAGAGATTACCACACAGGAAATGTTATCTGAGTTGCCGGAAAAGTATGTCACCATCTCACACCTTACCCTTAGGTCTTATGTGGGTGTTATAAGGGGTTATGTAACAAGGTATTAGTTACATATTATGTAATCCCTTTTTATAAATAAAAGTTGTATTCCATAAATTCTTTAATGAGAATAGTCTTTCTCAAAACAAATAATGAATTTGATAAATTAATTCTTTGAGAAAAATGGTACTTTTGAAAAATATATATATTATTATGTTAAAATAATGTCTTTATTAATGATATTATAAAAAAGTTCTTATAAATTATGATTATATCATTTCTTTATCTGTAAATTATTTTGTAATCAGTTTGTTAAGAGTTATAATTTTTATACGATAAAACAAAAAGTGTATCAAAGAAATTATTTTTAGTAAATAAGGAAATTTTGAAATAATTAATATTTTAATAAATTATTATTATAAAATTACTTTTATGAATAATAAATGAGTATATAATTTTTATGAAGTTGAATGTAATTTTTATTAATGCTTGAAAACTGTTTTTGTCAAAACCTGTGAATTTTCAATAAATGTCGGTTTTTATTTTAAAAGATAAGATTCATATATCTAGAAAATTATTTATATAAAATGAATAATATTTTTGGAATCATGATGTCAAAATTACCCAATAGTGATGTTTTCATAATTTTCTTAGACAATCAAATTTTTGGATAACAATTAAATAATGTATCAATAAAATATTGGTTTTTATGACATCATAATGACACCATAATTACATAATAAATTTTATAATGGCTATTCTAGTCCCAATATATGTTTTTTCCATTAAAATAATGTGATTTTTGATTTTTTTACTTATTTTATAAAGCCTTAGTGTATTTTTTAAAATGTATAATATATTTTATGATTTTAAAATCATTTCTTTAATAATGTGACTCCCCTCCACATAAGAAAGGATAATATTATAATATTTTTATCCATTGGACTTATAAAATAATTTTTTACACTCATAATTGGAAAAACCATTGTAAAATACCATCAGTTTGTTTGTGGTTTTGAATATTTTAGATTGTACTGTCCAAAACCTAAATAATAAAGAATTTTATCTCGTTTATTATATAAACCTACCCATTCTCCAATTAATCTTCAATCAAAATCCTTGGACCACATCCCTAATATTTCCAACCCTCTATAGAATCCCACAAGTCTCCCCAATCTCCTAGTAATCCTCTCCCAAGCCTCTCCATGCCTTTGGGATCACACATCCAAGTAAGGGATTCATTCCTTTCACATTTTTGTACAAGTTTCTTTATGTTGTTATACCATTTTATTTTCAATTATAAATTTTGGGGTATTATTTTTCACCATATCCATACTAGAAAAATTATGTTTTAATTATTATATACCCCCCTTTCTTTCATTAATTCCTTCCATGTACACCCGTTACCGCGCCGAAATTCCGTACAAGATTTCTCTCTTCTTATTTCCATTCAAGAGTTTCTTCTATATTATGAATATAAATTATATTTAATATGTTGGGATATTATGTTCCATGATACCCTTACTGTATATTTCATGTATAAATGATTATTTACCCCTTTATTTCTCCTCATCCCAATTTAGAAATTTCTATATAATGTCATTATGCTGCTGAAATTGCACTGCGATTTTCCATGCCAAAATCATTGTGAAGTGAATACCGTACCCATTTATCTATCTAGGGTATTCATATTTATGCACATATAATTATTTAATGGTACTTACATGTATGAATTCCACATTCGTTGATCGTCGAAAAAATGATGGTGTTGAATGAATCCATGTTATATGATCTATGTGGCACACTTAAGCATGAGGTTGAAATGAATATGAAGGGTGTGCCCTGATAGAGATCCAATGAATTGGATAATATTTAGTATCATGATACATCATGTTGGGATAGGGTTTTACCTGATCCCTTTTAGGAAATTTTTCCACCATGTTTGGATAGGGGTTTACCTGATTCCTTTATCTTAATGATGTAGTGTCTTAAGTTGTTGGCACATTTCCATGTTATGATAATCAAGTTATATCATTCCTTTATGTTCATGTTTCTTTTATGCTCCATTGATATTTACATTACCTAAAATGTATTGTATTATTCATTTTATACCTTGTTTACTCCCTTTCTGGGATTTATGGCTCACCCTTTTCTTATGTATGTCTTCAGGTTATCCCATAAAATTCTAAGTATGAAGGAATGTTGTGGACATTTAAAAGAAGTTTCTAATAAAGATGTTGTATTTTATGTCTTAAGTTGCAATTTAATGTTCCAAAGCACTAAAAAAACTAGAACAGTCGATCTTATGAGTTTTATTAAGTGAAATTTTATGTAATAATCATGTATAATTGTGTAATAAAGAGAAGTGTTGTTATAGTTGGCATTATAGGATAGGTTTAGTTCTTTTTGGGATTAGGGTTATAAAACTCTAGTGAAATACTTTGGGATAAGATTGATTATAATAAAATAATCCCTAAATTTTGGTGAGTATATAATAAGTGGTTTATCAATAAAATACATCCTTGTCTAGATATGAATAAGTAGAGGTGGCTATGGCATAGACGTATCTAGGGGTAAAACCTGAAAACACAGCTTTGAGCTAGACTCGAACAGGAGAAGGTTCTTCTGGATGCTTATCATATGGAGGGTTAATCTGATTAATGGTGGAAATTGATAAAAAATATGAATCCTTAGGAATATATCTAAGTTTTTGAATAGAAGGATTCCCAGAAAATATTTTTCAATAAATATTTTCCCCGCACCTTTCGTCTTAAGATGGAAAGATATTTCCTCGCACTCAAGAAAAATGATGAAAAATCTTTTGGGGAGTACGAGGAACAATTCACAAGACTTTCATGAAATTCCTATGGTTTTTTCATTACCCTCGAATGAAAAGTTTACCACATCTTTGGTGGGATAAAACCTAGCCTACAGAAAGCCCCGACGATCTACGACTTTGAAAGATATGAGGAGATTGTATGATGTTCTCTGAAAGTTGAGATGGAGACCAGAGAATCTCTGGGGTATACTGGAAATAAGAAGTAGAAATTGGACTTTAACTTTGTTGGTCTAATGGAAAAAATCAATAGTGCTAAGAAATTCTAGCATCACACATTCCAAAGGTGAGGGAAGAAGCACCATGGAAATTTCATGAAGGGGATGAAGAAATTATTTAGGTGTAGAAGAGAAGAGAACCTAGATAATGATTTATGATGGAACAAACCCACTAGTGTGTAATAGGAAAGTAATGATATAGTAGACCCTCAAAACTTTTTTCATTGCTAAAACTACAAGGAACTATGTCACTTTGTGAACCAGTTCCCTAAGGCAAGGGTAATTGGAGGCATCCAACAACCTCCAAGGCAGAAAGGGTGAGTTTTTCTATCAATACCACCAAAGTGAATCCCAAAAATGATGTGGTGATGTGTATGCTAGTTATTAATTAAATAATAGTGAGCATAATTTTTTATTATGGTTCTACACATTCCTGTATATCTTGAAAGTTTAGTAGAACAATCAAAACACAACTAAAAAACATGGAAGTATAGATGTCGGTGAGAATGAAAAATGGGGAAATTTTTGCATCACATGAATATAACTCCTCCCCTGTCACGATTTTTGGATTGAACTTCTCGGAGAACCCTACCATACTCCCTCTTGTGTAATTTGATGCAATTCATGGCATGGATTTCCTTTCCCTATATAGAACCAACATAAACTTTCGTGAGAGGGAAATCACTCTCCATATGGTGAATTGACCCCCCAATTCTAAACAAGTTCTAAAGGAGGATGAATCTTCTTTAGAACCATCATCTCAAGAATGGATATTACTTCTCTATGAGAATATGTATCTTTATCATATGATTGAGTCTAAGGAAGGAACCATCCATGAATGCATTCCTATTGTAAGGAATATTTTTGATGTGATTCTCAAGGAATTTTATAGTCTTCCTCCTAGAAGAGATGTTGAATTCTCGATTGATCTTATACCTGGGATGTTTCCAATATCCATGACTCCATATTGAATGGTTGTTGGGGAGGTTAAAAAGATAAAGAAACAATTATATGATAATATAGATATGGGGTTTACACGCCCAAGTGCTTCACCATGGGGTACACTAGTCCTCTTTGTCGAGATTGAGTATTGGTCAATGCGCCTTTGCATTGATTATCATGAGCTCAACAAAATCAAGATAAAGAACAAGTATCCTTTGCCACCAATTTATGACTTGTTTAATCAGATATGTGGATCAAAATACTTCTCCAAGGTGGATATGAGGTTGGGATATTACCATGTAAGGGTGAAGGAGGAGGATATCCCCAAGACTGCTTTTTATACAAGGTATGAGCACTCTGAATTCATAGTAACACCTTTTAGACTCACTAATTCTCCAGAAATATTCATGGAATTGATGAATAGGTTCTTTAGAGATTACCTTGACCAATTTGTGGTAGTCCTTATTGATGATATTATAATATACTCTAAAACCAAGGAGGATCTTAAGGAGAATATAAACACTATACTAGAGACCTTGCAAAAGGAGAAGATCTATGAAAAGTATATAAAGTGTGAGTTCTGGTTGAAGGTAGTCTCATTCTTGGGGAATATCACCACAATAAATGGGATATATATGGATACTTCCAAAACAAAAGCAATTTAGGGATGTCTGAGGCCAATATCTGTGATAGATATCCATAGTTTCTTAGGGTTATTTGTATATTATTGCTGATTTTTGAGAAATGTCTCACGATTGTCAAACCCTCTTTCCAAGATAACTTTTAGGGAAGTAAAGTTTTCATGGAATTATGAATTTGAAGAAATCTTCATAGAGTTTAAGAAGATGCTTACAACTTCCCCTTTACTCACACTACCCAGAAGTGGGAAGATTTTTGTAATCTTCAGTGATGCCTCAAAGAAGGGTCTGGGCTATGTGTTGGTGCAGAATGAAAAATTCATCACCTATGCCTCAAGGAAGTTGAAAAATCATGAAAAAAACTTTCCCAAACATGATCTGGAGTTGGAGTCTATGATCATGGCATGGAAAATATGGAAGAATTATCTCTTCGGGAAAAGTGTGAAATATATAAGGATCAAAAAAGTCTCAACTATATATTCACATAAAAGGAGATGAACATGAAACAATGAAGATGGTTAGAGATCATCAAAGATTATAACTTCTCAATTCACTACCACCCTGGGAAAGCGAACAAGGTTGAATATGATCTAAGTATAAAGGATCCAACAATTATATCATTTATGATAATTGAAAATGATACAATCTTATTAAATTTGATGAAGATGGAAATTGGAATCATAAATAAGGAAATATCATCAATCATTTCACAAATGATTGATCAACGGTCTCTTTTGGAAAGGTTAAAGGATGATCAAAAAGAAGATGTAATAATTCAGAAGAAATCAGAATCTATTATAAAAGGGAAATCCTCGAAGTTCAATTTTAATGAAGAAGGAATTGTGAGATTTGGGTATAGACTATGTATTCCATAAAATATGGAGTTAAAGAAAGAACTTTTGGATGAGTCAAATATTTTAAATTTCTCTAGCCACCCAGGAAACAAAAAGATGTATCTGGATCTTTGGGATCATTTTTGGTGGGAAAACATGAATAAAGAGATCAAAAAATATATGTCAAAGTGCCTGGTATTTCAGCAAGTCAAGTATGAGAGGAAGAAGTCTAAGGGGATGATGCAACCATTACCCATACCAACATAGAAATGGGTGAACATCACCATGTACTTTTTCCCCAGACTTCTGAAGACATCCAAATGAAATATTCTTCTATGGGTTGTTGTGGATCGTTTTACAAAGAGTACACACTTCATTTAAATTCAAGAGGATTTTCTCTAGATTATATGGCATGGGTATAAATCAGAAAAGTGGTAAGGCTTCATGGTGTACCATTATGTATTTTATATGATTGAGATCCAAGACTCACCTTTATGTTCTAGAAAAGTCTCCAATGCGCTATGAATACTGAGTTGACCTTCAGTCTGACTTATCATCCTCAAATTGATGGAAAATCTGAGCAGAATATACAAACACTTGAGTAAATGTTGATAGAATGATCAATGGACTTTAAATAAGGATGGTATCAACATATTCCTCTAGTTTAGTTCTCTTACAATAATAGTTCCCACTCAAGAATTCAAATTGCTCCTTATGAATCCTGTTACGGGAAGAGGTGCAGAACACCATCATGTTAAGATGAAGTTGGGGTGTGAAAACTTTTAGGTATAGAAATGGTCAAATAAATGGTAAGGCCATCTAGCAGTATATCAAAGCTGCTCAGAGTCGAAAAAAGAGCTATGCTGACAACTGTCGACGAGACCTAGAGTTTGATGCGAGAGATATGGGTTTCCTCTGCATATATCCAAGTAAGAGAGTGATGAGGTTTGAGAATAAGGGAAAGCATAGTCCAAGGTAAATCAACCCTTTTTATATCCATGATTTCATCGGAGTAATGGCCCCTCAACTATAACTCCCACCAAACCTATCTCAAGTACGTGATGTATTCCACGTATCACTTTTGGGGAAGTACATAACTGACCCATCACATTTACTCAATCTAGAGGTGGTACCATTGGAGAATGACATTTATTATAAAGAGAATAAATTGAAGATATTAGATCGTAGGGAAAAATTTATACAAAATAAGACAATTCCCCTCATCAAGGTGTTGTGGAAAAATGACATGTTTGATGAAGAAACATGGGAACTGAAGGAAGTGATGAGACATAGTTACCCTCATCTATTTTAGTGTGGGAAAAAGAAATTTCGAGGGAGAAATTTCATTAGTGGGAAATTTTGTAACGACCCTAACATTTATGAATAAAATACCATTTATTTTAATTTATTAGTGATATAGAAAACAAATGCACTTTTTGGGGTTTAAATAACCATTATGTATCATTACTTTTGATAATATAACTTTTGAACAGTGATCATACGACTGATATAAATATAGGTCTTTAACAAATCCTTTAAACATAGAAAAAGGAGAGGATGGCCTCATCCAGTAGACTTGGGTCATAGGAAGATCATTTTTCGGGGCTTGGGAAGGAGGTATCATCACTAGTCTTTTCTCTTGACCAAGCCCAAGTTTAGCTTCAATAAGTTAAGCTTGAATGGTATCGCCTATAGTAGATGTTTAGGTTAACAAAGATTACCAACCGAGAAATGTTATTTGAACCACCCCAAGAGTCTATCACCATCACACACCTTACCCTTAGGTCTTATATGGGTGTTATAAGAGGTTATGTAACAAGGTATTAGTTACATATTGTGTAATCCATTTTTATAACTAAAATTCATATTCTGTTAATTCTTTTAAGAGAGTAGTCTTTCTTAAAAAATTAATAAATTTGATAAATTGATTCTTCAGGTAAAAATGGTAATTTTAAAAAATATATACATTATTATATTAAAATAAGGTTTTTATTAATAATATTATAAAAAAAATTCTTATAAATTATTATTATATTAGTTCTTTATCTGTAAATGATTAGGTAATAGGTTTCGTAAGAGTTATAATTTTTATACGATATAATAGTAAGCGTATTAAAGATTTTATTTTTAGGAAAAAATGAATTTTTTAAATAATTAATATTTTAATAAAATATTATTATCAAATTACTTTTATGAATAATAAAGGATTACATAATTTTTATAAAGTCGAATGTAATTTTTATTAAGGCTTGAAAATTGTTTTTTTCAAGACCCATGAATTTTTAATAAATATCAGTTTTCATTTTAAAAATGAAAATTAAAATATTTAGAATTATTTTTATATAAAATGAATTTTATTTTTGGAATAAGTGCATCAAAATTATCCAATGGTGATTTTTTTCATAATTTTCTAAGCCAGTCGAATTTTTGGGTTAAAATTAAATATAGTAAAAATAATATATGTGTTTTATGACATAATAATGACCCCAAAATGATGTAATAAATACTATAATGGGTATTATCAGACCAATATATGTTTTTCCATTAAAATAATGCGATTATATATTTATTTTACTTATTTTATTAATCATTAATGAATCCTCCAGAATGTATAATATATTTTATGATTTTAAATTCATTTCATTAATAATGTGACTCACATCCACATAAGAAAGGATAATATTTTTATATGTTCATCTATTGGACTTATAAAATATGTTTTTCCAATTCGATTTAGAAAAAACCATGGTCAAATACAATGTTTTGTTTTGTGGTTTTGAATATTTTAGTTTGTAGTGTCCAAAACCTAAAAAATAATGAATTCCATCTCCTTTCCTATATAAACCCACCCAGGCTCCCACTACTATTCACAATAAATCCTTTTATAATTTCTCTAATTTATCATCCCCTCTCTATAATCCCCCAAGGTCACCCTAATCTCCCAAGAATCCTCTCTATAGCCTCTCCCAAGCTTTTGGGATCACACATCCATGTAAGGGATTCCTTTTTTCTCATTTTTGTCCATGTTTCTTTATATTGTTATTCCCTTTTATTTTCAATTTAAAATGTTGGGGTATTATTTCAAACCTCCCCCATACTTCCCTCCTTATTTTTGAATGATGATATACCCATTTCTCTCTCATTAAATCCTTCAGTGTACACCCATTAACATTCCAAAATTCTGTAAGGGATTTCTCTCTTCTTATTTAGATTCAAGAATTTATTCTATACTATGCATCTAAATTCCATTTCATATGTTGTGATATTATGTTCCATGAATCCATTAATATTTATTTCATGTATAAATTATGAGATGACCCTTCGCTCTCTCATCAACCCAATTTATGAATTTCCATATAACGTCGTTATGCTGCCGAAATTGCACCGCAATTTTCAAAGCCAAAATCATCGTGTAGTGAATAACATAACCATTTCACTATCAAGTGTATTCACATTTATGAACATATAATTTTTGAGTGGTACTTACATTTATGTATTCCATATTCTTTTATCGTGAAAAAAATGATGATGTTGAATGAATCCATGTTATATGATCTATGTGTCATATTTAAGCAAGAGATTGAAATGAATATGAAGGGTGTGTCCTGATAGCGCTCCAATTCATTGGGTAAGGTTTAGTATCTTGATACATTATGTTGGGATAGGGTTTCATGGGATTCCTTTTAGGAAATTTTTCGACCATGTTGGGATATGGGTTTACCTGATTCCTTTATGTTAATGATGCAGTGTTTTAAGTTGTTTCCACATTTCCATGTTATGATAATCATGATATATCATGACTTTATATTCATGTTTCTCTTGTGATACATTGATATTATCATTACATAACATGTATTGTATTCTTCATTTTATACCTTTTTTACTCCCTTACTGGGTATTATAGCTCACCCTTTTCTTATGTTTGTCGTCAGGTTATCCCATGAAATTCTAAGTATGAAGGAATTTTGTGGTCATGTAAAATAAGTTTTCAATAAAGTTGTATTTTATGTCTTAAGTGGTCATGTAATGTTCCTAAGCCCCATATACACTAGACCTATTGATCATCTAAGCTGTATTAATTTCAATTTTAGGTAACAATAATGTTTATTTTTTTAATAAAAGTAGGGTTGTTATACCCCGAGTCTATGAGGTTCTTATCTCAAAAAATACCAAAATAAATTTCTCTAAGGAGGTTCTCAAGGAGAATAATTCAAGAGGTAAAATCCTATTTCACTTTCTTTATCTTCTTTTCACCTTATTTTTTTATTATGCACTCTTTACCTCCTATATCCCAAAATTCATGATAACTCTAGTATCTTATATATATTGGAATGATATTATGTTAATGGAAAATCCACCACCAAGTCCTTCATCCTCTTCCTTTTATTCTAAAAATTAAATCATTGTCCGTGCGGCACCGATTTATCTCCTTTGTGGATGATGTGTTTTTGTTTTTTCCTTAAGGGATAGTCATAAAACCATATTTATGGTTTAAAAAATTATAGTATATGTAATATATTTTATATAATGTTTTTTAACCATTATATATACATAATATTAATTAATAAAACAGAACTAGTTTGTGATGATCAAAAAATGCCAAAATAATCTAAACAGTTACTAATAACATTTTATATAACGATTAATCCTCATACCATATATAACCATATAATATTTAATATGTTCATTAATAACATGGAAATTAAATTCTAGATATCTGTTTCCATTTACATGATCTTTTATACATGTATAAAAGTAATCTAAGCATGAAAACAAAGGAAATCAACACTCTCGGATGATGAAATTGAATCATATAACTCATCAAAGTGGTCCCAAATGAAACTAATAAAATCATAATAAATAAAATATATGTAGAAAAGGTTAATTATTAATTTATTAATGGATACAATTTGATTATACCGAATATTAAGATCATGTTCAGAACACTTTCGAACATAAGTTAAGGGATTCTTTCCAAACCTCCATTTTTTATTCAGGTTACACTATCTCACTCTTTATCCCATTATAATTCTTAAATATTCTAATGTAATCCTCCAAAATTATATTTTTATGTTACAAATATATTTACCTATCTAAATTCCTCTGTCTTTGATGGGTAAATACATGTTTATAAGGATCCCTTCTCAATTCTTCCTAATAAACAAGTCTGATCAAAGGGAACATCCTAATGTATTACCCATTTTCAAGTTCACAACATAATCTAAATTAAGACACCATTATTTTTCAAAAAACACTCATTTTATCATGAAAAACTACCTTGGTTAATTTCTTATTTTATTCAAACAATTATTCCTTTTTATTTTAAAGAATCTTCAAAAAACATTCTTGTTAAACCGTACTAAAATATTTCATTTCTACTATTTCTCAAACACTCTTTTTATATAGTTTCACTTAAGTTTGATATAATTTATCATGATATATTCTTATTTTACCTTATTAATTTACATTTATGTGTAAAATACATTTTTTCATGGATACATTTATAATATTCTGATTTTTTATATCTTATGTCATGATTACGATACCCATTTCTTTCTATGGGTAACCCTTATACTTGATTATCCATGTCACACACATATGCATGAACATGTTGTTATGGGTTTTCCCAGATGGAGCTATAATTCATTGAGTAATGTTTCTTCTCATGATACTCCATGTTGGGATAGGCAGTGAACCTGATTCCTTTATGGGACTTTGTCTGCTATGCGTAATGGTCTTGGGAGTTAGCCTTGACTCTAGCTTATGTCATATCGTGTGTTTTTGCAACATTCTTATGATACCAAGATTACATGTACCCATTATCTACATGTTATTATTACTTATTTTTATTCATGTACCATTCCTTATTATTTCATCATGTTATGTTTTCTAACCCTTGTTCTTCGCTTTATTTCTATGTTTATACCCTTATTGGGATTTTTTGCCCGTCCATTTTTCTCATGTATTACACTAGTTATCCAATGCAGATATAAGAGCTCAATCAAAGTTAGGATCTCTTTATTGGTGATTAAAATAAGTATGTTTTATTATATTTCCATGTTTTTAGTTTTATTTACCTAATCATCCAAATACACTAGACTTTGCAACCTTTTTCTTGTAATTTGATGGTTAATTA
The DNA here is from genome assembly GCA_963277665.1 of Viscum album. Lineage (NCBI taxonomy): Eukaryota > Viridiplantae > Streptophyta > Magnoliopsida > Santalales > Viscaceae > Viscum > Viscum album. Next base: position 569,091,091 of record OY728130.1, on the reverse strand, counting down.
TACTTAAAATCACGTAATAATATCTATAAAAGGCTAGGGTTTCTATACAATAAAAACTATAAAACTCTTTGGTTATATACCAGAAAATAAAAAAATATGTGACTTATTTATCTAGGAAAAGTATTATGTAGGTTTATTCTCTACTGATTGTGGAAGATCTAGTAACATGTCCAAAGGAAGTTGAGGTTAGATCAAGTTTTAACATTCAAGGTGACCAGGAAGTGGTTACCAAAAAAACTATCAGTCTAAAAACATTAGTGGAAATATCAATGGTAGGTGAATCGATAGTCAGGCTACCAGATTGAGAACGATTGAACAGATCACTATTGGATAGATATCAAACTGAAAAATTACTACCGAATGGAAAATACTTGATATATGACTATAGAACAATAAGGTTCAAACAGAAGAACCTGAGGTTGTGCTGAGGAGATACACTCATATCAAAAAATAAATTCCATGGTTCAGAGTTAATTTGAGTTTTTTTCTAACAGAAACAAGGAAACCATACTATTTTGAAGTAGCAGCTACTCTTAGAGACTTTAAATAGTGAGAGACAACCATGTAAGAGGAAATAAATTCTCTAAATCTCAACAATATTTGGGAATTTTTTTAACTACTTAAGGGAAAAGGAGTAAAAAAAAATGGATATTTTTTTAAGGAAGGGAAACATGATGGAATTAATAGGTAAAAAGAAAGGCTGGTGGTGAAGGTATTTAAATAAAGGGAAGGAATTTACATTTCCAAGATTTTGTCCCAAGTGGTGAAGAAGACATCCATTCAGACAGTGCTCAGCATTGTTGCATCAAATGATCTACACATGGAGAGGATTGATGTAAAAACAAACTTTATTCATGGGGATTTAGAGGAAGGGATTTACATGGTTCAACCGAAGGTTTACGAAGTTCATCAGAAGGAGGATTTTGTTGGGAATTTGATATGAAGTATTTATGGATTTAAGCAAGCTCCAAGGAAGTGTAATCAGAAGTTTGACTCTTTCATGCTTGAGGAAATATTCATTCAATGTGATTTCGAGCACTTTTCTTATAAAAATTATGGAGTTTATGGAATATATCTCATAGCATTGCTTTATGTGGATGATATGTTTATTTTTGTTTCAGAGTTCCATCAAATCAAGGAACTTAAGAGGAAACTGTGAAGACATTCTAAGATGATGAATCTTGGAAGAGATAAGAAGATCATGGGGATGAGAATTAAGGGGGATAGTAAATTAGATTCTTTGGTTTTACCCAAGAAGGATTATATTAGGAAGGTCATCGAAAGATTTAGAATGACCGGTTTTAAAACTGTCTCAACCCCCCATGTTGGGCACTTCAATATTTCTAAAGCACCTGCACTATCATCGGACAGGGATGTTTGTGACATGGGGAAGGTGGATTTTTCTTCGGCTATAAGAAGTTTTTTGTAAGATATGCATGAACATACATTTCTCTTGCAGTGGGAGTTGTTATCCATGTCATGTAAAATCCTAGAATGAAACATTGAGAAGTCATTAAATGGATCATTCAATACTCAAATGGGTCGTGGGATACAGATTTATGTTTTGGTGATGGTGATTATTTGAATGGTTTTGTAGATGCATATTTTTTTGGAGATATGGACTCAAGGAAATGTACTACATGTGTTGTATTTACTCCTCATGGAACCTCAGTTATCTTGATGTCTCAGTTATAGCAATTTGTTTCTTTATCTACTATAGAAGTAGGTTACATTGCTACAATTGAAGCTAGGAAAGAGTTTATATGGGTGATGTTCATGCTAAAGGAACTTGAAAATGCATAAAAGGCAGTCATTTATTCAAGAATTGTTATATCAAAGGCACCGTATATTTTATCTTCGGCAGTGGAAATTCTCTTTACCTCATATATATATACATACATCAATTTTCATGTGTGTTTATGTATTATGCACTACACGCTTGACAACAAGTGTCTATGTGGGAAGAACTCAGAGTTGTACATGATGGATCTGAGGGTGATAACTACACATGTAAGGGAGGCGGATGAGGTAGACATTGTGTTCTCATTTGTGAACTGTACCATTGTTGGTACCACCACTAATGAGACCTTGGGGTGGGCCTGGATGTCTCACCCCATTATTGTCTTCTCCTATACTCAAATGTGCAACTTCATCAGTCCCCAAGGCTGGTCCAAAAACTCCCACCCCAAACGCCACAGGTATTTCATCAACACCTCTCTCCATATTTTTAACTAGTTGCATGTTCAAACCACATTATCATTTTCAAAATTTTATTTCCTCAGCACCGTATTCTATGGAGAATACAATAATTATGGTGCTGGAGGTGACATATCAAATAGAAATGGTTTTATAAATGTGCTTAGTGATGCACAGGTTCAACCCTTCATCAGTCTTGATTACATTGATAACACAAAGTGGGTGTTTCCACTGCCACGGATCTGAAAAATAAAATATTTTCATTGAATATTTTCATTAACTCACAACACACTATTATTAAAATTGTTACTGAATATATATTTTAGAAACAATCATGTGGATTATATGACCATTTCCTTGTCTAGTTGTTTTCATTTTTGAAGACCGTCTCTCTCTTCTCCATTCATATTATTAACTCTTTTCCTAATGCCAATTTTTGGACCAAATAAGAAATATATCCGTAAATAACAGTGTCGCGCACCATTAAAATCGCTCAGACTTTATCTTCACTTTGTTTTAACATTGATAAGGGGGACTTTGTCAGTTCTCTTTTTAGGCTAATAGAGATGTCTTTTACCAGTGGTAATAAGGGACAAGAAAGGTGCTTTAAAACACAAACCCCTACAACAGTCCTATATCATAACCAAATTAGAAAAATATACAAATATATTATAAAACCATATCGAACTAGAAATATTACATTGCACTATCATTTCAATTCAAAATTTATATACAAAATATTTACATTGATGTGATATTAATAATTAATCAAGAAAAATTGAAACTCAATATATAGAATCAAAATTCTTATAGAACACTTTCTCCAATGTTCAACTAATACTACTAAAAAATCACTATTTCAAATATTAACTTTAACAAAACACAAAAATACATTCAAAATGGATAAAAAAGCACTGTAATCCACAACATTGTTAATTGAGGGTGTACCTTTTATCAGTTTTAAAAAAATGATGATAAAGGCCCAACTGGATACAGTGTGCTTTTTTGTATAACACCACACCGCAGCACATACCAGTAACATGTATGCAAAATTTATAATTTAATTGAAATAAATATACATCACGAATACCAAAAAAACACTACTATATACATTTCAAACAATATTATATATTATTACATTTATAATTACTATCCACAAACATTTAAAAAAATTAATTTTTCATTTTCTTTGGAACCAGTGATCTCCTCACCAAAAAATCCTCTCATGGTATCAGTTTCCAAACAAATCACCACAACCCAAGTAAAATAATTCAATTTTTTCATCATAAAGTAATTCATAAAACCTCCTCGAATCATGATATGCACCAGAGGGAATATTTATCTCACTGGTCCTGACATTATAGATGTCACTGCCTTTAGGATACAACCACATATACCATTTAAGTAAGAATTTCATGCATTGGATCATTTATCCTCACATCAACATCCATTTAAACTGCATCTTTATTTTGAAAAAAAAATATTCTTCCCCATGATGAGTCCAACTCTTATAATTTTTCATAAATCTGTTCATGAATAGGTTCTCCCTCACGGTATCTCATGTGAATTGATATCTGTTCGCACATTTTCTACATGGATAACTAATAGAATCGCTTTTAAATCCTCCAATGAACCCCGTCCATCGGTAATCCGTTATGACCCCATCTGGTGGTAAGCCGTTGTAACCCCATCCCACGGTAAGTCGTTGTGACCCCATATAGTGGTAAGCCATTGTGACCCATCTAGCGGTAATCTATTGTTCCCCCATCAAGACGTAAGCCGTTGTGGACTCATCTAGTGGCAAGTTGTTACACCCTCATCCAATGGTAAGTCGTTGTCAACCACATTCGGTGGTAAGACATATTTCCTCTGGATCCCATCCATGCATCCATTCTCATGGGCTGCCTCATAATGTGTCCCATCATCCCACTGAACGATTCAGATATTGATTCACCTCCATAAGGATATTTTGGAAGTCTCTGCAAGGATCAAGCTCGACATCACCATTTTCCTCACTTCGGTTCTATTTCATTATCACTCCACTTCATTCAACTCTCCATCATCCATCTTGTTTCTTACATGGGCCGCCACATCCCGATGAGATCATGAAAATTCACCTCTTCACTACCCCTAGTAGTAACCAAGTAACTAACCATGCGTTAGCCCCGACATTAGTGTTCTCTTTCAGGCTTTCACCCATCTAATCCTCTCTAGTTAGTGTTTTGATTATTCTGATCCATCTCGATAGACGTTAAACTCGCAGAATACCCTATGTTAAACATGAGAAGCTGAGGAAAAACTCAGATAAATGCCTATGGAATATAATTCCTTGCATTCGACGTGGGATGCCTCGGGCTTATGTGCCCTCGAAAAGCCCTATAATAATGGGATGAAACCCAGACACACTTTTGTTTCAGCTTCTAGACACGCCAGTGATGTCCAACGTGACTACTCCCCCGACCGAAAGTTGATTCCCTAACCAGACCCCTTAAAATGTCCCAATAGAAGAAGTGTAATTAACCAACGTCCATGATGAGAAGGCACTAAGAAGAGATTCATGAACAACGTCTTAGTCTCTAAGGGAGACCTAGATTAGGTGACAAGTTCTAGAGAGGAATCCACGGAAGGAGGAACCGATATCCCATAATCCTGTTTCGATCAAGGATCAAATGTCCCTGAATAAGTGATGGATTCCTCCCACCATTGGAAAATAGGAATGTGGGGAAACCTTTGCACATCCTCCACATACAGATGTGTGCGCCCCAATGAAAGTGTGAGAAATAGAAATGGTGAACATGATGTGAATTAATTCTCCCCAATTTGGATATTAGTATCGTTCAAGACATCATTGGATTGGCATGTCACTCGATCCACTCATATGGAACCAGGACTCACCAAGAAAATAGCCGGTCTGGTGTGAATCTCACCAAAAATTAGGGCAGTAAAAACATTGGGCATCTTGGTCTATGATGTTTTCAGCGTGGATCCTTCTTACTAGCCATGGGGGGATGGAATGGCGATGGGGCACTGGACATCAATTTCTTTGTCTCAACACTAATGTCTTAATCTCCCTGCTTCTTAGGAACCAAGCTGCTGCACCAGGATCCTGATCGCCACATGTCCCCCGACACAGGGGTAGGGAAAATGAAAAAATGACAATCTTGCATGTCTCTACTGCTTCAATGATGACTTCCACACCCATAGCTGTTTGGCACCCGCACCCCATCTCCCCTTCTGAATTCGTACAACGAAGGGTGATAAATGACTTCATACGCCGCTACGAGGAGGGGATTATCCCGACTTAGGAAATGACCCACCATGATTTAGAGGTGTTTGTTCCTTGTCTCCCCCACTTCCCCCAAGGACCGTCCATGGAGCCACTGCTCCCCACCCCAACATACAATTGTTTCAGGATCCTCTCCCTGGAATGCTCGACGACTCCCTCCCCAGCGCCGATGAGGTAGGGGATGTTTGGGCTAGCCCGGCCGGGATCCCATACCAGGGGCCTAATGATGCTCACATTTTTATGTATTTTATAATATAAATCATTTTTTATAGTCCAACCTAGTGTTATTGTATGGGTAATTGTCACATTTTTAGGTTTTAGTGTTATTTTGAGCCTAAATGAAAAAATGGCCTAATTCTGTAATATTAACAGATTGTTATCACAGGTGTATTTTTGAAATTTCTCATAAAATATATGTCCAAATTATGGAATTAATTTTTTTATAATACTAATTATATTTCCTTAAACATTTTCTTTTGGACCAGGAGCTGATTCGTCCATCTAAATGGCTTAAAAATCAATGAAGTTTATGATTTTTTTCAGGCAGACAGTGTGAACCCCACCACCATAACGGAACCAAAACTCGGTCTACACACATCCAAATGAGGTGTTTATACTTGGGATAGCACAAGGAATGTTAGGGCTAGATATAAACCAAATTTGGGGGAGTTTGGAAGTTATTAAGGCTTCCATTTAATGTTATTACTTTGGAGGAACCTTAATGGAAGCTTCATCCAAAAAAAGAAACTTGCAATGAAAAATTCATAAATAATTAATATTGTGTCCCCATGAGCTGAATAATTGAGGTTTTACATAAAACACATTAATGAAAAACTTTAATGAAGGGTTCCATGCATGAATCATCCATTTATTGGGACAAAAACACGCAAACATTTGGAGCCCTGAATTATGCTTATAAAAGGAGGCCCTCATCTCCTTCCCAAAATCATCCCATTCTCCATCCATTCCTACAAGGCACCAAGGGGTATATCTCCAGTGAAAGAGGCCGACTGAAAATATTCCCCAATTAATTTTTATTTATTTATTTAATTTATGTTTATTTTAGTTTTCTATTGTAATTTAGATTTCTAATAAATTAATGCATTGATTTTTTATTTCTCTGTCCACCCATCCACGCTATTTTTTTCTTCATCTTTTTTCATTCCTTTCTTAATTTGTCCTTCTCATATTATCCACCATAAACTATTACCTTAAAAATTGAGGGGTGAACCTAAGACATGGCCCGAGGGAGGTATGTAGAAATTTCATTTATTTTATGCTTAAATTCCTATTTTTTATTAAGTTTGTGATGAGAAAGAGTGATGTGTACGGGTGTCACGATCATCCACCGTGAAACTGATCTCCAACTCATTTATATTATTCAATTAATTCTTTTACCTCCCTTATACTGGATACATGCTCTTCATACAATGGAGTTGAGCCGTTTAGTGGTTGAAATGACATACGATGGAGATAGGTCTTGGAAGATGTCACACTCTCGATTGAGGTGTGCCACCAACCTTGATTATAGGAGGAGGTGATGTTAAGATTTCTATATGCATTCAATATTTCACAAAAACAAATAAAAGAATAGTAATTCATGAAATATATCTCATAATTCAATTATCAAACGTAATTTAAATACCAACAATGAGACTGATGGAACCCACAAACCAACCCATAAAGGCTAAGTTCTTTCTCAATTAATTACTTCTTTTTCATTTCATGTTAGATTTATCTTTTATTTTAATTAAATTTCTTTCCATTCTTATATTAAATAAAAATGACCAAAAATAAGTAGTTTAGTTAAATTAGATTATGTGAGTGAGTGAATTATAAAGATCCTCAAGAGAGACATACCTAGTTAGTCACTATACTACACTATGAAAATTAAATTTATTTCTTCATTCTCTATAACAGGAGTGCTTAAAAACCGGTGCCGTTATCGGGGAGCCAAATAATTATTCATTTACTTTTTATATTTTCACATCTTAGATAGATTTCATTTTTTTTAAATAAAAAAAAATTTAAAAAATATATTCTTTGTTCATGATGTATTTAAACTGTGATTATTATGTATAGACTGACCAATATCAAGGGAAAATTAATGTTTACAATGATCATGATGCCCAGTTTCAAAAGATTAGTGATAAAGTGAAAAACATGTAGAGACAAATAGAATTTATTTCTGAATATGTACACACATCCCAAGAACAACACAAACATCTACTATAACCTGAACTAGAACGAGTGGTGGATTATATTTCAACAATCTATTTTTATTCTAAAGAACCCGAGAAAGGTGAGAAAGAACTTCTAAAGGAACTGATCAGATCATCTCGTACTCAACCATTACTCTAGAAGGTTCCAGAAGTACATATTTCAACTAATTCACTAATGGGAGATCAACATTTTTTTGGAAGAATCTTGCAATAGCTTTGTTGAAGATAACATAAAACATGATATTCCCATACTTGATAATGAAACATCAGACCCTTTCTACCTCTCTCATTCTTTGGAAGATAATGAAGAATATGCCCCTACTGATATTGAGTTTCCAATGGTTTTTCCTGAAGAGAACAATTACCACGCCAAATTACATGAAAGGGAAGGCTTATTTATTAATTCTTCATGTTTTAATCATATTCAAGATAAATTGTTTTCTGACATCTCTTCCTTTGAAATTTCTGATACAGCAAAAATAGAGAAAACTGTGGATGTTAAAGAAGAAACTACTCAAGTGGTGGTGATTGAAGAAGAATATCTGCGGAAGTTGGTGGTATGACTACCTCCTCAATAAAAATTTCCATTCTATATGGATGAGGACACCCCTAAAGTCAACAGAGAGCACACCTATATTCTACTCCCTCTAACTTCAAACCTCAAATTTCATATTTATTCTTTCTTGGGGTTTGGGAACTTTTTTATCATCTTAGAGGTTATCTACATTCATTTTTTACTCATTTACAGAATTAAAACTCACATATGGTGATTCACCTCAAAGAAAACACACCTACCATCTGATTGGGGTTAATCTACTAAAACTACCTGACTAGGGTCAGTAAAAACCTTGCACCAACAAGAGGGTATAATCCAAGCATTATTAATTTTATTTTCCATTTCTCAATCTTTTTATTTATTCTTCTTATGTATTTTCATTACTTTTTTGTAGTCTTAAAGTGGTATCTTCTAGGAGATTAACTAAAGGAATCCACTTTAAAAATAATTCCAGGTTGTATCTTTCCTTCCCTTGGATTTAATACCTTTATATTTATATTTTATTCAGTTGAAATGAGGGGTTGTAAAATTTATGTGTGGGGGAGTGTCAACCTACTTAGTTATTGTTGTGTTCTTTTCATTTTTTATCCTATTTTAAGGATTTTTGAGTTTTAATCAATATTCGTATAAATTTTTACACATCAATTGATTTTGAAATATTTGAAATGATTTTTTAAATAATGTATTTTAAATGATTGTTGATATGAATTCTTTTCCCTTCAAATGGATTTTCAAGCATTTTTATGAGTGTGACTGATATTTGAAATCCATTCCCATGAAACAATTACTCAAAATATTTTTCCTATCCTATGAGGTATTCTAAAAAATATTTACATATTCTTCATAATACCTACACCTTGTTGAGTGAAACTTGAATTTTTTGTGAGAACCAAAATTTGTGAATATTATATTTTGAAGCATTGGATTTCATGGAATGTATTTTAAATGACCTAGGCATCTCTTTGTCAAGACACATTTTATCTTGAGACCAAGATTTACCTTTATCCTTCATAAGCACGTAGATCCCATGAATTTATTTATTGTTTTAAGCCACATTCCAAGCCAATTTTTCCTTACCTACCCGCATTTTTAGTATTTTTGCATGGTTATTTCAAGTATGAATGTGGGGGAAGGGACTTTCGTGTGCATGCATTGGGATGTGTATCATTTACGGGTGGTTGGAGGTGTGTATAAATCATTTGGGTAGTGGATAATAATATAATTGAGAATGTGTCATCATTTCATTGTGCTTTCTCTGTTTCATCGATTTCTCCTTAAAAAAAATGGAAAAAATTGGGATGAGATTGAATAACTCATTATACATTATTTTATGACTCACTTCCATCTCAAAAATCAAGGGCATGAATTTTCATTCATTCATTGTTTTTAATTTTTATCTCAACCTCTATAAAAAAGAAAAAAATGAAAAAAAGAAAATAAAGAAGAAAATAAAGTTGTTCCTTTTCTGGAGATTTTCAAAAAAAGCATAACATAGATGATATCATTCATAATAATCACTGATTGTCTCATGTACCATGTCATAAAAGAGGGATGGAGTTTTTTTTCACATTTTCAAGTCGTATTTAGAGAGGAATTTTCTGCGTTTTCCCTTGAATTAATCATGCATTTTACTTAAAAGTCCAACCTCCTCTTTATAGCCTGAAATGCTTTTTAATAATTTTCCCACCAAACCTAAGCCAAAATGTCTTTTGAACCATTAATTTAATCCCTCATTATTTAATTCATTTTCATGTCCCATGATGTGGAGGGAAGTTAATTTTTACAAGGAAATGATAATACATACGATTTTCAAGTATGAGCATAACTCTAGATTCAATTTTTTTTGAGTGAAGAGTGACATAAAATTAAATATGAGGTAGGTTGTGATTGGGCCATGGATTGATTAATGAGTTTCAACAAATTTTAATTATTGAAATTAAAATAATATATAATTGTTTTTTATAGATGATACAAGATGGACTTCTATTTTGGAGAAGATCACTGATATTTTCTCATTTTGGATTGTTGTGAGGATTTTGATTTAGATGTAAGATGATTTCCCGGGAGTGCAATGATTAAGTTTGGGGTAGTGATGAAGCTCAAATTTTAATAAATTTTATAATATAAATCATTGTTTACAATCCCACCATAGTGTTATTGTATGGGTAATTGTCACATTTTTAGGCTTTAGTGTTATTTTGAGCCTAAATGCAAAATGCATAATTCTACAATTTTAACAGATTGTTATCATAGGGGTAATTTTGTCATTTCACATAAAATATATGTCCAAATTTTGTGATTAATTTTTTTTTAGAAATCTGGTTTTATTTCTGTAAACATTTCCTTCTGGACCAGAAGCTGATTCGACCATCTAAAGGTCTTAAAAAATCAATGAAATTTATGATTTTTCCAGGCGGATAGCGTGGACCCCACCACCGTAACCAAGCCACGACTAGGCCTAAACATATCCAAATTCAGTGTTTCCACCTGGTATAGAACTAGTACAGATAGGGTCGGATCTAAAACAAATTTGGGGACGTTTGGATGTCATTTTGGCTTCCATTGAATATTATGATTTTGGAGGAACCTTCATGGAAGCTTCGTCCAGAAAAAGAAACATCCAATGAAAAATTCATACCTCATTAATCTGGTGTCCAAAGGAGATTAAATTTTGAGGTTGAAGGAAAAACACATTAAGGAACAACTTTTATGAAGGGGTCAATACGTGAATCAACCATTTATTGGGACAAAAATGTGCAACCCTTCAGAGTCTAGAATTATGCCGATAAAAGGAGGCCCTCACCTCCTCCAAAAAATCATACCATTCTTTATCTATTCCTCCAAGGCACCGAGGAGGAGATATCCACTGAGGGAGGCTATCTTGAACTCTTCCCCTTTCTTTTTTATTTATTTATTTTATTTATTTTTGTTTTATTTTTCAATTGTATTTTAGATTTCTATTAAAATTCATGCATTGTTTTTATTTCTATCCCACCCATCCACCATCTTTTCTCTTCTCATCTTAATAATGTGAAATATAATACTCATGATCATGAGTAACTAATCCAAGGAATATCATGAGGTATTAGTCAATTTATTGTACCCAAGACCATTTTTTTAATATTCTTTGAGATAATTCTAATGAAAATTTATAGTAGGTGTAATCCTCACTATGGTTGTCTAATGTTTAACTTCTTAATCTACAACCATTTTCCCTTAATTAACGAGGTGGATGGAGTGTGTGCTTGGCGATTTCTTGGTGGAATATTCATTCATAACCATAGTATATTATGGTGTGAACACATAAGATGGTGTGTGTTAACTAATAATATTTGAAGCTTGTCAATGAAGCTGATTCCTGAAAGTTCTCTCAGGAGAACTTCCATTCTTCCATAATTCCCTTATGTTTAGCATTGAATGGTAATTTATAATTTAATGTCAATTTACTATTATTTTTTCATTTCAATTATTTTATTAAGTTCATTTTATTTCATAAAACAAAAAACAACAAAAATAATTACTTCTTAGGTGAATTAGATTAAGTAGGTGAGCTAACTGAGAAAGCTCCCCATGTGAGATGACCCTCGTCAGCCACTATGATACACTAGGAAAATTAAATAGATTTTTCCATGACTTATGATAAGTGTGCATAAAAACTGGATCCATTTCCAGGTATCCAATCCGTTATTCATTTAAGTTTTCTATTTTAACATCTTAGATAGATTTCATTTATTTTTAAAATAAAAGAAACATTAAAAAAAGCTTCATTGTTCTTGATGTATTAAAATTGTGATTATTATGCCTCGACTGAACAATCTCAAGTGCAAGAAAATTTTTATAATGATATAGATGCTGAGTTTCAAGGGAGTATTGATAAAGTAAAAAACATAGAGATCCAAACAGAATTGATTACTGAATATGTACGCGAATCTCAAGAACAACCCAACAGTGAGTCGGAACCTATACCAGAATGAGTGGTGGAAGAGATTTCACCAGTCATCATTTATATAACACCCCCAAATGATAAAGGTTTAAATGACTAAATGTTATGACTCATATCAATAAGGTGCACCTTTCTTTTTGAGAGCCCACCTGATCAGAACTCCACAATTAAACATGCTTGGCCTGGAGTAGTGATCCGGATGGGTGACCTTTACGATGTTTCCTAGGGTGTGTGTGAGTGAGGACAAAGCACACTTTAAAGAACATGTATTGGCCTTTGGGGACTATAATTAGTCATATGACCCATTCAGGCATGTGGGTGGAACCATGGGTGGGGACCACGTGTCTGCGGGGAAACTGGTGGTACCTGGCGGGCCAGGAACCGACGACCATGTTAAGGCGGCATGTTTGTAACACCCCCAAAAGATAAAGGGTTAAATTACTAAATGATATGACTCATGTCAACAAGGTGCACCTTCTTTTTCAGGAGCCCACCTGATTAGAACTCCACAGTTAAGTATGCTTGGCCTGGAGTAGTGATCAGGATGGGTGACCTTCTGGAAAGTTTCCTAGGGTGTGTGTGAGTGAGGAAAAAGCACACTGGAAAGGAAATGTGTCAGCCTGTGGGGACTATCATTAGTCGGATGACCCATTTTGGCATGTGGGTGGACTCTTGGGTGGGGACCACATGTCTGCAGGGCAACTGGTGGGTGGGGCCCAATTGTCACATTTGGTATCAGAGGTGGTACCCAGCCTTTAGTGCGGTGCACTGCCTCGGTTGAGATGTAGGGCCCACAACGAGGACGTTGTTCTCTAAAGGGGGCATGATTGTAATTCCCCCAAATGATAAAGGGTTAAATGACTAAATGATATTACTCATGTCAAAAAGGTGAACCTTCCTCTTCGAGATCACCCCTGATTAAAACTCCACAGTTAAGCATGCTTGGCCTGGAGTAGTGATCAGTATTGGTGACCTTATGGGATATTTCCTTGGGTGTGTGCGGGTGAGGAAAAAGCTATCTGGAAAGAACATGTTTTTGCCTGTAAGGATTATCATTAGTCAGATGACCCGTTCGGGCATGTGGGTGGACTCTAGGCTGGGGACCACGTTTCTGCGGGGCAACTGGTTGGTGGGGCCTAGTTGTCACATTTTGTATCAGAGGTGGTACCCTGCCTTAAGTGCAGTGCACTACCTCGGTTGAGATGTAGGGCCCACAATGAGGACATTGTGCACTAAAGGGGGGCGTGATTGTAACACCCCCAAATGATAAAGGGTTAAATGACTAAATGATATGACTCATGTCAAAAAGGTGCACCTTCCTTTTCAAGATCACACCTGATTAGAACTCCACAGCTAAGCATGCTTGTCCTGGAGTAGTGTTCAGTATTGGTGACCTTCTGGTATGTTTCCTAGGGTGTGTGTGGGTGAGGAAAATTCTCACTAGAAAGAACATGTTTTAGCCTGTGGGGACTATCATTTGTCAGATGACCCGTTCAGGCATGTGGGTGGACCCTTGGGTGGGGACCACGTGTCTGTGGGGCAACTGGTGTATGGAGCCCAGTTGCCGCATTTTATGCTAAATAACCTGAGGCAGGTGAGAAGGAACTTCTAAAGGAACCAATCATATTATCCCTCACTCAACCATTTCTTGAGGATGTTCCAGAAGTACACATTTCAACTGATTGAATATTGGGAGATCAGAATTTTTGGGAAGAATCATGGAATAGATTTGTTGAAGATAACTTGAAACATGATCTTCCCATACATGATAATGAAACACCAGACACATTCTACCGCTCTCTTTCTTTGGATGATAATGATGAATATTCAATTACTGATATTGAGTTTTCAATGGTCATTCCTGAAGAGATCAATTAACAAGATGAATTACTTGAAAGGGAATATTTTTTTATTAATTCTTCATGTTTTAATATTATTCAAGCTAAATTGTTTTCTGACATCTCTTCCTTTGAAATTCCTGACACAACACAAATGGATCAGAATGTGGATGTTAAAGAAGAGACCACTCAAGTGGTCGTGATTAAAGAATAAGTGCTGGGGAAGATGGTTGTGCGACTACCTTCTCAACAAATATTTTTATATCGTATGTAGGAAGACACCACAGAAGTCAACAGGGAGCACCCCTATATTTTATTCCCTCCCTCTTGAAACAATAAATTTCATATTTATTATTTCTTGGGGGTGGGAAATTTCTTATTTTCTTCTTGGTTCTCAACATTCAGTGTTTACTTATGGAAATATGTAAAAGTCACATGTGGTGGTTCATCTCAAGGAATCCACACCCATCTTATGATTGGGAATAAACCACTGAAACTACCTGACTAGGGGTAGTAAAAATATAGCACCAGCTTGGGGTTCTAAACCAAGCATTATCTATTTTCTTTTCCCTTTCTCATTATTTTTATTTATTTTTCTTATATATTTTCATTACTTTCTTATATTCTTAAGTGGTAGCTTCTTTGAGCTTACCTCAAGTTATCCACTTCGAAAATAATGTCAGATTTTATCTTTACTTCCCTTGGCTTTTCTACCTTTATATTTATATTTTACTGAGTTGAAATGAGGGGTAGTAGAATTTAATTGTGGGGGAGTGTCAACCTGATTAGTTCTTCTTGTGTGATTTTAATTTTTTTATCCTATTTTTAGGATTTTTGAGCATTAATGAATATTTTTATCATTTTTTACACATCAATTGATTTGAAAATAATTGAAATGATTTTTGAAATAATTGATTTTAAATGATTCTTGATATGAATTATTTTCCCTTGAAATGGATTTTCATGTATTTTTATGAGTTTGACTGATTTTTGAAATTCATGCCCACGAAACATTAACCCAAAATATGTTTCCAATCCTTTGAGGTATTTGAATCCACTTTTATATATTCTTTATAATACCCACACATTCATGAGGGAAACATGAATTTTGTGTGAGAAACAGAATTTGTGAATATTGTCTTTTGATGCATTAGATCTCATGGAATGTATTTGAAATGATTGAGTCATATATTTGGTTCACCACATTTTATCTTCAGACAAACCTTTACATTTATCCTTTGTAAGCCCTTAGATTCCATGAATTTCATTACAGGTTTATGCCACAATACAAGCTAATTTTTCCTTACCTACCGACACTTTTAGTATTTTTTCATGGTTATTTCAATTATGAGTGTGGGGGAAGGGCCTTTAGTGGGAGTTAATTGGGATTTTTATCATTTATTGGTGGTGTGATGCGCGTTTCAATACTTTGGGCAATGTATAATAAGATAATTGGCAATGTGTCGTCATATCGTTGTGCTTTATTTGTTTAATCCATTTCTCTTTCAAAAAAAAAGTAAAAAATGGGGATGATATTGAATTACTAATTGTACATTCTTTCATTACTCATTTCCCTCTGAAAAATAAATGGAGTTAATTGTCATTCATTAATTGTATTCAATTTTCAGCTCATCCCCATAAAAAAAGACAAAAAAATAAAGAAAACTAAAAAGAAAATAAATTTGTTCCATTCTGGAGCTTTGCAAAAAAGGGAGAACATAAATGATATCATTCATTATAATCACTTATTGTCTCATGTACCATGTCATAATAGAGGTTTTGTGTTGTTTTTCACATTTACAAGTGGGATTGAGAGAGGAATTTCATGTGTTTCTTTTGAATTAATCATGCATTGTACTTAAAGTCCAACCTATTCTTTCAAGCCTGAAACTTTTTTCAATAATTTTCCCACCAACCCTAAGACACAGAATCATTTGAAACATTAATTAAAACTCTCATGATTGAATTCATTTTCATGCTTCACATTTTGGATAGATGAGAATTTTCATAAACCTATGGTAATACATGGGATTTTCAACTATGAGCATAACTCAAGATTCAATTTTTCTTGAGTGAAGAGTGACATAAAATTCAATATGAGGTAGGTTGTTATTGGACCATGGATTGAATAATGAGGTTGAAAAAATTATAATTATTTTAATAAAATTAAGGGATAATTGTTTTTTATAGTTGATACATGATAGACTTCTATTTTGGTTAAGATCATTGATATTTTCTAATTTTTGATTGTTGTGTGGATTTCGATTAGTGTGTAAGATGATTGATTAAGAGTGAAATGTTTAAGTTTTGGGGAGTGATGAAGCTCAAATTTTCATATATTTTATACTATAAATCATTTTTTATAATCCCACAATAGTGTTATTTTATGGTTAATTGTCACATTTTTTGGTTTTAGTGTTATTTTCAGCCAAAATGAAAAAATGGAATAATTATGCAATTTTAACAGATTGTTATCACATATGTATTTTTTTCATTAATCATAAAATATATTTCTAAATTTTGTGATTCAAATTTTTTTTGAATCCTGAATTTATTTCCTTAATCTTTTTATACTGGACCAGTAGCTGATTCAGCCATCTAAAGGGCTTAAAAAATCAATGAAATTTATGATTTGTCCGGGCAGACAATGTAGACCCCAAATTCATAATGGAACCACAACATGTCTTAAACACATACAAATAATGTGTTTCCACCATGTATAGCACTAGTACAAAATATTCTGGATCTACAAGAAATTTAGGGTCGTTTTAAAGTCATTAAAGGTTCCATGTAATGTTATTTGTTTGGAGTAACCTTCCTGGAAGCTTCGTCCATAAAAATAATCTTCCAATGACAAATTAATAACTAATTAATCCTATTTATAAATAAGCTTATATTTTTAGGGTCAATGTAAAACACATTAAGGAACAACATTTATGAAGGGTTCCATGTGTGATTTTGCCATTTATTGGGACAACAATCTCTAATCATTCAGAGTCCAGAATTTTGACTATTAAAGGAGGACCTCACCTTTTTCCCAAAATCATCCCATTATCCATCCTTTCTTTCATGGCACCAAGGAGGAGATTTCCACCGAGGGAGGCCGGCTATATGTCTTTTCCATTTCATTTTAATTTATTTATTTTCTTTATTTTCATTTTATTTTTCTATTGTAATTTATATTTCTAATAAATTAATGCACTGTTTTTTATTTCTGTGCCCAACCATCCACCCTGTTTTCTTCTTCATCTTTTTCCCTTATTTTATTATTTTATTCTTCTCATATTATCCATTGTGACCTCTTAACCTAAAAAATGATGGGTTAACCCGAGACTTGGCTCGTGGGAGGTATGTGGAAATTTCATTTATTTTGTGCTTAAATTCCTATGTTTTATTAAGTTTGTGATGAGCTTGAGTGATGTGCACGGGTGCAACGATCGTCTACTCTGAAACTAATCTCAAACTCATTTATCTTATTTTATTATATATTTTCCCTCCCTTTTATAGAATACATGCTCTTCATATGGTGGTGTTGATCCATTCAGTGGTTGAAATGGCATACGATGGAGTCTGGTCTTGGAAGATATCACACTCTGGATCGAGGTGTGCCATCAACCTTAATTATAGGAGGAGGTGGAGTTAGGATTTCTAAATTCATTCAATATTTCACACCAATAAATAAAATAATAGTAATTCATGAATGATATCTCTTAATTTAATTATGAAAAATAATTTAAACACCAACAAGGAAATGATGGAACCCACAAACCAACCCATAAAGGTGATGTTCTTTCTCAATTAATTACCTTTTTTCATTGCATGTTAGTTATATCTTTTATTTAAATTAAACTACATTAAATTCCTAGATTAAATAAAAACAACCAAAAATATGTATTTTAGTTAAATTAGATTAAGTGACTGAATGACAGAAAAATATCCTCAAGAGAGTCAACCCTGGTCAGCCACTATGATGCACTAGGAAAATTAAATTGCTTTTGCCATGCCCTACGATAGGTGTGCGTCAGGGCCCCCAAGGAGGCCCCTCACTAGGCTATGCCAGCTCCACCACCCAGTCCCATGGGCTGAAGAGAAGGTAAGCTATGTACCTACACCACTGGCCCCAGTCCGGCTGACCCTGCGCCAGTGTCGGGAGCAGGACGAGGAGGTGCCCACAAAGGGGCGTCAACGTAAGCAACTAATATAGCCCAAGACACCGAAAACCTGTATGATCATCCTCATGTGCACACTCATCATGGGTAAATATGTACCTAGCCCAAATTGGGGCCCCAACTGCCCCACGGGTAGGCTGGTTCGACTCTCTCGGCCACCGGCGCAGGGAGCACCCACCGCAGACCGACCCGCGACAGTAACACCTAGTACATAGGTCCTCTCTGTACCACCACCATTGAGAATGCAGGTCCTCCCCACTTCCAATATTTGAATGAAGGTATGCCTTTTTCTACCTTCAATTCGAATGAGGGTCCTCCCCATGAGAGTGACACTGAGTATGGAAGCCTCTCCCACTCTCATTACATTGGGTATGGGTTCATTCCTCCTACCACGAACCATCGATATGGAGATGTTACACATCTGATCAATCTTCAGTATGGGGGGATTCACCATGTCCTTTTAGTAGATGGAGAAGGTCCTCCTTTCCTTAGAAATCAAAGGATTTAATGTTATCTTCACTTCACCATCACCTAGCATGGAGGTCCTACCTGTGTTCAGCTTGACCAGTATGAGTACCCTCCTCACGCTGATACTACGAGGGGAAACTAGCATGGAGGTCCTACCCATGCTCCTATCATCTTCAGTGGAGGTCTTACCTCCTCCAACATTTCCCAAAGATATTCCCTCCGCACATTAGTCAGCGAAAATGATGGTCCTCCCCATGTTCCCTTTGATATTAGTTTAGGTGTTCCTCGTACCCCAACTCACTCAGGTGGAAGTCCACCCTGCCCCAGCACCAGTACGGGCGAAGGTCCTCCTCATGACATAAATCTACCCTATCCCGTAGAACCATCCCAAGGCAGGAGGGTAGGTCATCACCGCCATAAAAAGAATGCTGAGATGATTCAGACATAGATCAAACGAGTTTCCTTATCTATTTTGAGGTGGAATATGACTCAGTGATGGAACCCTCAGCTAGATCCTCCGTGTCAAGGGATGGGGTAGGAAAAAGGCGCATCTGCCTCATAATTCTAGAATGTGAGGTTTATCAAATTCTGGACTCCCTCCATAGGTATATCCAGGAGGGAAAAATTTTGAAAACTCCAAAGGTTATGGTCGTGCAATCACCACCTCATCACTAGAAGCACTCTCTACCTCGACTAGAGTTCACAGTGAGCTATTCTAGGGACCAATGGTGGACGAGAAGCAGTGTGGTCCACTGATAGAAGCTTTAGTACCTACGCTAGAAACTATGGTCGTCATCCCATCTTACCACGATGTGGTGGCTAGGTGACTCCACTTTTTGGAGGATATCCCGAGATGTGGCGGCTTGTCAGCTTTCTCTCCATATTCCCGTCAGCCAGTCTACCATGTCAGTGGTCTGCATCAGTACCACTACCATTTCCCTAGCCACATTTGGTTGATGAGTGGGGCAATTAAGGGCCAGACCCCGAATCTGGACTAAGGATTTTGTGGGATATTCTCATAGCGTACAATTTCCACGAGATGTTTGGGCTAGTTGTACTGCCAAATTTTAGGGCACCAAAAAAACTCACCCAGGAGGAGGTTCGACTCTTTTTCCAGACCCTTTGGGTGTCCCATGTATTTCTTGTTCGTCAACGAGTGACTTACCCCAAGAGTAAGGAACACTTTGAAGACATCGACCAACAATTCCATTTGATCGATTTGGCCGCACTCCCCGTGGAATAGTGCCCAAAGTCACTAGGCCTCCATAAGACCGTCCAACAATGATGATTCCAGAGCTTTAATGTTCTTCTCAATATCATCAAGGTGGCTTCTCCCCATGTTTAAATTTTTAGTTGGGGGCAGTACATGACCTTCCATTTCATTTTCATCTGGATCTATCCCGATTTACCCGGCTACATAAAGGATATGCCTCCAAGAAGGGTCGCGGTTAACATGGATGACCTATTAGAGGGAGAAAATGAGCTGGAGCTCCTTGATGGGAACATACCCCCTGAGGGAGTGTCACAACTTCTAAATCAGGTGGGAATGGTCACTCTCTAGTAGATAAATCTACTAGGTTTTTCTGTCCCCACCGAGGCACAAGTCCTCAACCAGAATCCCAACAAGGGAAAGAAACATGATGGAGCTGTCAAACCCTCTGACCTATCTAGATCAGTGTAGAAGGATAAAGATGATCCCGAAAAATCCGTGTTACATAGGAATCTCGCCGAAAAACAAGAATATGGTCGAAGAACTCCTTGCTAAATGCGCTACGGAGTGACAGCCATACTACGGTGATCCATGGCCAGGGCAGCAGGGGCAGGCACAACTTCCCCTTGGAGAACTCCCCTAGGTGACCCTGACTATCCTGCCTACACATACAGGGTTGTTGTCAGAACATACAGAAAAGGGAGCAGTATGTGTCACCAAATCCTCTTGAATGGCATGAAAATCCTCGTGACCCCACTCAGGTTCCCCGAGCTGCTCTACAGGTTGTCACACCAATAGCTCCACGAGCCTTTGGGCCTTTTTATCGTGTTAATGAACCCGTCAATGTGCTTGTGGTCATGGATCCCTGTCAAGATAGAAATCACTACCTAGATGATCCAATGGTGGCACTCATCGCCCGCCTCGAAGCCTTAGAGACTCGACAAGTGGAAATCCTGCCTGATGGCAAGCCATACCTGGTATGGGTGGATGATATGACAGCACCCCCGAGTTTCGTAAATCCCACCTTTTCTCCCTTCAGTGGAACAGGGGACCCGCTGCAACACCTGAACCACTTTATCTCAAAGTGTGGACCCATGTTCAGAACTCTAGTGCAGTAGGAAGCCACCAAACTTCAATGTTTCATATAGACATTGGAGGGGTCAGCGTTCTTCTGGTGTATCCAGCTCCACATCGGATCAGTAGCCAGATAGGAAGACCTCTGTAGTCAATTCCTTTACTAATTAAGTTCCACCACTCATAAGACAGGTGTCGCGGACCTCTTCAAGTGAAAGCAATGGCCTGATAAGCATGTTGCAGACTTTTTCTCTTAGTGGAAAGGGCTCACATACTCTCTTGGCATGCCGTTGACTCAAGATAAATTACGGATGATGTGTGTAGTGATTGTCAAGACGGAACAGATCCCCTCTTTGATCACCCAAAAAAACCTCGTGGGATTCCGAGACTTCTCTAATAAGGCCCAATGTCTAGAAGAAGCCTTGAAACAGGCTATCTAGGAACACCTATTGCCTCCAGCAATCCCCATAAGAAGGGCCACTAGGGTCGAGTCCGCCATAGTGGCTCAAATAGAGGCCCCTAAGAAACTATAGTTTTTACTAGTAGAGTCTCATATACAGCCTCGCAGGGGCCCTCCACCTCATGCGCAGCCACTAGCCGAGCATCGCCCACCTCAGAATCAGCAGGTGCCCCGTACAATGCGCCATCACCACCTAGGCATGACAACCAGTCTCTGCCTCCTTACCAGGACCCTCTATCCCTGCGTTAGGGTCAGGCTCCAAGGGCCACCTTTCTGGAAAGGAGAAACCAGACCTATCCATTCAAAAAGGCCCATGTCCCTGGTTACTTTCGCAGGGCCTTGGAGCATTGGATTGTATGTCTGCCTGTGTACAAAATCCAAGAAGAGTCAAACCTCACTGATTGCCCTAATTACTGCCCCTATCATCGGATCTTGCGGCACACCCTCAAATAGTGTGGTGATTTTTAAGGTTCAATTCAATACCCAGTGGATAACAACATAGTTTTGTTAGGCCCCGCTTTGGCATAGGTGGCTTGTGTCTTCGTGAGGCCAGACCGCAGCAGTGACAATAAAGGTGAGTGGAATCAGGTATCTAACTATGGGTCCTGGAAGTATGATGTCTGGATGGCTCGTAAAATAGTCGATCATTCCCATGTTATTATCTATGCAAGGCTAAATCATCCAGAGGCTTCAAAAGCTGCAAAAATTTCTGCATCATCGTCTCAGTCATCCTCTTCCCAAAAGAGTAAACATTGGCAGCATAAGAGAAAGCAAAGTCCCCCACCAATGAAATTTTAATCTCATATTCTTAGTGACTTCATTCCCCTGGAGATTTCAATCCCTCCTAGAATTTTTCTAGTAGTGGATGAATCTTCGAGTGACGGTCAAGGGTACGCCTCGGTTAATACCATAGAGCTGGTAAACCCCTACAATATTCCTGACGATGAGGAGCTCCATGCGGATCCTCCCAACGTCTCCAATTATCATCAACATCGACGGAGCCGTGGAAATATGGGTCTTCATAGCGCCTCAGTTATTACTTTGAGACAGGCTATACAAGCGACCAAAACCAGGAAGCAGGCCCAATGCAGAGCTCAGTATAGGCAACCTTCTCATCTGGTGACATCAGGTCCGACTTCACTGTCATTCGTGATGATGGATCTGGCAGAGCCTCCTCGACCACTCCATGACTAGCCATGATTTGCTACAGGCCTGTCTCTGTCATCTAGACCTCATCTGGTAGTCCCTCTGTAGGTTTCATCTAGTGGGCAGTGAGACATTCCTAGAACTAGTCAGTTGCCGGCCAAATCGGCAGGGCCCACCATACCTCCTATCATTGAGCAACCTCCTGTAAGTAGAAGCTCATGACTGTCTTGGATGTATGATGTACTCAAAAATATTTCCAGTATTCCACCAAATCTCTCAATCTCGGAGGCCCTTATCCTATCATAAGATATGCCTGAAGACCTCACTGAGGCTTTAAGAAGCCCCGTCCAGTTTGAGACAGAGGTAGCTACCGCATAAGCCTTTCATGCTTAGGCAGTTGAGAATTCTTAATTCCATGAAATTATCTTATTTTCCAGAAAATATAAAGGATCTCCCATAAATTGTCACATTCTTCTACTATAAATCATCTAATAGTTCAATGGCATGGAGTTTTGTTACTGTCTTATCGACATGGGCTCTGGAATCAACCTAATCCCAACTCAGACACTGTGAAAATTGGGATTTTTGAGGATGATCTGAGTCCCTCAGACCTAAGAATCCAAGGTTATGACAAGACAAAGCAGACAGTGGTTGGTAAGATCCATTTGAAGCCCCATTTTGGTGTTCTAATTTCCAGCACTGAGTTTATGATTGTCTCCAAGGACAGTGCTTACAATGCATTGATGGGTAGGTCATGGCTCCACCTGCATGATGCGGTTCCTTCATTATATAAACAGTGACTTAATTACTCCCTTAATGGTATAGTGGGTGCAATTCAAGGTGACACATCCCCCCTTTCCTCTTGGTAATCCCACTATCTAAAGGCTGACTATTACTAGATCATGGACAAGCAGATTCAAGCTAACAAGGTCGAGCATGCTACGACTGTGGCCGACCTGTGGGAAGATCTAGATGATGCATACATATTTCTAGTCCATCGATTAGAGGCTACAAATATAAGAATGGTAAAATGCTTTGTTGTTTCTAGAATGATGGGTGAGGACATTCCCAAGTCTTAGAAATATCGGAAGGTAACCTCATTCTCCTACAAAAACCAGGCTTAGGTGATCACGGAGCCTCCCAATCCCATTAGGTATTCGGATGTCTGCCCCATGGAAACGGTAATACTTCTTACTCTCTTGTTTTTCCATGCCAGAATTAAACAGATCAAGCTGAAATGCCACTGTTTATTCTATATGATCATGTGTGTCCCCTTGGGCTAAAGACTAGATGAGATCAGATAAAAAACCTTCATCGTTGTGGTTGTGGCATCACAAGAGTTCCCCGATGCAGTGTCCATGGCTGCTCAGGATAATACCAGCCTCCAATATGGAGCTTCCGACTCAGAGAAAACTCCTCCCCATGAGGATACACCCTCCATATTTGAAGTAGAGGATTTTGATGATTCTTCCCCCGCCATTGAAGAGGGCATCTACACCATGGATGATGAATTGGTGTAGGTGATCATCGGTAGTGAGGAAGACCTGAAGCCCACATTGATATGTGCCACCATGTCCCTCAGGGAGAAACAACATTATATAGACGTCCTTAAACAACACTGTGATATATTATTTGGGAGTTATGACAAGATTCCTGGACTAGATCCTCATTTAACCGTCCACCACCTCGGTCTCCTGACAATTCATCGTGTGTTCAAGTAGCCTCCCGGAAAGATGCCCCCTTCTCACAGTGACATGGTTGAGGTAGAAGTTGATAAGATCTTCAGATCCAATTTTTTTAAGGAGGTCCAGTATCATAAGTTTCTAGCCAACATTATGCCTATAAGGAAGAAAAATAGACAGATCGGAGTATGCATCGACTTCCAGGATCTCAACTGTCATTGTCCAAAGAATGATTTTCCCCTTCCTATGACTAAATTGTTGATCGATGCTACAAGTGGGTTCCAAGGCCTCTCTTTCATGGATGGGTACTCTAGGTATAACCAGATCCAAATGGCCCATGAGGATGAGGATTCTACATCATTCAGGGCACCACAAGGTACTTTCTGTTACTAAGTCATGCCCTTCGGTTTAAATAATTCGGGTGCCACCTATCAGCGGGCTATGCATCTCATATTTAAGTCGATCCTCAGAACGTTGGTGGAATGATACCTGGATGACCTGGTGGTAAAATCTCTCCAGAGTTAGGAACATCTCAAAGACATTGAGAAAGTGTTTGGATTCCACTATTCCCTTCAAATGAAGATGAACCCTTTAAAGTTTTCCTTTGGGGTCACCTCTGGAAGGTTTCTCTACTTCGTTTACAGATATTTTGGCTTTAAGATAGACCTAGAGAATATCAATTCCATTATCCAAATGTCTCCTCCTAGAAACATTCGGGAGCTTCGAGGCTTGCAAGGCCACATAGCCTACACCGGTTGATTCATCACGAAATTGTCTTGCATGTGTATGCCCTTTTCTCGGATTATGAAGAAAGGAACCATCTATAAGTGGGAAGTAGAGTGTTAGACTACTTTCAAGTAAATCAAGAATTACTTTCTATAGCCTCCAGACTTAATACCACCCATCTTTGGAAATCCACTGGTCCTTTATGTGACCTCCCTGGAGCGATCTCTCAGCGCCCTTCTCACCTAAAAGAACAACGAGGGAAAGGATAATAGCCTCTAATACCTCAGCCACATGTTCCTCAATACAGACACAAGATACTCCCCTATCAAGAAGATATGCCTTGAACTGGTATTCATAGTACATAAATAGAGACATTACATGCAGCACCATGAGGTACAACTAGTGTCCTAAGTAGATCCATTGATGTACATTCTGAAATTCCCCATGTTGATAGGCCATCTAGCTCTGTGGGCGGTAATCCATAAACAGTTCGACATCAGGAAAGTCACATAGAAGGCTATTAAGGGGAAATAATTGGAAGATTTCCTCACCGCTCATCGTTCTATTGCAGACCAGTCTGTGGACCTTGACTTTCTAGATGAGGAAATATTCTTGGTTGACCAATACATCTTGTGCTGGAAAATGTACTTCTATGGTGCTTCCCGGAGCCCCACCAGTAGAAGGCACAATGACCCCAGGATCAACGGAGTACACCTGGGCATTATCTTCATTACCCGAGCATAGGCCATTCTTCCATACTCATTCTTATTGTCAGAAGGCTACAACAATAATGAGGCAGTGTATCGGGCTCTCATTACTGGCCTCGTTCTGGCCCTCAAGATAGACATTCCCCATTTTCATGCAAAACGGGACTCCGAACTAGTAATCAAGAAAATCAATGGTGACTATGTCATCAGAAATCCATATCTCATTCCATTGTTGGAACACACTCTCCAGCTAATGGACTAGTTCCCATCTAGGATAGAAGTTACTCAAGTCCCTAGGTCTCAGAACAATTGACCTGATTCCCTGGCCATCCAAGATTCATCACTTGTGGAGCCCGAACATGATGATCTTATTATCCACATGGCACACCAAAGATTTATTTCTCCCATCACTCCATATGATGATGAAAACCTTCATGTAATCCACCTTACCTCTGGTGCCTCCACGTCAAGACCCCAAATCCCACGAATGCAGTGATTGAAGTGAATCTTGATTGGAGAACCTCATTTTTCGAGTATCTTCAGATTGGTAATCTTCTGACAGATCGGGTCGAGCGCAAGAGAATATGACGTCATGCATTACAGTTCACCCTCCAGGATGGACCTAGTCATGAGTAGATCCTCTACAAGCATGGGTTTGATGGGTTCCTCCCCTATTTCATTCAATGAGCTGAGATTTCCCATGTCAAGCAAGAGGTTCATGCCGATTCCTGTAGGGATCGTCATACAGGGCCGAAGCAATCTCATCAAATCCAAAAAATGGGGTATTTTTTTCCCTCCATGATCCATGACTGCCTTGAGTTCTCCAAAAGGTACCATGAGTTCCAAATTCATGCTAACTTCATGCATCAGCCTCCAAAGCCTCTCCAATCCACCAATTAATCTTTACCATTTTCGATATGGGGACTAGATGTTGTGGGACCATATCCACCGACGACAGCTTGCTAGTGCAAATTCATCCTGACTGCTAAATTTTTCTTCTCCAATTGGGCAGAGGTAGTTTCACTCAGGGAGGTCAAGGCCCGTTCCATCATAGACATTGTGAGCTCCAACATCATCAACTGATTTGGAGTCCCTCATGTCATCCTCACTGATAATAGTATGAACTTTCAAATAGCAGAGCTGATGAAATTTTATGTTAAGTACAACATCCATTCTAACCTTACCTACCACTATCAAGTGCAAGAAAATGGACAAAGAATGGATTTCAACATAACCCTCTCTAACATTATGTATAAAATGGTTGTTCTGAATAAGAAGTGTTGGCCAGACAAGCTCCCAAACATCCTCTGGGCTTATCGAATGACAACCCATAATTCCACCCAGGTGACCCCATATTCCCTAGTGTATAGAAGGAAGTCATCCTGCCCATCAAGATTCAATTCCCTCATAGTGCACAGTTGTCTACGATCAACAAGTGCCAGATAATGTAGATAAAATCCATCTGGCTGAGTTGGAAGCACTCGATGAGAACATGATTCAAGCCCTGTAAAATCTGGAAAGGAATTAGAATGAGATAGCTAGAGCTTTAAAAAAGAAATATTACCTCCTCTCCTTCTTACATGGAGACTTGGTGTTGGCCCTGAGAACACCAATGATACCTGGCTAGAAACAAACCCAAGTTGGATCCCAAATAGAAAGGACCTTACAACATTCAAAAATTTTACTCCAATGGAATATACTCACTGGTTACCAGTGATGGTGAGCATATAACTCCTCACAACAATTCCAGGATCCTCAATAAATACATTGCATGAGTCCGGAATGGTTTTTCATGACCCAAAACTGCATTAGAGTCCTACATGACCTTAAACTGACTGGTCCTACAAGACCATAAACTGTGAAATGTCCAACATGACATTAAACTGTGCGTCATCCTACAAGAGGTTAAACTACATCTCAAGAACTAAGTACGGCTTGATTTCCATCCACTTGGTATACATAGGAATGCTCGAACACCTTGTCCTGAGTCCAGCCCCACGCTCTTCTCATTTGGTTACCCCTCCCTACTGTATATCCCTTGGAAGATATCATGTGACGCATCCCAAGCTTCTTAAGCCCCACTCATGGAATGATTACGTAGGTCACGCCATGTGACCCTCCACGTTCTTCTAATCCTCCAATATCCTTACCGCATGACGTTAAACTGCACGACTATTTATGAAATATGTATGGCTTGACTCCGATCCTCATGGGATACGTAGGACCACCCTGAAATATTGTCTTTAGGCCCGACCCCATGCTTTTGGAAATCCCATTGTGTCGAATCACATAGTGTGGTGTAGGATTTTTCCCCTCATCCACATCGAATTCACCATGATTGTATCATGTATCCATCTTCCCTAAAGATCTCCACCTTTTCTATTGTCTAACATTATTTTAAATTTCTCAGTCACATTTGTGGTCCACACACCCCATCATTTTGGTTTCCATTATCTTCCTCATCTGAAATTTCCCATGAACGATAAGGATACTTAGCCTAAGGGATCTCCTATTGTTTTGGCCCGATTCCCTTGAGGATTTTGAAAAAAAAATCGATAGAAGTACCGTGTTTCAAATATGTGTAGCAGTCAATTTTCATTTGGTGTTCCCTTCTCTGGATACATGATGTGGATGCTGTGTTTTGATCCTCGTCAATAGTTATCCTTTGTCATTTTTACCACCCCCATATGTCCCAAACATGGAGTGTACTGGTCTATTCATCCATGTTGTCTCTCCAAACCTTGGTCTACCTCAAGCATGAGTGTAATTTTATCTATCATACCCTAATGTGATGGAGAGATCCCAGTCCTACTATTTGTTTCTCCCACTGAGCATTACTCATGTGGTCTTAGGGGATATGATAAGGCAGTGCCCGCATGAGAGGTCATATGGCTATAGTTGGCCAGGACGCCCAGCCTCAGGTACTTCAACCCCTACGGCCCCCTAGAACGAATTCTCATTTGGGATTGTGCGGTGTTGTATGGACTCATGTCGTGGTATTACTCCACACCACACAGATCCCCTTGGGACATCCCTCCCTTCATTTATCACCCATACTGAGAGCATCGGCCCCGCCATCCTTCGCGAGCCCCATAATTTGGGTTTCCATCACATTCTATATCCAAAGGGAACCCCGAATGGCATGGATTCTCAGACCAAGGGATCTCCTACCATTACGGGATAACTCCCATGAGGATTGTGAATAAAAAATTGATACTGGTCATGTATGGCGAATTCGATCAACGGTTGACTCTCAATCGTTCCCCCCTGACCTCTAGTCACATCGATATGAATACTATGTTGTGAACATGGTCAAAAGTTATCCACTATCATTGTTTCCATTTCTTGGTCTTCTGAAGGCACAATGGTTCTCCCTTTCCACATAGTTTTCCCATGAATATGACATTAAACTAGGCATATATAGTTCAATATCTATGTCCTCAAGATAAGATCACCATTGTCCTCACTTCAAGATGTTAAACTGCAAGCTGGATGTTACATTCTATCAGTGACCTAGCCTCAGGTCCCTCAGACTTCTCGGGTCCATGGCCCCAAGTTCCCACCTTGGATAATACGATGTGGTATGGGATTATGTCCTCATTCACATCGGGTAACTCATTGTGCCGTACACGTCCCTCGGTGGGGTATCTTTCCCTTATTTTCATCCTTGTTGCATGATGATAAACTTCACATCATCCTTCTCTAGAACTACATGTGGCTTGATTCTCATCCTTATGGGATATGTAGGACCGCCCGAACGTCTAGTCTTCAGGTCTATCCCAATATCTTAGAAACCTCCCAATCATCTTGGCCCCTTGTCCAACATTCTTCCAGGAGAGGGGTATACGGTGTGTTATGGACTCACGTCCTTATTCGCGTAGGGTTTATAAAAACCATCCCACATACCTCTCTCTCCTGAGCGACCTTCACTCCCATTCGCTACACTCATATCTTTGAGTCATTTTCCCTTAAGTCGGGTCCCTCGACCCTCTTAGGTGATTTTCTAATGTGCCTAGGAGTACCTTGGTTTAGAGCTTGGAGAGTCGGATTCTACCCAAACTAGCTTTCACCCATTTTTTAGTCTTCATGTTCCCCTTCATTTGGGATTCCATTATCTTTCACATCTTAAGGGACCCCAAAATGGCATAGATGATCGGCCTAAGGGCTCTCCTACCATTATGGGACAATGTCCTTGAGGCTTTCAAACAACAAATCGATTCAAGTTCCACGATGCGAATATGGTTAGTGGTCGACGCTCGTTTGTTATTCCCATTTCAGTTCACACGATATGGATAATGTGTTTTGAACACGGTCAACAGTTATCCTCGATCATCATGCTAACCCCTTCAATCCATAAACATCGGTTACATGATACACATCATTTTCCACCCCATCACGTCCAAGTAAAATTTCATCACTCCTAGTACCATCCCTTATTGCGCATTTTAACGTTAGGAGGACTAAGATGTCATAAGGTGCCATTCAGAGCACTGCACCGACTTCCCCTTAACGTGTATTCCATTTGTTGCAAAGACCTCTTCTCCCCTTGTTTCCCACACGGTGCTTGACTCATGTGGGCTTAGGTACCGGATCGAGGTCTGCACTTTCTTAGAAGAGTTTCGCTTATCCGGTGGTCCGATATCTAAGACCATAAATTAAGAATCCCTTATACCTCATTTTATAGGACTACATCTAGTTTGATTCCAATTCCCATGGGATACGTAAGAACACCCAGACATATCATCTTAGGTTCCATCTTAACTGAGATGTAGTCTCTCCTTCCTTGTACTCTCCAACCTTTTTTGGACCCTCGGCCCAAGGTTTCTTTCTCAGAATCGTGCATGGTTTGATGTGGTCCCTGTCCTCATTCACGTCGGGTATTCTTTATCACACAATGCACATTCCCTTTTGAACATCATCTCTCTAGTATATGTATGATCCATAGGACTTCATACTATGCTGCCTTGTCCCGTATGACTTTAAACTGTTATATATATACTGCATGACATTGGAGTGCATGGTTGGTCCCATCACATGACCTTAAACTATGACATTATCGTTCTAGCCGTACGGTGAAAAACAGAACTTCATTGTGGTGTTGTCACTTGAGGGGAAGCCATTTTTGGTATTGGCAACACACCATACCATTTGTCAACACCTTCATATGGCTTGATTCATGTGGTGATGCCTGGAATTTCTAACCTACATCTGTCTCTTCATAAAAAAACAAACATTAATCCTAAAGGACAAACAAGATCTATCAAATGCCGCTTATTTTGGTGATAGAGATAGAATCACATGACCTTATTATCTCTAGCACTGGTACCTTACCATACAACCTTCAGAACTATGTATGGATTGATTCCCATCCTCATATGGTACGTAAGAATGCTCGTGCACTTTGCCTCGGGCCCAGCCTAACTTTTTCTTTTAGTCCATTAACCTAAAAACTTCCCAAGGAACACATGGTGATCTGGACTCCAGGTCCTCATTCACGTCGGATTTTATAATCACCTACCCATGTATCTCTTGCATTCCCTACCATCTATGGTCCAAGTTATATGACTATAATCTAAGATCACCCTGTTTCCTTTTCGCATGATGTTAAACTGCACGATATCCCCCCGAACTAAAAATGGATTGATTACCATCCTCATGTGGTATGTTGGAATGCCCAGACAATTTGACTCGGGCCCAGCCTGACTTTCACTATTGTTCCCCTGACCTAGAAGTTTCCCGGGGAACACATTGTGTTCATATGGACTCCCACTGTCCCAATTCACGTCGGGTTTAGTAATTACTTCACCATGTGTCTCCTCCTCCAATTCCATCTATGGTCCGGGATTTATGACTATAAACTAAGATGACTCACCATCCATACTCCATGAAAATAAACTACACAACGTCCTTTAAGAGATACATATGGGTTGATTTCCATCCTCATGGGATACATAGGAACACCCAGGCATCTTGTCTTTGGGTCCATCCCCTGGAATCTAAATCATGTCCCCTATCTTTCATCCCCTAGGCCCAAACCCTTTTGGGAACATGTGGTGTGGAGAGTACCTCATGGGTCCTCATTCACATCGGTTTTTTCAATAGCCGTGCCATGTGCCTCCCTTTTCATCTCCAAGTCTTGTCTGTGTTCTATGAACCTAAACTAAGATATACCTATGAGAACTGTGCATCATGTTTGGCCACTTCGCCACCCTTTGCGAAGTCCATTAAATCAATTTACCCCTTAATTGTCCACCCTACAACCTTAAGTTGGAAGTGTGCGACCACCAGACCCTTGTCCTT
The DNA here is from genome assembly GCA_963277665.1 of Viscum album. Lineage (NCBI taxonomy): Eukaryota > Viridiplantae > Streptophyta > Magnoliopsida > Santalales > Viscaceae > Viscum > Viscum album. The sequence goes on along the minus strand of OY728130.1, from coordinate 569,059,108 downwards.
GGTATGGTAATCGACTCCCTCTATCTGAAATATCTTATTCTCATACTTAGATGCATTGTGGAAAAGAGCTTGAAGTATTGAATTTTCACAGGGACATTCCCTCATTCCATGTCCATGTTTCATGGGCCTGTTATTTATATCCTCGTACTCTTCCACATCTGAAGGGACCCCCTTTACGGCCTGGTCGCATGCCACATTGTATTACCTACCATCAAGGGCCAATATCCCCGAGGACATCAGATGACATTTGCGACAGGTCCCGTGTTTCGAACATGGTCAACAGTCGACCCTCATTTATCTTTCCCCATTCAAGGATAACACATAGTGGATACAGTGTTTTGAACGTGGTCAGTAGTTATCCTTTATCATCACGCCACCCTCATTTTGGTCCAGTTCTTGAGCATCATGATTCACATATTTCAACTCCTTTATGTTCAAGTGGAATTCCAACATACTCAGTGTTACCCCTTAGTGCATCTAGTTGCACCCAGTAGGCGGGTCAGCATTTTTGGGACGTCATTCACCAAGCATCCCATCACCCCTAACATGTTACTTTCTATGCTTGGAAAGTCCCATCACTAATCCTTATTTCTCACATCAACCATGACTCAAATGAATTTAGTAGTTTTGGTAGGACTTGTACTGGCACAACCATGCCACACATGCCTTTCTTCATCCTGCATAATGTTAAACCGCACTCTCATAACTATGTATGGCTTGATTCCCATCCTAATGGGGTACGTAAGAACACCTAATCACTTGGCCTCATGCCCATACTAACATTCATTTTTGGTCCCTCAACCTAAAAAAACATCCTTCAGGGATACATTGTGTATTGTGGAATTCTTATGTCCTTATTAATGTCAGGTTTATGTCTACCGCATCTTGTGACCCCTTCCTAGGATCTTCCATTTCTCCCTTACCTATCATATGATGGTAGAATTCAAGAGTCCATATGTCCTAAATTCATGACACTAAACATCAGTTCTACCCTGAACAAGTTTAAGATGCCATTTGATATTTATTGGATGCATAATATCTTTTTCTAGAGAGGATTTCTCAAATCAGTGTTGTTCTATAGCCACGCCATGTTTAAGACCTACGTATGGCTTGATTATCATCCTTATGGGGTATGTAGTGACACCCATACATTTTTCCTTGGGCCCAGCCTCAGGGTCATTAACCCTTCTGGCCCCTCGGGCACGATCCTGGCCCTGGCAGTATGACCTTTAAACTATGTGCATCATCCTTACCGTACGAAGTTCAAAATACACATCTACCATCCTTATTGATATGACATAAAACTAAAAAGCCTCTCAGGTACTCACTAGATAGGTCATGTTAGTAATTATGTTGGATCCTTGATCAGACAGATACAACCACCTAATGTGTTTACAACACGGTGGCGTGATTTTAAGAGTGTTGGACTCCATTTGAACAACCCATCACTCCACACTACATGTTTGTGTGCCATTTATTCAGACCCTCATTATCTTCCAGTTCTAAATGAACCCCTAATAGTATTGATGCTTGTCATATGGATTTCCTATTATCCTGGTCCAACATTCTAAAAGACTAATGGATAACATTTCGAGTCAGGCCCTGTGTTCGAACATGGTCAGCGGTCGGCCCTTATTTGTTATCCCCATTTCAAGCTAACACAATAAGGATACTATGTTTCAAACACTGTCAATTGTTATTATTCATTTTCATGACATCCCTATGGTGGTCCGAATTTTGTATATCATGATTCACACCTTCTACTCCCCTATGTTTGGATTAATTCCAATGCCCCTAGCCTTACCCTGCTCGTACACAAGAGCTCACTAGGAAAGAGATGATTTATCTATTATGATATCTTCATACTCCATTTGGGCCTCTACCATTATTCTTGGAAATACATACTGGTTTCTCAAACCCCTGATTCCCAGAGCTTGATTTTCACTCTTATATTTGAGTGGAATGATAAGGTGGTCATCCCTTGTTTCTCACATTGGGCCCGACCCACGTGATCTTAGGGACTGATCACCGTATGTTCCATGAATATAAAAAAAATCCAATAGACCAAAAATGAATAAAAAATATCATGCTTGCATCTAGCATAAATAGTCAATGCATGAAAGTGTGTTCAAAAGATACATGCATCATAGTACACGAGGATCGATCCCTACCTTGGATGGGTTGACCCCGTCAAAAGAGAGTTGTAGCTCCTCCACCCTGAAAGACTGGCGCTGGCATGGTGTGCTCCTAAACTAGTAAGTTGGTTCATCCCTGCTCGCTTCAGGGATGGAGAAATCATCCCTTAGTCCAAATCCATATAGAGGTAGCCTCTTGCAAAGCAAATTGTTCTTTTGGATTTACAACAGTAGCACCACCTGCAAATTGCGATCATAATGGATTCGTACAAACTCCCTTAGACACAAGCTATTCACCATATTTTCCCTTCAGAAAGCATCCGCAAGGACATCACTAACAGCATCTTCGTGGGACATTTAGTTTTTGAGATTTGGACATTTTTTTGTTCTGGACCGCAAAGCTCTTTCATGGAGCTCGTTCACGGAGCTTGTTTGCACAAGCATCTCATGGAGCACTACCCCAGCCTTCAGACGCAATTTGTAGAGTGCATCGATGTGAAGTCAAAGACTCTCTATGTGTCTCGAAGAATAAGTCCTGATTTGTGGAGAGAATTTGGGGAGTACACGAAGAATCACGAATTATGAGAGTTAAAGGCAAAAAATGCAGAGAAGAGAAAGGGATAAACAGAGGTCATCTCCCCTATTTATTGGTGAGGACCTCGGGTGCTTCGCGGCATGTCCAACCACGGTGAGCTTCGCATGGTGCTCATCCCACATGTCGCCACTCCTCTTTTTGAACCTCCTTCGCGAGTCAGCTTCGCGATTGACCGAGTGATTTTGGCGATTGACCCTCAGACATTGACCCTCAATTTCAAATCAGCTCCCAGTCTGAGGGGGGAATTTGTTGGTTCCAAAATTTAGGTAGAACAAGAATAAACAGAAAGTATTATGAGCTGCCTCCCAAAGCCCATTCGTGGATCCCCTGTACCCCCACAGTCCATGCAAAGCTCCTCCTTCACGAAGCTATCATGGTGCAAGGAGGCATGATGCTCCGTGAACCCATTTGACGTTCGTGAAGGTTCCACGAAGTAAGGAGGTGGAATTCTCCATGAACCCATTTGACGTTCATGAAGCCACCATAGAGCAAGGAGGCGAGATACTCCACGAAACCATTTGATGTTCGTGAAGCTGCCACGGAGCAAGGAGGTGGCATGCTCCACAAACCCATTTGATGTTCTCGAAACTGCCATGCAGTTATAAAAAAATGCCTCATATCTTTGTGCTGAGCGAGCTATTCTTCACGGAGCCCCTTGCCTATAAATACCGAGATCCCCTCAAGCTAAAAGGACATATCCTCCAAACATTCACATTCTTTTCTCTTGAATCATGAATAAATTTATACTCTGTGAACCATGAGCTTTTTCAAGGTACTTTTTCATCACGAAGTGCCACTCCCTTTGCATGAATTTAGAACCTCTTCAAAGAGGGATGCGCTTCACGGATCCCACAAGCCTCCGCAAAGGAAGGATAACCCCAACTGGACTCGGGTCTTCACTGAACACTTATGCTTCGTGAAATAACCTCCATGCACATGTTACCCATGCTAAGGTAGGGTCACTGTGCCTCGCGAAGCATAATTTTTTTTCAATGCTACGCTTATTAAGGCACCCTTTCTACGTGAAGCACTGCTCCACGAATGACTTTATACATTGTAAAGCACCTTCCATATGATCAAATTCCCTATGCCTTGGATAAGCCACTTCACTTCGCAAATCACACCCCTTCGTGAAGCCCATCCACTTCATGGAGTACTGCTTCACAAGGATTCTACCTGTGAACCACTTTTCTCTACAACTCCTTTTCTCATGTGACCCCCCAGATTTTCACAAAGTGATTTCAAAGTCCCTTGGGTGGTGCTTCTCACTACGTTGTTTCATCCCATGCTTCTTCGCATAGGCATGCTAACATATATTTATTCTTCGCATAGCCTTGTTAATGTGGACCCCTCAATGGATAACTCCATAACCCCCTCTCCATGTCATTACTGATTCATTTCCTCCCTCAAGGGGGGGGGTGGGAGGTATCGGTTATGTAAGTCATACGGGATGTGGAGTAAACCCACCTCGTCCGATCTACTAGACATTAAACTACCAAGCATCATCATCCTAAGCATTTAATGAGATCCTATTTATTGGAGTGGTTTCAATCCATGGGGAAAGGGAAACCATCTTGGTGTATTCCCCTAGCCTTTCTTGCATGAGGTAGCACCCATGATCCTACTATATTTTTCCTGGACAAACACTAGATGGGGGTGGGCAACAGAACCCTCCTTTCTTCAGTTCCAAATCCCTCACCCTTTGGGATTTGTTTCCACCAAGCCTCCACCCTGGAGTACATCCCAATCTCCATCTCCATGGGCCGCTAACCATTCGTAAGCCCCTGTTTCCTATTTGGTCCGCTAACCACAGGTAAGCCCAACTCTACATCCCACGAACGCACCTTTCACGACCTGGTCATCTGGTCCTTGAGGCCTCTTGTTTCTCATACCAAGAATGACTCACGTGGGCTTAGAGTAAGCATCGACCATGGAATCCTTTCTGGGAATCCTAGAGTGTAAGCACAAAATAACCATTTTGAACTACGTGTACTTTGATCCCTGCCAAGGAAAGGCATGTAGGAATACTCCCTGAGGTTCATGCCCAACATCCATTGGTTCCGACTCCCTTCACTTCAATTCCCACCCATTCTAAACTATCTGGATTTTGATTCATGCCAAGGAAAGGTACCTAGGAAGCCTCTCTGAGGTTCAAGCCCAACACCCATTGGTCCTGACCATCTTCATGTCGGTTCCCACTCCATCTAAACTATGTGAACTTTGATCTTTCCCAATGTAAGGTACATAGGAAGCCTCTCTAAGGTTCAATCCCAATAACCACTGGTTCCAACCCCTTCATGTCGGACCACCTTCGTCCCCCATGGTGTTAAACTACATGTCCCCTTTTCTTGATGCATGACGTTAAGCTACACCCACAATCCCGAACTACGTGGGATTTAATCCATGTCTCCAAGACATGGTATGTTGGAAGCCTCTATAAGGTTCAACCCCATCCAGTATTAAGCTGTTGTAACCCCCATCTAGTGGTAAGCCGTTCTGACCCCATCTAGTGGTAAGTTATTGTGACCCCATCTAACGGTAATCCGTTGTGACCCCATCCGGTGGTAAGCCATTTTGACCCCATCCTACAGTAAACCATTGTGACCCCATCTAGTGGTAAGACATTGTGACCCCATCTAGTAGTAAGCCATGGTGACCCCATCTAGCGTTAAGTCGTTGTGCCCTCATCCAACGTTAAGCCATTGGGCCTCCATGCAGCAGTATGCCGTTGCGCCCTCATCCAACGGTGAGCCATTGTCAACCCCATTCGACGGTATTCCTTTGAAGTCCCCAAATGACGATAATCCATTGAAGTCCCCAGTCGATGGTAATCCGTCATTATATGATCTATTCTGATTTTATTACCTTCCACAAGGATACATATAAAGCCTCTATGAGGTTTAACCCCATCAATAATGTCTCATCCTGATCTATCCCTCAATACTATGTGTTTTGGAAAGATCATGCCCCATCCTAGAGGTTATATTTCCTCCAGATCTCATCCATGTTTCCATTCTCATGGGCCACCTCCTTAGGTGTCACATCGTCCCACCAAACTACACAGAGTTTGATTCCCTGCCACGAGGATATATAGGAGGTCTCTTTAAGGCTCAAGCCTGACATCACCATTGTCCTCACATCGGTTACATCTCATTCTCCCTCTACTTCATTCAACACTCCATCATCAATCTTGATTCTTACCCGGGCCGAAACATCCTCACGAGATCAAGAAAATTCACCTCTTCATTTTCCCTAGCAGTAACTGCGTAACAAACCACACGTTACCCCCAACATCAGTGTTCCGTCCAGGGGCTTCACCCATCTGATCCACTCTAGTCAGTGTTCTGATTAGTCAGATCCATCTCTACTAGATGTTAAACTTGTGGCATACCCTATGATAAACCATGGAAGTTGAGGAAAACCTCAGATACATGCCAATCGAATATAATTCCCAGCATTCAATGTGGGATTCCTCGGGCTTCTGTGCCCTTGAGAAGCCCTATAATAAGGGGAAGAAACCTAAACGTGCTAGTGTTCCAGAATCTTGTCACACCAGTGATGTCCAATGTGCCTACTCCCCTGACATACGGTTGCTACCATGACTGGACTCCTTGGAATTTCCTAACAAAAGCAGCATAATTTAATGGTGTCCATGAAGACATGACACCAGGAAGAGTTTCACGAACAACGTCTTAGTCTATAAGGGAGACACAGACTAGGTGACGAGTTCCGAGGAGGAATGCACGGAAGGAGGAACTGGAATCCCATCATCCTGTTTAGATCAAGGAGGAAAATTCCTTGAATAAGTGATGAATGATGCCCACCTTTGGAAAGTGGGAATGCAGGGCAACAACTACACGTCCTCCATAGAAGGATGCATGCACCCCAGAGAGAGAATCAATAATAAGGATCCATGATTCATAAAACTAATTAATAATTATTCTAGATTCATAATATTGATCAAATATCAATTCTAGTAATAAAAAACAATATTGTTATAGTATTGGATTGGTGATAGAATGGTGAAGATGAGGTTGTAATAGGACTAAACTAATATTTAATTTGCCTATTTTAGATTAGTTATTTAAATTCAAACATAATAATAACATTTTGAAAAAAATTTAATCCATGTCTGTCACGACCCGCCCTCGGGGCCCATGCCGTGACTACCCCAAGCCCGCCTTCCATAGGCCAGGGGCTGGCGACTAGAACCAAGGCGAAAATCCCAACAAAAAGGGAAGGCATTGCCTTTGAAAAGTAAACAAGCACCACAGAGTAAGCAAGAGGAATAGTAAACACTAAGTAAAAACCGTACAAGCTGTGCTGAAAGTAAAAGGGGCCGGAAATACAATCCCAACTGTAAAGTACAACTGAAAGGGAAAAACAGCAACTGAAAGGGAAAACTGCAGTGCCGAGCCGTCCTCTGGAAGTCTCACCTGAAGGGTGGGTACAGATAGCCTCCACTGCTCCTCGGGTCCACCTAACCGCTCCGAGTACGTCCCGCCCAGTGGTCCACCTCCAGGTACTGTCCTGCTCCGCACGCCTCCTCCACGATTAGCACTGTCCGTCGTCTGCAACCAACACCACGAAGTGCGGGCATAGCCCGTGCAGGGGTGAGTATAAGCTACTCAGTAGGGACCCCGAGACCCCCGAAGGTCTCCCGAAATCCCCAAAGGATAAGCCACGAAGGAGAGATACAATCACGAAGTAACATCTGACACGGCTTAGGTATATTCCCATACATATACCTAAGTCATCAATTCCCCGATCGGCTCCAACGTCCGAGCCCTAGCACAACCCAGTCCACACAGGAAAGCAAAACGCATACCCACGCAGGATAGAACAACACAATCCACAAAGGAGAGTAAACAGTAAATCCACACAGGATAGCTCAACACAATCCACAAAGGAGAGAAACACAAGATTCAGCTCACACAGGTATACTTCTTCGGATGACGATAAAGATGATCATTGAACCATCTAAGTCGTCGGACCCACGAAGGATCGATAGGTACTAACCTCGCAGTGACCCACACAGGATCGGACCCACACAGGATCGGGCCCACGCAGGACCTGTAGGAGTTGGCTCACACAGAACCACTGAGTGTTGACCCACACAGGATCGGATCCGTACAGGATCGGGCCCACACAAGACCGGGCCCACGCAGGACCTGTAGCACTGATCCACGTAGGATCGCTGAGTGCAGTAGTCGTCGCAGTCCGCTGAGGATCTCTGCACAGTCGTCGCCGCAGTCCACTGAGGATCTCTGCACGGTCGTCGTCGGAGTCCACGGAGGATCTCTGCACGGTCGTCGTCGGAGTCCACGGAGGATCTCTGCACGGTCGTTGTCGTCGAGGGAGCAGTCGCAGCCAGCACTAGGGTTCCCGCACACAGCAAGCTCGTTTGGGAGGGTCCGACCCACGAGCCGAGAGGCTGATACATCAACTGTCACGAAGTCCGAATTTGATGTATCCAAAAGTTCCGTATCGTCAACAGGAACTCAACGTCGCAGACAGCGCGTCAATCGGACGCCCGGTCTGAGAGAAATTGGCATTTTCGTCCCAGGGGCCCGGTTGGTTTTTAAGGCAAAACCAACCTGACAACACTCCACCTGCGTCCGAACCTTGGGCGGAGTATTCCAAAAGATCCGTCTCACTTAGAGGAATTCAACAAAGCTGATGGCACGTCAATCGGACGTCCGTAGCTCAAGATATGAGCGTTTCCGCTCCGAGGGCCCGGTTGGTCTCGTGTACGAACCAACCCGGCCGAACTCAAAGTATTCCGAAACCTTGAGTGCGATATACCGAAACGACCGTCTCGATCCAAGGATCGCGTTGCCACTGACGGAAAGTTGTTTGGAGGCACGAAGCTCAAGTTACGGGCGTTTGAACGAAAACGTCCGAAGAAGGGGGGTACGGGCCCGGGCCGACCCGGCCCGACCCCCATGGGTCGGCCCGAATCGGGTCGACCCGACCCGGGTCCGACCCGGTTGGACCGGTCCGGCCCGGCCAGGGCGCGGCCCGGCCAGTCGGACCGGCCTGGCTCGGCTCGGCCGAGCGGCCGAGCGCCGCGGGCGTTGACCCGCGGCCTGAGAAAGTCGCGGCCCGCGTGGGCCGCGCTGGCGAACCGCGGACGCGGCTGAGCCGCGTCCCGCCTGGGCGAACCGGACCCGCGTGGCTTCAGCCGCGGCGGCCTCGTCCAGCGGCGCGCCGGGGCGCCACCGGCAGTTTCCGCGGGCCGCCGGCGTTGCTCCGGTGGCCCGTTTTCCTTCCCGTCTGCGCCGTTGCTCCTCCCGGGATCCGTTCTTTACTGCGGGATCGTCAAACACCCGTTGCAGCATGATCCGTTGTCGCCCGCCAAATCCGCACAAAACGAAGAACGGCGGAGGGTCGTCGGGCCGTGTTCGTTTGGCCCGCACCCTCCGCGTTAGAGATAAACAACCGGGAGAAATTGTTCAACACATGAACCGACAATTTTAATAAAATAAAATTGTTCATTTGAAACCGGCTCTTTAATTTTTCAAAGAACGTTCACGGGAATAATTAAAAAGGGGTAATTTTCCAAAATAAATCCCTACCTCGTCGATCGTCGCGCGCGGGCGTTCTTCGCGGAAAAGATCGTCGCAGAAGAGAGGGATCGTCGCGTCGTCGCGGGGAGGCGTCGCGTCGTCGCGAAATCCGGCGTTGAGTCGGCGAGCTCAACGAACCAAGAACAATAGATTTAAATTATTAATATTTAAATCTGTGTTTCGTTTAAAACCAAAAGAAAAGAACTTGAGAGGAATACCGAGATCACTCACCTCAAACGGTCGGTGATCGGAGATCGGAGCGTGGAAGAACGTCACGGACGGAAGCGTCGTCGATTTCCGGGTTCGGCGTTCTTCGCGTTCTTTGTGTTCTTCGCGAGTGAGAAGAAGCAAGAATCCTCTCAATCCTTCTCCAAAGCGCAAATAACCAGAGGTCGAGCGTTGGCCTTATTTTATTATTACGCCAACGAATTTGAAAAACTGGTTAAGAAACGATCCATCAATTCGTTGAATTAATTCAACGAAAGAAACAGGACATTTAATTCACGAAGGAAACATCCCATTTAATTCACAAAAGAAACAGCCCAATTAAATGGTCTGTTGAGAATTTAGAAAACGCGTCGGTTGACTTTCATTAAGACGGGTTTTCACGGGTGCGTTTCTTAGCAGAAAGAAACGGCGGGGCTCGTGCGGGCCCCACCCCACAAATATCCTACCAAGGGGGTAGGATATTTCTGGATAGCATCCTATCCAGTTCAACTCAGTTCAAGCCGCCTTTAAGTGGCTTCAAGTGGCTTCCAAGTGGCTTAAGTGAAATAAAATAAAGTTGTCGCAAAATTATTTTATTTCTTAACTTTAAGCCCGAAAATTAAAAACCACACCCGAGCAAATACAACTCCGGAAGAGGCGTTTATAAGCGAATACCGGTGCTGCGATTTCATCGGTGCCCTCAGAATTCGATTCCAGGCACCGGTTCAAAAGTTAGAAAAACCCGCTCGTCCGTTCACTGAACGTACCCGAGCCAAACTTCAGAAAATGATTCCGGGCACACCGCGCCTCGGAATCAGGTGTCGTCAGAAACTGCGCTCTTGTAAAATTCCAAAGAAAATTAAGAAAAAAATTTCCTTGAAATTTACGGGTCTTTACATTACTCCCACCTCAGGACTTTACGTCCTCGTAAAGATACATCAAAAACTAGGGAAACAAATGTGGGTACTGAGCACGCATCTGAGCCTCCCGCTCCCAAGTGCTCTCCTGGAGGTTCCCGTGCTGCCATCTGATGCGCACAAGAGGAATCGATCGCCCACGTAGGACCCGCTCCTGTCGATCCTCTATCTCCACTGGGACCTCCGCAAAAGTCGCTCCATCATCCACGTCTATCTCCCCATAGTCAATGATGTGGGTCGGGTCGTGCACGTATCTCCTCAGCTGGGATACGTGGAAGACGTCGTGTACCCGGTGCAACTGAGGTGGCAGAGCCAGACGATAAGCCACCTCGCCAACCCTGCTGAGGACCTGGAAGGGTCTGATGAAGCGTGGAGACAACTTGCCGCCTCGGCCAAATCTCCTCAAACCACGTCGAGGTGAGACCCGCAAGAAGACGTGGTCGCCATCCTCGAACTCTAGTGGCCTCCGCCTCCTGTCATCATATGACTTCTGCCAACTCTGTGCTGTCCTCATCCGCTCCTGGATGACTTGGACCTTCTCTGTCGTGGCCCGGACCATCTCTGGTCCCACAAGTGCTGACTCTCCAGGGTCTGTTCAGCACAAAGGGGATCTGCAAGGCCTGCCGTACAACGCCTCGTAGGGTGCCATCCCTATGGTGGAGTGGTAGCTGTTGTTGTACGCAAACTATACCAAGGGTAGGTGGTCCTCCCAACTGCGACCAAAGTCGAGGACACATGCACGGAGAATGTCCTCGAGAGTCTGAATGGTCCTCTCCGTCTGACCATCCGTCTGAGGGTGAAAGGTGGTGCTCAGACGTAGTCGCGTCCCGAACGCCTCCTGCAACCCCTTCCAAAGCCGGGAAGTAAAGCGAGCGTCCCGATCGGAGACGATAGTCGATGGCACACCGTGAAGTCGTACAATCTTCTGAACGTAGAGACGCCCCAAGCTCTCCACTGAGCCCTGCTCTCGGATGGGTAAGAAGTGTGCCGACTTGGTGAGTCAGTCAACAATCACCCAAATGGAATCGTGACCTCTGGAAGTGCGTGGAAGTCCAGTCACAAAGTCCATAGACATCCCGTCCCACTTCCACTCCGGGACCTCCAAGGGCTGTACCAAACCTGCTGGTACCTGATGCTCTGCCTTCACCTACTGGCAGGTGAGGCACCGTGAAATGAACTCTGCCACAGCCTTCTTCATGCCCGGCCACCAGTGCTGTCGTCTGAGATCATGGTACATCTTCGCCACTTCAGGATGTACCGCCAAAGGAGAAGTGTGATACACTCTCAGCACCTCCTCTCGTAAAGCGACTGGTACCAAGGTACGTCCTCTGAAAAGGACATCGTGCTATGCTCCAAGGGAGAAACCATCAGGTGCCTGTCCCGAGGATATCTGTGCACGCCGTGTCTCACAGTCGACGTCCCCCCGCTGTGCCTCTCTGACCCGCTGAAGAAGTGGAGGAGAGACTGTGAGAGACTGAAGGAAGGTTGCTCCGTCTCTATCCACGAAGGATATCTGCAAAGCGGCTAGCTGCTCTGTCGCCTCCTCAAGTAGCTGGATGCCCGTCCTCCTACTGAGGGCATCAGCCACCACGTTCCCCTTCCCAGGAGTATAGACTATCTCAAAGTCATAGTCCTGGAGGAACTCGATCCAACGCCGCTGTCTCAGGTTCAGGTCCTTCTGAGAGAAGATGTACCTGAGACTCTGGTGGTCAGAAAAGACTGTGAAGCGCTCGCCCATTAGATAGTGTCGCCATGTCATCAGGGCAAAGACCACTACTGCCAACTCCAAGTCATGGGTAGCATAGTTCTGCTCATGAGACCTCAACTGACGTGATCCGTAGGCAATCACGGCCCGCTCCTGCATCAGGACACACCCGAGTCCGGTCCCTGATGCATCGCAGTAGACTACGTATCCAACTCCCTCCTCAGGAAACCTCAAGATAGGTGCGCTGGTCAACCTCTGCCTCAACTCCTGGAAGCTCTGCTGACATCTGTCTGACCACACGAAGGGTTTCCCCTTCTTCGTCAACACTGAGAGTGGGGCCGCAACTCGGGAGAAGTCCGGCACAAATCTCCGATAGTATCCGGCTAGGCTCAAGAAACTCCGCACCTCTGTCACGCTCTTGGGTGGCTCCCAAGCTAGCACTGCCTCGATCTTCGCGAGATCCACTGCAACTCCCGCCTCAGAAATGACGTGCCCCAAGAAGTGGACCTCACGTAACCAGAACTGACACTTCGAGAGCTTTCCATAAAGCTGGTGCTCTCGGAGTGTGTCTAGTACAACACGCAGGTGGTAGGCGTGCTCCTCCTCCGTCGTCGAGTACACCAAAATGTCGTCGATGAAGACCACGACAAATCGATCGAGGTATGGCTGGAAGATACTGTTCATGAGGCTCATGAACACTGCTGGAGTGTTGGTCACGCCGAAAGGCATAACCAAGAACTCATAGTGGCCATACCGACACCTGAAGGCCGTCTTCTGCACATCCTCGTCTCGAACTCTAAGCTGATGATAGCCTGACCTGAGGTCTATCTTCGAGAACCACCGTGCTCCCTTGAGCTGGTCGAAGAGGTCATCAATCCTGGGTAGCGGATTCTTGTTCCTCACTGTCACCTGATTCAGGCGACGATAATCGACACACAGTCGCAAGCTCCCGTCCGCCTTCTTGGCGAACAAAATCGGGGAAGCCCAGGGCGAAACACTGGGTCGGATGAACCCCTTGCCCTGCAAGTCCTCCAACTGTACCCGCAGCTCTCGAAGCTCAGCGGGGGCCATCCGATATGCTGGAGTGGATATCGGAGCTGTCTCGGGGTACAGGTCAATATAAAAGTCTACCTCTCTGCGAGGAGGTAGTCCTGGAACGTCGTCGGGAAAGACGTCCGCGTACTGATCCACCACTGCAGGAAAACTGGGACTCCGCACGTCAACTGCTCCCAGGATGAGGCTAGCCAACTGATGAGTGATGGGCTGACCTTTCCTCTGCGTGAGTCCATCCTGTGCTGCTAAGTCTCCCTTCTCGCCGGTGAAGGTGAACCTGCTCCCGTCGGTGCGCACACATCGCACCTTGCGCCTAATGCAGTCAATCTGAGCATGGACCGTAGATAACCAATCCATGCCCAAGATGACGTCGTAAGGCCTCGACGCTGCTACAAGAAGATCTCAGCCGAAGCTCTCGCCTCCTAGAGTAAGATCACACTACCGGCACCTGTGCGTAATCGTCGAGTCTGCTCCCGTAGGAGTCTCTAGCCGTAAGGATCGAGCCAACGGCTCCGTCGGAATCTCCGAGCTCCGAACAAGGGCAGTGGCTATGAAAGAGTGACTCGCTCATGTGTCTATCAGAACTGCAGCAAGGGTGGAATAGACACCGATCGTACCTCGAATCATCTCTGGCGCGCCGTGGTCGTAGGCCTCCACTGCCTGGAGCTGAGCCGGTCTCTGCCCGCCAGCTCCCTGTGGTCGGGGCGGGCCTCCCGGTGGTGGTGGTGGCAGAGCCTCAAAGCGTCGCCCACCACCTGCTGCTCGGCTATCTCCTCTGCCTCGTCCGCCTCCTCCCTGCGGACCGCCACGGTCGACTCTCTGCCTCTGGCTGGGTGGTCCCTCCACTGTCGGCTGCCCCTCGGTACGACGGGTCGGGCAGTCACGAGCCATGTGGCCCTGCCCGCCGCACTCGTAGCACTGTCTGCCTCTCGGATGGCTGGGTCCGGGCTGGGTGCCCTGCACTGCTGAGCCAGTGTCCCGAGGTCGCCTGCCGGAAGGTCTGGTCCGCCTGGAACCCTGAGTCATCCGCCGGCTACCAGCTGCCGAAGACTCCGCTATCTGCCACCCGGCGGTAGGTCTCGCTGTGGACTCAGCCAGGAAGCTCTTGATCAGGAGGGCTCGCTCCAGTACTCCTGCCTGGGTCGGGATGCTGAGGGAGATCAGCGATGCCCTAATCTCGAGTCTCAATCCCTGCTCGATGGTCCGGGCCCGGAAGAAGGGGTCCCGTACCATGTCTGTCGAGTAGCGAGATAGGTCGGTGAACCTCGCCGCATACTGAGCGACCGTCAAGCTGCCCTGCCACAGCTGAAGAAGCTCCTGAATGCGCACCGCACGAAGGGTGGCCGGGACGAACTCTGAGCGGAAGAGGCTCTCAAAGTCCGTCCAGATGAGGGTGGCCTCATCGTGTACCTGGAGCATCAGGCTCCACCAGCGTCCGGCTGCTGCGTGCAGTAGGCTCGCCGCGAGGATCACCATGAGGTCTGCTGGTGTCCTCACTAGCCTGAAAACTCGGACGACCGCCTCCAGCCAGTCCTCGGATGCCTGGGGGTCCGACTCCCCACGGAACCTGGGTGGTCGCTGGCGCTGGAACTCGTGCAGAGCTCCGAGGCGTCGTGCGTCGTCAGCTGCCAGTGCTGGAAGCATCGGGGGCTCGGCGGGTAAAGGTACCGCCGGTGCCTCTGCTGTCAACGGGCCCTGTACCAAGGCCTCGTTGCTCGGCGGGCTGTCGTCGCACACTACTCTAGGAACCCTAGCTGGCTACTGTCGTCGTGCCATCCTGAAAAGGAAACAAGTATGCCACGGTCAGAACAGTATACCTAGTGAGCTAACACAAGTAATCACAAAGAAAACTTGAAACACACATGCAATCAATGTTTTCGTGCATTAAGTCGGAAATCAGAAGTCAGGGTCCTGGTGTATGGATACGTCGGCCGCCGCACCAACACTGGACTCCCTGGACTGATAACCACACTCAATACGCTAAACACTATTGCTTCACATAGAAGAAAGATCAGAGTCTGCGGTAGAACCGACCACCTCTGATACCAATTTGTCACGACCCGCCATCGGGGCCCGTGCCGTGACTACCCCAAGCCCGCCTTCCATAGGCCAGGGGCTGGCGACTAGCACCAAGGCGAAAATCCCAACAAAAAGGGAAGACATTGCCTTTGAAAAGTAAACAAGCACCACAGAGTAAGCAAGAGGAATAGTAAACACTAAGTAAAAACTGTACAAGCTGTGCTGAAAGTAAAAGGGGCCGGAAATACAAGCCCAACTGTAAAGTACAACTGAAAGGGAAAAACAGTAACTGAAAGGGAAAACTGCAGTGCCGAGCCATCCTCTGGAAGTCCCACCTGAAGGGTGGGTACAGATAGCCTCCACTGCTCCTCGGGTCCACCTAACCGCTCCGAGTACGTCCCGCCCAGTGGTCCACCTCCAGGTACTGTCCTGCTCCGCACGCCTCCTCCACGATCAGCACTGTCCGTCGTCTGCAACCAACACCACGAAGTGCGGGCATAGCCCGTGCAGGGGTGAGTATAAGCTACTCAGTAGGGACCCCGAGACCCCCGAAGGTCTCCCAAAATCCACAAAGGATAAGCCACGAAGGAGAGATACAATCAAGAAGTAACATCTGACACGGCTTAGGTATATGACCATACATATACCTAAGTCATCAATTCCCCGATCGGCTCCAACGTCCGAGCCCTAGCACAACCCAGTCCACACAGGAAAGCAAAACGCATACCCACGTAGGATAGAACAACACAATCCACAAAGGAGAGTAAACAGTAAATCCACACAGGATAGCTCAACACAATCCACAAAGGAGAGAAACACAAGATTCAGCTCACACAAGTATACTTCTTCGGATGACGATAAAGATGATCATTGAACCATCTAAGTCGTCGGACCCACGAAGGATCGATAGGTACTAACCTCGCAGTGACCCACACAGGATCAGACCCACACAGGATCGGGCCCACGCAGGACCTGTAGGAGTTGGATCACACAGAACCGCTGAGTGTTGACCCACACAGGATCGGATCCGTACAGGATCAGGCCCACACAGGACCGGGCCCACGCAGGACCTATAGCACTGATCCACGTAGGATCGCTGAGTGCAGTAGTCGTCGCAGTCCGCTGAGGATCTCTGCACAGTCGTCGCCGCAGTCCACTGAGGATCTCTGCACGGTCGTCGTCGGAGTCCACGGAGGATCTCTGCACGGTCGTCGTCGGAGTCCACGGAGGATCTCTGCACGGTCGTCGCCGTCGAGGGAGCAGTCGCAGCCAGCACTAGGGTTCCCGTACACAGCAAGCTCGTTCGGGAGGGTCCGCCCCACGAGCCGAGAGGCTGATACATCAACTGTCACGAAGTCCAAAGTTGATGTATCCAAAAGTTCCGTATCGTCAACAGGAACTCAACGTCACAGACGGCGCGTCAATCGGACGCCCGGTCTGAGAGATATTGACATTTTCGTCCCAGGTGCCTGGTTGGTTTTTAAGGCAAAACCAACCCGACCACACTCCAACTGCATCCGAACCTTGGGTGGAGTATGCCAAAAGATCCGTCTCACTTAGAGGAATTCAACAAAGCTGACGGCACGTCAATCGGACGTCCGTAGCTCAAGATATGAGCGTTTCCGCTCCGAGGGCCTGGTTGGTCTCGTGTACGAACCAACCCGGCCGAACTTAAAGTATTCTGAAACCTTGAGTGCGATATATCGAAACGACCATCTCGATCCAAGGATTGCGTTGCCGCTGACGGCGAGTGGTTTGGAGGCACGAAGCTCATGTTACGGGCGTTTGAACGAAAACGTCCGAAGAAGGGGGGTACGGGCCCAGGCCGACCCGGCCCGACCCCCCCGACCCGACCCGGGTCCGACCCGGTTGGACCGGTCCGGCCCGGCCAGGGCGCGGCCCGGCCGGTCGGACCGGCCTGGCTCGGCTCGGCCGAGCGGCCGAGCGCCGCGGGCGTTGACCCGCGGCCTGAGAAAGTCGCGGCCCGCGTGGGCTGCGCTGGCGAACCGCGGACGCGGCTGAGCCGCGTCCCGCCTGAGCGAACCGGACCCGGGCGGCCGCGGGTCCGTTGGCCGCCGCCGCCGTGGCTTCAGCCACGGCGGCCTCGTCTGGCGGCGCGCCAGGGCGCCGCCGCCTCTGGCCGCCGGCGCCGCCGCGCCGGCAACCCGCGCCGCCTGCAGTTTCCGCGGGCCGCCGGCGTTGCTCCGGGGGCCCGTTTTCCTTCCCGTCTGCGCCGTTGCTCCTCCCGGGATCCGTTCTTTACTGCGGGATCGTCAAACACCCGTTGCAGCATGATCCGTCATCGCCCGCCAAATCCGCACAAAACGAAGAACGGCGGAGGGTCGTCGGGCCGTGTTCGTTTGGCCCGCACCCTCCGCGTTAGAGATAAACAACCGGGAGAAATTGTTCAACACATGAACCGACAATTTTAATAAAATAAAATTATTCATTTGAAACCGGCTCTTTAATTTTTCAAAGAACGTTCACGGGAATAATTAAAAAGGGGTAATTTTCCAAAATAAATCCCTACCTCGTCGATCGTCGCGCGCGGGCGTTCTTCGAGGAAAAGATCGTCGCGGAAGAGAGGGATCGTCGCGTCGTCGTGGGGAGGCGTCGCGTCGTCGCGGAATCCGGCGTTGAGTCGGCGAGCTCAACGAACCAAGAACAACAGATTTAAATTATTAATATTTAAATCTGTGTTTCGTTTAAAACCAAAAGAAAAGAACTTGAGAGGAATACCGAGATCACTCACCTCAAACGGTCGGTGATCGGAGATCGGAGCGTGGAAGAACGTCACGGACGGAAGCGTCGTCGATTTCCGGGTTCGGCGTTCTTCGCGTTCTTCGCGTTCTTCGTGTTCTTCGCGAGGGAGAAGAAGCAAGAATCCTCTCAAACCTTCTCCAAAGCGCAAATAACCAGAGGTTGAGCGTTGGCCTTATTTTATTATTACGCCAACGAATTTGAAAAACTGGTTAAGAAACGATCCATCAATTCGTTGAATTAATTCAACGAAAGAAACATGCCATTTAATTGACGAAGGAAACAACCCATTTAATTCACGAAAGAAACAGCCCAATTAAATGGTCTGTTAAGAATTTAGAAAATGCGTCGGTTGACTTTCATTAAGATGGGTTTTCACGGGTGCGTTTCTTAGCGGAAAGAAACGGCGGGGCTCGTGCGGGCCCCACCCCACAAATATCCTACCAAGGGGGTAGGATATTTCTGGATAGCATCCTATCCAGTTCAACTCAGTTCAAGCCACCTTTAAGTGGCTTCAAGTGGCTTCCAAGTGGCTTAAGTGAAATAAAATAAAGTTGTCGCAAAATTATTTTATTTCTTAACTTTAAGCCCGAAAATTAAAAACCACACCCGAGCAAACGCAACTCCGAAAGAGGCGTTTCTAAGCGAATACCGGCGCTGCGATTTCATCGGTGCCCTCAGAATTCGATTCCGGGCACCGATTAAAAAGTTAGAAAAACCCGCTCGTCCGTTCACTGAACGTACCCGAGCCAAACTTCGGAAAATGATTCCGGGCACACCGGGCCTCGGAATCAGGTGCCGTCAGAAACTGCGCTCTTGTAAAATTCCAAAGAAAATTAAGAAAAAAATTTCCTTGAAATTTACGAGTCTTTACAATGTTCTCAATAATTAACTATTTTATTATAATTGAAACCCCCTAATGGTATAATGATCGCATCTATAAAAAGTGATTCTTCTCTATTTGAATTTTGTGAGAGATTGATTTCTATAAACCTTGTTATTCTCCCTCTGGTTCTCTTTTATGTTTTCTTAAACATGGATTGTATTTTCCTAAATAAATACCACATCAGTTTTTATGAAAGGAAAGTAACATTTGATATTACCAACTAGTGGTGGTTTATCGTTATGATGAGAAATATTAACATTTAATTGGAATTACATACATTATATTTGTCATGATTACTATACAAAAGGGGTTTCTAATATGATATGGTTGTGGAGAAACTCCACATTAATGATTTATCAAATTTTTAGGAGTTTTTTGATGTCTTTCCAAAAAAATATTCATTGTCTTCCCACAAGCCAAGATGGTGAGTTATAAATAGAACTAATATTTGGGAATAAACCAATATAGAATACTCCCAAAAGAATATCTCAGATTGAGTTATAGAAATTGAAGAAGAAATTATAGCAGAATCTTCAAAAGGTATCCATTTAGATAATTTTTGAAACATTGTGTGTGCCTATTCTTTTTATTAAGAAGTTATACAGATTTATGAAACTATACAATGATTATAAATAACTAAAAAATCATAATCTAGAACATTTATCATATGCGCTATATTAATATCTTGTTTGAGAAAATGTGATGAGTTAAATACTTTTAATTGGTTTCCTTTATTATAGATACTATAAATTGAGGGTGAATAAATAGGATATACCAAATAAATCATTTGAAACAACATTTGG
The DNA here is from genome assembly GCA_963277665.1 of Viscum album. Lineage (NCBI taxonomy): Eukaryota > Viridiplantae > Streptophyta > Magnoliopsida > Santalales > Viscaceae > Viscum > Viscum album. The sequence continues at coordinate 569,039,459 of OY728130.1, read as the reverse complement.
ACAATATGAATATGTATTACTTACATTTGGTTTTACTAATAACCCCATTATATTAATAAATTTGATGAATCCAATCATTAAATATTACCTTGATCAGTTTCTGGTGGTCATTAAAAATGATATTATGATATATTCATCGAGCATGTAATATAATTAAGATCCCATGAGGGTTGTGATGACAACCCTAAAAATTAAGAATATGTATTCAATATTTTAAAAGTATGGATTTTTTTGTTAACAAAGTATAATTTTTGAGACATGTAATCCAAATAGAGGGTATATCGGTGGATGCCCCAAAATTGGAGGTTGTTGAACATTGTATTAGAGAAATCATTGCAACTGATATCTATAGATTTATTGGTTTGGATGATATCATTTATTGTTTCTGTATAATTTATTGATATTTTTTAATCCACTCACCATGTTCACTATGAAGGGAGCTAAGTTCCTTTTGATAAATGAAGGTGAATAATGTTTCAAGGAAACAGAGAGACGATTAGTCAATGTAGCAGTACATACATTACCATACAATGGATATGGGTTTTCAATATATAATGACTCACTAAATAAGGGAATTTGTTTCATTATCATGTATATCGATATGATGATTGAATATTATTTATGATAATTGGTGCTTATTGAGGAAAATTACCCATCACATGATTTGGATTTAGCTCCATTAATTTGTATATTAAAGATATGTAGATGTTATATTATTATAGTAATGTTTGATATATATTCTAATCATAAAATATTATCATATATATTGAAACATAAAGAGTTGGATATGTTCTAGAGAAGACGGTTGGAACAGATTATTGCTTATGATTTCTCAATACATCACCACCAAGGGAAACTGAATGAGTTAGTTAATGCTTTGAGTTGAAAGGATCATGAAAGATTTCAATGAAGAGGATAACAAAAGATATAATATTTCAAGATAACCAAATTATTGATCTTGAAATCATTAAGGAAGGGGATAAATACTATCTTTCTCAAATTATTTTTCTACTGTCTATGTACATGAATATTAAAGAGGAATTGAAGGAGTCTTTAGAGTTTAAGAAGATGTTATGAAATGTTTATAAGTTTAATAATGGTTATGGTGAAATGATAATATTATGAAACTATGTATTTATAATATCTATACCAAATTTAAATAAGCAGTTGTTGGATGAGGCTCAAAGTTCTTCATTCTCTGTTTATCCTAGATGTCTGAAGATGTATATAGATATGGAACAATTTTTTTGGTTGGATTACAAGAATAGAGGTATTTTATAGTTTTTACATTGGTTAATGGTATTATAATAAGTTAAGGTTAAGAGACAAAAGTATAAGGGGATTTTAAAAATATTACCCTTACCAGAATGAAAATGGAAAAATATCACTATAGATATTATCTCCCGACTCCCAAACTATCTCATTGTAATAATGTTATATGGGTTATAGTCGATCACCTTATGATGTTAGAACACTTCATAGATGTTAGAGAATATTTATATCTAGATATACCTTCAATAATATACATTAGTTAATTGGTATGTTTCCATTGAGAACCACATTATATTTTATATGATTGGGATCTTTGGTTAACCTCGATGTTCTGGTAATGTATTTAGAAGGATATGTATACTGAGTAATGTTTTAACATTATGTATCATCTATAGAAAGGTATTAAGTTTAATACAACCATTAAATTCCATTATAATCTGTTTAGATCATATTCTATGGATATTATAGTTAGTAGGGACCGACATCTTCCTCTAGTTTATTTTTCTTACAACAATATCTTTCACTTGGACTTTTAGATCACTCCATATGAATCCCTCTATAGAATGAAATCGAGAACTCCAATGCTTTCAGATGAAGATAGAAAAATAAATCTTTTGGGACCAGATCTAACTATGGAAATTGTTGATAAAGTATGAACTATTAAACAAAACAATTAAGGTAGCTCAGGGTTGATTGAAAAGTTATACTAACAATCATCGATGTGATATAGAATTTTATGTTACTGTTAATGTTTTCAACAAATTCTTCAATAAAAAAATGTTATGATATTTTGGAAAAAAATAATTCCTAGGTATATTTCCACATTTGAAATTTTTGAAATAGCAGGGACATTTTCTTATCACTTAGATCTCCAAATAAACCTCTCTCAAGTCCACAATGCATTCCATGTATCTCTCATGAGGAAGTGTATAACTGATCCATTACACATACATAACTCAGTAGTAATTCCATTTGAGAAAGATTTTTCTTAATTGAAAAAACTAATGGAGATTATATATTATAGAGAGAAATTTATAGAAAACAATTCCACTCAACTGGTCACAATTTTGTGGTGAAACCACTAATTTTAGGAAGTTACCTGCGATCCAAAGGATATGATGCTAAATAAATTTATTTAGTTATTTTTATCGAGGTAATGGAATTTTTAGGGTTAAATTTATTTTAAGTGTTATAATGAAACAACCACATATTTTATGTTATATTTTTTTCAAATAAATATTTTTCACTTCGATATCTATTGTTACATGCACCACTGAATTTAAACAAAACATGATAGATAATTAATGTATTATTTTGTTACAATTGTTTTCTAGGTGTTGGATTGTGGGAATGAATATGAATAAATAATTTGTATAAATTTATAGTTTACTCATGTATATAATAAATTCATTATATATAAATATATTATAAATAAAAATAGAAATCACTTGAGCGTAAAAGATATATTTTCTAAAAAAATTCCCACAATGTGTTTTTACTAAATAAATTAAATTAGACACTATTAGTGTATAATTATAATAAAATTTATATATTATAAATTTAATAAATTGTTTTACCATTAATCTGCTATTTTTTATAGACATGGTAAAGGATAAATCTAGTTTTATGTTTCAAAAATGAATTTTTTCTAAAAACGCTATCATCAATTTTTTTACACTGATTTTTAAAATAAAAATTTTATAATTATAGGATTTTTTTTAAAAAGTGGAAATAAGTTTTGAAATCAACAAGTAAAAATTATCTTAGAGTGAATATTTTATAATGTTACCAAATGATTACTTTTTCATTGAATAGGGATAATTTCTAATTTTTATTTAAAATTCATATTTGTTTATATTATTTTGATTTAAAAATTTATTTAATGATTTTTTAAACATTAAAACTATTTTAGTTTTATAATTATTAAAATTATTTAATTTATTATAATAATATTTCTGTTTAAATTTGATGAAAAATATTATACTTGAGGAAACTTCAACTTCTATGAACAACATTTTCATTGTGCTTAAGGGATTTATTTCAAATTAAATTATTCCACTAATATGGATTAAATATGGTAAAATGGATTCAACATTAGGAATATTCATAATTAATATTATATATTATTTTCATCATAATTTCTTTCTGTAATGAACTGTAAATAAATTAAAAACATGTTATCATGATTAATGTTAAAATGGGTTTACTAAAGAGTTAAATTAATAATATTAGGGTAAAAATGATCAAGAAAACTTCTCTTTTTTATATTTTATGACCATATATCGACCTCATATCATCTATTTTTCATAAATGTTTCATTTTGGATCCATTTTCTGTGTGTAAAAAACAAGGGAATATTTTAACCTCTACAAACATTCCATGTCTGTCCCCTCCCCAATTTATAAAATGTTATGCCCTCTCTAGTCTTCTCCATAATTGAAGTGCATTTTTTCAAACATGTAATTCTATAATAAATTCTATAAATACATATCAATGATCTAGATTCTTTTTTATGATCATAAAACCATCTTATGAAGGATTTAGTTGTCAACCTAATGATTTTTTCTGAATAAGAGGTATAGTTCTTAATGATCCATTTTCATTTTATTTCTTCTTCCACCTCCTTCTAATATTATTCAACCGTGATTATATAATTTAATATATGTAAGGAATCAAACCCTATTTCCTCAGAGCCAGTGCCTTATATTAATATAATTGCATGAATTCAAGAAATTCATATCCCGAATGAATGGATAGTTTTGTAGTTTTGTAAAACAAGATAAAATAATAAATTTAACATTAAAACGTGAAATGAAATAAATACTAGAAATTCCAATGGAGAAATCTATGAATCCTAGATTATCCCTGCAATTCATTCATATAATTCATCTTTACATCATAGGAAAAAATAAAACATAAGAAAGGGGTGAGCTCAAATTATCAGTAAGGGTAAGTAATATAGCGTAAGTTAACATAAAAATAAACACGAGCTATGGTGTATAACTAAACACACCTTCCTTTAATAATATACTTGACCATACTATAGAAATAATGAAATATGATTAAATAAGGCCATTTAAATGATCCTAAAATAATGAAACCCAACCATAAATATTCTACCAGTCGAATAATCACATGGTTAATTAATTAGTAATACCATAATGAGGTAATTCATAATGCTAGAAATATAAAATATATTTTAATGGCCTCGGCCAAGATGTTTAAAAATACAAGGGTAAGGCCTCAGTCAAAACCAAATTATGATTCATCTCATGAGACCTAAATATTCATTGATGGGCTGTAGTGGGACCTATCCAATGCTTATTGAGTGTAATTAATTCTTTATTTAAAGGGGATAAACATCAATAACATGAATATAAGAAATAATTTTCCCCAATCTATACACATAAACTCTAACCATTCTAAGTAGTATCATGTATGGAATCCAAATAGCACATCTATAGTCTGACTGATCATAAACCATTTAATAAAATATTGTATATGATAAATATATGATATTAACTTTGATATGATAGAAAAATATACAAAGGTTATGAAATGGAAAAAAATACTCTAATATAATCATCATGGAATTTTTTAATATAAATACACTTTTACTTCGAAAAGAATAGTTATTTTGGAAAAAATAGCATAAAACCAAAAATGAAGTAATTATTTTTTTAATTATTAAATGAGAGTTTTAAAACAATAATGGTGGCTTAAAGACCTATTTAATGTACTTGAAAATAGCTGATAAAATGAGAAGTTCCCTTGAATCGAGCTTTATCAGGATGAGTGTGTAATGTTCTTTAGAAAACATTTAAATTCCCAAAAAATAATGAAGAAAGTTGATTGGTACACATATATAGAAAATTCACACCGAATTCAGGGGGATTACATAATAATATTTTATAATTTAATTGGGATTAAAATAGACAAAGAGTGACCCCAAAAATAATGGGTGTTTGGGTAGAAAACCCTTACCTTATGTCCAAATGTGTTCTGCACATGACCTTCACATCATGTATAATAAAATTTAATCAATTAATTAATTGATTAAAAACTATATATATATATATTTTATTCATTATAATTTTATTATGTTAATTTATCACATTTTTGATGAGTTATAAGATACAATTTTATTGCGGGAGCATTTGATTCCTTGGTTTTCATTATAGATACAATTTTATATGAGTATGGAGGTTCATCTGAAAGTGGTATAATTATCCAAAATTGTATTAATATGAAACTAATGAACATTAATAATATTAAATGGTGATATAATTAATTTTATTATACATTATGAGGATGTGTTTTTAGATATAAGATTTGTAATAATCATTTCGATTATTTTGATGACATTTCGATTATTACGAACTAGTTTTCTTGTATAAATTATTATTATGTATATATATTGGTTTAATAACATCAAATAATACATAATTCATATTTTACAATATATTTTAAATGTAAAAATATTTTCATTGCTATACTTTATTGAGAAATTGAATAACAAAAGTTCTTCTTCCTTGAAGGTTTTAAATTTGCACCTCCCGAATGATGATTTCATTTTTAAAATAAAATAAAGAGATATATTAAATTGAGGAAGTATATTACATTAAAATTATATCATTATATTTTATATATCATACAATAGTTATCATGACTAATTGTATAGAGGAGTTTAGGAGATGATTAGATAATTAAATTAATTGAAAATGAAATTAAATGAAAAAGGAAGAGGGTTTACCTCTTGAAATATCCTCATTGGGAACCGCTATAAAGGATGGGGTTTTGGTATTTTAGAAATTCCAAGATCTCATAGATGTGGGGAGAGACTAGGTAAGAGGATTTAGGTATAACATTGATAAAATTATAGGTTTACAGGAGTAAGGAGAAGAGGGAGTGAGGGGTGGGTGTTATAGTTGTAATGACCCAAAATTTTATTAATGAAAATTCTTCTTGATATAATTAAATATATTATTATTCAAAGTGGTTATAAAAAATATATACATCCTTGGTATTATGATTTTTTATTTCAAAATACCATTATTAATTGTTACCATTTCTAATATAGTCGTTGAACAATGATCACATGATTAGTATAAATATAAGGCTTTAACAAATCCAATTTACTTAGACAAAGGAAGTGATATCCTCATCTAGCAGAATTTCCCCATACGAATCCCATTTGTATGAGTTTGGAAAGGAGGTGGAATCACTAGGATTCCCTCTTGACCAAGCCCAATCTGAGATTCAGCAGGTTAAGCTCGAACGGAACCACCTACGAGAGAAGTGGAAGTTAAAAGAGTTTACCACACGAGCGATGTTATCTAAGCCTCCCCAAAAGTCGGTCACCATCGCACACCATACCCTTAAGTTTTATGTGGGTGTTGTAATGGTTTATGTTACAATACCCTATCACTATGATTTTGTACATTATGTTTTTAAAGAGAATTTACATTCATTTTATTACTGTTACATTGAAATTTTTTTTATAGAAAAATAGAATTTTATGTTAATATTAAATTACAAATTCTATTTTGATGAATCAATTGATTTTCTAATTTTATAATATTTTAATAAAATATAATTATTAAAATACTATTTATATATATTATCATATAATTTTTATTTATACAATTGTAATTTTTATTAATGTTTGAGAGCCATTTTTATCAAAACCAATTAATTTTTTATAAATGTCATTTTTAGTTTAAAAGTAAATAATCAAATATTTTGAAAAATTATTTAAATAAAATGAATATTATTTTTGGAATTAGGGCATCGAAATTATCCAATGGTTAATTTTTCATAATATTCCGAGATTTTCAAATGTTTGGGAAAAAATTAAATATCATTTAATTATATAATGTGTTTTATGACATAATAATCACTCACATGTGATGTAATAAAATACTATAAGTGGTTCTATGAGAAAATATATGTTTTATCATTAAAATAATGTGATTTTAGGTTTGTTTGATATATTTTACAAAGCTTTAGTGGACCCTCAAATACTTATAACATATTTTACCATTTTCAATTGATTTATTTGAGAGTGTGACTAACCTACACATAAGAAAGACATATATTTTAAGATTTAGGCCATTTACCTTATAATATAAATTTTCCACTCCCATTTTTCAAAATACATAGGCAAAAACCATGGGTTGGATAGTGGTTTTGATTAGTTTATTGTGTGGTGTTGAAAACCTAAATAATAAATAATTCCCTCTCTTTCCCTATATAAAACAACCAAGCTCCCACATACTCTTAACTAATAGAATTTAAAGAACCACAAAACTATGCCCTCCTCTCTATATAATTCTCCAAATTCACCCCAAGCTATCAAGAATCCTCTCTCAATCCTCTCCCAAGCCTTTGGGATCACTCATCCATGTAAGGGATTTATTCCTTTCTCATTTTTGTCCAAATTTTTTATGTTGTTATTCCATTTTATTTTCAATTAAAAATGTAGCGGTATAAATTTGAACCTTATACGTACTTCCCTCATTATTCTTGAATGATGAGAGACCTCTTTATCTCTCATTAATTCCTTACATTTACTCCCGTTACCATGCCAAATTTTTGTTGGGGATTTCTTCCTTTCTCCTTTTTTCAAAATTATTTATGTTGTTATACCCTTTTATTTTAATTTTGAAAATATGGGTTATTCTTTATAACCTCCTACATAATTCCTTCCTTATTTTTTAATTATGATAAACCTATTTCACTCTAATTAATGCCTTCTATTTACACCTGTTTCCATGCCTAATTTTCATAAGGGGTTTCTTCTTTCTCATTTTGTCCAAATTTTGTTATGATGTTATGACCTTTTATTTTAAATTAAAAATGCTGGGGAATGATTTTGAACCTCCTCCATACTTCCCTCAATATTTTTTAAATATTATAGACCTATTTCTCTATAATATATTACTTCCGTGTACACCTGTTACCATGCTTAATATTTCTAAGGGATTTCCTCCATTCTCGTTTTTTTCCAAATTTCATTATATTTTTTATTCCCTATTATTTTCAATTAAAAATATTGGGGTATGATTTAAAACCTCATCCATACTTCCCTCTTTATTTTTTAATGATTATATACCCTTTTATCTCTCATTGATGCCTCCCAAGAACACCAATTACCATGCTCAAATTCTATAGGGATTTCTCTCTCTTCATTTACATTCAAGAATTTTTTTTGTTTTATGAATATAAATTATATTGAATATGTTGTCACATGTATATATATAACCCCATTACTATAAATTTCTTTTAAATATGATGAAACACCCCTTTATCACGCATCATCCATTTTTATGAATTCTTATGTCACGTCGTTATGTTGCTGAAATTGTACTTTGATTTTCCAAGACAATGTCATTGTGTAGTGAATACCATGTCCATTTCTCTATCATGTGTATTCACATATATGAACATTTACATATTGATTATATATTTTCATGTATTCATTCCACATTCCTTTATCATTGGATAAAAGATGATGTTTAATGAGTCTGTGTTATATTATCCATGTGGAACACTTATACAAGAAATGAAATGATTAAGAATGGTGTGCCCTAATAGCACTCCATTACATTTTGTAAAGATTAGTATCATTGAAAATCAATTGAAATGAGTGTTTAATCATTATAACTCAAGTGCAAGGAGGTTTTACTCATTATCCATGTGCAATGTTCTTTGGCTCTTGCTAATATCATGTTAAATGTCGTTGCCACATTTCGATGTTGTGATAATCATGCTATATCATGCCTTTATGATCATGTTTCTCTTATGATCTATTGATATGAATATTTCCTAAAATGTATGGTATTCTTCATGTCATGCCTTTTTTACTCCATTACTGGGATTTATAGCTCACCCTTTCCTTATACATGTCCTCAGATTGTCCCATGCGATGCTATGTACTAGGGAATGTAGTGGCCATGTAAAGAAAGGTTTCAATAATGATGTTGTGTTTTATGTTCTAAGTTGATATGTAATGTTCCTATGATCCAAATACACTGTACCTCCTAATATTCTATGTTGTATCAAGTGCTTATTTTATGTAACAAATTATGATTAAGTGTAAAATAAAGAGTAGTGTTGTTATAGTTGGTATCAAAGTATAGGTTTCGTTATTTTTGGGATTTGGATTAGATTACCCTAGTGAAATCCATAGGTATATGACTAAGTATAATAAAATAATCTCTAATTTATTTGTGTATTGAGTATGTGGTTTATCATGAAAATACATCTCTTTATGGATATGATCATGTAGAGGTGACACTGGCACAGATGTGTCTTGGAGTAAAACCTGATAACACTTCTTTGAGCTTTAATAAAACACGAACTAGTGAAAAACAATGGGACTTTCTTCACTCTTGGTTATGACACTCTTGAGGGCTATGCTTGGGTAAATTTATAATATTAGTATGAACCATATTTATGGGATGAAAAAAAATCCCCTAACAATATATGTTGTGAAGTAGATCAAGGATAACATAGATTGAAGCCTATAAATTCACAATGAAAGAAATATAATTATATGTTATCCCTTATTATCATTGGATTCCCCTTTATGTGTTTTGTAGTTTAAAGTGCTCAACCCATATCTATATAAGATTAGGTAGAACAATAATAAAAAAAAATTAAAGGTAGGTTTTTCATTCAAAATTCTACACATTATTTTATATCCCAAAAGATTAGTAGAATAATCCCAACACCACAAAAAATCATGGATGTAAAGATGTCAGTGAGAACGACAAATGAGGAAATCATTGCATCCCATATATATAACTCCCACCCTATCATAATTTTTGGATTAAACTTCATGGGAAAACTTCATCATACTCCCTATAGTGGAATTTGATGCAATTATTGGCATGGATTGGATTTCTATATATAGAGACAACATAAATTTCTGTGATAGGGAAATCACTCTCCATATAGAGAATCGACCCCCTGATTCTGTACATGTTCAAGGAGGAGGACGAATATTCTTTTGCACCATCATCTCAAGAATGGATATTACTACCCTAGGAGCATGCGTATCTAGCTTAGATGATTGAGTATAAGGAAGAAACCATCCTTGAAGACATTTCTATTTTGACATAATTGAATGAAGTGTTTCTCAAGGAATTTTCTAGTCTTCCTCCTAGAATAGATATTGAATTCTGAATTGATATTATACCCAAGACGTTGATAATATCCAATAATACATATATAATGGTTGTTGTGGAGGTCGAGGATTAGAAAAAAAACTACAAGAGAATCTATATAAAGGGTTTATACTCCCAAGTACTTCACCATGTGGTTCATTACTTCTCTTCGTCAATAAAAAGGATGGGTCAATTTACCTTTGCGTTGATAATCACGAGTTCAAAAAAATCATGATAAAGAAAAAGTATCCACTTCGCCGAATTGATGACTTCTTCTATCAGATATGTAGCGCACAATACTTCACCAAGGAGTATTTATGGTCGGGATATTACCATTTAAGGTTGAAGAAGGAGTATATCCCCAAGACTGTTTTTCATAAAAGGTACGAGAACTATGCATTCATAGTAATTCCTTTCAGACTCACTAATGCTCGAGAAATCATCATGGACATGATGAATAGAGTCTTTAGAGATTACCTTGAATTTTTTTGGTAGTTTTTATTATAATATACTCTAAAACCAAGGAGGATCATGAGGATCATCTAAGCAATATACTAGATACCTTGGGAAATGAGAAACTCTATGGAAAGTACAAAAAGTGTCAATTTTGGTTGAAGGAGATCTCATTCATGGGTCATATCCTCACAAGGAATGAGATTTCTATGGATCCATCCAAGATAGTTGCAATAGAGAGATGTACTAGGACAACATCAATAATTGATATCTGTAACTTCCTGGGTTTAGCTGGATTTCATCCCCAATTTATCATAAATATTTCATGATTATCAAACCCTCTTACCAAGCTAACTCGGAAGGGAGTCATGTTTTCTTAGAGTGATGAATAGAATGAATGTTTCAATTAATTTAAAAGAAGTCTTATCACTATTCCTGTTCTCACATTACCCACATGTGGAGAAATATTTGTTGTATTTAGTGATGTTTCCAAGAAGGGCATGGGTTGTGTGTTGATTCAAAATCAAAAAGTCATTACCTATGATTCAAGGAAATTGAATTTTCATGGGGAAAACTATCCAAAACATGATCTTGAGTTGGCTGTTTTAATATTCGCTTTGATGATTTGGTGACATTAACTCTTTGGGGAGACGTTTGTAATATACATGGATCACAAAATACTGAAATATATATTCACACAGAAAGAGTTAAATACTCACCAACTAATATGGTTTGAGTTGATCAAATACTATGACTGATCAATCCATTTCCACCCTGGGAAAGTGAACTAGGTGGCAGATGCTTCATGTTGAAAGGTCCATAAAGTACTATCATTGATGAGAATTAAAAAGGATCCAATCTTCTTAGATTTAATGAATATTGACATGGGAATCATAAGGAAGGGAACACCATCAATCCTTTCCCAATTGATTTCTTCAACCCTCTGTTTTGGAAAGGTTAAAGGATACACAAAGTATGATGTGGGAATATAGAAGAATGTGGAAACAATTCTGAAAGGTAAATACTTGGAGTTCAAGGACAATGAAGAAGTAATTATGAGATTTGGGACAAGAATATGTGTTCCATCAAATCCATAGTTAAAGAAAGAACTTTTGGATTATGCACATAGTTCAAATTCCTCCGTTCACTAAGGAAACAAAAAAATGTATCGAGATCTCTAAGAGAATTATTGGTATGTTAACATGAAGAAGGAGATCACTGAGTATACATCAAAGTGACTGGTATGTCAGCAAGGGAAGGCTGAGAGGCAGAATTCTAAGGGGATACTTCAACCACTACCCATACCAGCATGGAAATGGGAGAACATCACCATGTACTTCGTCACCAGACTACTGAAGGCATCCAATAGAAAAAATACTATATGGGTTGTTGGGGATTGTCTTACAATGACTCACACTTCTTTTCAATTCATGAAGATTTATCATTGGACTAACTGGAACTGATATAGATCATAGAAGTGGTATGGATGCATGGAGTACCACTATCTATTGTATTCGATCGAGATCCAAGATTCCCCTCTATGTTTCGGAAGTGTCTTCAATATGCTCTGAATACTATGTTAAACTTTAGTACGGATTATCATCCTAAAACTGATGACCGGTCTGAACGGACTATCCAAACACTGGAAGATATGTTGAGATTATTCGCAATGTACTTCAATGGAGTATGTGATCAACATCTTACTCTAGTTGATTTCTCTTATAGAAATAGTATCCACCCAAGCATCCAAATGACCCCTTATTAAGACCTTTATGGGAAGACGTGTAGAACACTCGCATGTTGAGATTATATTGGGGAGAAAAAACTCTTTGGTCTATAAATGGTCGAAGAAATGGTGGGGATGGTTAAGACCATCTAGCAAGACATTAAAGCTGCTTAACGTCCACAAAAGAGATATGCTGATAATCGTTGACAAGACCAAGATTTTGATGTCAAAGACATGGTACTCCTATGCATATGACCATGGAAGAGAGTTATGAGATTTTGGAATAATGGAAAGCTTATTCCATGGTACACAGACCCCTTTGAGATCCTTTATCACATTGGAGCAGTGGAATATTGACTGTCACTCCCACCGAACCTATCTCAATTAAATGATGTTCTCCATGTATCACTCTTGAGGAAGTACATTCCTGACCCATCGCATGTACTCAATCGAGATGTGGAACCATTGGAGAATTACCTCTCCTATGAAGATAAGCCAGTGAAGATCTTAAATCGTGGGGAAAAATTTCTACAACATAAGACAATGCCACTCATAAAGGTGTTGTAGTGAAACCACATGTTTTAAGAAGCAACATGAGAATCAGAGGAAGTAATGAAGCAGAGTTACCCAAATCTATTTTAGTGTGGGAAAATAAAATTTCGAGAGATAAATTTCTTTAATGGGGTAGATTATAATGACCAAAACTTTTAATAATGTAGACTCCTCTTGATCTAATTAAATGTATTATTATGTAAAATGGTTATAAAAAAACAACTTATTTTGTTTTATGTTTTTGGATTTCAAAACACCCTTAATAATTTTTACCATTTTTAATATATTTGTTTTATAATGATCCCATGATTAGTATAAATATAAGGCTTTTACAAATCCAATTTACTCAGAAAAAGGAAGCGATGACCTCAAATAGTAGAATTTCCCCATACAAAGACCATTTGTAAAAGTATATAATGGAGGTGGAATCACTAGGATTCTCTCTTGACCAATCCCAAGTGGAGCTTCAACATGTTAAGCTCGAACAGAACTGCTTACGGAAGAAGTTAAAGATAATATATTTTAACACCTGAGTGATGTTATCTGAGCCTCCCCAAAAGTCAATAACCATCACACACCTTACCCTTCAGACATATGTGGGTGTTATAAGGGATTATGTAACAATACCCTAGAACTATGATTATGTACAATATTTTTTATAGATAATACTCATTGATTTTATTATTGTAACTTTGTAAACAGTTTTTAATGAAAAAATAGTATTTTATTTAATATTCAATTAAGAAATATATTTTGATGAAATAATGGATTTTTGAACTAAATAATATTTTAATAAAATATTTTTATTAAATTAATTTTTATATAAAGTATCATATTATTTTTATGAATAAAATTGTAATTTTTTTAAGATTTGAAAGTCGTTTTTATTAAAAACCATAAATTTTCAATAAATGTTAGTTTTATATGAAAAGTAAAAAAATCAAATATTTAGAAAATAATTTAAAAAAAATTAATATAATTTTTGGAATCGTGGTTTCAAAATTATCCAATGGTGATTTTTTCATAATTTTCTCAAAAAACCGAATTTTTGGGTAAAAATTAAATACTGTTTAATTATATACTGTGTTTTAAGACATCAAAATGACCCAATAGTTATTTAATAAAATAATATAAATTTTATGTTTGGACAATATATTTTTTATCATTAAAACAATTTGATTTTAGGTTTCTTTTATTTGTTCTAAAAAACATTAGTGGACCCTCCCAGACTTATAAAACATTTTAATGTTTTAAATTGATTTCCTAGGGAGTGTGACTCACATCCACATAAGTAAACCTCATATTTTAAGATGTTATGTAATTGGATTTATAAAATAACTTTTTCCACTCCCCTTTGGAAAAACCATGGGCAAAAACTATGGGTTTGTTTGTGGTTTTAATTAGATTAATGTGTCGTCTCCAAAACCTAAATAATAATGAATTCCCTCTCTTTTCATATATAAACCAACCAAGATACAACTTCCTATTAACTCAAAGCCTTTTTAGGTAGACCAACCTTTTCCCTCCTCTCTCTAGAATCTTCAAAAGGAACCCCAATCTCCCTTTAAGCCTCTCATAGTCTTATCCCAATCCTTTGGGATCACACTTCAAAGTAATGAATTTCTTCCTTCCTCATTTTTTTCCAAATTTATTTATGTTGTTATTCCCTTTTATTATCATTCCAAAATGTTGGGGGTATTATTTATCACCTCCTACATAATTCCCTACTTATGTTTTAATGATGATATACTTCTTATTCTATCATTAATGCTTTCTGTGTACACCCGTTACCATGCCGAATTTGCGTAATGCATTTCTTCCTTCTTCATTTTTGTCCAAAATGTTTTATGTTGTGATGCAATTTTATATTAAATTAAAAAATTTAGGGTATGATTTTTAACCTCATACATACATTGCTCCATATTTTTTAATGATTATATATTTATTTATCTCTCATTAATTCCTTTCCTGTACACCCGTTTCCAGGCTGAATTTTCTTAAGGGATTTTTTCTTTCTAATTTTTGTCTAAATTTCGTTTTGTTGTTATGTCCTTTTATTTTCAATTAAAAAATTTTGGGGTATGATTTTTCAACTCCCACATACTTACATAATTATTTATTAATTATGAGATAACACTTTCTCTCTCATTAATTCATTTTGTGTACACCTGTTACCATGTCAAATTTTCGTAAGGGTGTGCTTACTTTCTCATTTTGTCCAAAATTATTTATTTTGTTAGTCCCTTTTATTTTCAATTAAAAATTTTGGAGTATGATTTATAACCTCATCCATAATTACCTCCTTATGTTTATACGATAAGATAACCCTTTATCTATAATTAATTCATCCCAACTACACCTGTTACCATGCCGAAATTCCATAAGGGATTTCTCTTTCCTCATTTACATTCAGGAAATTATTTTTTATTATGAATCTAAATTCCATTACATATGTTGGTACATGAATATATATGACCCAATTACTGTTCCTTTAATGTATATATGATGAGACAACACTTTCTCTCCCATAAACCATTTTTATGAATTCTTATGTCACAACGTTATGTTGCTGAAATTACACCTTGATTTTTCGAGCCAGAGTCATTGTATAGTGAATACCATGTCTATTTTCCTATCAAGGGTATTAAACTTTATGAATATTTAATTATTTATTATATAGTTTCATGTATTAATTCCACATTACTTTATCATGGAATAAATTATGATGTTTAATGAGTTCATTCTATTTGATCCATGTGGAACACTTATGCATGGAATAAAATGATTAAGAAGGGTGTTCCCTGATAGCACTCCAATGAATTAGGTAAAGATTAGTATCATGATACGTCAAGTGAAATGAGGGTTTAAACATGATAACTTAAGTGAAATGAGGGTTTACTCGTGCTACATGTGCAATGAGCCTTGACTCATGCTAATATCATGTTAATTTGTTCGCCACATTTCCATGTTACGATAATCATGTTATATCAGGACTTTATGATAATGTTTCTTTTATTCACAATTGATATGCCTATGGCCTAAAATTTACTACATTATTCATTTTATTCATTATTTAATCCCTTAATAGGATTTATAACTCACCCTTTTCTTATGCAAGACCTCAGGTTATCACATGCAATGTTATGTATGAGGGAATGTAGTGGTCATGTAAAAAACGTTTTCAATAAAGATGTTGTGTTTTATGTTTGAAGATGTTATGTAATGATCCAAATACCCAAATACACTAGACATATTGATATTCTATGTTGTTTCAAGTTGATATTTTATTTAATAAATTATGTTTATGTGTGAAATAAAGAGTAGGGTTGTTATAATAGTGGATGAAGGGTGATTTTTTAATATATTATTCATTATTTTATTATTTTTCTCAACATAATAAATAGAGTTGCTTTTTGTGAACAAAAAATGTAATAAGTTCATGTGAATTTGAAACAATTTTTATTACATTAGAAATGACTCAAGGAATAGTGTATTTAGATTTTAATGTATTTATACCATAAATTTCAGTATTTTATTATTCAATAAAAATTCAAGTATTTTAATAAAATCCCAAAAATTAACCATAACCATTTTTGGGCATGTAGAATTAAAAAATGGAGTCTATTTTATGATCATAATTTAAAAAGTAGGTGAAAATTAATTTTTAAGTAAAATTCTAATTTACTTGAGAAAAATAGATTTTAATTTTAAACCTGATATTATAACACTTTCATAAACATTATAAGTCCTCAAAAACACTTCCTAAAATAATTAAACAAAAAAATATTTATTTAGGAAGAAATTATAATAAAAATAATTTTATTTTATATAAATTTATTAATTTAAAATTTTAATTAAATATTTATTACTCCCAAAAATACTAACACATAATTATTAATTTATAAAATATTCACTCTCATTTCAAAGGTGCCTAAATTTTATTTTTACTTATAAGGGTAATATTACTATTCATGAAGAATATATTACTATTAATAAGGTTACATTAATATTCATTAGGTTCATGTTACTATTCACCAAAAATGTTTTTTGATCCTTTCAGACTGTAAATATCCTACTGACAAAAATTGTTTATGTCTGTTTTTCAAAATTCAAAATACATAAGAAAAATAATTATGTTTAACATGTAGGTTATAATAAAAATGTGTTGTTTTGTAGAGACTCAGTGTTTCATGTAGCAACTTATTTATAAAATTTATTTTTAAATCCGTGGGGCGTTACATCGTTCTCCCAATACAAAAAATTAGTCCTAAATACTTCTAAAATGTTACATCATAAAATGATTTGTGTAGGTCTTCATCATAAGTTCCTTAAGGTCCAATGCTGACTCTTCTATTTTTTGTTTTTTCCAAAGTACCTTTACAAGCTAAGTCACCCAAATCCTCAACATCTAATCTTTAGTGTCTAGAATCTGGATAGTCTCTCTATATTAAGATAATTCATGTTCTAACTATATACCATCTGAAGTGAGTACATGTGCTGGGTATAACATGTACTTACTTAACAAAGTTACATAAATCATATTATATGCATTATTATAAAGACCCATAATCCCTATGTAATTTATTTTTAATTACATTAAATTATTTCGAGTCTGCAAAAATTGACGGTACCTGATTCCAAGGCCTGGTGTGCCCAGAACGAATTTTTGAACTTTTTTTAAGGTATGTTCAGTAAAGGCGTGGGCGGATTTTTCTATATTTCGAACCGGTGCTTGGATTAAAAATCTAAGGGAACCGTTGTTTCCATTGTGCAAGAATTCTCTTAAGGAAGTATACACTTCCACCATAATAAGTTTGGAGAAAATTCTATATTTTGGTCTTTTTAAAAGAATAAGAAAATATCTTTTTTATTTTATTTCATTAGTTCTTTTCCTCTAACGGACAAGCGGCAGTGGCAGGACCAAATACATGTGAATCCCTTAAATGGATTGACTCTTAAATTTCTTTGTAATTGCATGGTTGGAATTAGAGAGGTTTATATTAAATGAACCTCCATTAATTCCTCAGGCATTACTCACCACCCCTCCCCTGTTTATATGGAGCTTGGGGAGAGGTATTGGCATGACATCACCAAATGAATAAGTTCTGATAATGTATAGTTGCGCCAATCACTTGGAGTACAGAGCTGGTTTTAGCAGCCGGTGAAGAGCGACATCGAATCATGAACTGAAGGGAGACGTTTGAGTAGAAACGTTGGCGGCTTGTTGTGTGGATAATCAAAATCGACTCTTCCTCAATCGCAGGAGTTCACCAATGATCTTGAAGTAGGGGGATTTTTTCAAAGTTCATATTTGATCTTTTCCTTGCTTCTATTCATTATCATATTAATGTGGAGGGTGCAGAGCAAACGAAAAAGGCTCGGACCCCTCACTGCTCTGTTTATGTTGCATTCTTCGGGGATGTTGTCCTCAGGGTGATGACAGCGAGAAGATGGTGACATCGAGGAAGAAACTGCCGAACCACCGGCATGCCAAATCGGTGGCAGTCGGTGGTGGATAGAGGAGACCCGCAGCAACCAGCCACATGTGGTGGAAGTCGGTGTGCGACTGTGCGTCATGGAGGCTGGAGGTGGCCGGCCCGAGCCAGAAACGCGGGACAAGGGGCGGCGCCCCAAGGAGCCGTCAACGACTACAGCCTTGGCCAGCGGGCCTCGACGGGTAGAGAGTGGTGTAGGCCCATGCCATGCCTATTTGGCAGACCCCAAGTCGACCAAAATAGTCGATGGTTATGTGGTGAGGTAGCACCCCACCGGCTGCCTGAAATCGCCCCACACCCGCGGGGCTAGTTGGGAAGACTGCTCTGCCTTCTCACAGACTAGGCCGGACACGGGCTGGCGAAGCAGGATGGACCCACCCTACAAACTAGACCAACCCAACAGGCTGAGCTGGGCCAGATTTGGGGCCCAGCAGGCCAGGCCAAACCTGCGGCCCAGTGGGACAACGCAGGTGGGCCGAGCCCCACCCGACGGGTCGGGATAACCACATCCCAGGCTCGCAAACTGAACCGGGCCGACCTAGACTGGCCTAACCTTGTGAACCGGTCTAAACCTTAACATCCTAGACCTGAGTGAGGTCAGGTATACCTAGGGACTTGTTGCTTCATGTCATCCTGACCAAGTCGACTGGGCCTAGACCCAACTGTTCCCCGAATACAGAAACACTTGTAACTGAAGAACCATGTGTTCATTCGACACACTGTTAGTGGTATTTGGATCCCTTTTGGGATGTATTCCATTTTTCATATCATTATGGGCCCGATTGATTCAGGTTAGGACCACAATGCGATCAACCCCATTTCATGGAAAGGGGTGTAACTAACAGACCTGGCGTCTGTTTGACGAACCATCTGTGGTTCCATAACCCTTATAAAGAGGTTGTCCTTTTGGAATACTCCACATGCGTTTTCGAGAATTTTGGGGTGTGTCTGGGTTGTATCGAACCGGAATCCAACCGAGTCCTTAGAACTAAAATGCTTATAAGTCACGAATCAGGTGTCCGATTGAGGAGTCGTCTATCACATAGGAACCCTTACGACAGGAAGGTCCATTTCTGTACTTATTTGTGGAGATTCATGGTAAATGAGATAGGAATAATGGATTGAGGAGAGGATCCTCCCTGAATCAGGTGTACAATGATAGGGAATCTAGTGGCTGACAGTGAGGCAGAGGTTGGAGACTGATCATACGAAGTTTAGTACCGAGAGATCATGTGTGGGTCATAACTTACTAATCATGTGTGGGTTAGATCCAGTGTGGGTCAGTTCTCAGCGATCATGTGTGGGTCATAGCATATTGATCTTGTGTGGGTCAGTGCTCAGTGATCAAATGTGGGTCAGTACATACATATCCTATGTGGGTCATATCCCTTGTGGGTCATTGAGGGGGTTAGTATATATTGATCCCGTGTGGGTCAGACTCTGTATAATCAGCAGTTGTGCCTCTCAGTAGAATAAGATGATCCAGCTTCATGAATAATCATTTTTAATTATTTTCTTTACTTATATGCTTGGTATGAGTTGAGTCTTTTATCTTTATGGTTTTACCTATGTGGTAGTTTTACCTTCGTGTTGTTACCTTCATGTTGTTACCTGCGTAGTACTTTTACCTTTGTGGTGTTACCTTCGTAGTGTTACATGCATGGTAATTTTACCATCGTAGTGTTACCATCATTGTGTTACCTTTGTGGTAAATTTACCTATGTGGTGTTACCTTTGTGGTATTCTTCCCTCAGGTATGAGATGTGAATATCTGGATAACTTAGGTATATGTATGAGCATATTCTTAAGTAGAGTTGTTGACTACTCTGTGCTTTTTGGTTGTGGTATTTCTTTGTGGGTTTTCCTTTTTGGATCATTGGGAGACCTTCGGGGGTCTTGGGGTCCCTACTGATTACCATTATACTCACACATGTACGGTTTATTCCCTCACCTTGTTGTGTCTTGTGAAAATGATAGACAACGTCGATCGAGGCTAAGGGAGCTAGGACTAGACGGTACTCGGAGGTGGACCTTTGACGTGACGTGTTGCAGTGACCACTGACCAGGAGTTGTACCTACCCTTCATGTAGGATCCTCGGTGGACAATCTAGGATCTGTTTTTCTCTTTTTAGTCGTACTTATACTTTTTAGTAGGGCTTGTATTCTGGACCCATTAATTTTAGTACACTTTATACTACAACATTTTACATATAGGTTTCTTCTTGTTGTTTTCTCGGTTTTTGTGTTTATACAGTCTTAAAGGCAATGCCTTCCCATTTTAGGGATACACATTTTGGTGATAGTCGCCAGCCCGTGGCCTATGGATAGTGGGTTTGGGGTAGTTACGGCATGGGCCCCAGGGGACGGGTCGTGACACTTATAGAGGCAAGGTGGAATTTCCAAATGATATGGCAGAGTTCCAATTCTCTCCAATATTTCAAAAGGGCCATTATACATGGGGATCTATTTCCCTTTCTTCCAAAATCATATAATACCCTTCCATGGAAAAATGTTTATGAAAAACATGATCTCCCGCTTGAAATTCCATATCCTTCCTTTAACTATTAGCATATAACTTTTCCTACATTAAGCTACTTAGATATGAGTTTGAATATTCTTTACCCTCATTGTCCTTTACTCCACTAGCTATGGGGTGACAAGAAACCATTCACCAACTTCATCCAAACATGTTGGTGAATGACATCCATTTCCATAAAATACTTTATATGGTTCTATTTGAATACTTGAATGAGGAATATTGTTGTAGGAAAACTCTACAAAATGTAAATTCTGATCCCACGTACTACGAAAATAATGTGAGAATTATCTCAACATGTCTTCTAATGTTTGGAGTGTCCTTTCTAACTACCCATCAGATTGAGGATGATTAAAAGTACTCAAATAAATCTAAGTATACAAATCATTCTAGAAACATTTCTATAATTTTTTTGTAAATTGTGGATCATAATTCTACGAGGTTCCTTATAAATTCTTACAACTTTATTGACATAGATTATTGCAAGGTACCCTAGTGTAAAATCCTCTCTTATTGTGAGGAAATGTGCATATTTGGTAAGTCGATAAAACAATTACCCATATTAGATCGTTCCTTCATGGAGTTTTTTGTAATTTAGTTAGAACAACCACGGTGATGTCATCCCATTTACATGTATGAAAAGGTAGATGTTGCATGAATCCTCTAGGATGTTGTTTTTCAGCCTTCACCTGTTGATCGACTAAAAATCATGATACAAATTTATCAATTTCATGCTTCATGTTGTCCCCCTAGAAATGATCATTAAAATATCTATACGTCATAGTGCTAGAAGGGTGTATAAGGAAACTAAAACTATTGGCATCATCCAAATACTACTTTTTTAGCCTGGGAATAGAGGGAACACATATCCTTATACGAAATTTTAGAATTCCACCATCACACAGAAAATTTGGATACATTCCATCTTTCGCAGCTTTAATTTTCATTTGAATATTCTCATTATCATATTGAAAACCTTTAATTATTTATAATAAAGATGATTGGGTAACTGATTGAAAAAGTAATGATTCCACACCTTCTTTGAAAATTCCTATATCCATCCTTTCTAGATCCATGTACATAGCATCTTTACCGATAATTGTTTTTTCAAAAATCCATGATCATTCTTACTAAATTCATCTCTAACCATATTTTCCATCCCTACATGTTAGTGTGTTGAACAATAATAATCTATTAGTAGATCATGCCATCTCATTTGCCTCATGTTGAGTTATTTCTATGAAAACATATATCTCAAGCTCTTGTGATCGACATATATCTCACATCGTTCACTATAAACCTAATGTCTCCATACCTTTATAGAAAATATTACTATTTATAATTTAAAATCATGAGTTGGATAGTTCTATTAATGAATTTTTAACTTCTTTGATGCATAGGAAATTAATATTTCATTTTTCATAAGGATATAACCATGTCCTTTCATTGATGCATCACTATAAATCATAAATCCACAATTTCCTAATGGTAGATAAAAGATAAGAGAATTCACTAAACTCATCCTCAATTATTCAAAACATTCTTCACATTCAATTGTATATACAAACTTATACCCTTTATGAGTAAGAATGGTTACTGGATTATCTAATAGGGTGATTTTCAGAATGAAATGCTAATAATATCCTTCTAAACTAATAAAACTACATAGATCATTTATGTTCAATGTTGTAATCCATTCACGTTCATCATTTGTCGTTACAGGATCGACTATGATTTCATCCCTAGAGAAAATATGGAAAAGAAAAGAAGTAGTTTGTAGCCAAAATTCACACTTACTAAACTTACCATATAACTCATTTCTTCTGAGAGTCATTATGGTAATGTACATGTTATTCACATGATATTTATATCTTTTGTATAATATAAATAAATCATTAATAAATACTACAAAAAGTCATCAATATATTCTATGAAACCACTATTCATAAGATCTATGAAAATATAGGGATAATTAGTTAGTCAAAAAAGGCATTATTGTAAATTATTCATGCCCATGCCTAGTTGGAAATGTTGTCTTTGGAATATCTTATTTTATCTCATGAAACTGATGATATCCAGATCGATAGTCAATCATTATAAAATATTTCACCCAATAATTGGATCAAATAAATAATCAATCTGAGGTAGTGGATACTTGTTCTTTATTGTAATAGAATTTATTTCTCTATAGTTAATGCACAACCCCATGGATCCATCTTTCTTCATGAAAAACAGGACAGGGGGTCCCCATGGAGAAAAACTGGGGCTAAAAAATCGTTCATCACTCAATTGCTACTATTTTTTCTTCAACACTAATAATTATACTATGGACACTCTATAAAGGTGTCTTTGAAATAGGCCTTCCACCAGGGAGTAAATTAATAAAAAAACATAATTTCCTGCTCAAGAGGATATATACATAAATCCTATGTGAATACATTAATATATTCTTGCAAAATAGGTACATCCTTTATTTTAATATTTATTTCCTCACGCATAGAAATTGTTTTATATTCCTCCCAAATAATTCAATTTAGTATGACTACAGGGGGTGGATCAAAATAAGAATCAAATGTCAAGGTTTCTTATCTAAAGATAAGGGAGTCTACATTAATCAAAAAAAATTATCTTCCTTCTTTATGAAATATATTTTATCATCATAACATCAATCCCAATTCACACCAAGAATTATACCAAAGTTAACCATGTCTATGATTATATGTTTAGAAACTAAATCTTGTTTATGTGTTATAAGGGGTACTGATCTACATATCATTGTTTCAATGATACTTCCATTATGATTTTTCATTGACATCACCTTTATTAAATAAAATTGAAAATGTTTAATTTTCTTGGAAAGTATTAAGATATAAAAGAATGAGAAGATACATAAACAAATATAGAATTGGATATGACAAAAGAAAAAAATTAATGTACCTACCACCACATCATTAGGAACTTCACCCTTAGTAGTTATGATCAAAAAATCTCATCCTTGCTTTATATACCTTATTTGGGTAATTTTTCCTTGAAGCTTAGGAAAATAATTCGAATAATCTCCCATATTTTTACAATTGTAGAACTATTGATAGATTCTTTCATTACCTTGCTATCAAGTGACTTTTGGCCTCTTTACCCACATTTGTAATAGACTCCTTTTCATTTTAATAAGGCTCTAGGGTGTCTCTTTCCACAAGTATCACATGTTAAAAGACTCTCTTTTTTATTATTCCATTTATGAATTCTTCCATCCACCACTCCCTTTTTCTATTGGTCTTCTTTAATTCCATAAGTCATAGATAATTATTTCTCTATATTGATTGAAAACGAGACTATATCTTCGTATGATGAGAAAGATTGGGAAACCAATTCTGTTCAAATGAATGGTTTTAAACCATCAATTAATCATTCAATCTCGCTCTTTAGATTATGTATGTAGTCTGTGACATTCCTTTCAAGCCTTGTAAAATTATTTTCATACTTCACAATGTTTCTATCCCCTTTTTGTTTCAAAATCAAGAATTTATTCTCCATATATGCTCGATGTTCATGAGGAAAATATTTTTCTAAGAATATTTTACTAAATTCTTTCCATTAAATTACTTCTATTTGTTCCCCCTCCTTTGTTTTTAGAATTAGTGACCACCACTGATCTGCATCTCCCAATAGATAATAAAGTATCGTGATGACCTTCTCCATTTAATTACATGATAATGGAAAAAATATCTTCTGTATGAATCTTATCTATTACTCATCTATGAATGGGTTTTTAGTTCCTCTGAATGATGGAGTTTGTTGTCTCAAAAATAAATCTAACATTACTACTCCATGTTGTGGATCAGGATGCTTCATATGGGTAAGGTTATTATTCATAACCTGAGTCATCTATCATAGTATAGTTATCTGTTTCTCAACACCAGTCGCATCTTCAGAACCAACATCATTATTTTTCATAGGAGGGAAATCCCAACATGGAATATGCATGTTCATGTAGTTCACATTCCTTCTACTAGGTTTCATTTATAAATAAATGCCTACATTAAATTAGGTTTTGAATCATAATTAATAATTTTGAACTAGAAAAACACTCAACATAAATTTAAATTTT
Source organism: Viscum album (assembly GCA_963277665.1). Lineage (NCBI taxonomy): Eukaryota > Viridiplantae > Streptophyta > Magnoliopsida > Santalales > Viscaceae > Viscum > Viscum album. Next base: position 569,014,147 of record OY728130.1, on the reverse strand, counting down.
ATGCATGTCTAATTTTGTTGTCATAATAATGGTTTCTTAAAGTGCATATTAGAATTTAAATATTTTATAATGGATTATAATGAAAATATAAATTATCCTAAGTATATCCCCTAAGAGTGTCAAAATAGGTGCGCAGTAAGGCTTGTTGTCATGTACCATGTTACTTTGAGTTAATCTTGAAACACCTTTTCAGAGTGGTTACTTCGAGGTATATCTGTTCCATAACCACATATACTTGTTGTTTACATGAATGGATGTATATTATAGGAAGAACCACATAATATAAACATCACCAAAATTATAGGATTTATTGTATGATTATTCTCAATGTCTATCATAGGGTTTTGTTCCCTGATATACATTTTTTAAATCATGTTTCAATAGTTTCTACTAAACACCCTCTAATAGAAACTATAAAAACCTAGAACCTACATTACAAGAGGTGGTGCCTTATATTAATACATTTTAATTATTTAAAGAATTATGTATCCAAATGGAATGAATAATTCAGTAGATTTGAGAAACACGATACAATCATAAGTTCAACATTACAACTTTAAATGAAATGCATAATAGAAATTCCATTATAAACATATATGGCTCATAGATTATCCCTAAAATTAATTCATAATTTTCATCTTCACAACCTAGGGGAAATAAATCATAAAAAGGGGTGAGATCATATTCTCAATAAGGGTATGTAATACGATGGAAGTTGTCATAAAAATAAACTCTATCCATGGTGTTCTGCTAAATACACATGACTTCAAAAATATACTTGGACATAATATGGAAGGAAGGAAAGATTATTATATAAGGAAATATAAACGATAATAATACCATGAAACATAACAATTAATATTATACAAGTCAAATAATCACATTTTTTTCAATTACTAATACCATAATGAGGTAATTGATAATGTTATACATCTGAAAGATATTTCCAAGGACTCAGCATCGGCCAGAACACAATTATGATTTGTCTCATTAGAACAACTGATGTATATAGGGGCTATATAAGACCCCAAAAATAACTTTTTATTTCAAATTAATTCCCCATATGAAGGGTCTAAACATAAACAACATGAACAAATGGAATAAAATTCCCTAATCTGTACACACAAACTCTAACCATTCAGAGTAGTATGGTAAATTGCCTCAGGATTGATCATCCAATATCAAGAAAATAATAAACCATTTAAGAAAATATTTTAGATGATAAGTATAGGATATTAACCTCAATAAGACAAAAAATATTAAATATGTGTTGAAATAGACAAAAATACTCTGATTAAATCATCGAGAATATTTTGAGATAAATACACATCTACATTGAAAAGAAGAGTTATTTTCCAAAAACTGTTTGTATAAAAATTGAAATAAAAAAGGTAGTTATTTAATGACAAAATGAGAGGTTTTAGAAAAATAATGTTTCCTTAAAATTATTATGGAGTGTAATTTAATGTAGGTAAGAATTTTACATGTTCCCTTGAATCCGTCTTATTTATCGAGAAGAATTGGGAATGATCTTTATAAAACATTTAACTACCCATAATATAAAAAAGGATTATGATTCTTACACATATGTAGAACATTATAAAATAATTTATGAGGAGTACATGAAAATAATGAATAATTTAATTTTCATTAAGAGATATAAAGAGTGACCTGAACGAAAATGGAGGTTCAGGTAGAAATCCCTTACCTTATGTCTGAATGAGTTATGTACCTGATCTTAACATCGTATACAATCAAATTAAATAAATAAATAAATTAATTAATAATCTTATATAATTTTATTTTATTAATTATATGTTTACTATGTTTATCTATAGAATTTTGGATGAGTTATAAGATATAATATTTTTTCTTGGGAGCGACGATTCTTTGATTTTCATGATCGGTATACAAGTATTTGAGAATGGATGTTCATGTAAAATTGGAATAATTTTCTTAAATTGAATTAATATGACACTAATGAACAAAAATAAGATTAAATAGTTATATAATTAATTTTTTATATGATTTTAGGATGTTTTATTAGTTATAACATTAGTAATAATCATTTAGATTATTTTGTCAGTATTTCAATTTTTACAAACTAGTTTTGTCATATGAATTAATATTTTGTATATATACTAGTTTAAAACCATTAAATAAGAAAAAATACATATTTTATAATATTTTTCAACCATAATAATGGTTTCATTACCATACATTATGGAGAAATTGAGGAATTAAGGTTTTTCATACACAAAGGATATAAATCAGCACCTCCTAGATGATGATTTTATTTTTAAAATAAAATATATAGAGATAGTAGTTTGAGGAAATATATTATATTAACATGATATAATTATATATATATATTATAATGGATTTATCATGATAAAATTTACATAGGAGGTGAGTTTATGATAAGAAAATAAAAAATGATAATGAAATTAAAAGAAAGAGGAGGAGGGTCCACCTCTTGAAATATCATCCTTGAGATCCTTCTTAAGGTAAGGGGTCTTGGAATTTTGGAAGGACCAATATATCCTAGACATGGATAAAGACTAGGGAAGAGGATTTTGGAAAAATGTTGAGAATATTCAAGGATTATAAGTTTTAAGAGAAGAGAGAGTGAGGGGTGGGTTTTATAGTGGAGGAGAGGGGTGGTATTTGAATATCTTATTCAATATTTTATTACATTTTTCAAGACAAACAATTGTGTTGATTATTGTGAAAAAATAGTAATGCATTCTTGTACATTCAGACCATTTTTTATTACATCATAGATGACTCAAGGAATATTCTATTTAGATTCTATTGTAATTATACCATAAATTACAAAATTATATTATTCACAAAAATTATTGTATTTTTGAAAAATCCCAAAAATTCACCAGAACCATATTATGATGTGTAGAATTAAAAAATAGGCTCGATTTTATTAAATTAATTTTATAAATATGTGAAATTTAAATTTTAAATAAAATCATTATTTATGTGAAAATTACATATTTTAATTTTAAAATGTATATTATAACACTTTCAAAAATTAACTATAGTCTCATAAAATTATCCTAAAATAATAGTAAAAAACAATTATTTGGGAATAAATTTTAAGAAAGTGAGTTTTATTTTAAATAAATTTATTAATAAAAAATTATAATTAGATATTTATTATTCACAAAAATACCAATACTTAATTATTAATTCTTAAAATATTCACTCTCATTTCCAAGGTGCCAAAATTTTATAAATACTACATGGGTGGGGTTACTATTCATAACATTCATATTACTATTTTCAAGGGTGAATTTCTATTCATAAGGGTCAAATTATCACTAAAAATTGAATTTTTATCCTCTCAATCAATAAATATCTTACTAATCGCAACTATGTATGTCCATTTTTCAAAATTCAAAACACATAGGACAAAAATTATGTTTAAATTCAAGGTCATAACAACAAATTGTTATTTTGTAGATACTTTGTGCTTCATGGATTAAAATCTATACTAAATTTATTAATAAAAAATTTGGGTGTCATAATTTGTCTCTCCCATGTATATAGATGTTATTATGACAATGTAATAACATATATCTTTCTCATATTTCATCAAATGTGAAATGAAATATTTTGTCATGTATATAGTGGATTACCACCATGTGAACCGATGTAATTCATTTTATATCACTTCCTCTAATGTCCGCATAAAATGTTGCATATAATTTTTATACAAGGTATTTATAAAATAATTAAACTTCAATAATTATTGTATCGTATCTACCTTCTTAGCTTCCAATCTATAAGAAAATGAAAAAGTCATTCATGTGAACATGTAGACTACCACCTCTACTAAGCGATGCGATTTTTTTCATTTAATTATGAAAATAATTTTAATAAAATTAAGGATTCATTAATATATTTTTTATATATTATATAAAAATTATTCTGTAAAGGTTAATTATTATTTACCTTTCATGTAATTTTAAGAAAAATATTCCTTGAATTTTGACTGAAAATGTGATAGTAATATTTCTCTTAAAATGAAATGAATGGACAGATTATCCCACCATCCTTACCAATCAAGTATTTGATGATTAATTGATATTTTTTCAAGTAATTTTCAATGAAAACCTTTTACATTAATATTTTGTTATTAATATAATTTAAAAAAATTAATTTCAAAGGGAACAATATATTTTCCACAATAAATACTATAATTGATCTTTTTAAAAAACTTTCCTTATAATATGACAACCTTTACTAGTTTATAAATGTTTTGGGGACATGATTCAATGATACAGTTCTTGTTTTTTTTCAAAATATTTTATTATTATAATGATAATATTTTTATGAAACTTATTTCATGTCTGCAATCTATTCTATGATGAAATATTTATCAAGACCATTTTTCATAGGTTACAGTATGATGATTATTTTATGATCATGTGGAAGACAAATATATGGATTATTTGATTTTTGGGACCCATATCTATGGTTAATTTAGATGATAATTATGAATACCTAATGAGATTAATCGGGTAAGAATGGGTAGTGGACCCATTTCAGTAAGGTATTTTTCCACTATGATAGTTCTATGAGTGAACCATGACTAATATGATGATTTTGGGAGTGATCCCAATACACTATGATATATTTTCCTATGATCCTTGATTACTTAGGGATGTATTTTCTATGATTATGTCTATTAGCCAAATCTATGTCTTATTTCTATGTTATGTTCTCCTAAGGTTTGTTCTTTGATTGATTTATTATTAATTTATTATGAACTACCACAAATTGTTTCATGATTCAAGATTATTATCTATGATATATAGGGTATGGGTTTTCAAATGATATGTTCATGTTTCCAAAACCATAATCTCATTTCATTTTTATATCTACCATTTGTAACTACATTTATCATCTTATCTCAACCTTTGTTATGTTTTCCCTTCCCGTGTTTTGAATAAAGTTATAAGTATGATATGTTTATGAAGGATTATATTTAATAAGAACTAACATATAGAATATATTGATATCTTATGAAATTTTTCATTATACATAATAAGGTTTCCAAATATTCAAGATCAATATGATTTTGGTATGGATATTTTATGATACATATGTAATATTTATCTATTTTTATATAATATATATGTATATAATGTATTGTTTGTTATAGTAAAATAGATTAATATAAATTAGAATAATAAATATATATGAATGTGTCAGTAAATATGATTACATATTCATCAATGGAATTTGTTTAGATCTCAAATTAAGGGACCTACAGTTGGTCATTTGGGAGGAACAAAACCTGTAGAACATATATAATGATATAGAGAATATAAATTTTTGGGGTTTATTCTAGCTAGGTATCTCAATGTGATGTAAAAAGAGAGATAATGGGTTCTTATTTATATGTGTGGGGAGGCGGATTCTTGGAATTTATTAAAGAATTAAATTAGTGTAATTTATTTTTCATGTCCAAATTTATCCCAATTGAATATAATATGAGGTTGATTTAATATACTCTCCAAAAATAATATTTGGAAATGTTTATGTTATGTTTTCACCCATATGAATTTTTTACCCCCCATTACCCATTTTGGAAAATGGAATGATTATAGATCTTTTTACACTATAGGTGCCATGAAAGTTACCATAAATAGAAAATGGATTCCATTTTCAACCATATATTATCCCCCCTTATCCTAATAAAATATTTTTATATATTTTAAATAGTTTAATAAAATATAATTTTCATCAAATATCATTAATTTCTATTTTTCAAACTATTCATTTATTTTGACTTAAAAAACATCAAACAAATTCATAAATTAAATTTAATCTTTTAAAATAACTCATTTTTTATATTTATCAATAGAATTGTCAGGAAGATTTCTTGGTTAAAAGGTTTGAAACCCTATAATATTTTTAATTTTGTTTCTCGACTTGTTAATATCTGGGGATATAAGGACTCCATATGCATCTTCCTAGGATAGGGCTTCTATCACATTCGTTTCACCTATACAGAGATAGAAAGTAGAACATGGAGTGTTGGATCTATAAATCTATGACCATGAAATCTTTGGATTCATGACTAGAAGCTCAATTTCAACCTAGATGACTTCAAGGATTCCTACACCCACGTATGGATCAAAATACATGGTCTTAGCTGGGTGTTATGGAATGTTGAGATTATATATTATATAGCTTCTACAATTTGGGTACTAATAAGAAGAGACTATGCTATAAGGCCAGTTTCATATGGATATTATGCACGAGTCATGGTGGATAGTGATATTAGTTCCAATAAAATTGAGAAGGTGGTTATATCCACACCACATGATGAAATATTCTTTAGGATTGTGTATGAGACCCTCCACCCACTTTTTTATGCATAATCAAATTGTAGGCCATTCAATAGATAACTATATGAGAGACTTAGTTTGTTGTAAGTGTCACATAAAAGGGTACGACTGATAGCATTGAAGGATATCACTTAATCATGTAGTTAAAAATAATGTGGGTCCAAAAAATTACAAGATTCAGCTGAACAAATTCAAATACTAAATTTAACCTTGATGAGACCTCTTATAAGCCAAATGCGGATGAATTATCCCAAGATTATGGTCCCACTACTACTGAATTTTCTGGTACAATTCCCCCTATTAATTGGGTATTTAAGAATCAACTAAAATAGGACGATCATACTAATGAAAACCATCAGATCACTTCTTCAAGTATCATCCTAAATGGTTTTCCATTTAACGATATATTAAATAGGGTTATATCAGGAGAAGCATATGTGGAATTAGATGATAGTACAGGGGACAAAGAACAATCTGCACAGATAGAAATTTATTGTAATTTGAGGGAGGAGAAACTTTTGGTTAATGTAAAAAGAATAAAAGGTATGGAGAAGAGATATGTGGCGATATCAAAGAGGTATAGACCAATGTGGTATGCTCAAAATTCATACATCTATGTTACTATTCAATAGATAGATAATGAAAATACACGTTTTATGGACATGATTTATTCATATTCTATTACGAAATAACTACTCCATGCTCAGGTCAAAGGAAAATTTAATGCCAATTTGTAGGACACACCCCTGGTAACTTCATTTCGGGTCTTCGGTATTGGTTTTGGTGTTTCCAAATCACATGGAAAAGTGCACAAGGATATGGTCCATCAGTATTGACTTCTTTGGATCATATTTCAAGTGAGATACATTTTATTGTGAAGGATGTTGAAATGGGTATATATTTTTTTACTCCATTTGCATCAATGATCTCTATTCATTTTTGTGGAGGATAGTGGAAGCCAAACAAGTTTCTACTAGTGTCCTCTCTTATAAATCATTTAAGGCCAAGAAAAATCAACTGAGTCTTAGAATGAATCTTAAAGCTATTTTCACGAAAGATACACCTCTTTATGGGGTGAATGGAATGACTTTAACTAATTTGAATGATGAAAGAAAGACTCATTCTCCTATGAAGCTTTTGGAAATGGGAATATAGTTCTCTGCTTTTTCTGGTAGCTAGGATCATAATTTAGTGATAGGGGGGAAAGTGGAAGACAATCTAAATATCTCTACTTGCATCATCCCTTATCAAGATTTTAAAACAAAGTCAATAAAGAAATGTAAGTTATCATAACTCTTTTTATATTCTTTCTTCAGTTATCAGTGACGATGATGGTATGGAAAGTGATAGAGTGGATAAAGATGAAAACACATAGACAAATTTTGTTGTCGAGCACTCTGAAGATGATGATGGTGAAGGCCCTTAGATACAAACCCAGAACTGAAGGAGGGGTCGACATCCACATGGTAGGGGTGGAAGACTTCATTTGCATAGAATGAGTACCCACTCAAAAATGGGTAGTGGTCTATTCATGTGTATGTGCTCATGTAAGTTATTATGACTCTGGTCTTCTTCTTTTTAATACAAATAAAGAGGCGTAAGCCTCAAACTTTTGAAAAAAAAAATAATTTTATTACCATGTTAAAGTATCTTTAATATTCCTTATATAATAATGTGAGATATTTTTGAATTAATTACTACTATTAAATGAAATAATTTCTAGTTTTTTGGTTTATCTAAAATCCTTTATCATATTTTTTTAAATTATTTACCTATTTCTCCTTTTACTATTGTGATATATTTTACTACAGTTACTATTAATAATGTTGAATAATAAAAGAAACATCATTCCCAAATTTGAGCCCCAAAATTCAAAATATGGTTTACATATTTCAGTATTCATTTTATTGAAGTGTAAAAAATTAATTTCAATATAAATTCATACAATGCAATGAAAATAGTATTTATAAATTTTTTTTTTAATCATAATAAATAATTTATATCAAAATCCAAAAAAATTATTGAATCAAATTAGATTATTACAAATAAGATGAATCATATTTCAAATTAATTCCAAGTATAAAATATAATTAGACATTTAAATTTCACGATTTAATGAAAATAAATGAATTTATTTGAAAAATATTTATTTTTAATTATTAACTAAAAACTCTTTCATTTTAGAAAAATAGAAATTTTATGGTTAAATTTTCATATCTAGATTGTGTTTTATCTTATTCTAATAGAATATCATTCAGAATAACTATAATTTTTGGATCTTTACAAAACTCATGTGATGAATTCTCCCCATAACAAAAAGGAATTTTATATATTCATTATGAATTATAATTTCCCACTCATGGAAATAAATTTTAAAATTATATATAGAAAACCAATCCATAAAAAGGATTACATAAAAATAAACCATATGTATAGCAATAATTTCAACAAATAAGTCACGATTATGCGTCATAATGGTAACTCATTATAACATCCTTGTTTTGGTGATATTTATACTATGAGTTTTGACTAAAAACTCTTTAATAAATTTTCTAGGGAAATATCTAATTTTCTTGAAAAAATGGAAGATATAAATGATTGAAGATATAAAAAATAAAAAAACATTAACTAAATTTTATCCCATTATAAAAGTACCTATCACCAAAGCTTTAGAAACTATAACATTAGTTATAGTGATCACATAAGCCAGGCCTTCACCCCTCAACCTCTTCTATGATAGGATCCCTTGAGTCTTAGAATATTTGTGTGAATAATAACCAATTAATATATAATTTTAGCACTATAAAAAATTGTTTTATTTATTAACATAACCTTCATTAGCCATATTACCTTTTTGAACATCTAGCAAACTCCCAATCCCTTTAAACAATTTCTGGAATTTATATTTTTATAGTTATCACATGATGGAAATTTATTTTTTCTCTTATTCTTATTTAACACATTATATTTTCATTGGTGCTCAACCAAACACTTATTATCTTCATTTCCCATAATGATATATTATTTATAAAATTATCTATATGTATTGATGAAACATAAAATTATTTCATCATATGATGAAAAATCTTGAGCAACCAGTTCACTTTGGAGGCTTAGCTTAAATCCTTCAAATTAAAAGTCAATATTTCTCTCTGGATTATATAAAAAATCCATAACATACCCAGATTTATATGAAATAGTAACCTCAGAATCTATAACACTTTAATCATCCTTTGTCATTAATATGGGAAACTTTCTCTACATTTGAGATCATTTCTGCATAGGTAATTTTTTTAGAGAATATTGATTTGAAATCACTTCATTACATAAGTTATATTTTTTATACATTTGTTGTATTCTAGATCAACAACAAAAAATGATCAATATAGCCACTAAGATAATACACACCCATCAATAATTTTTCCCTATCATTGCATCCAATGTTCTAAAATATTTTTTCAAGAGATTTAATCAATTACTTAGTTACAACTATATGAGTCATTCCACTAAAATATAATGGATTTCATCATACTAAATCTAAAAATATAGTTCTATCATGTTTTGGAATATCATGTTTCTCTATATTTGTAAATTTATGATACATAACTTGGTTCGTTTCCCTAATATGGATATGATATACTCAGATAAAACATTGTTTGAATGGGATTTATCTACAAGGAAATCCAAATAATGACCATGAGTCTTTTTCCCTTTCTTCTAGTTTGATCCATCACTAAATAATGGTAAATGAAGATTTGTATCTTGATCATCTTGAATATTGAACCATAAAATCAAAATCCCTCAAATATTAAGAGTCCTCAAATACTATAATGTATTATCAAAATTCATATGTTAGCTACATTAATTAAAAATATATTTCACAAGGTTTCTACTAAAATGTCTCAGATTCCAAATTTTACAAAATCAATTAAATTAAATCATTGGTTATGTATTGTTTAATATATTTTAATTGTATATAATGGATTAAATTTTGAAGGTCCAATCAGTTTATTAGTCTTGAAGAACATGAGACATACATTATTATCATTTTAAATTAGAAAAAAATACAAAACATAATAAAATTAAAATTTAAAATATCCTTGAAACACATTCAATGATTATTTCTTCATATCCTAGGAAATGGAACTAGAATAATGGTGAGGTCATTGCTCATTAAGGGGTATGTATAATGAAATGTGTTATTATTAGAAAAAGAATAATCAATTTGAAAATGTATATAACTAAAAACAGTTTTCATTTTATCAATCACATTAGAATGAAATTCATCCCTGGATAATATAAAATGAAATAATATCATGAATAGTGAAAAATAAATTATAAATGAATGAAATAATATGTTTTTGACACCCGGATCAATGAAAAATGGATATATTAATTTCCAATTACTTCTTCCAAAATATTTTAGACATTGAGTAGGAATAAAATGAGAACCCATTTAATAATGCTAGCCAACTGGATTGTCTCATGAGACCTATTGATTCATCGTGGGGCTATATAATTCCAATACATACCCATAAATTCATTTAAAATTCATTCCTCATAAATTTAATGGTCAACTTAATTTATATAAAAATTATTAATCATGAAATATATGTATTGAGTAAAGATTATGGAATATCAGTATTTTCCCATTCAATATAAAAACATTCAATGTAAAACATTATATGTATAAATAATTTTTGGTTTAGGTAATAATAACAACAATGAATAAAATTCAAAGTAATTTAAGAGAAAATTAATATACAATGATTATAAGAAGGTGAATGTTTTGGGAAAAATTTTATTACTGTAAAATTAGAAAGTTTATAGAGATTACTAACCATTCATTACAAATATATATTTTCAAATAAAAATATTTCCCTTTAAAGATATAACGAAATGGAATTAAGAAATTAAAAAAATAATTCATTAAATTGATTTTTTTAAAACCATTGAGAACTTGTAGAAGAATCTAAAACTGTAAAACAATTATTGTGGTGGGGAAATCTGTTTAGACAGTATACATTAAAAATATATTTCTTTGGAATTTTTATATATAATGTAAAAAATAACCTTTCTAAACAATTATAAATATTTATATAGAAACATTTAAAATTTAATGGATAACCAAAAATTTCACATGAATAAATAAAAATGACTATTGTAAAAATAGTTTTAAAAAATATGGAAATAGAAGAAAATAAACATGATCAAAAAGAGAAGTAATAATATATTTTCTTTGAAAAATTTATTTTCATGATTCAAGTAAATATAAGATGAAAATTTAAAAGAATTTATGTAAAATATTTAATTATCTAGTGGATAACAAAATATATATTTTTTAGGAAGGATATATTTTAAGATTACATCAATCAAAATAAGAGAAATCTGAAAAAATGAGATTATAAAATTATTTCTTACTTGTTTGGTGACATTAAAATTGTAAATATAGGGCCCCAACCTTAAACCTTACTTAATCTTGAGTTATTACAAGATTACACATTGAGGATCTTTTCGGGTTTAGAGTTTTAAAGAATTAGATCATAAAACATGCATTACATTCCACATATAAACAAAGTGGTTACATAAAGATAGTATTTTTCATTCCCATCAATGGAAACATATTTAAAATAAACATGGATTCTTTCTTAACACTTCCTTGACACTATCATCATATCATGTACCTTTCCCTTGACCTGTGAAAAACATTTCAAAAAAACTTGGGATGAGCATAAAAAGCTCAGTAAGGGATATAAAAATATGGAAAGGAAACATGGGTACATATATACATAAGGATGAGATCATACTTTATCCATAAAACATAAGCACTTTAACATACCTCATCAAATCATGAATAAACCATAGAAATCATAAGACATAAAGGTAACTTGAGGCATTCATAACATTATTACATAGGGAGTAACCCTCTTGGTTACGTTTGGAATACCCATCACAGTATATTCCCTAAATCTCTTTGGAGAAACCTTAACGTTTCACTCCTTCACATTAACCAATGAATTGGAGAGCTATATCTGGCTCACCCGCCCTTAGTTTATCACGGAACCACCCGTCTTCATAATAATGCCCAAGAACCTCAACATAATTGTATCACATAAAACATGCATAAAGGAAACATAAAATTTCCACCTTTCAATCACAAGATATCAATACAACACATTGATATAAAAAAATTATGAAAACCATTTTCAATACCAAAATAAAAGAAAATTAAAACATGGTATTTATTTTTCTTTTAAAAATGAGGTATGGCTTGTAGAGGAAGCCGAAACTCAAATAACGGTCACGGCGACGGAGAAGTCATTGTTGCCGCATACGTACGACAAAAACATTCCCTTTTGTCGTTTATTAAAACGCTTCGTATGAAAAAGATTCATTTTGGATAAAAGTAAAAGTCAAAGGGTTTTATACACCGTATAAAAGAAGGTTGTGTATAAAACAAAATATGCCTCAATGAAAGGAGATTGAAACGAAGTCCCATACCTCGTATCCGACTTGACCCGACCGTTCTTTAATCTCCTGAATAATAAAATTGAGTTAATCTCTACTTTATTAAGAACCATTTTCATGTTCATTATTCCTTTTATACCATGTTATGAACATAATGTAATCATTTAAGTTAATAATGTTCATTTTGTCGGTATTTGGTTCTTAAGTCAAAAATAGACTTCTTACACTTACATGTTGTTAATTTGGTCAAAGGTTCATTATATCCAGAATGATATTAATGATTTGGATAACATATATATCATATATATTCATCATATACATGTATTTATAATATTACATCACATTTAGAGGTAAGAAATGAAATGCACCGTTCATGGAGACGGTAAGCCGTACGTACGCATGAACGCTACTTCCATTTCTATTTCATATTTTTTGGAATGGAATCATAGTGATATAAGAGTATATTATAATTCCAGTATAATAACATATGTAATATCATTAACTTTATCCTTTACACATCCCACATATGGTATTAACGAATCAAATCACTTTCAGGGGGCAGTAGTCCGCACTTCCTAAAATGAAGATATCGTGTTTACCCATAATGGAAACAATAATGGTATGCCATAAATGAAAAATACAGAAGATTAAGGAAAGGATAAACATATTATATATCATATATAAAAATAGTGACATCATAATGGCCACCTTTGAAGGTGTTAAATGAGTATTGAACAATCATCGTTTCAGGAGGCAGAATTTCGCCATCCACGGAAACCGTATGTTCTTTAACCATTTGATGTAGTTGTGTGAGATTTTAGCTCGAATAAATCTTATAAAAACATCCTAGTATATTGAAGATACTGGTGTTGTTACAAAATAAGTAAATAAAAAGAGTTTAGGGGGTTGGAGAAGCAAAATAAAACAAATGAACATGAGAGAATGAATTACCTTTAAAAGTGTAACTCCTTTTGATTTGAGCCTAAAGGCTTCATTTGAAAGGATTATGCCCAAAGGGAATCCTCTAGGATTAGGAGAGGGATGTGGAGAGAGTAAATGGGCAGGGGATGGCCGAGCCAAAGGCTTGAGGAGTGTGTGAAATGAGGTAGAGGTGGGGGCCTTTTATAAGAGGAGAGGAGGGGAACTCTTGGAAAGTAAAGATAAGTTACTTTATTTTAAAAAGGGTTTCGGATTAAAAAGGTCCCACATTGATATAATTCGAGGATAAGGTGATAAGGGTTCTAAATACACTCATCCAATAGGTTTTGGACATGTGTAGGTCTTAGATATTACATTATCTTTCCATTTTATTTAAATCGTTAAATAATGAGGTCATCGCTGCATCATCCTGATGTCATAAATAATTTAATTTATTTAAAGTCTAAAAATTATAAAAGAAATACTATGATGTAGGAAATCTTTTATATCTTTCCAATGACTATTTATAATCAAAAATATGATCTTTATAACCCCATTTAAAAATTGTTTTTGTAAAACATATTATGTTTGTGTCATTTTTACTTTTACATTAAATAAAAAGTTATTTATGTCATTTCCCAAACCAAAGTGGCTCCATGGGGTCCCCAAGTTAACCCATGGATTGTCTTGGTCGGCCATGACACAACCAATTAGGGTAGGACATGTTTCAAGATCATCTGATACTATTAAAACATTATTTTTACCTTAATCTACACTAATTACCACTAATCGCGATTAAGAACATAATAAGTTACTATTGACCAAAAAATTATTTTCATTCCATTGAACCACATTTTACTTATTAATGACAACAATGTATGTCAGATTTTTGAAATTAAAAACACGATGATGGCAAAATTTCATTTAAACAGAAAAACCAGTTTTTATAAGTACCACTTAGTGGTTTCACTATTCATCAAAAATTGAAGTTTTTCAGAAAATTACCAAAAATTCACCCTAATCTATATTTGATATTCCAAATTCAAAAAATGAAGTCTATTTTACAAAATTCAAAACATATAAGCCAAATTAATTAATTTAATAATTAATTCCAGCTGTCATGAGAAATAGCGTGTTTTTATGAAACAATAAGTATCAAAAGATTGACACTAGTTTAAGTCCAATTTCAAAGTGAAATTGATTCCAATGACCACCATTGGATAAAATGGTAAAAATAAATTCTAATTTCAATTCAAAACAAATTCAAAAGATAATATAATCATATAAATAAATTATATTAAAAAGAGGTTTTGAATTAAAATATAACATTTTTCACTATTCATTAAAAAATGAACTTTATCGGAAAAATACCAAAAATTCACAAAAAGTAAATTTTGATGTCCCAATCATAAATAATAATTTTATTTTGACAAACATAGCTTATAAAATTTTCAAAAGATAGATTTAAAAAGGGTTTTCCATCAAAAGGCAGTAAAACAATCTTTTAATAATATTAGTGTATTCCATGCATAAGATTGTACTTATTTTCATTTTAAGCCTCTAAAACACTATATTATTCATTAATAGACATAGATAAAATATCTATTATTCATTACTTACTTGGGATGTTACATCCTTCCCCCCTTTAGAAAATTGCATCCCCGCAATTTATTTACTTATCGAATAAATGGGGGTACTTATCCCTCATTGCATTTTCAGATTTCCATGTTGCCTCTTCCATCATGTGGTTTTTCCAAAAAACCTTTTCCTGCTTAATCACCTTATTCCGTAACACTTGCTCCCTGTGGTCAAGAATCTGGACCGGTTGTTCCTCATAAGATAGGTTCTCTTCCCGCTGAACTACCTCTGGACTCAAAACATGAAATGGATCTGGCATATACTTTCTCAATATCAAAACGTGAAAAACATTATGTACCTGAGATAAACTTGGAGGTAAAACCACCCAGTATGCAACTGATCCAACTCTCTCCAGAATTTCATATGGTCCAATAAACCTTGGACTCAGCTTTCCTTCCTTACCAAATCTCATCACACTTTTCCAAGGAGAAACCTTGAGAAAAACATGATCACCTACCTCAAAAGAGAGATCCTTCCTCCTGTTGTCTGCATAACTCTTCTGCCTACTCTGAGCTGTTCTCATGTGTTTCTGAATCAGCTGAACTTTTTCTACCATCTCTTCTACCAATTCTGGTCCCATCAACTTCCTTTCACCCACTTCATCCCAGAAAGCTGGAGTTCGACATCGTTTTCCATATAATGCCTCAAATGGAGCCATATGTATACTGGAATGAAAACTGTTATTATATGAAAATTCAACCAAAGAAAGATGTTTGTCCCAACTTCCCTGATAATCCACAGAGAAAGAACGTAGCATATCCTCCAAGGTCTGAATTGTTCGTTCTGACTGCCCATCTGATTGAGGATGAAAAGCTGTACTAAAATTTAATTCAGTACCCAACGACTTCTGAAGGCCTTTCCAAAAGTTAGAAGTGAACCTGGGATCACGATCAGATAAAATGGAGAGAGGAACTCCATGTAACCTGACTATCTCTTTAAGATACAAATGGGAAAGTTGATCTAGGGAAAAAGTATCTCGTATAGCAAGTAAATGAGCATATTTAGTCAAGCGATCAATAATAACCCAGATTGCATTATTACCTCGAGATGTGTTCGGTAATCCCACAACAAAGTCCATGGATATATTCTCTCATTTCCACTCTAGCACTGGTAAAGGCTGAAGCATCCCTTTCGGTAACTTCCACTCTTCTTTAACCTGCTGAAAAGTCAAACACTTCAAAGTAAAATCAATAATATCTCTTTTCATTCCATCCCACCAGTAATACTCCCGCAGATCTCTATACATCTTAGTACTGCTAGGATGAACTGAAAATGGAGAACTACGAGCTTCACATAACAACTCTCTCTTCAACTGTGAATCACAAGGCACACACAATCTCTTACCAAATCTCAAAACGAAATCATTATCAATGTTGAATTCAGGCAACTTACCTTTCTGAACCAGCTCTACCTTTTTCTGCAACTCACTGTCTTGCTTCTGTGCTTGCTTGATTCTATCTGATAGAGATGATGTCACTGATACCTGAAACAAAATAGAAGAACTTCATGCACCAACAACTTCTATGCCAATGTTCATCAAATCCTTAACCAAAGGATCACGTTCCAAACGCAACATTGCTAAAGAAGCATTACTTTTTCGACTCAAAGGATCAGCCACTTTATTATCTTTTCCCGGATGGTAATGAAATGTACAATCATAATCCTTGATTAATTCTAGCCATCTCCTTTGTCTCATGTTCAATTATTTCTGAGTGAATATATACTTTAAACTTTTGTGATCAGTATATATTTCACACTTTACTCCATACAAATGATGCCTCCAAATTTTTAAAGTGAAAACAATAGCAGCTAATTCCAAATCATGTGTAGGGTAATTTACCTCATGCGTTTTCAACTGTCGTGAAGCATAAGAAATTACCTGATCATTCTGCATTAGGACGCAACCAAGTCCTTTCAATGAAACATCACTGTAGATAACAAACTCACCATTCTTGGAAGGTAGTGCCAAAACTGGAGCATTCACCAATCTTCTTTTTAATTCCTGAAAACAATCATCACATTCTTTTGTCCAGATAAACTTAACACCCTTCCGAGTTAGCTTAGTCATTGGACTAGATAACCGTGAAAAATTTCTAACAAACCTTCGGTAATAGCCTGCCAAACCAAGGAAGTTACGAATCTACGTTACATTTTTGGGTCTTGGCCAGTCTTCCACAACTTTTGTTTTTGCAGGATCAACGGTTATACCATCTTTAGAAACAATGTGACCAAGGAAGAAAATTTGTTGCAACCAAAACTCACACTTGCTGAATTTCCCATACAATTTATTTTCTTTTATGGTTTGCAAGATAACCCTTAAATGTATTTCATGCTCCTCTTCACTTTTTGAAAACACCAAAATATCATCAATGAAAACCACCACAAACTTATCCAAGAACTCATGGAAAATTCTATTCATTAAGTCCATGAATACAGCAGGTGCATTGGTTATCCCAAAAGGCATTACTACAAATTCATAATGGCCATATCTTGTACGGAATGCGGTCTTCGGAATATCTGCCTCCTTTACCTTCAGCTGATGGTACCCCGATCTCAAGTCAATATTTGAAAAAAACTGAGCTCCCTGGAGCTGATCAAACAAATCATCGATATGAGGAAAAAGATATTTGTTCTTAACAGTGATATTATTCAAGGCCCTATAATCAATACAAAGTCTCATAGAACCATCTTTCTTTTTAACAAATAAAACAGGAGCACCCCATGGTGACGTGCTAGGTCGAATGAAACCTTTCTCTAATAAATCTTGCAATTTCTCCTTTAACTCTAAAAGTTCAATTTGAGCCATTCGATAAGGGGGTTTTGAAATTGGATTAGCATCAGGAACTAAGTCAACAGTAAATTCAACTTCCCGATCTGGTATTATTCCAGGCAACTCATCAAGAAAAACACCAGGATACTCATTTACTACTGGCACATCATTAATCTGAACAGTTACCATGTTTTCAACAATGTGTGCAAGGTAACATTCATTTCCATCTTTTAAAAGTTTCTCGGCCTCTTGATATGTTATCAAAAGTAAGGGTTCATTATTGTACACGAACTGAAAGTCTTTCTGAAAAGAAACTTCTTTAGGTCTACAATCAATCTTAGCATGGTAAATAGAGAGCCAATCCATACCCAGGATAACATCAAACTCTACTAGAGGTAGAACAATAAGGTTTGAAAGTAGGTTCTTTCCACAGATAAGGATAGGAAGATTCTTATAAATCCTTTTTGCCTCAACATTCCCCCCAGGTGTTTTTACCAAAAGCTCAGGAGTCATTTTTTGAGATGGTATTCCCATTTTACTAGAAAATGTTTCAGAGATGAAAGAATGTGTAGACCCCGAATCAAACAACACACTGACATAATCTGAAAAAACAAACAAAGTACCTGATACAACTTCATTTGATGGCCCGACATCTGCTGAAGTAGTTGCAAAGGATTTCACCACCCCTTTCTGCTTGTAGTCTAACTACTTCCCATCACTCAAGATCTTTGTCGGACACTCATTTGCATAGTGACCCATCTCATTGCACTTAAAACATTTCACTAACTGTAAATCAAATTTGGTATTACCTTCACCATGATTCTTTTCAGTGCAATCACGAGCCTTATGTCCCATCTTACCACATCGGTAGCACTTTTCAGAATTTAGAAGACATTCCACAGCATGCCTTTTGCCACATTTATCACAAACTGGAAACTTAGTTTTCTTACCATTAGACTTTTTTGAAGAATTCTTACCTTTCTCCTGCCACCTCGGTCTCTTCTTATGTTGGTTGTTATAGAACACTTGACCATCGGAAAACTCCATTTCCACCTTCTCAGCACATCGAACAAGATTTTCATAACTTTTAAACTCACGAGAAGCTAATTCCCTTCGATATTTTGGCTTTAATCCTGAGTAAAAATGATTGATTTTCCTATCAAGGTCTCAGATAAAATTTGGAGCATACCTTGCCAATCGAGTGAACCTTTCTTCATAGGTATCCACTGAGCCTTCCTCTTGCCTCAATTCCAAGAATTGGTTTTCAATCCTTAGTCGAACAGCCTTAGGAAAATACTTCTCAAGAAACATACCTTTGAATTCATCCCAGTCAAGAGCATCAATCTCATCGGCGTCCCTGATATTTTTAACCATAGACCACCACTGATCTTCCTCACCCTCCAAACGGTAAATAGCAAGACTAACCCTTTGATTGTCTGAACACCTCATGACATCGAAAATCTTCTCCAGTACTTTAATCCACCCTTCAGCTAGCACAGGGTCAGATGATCCTCTGAATAATGGGGGATGTTGCCTCATTAAATGTTCCACCACTGACATGTTCCTCTGCAGTTGATCTGGCTGATCTCGTGCATGGATACCACCACCATTTATAGCCTGAGTCAACTGTGCCATTACTGCAACAAACTGTTCATTTCCAATTCCGACCATCTCAGGATGCTGATTCGGAAGGTTATTTCCTTCTGTATGCCTTCCTAGAACTACTTACCTGTTTCCTCTGCGGAAAACCATTCTGAACAAACATGTCTTAGATGAAGCAATATGGTAATCTTTAAATGCTATATCATTTCAAAAAAAAATTATTTTTGGATAATCATTTAATAGAATTCTAACTCCTAAAGTTATCTAAACCAACCTCTGATACCAACTATAAGGCCCCAGCCTTAAACCTTACTTAATCTTGAGTTATTACAAGATTACACATTGAGGATCTTTTCGGGTTTAGAGTTTTAGAGAATTAGATCATAAAACTTTCATTACATTCCACATATAAACAAAGTGGTTACATAAAGATAGTATTCTTCATTCCCATCAATGGAAACATATTTAAAATAAACATGGATTCTTTCTTGACACTTCCTTGACACTATCATCATATCATGTACCTTTCCCTTGACCTGTGAAAAAAATTTCAAAAAAACTTGGGATGAGCATAAAAAGCTCAGTAAGGGATATAAAAATATGGAAAGGAAACATGGGTACATATATACATAAGGATGAGATCATACTTTATCCATAAAACATAAGAACTTTAACATACCTCATCAAATCATGAATAAACCATAGAAATCATAAGACATAAAGGTAACTTGAGGCATTCATAACATTCTTACATAGGGAGTAACCCTCTTGGTTACGTTTGGAATACCCATCATAGTATATTCCCTAAATCTCTTTGGAGAAACCTTAACGTTTCACTCCTTCACGTTACCCAATGCATTGGAGAGCTATATCGGGTTCACCCGCCCTTAGTTTATCACAGAACCACCCATCTTCATAATAATTCCCAAGAACCTCAACATAATCGTATCACATAAAACATGCATAAAGGAAACATAACATTTACACCTTTCAATCACAAGATATCAATACAACACATTGATATAAAAACATAATGAAAACCATTTTCAATACCAAAATAAAAGAAAATTAAAACATGGTATTTATTTTTCTTTTAAAAAGAAGGTATGGCTTGTAGAGGAAGTCGAAACTCAAATAACGGTCACGATGGCAGAGAAGTCATTGTTGCCGCATACGTACGAAAAAAACATTCCCTTTTGACGTTTAGTAAAATGCTTCATATAAAAAAGATTCCTTTTGGATAAACGTAAAAGTCAAAGGGGTTTATACACCGTATAAAAGAAGGTTGTGTATAAAACAAAATATGCCTCAATGAAAGGAGATTGAGACGAAGTCCCATACCTCGTATCCGACTTGACACGACCGTTCTTTAATCTCTTGAATAATAAACTTGAGTTAATATATACTTTCTTAAGAACCTTTTTCAAGTTCATTATTCCTTTTATACCATGTTATGAACATAATGTAATCATTTAAGTTAATAATGTTCATTTTGTCGGTATTTGGTTCTTAAGTCAAAAATAGACTTCTTACACTTACATGTTGTTAATTTGGTCAAAGGTTCGTTATATCCAGAATGTTATTAATGATTTGGATAACATATATATCATATATATTCATCATATACATGTATTTATAATATTACATCACATTTAGAGGTAAGAAATGAAATGCACCGTTCAGGGAGACGGTAAGCCGTACGTACGCATGAACGCTAATTCCATTTCTATTTCGTATTTTTTGGAATGGAATCATAATGATATAAGAGTATATTATAATTCCAGTATAATAACATATGTAATATCATTAACTTTATCCTTTACACATCCCACATATGGTATTAACGAATCAAATCACTTTCAGGGGGCGGTAGTCCGCACTTCCTAAAATGAAGATATCGTGTTTACCCATAATGGAAACAATAATGGTATGCCATAAATGAAAAATACAGAAGCTTAAGGAAAGAATAAACATATTATATATCATATATAAAATTAGTGACATCATAATTTCCACCTTTGAAGGTGTTAAATGACTATTGAACAATCATCGTTTCGGGAGGCAGAATTTCGCCATCCATGGAAACCGTATGTTCTTTAACCATTTGATGTAGTTGTGTGAGAGTGTAGCTAGAATAAATCTTATAACAAAATCCTATTATATTGAAGATACTGGTGTTGTTACAAAAGAAGTAAATAAAAAGATTTTAGGGGGTTGGAGAAGCAAAATAAAACAAATGAACATGAGAGAATGAATTACCTTTAAAAGTTTAACTCCTTTTGATTTGAGCCTAAAGGATTCATTTGAAAGGATTATGCCCAAAGGGAATCCTATAGGATGAGGAGATGGATGTGGAGAGAGTAAATGGGCAGGGGATGGCCGAGCCAAAGGCTTGAGCAGTGTGTGAAATGAGGTAGAGGTGGGGGCCTTTTATAAGAGGAGAGGAGGGGCACTCTTGGAAAGTAAAGATAAGTTACTTTATTTTAAAAAGAGTTCTGGATTAAAAAGGCCCCACATTGATATAATTCGAGGATAAGGTGATAAGGGTTCTAAATCCACTCATCCAATAGGTTTTGGACAAGTGTAGGTCTTAGATATTACATTATCTTTCCATTTTATTTAAAACGTTAAATAATGAGGTCATCGCTGCATCATCATGATGTCATAAATAATTTAATTTATTTAAAGTCTAAAAATAATAAAAGAAATACTATGATGTAGGAAATCGTTTTATCTTTCCAATGACTATTTATAATCAAAAATATGATCTTTATAACCCCATGTAAAAATTGTTTTTGTAAAACATATTATGTTTGTGTCATTTTTACTTTTACATTAAATAAAAAGTTATTTATGTCATTTCCCAACCAAAGTGGCTCCATGGGGTCCCCAAGTTGACCCATGGATTGTCTTGGTCGTCCATGACACAATCAATGAGGGTAGGACATGTGTCAAGCTCATCTCATACTATTAAAACATTATTTTTACCTAAATCTACACTAATTACCACTAATCGCGATTAAGAACATAATAAGTTACTATTCACCAAAAAATTATTTTAATCCCATTGAACCACATTTTACTTCTTAATGAAAACCATGTATGTCGGATTTTTGAAATTCAAAACACGATGATGGAAAAATTTCATTTAAACGGAAAAATCAGTTTTTATAAGTACCACTTAGTGGTTTCACTATTCATAAAAAATTGAAGTTTTTCAGAAAATTATCAAAAATTAACCCTAAGCTATATTTGATATTCTGAATTCAAAAAATGAAGTCTATTTTACAAAATTCAAAACATATAAGTCACATGATTTAATTTAATAATTAATTCCCGCTGTCATGACAAATAGCGAGTTTTTATGAAACAATAAATATCAAAAGATTGACACTAGTTTAAGTCCATTTTCAAAGTGAAATTGATTAAAATGACCACCATTGGATAAAATGGTAAAAATATACTATAATTTCACTTCAAAACCAATTCAAAAGATAATCTAATCATATAAATAAATTAGATTAAAAAGAGGTTTTGAATTAAAATACAACATTTTTCACTATTCATTAAAAAATGAACTTTATTGGAAAAATACCAAAAATTCACACAAAGTAAATTTTGATGTCCCAATCATAAATAATAATTTTATTTTTACAGACATAGCTTATAAAATTGTCAAAAGATAGATTTAAATAGGGTTTTCCATCAAAAGGCAGTAAAACAATCTTTTAAGAATATTAGTGTATTCCATGCATAAGATTGTACTTATTTTCATTTTAAGCCTCTAAAACACTATCTTAATCATTAATAAACATAGATAAAATATCTATTATTCATTACTTACTTGGGATGTTACAGTAAACCCATGAAATAGTAAACCTGAAATGAAGCTTTAATCATCATGAATAAATATATATTTCCACTAAATACTTCAATGGGGAATTATATACACCACCTAATATTAAGAAGTGCATAATACCAAATATGTCTTGATGGTGAAGAAATTAAGAAGAAACCCCTTACCTCACATTTCCCTTATGGTGAAAATCCATTAATAGCATGTATAATTGTTAAAAATATTATATTAATTTATACTAGAACTATCATAATAATAATTATATAATATATTATCATATTATTTATTCAGGATTTGGATTAGTGGTAAATCACCACATTATACTACATTGAGAGTGCAGGTTCAGAAAACAATGGGTACTGGTAATTGTAGCCATATTATAGTAGAAATGTAGAAGAATGGTTGTAGTGGTATGAATGTTGCACCTAGGACACTATATTATTTGTGGGCACTGTAGTAGGAACTATGGGGGCATCATCATTTTCATAAGTACTATAGAAACTCGGGTATTATTGAATAGTTATTAACCATAGTTCCTTTGAGTAAACTATTTGGGAATACAAGTACACATAATAATATTTCATTCCCACTAGTCCTATAGGATAAATAATGGGCTTCATCCCCACTATTCCTCTAGTCCATGTGCTGAATAATTAAGTCTTGATGGGTGGGGTATCCCTTGTTGGGGCTGTGACCAGCCTTTTTGGAATGTGTGTGAGGTGTGTGTGTGTGTGTGTTTAATTTTAATTATACCCTAAATTACCTAATATATTAAAATATTATCATATTATATCACATTCTAACCCATTAAATAATATGTTTTTATTATTTTAAATTATTCAAGTGCTAATTTCTTTATTTTATCATGCATGATTTTCAAGAAAATAGTGGTCCTTTTAATTTGATTAAGGTTTAATAAATCCATAGATTTAATTTTAATATAAATATATTTTATATTCATTAAATCAATCCTTATTAATTTCCTTGTAATACATAAATTCAAAAATGATCACATATTTTCATGGCAGTGGTAGTCCACACAAACACACGATCGATGTTTTGATTTTAAAATATATATTAAGATAAGAAGGTACATAATATATTATAAATAAATAAGAATAATTATTTACTAAATATCATATAAAAAATTATTTTCAAATTTTCAACAATCCAGGTAAAATTTTTAAGGATAACAAATTACATTGTTGTGTGCAGACGGTTAGTAGTACGTACACATGAGCAATGATTTTCCTATTCATATGGTGG
Organism: Viscum album; assembly: GCA_963277665.1. Lineage (NCBI taxonomy): Eukaryota > Viridiplantae > Streptophyta > Magnoliopsida > Santalales > Viscaceae > Viscum > Viscum album. The sequence goes on along the minus strand of OY728130.1, from coordinate 568,989,255 downwards.
GAAAGAGGTGGAAGATTTTTATACCAAAATCAAAATAAAATGTTATTATCTTTATAATTATGTATACATTATTTTAGAATGTGTACAATAGATTTTTAAAAATTGTGAGAATGAAATTTTAGTGATTTGGTAAAGAAAGTTACCTCTTCTTCAATATAATTCATTTAGATATCATCTAAAGGGATCTAGGGTTTCTATTTTGGAAGTACTATAAACTATATGTATTGGGTTTTGATTTTTAAAATATAAATGGGATATTTTTTTATTAATATTAATTTTTCAATGTTTGTAAAATAAAATAGGGAAGGGGATTCCTTTTACAAGTGATGGGAGAGGAAATCCTGAAATTTTTTAAAGTATTAAATTAATGTAAATGATTTTTAATTTAAATTGGATAAAAGTTGATATAATTTTAATATAATAATAGTAAAATATAATTCTTCTCATCCAAAAAAATCAGAAAATTTTAGGGGATATTTTCACACTTTTCTATTTAATTTATCCCCCATTTAATCATGTTGAAAATTGAAATGATAACATAGTTTTTATACTATAATAGTGAAACAAGTTACCCAAAAAAATTTGACATTAAATGGAAAATTGATAGAACTCTAAATCATATCATATTTTATTTTTCCTATTTAAATGTTTTGGTGAATTTTCAATAATTTAAAAATATATTATTTCCAAATACCAACATTAATTTCATTTTTTTAGTATTCCTTTAATTCAATTTTAAAACATAAAGACAAAGATGGAATTATAATTTAATCCCTTTACACTTCACTAATATGTTATATTTATATATAAAATTCTTGGGATATAATAATTCATCCAAATGGTATTATGTTTATTAATTTTAAAATCATTTATCATAATGTAACTTTTAATTTAATAAATATTATTTCGGTGTTTGGTATGAATTTAAGATAATTATTGAATAACAAAAAATTGAAAAAATAAATACAATGATAAAATTAATTAATTATGTTAAAATACCAAATTATATTCATTCATAACATTTTATTAACCTTCTGTGAACATATAAAATAAATTAAAAACAAAAGAGGGTCATTTTAGGATTTTATTTACTTAAAATAATATAAAGGTCATTAACAAGGTCAAATGGCTTCAAAATATCATATATTAAAATTTAGTTTGTCTATGGTGTAATTAATCCCAGCTAATGAAATAATTGATTTTTTTATATTTAATATCTTATATCATTATTTTTAAAATTAATTACCAGATTCACACTTTATCGATGTGATTAATTTTACTATGGTTACTATTTATAATGCCTAAAAATAAAAGATATATATTAACCAAATTTGAAATATATGATTCAAAATTTGGTATCCACTTTTCAAGATTCATTTTCTTTTAGTGTCATAAATAAATTTAAATATAAATGTGTAAAATAAAATAAAAAACTGTTTTTATAACATTTTTTTCAATGATTGAAAATAATCATATAAAAATACAGAATTATTTATTCAATTTATAATATTATAAATCAAATAATACAAATTTAAAAATAATAAAAAATCCAAAATATAATGGAACATTTAAAATACTATATTTAATGAAAATAAATTACAGTATTTGAAAAATCAATATTTTCACTATTCAATAAAAAGTCAATGATTTTAGAAAAATCACAAAATATAACCATCTTAAAAGTTTGAATTCAAAATTTAAAGAACAAAAATAATTTTAAAAAAATACTAAAATTTGGAATTTCAGGTTTAATCATATTCTTAGTATAAAGTAAGTGTATTTTCCTATTGTTTCATTATTAATAAAAGAATACAATACCTAAAAATCAGGTGTTATAGGAAATCCATGTGATGTGTGGGGTGTTTTACTAACCTTCACATGGTATATTCCACACATTAAGTCAGTAAATAGAATGTTAATTATTTCTTGTATTAACTCACATAAAATTATTTATAATACATGGTTCTTATCTTGTCTAGAGTAATATATATAAATTTTATTCTCTTATGAGGTTGCACACTATATATTAATTTCATGAATCTAGTAAACTTGCATTCTCCAATAGGATCCTTCGATTATTCTTCTTCTATTTATGACTAATTCATTATCTTATAAAGTGTGATCAACATAGTGTATGAATTTCTTAACTGAGAACAAAAACCTAAACATGGATACTCACTAAAGAATGTATAAAAATTAATCAAACAATTTGAAATAATTAAAAATTAAATATTTATTTTATAAATACCAATTTAATGTTATCTAAGTGAAATAGAATCATCCAATGGATGCCCAATTTTAATTTTCATAAAATCTATAGAAAAATTCTGATAAACATGATAAACGATCACTATAATTTCATAATAATGGAAATGGAAACATTAATTTATATTTTATTTAAATATAATTATGTCAACTCTAATATTCATGTTGATAAATTAATAGTTGTAATTTCATTATTTCTTTCACTGCATTGATGAATCCAATCAAGGATCGCTTTATATGTATTTACACATACTCCACGAAACATTGAAGGACATTATTATTCTATTAGATGATTTTGATTTATCAACATGTACTTTACATCATTCACTATTGGTCACAACAAGATTCTATTATTTCTCTCTAGGTTCTTGAGACATAAAGAATGAGATAAATATCTCTATGGTCAAAGAGAAGATTAGACATCCTCTTAGAACATCTATGGTGAAAATGAAATATTTTAGAATACATAATTACATTAATGAGTGATAATTTCATAAGGATATTATCCATTTATTTAATATAATTTATTCCCCATTCCATAATTAACAATATATTAATATGAAAAACATTTTTATTATAATAGTAATGTGATTTATTAATTATCATACATGAAATAAATATTTATTAATTTATTTTACTGATATTAACAAAAATAAATCATTTACATTCTCTCATTGAACACAAAACGTATCATTTTATAAACATTTTCAAATGTTAAATTGGAATATATTTATTCATTAAAATAAAATAATTATTATAGTCTCTAAAATTATGAGAACATATTTATTTTTAATTATGATCACAAAAAATAAATAAAAGTTTTATTTTACATAATTTAGTGAACATGGGAATAAATAAATATTATATTCATTAAAAATGGGAATAAATAAAGATGATTTTAAATTCAAATCATATATTATAAACATGAATATATGATGATGGAAAATTATTATGTAATGAACTTGAATAAATATTATTCCACTAGTATATAATAAATTTACATTTAAACATCAATTTAATATAATTTAATTTTGTTTTGGATACACTATGTGTGGAAACATATTTCCCCATTTCACAATTTAAATAGGTAATACCTCTATAATGTCAAATATTGGTGTCTATAAACATCTCATGGTACCCATAGAGATAAAATTTATTGAATCAGCTACAATAACCATCCAATAAAAAATAATATGTAATATAATCCCTTTGTGAACAATTATCTCATCAAACAAGATGATTACTTTTTTCCTCCAACAATATGCTTTATTTATTTTATTTTATCCTTATAAGATTAGTAATCTATGTTCACCCTATCCATGTTTATTTTCTCAACACTTCTATTTAATCTATTGTCTATAGATATCTTCTTTTATTAACTAGGAATGAGAATAGGATTTTTTAACATTGTAACAAGAATATATCATTGGAATTTTTACCTATTAATTTAATCATGTAATTCAGGAAAAATATTAATTATTATATCTATTAAAATGTTAAATACACATTCCCATATATAGGAATTTAAAATTTAAAAAAGTATGGAATTCTAATTGAAAATTTTCTTTTCATGAACTCCCTTCTTATAGATCACAAAGTGTGAGGCTGATGAGAAAAGTATAAATTCTTATGTTTCCTTATAAATTGATAATTATAATTCGTATATATCATATATTATTGATATATATAGAATATAGGTCATATCATTAATGAATATTTTTAAGGCATCTATGTGTTCTTATTATATCAAGGAAATTCTACAATCCTATGTTGTGATTAGTTTTCTAATGGAATTATCATTTTTATGTTAAAAAGAACAACATAAAATTATTGATAAAAATATATATCAAAATAAATAATTTAAATTTTATTTTAATGTAAAAAATATTGTTTATTTTAATAGAAAAAATCCAACATCATCAAAAAAATTAACTAACTTTATGTTGTCTAACATTCTATAACTATTCATTTCTCTTTAGAATGTTTATTGTTAGAAATATTTTCAAAACATACCATATTGGTTTAACAAATTTATCCTAAAAATGATTTGGATATATATATATTTATATTACATTGTTCCAGAAATTTATTACAAATTCATATTTATCTTTTCAGAAACACTATTTTGTTGTGATTTTCTTAGGGAAAAATATTAAAGCACCCTGATTCCAAAAATGATTTAAACTCATTAATTTTAAATTCTCCTCCATTTTCAAATCATATTTTTTCTTAGTATTTTTCATTTTTTACATATTTTATAGGAATTTAGGATCATAACACAACCATCACCTTTAGAACATAAAAGAACAAACGAGGTAAATCTTGAAAAACAATTAATGATAACAAAACCAAAATATTTTCCACCAAGTATTGATGTTTTAAAATGTATAAAAATTGTTGTGGATATGTTATAAATGTCCGTATGTAATAATCTCAATGATTATTTGACAATAATACTTATGTTTCTTTCCCATTTTACACACATCAAATAATCTCTTCTCATCAAAACTCAAGTTTGAAAAAATAAATGATTAATTTTGTCTTCATTAACTTCACCAATAATATATATTACAATAAAATTTTCTATTCAACTATAATATTCATTTATTTCAATATTAAAATTATTATATTTTCAATCTACTCAAATAATCATGGTCAAGTGTATATACATTATAACATCTAGGTTCTTTATTTCTATGTGATTTAATGTTATAAACTGAATAATCATTGGGAGAAAAATAAAAAATAAATATTTTCATATATTTTTGAAATATTTATTATGTTATTCAAGAACCCATCAATATATAATAAAATTTTGATGTGAACATACTCTATTTTTATAATAAATCCAACCCTAATAATATTTACATTTTCATTATCTCAAAATGGAAAATATAAACCATAAATATTTGATAAAGATCATATTTTAGGACAATCTCCACTCATATGTTATAAAAAACTATCCATGTACCACTTTTAATTGTTATTATTATAACGCATTCCCTACAAAATATCAAAAAAGTATGTTTATTGTTATGCATATACATTTAGTTATACTTGTTTTAGCCATAAATTAATTATGAACCCATATAATTTTTATTTTGGTAGATGTTTTATATATAATGGTAGATATACTTTAGAAAAATAGGTATTCTTAATACCATAGAATTAAGGATGTCATAAGCTATAATTTCTATCGTAATGCATAGAAATTACACAATTAATAGAAACTTTATATATTATTTTTCTATTAAAATTATTTTCCATATAAATCCTATAAATATATTAATTTTTTCAATAAACATCCCATGTTTATGATTGGTATATTTATTTCTACAAGGGATTTTATTTAGGAATTCATCCACTTGAGTAAACATACTTGCAACCCAATTTAAAGTATAAGTTTCACATAATAATTTAAGTATCTTCTTATCATGTTTAGTATTATAATATTCATATTTATCCAATTTATAATTTAATAGTAAAAACTAATTATACAATATATTTCTTAAAAAAACCACACATCCATAATATTTTATAATATTTTTGTGTTTCTTAATTAAAGAATCATATTTATAAGTAGGAATGGAATAATCTTCATTAGGTTTCACAAATAAAAAATCATTTTATTTATTAATAGGTGAAAAAAACGAATAAATATATTTATTATAATCAATAAAAACACTTGTTAGAATTTTTATTCGATGTCGCATATTTACAGAGAGAATTAGATACATCATAATAGTATATAAAGAACTCCATAAATATTTCATAACATTCATTATTTTATTTTTAATACCTAATTTTCTCTGAGATTCCATTTTATATTATTTTATTTGAACTATAGATAATTCGATTTTAAATTACCATTCCTTTTACACTCATAGACATAGATTTCTAAATAATTTCAATACTTATTATTGAATTTTTTAAATAATCTTCCTAAAAACCATCTTCATTGAATCCTTTTTCCAAATATGTAAGATCCTCACCATAGTTGATGTATATAAATCTTATTCAGCATATGAGTTAGAAAATAGATCTTTCTCATTACATTCATCCTTTAAATTATATACATTTAGAGTACTATTGTACTTTTTATTAATTTATAATCATCTTCCTTTAATAATATTTCTTCTCCAAAAAATACGAGAGTGAAAATAAAATTTTTAATTTTAAAATATTATATAAAATTATATTTTATAATAGAAACTAATATTCCACTCCATCTAGTAACCAATACTCACTAAACATTCAATTATTTAATTAATTTGTATAATAAATATCCTAAGATAGTAACATTATTATCTACATTAGTCAGTATTTAATTCATTTGAATCATTATGTTTCTATCATATATTATAAATGTATTTCAATTTAAATTAGTATTATTGAAAACCAATATTCGATCATTATCTATAACCTCATTAGAATTTGAAATATTTTTTTACATTTCATAATATGTAAAACATTGGGAAACACTATTAGATTTATCAAGGCCCAATCTAATAAAATATAATCCATATATCTATAATTAATAAAGAATGTACTTATTGATTTATAATAAATAATTCAATTTCAATGTTAGGAATCCTTTAAGTCATTACCACTTTTGTATTGACCATTAATTGAAAAAACTTATGATTTATAGTCATTATTTTTTATTAGAAATAATAATTTTCTAAAACTAAATAAGGTTATATAACCACATACAATGATTTCATGAGATTATTAATTAAAATTAAAAAATATTTATCCTTAGAATCAACATATGAATGTAAAAAAGTCAAAATATTAGATTTGATACAAAAATCAGTTCCTCTCATATTAATCACAATGACTATATATAGTGTGAATTAAGTCCTTGTATTTTAACTTTTAAAAATTTATTCCCTATTTAATTACCATACTTAAATTTTTTCATAATTTTTAACTCATATATATGTAAATAAATTATATATTAAATAAAACAAAAATTTCCCTGGTTTTTTATTATAGTTTAGAGACTCTAAGATAATCCCCTACTCCACTCCACCAATGAAAAATATTGTCTTGTAGAATTTATTATGATCACTTTTAGGATTATCCTAACCAAATATATATAGTGGAAACATAGTTCCTTTAAAACATACAAAATATTTAACTATGATCATTATAATAGACCTCTCTCAAATTCCTTACATGTAGTACCCTTATTTGTTTGATACAAATTCAGTCTTGATAGGATCCTTCGGTTATCATGTGAGTCTTTAGAGCAGATCACTAAATTTAAAAAGATTTAGGGGATTTATTAGAAGGGTTAATGGTTTAGGTTACATGATTAGAATAAACCATGAAGCACCCAGGCCATACGGTGCCTTCTAGTTCATTATCTAAAGCACATGGGTGGTCTTCATGGTTAGTACACGATTAGGGGTAAACCATAATTATTTCCAAGGAATCTATGGAAATTTAATTTTATTATTATTGAGGCTCACTATCACCACATGGTTTTAGAAAAACCGTATATGGTGAATGTTTTTGATTTCATAGGGTAACACATGGTTGGGAAAGTCTTTATTAAATGATACAACCCAACCATGAAAGGGTGGTAGTCTTTAATAGTGAAGGTTTCACAGTTTTCATATGTTTTGGACAACCATGAATCCAAACTATATGGATCATTAGTAAATGTTAATTTATAAATTATCCATATGAATTATTTTAACCCTATCCCTCTTTTGTATTCATCCTTCATGAAAACTTCCAACCTGGCAGACATCCAACTTTATCCTTCATTTCTCCTTCAATGTTTGGTGATTTATTAGTAGATTTTCATAAAATATCTAGGTGAGTCCCTCCTTTGCATCTATGTACTTATTTTACCTTATTTTAATTTAATTTTTGGGTGGCCTGGTTATGTCTTTCGGTCATGATACCACTAGTTCTTGGTGGAATTATCCCTATATTATTAGTTCTATGATTGTCCTAGCTATAGAAAATCTTGTTATGGTACCTAAATGGAATCACATATCATTTTAATTGAGTAATTTTAGTAGAATTATTTCATCATTACACCATATAACTTCCAAGGATGGTTGGTTATGGTTTTTATTTGACATGTTTAAAATTTTTTTATAAGTCAATGAAACACTTAAATATGCATGATTTAGAGCTGTTAGGATAAGGATTAAAAACGAAATTTTCTATGATTGAGGTATATAGACACATAACTATAACACTATGGTATTTTCACTATTTGTTTATTATTATATTATTCTACATGTTCTTTCCACGAAGGTAGAATTAAATTTAAATTAAAATAAATTGTTTTAAATAAATTAAAATATGAATAAATTGAACATGTTCACAGAGACACGAGGTACCCATGTTCATTGGATTGATTAAATCGGTCGTCGATGTACTAGGGATTTATTGTAAATGCATTCCCTAGGACACAGAGACCTTGATGGATATGAAATTAATGAAATGAAAAAAACGATATAATGGGGGCCTTGTGTAAGATTCCATTAGTGACCTCTAAGTATACGAAGGTGTTGGACTGGGGACAATAGCTCATATAGGCCATATGAGAACTTTGGTCTTCCATAGAGACTTATGGAATGTTTTTATGACCTTGGTAAACATATACCTACTACACTATGATGTGAACACTTGGGTGGGTATTCCATGGTCAGATAATAGACATGTTGAGTGAGTTGACCGACCTTAGAAAACATGGAGAACGAGATGGCCCTTGGGAAAAATTTTCAAATTGATGACAGTGGGATTATCCCCTAAGGACATTAAGGATTAAATTTTAATTTGATTATGTGGAGGGACATAATACCCTTTGAGAAAAGTTGTATGACCAATGATATAATATATATATAGAAGAAACCCATGATTTTAATTAATTTTTGATGTGTCTATTGGACATGTAGAGAGTTCCCAATGATATATTGACCCTTTATATGCGTGTTATGACCGTGATAGGTCATGTACCGAAGAGAATAACAACATACTTGTGAGATGTGTCAAGACCCATCCCCTGAGGCCCAGGCCATGACTACCCCAAGCTCACCTTCCATAGGACAGGGGCTGGAGACTAGCACCGAAAAGGCATATACCTATAACAGGAAGGCATTGCCTCAAAACTTGTACAAACACACGATCCATGAACACAAAAAGAAACAACCACGAAGTAAACTGCTACAGTAAAAAAGTGTACTAATTGTAAAGGGGCTGGAATACAAGACAAACTGATAATTACAAGTACAATAGAAAGAGAAAAAAAATCTTGGATCGTCTATCGAGGATCCTACCTAAAGGGTAAGTACAACTCATGATCAGTAGTCCCTTTGTCACGTCATGCCAAATGCTCCACCTCCAAGAATCATCCAGTCCTGGCTCCCTCAGCCTCGATCAACGTTGACCTTTGTCTATATAAGAAACAACAAGGTGCTAGCGAAGCCCGTGCAGGGGTGAGTATAACAATACTTAGTAGGTACTCTGAGAACCCCATAGTTCTCCCAGTGTTCCACAAAGGAAATAACACAAAGCAATCCCACAAACTCAAAGCACGAAGAAATAGACATCAACTCTCCATATTTATATTATCATACATATACATAGGTTACCAAGGTATACCCATCTCGTACATGAGGGAAGAATACCAATAAGGTAACACCACAAAAGTAGAAGTACCACATAGGTAACACCGCCAAAATTTAAGTATCACATAGGTAACACCACAAAGGTAGAAGTGCCACATAGGTAACACCACGAAGACAACACCAAAAATATAGAAGTACCACACAGGTAACACCATAATGATAGAAGTACCAAACAGATAAAACCATGAAGATAACACCACGAAAGTAGAAGTACCACAAATGTAACACCGTGAAGACAACACTACATAGGTAGAATTACCACAAAGGTAACACCATAAAGGTAAAAGACTCTGCTCACAATCAGGTATAACTTATGTAAAAAATTATAGATGATTGTTCCTAAGCTAGATCATCTTATTCTGATAAAAGGAACTACTACTGACCCACTCAAGATTGATAGGTAATAACCCCAACTGACCCACATAGGATTTGACCACACATGATCGTTATGCGCTGACCCACACAAGATCGCTGAGCACTGACCCACACAATATTTGACAGAAGTTTACCCATACAGGATCTGATAGAAGTTTACCCACACAGGATCGATAGATGCTAACCCACAAAGGATCAATGTTATTTCTTAACGTTACAACCATCCATAGAATTCCTCACACTCAGTGCACTAAATCCCTATAGAATCTTCCCCTCAAAATACCGGTCATACCTTGATCGCCACTAACCTCCCCAAAGGAGTAACCCAAAGGACCGCCACATCGTAAGTGTTCTAACACAATAGATGATGCGTCAATCGGATGCCCAGTCTGTAAGTTATAGGCATTTTAGTATTAGGGGCCTGATTGGATTCATGTTCAATCCAACCCAGTCATACTTCAAATGGCACTGAATAACAAAACAGGTCACACCATTGCGATTCATATGAAAAAACACACGATATGGACTATCCATTTTCCCAAAACTCATACCTGGTGAAAAATTTTCATTTTACCCAACACACACAAATTGGGCCTTGTGGGGCCCACACCTCGACCTAGACATAAATATCCAAAATCAGTCTCAAAATTTCCATCTTAATTTCAAGATCACTACACCACTTGCGGTTTTCCAATCTAATGTTGTATGAATTAGTTACTATATAAGCAAGATTCTGCAACAATAATAATAACATTATTATTTGGAATTGCGTGAACCCGAGTCATAGACAAGTATTTTATATTCTATCATTAGACTTAAATTGATCGTCTTAATGACAGAATCATGTTTCCACTGACGGCAAGTCAATCAGACGTCGTACGTAGAAGTTATGGCATGTTGAAGATTTAATAATAATAATTTATTATTTTTATTTGATTGTTTCGGGTATTTGATCCACAAAACTGAAAAAATATCCAATATTGAACTCATAATTTCCATCTCGATGTTAGGGTTGTAGTTTTGTTAAAGTTTCTTGAAACCAATATCACACGGATATGTTACAGACGAATTATGGTTTTACAACCAAAAAAATAAGAACATTATTATTTATTATTTAACCATTTTTTCCTTCAATCCCAAAACCTACGTTCAAAACCTTCAATATATCATTCACAACGCACAACCCCAAAAACACTCCTCCTTTATAATTTATTTCTCGTTAAATTTTATTCCATTTCTATCTATTTCCCTCTCCAATTTACTAATTCTTTTTTAAACTGCCACGTTCCAACATAATAGACATGCTCCTGCATCACGCCTCACGCACTTGCTCGACACAGCCTGCACTAGTTGTCTGCCTGGCCTTCGTGCCACTCGGGAGTCCCATCCCTTCGGCATGCCACCATCCCAGCCTTTAGCATGTGCTTCCTCGATCCATCTCAGGCTACTTCTTATCCGAACCGCCTCACCGGAATCCAGATGCCTGCCGCAACCATGTTGGACAACCGTCGTGCCCTGTCCAGAATAGCACCACAACAATACACGTTCCGCAGGCCACTGCAGTTTCATTCTAAGCCCAAAAATTGTGACAACCACTGATACATGATACTCAGTTCGAGATATCTACTTTCTTATGTCACAATCAACGAAACATTGAGTTTTTAGCACACTTAATTATTTGGCGACAAAGAACACGTGAATAACGAAATATAAAGAATCATGGTCTATGTGCAGATTGATGGCCATGATTGTTAAGCCATCGTTGTTGATAATCAAGAACAAGAATAATTAACAAATATATATTTATCATTCTTCAAAATAAACCCCCTACCGTGTAAATCTATTGGATAATGTACGATATTGAAGGTGGTTTGGTGTTCGTCGTTTCCACAACAAGGTTCCAACGATGCTGCTCGAACGACGATCTTTGGTTCTCGATTGGGAGATTTATTCTTTATCAAGAGCCTCAAGATCTTGCTCCTAATTTTACCAATGGATAAAAAACACACAATCCCATGTTAGAGTTAACATTACTCTTAATTTAAGAGGTGATCCATTTATTTATAATAAATGAATCTTATTAATTAAATGGATTGGTTGTTACAAATTTTTTGTAACCGACCATTTAATTCCCACCATTTTAATTCCCTAAAACCCTCTTGTGGTCCCCCACACAAATAATTAAATGGGGTGGTGGGAGGATATATAAAATAAAAAATATCTTTTTAATTTAATCCTCCATGAAAAACGCAAAATCCAACTTCTTCTATCGACCCACTACAATCAAGGTTAAACCACCCATAAGCGAATCCTGATGCTACGAGTTCAACGGTGCCTTCATATTTTTAATCTGAGCACCGGTTCATAGGATATAAAATTCCTCTCACACATTTCTTGAATGTACATTAAAAAAAGTTCAATAAATTAATAATGTTCACCCTCGACCCGCGCTGGTCGAGGGTAGGCTATTCCAATGGAGACCACACCCCAACGAACTCAACGATACCCTCATATTTTCAATTTGAGTTACCATTTAGATGTTATAAATATTAAAAATAAAATAATTGTTACTTAATTATTTTATTATTAAAAAAACGAACTTCCACTATTGGCCCGCACTGACCAATATTAGTATCAGCCTAATGAAAGAATATCATCACCAGTTTAACGGTGGGCTTGGATTTTTTATCTGAGTCACCGATCATGAGTTATAAGAATTTGAAAAATTAAATAATATTATTTAATTATTTTATTTACAGTTATTCCATTTTCATATTTTCTTTCCAGAGGCATGCACTAACTAAACTTAAGTCGTGCCTAGGGTAAACCTGAAATCTTGAACGCAACGGTGCCCTCATATTTCTGATCCCAAAAACCGTTTAGGAGTTCATCCACCTTTTCAGGAAAACTGCTTACGCATGGTAACTAAATCTTGAAAAAACCTTGATAGATCATTCTAAGAAATCCAGACATTGGAAACACATGCCATCATATTTCTCAGTCTCAAAATAATTCCACATAATAAAAAAATTATAAGAAAATTATAGGACATTACATTCTCTCCAACTTAGAGCTTTACATCCCCAAAAGACAAAACAAAGTAAAATAAAAAAATGAGGGTACTAAGCATTAATCTGATACTCCCTCTCCCATGTGCACTCTTGGAGGTCCCCGTGATGCCACCAAACTCGCACCAGATGGATAAAATGTCCACGAATGGCTCTCTCCTTTTGATCATATATCTCCACCGGGAACTCTGTAAAAGTCACCCCATCATCAAAGTTCAACTCGTCCTAGTCGATAACGTGTGATGGATCATTCACACATATCCTCATCTACAACACATGGAAAAAATTATGCACCTGGTGTATCTATGGTGAAAAAGATAGACGGTACTTCACCTCTCCAACTATGTTAAAAATCTAGAAAGGTCTGATGAACCTTGGAGTTAACTTGCCGCCTAGCCAAACCTCCACAGTCCTCCTTGGGGTGAGACCCGTAGGAAGACATGGTCTCCTTCAACATCTCCTCCCAAAGTGTCACTTGTACCATGGTGTGTCCATAGAATAGGATGACGTGCTCCCCACCTTTAGAAAATCCTTCAGGATACCGTCCTAAGGATATCTGATCATGTCAGGCCTCACAGTCAATGTCCCAAGTGGAGCCTCCCGAATTCACTGAGGAATTGGGGGAGTGACAACCATATACTAGAGGTAAGCTACTCCATCTTTATCCATGAAGGATATCTGTTGCGTGGCTAGATACTCTGACACCTCACTCAGTAGTTGTAGACCAGACCTCATGCTGAGTGCGTTTTCCACCATGTTCCCTTCCCAGAAGTATATAATATCTCAAAGTCATAGTCTTGGAGGAACTCTATCCATCGTAATTTTCTCTGCTCTTGAATGCTCTATTGACACTTCTCCATCCACAGAAAAGACTCCCCCCTTCTTCGTCAAAACTGAAAAGGGTGCCGCTACTCTGGAGAAGTCATGTATAAATCTCTGGTAGAACCCAACCAAATCATAAGTCCCTCTCCCTTTGGGGAGGTAATACTGGAAACATCTTTTGAAAAGATGTCCCCACATGAAACCACTATTGTTGGGAAAAGAAAACTAAAAACTTTTTATGCCACGAGGGCAAGGCTGGTCGACTTAATAGTGATCGGCTGCACCCTCATATGCATGAGTTTATCCTATACATACTGGGTTTCCTTTTTCACCGACCAAGGAAAACCCCATTCAAATGTTTTAGAAAAACCAAAACCTTTTTTCCTAATACATTCAATCTGAGAATGAACTGTGGATGTCCAGTTCATACCCAAACTAACATCGTAAGGCCTTGACGTTGCCACCAAGAGGTTCCTACCAAAATTCCCACCTCAAGGGTCAGATCACACCATCGACATAAGTGTGATAATCAAGTCTCCTCTCGAAGGTGTCTCCAAACGTTAGGGTTAAGTCAACAGTTTAACCCGAAACTCTAGGTATTGAACAAGATTCATACATAGAATGATTTTTTTATGTCTATTAATAAAGCAACTAGTTTTAGACACAGAAGACACCTCTAATCATTATTAGAGCTCTTGGGTCACACTCCTTGACTGCATGTAGCTACTCCCTTCCCCTGTCCTCTAGTTCCCTAAGCCTGATGGGGACCACATTGTTGTGGTGGTTGTAACATGTCGAAATGTATACCACCTCATGTTGCTCTCCTAGATCCACTTCCACATTTGCAGTCCCACAGATTCATATGTCCCTATCACTTCCACTTCCCAGAACATTTTCCATGCCCAAGTCTCTAAGACTGGTGTCATTTTCCATCCTTCCCCTCTACTAACATTCACTGGCCATATCCACTCATCCAAAGAACATTCAACCAAAAAGTTTCTCTCTATCACCCTAACATAAGTTTGAATGCATAGAGGAATAACACTGTATCATATTTCCCTAAACACACCTCACTTGGAGGTCCGAGTCCTGAATCACTAACGGTACTGTATTCATCGAGTACCTGGGATGGTCGGTACACCTAGATGAATACTCAACTATCGACATGTCATCCTACCGAAGATGTAGAAGATCTAGGGAACCCTCATCGCTTATCTCTTTATGGAAAGATACCCCCTTATTTGAGAAGGTTCTCAAGCATGTCTACAAAAAAGTCACCACTATGCAAGATTAGGGTAATCTAAAACCTGTCATCATTCTACTGAGACATGAAAAAGGATCTCTACTAGGACCACTATCTGATCTAATGGTTCCCCAGTGAGATAGAAAATTTTCAACCTCCCCAAGCCATTCTTTAGCCCCTTATGTGTTAGGATATCCTTGGAACCTAAGGGGTATCTGATACTGAAACAAAGGTAAGGTACTAAGCCTACATGTGTCCTCTACTGGTACTGTCGGTTGAAATTTCTGACCAACAGGTAGTGATATAGGTGGTACACTACCCAAAGGTACCATCTAAGTCAAAGGTCCATGTACTAAAGCCTCATCACCACACAAACCATCCTAATGGTCACACAGTGATAAAGACAAACTGCTAGGATCACCATTTGATCTGTTGGTGTCCAAACTAGGTGAAAAAGTCTAGACACAACCTTCTACAAGTTCTCATCTTCATGGGGATCTATCTCGCATTTAAACCTCAGAGTCCTCTACCACTAGAAATCGTGAAATTCACTCAGTTAGCGTGCATGGTCCATTGGTAGCATCTGTTGTTGATCCACAGATGATCGCTCGAATTCTAATCGACACAGGATCGCTCGGTCAACCGTCATCATGTACTCTATCAAAAATCCTAGCTAGGTGTCTACTAGGATACATCCCAATAAGGAATAGGTGATCCATGGTCATAAAGTTACCTGGTGAGCTGACTCTAAAGAAACCAAGGAATAACTTTTCCAAAACACCTGCAATCAGTGTTTTCGTGCACCGAGTCGGAAATCAGAATTCAAGGTCCCGGAGTATGGATACATTGGTCGTTTCACCAACACTAGACTCCCCGAACTGAAAACTATGCTCAAACGTCTTAACACTATTGCTCCATTAAAAATATTAAAGTCCTAGTCATTCGGTAGAACTGACTCCTCTGATACCACTTTTTCACGAGCCATCCCCTGGGGCCCATGCTGTGACTACCCCAAGCCTGCCATCCACAGGCTAGGGGCAGGCGACTAGAACCATAAAGGAGTATCCCTATAACGGAAATGTATTGCCTTTAAACCTATACAAACACACGATCCAAGAACATGAAAATAAGAAACCACAAAGTAAAATGCTATTGTAAAAAGTGTACTGAATGTAAAGGGGCCGGAATACAAGCCCCAATGGACAGTACAAGTAAAACCAAAATAGAAAAACAACTCCTGGATCGTCCACCAAGAATCCTACCAAAAGGGTGGGTAAAAATCACGATCACTAGTCCCTAAAACACGTAATACCAAATGGTCCTCCTCTAAGCACCATCTAGTCCTAGCTCCCTCAGCCTCGATCAACACTGTTCATCATCTGCACAAGAAACAACATGGTGCGGGAGAATCCCATGCATGGTTGATTATAATAGTACTCAATAGGGACCCTGAGACCCCTGAAGGTCTTCCCAAGTTCCAAAAAATAAATACCACAAAGAAAGACCACAAACTCAAAGCACAAAGTGATAGACAAAAAATCTACTTAGGTATATTCCCATACATATAAATAGGTTATCAAGGTATACCAATCTCATAAATGAGGGAAGAATACTAAATAGGTAACACCACAAAGGTAGAAGTGACACACATATAACACCACAAAGATAGAAGTAACATAGAGGTAACACCATGAAGGTAGAAGTACCACATGGATAACACCATGAATACAACACCACAAAGGTAGATGTACCACACTAGAAACACCACGAAGATAGAAGTACCACACATGTAACACCATGAAGATAACACCTGAAGGTAGAAGTTCCACATAGGTAACACGACGAAGACAACACCATGATGGTTGAAGTAACGGACATGTAACACCATGAATACAACACCACGAAGGTAAAAAACTCAGCTCACAATCAGGTATAACTTAACTACAGAAATACAGATAATTATTCATAATATATATGATATTATTCTGTTAAAAGGCATTGTTGCTGAACTGTACATGATCGATATGTAATAACCCCCGAAGACCCACACCAGATCTGAGCCCCAAAGGATCAGTATGCGCTGACCCACACAGGATCATTGAGCACTGACCCACACAAGATCTGATAAAAGATGACCTACATAGGATCGATTGATGATGACCCACATAAGATTGATGTTCTTTCTTCACATTACAGCCAACCATAGGATTCCTCGCACTCAGTGCACTCGAGCTCCATAGAATCTACCCCTTGAGATTTTAGTCATACCTAGACCACCACTATGCTTTAATAAAGTGTAACCCAAAGGGCCTCCATGTCGTAAGGGTTCCAATGCAATAGACGGTTCATCAACCGGACACTTGGTTTGTATGTTATAGTCATTTTAGTACCAGTGGCCCGGTTGGATTCATGTTCAATCCAACTCATCCATACATCAAACAACACCGGATAACCAAATGGGTCACACCATTGTGAACCACATAGAAAAACACACGAGATGGACTACCCATTTGTCCAAAATGGATACCCTATGAAAAAGTATCATTTCACCGCAACATGCATGAATCGGGCCTCGTGGGGCCCGTGCCATAGCCTCTACATAAATATCCAAAATTTGTCTTGAAATGTCCGTCTTAATTTCAAGATCACAACACCTCTTATGGTTCACCAATCTAATGTCATATGAATGAGTTACAATATAACCAAGATTCCACAACAATAATAATAATATTTTTATTGGGAGTTTTGTGATCCCGATTCATAGAATAAAATTTAATATTCAATCATTAGACTTGAATCGATCATCTTAATGATAGGATCATGTCACCGCTGAGGGTATGTCAATAGGACGTCACACGTAGAAGTAATGGTTGGTCGAAGATTTAATAATAATAATATATTATTTTTATTTGATTGTTTCAGGTATTTGATCCACAAACTCAAAAAAGATATCCAATATTGGACTCATATTTCAGTCTCGAAGTTAGGGTCCTACTACCATTGACGGTTTGTGAAACCGAGGTCACACAGATATGTTACGGACTAATTATGGTTTTACAACAAAAAATAATAAGAACATTATTATATTATTATTATTTTTTATTTAACCGTATTTTCTTCAATCCCAAAACCTACATTCAAAACCTAAAATCTCTCATGCGCAGTGCACAACCCCCAAAATACTCCTCCTTTATCATTTATTTATAGTTAAATTTTATTCCCATTCTATTTCTTTCTCTCTGTAATTAACTGGTTATTCTCTAAACTCTCATGATCCAACCTAATGGACAGGATATCGCATCACGCCTCACGCGGCTGCTCTGCACAGCCCAAACCAATTGTCCGCCTGGCCGCTGCACCACTCGGCAGATGCACCCCTACGGCATGCCGCGGTCCCTGGCTTCAGTTCACGCCACCTTGAGCCATCTTGAGCTGCGGCTTATCCTAACCGCCTCGCAGTATGCCTTCCGCAACTGTGTCAAACCTCCATTGTGCCCTGACCGAAATAGCACCACCACAACACCCCTTCTGTGGGCCACCACATCTTCATTCTAAGCACGAAGATTATGAAGAATACTGATTTGTGATCCTCGAGTCGAGATCTCTGCGTTCTTCATTCCCGCTCACTGAAACATTGAGTTTTTAGCGTGCTTAATTATTTGGCGACGAAGAACGTGCGTAGAATGAAATCGAAAAGATCATGATATATGTGAGGATTGATGGCCATTTTTGTTTGGCCATCATTGTAGATAATCATGAAAAAGAATAATTAACAAATATATATTTATCATACTTCCAAATAAACCCCCTACCTCATAAATCCATTGGAGAACATTCGTGATTGATGGTGGGTTGGTGTTATTCGTTCTCGCAACAAGCTTCCAACGACTCCGCATGAACGAACATCTTCGGTTCCCTATTGTGAGATCTTTTCTTCATCAAGAGACTTAAGATTCTGCTTCTCCTTTCCCCAATGGAAAACAAACAGCCAACCCCAAGAATGATTTAATATAACTCTTAATTTAAGAGGTGATTCTTTTATTTAGAATTAATCAATCATATTAATTAAAGAGATTGGTTGTTAAAAAATTTGTGTAACCGGGAATTTAATGCCCAACATTTAAATGTTAAACCACCCTCTTGTGGTCCCCGCCACCAAAAATTAAAAGGAGATGTGGGAGGATATTTAAAATAAAATATATTTATTTTATTTTATCCTCTATAGAAAACGAAAAAACCAAATTCTTCTCTTGACCTACTAAAGTTGAGGTTAAAACTCCCTTAAGCGAATACTGACGCTGCAAGTTCAATGGTGCCTTCATATTTTTAATCCGAGAAATAGTTAAAAAGTTAGAAAACGCCGCTCACGCGTTTACTGAACGTACCTTAAAAAAAGTTCAATAAATTAATAATTTTCACCCTTGACCCATGCCGGTCGAGGTTAGGATAATCTTAAGGAGAACATGCCCAATGGAACTCAACGGTAATCTTGGATTTTTCAATCTGAGTTACCATTTAGAAGTTATGGATTTAAAAAATAAAATAATTGTTACATAATTATTTTATTTACGTCCAAAAAATAAATTCCATTTCTATACCATACTGACCAATATTAGCATCTTTCTATATAAAGTTACCCTCACTAGCTCATCGGTGGTCTCCGATTTTAAATCTGAGTCACCTTTCATGAGTAATAAGCATTTGAAAAATAAAATAACATTATTTTATTATTTTATTTATGGTTATTCAATTTTCGGGTTTTCTCACAGGATGCCTGAGTCGACTAAACATAAGTCATGCATAGGGTAAACATGCCATCCTAAATGCAATGGTGCCCTTAGATTTTTTATCCAGGAAATCGTTTAAGATTTATTACTCTTTTTTAGGAAAACTTCTTACTCGCTCTAATTAAAGCTTAACAAAACTTCGAAGGATCATTTCGGGCACTCCAGGCCTCAGAATCACACGCTGTTAGATTTCGTGGTCTCAAAATAATTCCATATAAATAAAGAAAATTACAGATATTCTGGGACATTAAATTCTCCCCACACTAGGGCTTTAAATCCCCAAAAGGCAAAACAAAGGAAAATCAAACAAATGAGGGTACTAAGCACGAATCTCTACCTCCCGTTACCATGTGCTCTCCTGGTGGTCCTCGTGCTGCAATCACACTCGCACAAGAGGGATCAGTCATCCATGAAGGACTCACTCCTGTTGATTCTCCATCTCCACCCGGAACTCTGTAAAAGTCATCCCATCGTCAAAGTTCAACTCGCCCTTGTTGATAACGTGTGATGGATCATTCAAGAATCTCCTCAGTTGAGACACATGAAAATAATTATGAACTTAGGGAATATTTGGGGGAATGGATAGACGATACTCCACCTCTCCCACTATACTGAGAATCATGAAAGGTCTGATGAACCTTAGAGATAACTTGTCGCCTGGTAAAACCTCTACAATGCTTGTCGGGGTGAGACCCATAAGAACACATGGTCCACCTCAACTGTAACAGCCCGAGATTTTATGAAAAATATTCTTTTTAATTTTATTAATGTCTTGTGTTTTACGCTACATCAAAAGGAGCTTGCACAACACACATCCTTGACTTGCCTTGCATTACACGCAATCACGACCTTCCTCGATAGCGTGTGTAATACGCAATACCGAGTTTCACTAAACAACGATATGCTATTAAAATATTATTAAAACTAGCCGTTATGAATAGTAATAACCACTTTTTAAAACTCTGTAAATCTTATTTTTCAAAAGGAACTTCATTTTTGGATTCGGAGTATCGAATTTAGCCTAAGGTGAAATTTTGGTACATTTCGGATAACTTTCATATTCTGATGAATAGTGAAAAATACTAAATTATAATTAAAAACAAATTTTTTAATCGAAATAATTAATAGTGATAAATTATTAATTTGAGTGGTTTTAAAGTATATTTATAATATATTTTTACAATTTAATACAATGTTGGTCATTGGATGTAATTTCACATTTAAACCAGACATAATCAAGTGTCAATCTTTTGATAGATATTGTTTCTTAAAAACACGCTATTTGTTTTAACAGCGGGATTTAATTATAAAATTAATTAATGCAAATTCTATGATATGAATTTGGTAAAATAGACTTCATTTTTGAATTCGGAATATGAAATATAGCTTAGGATGAAATTTTGGCATTGTTCTGAAAAACATCAATTTTTGATGAATAGTGAAACTACTAAGTGGTAGTTAAAAAAATTAATTTCTTCATAAATCTTAATTTTACCGCTTCTGTGAATGGAATTTCAAAAATCCGAGAGACACGGTTGATGTCAGTAAGTAAAATGTGGTTCAATGAGATGAAAATAATTTTTGGTGAATAGTAACTTTTTACTTTTTTTTACCACGGTTAATAGTAAATAGGGTAACTAAGGGTAAATATGATATTACTATTACCCTAACACATGTCCTAATTCTATTGGATAAGTGTAATTCGACCAAAAACAACCTTATTAATATAATATGACCATTTAGGTCCACTTGGATTAGATTATGACATTTAATATTATATTATTTAATGAATAGTTAAAATAGTTAAAATCAAAGTTTAATAACTAAAACATTTTTAATATGGGGTTATACATAATATAAATTCGACTATAAATATTCATTAGAAAGCTAAAAAGATTTCCTACATAATTATATTTTATTTATAATTTTTAAACTTTAAATAAATTAATTTATTTTTGACACAACGATGATGCAGTAATTACCCTTTTAAGGAAATATTAACATAATTGATGTTATAAATGCTCAAATGAATGTAATTTGAGACTTTTTATGAATTACACTAATTTTATAGGTTAATATGATATATTAGTGTTGATTTAATAAACTTGGTTAGAACATATAATTCTGTTACGACTTTCACAAAAATCATATATCAAATAGTGTCAAAATTGACACAAAATAGTTTTTAAATCAAGTATTATATTATTAATTGTTATTTTATTCTTAAAAATCTAAGGTTCGGCCAAATGACTTAGATAAGGATATATATATTAATAATAAACAATTTGGGGTTCGTTTGGCATGTTATAGTAAGTGTATTAACCATATAGTGAAAGAAAACAAAAAGACACGGTATAAGTTAAATTATTTAACTTAGAGTTAAATCTAATTGATAAGGTTAAAATAATAACCTAAACTTGTCTAAATCCTATTGGTTGATAGGATTTCGACCCATCCCCACTTTAGCTTCGAAATAAGACCTTTTGGAACCATTATAAACCGATTTTGACTTTAATATAAAATAATATTTTGAGATATTCCTAAGATGCCCCTCTCCTCCCTTATAAAAGGACACCTCCTCCCCCTCCTCCTCACACCGATTTGAGCACTCAAGCTCGGCCAAACCCTGCCATTTTCTCCTCTCCACTTCCCTAGAATAATCCTAGAGGTCCTGGTCTTCTCCAAAGACCAATATTAGTTCCTTAAGTGGAGGATTCAAAGAGGCGTTCCAAAGAAGAGGTAATATCCATTACCGATCTTTTCAATTTCTTTCTTCTTCAACTTCTTCTTCTTTAGTTGTTTCATGATAAAGTAATAACATCAGTATTACTTACATACTGATATGTTATTATAAATATGAAACAACCCTAATTCACCTTCTATCCATCCTACGGAAAAATGAAATCACCGCGCGTGCGTACGTACAGAATACCGTCTCCACGCCGTGGTGTAATCTATTTTTCCACCATCACCTTACAAGGATGGGTATAATGGTGTAATGAGTAACTATATATGATTATTATGAAGTAATATTGATACTGAAATAATATATATATATACTCCAATACAATTCCACGATCATAGGAACGATATCATCACTCGTGCGTACGTACGGAATACCGTCTCCACGATGTGATGCGACTCGTTCTACATGATCTTCATTTCATAATGATTATATAAATGAATTTAATGAATGAATATGGTATATACTACACTAATACCATTATGTAAATGAATTATCTATAACCTAAAGATAAGAATAAGAATTTATTCGACAAAACACGCATAAGAACAAAAAGTTATAAAGACCCGAGTAACAAGTAACAATGAAATATTACTAACAAGAAGCTAATAATATGACCATATATGATATCATATCAATATGTATGATTCTGGAATAAGTCAATAACATTATTTAAACCATTATATAGGAGATTCGGACACGAACAAAGCAAATCGGACCTAAGGTAAGGGAAATATCACAATCTCATTTTTATCCGAGATTGTTTATTCATAAGTATTTACTGGGGTGTATTTTATCATCCACATCCATGTTTCATCAATATGTAATATTATTTCCATCCACCTAAAATTGTTTAAATCCATTTTTACCCTTCGGTGAGTTTTTAGTAATATCTATGAAAGGAATCTTTTGTCATACGAGGTACTTTTTGACTTTTCCGACAAAAGTACGAAGAATGTTTTTTTTAACTTATACGGCACGAACGGATTTCTACTGTTTTATAAAGCCTTATTTTCATGAAGCTTCCTCTAAAAGATTTCATGACTATTTTCAATAAAATCTCTTTCTTTTAAAATTTCATGATGTTTTGTGAAAAGAAATTGATTTTGAAGAAGAAATGATATTTTCCTCAAGAATTCAATTCAAGTGTTTTATCAAAATTATTTTCCATCTAAGATAATAAAAGGTTCTATTTCTATCCATATTTTTACATTGATTTGACTATGTTGTGATGGAATTATGTTTATGAATTCCTTTATCTTATATGAATTGATTTATGATGTCATGATGTTTCAAGAATCCCATTTTTGTTACATGGGTTATGAAATGATGTATGATTTATGATTTTGTGGCACACATAAGAATGGTATCATTATGAGATGGGTGGGACCTATATCTCCCTCCAATGCATTGGGTAATGATTTTATATCTCATGAGATAGACATGTCTGGAATGGTAGGTTATACCGGTTCAGTGAAACAGGACTGAAACGAGGGTTACTCGATTCAGAAAG
This sequence comes from Viscum album, assembly GCA_963277665.1. NCBI lineage: Eukaryota > Viridiplantae > Streptophyta > Magnoliopsida > Santalales > Viscaceae > Viscum > Viscum album. Next base: position 568,964,784 of record OY728130.1, on the reverse strand, counting down.
GGACTTTGTCCACTAAGATAGTCTTGGCAATTAGTCTTGACTAACACGAAATGATTCTCTATGATTATGTGTGTATTCCACAAAGTTTCATGTTTTAAGTTATGATTATTGTGATTTCATTTCACTACTATGATTTATCCCATGTTATGAAATGATGCTCTCTTTTGCAGGTTAAGATTTCCAAAAGTTATGTTCTTATGAATATGATGTGATTGATTTTTTTTGTATACCCTTACTGAGCATTTGAGCTCACCCTTTTATGTTTTCTTTTCCCCAGGATATAAAGAAAGGTTTTAGGTAAAAAAAGGAAGATCTTTATGGGAGATGTTGAAGATCTTTCACCACGATTAGAAGATTATATTCCGAGTTTCCAAAGACACTAAACTATTACGGTCCTTGTGTGTGTGTTTTTGTTATGTACTAAGTATTCCGCAAATGTAATGTAAGGTCCATGTACGTCAAGATACGGGTCTCTACAGTTGGTATCAGAGGAAAGGTTTAGTCAACCTTTGGAAACTAGGATGCGAAAACGTTAGTGAGATCCCTAGAGATATTTCTAAGGTATGTATAGGGATGTCTCTAAGGTTAAGTATACGTATAGGTTATAGTCCTAGAATTGCGCTAACGATCTTCGAATTTAACCTAAGATGTTAGATATTGAGGGTACTACCTCTTTATTATGTTGTTTTCCCTAGCATGATTTTTGCCTCTCATACTATTCTTTTGGGGTTTTAGACGATGGCTGGAACCCGAAGGAACCGTGTTAATGCGGAATGTGATGGGCAATGCAATGATTGTCCCCCTGAGCAACCAAACAATATGGGAGCCGGAATGCAAAATCATGTAGCCATGCTCAGACAACTTTCTCAAGCTATGAATCATGCAGGACGTCCAAACGAGCAAAGGAAGGAGCAATATTCTGTTGAATCCTTCATGAGGCAGCGTCCACCTTCTTTCAGTGGGTCTACTGATCCATTAGTTGCTGAACAATGGATTAGTACTACTGAAAAGATATTTTCAGTTCTTCAATGTTCTAAACATGATAAAGTCATCCTAGCAGTGTATCGTTTGGAAGGAGATGCTGATCAATGGTGGAATCTTATTTAGAATACGAGGCAAAGGGATGAAATTGAGTCTATGGAATGGGACGAGTTCAAGAACTTATTTTTCAATAAGTACTTCCCTCGTATTCTCCGAACAAAGATGGAGAAAGAGTTTCTTGAACTGAAGCAAAGGGATGATGAATCTGTTGGTACCTATGAAGCGAATTTTACAAGACTTGCAAGGTACGCTTCTGGTATTATCATCCAACCTGAAAGTAAAGTTGATTGATTTTTCAGTGGCTTAAAACCAAGTCTTCGAAGGGCATTAGCTATAAGAGACTTCAGTAGCTATGAAGAAATTGTGCGTTGTGCTATCAAGGTAGAAATGGAAGTTGGTGTTACATATCCATCTCATGGGTTTGACAAGAAACGAAAGATGGAGTTCAAGGAGAAAACTCAGAATAATGGTGAAAAGAAGATGAATGTTTCCTTATGCACAAAGTGTGGAAAGAAGCATGGTGGAGATTGTCTTAAAGGGACTAGAAAATGTTTTAAGTGTGGAAAAGAAGGTCATCGAGCAGCTGAGTGTCGAAGTAATGGAAAATGGGATTCTAATGAAGTGAATAAAGCAAACACTGCAGAGAACGTACAACCAACACTTCAATGCTTCAAGTGCAAGGAAATGGGGCATTATGCTAATAAATGCCCTAATCCAAGGGTTAGTGATGATCGACATGAGCAACCGCTTAAGGCAAAGGACAAAGGGAAGTCACATGCGATCACTATTGGCAATGTTGAATATGACAATGATGTGGTGGAATGATTAAGTGTTTATGTAATGGGATTCCAAAATAATGTTGTATCTTGGAATATTGGAATATTTATGTATTGGTCTAATGTGGTATTCAAAGTGATTGAGATATTATGCGCATAATGAAGGGAAAACGAGAAAATGAAATGTTTAACAGTATTCATGAGCTCATGATTGATATAAGGACTAAGTGATATCATGGTTTGAGTATATAGAATTTTGAGGATTTTAGTACGTGGAAGGTGTTAACTTTTAACTGCATTCATGTTTTCACTAAGGTATTCAAGAGAATACATGATTAAGGACTTTGAATGTTTGGAATGTGACCAACAAAACATATCTTATGATATATGGGGATCGATGATGGTGTTAAATCTCTGGTAATCATTTTCACTATATTATGAGAGTCGACTGCAGTATTATGGATAAGCCTAAAAGATTGGAATGAATTATGTTGGACATAAGTTAGTATTGTTTGTTTTTCGATATTATTGATGGGATGTTATATAGTTTTGGAAAAAGGACAACCTGCAGGACGGGCGACAGCCCATCGCTTCAGACAAGGCTGTGGGAATCGAACCCACAACCGAAGTGCGACTGGCCTTTATCGCCTACCACTGGCCTACAGGAAGTCCCTGTTTAGTAGAAACTAGTTTTATTATATTAAGCAGTATGATATATGAAGTATAAGTCCATTTTAGGAACCATATATGATTAATCTCACTATATATCGACTTATGCATATAATTTTTGCTAACCTTTTGTTTGAGACAGATGGAATGACCCGTCATTCTATCACATGATCTGCTAACACTTCATGAATAACAAATTCAACTTCATTTATTTAAGAGATGAAGTGGAAATTGTTCAAGGCACGAACAATAGTGAGATTGTACCAAAATAAAGTAAGTATTTATTCTAATTCAAATTTTCAACTTTAGGGAAATGATCTTGAAAACCAAAAATGTTGTCCTAGTGATCTTATACCTGATGAATCAGATGGTACCTTATATCATCACAAATCTATGGATTTGTGATTACTGGCTTTTCCATAGCCATGTTCTCTACCACTCTCCATCAGAACATGATGGTTAGATTTCTCTTCCATATCCATATTTTCACTTATGTGGAAACCCAGTGATTAGTTTATTTGGGTAATCGTTACATTTCATACTTTTGTTTTTAAAGATTGGTTTTGGTATTCCTTTTTACGATGTGGGTTCCGATTAAAGAAACTTTCGAATAGTAAACCATTTATAACCCCGACGAATTTCGAGGGCGAAATTCATTTTAAGGGGGGTAGAATGTAACAGCCCGAGATTTTATGAAAAATATTCTTTTTAATTTTATTAATGTATTGTGTTTTACGCTACATCAAAAGGAGCTTGCACAACACACATCCTTGACTTGCCTTGCATTACACGCAATCACGACCTTCCTCGATAGCATGTGTAATACGCAATACCGAGTTTCACTAAACAACGATATGCTATTAAAATATTATTAAAACTAGCCGTTATGAATAGTAATAACCACTTTTTAAAACTCTGTAAATCTTATTTTTCAAAATGAACTTCATTTTTGGATTCGGAGTATCGAATTTAGCCTAAGGTGAAATTTTGGTACATTTCGGATAACTTTCATATTCTGATGAATAGTGAAAATTTCTAAATTATAATTAAAAACAACTTTTTTAATCGAAATAATTAATAGTGATAAATTATTAATTTGAGTGGTTTTAAAGTATATTTAGAATATATTTTTACAATTTAATACAATGTTGGTCATTGGATGTAATTTCACATTTAAACCAGACATAATCAAGTGTCAATCTTTTGATAGATATTGTTTCTTAAAAACACGCTATTTGTTTTAACAGCGGGATTTAATTATAAAATTAATTAATGCAAATTCTATGATATGAATTTGGTAAAATATACTTCATTTTTGAATTCGGAATATGAAATATAGCTTAGGATGAAATTTTGGCATTGTTCTGAAAAACATCAATTTTTGATGAATAGTGAAACTACTAAGTGGTAGTTAAAAAAATTAATTTCTTCATAAATCTTAATTTTACCGCTTCTGTGAATGGAATTTCAAAAATCCGAGAGACACGGTTGATGTCAGTAAGTAAAATGTGGTTCAATGAGATGAAAATAATTTTTGGTGAATAGTAACTTTTTACTTTTTTTTACCACGGTTAATAGTAAATAGGGTAACTAAGGGTAAATATGATATTACTATTACCCTAACACATGTCCTAATTCTATTGGATAAGTTTAATTCGACCAAAAACAACCTTATGAATATAATATGACCATTTAGGTCCACTTGGATTAGATTATGACATTTAATATTATATTATTTAATGAATAGTTAAAATAGTTAAAATCAAAGTTTAATAACTAAAACATTTTTAATATGGGGTTATAAATAAGATAAATTCGACTATAAATATTCATTAGAAAGATAAAAAGATTTCCTACATAATGATATTTTATTTATAATTTTTAGACTTTAAATAAATTAATTTATTTATGACACAACGATGATGCAGTAATTACCCTTTTAAGGAAATATTAACATAATTGATGTTATAAATGCTCAAATGAATGTAATTTGAGACTTTTTATGAATTACAATAATTTTCTAGGTTACTATGATATATTAGTGTTGATTTAATCAACTTGGTTCGAACATATAATTCTGTTATGACTTTCACAAAAATCATATATCAAATAGTGTCAAAATTGACACAAAATAGTTTTTAAATCAAGTATTATATTATTAATTGTTATTTTATTCCTAAAAATCTAAGGTTCGTCCAAATGACTTAGATAAGGATATATATATTAATAATAAACAATTTGGGGTTCGTTTGGCATGTTATAGTAAGTGTATTAACCATATAGTGAAAGAAAACAAAAAGACACGGTATAAGTTAAATTATTTAACTTAGAGTTAAATCTAATTGATAAGGTTAAAATAATAACCTAAACTTGTCTAAATCCTATTGGTTGATAGGATTTCGACCCATCCCCACTTTAGCTTCGAAATAAGACCCTTTGGAACCATTATAAACTGATTTTGACTTTAATATAAAATAATATTTTGAGATATTCCTAAGATGCCCCTCTCCTCCCTTATAAAAGGACACCTCCTCCCCCTCCTCCTCACACCAATTTGAGCACTCAAGATCGGCCAACCCATGCCATTTTCTCCTCTCCACTTCCCTAGAATAATCCTAGAGGTCCTGGTCTTCTCCAAAGACCAATCTTAGTTTCTTAAGTGGAGGATTCAAAGAGGCGTTCCAAAGAAGAGGTAATATCCATTACCGATCTTTTCAATTTCTTTCTTCTTCAACTTCTTCTTCTTTAGTTGTTTCATAATAAAGTAATAACATCAGTATTACTTACATACTGATATGTTATTATAAATATGAAACAACCCTAATTCACCTTCTATCCATCCTACGGAAAAATGAAATCACCGCGCGTGCGTACGTACGGAATACCGTCTCCACGCCGTGGTGTAATCTATTTTTCCACCATCACCTTACAAGGATGGGTATAATGGTGTAATGAGTAACTATATATTATTATTATGAAGTAATATTGATACTGAAATAATATATATATATATACTCCAATACAATTCCACGATCATAGGAACGATATCATCACTCGTGCGTACGTACGGAATACCGTCTCCACGATGTGATGCGACTCGTTCTACATGATCTTCATTTCATAATGATTATATAAATGAATTGAATGAATGAATATGGTATATACTACACTAATACCATTATGTAAATGAATTATCTATAACCTAAAGATAAGAATAAGAATTTATTCGACAAAACACGCATAAGAACAAAAAGTTATAAAGACCCGAGTAACAAGTAACAATGAAATATTACTAACAAGAAGCTAATAATATGACCATATATGATATCATATCAATATTTATGATTATGGAATAAGTCAATAACATTATTTAAACCATTATACAGGAGCTTCGGACACGAACAAAGCAAATCGGACCTAAGGTAAGGGAAATATCACAATCTCATTTTTATCCGAGATTGTTTATTCATAAGTATTTACTGGGGTGTATTTTATCATCCACATCCATGTTTCATCAATATGTAATATTATTTCCATCCACCTACAATTGTTTAAATCCATTTTTACCCTTCGGTGAGTTTTTATTAATATCTATGAAAGGAATCTTTTGTCATACGAGGTACTTTTTGACTTTTCCGACAAAAGTACGAAGAATGTTTTTTTTAACTTATACAGCACGAACGGATTTCTACTGTTTTATAAAGCCTTATTTTCATGAAGCTTCCTCTAAAAGATTTCACGACTATTTTCAATAAAATCTCTTTCTTTTAAAATTGCATGATGTTTTGTGAAAAGAAATTGATTTTGAAGAAGAAATGATATTTTCCTCAAGAATTCAATTCAAGTGTTTTATCAAAATTATTTTCCATCTAAGATAATAAAGGGTTCTGTTTCTATCCATATTTTTACATTGATTTGACTATGTTGTGATGGAATTATGTTTATGAATTCCTTTATCTTATATGAATTGATTTATGATGTCATGATGTTTCAAGAATCCCATTTTTGTTACATGGGTTATGAAATGATGTATGATTTATGATTTTGTGGCACACATAAGAATGGTATCATTATGAGATGAGTGGGACCTATATCTCCCTCCAATTCATTGGGTAATGATTTTATATCTCATGAGATAGACATGGCTGGAATGGTAGGTTATACCGGTTCAGTGAAACAGGACTGAAACGAGGGTTACTCGATTCAGAAAGGGACTTTGTCCACTAAGATAGTCTTGGCAATTAGTCTTGACTAACAAAAATTATTCTCTATGATTATGTGTGTATTCCACAAAGTTTCATGTTTTAAGTTATGATTATTGTGATTTCATTTCACTACTATGATTTATCCCATGTTATGAAATTATGCTCTCTTTTGCAGGTTAAGATTTCCAAAAGTTATGTTCTTATGAATATGATGTGATTGATTTTTTTTTGTATACCCTTACTGAGCATTTGAGCTCACCCTTTTATGTTTTCTTTTCCACAGGATATAAAGAAAGGTTTTAGGTAAAAAAAGGAAGATCTTTATGGGAGATGTTGAAGATCTTTCACCACGATTAGAAGATTATATTCCGAGTTTCCAAAGACACTAAACTATTACGGTCCTTGTGTGTGTGTTTTTGTTATGTACTAAGTATTCCGCAAATGTAATGTAAGGTCCATGTACGTCAAGATACAGGTCTCTACATCAACATCTCCTCCAAAGTTTCACTAGTACCATGGAGAATCCTCTAAATAGGATGACATGATCCCCACCTTCAGAAATCCTTCAGGAGAACTTCCTAAGGATATCTAAGCACAGGAGGCCTCACAGTCAACGTCCCAAGTTGTGCCTCCCAAATTCGTTGAGGAATTGGGGGAGTGATAGTCATAGACTTGGGGTAAGATGTTGCATCTTTATCCATAATGGATATCTGAAATGTAACTAGCTACTCTGATTCCTCACTTAGCAGCTGTAGACCAGACCTCTTGTTGGGTGCGTCTTCCACCAAATTCCCTTCCCAGGAGTATAAACTATCTCAATGTCATTTTCCTAGATGAACTCTAGCCATCATCACAGTATTAGCTCATTAAATATTTTCTTACACTTCTCTATCCACAGGACCCCCCCCCCCCCTCTTTTTCAAAGCTGAAAAAAGTGCTGCTACCCTGGAGTAGTCTGGTACAAATCTCAGGTAGTACCTAGCCAAAGAAGAAGTCCCTCTGCCTTCGGGGAGGTAATCCTGGAAACATCTTTTGAAAAGATGTCCCCACACTCTACTACTACTGTCAAGAACTGAAAACTAAAAAATCTTGCTTCCACGAGGGTAAGGCTGGCCGACACAAGAGTGATCGGTTACACCCTTCTATGCATGAGTTTATCCTATGTTTCATAAGTTTATTTTTATGCTGACCAAGGAAAACCCCATTCCAACATTGTAGATAAACCATGAAATTTTTCCTAATACAATCAATATGATTATGAACTTTGGATGTCCAGTTCATACCCAAACATGCATTATAAGGCCTAGATGTTTCCACCAAGAGGTTCCAACAGAAACTCTCACCTCAAGGGACAGATCACACCATCGGACTAAGTGTGATTATCAAGTCTCCTCCCAAAGGTATCTCCAAACATAAGGTTCAAGTCCATGTTTTAACTTGAAACTCTAGGTCTTGAACAAAATTCGTGGAAAAAAGGAATGTTTAGTTCCTATGTCTACTAATAAGGAAACTAGTACTAGACACTAATCGTACCTCAAATCATTCTTAGAGCCATTGGGTCACACTCCTTGACTGCATGTAGTTACTCCCTTCCCCTATCCTCCTACTCCCTAAGCCTGGCGGGGAACACAATGGGGTGGTGGTTGTAACATGTCGAAATGTATACCACCTCATACTACTCTCCTAGCTCCACTTCCACATCTGTTTCCCTATAGATTCATATGTCCCTATCACTTCCTCTTCCCGAATCATTATACAAGACCATGTCTCTAATACTGGCATCAGTTTCCTACTTTCCCCATTACTAACATTTATTAGTTGTATCCGCTCAACAAAAGATCATTCAACCAAAAGGATTCTATCTATCACCCTAACATAAGTAGGAAATAATATAAGAATACTGATTTCTCAGATGTCCCTAAAAACACCTCGCTTGGAGGTGCGAGCCCAGAATCACTGACAGTACTATATTCATCAAGTACCTAGGATGGTTGATACACCTCGATGAATACTCTGCTACAGACATGTCGTCTTGTCGAAGCCGTAGAAGATCTAGGGAACTCTCATTCCTTAGATCATTATGGAAAGATACCCCCTTTTGAGGAAGGTTCTCAATCTTGTCTACAAAAAAGTCACCTCTTTGCATGATCAGGGTAATCTAAACCCTGTCATCATCTTGTTGATCCACAAAGAAGGCTATCTACTAGGACCGACATCTGATTGAATGGTGCCCTGGATAGATGGGAACACGACCACCTCTTAAAGCCAGTCCTTATTCATCTGTGAGTCAGGCTCTCCTCGGAACCTGAGGGGTATCTGATACCGAAACTTGTTTAAGGAACTCATCCTACATGTGTCCTCTACCGGTATTTATAGTTGTAACTATTGACCAACGGGCAGTGATATAGCTAGTACACTACCCGAAGGTACCATCACGGGAAACGGTCCATGTACTGAAGCCTCTTCACCAAGAGGACCATCCTAATGGTCACACACTGATAAAGACTAGCAGTAAGGATTACTATTTGATCCACTGGTGTCCCAACTAGGTAAAAATGTATAGCCACAGTTGCCAACGATTTCTCAGCTTACTAGGGAACTGTCTCGCCTCGAGAACTCGGAGGCCTCTGCTCCAGGAACTCATGCAACAAGCTCAGTCAACGTTCATGGTCCACTGGTATCATCTATTTCTGATCAACACAGGATCCCTAGAATGTTGATCCATACAAGATCGCTCAATGGGCCGTCATAATGTACTCTCTCAGTAATCCTAGTTGGTTGTCTATGCGGTTTCATGGTAATAAGGAACAAGTGTTCCATTGTTATTAAGTTATACCTGGTGATATGACTCCAAAGAAACAAAGGAAAAAATTTCCAAAACACACGCAATCATTATTTTCTTGCACTGAGTCGGAAATCAGAATTCAGGGTCCTGGCATATGGATATGTTGGCTTCCGAACCAAAATTGGACTCCCATAACTGAATACCACACTCAAAACACTTAAACACTATTGCTCCATTAAAATGATCATAGTTCTAGTTCTTTGGTATAACTGACTCTTCTAATACCACTATGTCACGACCCGTCCCTTGGGGCCCATCCTGTGACTACCCAGAACCCTCCTTCCATAGGCCAAGGGTAGGAGACTAGGACTGGAAAGGCGTATCCCTATAACGAGAAGGCATTGCCTCTAAAACTGTACAAACACATGATCCAAGAACACTACAAGACTCAACCAAAATGTAAACTGATGTAGTAAAAAAGTTTATTGAAATTAAAGGGCCCGAAATACAAGCCCGACTGGAAAGTACAAGTACAAATGAAGGAGAAAAACAACTCCTGGATTGTCCACTAAGGATCTAACGTGAAGGGTAGATAAAAATCCGGATCAGTAGTCCCTACGTCACGTCATGCCAAATGGTCCACCTCGGAGCACCATCTATTCCTGGCTACCACAGCCACAATCAATGATGTCCTTCATCTGCACAAGACACAACAAGGTGCAGGCGAAGCCCATGCAGGGGTGAGTATAACAATACTCAGTAGGGACCCCGAGACCCCCAAAGGTCTCCCATATTTCCAAAAAGGAAATACCACAATGCAAGACCACATACTCAAAGCACGATGTAATATACATCAACTATAATTACGTATATGCCCATGCATATACCTAGGTTATCAATGTATACCCATCTCATTCATGAGGGAAGAATACAACAAAAGTAACACCATGAAGGTAAAAGTACCACACATGCAACACTCTAAAGATAGAAGTACCATATAGGTAACACCATGAATATAAAACCTAGAAGGTAGAAGTACCACAAAGGTAACACCACGAAGACAACGCCATGAAGGTAGAAGTACCACATAGGTAACACCACAAATACTGAAGTAACACACAGGTAACACCACGAAGATAAAACCACGAAGGTAGAAGAATAAAAAAGGTAACACCATGAAGACAACACCGCGAAGGTAGAAGTACCACACATGTAACACCATGAAGACAAAACCACGAAGGTAAAAGGCTCATCTCACAATCAGGTATAACATAAGTATAGAAATACAGATGATTAGTCGTAAGTTAGATCATCTTATTCTGTTAAAAGGCAATACTACTGAACCAAAAAAGATCAAAAGGTAATAGCCCACACTAACCCACATATGATATGACCCCCACATTATCGGTATGCACTGACCCACAAAAGATTGATGAGCACTGACCCACAAATGATCTAATAGATTCTGACCCACACATGATCAATAGATGCTGACCCACTTAGGATCAATGTTCTTTCTTCACGTTACAACCAACCACAAGATTCCTCACACTCGGTGCACTCAAGATCCATTGATTCTACCCCTTGAGATACCGATCATATCTCGACAGCCACTATTCTCTACAAAGGAGTAAGCCAAAGGACCTCCATGTCTTATGGGATCCAAAGTAATAGACAGCGCATCAACCAGACGCCTGTTCTATATGTTATAGGCATTTTAGTACCGAGGGCCCAGATGGATTTGTTTTCAATCCAACCTGGCCGTACTTCAAAGGAAAAAGGATAACCAAATGGGTCACACCATTGCGATCCACATGAAAAACACACGATATGAACTACCCATTTTCCCGAAATGGATACCCAGTGAAAAAGTTGCATTTCACTCTAACATGCACGAACTGGGTCTCCTGGGGCCCACGCCTCGACCTCAACATAAATATCCGAAATTGGTCTTGAAATGTCCATCTTAATTTCAAGATCACAACACCTCTTACATTTCTCCTATCTAATGTTGTATGAACAAGTTCCGACATAAGCATGATTCCATAACAATAATAATAACACTATTATTGGGCGTTTCAGGAACCCGAGTCAAGGAATAGAATTTATTATTTAATCATTAGACTTGAATCAACTGTCTTAATGACAGGATCATGTCGCCCTAGACAAAAATTCAATCGGATGTCTCACGCTGGAGTTATGGACAGACGAAGATTTAAAAATAATAATATATTATTTCAATTTGAGTGTTTCGAGAATTTGACCCACAATCCTGAAAATGATATCCAATATTGGACTCATAATTTTTGTCTTGATTTCAGGGTCGTACTACCGCTGATGGTTAATGAAAGAAAGGCCGCACATATAATTTAAGGATGAATTATGGTATTACACCCAAAAATAATAAGAACATTACAATATTATTATTATTTTTTATTTAACAGTTTTTTCATCTATCCCAAAACCTATGTTCCAAACCTTTAATATCTAATGCACATCCCACAACCCCAAAAACAATCATCCTTTATCATTTATTTCTCCTTAAATTTTATTCCCTTTCTATTTATTTCTCTCTCCAATTAACTAATTATTTTCTAAACTCTCATACTCTATCGTAAGGGATAGGCTCCCGCATCACGCCTCACGCGGCTGCTCCGAACAGACCGCACAAGTTGTCCGCATGGCTGGCGCACCACTAGGGAGCCGTGCCCCTCCGACCTAACACTGTCCCAACCTCCAACTCACACCGCCTCAAGCCATCATGGGATATTGCTTATCTGAATTACCTCTCCAGATGCCGGACTCCTACTACAACCGTGTTGGACCTTCTTCGTACCCTGGTCAGAATAGCACCACAACAACACCCCTTATGTGGGCCACTGTAGATTCATTCTAAGCCCGAAAATTGTGACGACCGTGGATTCCAATCCTCGGGTCAAGATCACTGCCTTCATATGTCACGCTCAACGAAACATTGAGTTTTTAGTGTGCTTAATTATTTGGCGATCAAGAACATGCGAAGAATAAAATAGAAAGGATCATGGTCTATATGTGGATCGATGACCATGTTTTTTTGGCCATCATCATTGATAATCATGAACAAAAGGAATTAACAAATACATATTTATCGTACTTTAAAATAGACCCCCTAACTCATAAATCCGTTGGAGAACATTCACGATTGAAGGTGGGTTAGTTTTCGTCGTTCTTGCAACAAGCTTCCAATGACACCACTCGAACGACGATTTTCGATTCTCGATTGTGAGATATGTTCTTCATAAGGAGCCTCAAGATCCTGATCCTCCTTTCTCCAATATAAAACAAACACTCAACCCCAAATTAGAGTTAATATAACTCTAAATTTAAGAGGTGATTTATTTATTTATAATTAATTAATCCTATAAATTAAAGTGATTGGTGGTTACACATCTTTTGTAACTAGGCATTTGATGCCCATAATTTAAATTCTGGACCACTCTATTATGGTCCCCACCAAAAAAAATTAATAATAGAGGTGGGAGGGTATTTAAAATAAAATATATTTATTTTATTTAATCCTCCACGAAAAACACAAAAACCAACTTCTTCTCTCGACCCACTGCGGTCGAGGTTAAACCTCCCTTAAGTGAATCCTGATGCTACGAGTTCAACAGTTCCTTCAAAATTTTAATCTGGGAACTGGTTCAAAAGTTTGAAAAGGCCACTCGCGTGTTTACTAAATGTACCTTAAAAATGTTCAATAAATTAATAACGTTCACACTCGACCCGCACTAGTCAAGGTTAGGCTCTTCCTAAAGAGAACATGAGCCAAAAAACTCAACGGTACTCTTAGATTTTCAATCCGAGTCACCATTTAGAAGTTATGGATTTTAACAAAAAAATAATTGTTACTATATTATTTTATTTACGGAAAAAACTAACTTCCACTATTGGCATGCACAGACCAACATTAGTATCTGCCTAAAGAAATCATACCCTCATAGGATCATTGGTGGCCTCATATTTTTAATCTGAGTCACCGTTCATGAGTTATAAGCATTTGAAAAATAAAATAACTTTATTTAATTATTTTATTTATGGTTATGCCATTTTCGGGTATTCTCACAGGATGTATGCACCGAAAAATCTTATGTCACACCTAGGGTAAACCCGCTATCTTGAAATTAATGGTTCCCTCATATTTTTGATCCTAGAAACCATTTATAGTTATTCAACTTTTTCAAGAAAGTAGCTTACACGTGCTAATTAAATCTTAACAAAACTTCGAAGGATCATTTCAGGAACTCCGGGCCTCGGGAATCATGTGTCGTCAGATTTCACGGCCTCGAAATAATTCTATATAATAAAAAACAACTATACAGATATTTTGTGACATTATAAGATGGATTTGGGTATATGTATCAAATTTATGATATGTATATATGTGATATCTTTTGTGGGATACACCACACAATGTCATTTTTGAGATTCATGGGATGCCTTGGACATGAACCTATTATCTAGCCTTTATTCTCAAAATTTGTTTACAATGCCTAAAAAATTACCCCTAGATTCATATTTGTTATTGTTTTGTAATTCCAATAATATACTCCTAGAAATCAGTCATAAATTTTGTTTGGAACTCCTTGGATGAGTTCATTAGATTTATATGTTTTATCAGTTTGTAATTCCTTGGAAGAGCTCTTTGGTTTTTTTATGATTTTAATTTATAATACTTTAAAATGATCTTTTTATTGAGATGTGAAATGATTTGAAATTCCTTTAGAACACTCCATGTATTCTTAATGTGATATTGTCTAGAATTCCATGGATACAGGCATTTTAGTTAGATTTCATACATGATTGATCACTTTGGACTAGATCCATAGAATTTGGGTAGGTGATGAAACCATATGAGGCTACATCCAGGATTGATTTATACATCCTATGAAATTTTCATAGGAATAAATTATCATTAATTCTGTTATTTAATTACCTAATAATTTCTCATTGGAATCATCCAAGGGATAGAAATTGTTTGGTATGATCCCATTCCATACTCATAGATAACCTCTAACTTTCCAAAGTAGATTTGGGTTGATCCTGAGTGTCAGGTTAGTACGAAATGATTGATTATTTTTTATTTGACACACTATTTTTTTAATTTTTATTATACCACCTTTGAAAACTGGTATTTTCTTGTTATTTTTGGGACAATGTTGGTGGTTTCCAACTTATTTGTACTCAAACCATTCTATGGTATCCATAGAACTTGAGTACATGAGAAAACTTCAATGATCACATGTTAAATATATATAGAGGTCCATGATGTAATGTTCAAAGATGGAGTCATGATATTGAGGATGTAATGCTTGTATTATAGTAGAACCTCAATGTTTATTTATTTATTATGTATTTTGGATCAGACTATTAGGTTGTTAGTTGCATGTCAATAGTATTGTATGATTCTATCTAATGTTTCTTATATCATAATTTTGATTCATTGATTATTCATGATGTGCTTATTATTTTTTAGGGATATTTTTTTTAACATTTCACATTATGATATGAGATGTAGTCTCCCTAAAAATATTCTCTAGACCTATACAACTTGCACAAAACCTCTAGAATATACGGAGGTGCACCCAAGGTTCCATTGATTGTTCTATCCAGACACAGATGAGTGTTTATGGTTCAAGGATCTCACAAAGTGGTATTATAGGTTATGTGACTGATATCACACAGTGAATCAATATTTTTATTTGGTATTAATTTTTAGGAAGATTGCATAGTGGTGTTACTGGAATGTGTCTGATCTCTTGATGTATATCACACTAGTGAATTGAGAACACATATAGTATATTAATTACATGTTACAAGGGGATTGAGATTTTTTATATGATGGTTATATGATTTCACATAGTGTGATGCACTTTAGTTAATAATTTTATGATTTATTATGGGTTATGTCTCTTATACTAATGGGAAGAGGGTATGTACATGGATCATATTTTTTATATAGGATTCTAATGACATATTTATGCATATGGCTGGTTGATATCACTTTTTCTGAGGGTTTAGTTATTTAATATGTCAAAAATAACATATAAAGAATTTTTTCATATTACTTAGTCATGGAAATCTTCTCAGTTAGACAACTTTATATTTTTATTATAATGATAGGTCATGTAAATATATAGAGAGAGTATCCTTAATGAGGAATATACAGTCCCTAGAAGAATGGGGGTATAGTGACCCTAGTAATCTAGTCTAGGAATTAGATTCCTTAGTTATAAAACCCTTATGGGTAATTAAATAACGTGTTTGGTTCTTTAGTGTGTCAATAATAACCTATATAGGGTCTTATAATATAACTTCTTGGTGTGATGTTACATAACTAAATGGTTTATATATTGTTTACCCAACACTAATCAAAGTAGGTAGATACTATTATAAATACATATAAAATAAGAGGATTTTGAGATTTTTGATTGCGTAGTTCTCTATGAGGATTCCCAATGAGAATTAGATTCATATTATGTAGATTACATTGAATCTAAAATCTGATATTTTTAACATTCATGTGATTACATGTAATTGATATTAGGGAACATGAGTTCTTTTATGATGTTTAATATTATAAAAGAGTTGTGTTTTTGGTGCTTATTGATTTATATGATATATGACCTATGTATTAGGTGATATTGTATAGTTTCCATAATATATAACTCATGATATTACTAATATAGATGTTATAATTGAGATGTTAGTTGATAGGTGACATTAAATATAAATATGAGGTAGGAAAATCTTATGAGTTTCTTTAGTGATGAGAGACATGTGATGATGCTTTGAATTAAGATACATGCACATGATATTATACCAAGTATGATGTTATGGTATGAAGAAGCATTGTTTTTTCATTTTAATATCACTTAAAGTTATATAGGAATCATGGATGATTTTAGAGGGTATGAATGATCTTATACCTATTAATGTTGCTTTTGGATGACCTTTTGGGAGCATGATGATTGCATGTGTTTGTTATTTTTGATTTTTGATGGTGTCAGGATGATGGTAAATACATCAATAGGATTTTTCATTTATGAAATGAATTATTTTAAAGATGAACATCCAGAGTTCTTCTGGATAGATGTGACTGACATGGATGAGGATTATAGTCAATGTATTATGTGTGTAAGCCTATTCATGGTGTTGTGTGCCTCATGGGAGAATGAGCCGAGATCTACAATTAGGTGACATGGTATCTTGCACCAATTAATCATGTAAGGTATTGGGGTATTATATTTTTAGTACTCATTATGGCATTTAATTTCTAATCGGTTAGTATCCTCATGTGATATGAGGACCAATGGATTCAATGATACATTATCCGGCATAATTTCAATTATTTTTCATAATATGGTAATTTTACTCTATAGTGAAGAGTGAAATTTGAAATGTTTCAAGGTATAATGGTGTGATCTATTTAAGACTATGACATAACATGGACTATTAGTGAGGTATGGTATCAGAGGTTGAAGGGATTTGAGTTTGTCTAAGAAATAGAGACACATGTGTAATGATGTAACCTTTTTAGTTTGACCATGGTGAGTGGAATAATGGAATTCCTAAGGTGTGGAGTTCACCATCTGTTTTAAGAAGAATTGACCAATTTTTCTAATATAATTTCAAAAAGATTCGTGGATGATTTTCTCATGATCATGGATTAGGTAGTGATCGGTGTATCCTACTAGTGATTAGGTATGAGTGTGATGGGAATTTCTAGACATTACAAGATGTAATAGATGAATGGTCATCATGTGGGTGGGGTTGCGGGTGTGATTACAATAGTCATCGAACAATTGAACTAGCCTTCAGGTGCTGGGGGATACTAAATCTAATTTTATATTCATCCATAGAAAATAAAAAAAATATTAGATTAATGTGTGTTATTTGTTAGATTCTTTGTATTGGAATAATTCATAGGATGAATTTATCCTTAACCTACAATTAGAAGGATTGGGGTTGTTTTGATTCCCATTTGTAGAGAATGATGAAATATTTAGTTATATTGGGAAAATATGATTAACATACACAATAATTTGGATAAAAACATTGGTGAAATTGTTTGGATGATCTTTGGATTCTTCACATCGTTTAGGAATCATGATCAGGTGAATATAATAGTGTGATATTGTTTCGTTAATCAATTTATATGAATATTAAATTAGATAAGGTTAAACCAATTTTTTCATAAGTAATATGGTTTTGTGAGATGGAAACCACACTGAGTAGAATATCAAACCTTCCATATTGTGTTTTTAAAAGGGATTATGATAGTAAAAAACCCCAAGGATCAAGATTTTCTATTAAGAGTTGAATATTTTGTTGGTTAGAACCATAAGATTGATAATTAATCTTTTTATTACACCATAGTATCCCATTATATATTAGCATAGGTAAGAACTATCACATTGTTTTTTTATAGGTTAATAAGGGTGAAAAATGTTTTTTTAAGAATTGTTTGACACATGTTTAGATTTATGTTCTGAAATCTCGGTTCTTGTTCCATATTATAAAATGGTGAATTGAGAATTAATTGATGTCCAAGACTAATTGAGAATTTTCAATGTGGATCACTAAATATTATTGAGGATAACATGTGTTATTGTGGGTGGTTATAAAATCATTCTCCTCATGGGTCATGATTTTCATTGGGAATTAGAATTTTAGAAAGGTATTGAGGGGTTTATATGGATGGTTTATATTTAGATTGTGAATATGAGACTTTTAGAATCCTTGGATGAGGTATTTTTATATGGATAGGGTCTTGAGAGGTGTATCATGTTATTAGGAGAGTATCAATATATTCAGGTACAATTTCAAATGTTTTGTTGGGATTTTAACAGTAGGAGTATATTTTGGTGTTCATAGTTTAATAGAAGTAATATAGAACCCTAAGGGTACCAAGGTTTCCAATTTATTTTTTAATGTTTGTGGTTAGTAAATAGTTAAGGATTAATAGTTTAGATGTTATATAAAAATTCATGGATTGTTTTAGATTAAAGACGGGGCACATGTTCACTGTACAGTTATAGACAAACAATGAAAGACCTAATTTTTTGGTTGTGGAGGAATCTACATAGTTGGGGTATAGTTTATCTAATTGTGTGTTCCAACCATTCAAGGTGAGTGGTCTTGAATTTTTATGGATTGATATTTATTCACATAGATTAACTAATGATGTAGAAAAGCCATTTCCCACTTTAAAAGTCTTAATTTACCCCCCCCCCCATTACTTTATCCCCAACCTAATTTTTCCTTCCTCTCTCATGTGCATGTCCCATAAATTTAAACTACCACTTCTTTATTCATTAACTATCTGATTTTGGGTTATCTCTTAGGAAATTTTCTTTGTTGATTGAGGTTATCCACTCTATTATTGCAATGTTATTCATTTTCAACTATTTCACTCTAATTTTGATTGTCCTAGTTGGGGGTTTAGTTGATGAGTTTACTGGTGTATAGTGGAATCATGACATTATGATAAGGTTTTTGTTGGGGCATTGTAAGGGGATTTTCTGAGATGGTATATAGACATTGCTGTATTTAATTTTTAGTTAAGGAATTTACTAGATTAATTGTGGGAGTATTCCGTGGGCCTTTTATGGATGGTTATTTGTGTATTTAGTAAAATAAGGGAATCTAGTGATTTTGAGTTGATGAATTTCTTAGAAAAGATTCAATGAATACTTTCATGTTTTGGATTAAAAACACAATTTTCTTCGATTCAGATCGGAAGTCCATTTATCATACACCTAAGGTTTCAGATATGTTTATTTATTATGGGAATGTGATGTGTGTGATGGATCCTGGAATTTTGGTAGCATGCAGTTGTGGGTGATATATTAGGATTTATTTTAATTATCAATACCTGAAACCATGATTGATGATATTTAATGTCAAATTTATAATTAACTTATTAAATATCTTAATAAATTAATACCTAGTCTTAGGATCCTTCTGAAATGAAAATTTTTGATCTACCTAAAAGAACTGTTCATATTTCCTTTGTTTCACTTGTGAATAACCAAGGATAGAATCCCTCTAGCTGTGATCCACTTGTACTCTGATGATCTTTGAGAAATGCCACTCAATCTTCTATTGCTAGAAGAGTGAATGGAATATTTTTTTTTATTCTTGATTGATCATTATATGATCTTGGAAAATTGTCTCTTCAATTATAATTCTTGAGATTGAGAGAAAGAGGACATGAAAGAGAATTTGTTGTGTGCCGTAATTCTATCTTTTCAATATTCTATACAATATAAAATAGACACAACTGTCTATTTACAGAGATATAGTCTAACTAAAACTCTTATTTAATTGAATTATAGCCATTAAATAACATTTAAAACCTTTCATAATCCCCAAAAAATATAATAATAAGATTATTATTATCATTTTTTAGGTGCAGATCAACTAGTGCAATAAAAAATTTAATTTTGTTGTCTTGTTAAATAAAATTTGTCACTGAAATCGGTCATGGTATATTATAACTCCTCTAACATTTATTGAACACATGAATATATATTTTACTCATAGATATATATTTTATTCACAATCTAGTGAATAAATATTTATTTATTTATTCACTAAATAAAATTAGAAATTTACTCAAATCCAGAAAATAAATATATTAAAAATATTCACATAATCATATAGTTTATTTATTATAAAAAATAATTATTTATTACCATGTGAATATTATAAATCAATAAAACTTGAATAAAATATTTCCTCAATATTGAGAATAATATTTATTAAAATAATTACATTTGTCTTAGTAAATTCCATTACATTGTTTAAACACTTTTGAAAACAATCTCATCTTCTAGACATTGACTTATCCTTCCATGTCTTTTTTATTCTTTAATGTTAAATTTCAACCAACAGGTTTTATATATTCTAGAGGGTTGACGAAAATCCATTCCTTTTTTGTAGATGAAATCTATTTCATAATTCATGGCCTCTTACCAGAAAAAAACATATATTCCACTTTCTGCATATTTATAGGTTATAGTGTAGTTATTATCAATTAATAATGACTCACCATCCTTAGTGACTAGAAAACCACATTGTTATGGTTCTATAACCTCTGTATTTTTTCAACAAGTTAATTAAGTATCTGTAAAAATTTCTTCTAATAAGGGGTTTTGTGAAATTTAGTCTTTTTGTAACCTTTTTTATCTTGATCCTGGACATTATTGATGTCTATCTCTCATCCACTATATCTTTTACATATGATATTATCCTCAAGAAATTTGTGATGTTTATCAACTGGACATTCTATTTGAATGATTTTATAGTGATTATTCCTTTGTTTCATTGGGATGTTCTATCAAGATACACTTTATTCCTCAGGTTGCAAGTCAATTATCTAAAGAGTTCGTAATAATGCTTCACATCCCCGCACATGTTTCTAAGACAACACATGTTTCTTTCCATAAAATATTTGGTATGGTATACTCTCTTTTAATTTAGTTTCCACTAGGTTTAGTATGTATGATGGAGTTTATAATGCACATACCCAAAAGGATAATGGAATACTCGCATGAATCATTATTAATCTTACCATGTCTAATGAGGTGTGGTTCCTCCTTTCACTTAAACATATTCATTTAAGTATATAAAGAGGAGTGATTAGAGATAATATATTTAACTCTTCTAAATAATAAACGAATTCTTGATTAAGGTATTCTTCACCATAGTTTGAGAATCATTTCTTAATCACCCTACAAAGAAATTTGTTAATGTCATTATTTATTTTATGAATTTTTTAAAAGATTTTTACTAATACCTCATTATGTAGATAAATCCAAATATAATAAAATAATACCAAAAAATCATGATGTATGAGTACCCACCCCTTTACTCAATTGAATATGGTCCACACACATCGGTATAAACAATTTCAAGAATCAATTTAACCCTTTCACCTTTCACAATAAAAAACCCATTGGTTATTTTTTTCTTTTTAAATATCTCGATGTACATAATTTTTTCTAGTTAAAAAGATTATAAATATCAATCTTGATGTAAATTAGTCAATAATTATTCATTTATATGACCTAGTAGGTTAAGCTAATGTTGTGTCTGATATGAGTCATGTGAAATAATTTCATTACTGATTTCTGTTAATTGGTTCATGTAATATGTCACAAAATGATTGTTATTTAATTGTGACTTACCATAAAAAATTCTATATTTATAAAATACTAAGCATACATTCCCAAATTTGAAAATAAATCTATCTGTATATACTCTTGATATAAAAATAATGTTTCATGTTAATGAGGGAACATAACCACATCCATTTAAATTGAATAAAATATTAGTGGGCAACGTGAGGTTCTTGTCCTCGATAGATACTATAGAAAGATTAGTTTTTTGGAGGCTTGTAGATATACCAACCATATGTAAATATTTATGAATATACTTTTTTATTGTATTTTAATACATATTTGAGAACCACAAGCTCTGTCTGACACCCATATTTTAGAAATAGATAAATTGAACTCGATTTAAAATGTATCAGATGCTTTCCATTGATTCTTTGGATGGGTGTAGTTTTTCCTCTTATGGCCCTTCTGGACACATGAGAAATATAGATTATCTTGTTCCCTTTCTTTCCCAATGATCTCATTCTTTTCGGATGCGACTGAAGAATGTTTGGCCATAATTCTTTTTTATACCCCTGTTTATTTGTTCACTATAAGGATGGAAGATTTTTTTAAATATTTATATATATCTAATATGATAAGTATAGTAGAAATATTTGGAAGATACTTCTCATTGTTGTTCATATTAATATTTATAACAATTATGGAGAAGGCCTAAGGTTGTGATGGTATAAGGATATATGTTCCCAATTCATTAGGGAGATTAAACCCTAAAACATATAGATGATCAATGCAGCCAATAAGATTTATTATCAGAGGCCCAGATGTAGGAACCTCTATAATTATTCTCTCATAAGGATCCATGGATATCTCAAACTGTTCTTATATGTCTCTCTCCTAATAATGAATATTGAGGTGCTCATTTATTTTATATTCATCCATGTTTTTGTAAGACATAATGATTTCACTAGACATAGATGAAAGAATTAAACATTGAATGTAGACCACATTTCTCAATTCTTTTTCAATGAGAAGTAACTCTTAATCACATTTCTCTTTAGTAGGAGGATGCAACATATAATATTCTATCATGTAATATTTCTTTTCATGGAATTGTATGGCACAATGGGGTCCATGCCACTACTTGAAGTTATTGCAAGTTAGGAGGTTTCCTTTATTAAATATTTATTTTAGGATGGTGTCAATAATGAACATTTAATTTTATTCTATAATTAAAGAATAATATTATTAGTACTTTTTTATAGTTACAAATTATGTTAGAAATAATTAATTAATTAATTATTTTTAAAATCAACCACTACTTTTCAAGTCCCATTAGACCACCCCATTGAAATTAGAATGTATAGTGGATCTTCCATCCTAAAATCAAGTATCCCCATTACTTTTTAATGACACTATCTTTGGGCATGAAAACCAAAAGAAGGTTATTTGGTAGGTGGTTGCGACAATTATCGACTTTTAGTTCCTTGAACTGTTGAATGGATTCACCAATCCTAAGATCCTGACTTGAATTTCCCCAACACTTTCCTAAAAATTTTTATTGAAAGGACTTTAGTCACTAAAATCCATAAATTATTTGTTTTTTTAATCCGAAACTCTCATAAGAACTCCATGATAAAATTAAGTCTATAGACATTGGCCTTGTTCTACACTTAGTTCTACAGTTTCATTCACAATTAATTAACAGATGGATTATTAAGTCTTAATATTAGATTGAGGGATTCTAATTAATTTATGTATAAATTTTATCTTATTTTATACTTGAAAAATATTGTTAATATTAATTGTATGTTACTTAATTAATTAACCATGTTGGATAAAACATTCATATATAATTGTTTTATTTAATTTACACCCTTTAATATTAATTGATTTATTTATGTGACTGTGGTCGTGCATACATAATATAAATAATGCATAGATAGAAGTAAATAAATAATGTAAATAGACCATTATTGAGCTTATCTAATAGTTGACATAACAAGAGGACATTATTTCAACCAATAAACTAGGGGAATAACTCCATTTCCACCATGGAATGAGTTACAACATTCCACCTATATATCTATGTATCACTGAGTTGGAATCAACATGGTTCTATCTTAAACCACCTCCATGCACCTTGGGATGCTCGATTAATTAAAAAAATTTATTACTCGCATGTAGGTGAGGGGAACCGTAGGATTAGTTAGAGGGTATTATATAAATATCTTAAGACACACAAGTCCTACCTAATAATGGAGGGAGGGGTGACTCGTAGGCCATTATTTAATTTAATATAAAATAATTGCAAACCCTTACCATAAATTAAATTTAATAAATTCCAAAACATACATACGTCTTGGTCAAGATCATAATGAGTCATATAAGTAATGAATATGAAAAATTTAATTGACATCATTCAATTATCTATCTATTAATTGTTATTAAGATAAATGTGATTATTTTAATTAATTAATTAATTAATTAATTCACTTTAATCTTAATTATCATCCAAAAATAGTTGGAGATACACAACATTTTTTGAAAATAAACTACATAGACAATAATGAAATATTTTTTACAATAAATTAATTAATCATTTTAAAATATTTAAAATTGTTCTTAAATTTTCAATAACACAATAATTTTCAATCAAAAAACTAATTATTTTAAGGATATAACTTTCATTTTATTATTATCCAATTATACCATTAATTATGAGAGCACACAGTGTGTACAATATAGCTACACACCATGCACCTCACTTGTAGTGTAACCAAGTAACGTTCATGTGTTTTTTATGTGTTAAATTAGGTAGACGACATGGAATGTAAATGTTAGATACCTTCCATGTATCAATTTTTCATGTGCTAGGTTGGCCTGATGAACAAGTGGTGAGCAATGAATACACCATGTGTATTTAAATGCTCAGCGCATCCAGGCACAATGTGCATGGGTATGAAACGTGTACTCCAAATACACGTTGTGTAACCCATTTTTACTGACCATGGATTTCGATCTTCTAGATAGAATATCTAGTCATTCCTCATATTTGTATATACCATTAAAAAATGAAACATTGAATGAAAATGGTCAAATTTTCAATAACCTATTAATTCAATTTGGATTACAGAATGGATGACAAGATAAAAACTAAGAAAAAATTCCTCATAGATCATTAATAAAATAAATAATTATAAATTTAAATGATACCCATCTAATACAACATGACGGTTCTAGGTGCATCAGAAGTATCCAATGTTGTGTGATATATTAAATTTTATTTTAATTATCATTACCTGAAACCATGAGTAAGGATCTTGAAAGTGAAATGTATATTTAATTTTTTTAATATCTAAATATTTGAATAGAAGGGAATATGATTTATCTTCATTGATGAATGTTTATTTTACAAAATGAACCATTTTGATTTCCTTCATCGGTCTAATGAGGATCTAAGCGTAGAATAAATCTTGTTGGAATCCAAATATCCTCTAGTTATATATAAGAAAATGCACTTGATCTATAGGTGCTAGCCTGAAAAATCAAATGCCTTTCATTATTCATTCCCGATTGCTTATTTTTCTATCTTGAAGGAATTGACCATACATAATCATTATTGATAGATGGAGGGAGATATGAAAGAGTTGAAAAAAATCATTTTTTTTCAAAAATACTCTCTTTTTTATATTCATTACAATATATAATAAATATAACTATCTATTTATATATATAAGGTTTAGGATAAAATATTATTTAATTTCATGTCATCTATTAAATAAACTTTAAACCCTTTAATAATCCCCATTCCATATAATGATTTTATTATTATTAGTATTTTTGGAACAAACCTTCATACAACAAAACAAACATTATTTATCCATCTAGTTAATTAATATTTTCACCATACATGGTATATTTCCACTCAAACTTCTCTAGAATTTATTGAACACATGAAATAGTATTTTATTCATAAATAAATATTTTATTCACAATACAGTAAAAAAATATTTATCAAAATATTCCAAAAAATAAAATAATTTTTTTGCTCACAAATCAGCGAATAAATGATTTATACATATTCATTTAATCAAATAAATTATTTATGAATAAAAAAATAATTATTAATTACCTTTTCAGTATTAGTGGTCATTAAAACTTGAATAAAATTATTCCTCCATTTTGAGAATAATATTTATGATAATAATTAAATTCAGATAATATTTAATAGAGATCAATGAAAACACTTAGTGTGTGAACCTCTAGGATTCCTTCTAATTAGAATTAAAAATATATTCCTAAATTCCATGATTATTGTATAGAAACAAATCATGGAAACAAATGGAAATAACATAATTTCCCAATTTTGAAAATGACATATGAACACTCACTATGTAACAAAATACCTTTTTCTCAATGTATCATCAGGCGGGATTCACATCAGTGTCACCAAACTATATACTTTATACATCTTCTATTGACTATCTGAAATGAATACATACTTACACCATGGATATGATATTTAGGGTGATGGTTCCATTCCAATAAAATAGATGATATATAAGATTTTGTATAGATGGAAGGGGAAAATACTTCATTAACATATCCATTAATGGAAGGTCACTCATGATGCACCCAATGTATCCAACTTCTCCACAGACTCTAATTATCATTTTTTATGAAAGATATCTAATTACATGAGTTATGAAATTCATTAATAATTATCATAAAGTATAAGGACCATCACCAACACTCTTATATAGGAATATCTGATGACACCAAAACATGAATAATTCATTCTGAATAGTCTGTGTTCATAATCTCAAGACTTGGAGATTTCTAAGTGCAAACTTAATGAGAAGAAGCCTCATCCACATAAGATTACTCAAACAAGACTCCCTCTTTATTATATTTTTAATCATATTAAATTATCCAACTATATAATTTTTTTGAGAATATCATCATTGACCATAAATTTTCTCATCATAACTGGGAATTGATTTGACCTTTTCAATGTGACATAAAATCTTGGACATTAATAATATGGAGTAATATTAAAAAATGAACAGTACATAATGACTTTTTTTATTAATATTTAGTACATTGAATATACATGAAATAAATGTTCAAACAACCAGTCCTTTGACTCTAACTCAAAAAACCTATTCTTGTAAAAGATCAAACTACCTATGAACGTTAGTCCAAGATACCACACAATATATTCCTGGTTATGTTGATTCAATATCTCAGTCAAGGGGTCTTACATGTTCTCATCTATATAAATACATATCACATCAACTTCACTTATCTCAAAAATAATCCTTCCGGATATAATACTTTCAAAGTATGCACTTCATCGCCTTATGTAAACTTGGATCTTTTTAAAGACCTACCACTGAAGTATTATAATAATAGAGTCTTCTATGAAGTTCACTTCTATATATCACATCAAGATCATGAAGGAACATCTGTATCCATACTTCTTATTTATCATCCATAAAGTCCAAAATATAATTGAACAATTCTGTAGAATCTATTACTATAGACTCATTTGAGCTCTTCCATCTCACAAAACCTCGATTCCTAATGAATTGGTATCCCTCTTGTGACATCATTCCATCTTGATTAGTTTGGAAACTAGCATATGTATATGATATGATGAATAGTTTCTCATCTCATCTATAAAACATGAACATATCCTTATTATTAATTACATAATTATATATATTCTTGAAATCCAAACAATAGTGTTCATAGGGTTTAGTTTTATATCTTCTTAGCACACATAATGCATAGGGGAAATATAGACTAGTACAATTCATAACATACATGACTGACCCAATAACCGATGTTTTTGGAATCCTTTATATTTTGTTTCATTCCTCATGTGTCTGAAAACACATTTTCTTGGAAATGTAAACTCTATGTGATAGTGGAAACCATCCCCTCACGAATAGTTCCATACTTAATATTTGTAGTATCATGGAATTATATTTACTTTGACATAGTTCAAGCGACCAATTTGATCTATCATGATTGATCTTGATAAACAGAATCATCCTTAAACATTACATAACCATGAGTTTATAACATGAATTTACATTCTTTCACATTGACTATCTTTTTAGGTTTAGAGTATTAGATAATTAGGTAACCACTTATACATAACATTCCATATTCATATAAAGGGGACACTACAATAACAGTATCCAATTTTTAAAAACTATAAAACTTATAAAATAAAATATTATTTTCTTTTCATGAAAAATTATCAAAATTTTCAACTTGAAATCCTACATTCTATTAACCATCCTTATACCTTTTCAAAAACATTTGAAAAATATGTATGAGAACAAAAAGTTTTTTAAAGGAAATAAAAATAAAGAAAGAAATTGATATTCTAGGAATACCTATAATCCCATGAAAACATTTCCACAAAGTAATACTTAACACAAATAAAACATAATATTTTATCTTGCCTCATAAAAACATAATATTCTTATTAAACTCCATAGGAAAAAAATCATAAGGATAAATTTTGGTATAAATCCCATATCACTCTTAAATTTACTATATTTATCATGAATATATATAGAGTAACCCTTATTATTTCATTTAGAATACTCACCATTATATATTCTCTTAAAATATTTGTAGAATCTGTACCAATTAACATCGTCTCATAACCCAATTCATTGGAGAGATATAATAGACTAACCCACCCTCAGTTTATCATGGAACCATCAGTACTCATAGACAATGAACAATAACCATTTCAAAATAACAACAAATAAATCAAGAAATAAATAAAAAATAAAATTTCCACTTTAAACTCATTTTTCATTTTTACAAAGCCACACACTCAAAAATGTAAACACATTATTTGATATTAATAGTGTAAACTTATAATGTAAATATAAAAACATTAAATAGACTAGAAATTGAGAAATTCTTATTATTATATATATGTTAAAAAACATTAATTTAGGATTTTTTTAATAAAATTAAAGGGTAACATTAAAAGTGGGTTTTAAAAAAAAGTTCAATACCTTCAACCCAACTTGACACATGAAATCTTCCACGTCATTTCCTTCGAATGGTCTGTATTTCCTAACACAGTAAGAGAACTAAGGGTGGTTTTATACCAAAACTAGGAGCTCTAGAATGTGTGGATGGATTTTTGGAAGGTATTATGGTAGATAATGGATGAAACAAATTGGTATATAATTGTAACAAAAATATAAGAATGGGTTCTCTATTATAGGATATGTGAGGGTAACTCTTGGAATTATTAAAATTATTAAATTAAAATAAATTAATTTCTAATTTCTAATTTACACAAATGGATTTATTTCAAATATGTGATGAGTATGGGTTAAAATAGATTTATTCTATAAAATGTAAACAAGTTTGGAATAATTTTATAACTGTTGTAATTTTCATAATCCTTTTTCACTAATTTAATAATTATTTTGAAATTTTGTAATTTACACTTTAAGGGTTAATATAATTCCTTTAAAATTCCAAAAGATCAATAAACGAGTCATTTATGACATGTTAAGAATTATAAAAATAAATATGGGCTTATTTTAGGTTTTTATGAATTTTAATCATTTAATATAATATTAATTATTTTAAAATTTCATTATTGTTAATTTTGACACCATTCATTACCTGAATTATGTAAAAATATCATAAAGACTTGATATCATTGAACCAAATCTTTTAACTCATCAATATCATATCAAAATAACCCTAAAAATTTGTGGATGGAATTAATTATATGAAATTATATTTAATTTACCATTTTATTATCATTTATTTGTTATTTCCATTAATTAAACATTAACTGTATCATCACTCTATAAGGTTTTATTTCAAATTTTTCATCCATAAAAATTAAAAAAAAATATCCTGATAAATATAAACATTTATTATTTCAAAATACTATTTATATTCAAATATATCCCATATGTAACCCCATTTTAAAATTATTTAACTTGTTAAAGACAAAATTATGACAAAATTTGATTTTCTTTAAATATTATACTATAGATGGATAAAAGTCATCCACGTGGCACTAATATCTCATTAAATCATCAAAATGATGATTGTTTTTAGATTACACATCTTATAAAATTTAGACATGTTTTAGTGTAATTTTATAATATTTATAATATTGTTTTTACACTTAATGATATAATTTTTCAATAACCACGCTAATAAAAATTATCAAAGATACTGTTTATATTTTTTTCAGAAAATAAAAGTAACATTTATACTAAATTTTATACTTTTTATTCAAAATATGGAATCCTTTTTTCAAAATTAAAAAAAATACTTTTCTATAATTAATTTAATGATTATCTCGTTGATGGAACTAGAGAACTGGTTCTTTAAACTAAAAATGTTCAAAATATCACAATGTTTTTATATCCAATTTAATTGTGAAATTTATCCAAATGATGTAAATTTGATTAAATGATAAAAAATTTATCTAATTATACTTAAAAACCAAAAAATTTGATAATTTAATAATATAAATTATTTAGATGAAAAAGTTTTTTCTATTAAAATACAGTATTTTTTTCACATTTCATAAATCCTGAAACGTCACAAAAAAATAAAAAAAATAAAAAACAATTAAATTTTGATATTCTCATATCAAAGAAGAATATTATTTTATCACTTAAAATACATTAAAGTGTAAAAAATTAGACTTAAAATAAGTTCCCCATCAAAAGGTGGTAAAACTTCTTTTTAGAATAATATAATTTTTAACCATAAAACTAGTTTCATTATATACACTACTGAACACATTGTACCTTTTTAAATAAAAATAAATATCTAATTATTAAATATTATAAGATATCAATGAAACATATTCTATCATTATCGGGGTCATTAAATTTTTCCCCAATTTTTGAAATTGCATCCTCACAATTTTATTCACTTATTAAATAAGTGGGGATACATTTCCTTTACATAATTTTCATATTTCCATGTTCCTTTTCCAAACAAATGGTTTTTCAAAAAATGTTAACCTAATGAGTCA
This sequence comes from Viscum album, assembly GCA_963277665.1. Taxonomy (NCBI): domain Eukaryota; kingdom Viridiplantae; phylum Streptophyta; class Magnoliopsida; order Santalales; family Viscaceae; genus Viscum; species Viscum album. The sequence goes on along the minus strand of OY728130.1, from coordinate 568,934,086 downwards.
CCTTATTTCAAAACACTTTCTATCTATAGTCAAGAACCTGAACTGGTTGTTTTTCAAAAGAAACATTCATTTCCAATTTAACTACTTCAGGGCTTACCAGAATAGATAGATCCAGCATATAATTTATTAAAATTGAAACATGAAATAAACTATATACCTAGGATATACTCATAGGAAAACCTAATCAGAGGAATCTAATCCACCATTATATTGGATTTCATAGGGTCTAGCTAATCATGGACTCACTTTCCCTTTATTATTAAAACATCTCACTATTGTACAAGGAGAAACATTGAGAAACACATCATCGCCTACCAAAAAAGAAAGATACTTCCTCTAGTTATCTGGATAACTTTCTTTCTTTCATTTAGTTTTCCTCATGTGTCACTAAAATAACTAAACTTCCTATTTAATTTCCTCTACAAATTCTGGTCTCATCAACTTCCTTTCACATACATCATCATAAAATGTTGGAGATTGACACCACATTCCATATATTTTGAAAATGTTTCCATAATTGTAATGAAATTAAAGGTGTTATTATAAGAAAACTCAACTTAATAAATATTTAGAACTGAAATTTTCTAGTAATCCATTGAACATGCATGTAGCATATCCTCCAATTTATTGATTTTTTTACTATCCACCTGACTAAATAAGAATGGTTGTTTTGAAATTTAATTTAGTTCTTAATGACTTATAAAGGTCTTTAAAAAAGTTAAAAGTGATCCTAGGATCATGAACAGATGTAATGGAGAGAGGAAATCAATGTAACATGACTATATCTTTACGATACCAAAAAATAATGTTTATGAAGATATAGAGTGTCTCATATATAAATTAAACCGATAGATTTAGTTCGTCAATCAAAAATAACCCAAACCATTTTACCTCAATAAGTATTTGGTAATGAAACTATGAAATCCATGTAAATATTTTTCCATTTACACTCTAGAACTGGAAAATGATGAATCTTCCCCTTGAACAACTATCATTCTACATTAAACCACTGACAAGTTTAATAATTCATGGTAATGTCATAAATATCTCTTTTCATTGTACACCATCGATAATAATTTCGAAGGACTTTTTACATTATAGTGATACCAATATGAATTTAAATGGAGATAATTGAGCTTCAAATAATAACTATTTATTTAATAGTGAATCGAAAGGTATAAATAATATCTTCCAAAATCATAAAACCAAATCATTATCATTATTGAATTCAAGAAGCTTACCCATTATAACCAATTCTAGCTTTTCATGTAACCCAATGTTTTCCTTCTATTCTTTCTCCCTTCTATCTAATAGAGATGGCTGCTTTGACACCTATAAAAAAATAATATTACATTATTTAACCAACAACATCTAAGAAAATATTCATCAAACTATTAACCAATGGGCCATTTTCTAAATGTAACATAGTAAATATAACATTAATTTTTCAACTCAAATCATGATCCACATAATATTCTTTTCCAGTATGGTAATGAATCATGAAATCATAATTCATAACTCATTCAAACAATATTATATATCTCATGATAAATTATTTCCGAGTGAATATATAATTTGAACATTTTTTTATCAATATATATTTTACATTTTATTCAATACAAATAATACCATGAATTTTTTAATTAAAAACAATATAATCTAACGAAAAATCATGTGTATGGTAATTTAATTTATGAGGTTTCAACTGATTTAAAAGATAAAAAATTACATGATCATTATGCATTAGGAAATTATTTTTTTACTTTCAACAAAACATTATTATAGATAAAAAATTAAAGATTTATAGACGGTAAGGGTAGAACTGGAGCATTCACCCATATTATTCTATATTCCTGAAAACAATAATCACATTCCTTGGTCCACATGAACCTAACTCCCTTTTACTTAATTTAGACAGTGATCTATATAACCATTTAATGTTTTCAAAAAACCATCAGTAATAGACTTCTAAACCAAGAATATATGATTCATGGTTATATTTTTTGGGCTCAACCATTCGTCAACATATTTTTTTAGAATGATCAATTTTTATTATATATTTAAAATCAATGTGATCTAGAAATGAATTTATTTTTAGCCAAAATACATTCTTTCTATGTTTCGCATTGATTTTATTTGATTTTAATGTTTTCAAAAAATACTTATATGTCTTCCATTATCATCTTTACATTAGAATATACTAAAATTTCATCAATAAATGCAACAACAATAATATCCAGGAACTCATGAAATATTCTATTTATAAGATCCATAAATTAAGTTTGTCCATTAGTTAACCTAAATGGAATAACTATAAATCATAATACCATATATATTATAAAACAAATTCCTCAGAATGTCTACATTCTTTATATTCAACTGATGGTAACCCGACTTTGGGTCTTCCATTGAAAAATAATTTTCTCCAAATATCTGATAAAAAAATAATCAATATGAGAAAAAGGATACATATTATTTATAGTGATGTTATTCAAGGATCAATAATCAATGAAAAGTCTCATTGAACCATATTTATTTCTAACATACAACATAGGATCACCCCATGGTGATGTGGTAGTTTGGATGAATCATTTATTTAAAAACTCTTATAACTAATGTTTTAATTCTATATGCTCTTCTAGTGACATTCAATAAGGGGTTATAGATATTGTCTTGGAATAAAGAACCAAATCAAAAGTAAATTGAACTTTATAATTTTTTATTATACTAGGGAACTCCTCAAAAAAACATCTATATACTCATTTACCACTGGAACCTCATTAATATGAATAATACCTTTGTATTAAAAAAATACACACAACATAACATTAATTTCCCTATTTTAAAAGTTCCCCAGCTTCATTATATTTTACCAATGGTATGTGTTCATTAATGTAAAAAATTTGAAAATCATTTTGAAAAATAAACTTCTTTTGCTGTAAAGTCTGTCTTAGAATGGTAAATAGAAATCCAATCCATAACCTGAATAACATTAAAATCATTTTGAGGAAAAACAATAAGGTTTAGAGGTAAAATATTTCCACATAGTATTATAGAATATTCTTATTATTTCACTAATACTTCCCTTTGTGTTTTCTCCATAAGTCCTCGTTTTATTTATTGAGGTGGAATTTCAAATTTTCATGAACATTTCAAAGAAATGATGAGTTTTGTAGACCCCAAACCAAAAAACACATTTGAATAATTTGAATAAACAAAATAATGTACGTGATACCACTTAATATGATGGAACAATATCATCTGAAGTAGTTAAAAATGATTTTACCACACTTTTCATCATATAATATAGTTTTTTCCCATCATTCAGGTTCCTATTTAGACATTCATTTTCATAATGAACCATATTATTGCATTTAAAATAGTATAGTGACTATATATATGCATTTGTCTTATCACTACCACGATTTTTTCATTGCAGTTATGAGCCTTATTCCATAATTTCCTATTCTATATGCACTTAAAAAATTCCAGAGGCATTCCCTAGTGTTTTTTACAACAATTCACATAATCTGTTAAATTAATTTTCCTCCCATCGAACTTCATTGATGAATTATTCCCTTTTCCCTACCATATCAACTACTTTTTCTACTATTTTTTAATGATCTCATTGTAATGGAAAAACTATATTTCCCCTTCTATACCGATCGAATAGGTTTTCCATTATTTTTAATTCACAAGAAGCCAATGCCATTAGATATTTTTCCTTTATTCTCGTGTAAAAATGTTTGATTTTACTATCAAGATACTAGATAATATATAGATAAAACATTTACAATCAGGTTAATGTTTCTTCACATGCTGCCACATAATCCTCATACGACCTCAATTACATGAATTGTTTTCAATCCTATATTGAATCAACATAGGAAAATATTTCGCAATAGAAATATTTTTGAATTAATCTTATTCCAATGAATAAATATCATCACCATCCGTGATATTATTATTCATCGATAACCACTGGTCATATTCACCTTCAAAAATATAAATAGTAAAAATAACATTTTTATTATATTAATAACCCATGAAATTGAAAATATTTTCTAGGTATTTAATCCACCCTTTAGCTACCACTTAGTTAAAAGATACCCTAAATGAGGGAGGATGATGCCTCATAAAATGATGCATTACTAACATATTCCTATATGTTTGATTTGGAAGATCTCATACATTGATACCACTACTATTTATAGAATATGTCAACTCATCCATCAAATAAACAAACTGTTTTTTTAAATTGAGACTATTTGAGGATTTCGATTTAGAAGGATGTTTTCATCTAGATTCTATTCCACCACTGCTACCCTATTTCCATTTTGGAAAACAATTGTAAATAGACATATCATAGATTAATCTACATTATAATCATCAAATCATTTCCCATTTAAACAGAAACATAAAGAAAAAATCATTTCTATATATTCTATTAACAACATCCTAACCCCTAATGTTGTCTAAACTAGCCTTTGATACCAACTAAAAGGACCCAACCTTAAACTTTACAAAACTATGAGTTTATGTAAATATTTTACATTCTTCCACATCAAGGGTACTTTTTTTTAGATTTTTACTGAATTATTCCATCACTCATACATAACATCCGACATTCATACAAATTAGATACTACTAATATAGTATCCAATTTTTCTAAAATTTTTTAAAGTAAAACATAATTTCTTTTTCATGAAAAATAATCATAACATTCAATTTGACCTTTCCTTTTCTTTTACCCATCATTATACCATATAAAAAACATTTTTAAATGTGGGATTAACAGAAAATCCTCTGTGAGGGACCTAAAAGAAATAAATAAATTTTTACTCCATCAATACTTATAATCCCATGAAAAAAATTGCACAAATTAATACTTTTCACCCCTAAAACATAAGTTATTTTTCTTGGCTCTTAAATACATAAGTTTCTTGTAAATATCCATAGAAAAAGTATATCATAAATGGAACATGTGTCATCAATTACATATCACTCTTAAATTTATGGTAGTTATCATGGCTAAATAGGGAGTAACCAAAACAGTTACATTGGAATACCAACCTTAGTATATTCCCTTAATCTATTTAGAGAAACATCACTAATTAACACCTTCTCATTACCTAACGCATTGGAGATCCATAATGGTCTCATATGCCCTCAGTTTATCACAGAATAACCCGTACTCGTAAACAATGTCCAAGAACTATGAAATTATAACAACATAAAAATCAAACATAAAATAAAAATAATATTTCCACATTAAATTAATATTTCAATTTTACAAATCAATATACTCAAAAAAGGAAACAATTTATTATAAAATAAAAGTGTTAACTTTTATAAGAAATATCCAAACAATAATGTCACATGAAAGTGGGAAGTTTTTTTCATTCCATATATGTGAAAAATCATTCATTTTATATTTTTTATGAATATTTGAAATGGTAACGTTAATAGAGGTTTTTTTAAAAATTCACTGACGTCGTGTCTAACTCCTCACGTATAACCTTTGTCTTCCTCTTCTTCATATGATGTCGTTTTATAAACACCTTAAGAGAACTATGGGTGGTTTTATCCCTAATGTAATATCTATATAATGTGGGTAGGGATTTGGGGAAATCATGGATTAAATAATTATTCTTTCAAATTTTATGTAAAGAGAAATATAGGTGAACTTTTATAGAAGTGGGGGTAGACACTTTTGGAATTATTGAAATTATTAAATTAATAAAAGTAAATTTTATATTCTAATTAGATACAAACTAATTTATTAGGAATAAATGATGAGTATATGTCAAAATTAATTCATCCAATGAATACTTGATAAATTTTAATTATTTTTTAATCCATATCCTTTTGTTTAACCATTATTTTACCCTTTTAACTCTTACCATGATATCATATAATTTACACATTGAAGGTTAATATAATTTCAATAAAATTTTAGTTGATGAATAATTGAGTCATTGAAGACCTCTTAAGCTATATCCTAATACTTATTTTAAATTTTTTTTTATGAATTTTAAATCATATAATTAAATATTAACTATTTTTAAAAATCATTAATGTCAATTTCGACACAATTAGTGATTTGAATTTTTTAAAAAATATCCTCACAAAATGATATATTTAAAAATACACTTTTAAATAATCAATAACAAGAAAATGTAATCCAAAAAATGGATTATATTAATTATATCAAATTATATTAATTTTAAAAAAATTATATAATTTATTTGATATTTCAATTAATTACATAATTATTACATAATCATTGTGCATGCCTTTAATTTATTTATATCTTCCATAAAAAAATTGAAATAAATTATAATGATGAAGAGAAGTGTTCTATAATTCAAAATACTATTTATAATTGAATTTATCTGTTATGTAACACCATATTAAATAATTTTTACTTGATAAAAATAGAAGTATCACAAATTTAGCTTTACTTTGAATAAAATAAAATAAATCAATTAAATTTAGCCATGTATCACCAAAAGATAATAAAATATTCCAAATAATCATTTTGGTCAAAATTATGCATCCAATATAAATTCAGAAAAGTGTTGTGGTAATTTAAAAAAAATATTATTTTTACCCTTAATTACCTAATTTCCAGATTCTTGTGGTAATAAAAATTACCAAATTTACTATCTTATTATGTATTAAAACTAAATAGAATTATTTAATAAATTTATAAATTTCGATTCTATATTCAAAATCCATTTTTTAAAATTCAAAACTTATAATTTTTGAAAATTAATTTAAAATTAAACCATTTGATGAAATGTGAAAACTAGTTTTTAAAGTAAAAAAATTAAAAAGATAACAATGTTTTTATAACCTATTTCAATGTATAGTTTATTCAAATGAAATAAATTGGATTAATTATATAAACTTGATCTATTATTACAATAAAACCAATCAAAATTATAATTTAATACTTAAAATTATTTATAAGAAAAAGCTATTTTAAATTACAATGCAGTATTTCATCACTGTTGAGTAAAACATGAAACTTATAAGAATAATACCTAAATTTAATCCAAAGTAAATTATAATTTTCCAATATCTAAATTTTTCTTTTCTTTTTTCACATAAAATATATAAAACATTCCAAAATGATATTTAAAACAAATTCTCCGTCAAAATGGGGTAAAACATATTTTTAAAAGAATATAGTTTTTAAGTATAAAACATGGTTTATTATATAATATGTTGAACATAGTGTATCTTTTAAATTAAAAATAAATATATTCTTTATAAAAATTATAAAATATGGAAATTTTTTATTATATCATTACCTGGATCATTACACTTGATCCCAAATATATATATATATTTCATTTCCTCAGTTCTTTAGGGAGAATCATTAATTAAACACCTTAACAGACTATAAGACTAGTATTTCATTTCCAATTATTAATATTTCTTTAACCTATACTATTAAAAAATGGATACTCTCCCACTAAATGGTTTATAGGAAAATGACTTTTAATCATTATTTATGAACTAAAATTACATTATGGACCCATCAAAATGAATGTTCCATGACCCAAATGCTTTTTTAAATAATAAATAGATCTTTTCCACATTAATATCTTATTGGAAACCATTTTAGTCACATAACCTTTAATTTGTTTCATATATACATGTTCTTAAATTTTTTTATTAAGGAATTTTAGTTCTACACCCACTTTTCGAATCTCATAATCATAGAAATCCAAGAAGGCATGTAGAATTATGAAGAATTTAAGAATTGAAATATGTTAAAATGATTCATCATTGTTAAGGACTTGGTTTTTTTAAACCATACGAATCCTATATCTCTTTATTAGTACTAACTTGTTCATTCGTGTTCAATTTCTTCTTGAATACTTATTTCCAACCAACAATGTTTACATTTCCTAGAGGTTCTACCAAAATCCAAACATGGTTTTAGTATATAGAATCCATTTCAAAATTCATGGCCTTTGTTCACTTGGAAACATATATTACACTTACTTATTAATTTTAGGTTATATGATCATTATTATTAACTATTTATGAGTCAACATCCTCAGTGTCTATAAAACCATACTGTTTAGTTCTCTAACCTATCTTGTACTATTATATAGTAATTTTGTATCTCAAATAATTTATTATCTAATAGGGATTTTGGTAATTTAATCCTCTACTAACTCTTATTTATCATTATCATATACTTCATCGAATTATATCTTTCTACCACTGTCTATTTTAGAGATAAGATCATCCTCATGGAATACGGGACATCGATCAACTACAATATTTTCGTCTAATATATTTTTAAATAATATACCTTTATTTCATTAGAATATACCATAAAGATTAACATTGTGACTCAGTGTGAAATCTTGTTAAATAAAAAGGCCTAAAAAATTCTTTGCAGCCCCACACATGTATGTAAGGAAACCTGGGTTTCTTTCCATTATATAATATGTATTTTATATTTTATGTTCTATTAGTTAGCACTCTGTTTAGTATATATGTTTTTGTTTGTAATGTGTGTCCCAAAAAAAGGATAATAGGAGACTCACATGACTCATAATTTATCACACTATTTCCAATAAGTTTTGGTTCTTTCATTCTCATACTCCATTCTGCTAATGTGTATAAGGAGGATTGGGTTGAGATATTATCTCAATCACCTGTAAATGATCAATGAATAATTGATTAAGATATTATCCACAATGATATATGTAGGGTTTCCAAATATTCATTCCAAGATGGTTCTCAATATAATGTTTTTATTTCTCGAATTTATCCAAATAATATGACTAATCCCTCATTAAGTAAAAAATCCATGTCTACTAAAATAAACAGTAAATGTTTTGAAGTATGAGTTCCCACCCCTGCCTCAATAAAAAATGGTTCACACACATTTTAATGAACAAATTTAAGAATATTCTTATCCCATTCACCTTTCCCACTAAATAAAGTTAATTTCATTTTTTCTTTTAAACATCTGTGACATAAACAATGTTGTTTTTTTCTAAAAGTATATAAATATCCATCTTGATTTATTTTATTCAACCACTTTTCATTTAAATGACCTAGTCGGTGATTATAACGATGGATGTGGAATGAGCCATGTGTTGACTTCTATTACTTGTTTTGTGTAATCTAACACAAATTTATAGAAATAGATAAATTAATCTCGATAAAAATACACCTGAAGCTTCCCCTTACATTTTTGGATATGTTTTTTTTTTTTAAGTTTCCCTTCTTAAAACATGTGAAACTGATTACATCGTGTACCATTTATTTCCTATTAAATATCCTCTTCAGGGAATGACATGAAGAATCATTCATCTTAAAGATCATTTCTTTCTCTTTCTATAAGCTCACCATAAGTATGTGAGGATTTTTAAGGTTTTGTATCCTTGTCTATATTGAGACGGGGTGTAATATGTCACGACTCGTCCCCCGGGGCCTGTGTAGTGACTACCCCAAGCCCACCTTCCATAGGCCAGGAGCTGGTGAGTAGTACTGAAAGACGTATTCCCTAAAACTAGGAAGGTATTGACTTTATAACCTATAAACACATGAAACCAAGCACACAACGAGATACAAATAGAAGTAAAACTGTATAGAAAAAAGAGTGATGAATGTAAGAGGTGATGGAATACAAGCCCAACAGTAAATGTAAAAGTAAAACTGAAATAAAATAAAACTGAAGTAAGAGAAAGACCGCTACTGGGTCATCCTCTGAGGTTCATTCTAGAAGGGTAGGTACCGATCACCTCCTCAGCACTCTATATTTTCTTGTCTCTTCTGTGTACCAACATGCCGTATGGTCCACCTCCGGGCACCGTCCAGTCCTGGTACCCTCTTCCTCAGTCAGCGCTGTCCGTCGTCTGCACCAAACACAAAATGTGCGCGCATATCTCATGTAGGGGTGAGTATAATGATACTCAGTAGGGATCCCAATATCCACAAGGTCTCACAAAATTCAAAAAGGATAAACCAAAAAGCCTATAATCAACTTCCAATCCTACTTAGTTATATGACCATACATATAACTAAGTTATAAATTAAAGCCATCTCAATCATGATGAAACACATATTCCATCTCAAAATCCCATGCTCAAATATTCGACAAAGGAAGGAGTACCTCGAAGGTAACTACCACACAAGGTACTCCACATAGAAGAATAACACCAAGGTATTACCTCAAAGGAAAGTACCACACAGGTACAGACTCAGATCACACTAGGTATAACTTGGGTATATTAGTATAGATTATTATATGTAACTAAAAATTAATCTTACTCTGTTAAGAGGTTGACCCACGAAGGATCCTAAATCATCATCAGAACCATAAAGGATCGTAGTACATCGTCAGATGGACACATGATCCTAGTACCTCGTCAGACCCACACAGGATCCTAGTACATTGTTAGTACGTTGTCAGAGCCACACATGATCCTAGTACATTGTCAGTACGTCTTCAGACCCACACAGGATCCTAGTACATCATCAGTACGTCGTCAGACCCACATAGGATCTGAGTACACCGTTAGTACATCATCACACCCACACATGATCTCAGTACACTATCAGTACGCCGTCAGACCGACACAGGATCCTAGTACATTGGCAGTACATTGTCAGACCCACACAGGATCCTAGTACACCGTAATTAAGTCGTCAGACCCATACATGATCCTAGTACACTATCAGTACGTCTTCAGACCCACACAAGATCCTAGTACATCGTCACAACAAGCTAGAGGATTCCCCCACTAAGCTTTCCCCTCTCCAGGAGGGTCTTCCCCTCATGATACTGGTCGATAATCAAACTTCCATGAATTCCCAATAAGAAGTATTCCAATGTACCTCCACATCATAGGTGTATCAACGTAAGAGAAGGTGTGTTAATCAGATGCCCGGTCTGTAAGTTATTCTCCTTTTAGTCCCGAGGGCTCGGTGGGATTCAGGTTCGATCCAACCAGACCATACCCCAAATTTATCCAAATCTCATGTGGGGTATACCAAAAGTTCCACCTCACTCCAAGGTTTCTAGTACCACAGATGGTTCATCAAACAGACACTCGGTTCCAAAGTTATGGCCAAAAGAGCGGAAATGGGTCGAAGCTGGTCTGGGACCGGTCCGACCTAGCCCGACCTGGCCTATGCCGACCCGACCTGGTTTGAGTTGACCCATCCCGAGGAGTTTGGCCCAGACCAGCCTAGCGGCGGGGCGGCCACAGGGCGGCGCGGGGGCCACAGGGAAGCGCGGGGCCGTGTGAGGGTTGCGGGCGGTGTGGGGGCCATGGGGCGGCGTGCGGGCCACGGTGCAGCGTGGGGGCTCTGGGCCAGCCACGGTGTGGCGGTGTGTCCCCAGTGCGGCGGTCCACCACGACTTTATGGATGGTCGGCCTTCCTCTCCATGTGGTGAGGTCGCACACTGCACCTTCACCGGCGGCCGGTTCGACTGGCCATCATTCCTTCACCGCTGCAGCACAATCCATGGTTCTCTTCTATCAGGATGCACGGTCGCACCATCACCTTTGTCGCAAAGAAAACAACAAATAATCAAAAGAATTGTAGAGAGGTCGGGCCATGTTCATTTTTCCCGCACTCTCCACGTTAGAGAAGTATCAAGTGGTTATGATTCCTTTATTAATTATAGAGAGTTGTCAAGAATGGGTAAGGGGGAAAATTCCAACAACCACTCTACCTCAAAGGGTCGTTGACATTGATGCAAGAAAGAATTCGAATATGTCAACGTTAATCTTGCCCACCACATGCCTTCGATCTTGGGCTCGTTCATCGGTTAATTGGATAATTTCTCTTTTATGGAGGTTGTTCTTCATTGGAGATAAGTTCTCCAATCTCTCCCCTTCGCCTTCGCCAACCAAATCCTCGTAAAGGAAAGAGGTACCAATATAATTTAAATTGGGTAGGTTAATTATTTTGTCACATTGGCATAATTAATTGGCTCAATTAATTAACTCAATGAAATAAAATGTTTTGGCATAATTAAATTTGGAGGGAGTCCATGGGTTAACTCATCATTAATGAGGGAGTTCAAGGGGTTTCTCCCATTAAGAGGGTGCAGGTGGTCCCCATCACTAAACATTCAAAATGGGGGGTTTTAGGCTCGGTGGTACCCACCACCATAACATCCACATGGGGGTTTCAAAAAATAAATGTGTTAAACAATTTTATTTTATTTTATTCTTTCATGAAAAACACAAAAACTAACTTTCACCATCGACCAACTGCGGTGGATGTGAAAGTCTCTTTAAGTGAATATATGTGCTGTGAGTTCAACGGTGTCCTCAGATTTCAATTCCGAGAAGTGGTTCAAATGTTAAAAAATCTTGCTCTCACGTTTACTAAATGTACCTGAAATAGAGTTTAGAAATTCCTTCTGGGAACACCAGGCCTCAAAATCACACGACGTCACTTTTCGTAGACTCGAAAAATCCCCATATAAGGAAAAAAATTACATGGGATTTCCAGGTCTTTACATTCTCCCTACCTCAGGGATTTACGTCCTTGAAATACATAACACAAATCTAGGAAAACAAGTGGGGATACTGAGAACATATCTGAGCTTCCCTCTCCCATGTGCTCTCCTGGAGGTTCTTGTATTTCCAGTAAACTCGTACCAGAGGTATCAACCTTCCATGAAGGACCCACTCTTGACGACCCTCAACCTCCATTGGAACCTTCGTAAACGTCTCTCCATCACTGGAATCATGCTCACCATGGTCGATGATGTGAGAAGGGTCATGCACACATCTCCTCAGTTGGGAAACATGGAAGACGTTGTCCACCCAGTGCTACTGAGGGGGAAGTGTTAGAAGTTATGTCACCTCTCCAACTCTACGGAGGACTTGAAAAGGTCTGATGAACCTCAGAGATAACTGGTCACATCAGCCAAATCTCTATAAACCTCATTGGGGTGAGACCCGAAGAAAGATTTGGTCACCATTTTCAAACTCCAGAGGTATCTGTCTCCTGTCGGCAAAAGGCATCTGCCTACTCTGTTCATTATTCATCCTCTCCTAGATGATCTGCACTATCTCTGTCGTATCCTGTACCATCTCTGGTTGCACGAGTGTTGACTCCCCTAGTGTATCCCAACACAAAGATGATATGCAAGGTCACCCATACAAAACCTCAAAAAGTGTCATCCCAATGGTGGAGTGATAGCTGTTGTTGTAGGAAAAATCCACTAAGATCAAGTGATCCTCCTAGATACGAACGAATTCAAGGACGTAAGCATGTAGCATTTCCTCGAGTGTATGAATGGTCCATTCAGTATGGCCATCCGTCTAAGGATGGAAGGCGGTTCTCAAATGAAGTTGCGGCCTGAAATCCTCCTGCAACCCATTATATAGCTAGGAAGTAAAACATACAACACGATTGGAGACAATCATTGAGTTTACTTCATGCAGCTGCACAATATCTTGCACATATAGGTGTCCCATGCCCTTTACTGAACCCTAATCTTTGATCGGTAGAAAGTGAGCCAACTTGGTGAGTTGGTTGATAATCACCCATATAGAATCATGACCCTTGGATGTACATGGAAGTACTGTCAAGAAGTCCATGGGTATCTCATCCCACTTCCACTCTTGGACCTCTAAAGGTTTAACCAAGCCTGCCAGTACAAAATTCTCTGCCTTCACTTGCTAAGAAGTGAGGCACTGAGAGACAAACTCTACTACTATTTTCTTCATCCTCGTCCACCAGTGCTATGTTTGGAGGTCCTGGTACATCTTCACCACTCTCGAATGTACTGCTAGTGGGGATGTGTGGTGATCCCTCAACACATCCTCTCCAAGAGACACTGGTACCATGGTACATCCTATGAAGTGAATAAAGTGCTCCCCACCTTTATAAAATCCATCAGGTGCATGTCCTATGGATATATGAGTATGTTGAGCCTCGCAGTCAGTATCCCCATGTTGTGCCTCCCAGAATCACTGAAGAAGTGGGGGAGTGACTGTAAGATAATGAAGAAAAGATGATCCGTCTCGATCCACAAAAGATATCTGCAAAGCGGCCAACTGCTTCGTCGCATTACCCAAAAGTTGTATACTAGATCTATGGCTGAATAAATATGCTACAACGTTCCCCTTCCTAGTAGTATAGACTATCTCAAATTCATAGTCCTGGGGGAACTCATGCCAACATCATTGACTCTGGTTCAGGTCCTTCTGTGAGAAGATATACCTTAGACTCTTATGATCTGAGTAGACTGTAAAAATCTCACCCATAAAGTAATGTTATCACATCATCAAGGCGAAGAACACTCATGCTAAATCCAGGTCATGGGTAGCATAATTATACTCATGTTGTCTCAGTTTTCAAGAACCATATGTGATCACTGCTCACTCTTGCATCATGACACATCTGAGTTTAGTCCCTGATGCGTCACAGTTAACTACGTACCCAACACCCTCCTATGGTATCCTCAAGATGGCAGCACTATTCAGCCATTGCCTCAGCTCTGGAAAAATTCACTAGCATCTCTCCGACAAAACGAATGATTTACCCATCTTTGTCAATGCTGATAAAGGTGCAACAACTCTGGAGAATACTGGAACAAATCTCCAGTAGTATCCGGCGAAACCTAGGGAACTTTGTACCTCTGTCACAATCCTGGTTGGCTCCCAAGCATGTACCACATCAATCTTCACAGGATATTCTACAACTCCAGCCTCTGATATGACATATCCCTTAAAGTGAAACTTTAGGA